>CM032781.1:6411412-7693695 GCA_019155195.1 Avicennia marina | reverse complement strand
AAGAGAAGCAGCTGAAGAACTCTCCAAATTCTCTCTGAAATCCCCAAGAACATTCAAAGTGTTCTTCGTCAAATTCAAGAAGTCCGCCGTGTTCTTCGCCAAATTCAAGAAGCTCGCTGCGTTCTTCGCCAAATTCAAGAAGCTCGCTGCGTTCTTCGCCAAATTCAAGAAGTCCGCTGTGTTCTTCGCCAAATTCAAGAAGTCCGCCGTGTTCTTTGCCAAATCCAAGAAGTTCATCGTGTTCTTCACCAAATCTAAGGAGTTCGTCGCCAAATTCAAGACGTTCTTCACCAAAGGCCCCAAAATTCAACATTTGATCCAAGATCGTGGTGCTAAACCCGAAGATCAGTGTTGCTGGGAAATCAACAACTCTCAAGGAAGATCAAGCGCAAGCCCTTTCCTTGAAGATTGATCAAATTTCAAGTCGAGCATCTCTTGAAGGAAGAATCAGAGGATCAAATTTAGAGAGTAGAACCCACAAAAATTCAAGTTTATTCGAATTATTCAGTCAAATTCCAAATATTCTTGTAATTCGAGAATTTCGTCCTACAGATTTCTGGCACGCCCAGTGGGACGTCTCTACCTCTCATCTCTTCCTACATCAAATTTCAAGCTCCCTTCAAGTTTCAAACAAATCACTATGGCCAGCAACAAAGGAAAGTCCACCAAGGCTGTTACATCAACTGCTGCTGAGACTACCATAAGAAATGCCGGTGCTGTCACCAGAAGTGTGGCAAGAAGACTTGCATACTCCGAGCCAACTCCTTTCCTTGAGGCTGTTGATAATCCGCTCTTTGCAAACGAAGGCCACAAGGACAACTCTGCACCTTCAAGCCCTCGTTCCAATGCTTCATCCGTCCCCAACATGGCGCCAGTCATGACAACCAACACTTCAAGCCTAGAAGACCAAATCGCTGCACTAACAAAGGTCATCAAGGGTCTTGCCAAACACGTTGAAGAGCAAGACTCACGAATCTCTAGGCTGATGAATAAAATTGACGATGCTGAAACTAGCAGGGAGGCTGAAAAGGCGCCTGAAATACCTCATGAAGCCGAAGCATCTACTAGACAACCAGCCGATGACCAAAAGAAGTCCACAATCAGGGAACTCCAAATCTCCGCTGATGGCTTGATCCCCATTGATCAATTGAAAGACTTCATTGAGGGCACCATTAAGAGCAAATTCGATGGAGGCACCAAGTCAACTTTGACATATGCCAAGCCTTATTCGGCAAGAATTGATAACCTGAAGATGCCAATGAGCTATCAACCCCCCAAATTCCAACAGTTTGATGGGAAGGGAAACCCTAAACAGCACGTGGCTCACTTTATAGAGACATGCAATGATGCTGGAACATATGAGGACCATCTAGTTAAACAATTCGTCCGCTCATTAAAAGGAAATGCATTCGATTGGTACATCGACCTCGAGCCTGGAACCATTGACAGCTGGGAACAAATGGAATATGAATTCCTCAACCGTTTTTACAGTACAAGACGAACTATTAGCATGATCGAGCTCACAAATACCAGTCAATGGAAAGATGAGCCAGTCATTAACTACATCAATAGATGGAGGAACTTGAGTCTGAACTGCAAAGACAGACTCTCTGAAGCCTCAGGTATCGAAATGTGCATACAAGGGATGCACTGGGGACTGCGATACATCCTTCAAGGAATTCAGCCCAAAACTTTTGAAGAGTTGGCTACACGGGCTCATGACATGGAACTGACCATAGCTGCAAGTGGTGTTGGTGGACCACCGATTTCTGAGTTCCGCAAATCAAAAGACAAACAAGAAGTAAAGAAAGGGGGCAAGCCTCCCACGAAAAATGCCACTAAAGAATCCATGACAATACGTGCCAAACCTGTCTCAGCCAAAGGGAAGGAAAAGGTGAACGAAAAGAGGGAAATAGCCCAAAAGCCAAGAAAGCCAACTCTGAAAGAGTTACAAGCCAAAACATACCCATTTTTGGACACAGACGTATCTGGGATCTTCGACGACTTACTGAAGGCCAACCTCATCGAATTACCTGAAATGAAGCGGCCTGCGGAAGCCGGGAAAACAGATGATCCTAAATACTGCAAATATCACCGCTTGGTCGGGCACCCTATCCACGATTGCTTCATATTCAAAGAAAAGATTATAGAACTCGCCCACCAAGGGAAAATTACGCTAGAGGATGATAGCGTAAATGCCAACACTATCACCATCAGCAACCAAACAGAGGAAAGTCACCAAATGGACAACTCTCCAAGTGAAGCTGGCTGTTTCCACAAGAAAAGCCAAATCCCCATAGAAGACTGCATGGCTACTATAGTCTTCACCGACGAAGATCTGATGCTGGGGTCTCAACCCCACAATAGGCCATTATTTGTTACCGGCTATGCTTACGAACAGAAAATAAATCGAATGCTGGTCGATGGTGGCTCAGCTGTCAACATTTTACCCCTACGAACTCTTAGAGAGTTAGGAATCCCCACTGATGAGCTTTCAAATAGTCGTTTAGTGATTCAAGGATTCAACCAAGGGGGGCAAAGGGCCTTGGGAACCATAAGAATGAGGCTGCTCATAGACGACATGGAATCAATAGCTCTGTTCCATGTTATCAATGCTAGAACATCATACAACCTACTCCTCGGCCGGCCATGGCTTCACGAGAATGGAGTAGTCCCTTCAACCTGGCACCAATGTTTCAAATACTGTCAAAATGGTGTCGTAAAAAAAGTTCTCGGAGACTGCAAGCCATTCACTGAGGTTGAGTCCCATATTGCTGATGCAAAATATTATCTAAGCAAAATCTGGACTCCTGAAGCTTCTAACTCTCGAGAAAACAAGGAACAAGGCAACCTGACAAGAAATGATGCCCCAACTAATATGGCATACGCCAAAGGACACATCGGCAAGGAGCCAGTAATCGATGATGCCCTTAAGGGTTTGACACTACCCTTAACTCAAGTTGACAGTAGAGCACCTACTTAGCCACCGAAAGAAGCTGCAAAGGAACACCAGGAGGCTCAAGAGCTAAAAGCTGCGAAATGCTTTGGCCCCGAGGCATATAAACTCCTCATTAAGGCTGGATACAACCCGCAGGAGCAATCGCCATTAGGAGAACTTCCGCAGAAATCATCAAATCAAAACCTGCGAGCAGGAATTGGGTACGAGCAGCCAAAAGGTCCTGTGCGCATTGCTATAAGAAGAGCTTCCACCAACACCATTACAGAAAAAGACTGCTTTTCAAGGATTGAGATAACGCCAGCACGAGTGTCAGTCTTCAAGAGGCTTGGCCCACTCAAAAAACAGAAATGCTGGAAGCCAAAAGGGGGGATCACTGAAACACCAAAACAAGAGCAGAAACTCCGAAGCCTAATCCCTTCCCGTATGAAGCGACAAACGAACTTGGTTATGTCGTGTGACAGAGTCTTGAAAGCCAGGTTTCAAACTATCGTCTTCACCAAACCTCAAGTCGAGGAAGACGACGATAAAGAAAGTGTGGGCTCTTCCAACCACATAACCTTGCAGGAGGAAGGAGAACTCACTGAAGAGGATGCTGAGATGGCACCACCTCAAATGGAAGCAGGTTCCAAGTCCACGGTGGACGAGCTTAGAGAAATAAATTTGGGGGATGATGACGACCCTCGTCCTATTTATATCAGTACCCTACTTACAAAAGAAGAGGCTAATGAGTACATGGAACTACTCAAGCAGTTCAAAGATGTATTCGCCTGGTCATACAAAGAAATGCCTGGCTTAGACCCAAAGGTAGCTGTACATCATTTAGCGGTAAAGAAAGCTGGATTCTCCCCATTAAACAAGCACAACGTCCATTAAACAAGGAGAAGTTAAACAAGCACAACGTCGATTTCGACCAGAGCTTATCCCCAAAATTGAAGGAGAAGTCAACAAATTAATCGAAGCTGGATTCATCCAAGAAGTTAAGTATCCCACATGGATCTCCAGCATTGTCCCGGTGAGAAAGAAGAACGAGCAAATTCGAGTCTGTGTTGACTTCAGGGATCTCAACGAGGCATGTCCTAAAGATGATTTTCCTTTACCCATCACAGAACTCATGATTGACACCACAACAGGGCATGAAGCACTTTCCTTCATGGATGGATCATCCGGGTATAATCAAATACGTATGGCCCCCAAAGATGAGGAACTAATGGCCTTCCGCACACCTAAAGGCATATACTGCTACAAGGTAATGCCATTTGGCCTCAAAAATGCTGGAGCCACGTATCAAAGAGCCATGCAGAAGATCTTTGATGACATGCTCCACAAAAATGTCGAGTGCTATGTTGATGACCTTGTGGTTAAGTCCAGAAAAAGAAAAGATCATTTGCATGACTTAAAGAAGGTCTTCGAGCGCTTGAGGAGGTATCAACTAAGGATGAACCCATTAAAATGTGCATTTGGAGTCACCTCTGGAAAATTTTTGGGCTTCATTGTCCGCTACCAAGGCATCGAGGTCGAACAAGCAAAGATTGATGCCATCTTAAAAATGCCAGAACCTCAAAACATTCACGAACTCAAGAGTTTGCAAGGAAAACTGGCGTATATTAGACAATTCATCTCCAATTTAGCAGGACGTTGTCAGCCGTTTAGCCGCCTTATGAAAAAGGGTATTCCATTCGAATGGGATGAATCTTGCAAGAAGGCTTTCGAAAGTATCAAGTCCTACTTGACAAATCCTCCGGTACTGGTTGCTCCGATACATGGCCGTCCATTGATCCTATACATTTTGGCACAAGAAAGTTCGGTGGGAGCTCTACCAGCACAAGAAAATGACGAAAAGAAAGAAAATGCTCTCTACTACCTAAGCAAGATGACGACGCCGAATGAGCTGAAATATTCACCAATTGAGAAGATTTGCTTGGCACTCGTCTTCGCCATCCAAAAGTTGAGACATTACTTCCAGGCTCATACAGTCCGTTTGGTGTCCAAGGCAAACCCACTGAAGTACGTCATGACAAGGCCCGTTCTTTCTGACAGACTCGCTAGGTGGTATCTTCAATTTCAACAATTTGAAATCGTATACGTGCCTCAAAGAGCTGGAAAGGAACAAGCATTAGCCGACTTCTTAGCGGATCATCCCATTCCAGCTGAGTGGGACCTCCCTGATGACTTGCCTGACGAGGATGCCTTGATGATCGAAATCACTCCTCCATGGAAGATGTACTTTGACGGAGCTTCCCATAAAGAAGGAGCCGGTGCCGGAGTGGTGTTTGTAACCTCTGAAGGACAAGTCCTACCCCACTCGTTCACCCTTATGAAAAAATGCTCTAATAACACAGCTGAATATCAGGCCTTAATCCTCGGACTTGAAATCGTCGTAGAGATCAAGCAACTGCACCTTGAAGTCTATGGGGATTCTAGGTTGGTGGTCAACCAGCTGCTGGGGGAATATGAAGTCAAGAAGCCTGAACTACTCCCATACTATAACTACGCCAATATGCTCATGAGATGGCTTGGAGATGTCACCATAAAACACATACCAAGGAAAGAAAACAAGCAAGCCGATGCATTAGCTAAACTTGCTTCTTCCTTGTCTCTGCCTGATACAGAATAACGAGTGCCTATATGCCAAAAGTGGGTAGTACCACCAATACTCGAAGATGAAGACGGTAGCGAAGAGAATTATTTCTTGGAGGTCTTCGAAATCGAAAAAGAGGATTGGCGCCAGGCCTTCGTTGACTACCTAAAATATGACAAATTACCAGAGGATCCACGCCAAAAGGTAGATATCCGACGGCGAGCAGCTCGCTTCATCTACTTCAGTGGCACGTTGTATAGACGCTCATTTGATGGGATACTCCTGCGCTGTCTTGGCAATGATGAAGCCATGCAAGCTATGGAAGAAGCACATTCTGGCATTTGCGGCGCCCACCAATCGGGACCAAAGCTTCACTTTCGCATCAAAAGGATGGGGTATTACTGGCCGACGATGGTAAGAGACTGTATGGAATACGCTCAGAAATGTCAACCATGCCAGTACCATGCCAGCTTCATCCACCAACCGCCCGAGCCCTTGCACCCTACAGTTGCCTCATGGCCTTTTGACGCTTGGGGATTGGATATTGTTGGACCTATAACAAAATCATCTGCTGGTCATCTTTACATCCTCGCTGCAACCGACTACTTCTCAAAATGGGCAGAGGTAGTCCCGCTCAAAGAAGTAAAAAAGGAAAACGTTGCTGACTTCATCCGTATCAACATCATCTATAGATACGGAGTCCCTCGGCATATCATCACCGATAATGGAAAGCCATTTGCCAACAGCACAATCGACAAACTATGTCAGAAATTTGGCTTTAAGCAAAGGAAGTCCTCAATGTACCATGCCCCAGCAAACGGTCTTGCAGAGGCTTTCAACAAAACTTTATGCAACTTACTGAAAATAGTAGTGTCAAAATCCAAAAGGGATTAGCACGAAAGGATTGGTGAAGCTTTATGGGCTTATCGGACTACTCACAGGACTCCTACACAAGCAACCCCTTATGCATTGGTATACGGTGCTGAGGCCGTCACCCCGCTCGAACGGCAAATTCCGTCATTACGAATTGCCATACAAGAAGGGCTGATTGAGGAAGATAATGCTCGCCTGCGCCTTGAAGAACTCGAAGCACTTGATGAAAAGAGGCTCGATGCACAACAAAAGATCGAGTGCTATCAAGCCCGCCTATCCAAGGCATTCAACAAACGGGTGCGTCCCCGATCTTTTCAAGTCGGAGAGTTGGTACTCGCAGTGAGAAGACCTATCATCATCACTCACCGTACTGGAAACAAATTCACCTCCAAATGGGATGGCCCATATGTTGTCAAAGAAGTTTACACGAACGGCGCCTACAAACTGGTTGATCCAGATGGTGTAAGAATTGGCCCAATCAATGGGAGATTTTTGAAGAAATATTACGCTTAAAGACAAAAATCCCATCGGGTCAGGGATGCCCAAAAGAACAAAAGAAAAGAAAAAAAAAGACGAAAGTCTACCCCTCCTTGACATGAGCATAAACTGTCAAACAAAATCCAAATCCACACTCCTTAACACAAGTTGAAACTGTGTACAAATGTTCGAAGACTCCTTGACACGAGTTGAAACTGTCTACAAATACCCGAAAATGCTCCTTGACACACGAGCCTAAACTGTATGTTACTCCTGGCCCGCAAGAGTATAAATTGTGAACGGCCCTACCTTCACAAGTTAAAAATATTTGAACTACGTTATGACTTGATCCCATTTTTATGGGTACGTAGGCAGCTTGGATACTTTCTAAGTTCAGTCATGAATTTGTGATAGGTTATGTTCTTTCTTGATTACTGCTGGAGGCACACCCAAATAGAGAAAGCCAAAATAAGAAAACAAAATGTTTTATTAGGAAGGACAAGTGCTTCATCAGAGAATAACGAATTTGAACTAAGCACTAATCTTAACGAAGCTAAGAGAAAGGATTCGAGCTCTCCAACACATCCTTGGCAGCTGCTAAATCCTCCTTTGTATTATGTAAGGCTTCTGTAGCTACATCGTTTGAAGGTTCAGTAGATTAAATGGTAACAACTTTTCCATGAAACTCACCAACTTCTGCTGCCACCTCTCTCTGAGATTCTTTCTGCTACAAAAAGGAGAAGTGGACAGTCCATCCCGTCGTTTGGTCAACAGTACAAGTCGCTCCTCCATGCTCTTCAACTCGGCTTCTGAAGCCTTAACTTGCCTAGCTTCTTCAATTTCTTTGTTTAAAGCCTCTTGAAGCTGAAACTTGGCGTCCTTTAGTTGCTTAGTAAGGACCTCTTTGGTAGATCTCGCTTCATCATATGCCGCGGCCTTGGTAAAAAGTGCCTCTAAATCCTCTTCTGCCGTACGTAAGGCTTCCACAACCGCATCATTCGAAGGCTCAAAAATTCGAGCCTAAATGGTACACGTGGGCTAAGTCAAGCTAAGCCTGTTACTCGAAGGCTCAAAAATTCAAGCCTAAATGGTACTCGTGGGCTAAGCCAAGCCTGGTACTCGAAGGCTCAAAAATTCAAGCCTAAATGGTACGCGTGGGCTAAGTCAAGCTAAGCCTGGTACTCAAAGGCCAAAAAATCCGAGCCTAAATGGTAACGTGGGCTACGAAGCCTGGTACTCGAAGGCTCAAAAATTCAAGCTAAAGGTACGGTGGGCTAAGTCAGCGAAGCCTGGTACTCGAAGGCTCCAAAATTCAAGCCTAAATGGACGCGTGGGCTAGAGCCCGGTACTCGAAGCTAAAATCAAGCCTAATGGTATGCGTGGGCTAAGTCAAGCTCTGGTACTCGAAGCTCAAAAATTAAGCCTAAATGGGCACGTGGGCTAAAGGCCTAAGTCTCGAAGGCTCAAAAATTCAAGCCTGGTACGCATGGGCTAAGTCAAGCCTGGTACTAAACAAAAACCAAGCCTAAATGGTACGCTGGGCTAAGTCCTAAAGGCTAAAAAAGCCTAAATGGTACGTGGGCTAAGTCAAGTTAAGGTACTCAAGGCTCAAAAATCAAGCCTAAATGGTACGCGTGGCTAAGCCAAGCCTGGTACTCGAAGGCTCAAAAATTCAAGCCTAAATGGTACGCGTGGGCTAAGTCAAGCTAAGCCTGGTACTCGAAGGCTCAATAATGGCCTAATGGCCTAAAGCCTGGTACTCGAAAGGCCCAAAATTCAAGCCTAAATGGTACACGTGGGCTAAGCTAAGCCTGGTACTCGAAGGCTCAAAAATTCAAGCTTAAATGGTACACGTGGGCTAAGCCAAATTAAAGCTTGGTACTTGGAGGCTCAAAAATCCCCGCCAAACACAGCCTTGAAGTCTTGAAATTTTTCTGCACCAAACACTGCCCTCAAAAATCCGGAATTTCTGAACCAAACACTGCCCTCAAAAATCCAGAATTTCTGCACCAAACACTGCCCTCAAAAATCAAGAATTCCTGCACCAAACACAGCCCTCAAAAATTCAGAATTTCTGCACCAAACACAGCCCTCAAAATCCAGAGTTTCCGCACCAAACACAGCCCTAAAAATTCTGACTTTCTGCGCCAAACACAGCCTTAACTCCTGAAGTTTTCTGTGCCAAACGCGGCCTTAAAATGTTGAAAGAAACAACGCCAAACGTAGCCTTATTTCTTCAGTTCTGCTTCTTTGCTGAAGCCTACAACAAATCTGCACTACTGCTGCGTCATCGCATAACCTCGCATCCCGTGCATCCCGTCACTCGGTCACCACGCAGCTCCACCAAAACACGCAACAAATCTGCACCGACTGCTCCAGAAAACACCACACCTGACGACACCGACGCTTCAAGCTTTTCATCTGCTGCTTCGTCACACGTAGCCTCACCGAAAAAACCTTTCATCATCAGAAATCGCTGCTACGTCATCGCATAACCTCGTGTCCCGTCACTCGGCCACCACGCAGCTCCGCCGAAACCACAGCTTAAACAGCACCGCTCCCGCATCGAGCTAGAAAACAGCGCCACCAATGAAAACGTCTGGTTTTGTTGCCCACCTCTACCGTGGGCGACGCCATCACATCAAACAAAGTATTCAGCAGTGCCATCAAGGAGATCGATTTGCGTTGCCCATCGAAGACATCCGTCGAGCGACGCCACACCCCAGCCCCCTCGCCTACTGCGCAAATCGTTGCTCGATGTTACCATCCATCGGCACATCACCACCGCGCCTGACCTCGAGCTGCCCACCGAGATTGACGCCTCTAAGGCTAAGGCCCAAGCTAGGCCCCATCATCACCATTGCGTCACTCTAGCAGTCCTCCACTCCCGAGAATCGAAGTTGGAGGTTGAGCGTTCCCAGTGGTTGGAACACCACGCCCTGCACTACTGTCGAAAGTAGACAAAGACACGACAAAACTGGGAAAAGAAAGAAACCTAAGGACAAAGCAAAAGGGGAGAGAGGGACTCACACTTGATCGTTTGCGCTTCAGAGACAGCCCTTGATAGAATTTGATAGAGCGATACCCAGAAATAAATAGCTCACGGTGCAGGGGTTGGGAGAAGCCAAAATCCCATGTAGAAGCACGACTCCGTCTGTCTCTCGCAAATGTTTATAGAGGTGGTGGCAGAAAGAAGAAAGAGTTGTAATTCGCAAAGATGACTGTCAATACTAGAATTGTATTGACGTGGGATAACTAAAATTATTTTGAGGATATGCATTCGACATGGTCTCCTACTCAAGGGAAACGAACTAACTGGATCCTACTACACAGGCCATCGGACAACAAAATTCTGTCTAACAAACGAGACGTGGCAGGCTTCTTGCACAAAATAAAATTAAGAAGCTTGCAAGATTTTGGCCCATCTCATATAAAATTCTTCGAGACTTGTCCATTCAAAATAAAATTTTCATGAACTAGTCTCGAGGGGGCATTTGTAGACACATTAAATTTAATGCCCAATCAAATGATGCAACGTGGAAAATATGGCATTAAAAATATTAATTAAAGTAATTTTTATTTATTTGGGAATTTAAACAAATAAAATTCCTAAAATAAATAAATGAATAATTAATATTTTTATCGGCCAATCAAATGACGACAAGTGGTAGAGTCCTGCTAGAAGTCCAGGCAACAAAGACTCTAAGTAGCAGAGTCCTGACTCTAAGAAGTCCAAGCAACAGAAGTAGTCTAAGTAGCAGAGTCCTGCCAGAAGTCCAGACAACAAAGACTCTAAGTAGCAGAGTCCTGCCAGAAGTCCAGGCAACAAAGACTCTAAGTAACAGAGTCTTGCTAGAAGTTCAGACAACAAAGACTCTAAGTAGCAGAGTCCTGCCAGAAGTCCAAGCAATAAAGACTCCAAGTAACAGAGCCTTGCTAGAAGTACAAGCAGCGAAGACTCTAAGCAGCAGAGTCCAGCTAGAAGTCTAAGCAAAGAAGACTCTATTGAGTTGTTGGATAGAATACAAACTCTGACGGCCAATAAAATCACGCCACGTCAGCAGGCACTCTATCTCTCCTACAACTATAAATAGGGACCAAACCCCCACAGAAGAAGGAGAATAAGAAGAGAAGCGGCTGAAGAACTCCCCAAATTCTCTCTGGAATCCCCAAGAACATTCAAAGTGTTCTTCGTCAAATTCAAAGAAGTTCGCCGTGTTCTTCGCCAAATTCGAGAAGTTCTTCACCAAATTCAAGAGCTCGCTGTTCTTCGCCAAATTCAAGACGCTCGCCGCGTTCTTCGCCAAATTCAAGAAGTCCGCCGTGTTCTTCGCCAAATTCAAGAAGTCCGCCGTGTTCTTCGCCAAATTCAAGAAGCCCGCCGTGTTCTTCGCCAAATTCAAGAAGTCCGCCGTGTTCTTCGCCAAATCCAAGAAGTTCATCGTGTTCTTCACCAAATCCAAGGAGTTCGTCGCCAAATTCAAGACGTTCTTCACCAAAGGCCCCAAAATTCAACATTTGATCCAAGATCGTGGTGCTAAACCCGAAGATCAGTGTTGCTGGGAAATCAACAACTCTCAAGGAAGATCAAGCGCAAGCCCTTTCCTTGAAGATTGATCAAATTTCAAGTCGAGCATCTTTTGAAGGAAGAATCAGAGGATCAAATTTAGAGAGTAGAACCCACAAAAATTCAAGTTTATTCGAATTATTCAGTCAAATTCCAAATATTCTTGTAATTCGAGAATTTCGTCCTACAAACATATTTAATTAAGTGAAATTTAATTATTAACACTTTCATCATTTGTTTCTTCAGAATTATTAGCTTTCCCATGAAAACAAACCCCGACAAAAGTTATAGTCCAACCCGAACTTCCACCACCAATAAAAATATTTAAGATGTGTATGTGTACTTATAATTCCATCCAAAGCATGGTGATCTTTTAGTTTCATTTTGTTCCTCGAACACCACCATTCCAACAACATAAAAAATACTTCTTCTTTTTCTATTTTTTTTTTCAAAATATGCACGAATCATTTATTTTAGAGAACACACAATTATTGCGGAATCTGTACCGTATGCACTAAATTGAGGAATATATGAGGTTAAATTTAAGATTTACGGGCACAATTAAAAGGTACAGTGATCTCATGTGAACTGAGGTAGTTGTTAGCCTACCTCCAAACCTCGAAAAATTATTTTCTGTTTATTTTTTGGTTGTAAAGTGAGTAAGAAGAGTAAGGTTTATAACCAAAAGCATTTAACTTTTTTAACAAATTTATAAATGCAACGATGGGAGATTTGGCTATGCTCCATGTAAGACTCTCTCTCTCTCTCTCTCTCTCTCTCTATCAATATATATATATATATCTATATACTCACACACATACTATTATATTATTTCAATAAGGCTTTTGGTTGCTCAATGTAAAATTACTCAAGTATCTTTTATTTTAAATTTTCTTAATTTTTTATCCTTTTGAAATTCACTCTTCTACTACCTAATTACTTTTATTTATATTTTATTATCAAATTTTCTCTCTTTTCAAATTTGCTTGATCTTTTTTTATTTAGAAAATTTTTATACTTTTTTGAATAATTTTATTTCTATTATTTAAAAGATAATAACTTTATAATCATGTATAAATTTGTACACCCATTGAGTATGCAACTTTTATTAATATATATAAAGAAAATACCGTATAATCTAAACATCAATAAAGATTTTCATGCATAAATAATGAGCATGCAAGTCTTTGGATTGTGGCCCAACTAAAGGCAACCAAACCAGCTGCTTTAAACAAATCAACTTTATCAAATTTCTGTTACTGATGAAAAGTGTGGCCCCATTTCGTTCTTTTCATTTCTTTATTATTATTTTTATATACCTTAAAGTTGGCGATCCAATCTCTTTATGTTAGCGATAAGAATGATAAGTCATAGTAACATGGCCACCAATACCAAGTAATTTTCTTGTAAAGTCTAAAACATCCATACTTAAAAGTAATTTATAAATCAAATGGACTTTTTGCCTGTATCATTACTAGTGATGTTTTTCTTTTGTTCAATGTACTTAAGAGGACCCATTAAGCTCCTTCAAAAGAAGCTTTCAGAATTTCTTTCTTTATTTTAATTTTTGATGGGGGATAATTAAAGCTTTTAGAATTCAAACATGGCTTTCGAGATTTTACGAATTCAGTCCTTTGAAATTTATGTCTTTAATTCGTTTGAAACTTTTCATCATAAACCAAAATTATCAATTAAATGTTTAAGCTTGAATGTTTATATTTGGCATCAAGCTGTCCACTGGAGAGTATCATGTCTAGCAAGTCGACTACTATGCCTAACAATTTTGTTTCACCATTTGAGTATTTCAAACTTTAATCTTTACTCAGTTCATGTATGAGAAGCATAGTGTAATAAATACAACAAATCTAAATAGACAATTAAGAAGGAAAAACATCGCTAAGAAACAAACAAAAACATACACACACTTATTGACACTGCCCTCGAAGAATATTCAAGATTGACTAGGTGACTAATTAGTCGACCTAAGGTCAAGAAGTTTAAGAAGTTCGTTACAGGGCTTGTTTAAGGCTTCAAGAAGAGTTTAAGTTATAAAAGAAGTTTTGAGAGTAAAAAGAGAGTTTGTGAATCAATGTGAAAGTATCCAAAATGCATACAGAGACGTAGTAGAAACAACACAAGAAGGATGAATGCAATAAACAAAAGGAAGAGAGGGTGGAAGAAGGTAGTTTCTAATTCTGTGAAGTAGTGTGACTATTCCATTGGCTATAGAGCCATCCCTTAGCAATATATATGAGTTCAGGCCATTAACTATCTTCTACATTAACTGTCAAGGGATCAACCATTTGTAATTTAATTAATTATATCAAGGAAGAATTGAAAACTGCTAATAAACTACCATTGCAGCTGAGGTGGTTTGCGGTTGCAACTTTAGCTGATTATGTAGCCACTTTTTTTGGCTTCAATAGCTCCTCCTTAAGATGGAGGATGGAAATTTACAATTCCTCTCTTGCCCAAGTAGCTGTTGAACATATTTGTAGGAAGGGCTTTGGTCATTACATTAGCAATTTATTCCTTTGTTGGCACATGAAAGGTCTTAATCAGTCCACGTTGTAATTGATCTCTCATAACGTGACAATCCATCTTTATGCGCTTTCTTCGTTCATGAAAGATAGGGTTTGCGGCAATATGTAGTGCAGCCTTGTTGTCACATTGCAATTCTGATGGTTGGTCATGCATAATTCCTAAAGCTTTAAGCATGTATCTTATCTAAGCCAACTCTACACATGTTGAGGCTATGACTCTATATTCTGGTTCAGCTAATGATCTGGAGACAATAGATTGTTTCTTTGGCTTCTAAGACACTAGAGAACTTCTTAAGAAAATGCAATAACTTGTAATAGATCTTTGAGTATTTAGACAAGATCCCCAATCAGAGTCACTACCATGCCTTTTTCTCACCTAGTCAATCCAACCAACATGGTTGGTAAGTCGTTGCCTATCTCTACACAAACCTTTACCATAAATCAAACTTTGTGTCAGCCTTGGATTTTAGACACGGGGGCAACAGATCACATGATTTGCTACCCTTGTTTCTTTACTTCTATCATAGCTACTACTTCCACTCCAATCAAGCTTCCAAATGGATCTCATGTACCAATAACACAGAGAGGAAAAGTGAAGTTAACAGAGTCCATTACCTCAAACAATGTACTTTAGGTTCCTTTCTTTGCATTGAACTTGCTTTCAGTAAGAAAACAAACTTAAGATCACCTTTGCTGCCTTATGTTGTCCTTTTCAACTTGTTATGGATAGGACTTTGTTTCTTGAACCATGATTGGGAAGGGTGAAGCTCCGCATGACTTGTACAAATTCCTAGAGAATAAGGTTCATTTTGACTAGCTTTGGGTAGACCTACCAAGCTTTTGGTAGAGCACTTCGCCCAAGTCTAGTTTTATTGTAAGTCCTCACATTAGCTATGTCCTTTGGCATTATAAACTTGATCATATGTCAAGTAGGAAATTGAACCTCAATGATGACTTAGTTGTAAAACCAATCAAGAATGGCATTAATGATTTTGTTTGTTAATTTGCCTTCTAGCAAAGCTACTCAAAAATTCTTTGATCACAACTCTCATAGATCTTCGTTTCCCTTTTAGATGTTGCATTGTGACCTTTGGGGACTTTTTAATAAAGTGGGATATGATGGAAGCCATTTCATCTTAATTATAGCTGATGATTATACTAGAATAATTTGGGTCTACTTGCTTAAAACAAAGGCAGTAACCAAACATTACATGAGAGCCTTCCATAAGTTAGTGCAGAATTAGTTTGGAAGAAAAATTAAGACCATTAAAATTGATAATGGTACATAATTCATTCTAAGAGACTTTTAGCAAAGTAAGAGAATAATATACCAAAGAATATGTATAGAAAATCCTCAAAAAAATGGCATAGTTAAGAGAAAACACCAACTCTTGTTGAATGTGGGAAGAACACTAAGATATTAATCTAATTTGCCTTTAAAATACTGGCCTAAGTGTCTCTTGACAACAACATACATGGCAAATAGGACTCCAGCCATAGCCTTAGATGGTGAAACACTTATGGGATGTTGTTTGGGATCTAACCCTATATCAACACATGTGAGTCTTTGTTTGTTTGTGTTGTGCATTCACATTAAATCAAGGGAGGAAGAAATTTGATGTTAAGGCAATATTGTTAGTAGCTTAGGGACTAAAGCCACCATAGGATTGTCTCCATTGTCTATCGTAAGAAGGTTGGCGGGACTAGAAAGATTGAGAAATTTGTCTGTAGGCATGTTGTGTTGATTTCCAACTAAAGATGATGCTTGTGACATTGTGATGGTTATTTCTCCTCCTTCCTATCTTCAAGACTCTGGTACAATGTGAAAGCACCTAAAATCCATACACATATGCAACAGAAACAGCACAAGAGAGATGAAAGCAAGAAACAATAGGTAGAGAGAGTGGAAGAAGGTAGTTTTTGATTTTGTCTAGTAGTGTTATTGTTCCATTGGTTGGAGAGCCACCTTCCAGCAATATACATGAGTTCAGGCCATTAACGACCTCTTACACCAACTGCCAAGGGATCAACTGTGTGTAATTTAATTAACTACATCAAGAAAGTACTGAAAAATACTAACAAACTACCATTGCAAGTCAGCAGCTAAGGTGGTCTGCTAGTGGCAACTTTAGTTGATTTATGCAGCCACTTGTTTTGGCTCCAATAATCAACCTGGTGCGATTCGTTGAGAAAAACAGTGAATTCTGGGCATCTAGATCAATCCAAGGTCATTATTGGGAAACAATCTAACATGTGTATCACTAAGTTCTAATTTTACTTGGGCATTATTTAGTTTGCACCCTGTTCGAAAAAGAGGGGGAAAAGGCGGAAAAAGTAGGGGAAGAACCAACATTGCTATTTCATGAGCATAATATGACCACCAAGAAAGAATAATGTAGTGGGTGCGGACATATGAGTGGGACATGAGGATTCGCACTGGAGCTAGTGACTGGGTCAATTGGACCACTGCCTAGGTTGCATGCCTTCTCTTGCAAGTTTTGTCCAATCAACTGTTTCTCAGTTCACTTTCATGGCTATGTGCATAAATTTAAAGTTCATTATTCACTCCTATATTATTTGTAAATGACAATCATCTAATGCTGCCTTAGTTAGTCTACTAATATAAAGTACTCAATCCATTAATATGCAGTGCGGTGGTATTTTATGTTTACTAGTAAAATTTGTACAATTTATTTGTATGCATAGTTATAAAGAAATTACCTGATTTTATTAATTATAATAAAATAAAATTAATTATATTTTTTTGGTATGTCAATAATATATATATATTTTAAAGAAGTTAGAGCTAAAATAAATAGAAATAATATAAAAAAGAAAAAAACTAATAGTTAATTGACAAAGAAGAGAGAAAACATTTATTATAATATTGAAACAGAGGGAGAAGAAAAATAGAGATGCATTAGTTCATCTGTATTTAGAATCAAAGATAGTTATTAAATAGCATAAATACATTTATTAGGGAGGGCTACTCTATAAAAATTATTAAAATGACCAAATTAGTTACTTTGGATGGTACAACATACTGTATAACATATAAGATTATCATATTTCTTCTTATTCTTGCTCTTTTTTTTTCTTTTTTTTTTTTTTTTTGGGTGGGGGGGCGGGGGGTGGTGGGGAGCAAAGATGCACAAACACACACACACACACACACACCACTTTTTCACCTCTCGTTGATTATAAAGCATTTATTTGCTAAAATTATCCAATTTAATTAAATTATTTACAGTTATTCTTTTTAACAATCGGAGATCCTAGAATAACATAAAGAAAGTATAACCCAAAAACATTTAATATTGCACAAATAAGGCATACTTTACTGATAAAATTGTAACTTCGTAAATATGAGCCTTTAAGTTTGAATTTCTCTATAGTATACTTTCTTATCTAGTAGTAATTATTTGGTAGTTTATAACTGGTACTGAGTTGTTGGTGTTTGATATACCAGTTATTATAGTTATTGATAATTGATATTTATAATTTAATGATAATGAATTTTAATATATTACACAGACACACACACACAGGCCAATGCTCATAATGGCAACGTGGTATCAACCACATGTTATTATAATATAATTTTTCTTGAAATAATTGAAAAGAGGTGATTTTTAAATTTGGGTGTGTGTTTTTTAAAGTTTTTGTGTTAAAAATTGTGTAAAAGTAAGGGAAGAGAAAAGGATAAAATTTTAAAAATGGAATAATTGATTTTGCAAAACGGATAATAAAGCATTCTTGCCACTTGCGAATATCTTTTCCAAAATCTAATATTATTTGGGAGACAATTTAAGAGTAAAAGAAGCATTATGATGATGAATGAGTTTAGTTTAATTATGACGCTATGCAATTATCCTGTTCGAATGAAAAACTGTATGTGGCTTAGCTCCCCAGCTAAGAAAGAAAAATAAGCAAACGAAAAGGGAAGACCTATCCATTTAGGAGGAAATATGAATGACTACCCAGCCCAAATAGATTGTGGAGTAAAGTCCTTTCAGTACCTCTTATTTGCAAAATTAGTGTTCCCTTGCCAAATATAAGGAGACTGAATGTGCACTTTCCAGCGGAAAGGGAAGCCCACGTGCACATATCCATGAATTGCTAGCCAAGTCTTCAAGAATCTAAAGCCCTCAAGTGTGCTGTGACCTATCACTCTTCTTTCTACTTTTGATTTCATTGCTTTTAGTGGTGGTCTAGCTGGTTTAGGTCCTACATTTCTTCATTCACTAAGTTTTGTAGATACTGTACCCGAATGAAAATACCTTGCATGTACAGAGTGTAACAAATGTCCCGATTTTATATTGGATAATATGAAAAATTATTTAAGTAATAAAAATGTGATAAATATCTTAATTTTAAGCACTCGTGTATTTTCATTGGATGTATCAAAGGCCATTCGTAGGCACTCTAATGCTAAAGGGCTGAGGTGATGGGCAACTTCCTTGGAACTCTTTCGCTTACGACAAGCTAATCCAGTTATTATTTCAACAAATGCATTATGATATGTGTGTGTGTGTGTACACACACATGTTGAGACTAATGTCCTAAATTAGATTATACGGAAGTATATATCAGGAAAAGATGTTGCTTATGTATTCATTTTATTGTCGGGTAATAAGCTGTAGGATTCAAAAGAGAACTGTGCAAATGGGCAGAAGATTTCATCTAGGAGTTTGGCAAATAAAGTTCTACAAATTGTGCATCCCATGATGAAAGTCGTAAGTATCATTATTTATAACATCAAATTACTAAAGCAAACTTAAAACGGAGAATACACACACACACACACACACACATATTGCTTGGATGGAAATAGAGATCACATTAACTACTTTGTCAGGGTTACTTAACGGTAAAACCTACCCGTACTCGCAAATGAAGATATGGTGTAAGTTGGGAAGCTCCATTACTTAAGAACCACTTCAGGAATTGCATGCAGAGAGAGTAACAAAAATATGATCATATGAGAGATGTGGACTTTCAATCTCAAGTATGGTGCCCAGCAACAAAAGTGATATAAAGCTGAAGAGGGGGTTATTTTGGAACGGTCCCATCTTCCTTCTCTTGAAAATGATTCTAATTTTGGATTTCAATCCCAAGAGAAAATGTAGAGATGGAAATAGAACAAGATTTCCCGTCACAATACCTACCAGATCGCTGTACTATTGAGGCCAAGCTGGAACACATGTGGTTGGTAAAGGAGTAAATTCATTCGATGATAGCTAAAAGAATTATGTGTAGTGAAGTGATGAGGAAGGAAAGTGATTCAGCAGTATAGGAGTTTTAGGCAGGAAAATTAGACGAATCCCCATTCCTATACTGTCCATTTATGAAGCTTGGGCTTCAAACAGATCATCACCTAAGAATTTCTCAACTAATCTGCAAGATTGGTTTTAAGGTTGCAAAATGGCCCCAAATCAAGAAGTGGGCATGAATATTACCGTTTTCTTCAGTCAAGACTTCAGATACAATTTTGGCATGGACCATTGTGCTCATTGCTTTGTAGCTGAGGAAAGTGTTAGCAGGTTGACAGCAATTGGATTACAAAATTGCAGAGGGAAAAAAGAATTTGAGCTTTCTGAGCTAAGATATATTCATGAATTAATACTTATAGTCTACTCTGGCTATGGTGGAGCTTGCAAAATCTTGACAGTCCAAATACTGCATTACATAAAGACCTAAACTTACTCAATATCCCACCAAAAAAAACAAAGTACAGATGAAAGCAAACAAGGTGGTATTTGATCTTTAAAGTACAGTAGTGAATGCACAGCACATAAATAAAATGGAGATTCAGTATGACGATGTCTATTATTTCAATAACAAACTACGAAGAACAAACGGTATAAAGTTACAAGGATGCACGTTAAAGCGCATTAGGAGCACAAACAAAAACATAGTAATAATAGACAACATAGCTAAATATCCTTATTGAACTAACTGGTTATTACCATCTTTAGGATAATGACTAGAGCAGGTAATGAAAGTGCGGTAACCATTACCCACCACGTGGTTTGCCAGGAGGAGGAGAAGGTTTTGGGATGTAAGGCATTAGAGGAGTACCATGCTGGATAGGTTTTGATCTTATGGAAGCCTTTGACCTGGGTACTGGATTAATGGGACGGTAATCTTCCAAAATCACATGCCCTGCGTCCTCTTGATTTGAACTAGGAGGATAGACGTTATCCTGCAGATGGTGTAAAGGTCAATAAATAAAATTTGCCTCTCTGGCACCTTATCATGAATACTTGGACATAATTATTTACTGTACCTTAAGCTTCCTGCCTTTCACATCTAACTCCATGGCACTGCTCCCTATTGAAACCATATCTGCACTCATGAACAAAAGTTTCGTGATAGTGTCTCTTTAATTCATAGATTTCAGTACTCAATCAAGTTGTGAACACTCCCAGACACTATTTTAGCTCACTGTCAAATAGAAGGTGACAAAAGTATGAAGGACATATCCATAATCATACCCTGTGATATTCATTAGTTGCTCAACTTGATCTGTTTAATATACCATCCCAAGCTCTGAATCCCAATCCCAATATGCACAAATGCTTAAAGTGCTAAATATTAGTTGAGGAAAAATTTCAATAAACTGAGCTTCAATTGCTGTAGATGCCTAGAATGGCCAAATTTTCCAACTTCGAGTATAAAGCATCTAAAGGATTTAGTGAAGCTGTATTGGTCATTACACACACACACATCTGGCAATATACAAGTTTATGTGTTGGTGTGAGATGAATCAAGATAATCACGCCCTTCAAAATGGAAAGCAATGGCATTACTTACTCACAGGCCTGCTTACCATCAATGCAAAACAGTACTGCTGGAACTGGTTTTGTTGTATTCCAGCTCCAGCTGTTTACTTATTATTACCGTTGTTGTTGTCGTGCTCATTTGATAATCTACCATGATTCCTTACGTAAACACTATCTTTACGAGGATCTGTTTTATAGAACCCCAGCCAAGAATTAATGAAGGGTCACAGAAACATTAACAAAGCATGGAACATATCATGTGGATTTATGTTAACATTATGCGAAGTATAAGACTGGAGTTCATCAAAACTTATACTTGCTATGATTGACATATATAAGGCATCTATAGATATCTCTGAACCTCAGCTTACGAAAATCCCTTTGATCAAAATGTTCATAGTTTGTTCTAGAGAATATCTAGAGTTTGCAAGTACATTAGATATTTCACCTTTTTTTTTGAAAAATAAAATTGTTTAAAACAATCAATCCCAAGTCCCTATTTTATAGGCAAGACCATAAATCTATCATATTAATGACATTAATTTCTCTATCAAACAGACCAACTACCTCTCGTTTCTTCCAATCTCCTCAACAACAAATATCTCCTACCGTTTCATGGGTTCCAGGAGAAGGTAAATTATGTGGATTTCGACATATGCCTAAGGTCCCATGAAACACTGCAGACCTCAATTCTGTTACCTTTCCGCCAACTATATCTGCAATTTTTTTCCGTGCAAAACTGGCTTATTATAGTAGCTTTACTTAATGCAACTAGGATGTCAATTCACTAGGAAGTAAAGCAAGTAAATGTTCTTGTCCAGGGGAAAAGTAGATGAAAAATCAGTAATGAATTTACCTGGATTTGAGTTGAAGTAGCCGAGGCGCACAAAAGCAGCTGTCCCAAGTAAAAAGAACAGACACAAGAAACCAAGCGACTTCATTTTATATTAACAGACACAACAAAGAGATTAGTTTTGTTCGCCAGAAAATTATCCTTCCTCAAAACCTTCTTCTACTTCTTCGTTAGCCCACGAGTATAACGATGCCGAAATGGTCAGAAACCGGGGCCTTCACAAAAAGTTTCAAGGTAAAACCAAAGAAATAGCCCTCTTAAATATGACCAGAAAATCTGGAGGGATAAGGACAATAAAGCTCCCGTGGCCCAAGGCCCATGCCGAATATATATATATATATATATATATTGGACATTCTGGGAAAAAAAACAAGAAAGACTACAGTTTGTGGTAGTGAGTCATCATGAATAATCACGTGCGTTCTGTCATGACCATTGCTGTTGCCTGCGGAGTTGGGGGAATGGATATATGGAGATTTTAATGCCATTTTGTTTATTGATTTATTTATCTTCTCTCTGCAGAAAAGGAAAGACGCACTGAAAGGGAATGGACAACTGAGTGAATAAATTGAGAAATGAAAGCTGGGACGGTGGAAGGTGAGCCCTCGGCAGGCTTCGACATTGCCTCTGAGAAAGACAACCCTTTGCGACCCTTTTTCATCTCAGGGTTTTCTTATTCTTTTATATTTTACATTTTATCTTAGGGTTTAGGATTGAAGATACGTCGATGTTCGCTTTCGACAGATGTCTTCTAAAATTATTTTATCATAATTATTGTTTGAAATTTTAGCTGTCAAAATGAACATGTAATTAGTGTTTGTAAAATCATTTATCCCATCTATGGAAACGCATGACTTTTTTCTAAAATTCATATTTATAAACACGGTACAATTAACGGATTTGTGCCTAGATTATGTAAGCTTTGTTTATTTTTCAAATTATACACCTTCTAAAAATACATATTTAATTATTACATTTTTTTATCTCTTTTTTTCTTTTACTTTTAATCAATTTTCGAGATAAAAATAATTAAAAACACACATTATAATTACAAAACAAACAAAGACGTAGCTTTTTTATATTTGTTTACCATGAAATAAATTATAGAAAATAGATATCATAGCATGTATAAAATTAATGTTATAAATCTATTTTTTACTAGGAAAAAGATAATATTGCTCGTCCATTTTAAACTCTTTATTTATGTCTCTTATAGTTCTCTTATTTTTTAATTAACATTAATTAAATTCACATTCGTACACACCATAAATTAAGTACAAATAATCCATCTCTAGTCCTATTTAACAAGGCAAAATCATATTTTAATTCCATCCTAAGACTATGGTATTCAAAAATTTGATCTCAGTTACATTTATTTATGCACGGTCCATATATGATTGTTCGATTACGGAACTTTCTTCCCCTAGATTTTAAGGAGATCAAACTCACATTGAGTTCGAGAATATACCACAATACTTTAGTTCATGTAGTTTTTAAGAGAGCAAAACATGGTTGACATCTTAATTTCATATAAATTTGAATTAAGTGAAACGAAATATATACTTTCGTAATGCTACATACATATGGCATAAAACGACGACATAGCATTTTTGGAGATCAAGTTTGATTTTGAAATAACATTAACATAATACATAACAAATAACCAAAACTAATGAAAGGTGTATTTATTCCAAATTATTATTTTTGTTATGCTTAGACAATATCTATGTTTATATAGAGACAATTGTCTTGAGTACGCTTGGATGGCACACCCTTGTTTAGTGATTGGGGGTCATCCACAGTTTTGTTTTCAAGGAAATGTCACATTAGTTCTTATTTGGAAAAAAATCTTGCAAAGGAATTTTGGCATAATATTTTTTCTCTACCCACCTCATATTTCTATATCCATTTTATTTTTAAAAAGAAATTTGTAAAAATCCCTTTTATTCATTAAAGTACATATACACTGATTGCCAATATTTATTCCAACAACATACTACATCAATACTAAAAAGCAAGCGTGATAACCTTCAACACCACATAGCATTCACTATTTTAGAACATCATCAATATAATTTTTCTCATAAACTCTTACAATCATGCTCATTTTCATCTATTAACCTCCAAATATATTTTTTTGTTGCTATGTCTTTCAAAATCAAATATTTAATATGGGGTTGTCCTTCATCACACTCTTTATATTTAAATTGAAAGGTGGACAATCTTGATTTTCAAGAACTTGAACTCCCAAAGCCTAATAAGAAATTTCAATTTTTTTTTGGGAAAATTTTAAATTTCATTTTTTTTTAAAGTCTGGAAAAGCTTCAACTGGTATATATATAAAATATATTGGCTTGAAGTGAAATGGTTCGTTTTCAATATTGATCATACAAAAACTAAATGTGATTGTCTCATAACTCTCGTTGCCTCTCCGTGAAGCGAGAGCAACTACTCTTTAAATTTGATGGAAAATGTTTATATGGACATGAGTGATTTTAATGCCATAATTCGAATCACTACCAAATATTTATCAGATTGGGATGGTTAATTTGATATGGGTAAATTCCGTCCTAAATTAGGAATAGCTTTTCTAAATATGTGCGGAAGCTGTGTCAAAATATATATTTTTTTTAAAAGGAAAAAAATTGTTTTAAAGCTATCCTAATTTTAGGATTGTTCCTTGATCATCCCAAAGCTATCCCAAACTAAAACGGTTCTGGTGTGGCTTTTTACATTCAACCCAAAATCCGTCGCAAAAGAAATTAAATTAAATCAATCTCAAAACTATGCCAAATTTAGGATGGCTTGCTAAAACTGGATGTGTAAGTTGTCATAGGAATTTTGAAAATAATATTTAAAAACTCCATTCAAAAGTCGTGCCAAAGATTGGGACGATTTTGATACGGCTTTTGTATTTAGTCCCAAATTTGGCACCGTTTTTAGATGGCTTGTCGTCCTTGTGTTGAGCAAAAAATTTTAAAAATAATATTAAAAAAGTCCTTTCTTGAGATGTCCCAAATTTTGGGACAATTTTGGCATGCCTTTTTACTTTCGACACGATATCCATCCCAAGCTATTTCAAAATAATTTGCAAAAATTAAATTAAAGTTGTTTGAAAAGCATCTCAAATTTGACATGACTTAAGGATGGCTTGATCATATGAGACGTGAAAGCTATCTTTAAGTCGTGCCAAAATTTTTCAAAATAATATTAAAAAGGCCCATCTCTAAGCCATGTTAAATTATGAGACGATTTTGGCACAACTTTTTAGTTGTCTCCAAGCTGTCCCAAATTTGGCATGATTTAGGGATGGCTTGATCATATGGGATGTGAATGTCATTCTTAAGTTGTGCCAAAATTTTTCAAAATAATATTAAAGAAGCCTGTTCCTGAACCATGCCAAAATTAGGAATTATTTTGGTATGACTTTTTACTTTTAGCTCAAAATTCGTCCTAAAATAATTTGTAAAAAATTAAATTTAAACTGTTCTAAATCTTGCATGGCTTAAAGACAGTTTGATCATATAGGATGTGAAAGCTATCCCTAAGTTGTGTCAAAATTTTTTAAACTAATATTAGGAAAGCCTGTCCTTGAGCTGTGCTAAATTATAAGACGGTTTAGACTCGACTTTTCAAAGCCATCCCAAAGCATGGAATATATTCTTCCAATCCCTAACGGTTTTAATATTCGAATATGTTTAAAATTGATAATTTTCTTCGATGCCAAATGTTTGGAGGACGCCATTTCTAGATGAGGGGGTGGATTTATGATTCGATGACTAAGATTATTGAGTTTAATCTTATTATACAATAGTCATGCTAGGTATATACATGTGCTTATGATGCAGTGCAAAATGTAGAAGTGAGTAGTAAGGCAACCCCCTCGATGTCTGATTATATTGGAACAATGTAAGACTTTGGTTAGGAGCACTGCATGGTGTACGATGTAGCTAGGTGTTGTAGTGACACTATATAGTAAGCTGGCCCTTCCGAAGGGGTGAGTGAGGATTAGGTAACACAAATATTCGACAAATTACCTAATGGGATTGGGGTACTAGTTGCCAAAGCCGTGATGGGGATAGGTCGACAATTAGATTTTTTAATGTACTATGTGTAGTTGACCAACCACTTTACAGCGAGTGTGTAAATTTTTTCCAATTGTTTGTAGTTGCTCAATTGGTCAATGTTAAGGCAGATCACAACTTGTAGCAGAGTTGTTATGATTATATTTGTAAATTGATTGGTGAGATGCTTTCAAGTGATCATCAAAGGTCTCCTAGTTTCTATAGTTAAAAACGATGATACAAGATTTAGGGCTTCTTGTTGTAAGAGTTAATTGTTGCAAATTTGGAAGTATGTTATATTAGAAAGGGGATGAAGCCATGGAGTATTATAAATTCTGTGGAGATGCAAGGTTCAAAGTAAGAAAGATGGGCTTGTCCCATGAGAAGGACATTCCACATAGCTGTTCGTGCTACTTGCCTCCTGTTTTGAGCTACCAAGGTTATATGCATCCCAGATGATAGATGAGTATATGTCTTGGCATGTCGCTCATAAGATAAATAGTGGTTATATGTGTCATCTCTTAGATGTTGAGGCATAGAAACACTTTAACATGACCTATCCTAAATTCGTGACCGAACCTCGTAACATACGGCTTGGCTTATGTCAGATGGATTTGCCCCACATAAATCATATAGGAAGATATATTCTTGTTGGCTTGACCTTTGTAGCAATGAAGTACCACCATGTCTCATGCAACTCATCTAACTTGGCGATGTTGAATGAATTTATGAAGTGAGTTTTTGGAGAGACATTCCACTGTCCACTATCAGGGCACACAACCTTAGCTACTCTTTCCAATACCCGTCGATGGTTAATAAGCTCCTTAAAGGTGTCATTATGAGGTTAAATAGGGGTATGTAAGAGTGCATTGATTGTAGTGGAGCTGATATCAATGTACACATCGTGAACAAAACCTCTATCCCATTGATGTTCAGCCAGGTTGGTACAAAACTCCCTTACCAATGGGACATTTGCATCAACTTGTGATTGTTAGGTGGATTGGGTCCATTCCTCATTGCGTCAACCCAAGCCCTTTCATATACGAGTGCATGATGTTTAGTAACATGCTTAGCACAATTCGTTGCATCTAAAGAGACGTACTTCTAATGTTCTATGATGAGGTTGCTCTTTTAGTCTTGGATCCATTTGAATAAAACAATCCTACAAAAACATCACAATAGTTATGTTTTACTAATATAGAGCCAATTTACCAATACATAACTTCCACCTCCAATAAGCAAACACACTTTCACATGCATCCATTTGACCTTAACATAGTTACCAAGATGGTGCAAGAAAATAGAATGCAACCACAAATTTTCAATGCTCTGACATGAATAAAATGATATGCAATGACACATTTTTTTCAAGTGCCTATACTAATGGAATGCAAATGCACATATGTAATGCCCATTCTCAAGTCTAATGGTAAAACAAATAGTCCAATTCACTTGTTTTCACCAAATCACAATGTTAATATGAGCATGACAATAGCCTAAATGGCATTTCATATTGAATCGTCAAACAAACATTTCCTTAACACTTTACATGTAGGTTGGATTTAAGTGAAGGATTTATAAATTTTGGTCATAATTCCAACCAAATACAACAATCCAATAAAACATTACGTACACATCCACTTCCACAAGCCACAAATAACAAAAAGGCGATGATGAAATTGCTTCTAGTAACACTTCAAACTTAATTCCATCCATAAATATACAACTACCACTACACAAGCTAAACATTGCAAAAATCCAATCCATTTCATGTTTTCAATGTAAAATGTATAAACCATAACAACTCAACACATTCAAAGCAATTTACATGAATGAAAATTATCAAACAACACCAAATCGGGTTGGGTACATTTGCTTTCTCCATTTGCAGAACATGTAATGAAATTACACACAAATCACATGTATGAAGCTTGAATTTGGTGTGAAATTAGATGTACATACCTCAAGTGTGATTGGAGTCGATGGAGCTGTGGATAAAAAAGTGTGGTGGGATGTTTGTCTACCAAAAAATAGATTAATATATAAAGCTGTTAGTCCATGTCGTCCTTGTCATTGCGATGAGGTATGTGACGAGAAATATTGCAGGTCACGTGTTGCGCCTATTGTCACGGCAACTAGTATGATGAACTCTATGTTTGCACGTCATGCGACATAGAGTTTTATCACGCTAGTTTTTGTGATGGCGGGTGCAACGTGCAGATAAAGAGTTTCATCGTGCTGT
This sequence comes from Avicennia marina, assembly GCA_019155195.1. Taxonomy (NCBI): domain Eukaryota; kingdom Viridiplantae; phylum Streptophyta; class Magnoliopsida; order Lamiales; family Acanthaceae; genus Avicennia; species Avicennia marina. The sequence continues at coordinate 7,665,754 of CM032781.1, read as the reverse complement.
GTTGTTGAAATGATGGATGCGATGTGAAGACAAAGAGTTCCATTGCGCCTATAGTTGTGATGGCAGGTGTGACAAAGCACCTAAACAAATTTTCAAATGTTACTAATTTGGATGGATTTATTTTTGTCCCAAAAACCATGCTAAAGTGTTATAAAATGCCCGAATTCTTGAGATGCCTATTATTTCCACTTTTCTCCCAAAAATGCATGACCCGCTCATTTCTCTCTTCTATTAGTGCAACATCAATTTCTTGGCTTCATGCCCTAGCAACGTAGCCGTGGTGGATACCAATATAGGTTAATTACTCTCATTTCTCCACTTTCGCTCAAAGAAATTGAACGAAGAGTGTTACATGGTTTTTTAATTTTTGGCTCTTTACATTGAAATCGAACAAAGCCCTCAATTTACTCTCTTGTAGTAGTTGCAAATTACAAACAATTCCATGTGCATGTTTGGTTGGTTGTATTTCAATGTATTTCTTTATATATATATATATATATATATATAAATATATTTTTCCTTTGGTTGGTTGACAAGTTAGGGTTTTGTGTTAGGAATTTTTGGGGGAAACATTTGCATCATTTGTGTCACCAATTAGGTGTTGATGGTTAGTTTGATTTATTAGGTGGAGAGATGATGAAAATATTGAACAAAAAATGAACAGCAATTGTTGCTGGTAACATGCTTGATAAAATACCTTAATATAGCTACATTTGGTTATCGTCCTTGTTACCGAACAAATCCCTTGACATGGTCTAATATGTGTCTTTCAGATTGTATAATATATAAAATTCCAAGTGACTATGCTTGGTTGAATGACTCTTGGCAGGTTTCCCTTGCGACAATAGTGATTTTAAATGAGAGAGCTCCTACTGAGCATGATGTTTTCTTTGAATAAGTCGTGGAAGAAATAGTTGATAAAATGGCCCACTAATTTAGGATTCATGCATAACTTTATTGCTCTATTTGACAAATGATCAAAATAACATGCTTGTTGAAATGACTCTGAAGGATTTACTTCATTGGGTGGAATATTTTTTTGTTTTCAATAATGAGTTGTTCCAAATATTATACATAATGTTTGAACTAAATTCAACATATAAATGCTCTCCTTATTTTTGATATTTGAATTGAACTTTGATCGATGCATAATTGATAAAATAAGTTGTATTTTATTTGATTTTTGTAATTGAGGATGAGTTGTGGCACATATTCAAAGGGTCAAGCACCATGTGGCCTAAGCCCCCCACGTGGTAGGGTAGGCAAATGCATAATGACTGACCCATGTTTCACACTTCTGACAGCTTCAACATTTTTTGATGATGACGAGACCCAACTATCGAGTGAATTACAAGGTGATAGGCCATCAACATTGACACACTACTTAAACCACCCTTCATTGTCATCCGAATAGAGAGATGGCCCTATTGTACTTGCAATATCGGCCGATGGTACAACAAAAGTAGTCAGCATAGTAAGGAGTACACAATACTTGACATGTGCATTTTATTTGATATTGTAGTGCTTGGAAAGAAGTAGTAGATTCAATAAAGTCCATTATTTTTGGACAGTACAATGGATCTTGAAACTGTTATTTCAAGGTCCCATTAAAGACAAAGTAGGACTGATTTCGACTTTTTAAGGTTTGACATCTCCACATCATTGGTGTCTACTTGAAATTGTTACATGACAAAATTTTCTCTTGTACAATTTGCTTACTTATCTTGCTAATGTACATATATGCCAACTTGGTTATTACTAGTGTTGTAAATGTAGTTAGTTTGTTTGTGATTGGATGGACTCTAATTCATATGTATATGTACATGAATAGAATGAATTCGCCTAGAACTCTAACAATACAACAATACAAAAGGTTACAGAGTTAATACAGAAACACTTGCATCGAGCAAGGGTTTCCAACACGAAAGTTGATTAGATCCAACAAGAGAAGTGGAATGAGATGTTGAGCAAATCGATAGAGGACACATATCTTGCAATATATGAAAAAAACTAGGTTAATTGGGCAGTTGACAATACATCTATATCAACTATTTATCGTGGCAGCTTCATTTTAGTCACCGCACATAGTCAAAAAATAATGAGCAAGAAATTTATTTATGCATGGCTTAGGCTTATGTTTTTTCCAAAAAAAAAAAAAAGAAAAAACAATACTTGTTTGCTTGTATTCATGCAATATAATGTTATGTAATTGAAAACCTCCAATTAATGTCACAGGAACTACAACTTGGAGGGCCACCAACTCCCTTCGAGCTTTACTCTAAAGTATAGAAGAATGCTACAGGAGAATGGGTGGGCCTTCGTGCGTTGTCTCAGGGGGTAAGTATGGGTAAGTATAAGAAGCAAAACATATATATATATAGTGTACAATTCCATATGTTGCATTAATGGTGCCTTAATTATATAAGAAATTATGGAAAAAAAATGCAACAAGATCAAAATGTAGTTAAAGACCTAGAAGGATGCAAATTAAAGGGCAGTAGGATTGCATCCAACTCCACTAATAGCAATATGATAGTCCTTAATACACTTGGTGGATTCAAAAAGGGTTGGTGGATTCAAAAAGGGTCGGCTGCTAGGAATGGGCTCCTAGGCTGTCATTTAAACAGCTATTTCATGGATCAACTTGCTCTAGTTCTTCACTAACACTGAGTTACGAGCAATGCTGGAGACATTGGAATGTACTCAACAGCAGCTACAGGAGATCCACTACAGCATTTGGAAGTTTAGGTAACAATTGATATGTAACGGCTAGAAAACGTTGCAAAAATTAATATTTTGCAACAATTATGCAACAATTTTTTGTGTTGCATTGATTAAATAAGATTTAGTAATACTTTTGTGTAACAACTTAAAAAATGTTTCATATAAATTTATTTGCAATATCAATGTAACACTTTTTAAATGTTGCAAATCCTTAGATTAAAATTAAAGAATAGGCAACATTTTTATGCAATAGTTTTAAAAAGTTAAATAATGGATCATGGCTTATCAGAATATGCATTTTATATATAGATTATATTTATATCAAATTAATTGAATTTAATTAATTAGTTAATAATTTGCTATTTCTTGTAGGATTATAAGAATTAATTAGTAAATTTCATATTAAATATTGAATATAATTTTGTAATAAATAATTTTAAAAAATCTGAATTTTGGTTATTTCAAATAAAAAATGGATCTAAATATATTAATATTTAATTTATTCAAATAAATTTTCAACAATTTATAAAAAATATGTAAAATAACTTTAATTGGAATTACTCATACATAATATTTTTATTGTGATTGAATTGATTCTACTAAAATTAATTTTCTAATTTTACCAATATTTTTTTGTTTTAATTTTTTCTTTCTATTAACTTATTAATAGTTATAAGTTTCATACAAAGCGACGTGATGTTAGATGGTACGCACAAAATAGTGGTGTAACTTTAAATTTAACGACCCAAAGCTTTGTAAGCTCAAAAGATGAAAATCCAAAACATGATATTGTCACTTATTATGGAGTTATAAAGGAAATCATTAAGATAGATTATTTTGGACAATTCAAAGTGGTACTTTTTATATGTTTTTGGTTCGAGCACGAAGAAGATAGTTATGATCCCTCTCGGGTTTATTTTAATAAATTACAATATCAAGAAGGTCCTTTCATATTAGCAGTTCAAGTTCATCATTGCTTTTATGTCCAAGATTCTTTAGATGACAATTGCCATTATGTTATGAAAACAATCTCAAGAAAGTTGTTGAATATAATGGGGCAAGCAAATTTTGAGAACCCAGGAACATCGTATTGGAGCCAACCAATTGAGTATTGTGTTAGCTTGGATTTACCAATTATTGATGATAACATTCAATTAGTTAGATAAGATATTCTTGAAAGCATGATTGACAAACCATTCCCCTTAGAGGACACTGAGCATTTAGAAACATCTAAAGAAGACTCTAATTTTGATGGCACTTATGCTAACTATGTAACTAATATTTCATAATGTATGTAGATTTGACTTTATTTTTATGGCATTAGATGAATGTGATCTTAAATGGTGATTGTAATTATTTATTTGTTTGTGTGCAGGTGCAACTATGAACTCCTATTAAAAATCTCAAAAGTCCACTAAGTAGACAATTGCTATTAACATTAGGTGAGTTTTTTTATACTTTTCACTTGAATCATCATTTTGATTGTTAGTAGTTGACAGTCGTTTAGCCATGTTTGGATGCAATTCTTTTTCGGCCTACTACATCAAAGATCTTTTTACATTACACGGGTTTAATAAAATGCAATTCTTGTTATCTTCATTGTTCGTAATAGTACCATTATAGTACGCAATCTTTGTTAAAATTTCACATTTGTTAATGAAGGAACACTTTCATTTTTATTATATAGGTTGTTATTTTTTATGATCAATATGAAAAAGGGACAAAGCCCGAAGAAAAATCTAACTGCATCCAGAAAGAAAGAGACTCAATTTAAAGTTTCTTTAACAGCAAGGTCTAGTGTTGAATTAGTTCAATAGTTCTATGAGAGAAGGTGCCAAAGTCCTCGATTAACAGGAGCACAACCATTGCATATTACCATAAACTCTCAAGTGGACATGCAATCAACAAAAACAAGCAAGAGTATTGTGATTAAAAGCTTGTTTGATCTTGAAATTGACAAAAATCAATTTGCAAAGAAAAGTAAACAATGAAGAATCTATCTCTTCTAGTACGGGGGCTTGGTTCAAAACACCTTCAGGTTTGAATTTACAACTTCATGGAAGAAAATTTGAAAAAGGAAAACAAGTGATGGAAGAAAGTTTGAAGAAGAAGAGGAAGTATAAGGCTTCACTTCCAACAATGTTAATGGATGAATATTTCCAGCAAAATGCGGCTGAAAATCAAGTTCAAGATATGATGGCAGAGCAAGAGGGTAAATATATTCATATGATTTTGAATTTAAAAGTTGATTCTTGATTTTAATGTTGAGATAAAAAAATTTAAAGTCTTATTTGTATATTTTTAAATTGATTTACACATATAGTTTATTTTCGTTAGTCTGGCATTCAATTTGCAGATTTTGTGATTGATCAACATAGTTCTCAAAACCAAGAGGTTGGGCCAAGAAATGAGGGAGATGAAACTATTTTAACTAGAGATCAAATCAACAATGAAGGTAAACTTTTAGGTTCAGAATTCATTTATCTTTTTATTGATATAAAGACTAAAATGCTGATATGCAGAGCAATCTGAGGTAAAATCTAGAGGTCCAACTATGTGCAAAGAAATTCATGCTTGAATAATGGAGGAGTGAGAAAAGATCATTTTCAATCAACTTTGACAACCAATAGGGTCAAACACTCAAACACTAAGCTCATTCAGCTCTTTGTTGGGTACTATTGTAAAGATATATAAGTTGTGTCCATTGACATTCGTCAACTAGAAAGCATTGATGCATAGTAGGTGAGATGAGATATGGAATTATGTTAATGTATGAGCTTTTATGTTTTGATCACAATTTTAAATATATTCTTTTTGCAATTAATCATGTTTTTTTAATTATTACAGTAAAAGTATATTTTATCTCTCGAGGTTGAGACGTATGTCATGATAACTATTAATTCCACTTGAAGAGTGTATAAGAGTAGATTGAAAAGAGCCCACTTTGATAGATATAGAATGAATGCAGAGAGGCTAAAGAACTATCCCAATAGTATTAACGAAGTTGAATTCATAAAGCTAATTAAGCACTGGAAAAGTGATAAAGTGCAGGTATTGTATAATAACTCAATGCATGTGTTGTAAATTATATATGTATACATTTAAAGTGTGTATATATGTGTTTTACATTTAATTTTTTAACAAAAAATTTGTAAAGCTAATTCCAAAAATAGGGCTATGCAAAAGGGCGCTCATTGAGTAGGGCGAACCAGCTTTGCAGTAATTGGTGAAAATTTAGTATATTTCTAATTATATTTTTAGAAACAATTATTGTGCATTTAATTTGGGTTAAATTTATGTATCTAATTGAAAATAAATTCTTTTATTGTAGCATGAACACCCAATACTAATAATTTATTACAATAATATAACACTAAAAGCATACATAATAACATTTCATATTAGAAAACAATCATTATTTCCGAAAGAAAATATAATCATTATGGTTTTATCACAAAATTTATCCAATTATACCCAAACTTCAATTATCTATCACTCAATTGTTTTCTAAGCATATAATATATAGTTCAGAGTTGTCATCCAATTACACCTCCGATTACACCTTTGAAGACCACATGCACTTGATGGAAGACAAGTGAATATTATAAAATATCAAAGCTATTAATTATACAAGATTTCATGAAGATGTGATTGGATTTAGTTCTAGAAAAAATTCCATGTAATCTTTGTCCATGTACTCAAAAATATCATATGTAATATTTAGGGTATATTAATTTTCATTTTTTGGGTGTGTATTTATAGGTGTATTTTTTCAACAATTATATCAAAGTGAAAGAGAAAATTTTAAAAGTAAAATGATTATAGCATATATTTTTAAAAGGCAAAAATGAAAACAAACATAGCCTAAATTTTCATGTTTCATGGAGTCCATACTTATACACAAAGATTCCACCAACAGGAGAACAATGAAGGCCAATCAAATTTTCTAGAGACATCAATTCTTTAATTGATAGTAATATGGCCTCTAATGCTAATAATTTTATAAAAAAGTATTTTGGTTGTAAATGGTCTTTGCCATTAATAAAATTTTGATTCATTGATTTTTATCAACATTCACTAGCCTTATCCATACCTATATTTCATGATTCAACAGAAGTATTGCATATGCCCACATGACTACGTAAAGAAGTCTTTTGCATAAGAGTTACAAACATAGACACAAGGCTTCTTTGGACACAATGACAAAATCCATTCGTGAGCTATAGATTTTTTGAATCTAGCATTAGAGTATTGACACGACTTGCACACCCTGTGTTTATATACTGAGTGTCATGTCATTTGGTATATGATATTAAATACACACATATGTGGATGTCATAAAGGAATGGTGTATTCAAACATTGACTCAAAGAGTGATACAAACATATAGAGTTTATTCTTTGTTGTCATTACTTTATTTCATGATTCTGTTAAATGTGAATGGACTATATCCTGAGACGACATGGATACCTTATGCATATCATGTTCAATGCATTATTAGGGCATTAAGGATTTTAACTATCGTGGTAAGGTTATGAGCCCAATGTGCCATTGGTCTTGCATGTATGGAGGTGTGCATGCGATCAACAAGGGATTTTTACTCCTTATAAGTAAGAAAAGTGTATGTTCTATGCAATTAATATTTTATAATATGGAAATCCTTAACAAAGTATTGCATGATCATATTTGATTAAGTTTTAAGTTTGGTTAAATCTATGACTCTCACTCAATTAGAACATAGGAAGACAAAATGGCTATATTGCATGGTTTTTATAATCAAAAGTGTTTATGTATCACGATATTTCATCTTAATTAGGATTCAATGTGGGTTATAGGATAGGTGTTATCCATGTTATTTGAGCTATGCTCATTACAATTAAAGATGATCTTAAAAAGTTACACACATAAAAATAAGGTAAGGATAAGAAAGTAATTTGTAGTAGGCCATTTGATTGAGACATGAGAAGAAGTCTAAGGATCGAACATATTAGGCCAATGAGATTGGGCCCAAGGGATTTAATTATTCTTTGTTATGTTTGTTAACAATGAGATTTCAATTAGAAACATAATTAGCTTTTAAATTTAATTAATAACATTAACCAAAATTAAAAGTTAAGATAAAATTGATTCTTAATTATTAATGATGTTAATAATTAAAGATTGTTTGGATTTGAATTAATCTGAAAGTCCATATAAAAGCTTGTAGGAGTGCTACCTCCAATTTATGGAAAGATTCCTTCTTGTCATAATATAGAAATTATGCCTTAAAATAAATAAAGGTATTATTCATTCCAACCCTAGAGATCCGTTACAGCAGTTGCCCACTTAAGAGAGAGAGAGTCTTACTGAAATTGAGAAGCTGCAATGACAGAGTTATGAACTCTGTCATGGTAGAGCCTTGCATTGTGAGTAACTAGTTAGCAACTGTGAGAATAGTTCCCATGACTGTGAGGAAGATTGCAAAATCCCAAAATATATTTTCTCAAATTTAAAACTTTGTAAAGGAATTTTTCTTGAATGATAGCTAAAGTATAAGATGCATAAGTTGTAAAAGGGTAATTAGAGCTATGTTTTTCAATTTATTCATGTAATGTATGACATTATGAATAGATGGATAGATTGATTATGGATTTAAAATACATGTAGACGTGGAAAATTTATTTGATTTTGGAATTGATGTAATGGCATAAGCCAATTTTTAATGTGTTTTAAGGATGTAAGCCCATGCTTTTGTTTTATTTCTTTTGTAATTACCATTGTAAACCATGGTGTAATATATAATTGGTGACCAAGGGTTGGTAGCCATTCAAAGACCCAGGGTTGCATTCCATTTGAAATGCCAAGCAATGCTGAGCCTATGAAGTAAGCAACATGATGCTAAGAGCTTAAATGAAGAAGATTTAAAATCATGTCATTAAATAGGGTCTCAGTTACATAGTGCACGATCCAATTGTTTAGCTCTAATGAGATGTAGCCTTAATTATCCATGATTAATTGCTTTGTTTTTTTTTTCATCTTTGTAACATATATGTGATATCTGCTTGTAAATTAATGTGCAAAGACAAATGTAATACATGGAGTGAAATCTTCCTCACTTAATATTAGGTTGTAACTATGAAACTATTTTAACATGATCCTCCACTGATCTCAGGATTCCATATATGATTTTTGAATGTGATATCATCACATTCATAAGCTCGTATGCCGATGTCATATTTTATAGCTCTAGGTGCATTTGACGTGACTTCAAATAATATTCTACCTTAAGAATTGTATGTGTGGGGGATAGGATTCAAATTTGACAAGTTGCCATCGGTGAGTGTGACTTAAGTGGGCTCATGAATCGAAGAATTTTATGTGTGAAATTTCAATGGACCATGGGTAAAATAAAGATTGAATCACACATTAGATGCGTTGGCTAGAATTGCCACTCATTAGGCCTAGTATGTCAAGAACGATGTGTGTGAGGGATGCTATGTTCAATGAAGACTTTAGTCATCCACTAGGAAATTTTTCTATTAAAATTTCTATTTTGTACTTGAGAGAGAGTGGGATTTAAAGAATCTAGTGGGAGGCCACTTGATTCGAAGTTCAAAGTTAAATAGTAACAACTTTTACAATCAAACTAATAATCTTTTCTATTTTCTATGGTTATATAATCTTGAATAATGTTGAACCCTCTTGCAATTTTATTTAAGACCATTATGCTATTTAGGTCTAAGTTAGAAAATTAGCTTTGAAGTTTGGAAATTGTTCTCATTCTTTGAAGAATTGGAAGGCATTATCCCATCTGATAGGAAGGAGGTCATTCTAAAGGCATCTTCTTACATTTGTACTTTGAATCAAATTTGGACAAAATTAGGTTGCTTAGGAAGTAGGAAGTGGTGATTAAGGTGAAAATTGGAATAAGTGTTGCAACCACTATGATTAGGACCGCTTCAGTTAGATTATCATCAAGGCATGTTTTTAGTTTAGAAAAACTATTTTTTGTTACACAATGGATTCAAGAACATTGTTTCCATTTCATTATTGGAAAAAGAGAATGATGAATTTTCTTTTAGAAACAATGTTTATCACATTTATTATGATATTAAATTGGTTGGCACAAGCTCATTGGTAAGTGGTCTATATTACTTAGATATAGATGATAATTTGGTGATGAATGTCGTATGTAACAAACATGCTATGGAAGGATTGAATCCCAAGCAATTTTGGTACCTTAGTCATATTGGATAAATAAAGATAAGCAAGTTCGATAAAGATGGGCTTGTAAGCCCATGGGTGATAAACCTTATCTAACCGTAAACTTTGTCTCTTGGGCAACATGGACAAAAGTCCATATTATGGACAAATTGAGAGGGCCATGTGGGTGTTGGAACTTGTCCACACTAATGTTTGTGGGCCACTAAATGAAATGGTTATAGGTAGTTTTCACTACTTCATAACATTTATTGATGATTATTCTTGGTATAGTTATATGCATTTGATGAAGTACAAGCATGAATCATTTAAAAGGTCTTGAAATTCAAGGTTGAAATAGAAAAAGAAATAGGTAGTCATGTAAAATATTTCAATCGAATCGTGGGTGGTGAATATATGAGCATTGAGTTTGATGAATTCTTTAAAGAAAATGGCATTGTATCACAACTTACACCACTAAAACTTGATTAAATAGCGTAGCTGAATTTAGGAATTAGTCTTTGTTGGACAAGGTTTAATCCATAGTTAGTTTCACTAATCTTCTCATTTCAACCTGGGGAGATGCCCTCCTCACTGCAGCTCACATATTGAATAAGATTCAATCTAAGTCTATTTCTTGAACTTCACATGAGATGAGGAGTGCAAGGAAATCAAGCTTAAAGCACACCAAGATTTAGGGATGTCCAACTTACATCAAGAATTTGGACAAGTTAGAGTTAAGAGTTGTAATGGGTTGCTTTGTAGGATATCCCACCGGTTCCATAAGATATGGATTCTACTTATCCAATAACCAAAGGATTCTTGTTGGTCATTATGCTCTTTTCCTGGAAGAAGAGTTCATTCGAGAAGGCTATGTGGTTAAAATGTTTGGGCTCAAGGAAGTTGAGCAATAAAGCGAATAGCCTAAGCACCAAGTATTTGTTCTAGAACCACCTTCTATAATGCAGTTATTATTACAATCAATTAGAATCTCGCATGTATGTGAGAGATAAGGTTATGTCTTAAAAAATAAACAAGTTTTGTTTGTTATGAGAGATAATGGTCATGGTAATGATCCTTTTACTCATTATTAACCATTGATGGATAGAGACTTCACCAAGTGGCAAGAGGAAATGCATTCTGAAATGGATTCAAAATATTCAAACTAAGAATGGATTCTAGTGGATCCATCCAAGTGAATTGTTTCTATTAGATGTAAATGGGTCTATAAAAGAAAAATTGGTGCAAATGGTGCGGTGGAAATGTATAAGGCCATGCTTGTAGCAAAATAAATATTCAAATATGATGAAACTTTTTCACCCATAGTTAAGATCAAATCCATTTGAATTCTTATTATGATAGTTGCCCCCTTAGATTTTTAGATTTAGCATGTGGATGCCAAAGCTGCATTTTTCAATGGTTTCCTTGAGGAATGAGGAAGATACTTACATGATGTAACATTGTTATGTTGAAGCTCAAGGTGAATTTCTTAAAGTATGGAAACTCAAGATATCCATCTATAGCCTTGAGCAATCATTGGGAAGTTGAAATCTTCATTTTGATGGTGCATTCAAATCGCTAGCATATTTCAAAAGAAAAGAGGAATATGTTAGGTTTTGCTACACTTAGGATGCAAGAATAGCAATTTAAACGTGATAAGATTTATGCATGCATATTGGACAGTTTACTTCGTATAACATGTATAAAATTCATTCATATAAAATGAATAGAATTTTAACATAATAGATCGCTCCTAAATCTTTCTTGTGTGATCTCCATACCACAAATCTTGAATCATAATCTCTAAGTTGCCCACATGAACAAGTTTGGGCTAGATCCTCCAATTCTCATCACAAAATTACTTTTGCAAAATATGGAGAAGAAATCCACAGAGAAAAAAATAAAATACTTGACTGGCTAGAAAAATTTCTTTCTCAATTTTGAGGTGGATGGCTATAATAGATAAAAACACTAAGGTTGGTGTGCCCACCGACCTTATCTATTCCAAGACATATAAGGTTTATGGAAACGGCCTTTTAAATGGTACTTCAAATTAATTCAAGTCCAATCAAACTTTAATTATTAATCTTCATAATAAATAAAGTCCAATCGTGTCTTAAATTTTAATTTTAATTAATCTTATTAATAAAAATAAAAGCTCATTATGTTTCTAATTGAAAATTTCATTATCAATAAACATAATAAAGAAAAGGGAACGCCGCTTGGCCAAATCTCATTGTGGCCCAATAAATTTAATCTTTGGATTTCTCAAGTCTCGATCAAATCACCCATGAAAAAATCACCATCTAGCCCTTGCCTTACTCTTATCTGTGTGGCTCTTTATGTTCATTCTTAATAGGCAGTGTGCATTTTTCGATTGATATAGATAATACTGAGGCTATGACCCATATTAAGTTCCAATTTAGATCAATTAATGTGTGCTAGTGATATGCCCTCTAAGGCCAATCATTAATGAGGGATATTGCATGTGGAAATTATTTATTTTTAATGAAATATCGGTATTTGCTTTTATCAATATCATGGAAATTTTAATCAAGCATATAATTCTTGTCACGAAACATTTCACAAGTGCCCATATGATTGCATTAAGAATTCTTATACATAAGAGCTATTATCAAGACACAAGACTTCTAAGCATACAATTATTAAAACCCAATTGCAAATCTTAGTTTCTCTAAGCGGGCTTTAAAGTATCGATATGACTTACACAACTTATTTTTTTATGTTGAGTGTCACTTTATTCAGTATAAGATATTGATAATATATTTATGTGGATACATTATCAGGGATTGAGTATTTAAACAATGAATTGAACAGTGAAACAGATACATGGAGTTTATTCCTTGCTATTAATATTTTACTTCAAGATTTTATTAGGTGTACATGGACGTTAGACTTGTGAAGATATAGATCACCTATGCATATCATAGTTAACATATCATTAGCGCATTAAAAATTAAATCTATTTTGATGTAAGATTGGGTTACGAACTCAATATACTATTGGCCATAATGTATTGAGGTATATGTATGATCAATAAAGGATTTATTTCCTTGTAAATAAGTAAGGCATTTTTCCTATGTAACTAATATTCTCTATGATGGATTTATTCTTGATTAGGGTAATGTATGATTGAAAAAGCGTTTGGAATGAACATTAGTCTCATGAGGAATATTGATTTGGTTATATGATCGAGTTTATAAGTTTGACTAAATCTATGGCTTTCACTTGATTAAGACAAAGGAAGATAAAAGCCATATATCATATGGTACTCACAATCGAAAGGACTCATGTGATCACATTGCTTCATCATAATTAGAATTCAATAAGGGCTACAAGCCAGGTGTTACCCCTCTCCCTTGAGCTATGATCATTGTTAAAGAGGAATGAATCTAGAGAGTCTCACATATAAGAATAAGGTAAGGGTAATAAGGTACTTTTGATATAGGTACTTAAACAAGACTTGCGAAGTCTCTTAGTGAAATTAATTTGGTCACAATGAAACCCAAAAATGTGATTACATGAGCCTTTTCAATTGTAAATACGATACAATATAGGCTATTTGTCTTACTATGTTCCAATTGAGTGAGAGTCATGAATTTAGTGAAACTTACAAACTTGATCATAAAACCCAATCAATATTCCTCATGAGACTAATGTTAATCAAAAACTCCTTTTTGATTATGCGTTACCTTGGACAAGAATTTCCATCTTGTAGGAAATCGATCGCCTGTGATGTATACCTTACTTATTAGAAAACAAATCCCTTTTCGATGGCAGACATACCTCGATGTGCACATGAACAATGTCACTTTGGGCTCATAACCTGACCAAGGTAGATTCAATTTTTTAATGCCCTAATGATGCATCAATCACGATATGCACAAGGTATTTACGTCATCTCAGATTTAAGGCTAAGTTGCTTTTAATATGATCACAAAGTAGGACATTGACAACAAAGAGTAAGCTCTATATGTTTATTTCATTCTTGGAGTTAATGGTTGAATATGCCATTTCCTAATGATCTATCCACAACATGTGTTCTTAGTATTTTATACCGATTAATGTGACACTCACTATACACATACAAGATATACAGGTCATATGGATACTATAATACCCAATTCAGAGAATTTACAACTCATGAATGGATTTTAATGATTACATATTAAGAAGCCTTGTGTCTATATTTATAACTCTTATAAATAAAATTTTTTAATGCAACCATATAGGTACAGGCAATACGTTATGCTAAATTAAGAATTACATGCATGAATAAAGTTAAATATATTAATACTTCATTAATGATAAATAAATTTTAAAATCAATATCTCTTCCATAAAATAATTAGCATTAGAGGACGTATCACTAATAGAACTATGCACCTACAAGAAGATTAGAGGAGTGCCATCACCTTTTTAGTGCTGTAAGTAGATGACATAGTGCTCATTGGTAATGACATTGGGATATTGATAGTAGTGAAGACATGATTATCTAGCACATTCTCCATAGATTAGGAGAAGTGACCTACATATTAGGCATTTATATCTATAGAGATAGAGCAAAAAGGTTTATGGATTTCTGTCAAGCTCTATACATGAACAACATCCTAAAGAGGTTTAAGATGAAGGCCTCAAAGAGAAGATTGCCACCATTTAGGCATGAAATCCATCTCTTTATGTTTATGAACCTACAGACTTTGAATGAGAGAAGGAGTATGGAGGCCATTTCCTATGATTTGAAAATTGGAAGCTTGATTTATGCAATGCATGTATGAGGCCAGATGTTGCTAATATTATAAGTGTTAGGAGCATATTTTAAGTAAATCCTGGTAATGAGTGTTGGAATACCGTTAAGTTTATTTTTAAGTATTTGAGAATGACTAAAGATATTATACTTGTTTGTAGCGATAGCTAGCCAAGAGTAGTTGGCTACACCAACTCCAACTTCTAGTTAGATGTTAATGATAAGAAATCTACATTAGGCATGTCTTCACACTTAATGCAAGAGCAATGTGTTCGAAGAGTTTCAAGTAAAGTACCACTTTAGATTCCACCACTGAGGCTAAGTATATAATGACTTGCGATGTAGAATAGGAAGCATATTAGATTAAGAAGTTCATCACAGATCTTTAGATGGTTATGAGCGAGATAAGTTGTTGCCACTTTATTGTGACAACAACAACATGATTGCATAGGTAAAGGAACTAAGTTCTCATTAAAGATCCAAGCACATTGAGAGGAATTGCCATATCATTTGAAAAATCATTGAATGGGGTGTCCTAGACATGCATAAAATAGCTTCGGAAAATAATGATGATCACCCACTCAATAAGCTTAGGTCTTAAGTATAGTTGGATTTGCAGCATAAGAGGATTGATATTAGATATCATTGTGATTGCTATTAGGGATGTTGGCTTTAGAGTGTAAATGGGATATTGTTAATGATATGGTCTCTAACACTAATAAATTTGTAAAAGAGATATTAGTTGTAAAAGTTCTTTATCAATAATAAAATATTAATACATTGATTTCATTTATATTTGGTACTATTATTTGTGCGTGTAATTCTTGATTTGGCATTAAGTATTTCATGTGCTTTATTCATAAGAGTTTTGAATATGGACATAAAGCCTTTTTATACACAATCATTAAAATTCATTCACAAGTTATAGATTTTCTAAACTAGTCATTAAAGTATCGATATGACTTGCATACTTGTGTTTATACAATGAGTATCATACTATTTGATATGAGATATTGATAATATGTGTGTGGATACACCATTAAAAAATGATGTGTTAGAACATTAACTCAAAGAGTGAAATGAACACAAGGAATTTACTCTTTGTTGTGAATGTCATTGCCTTGTAATCATGTTAAGTGTGTGTGGGAATTAGACTAGGAAGGACATGGATACCTTATGCATATCATGATCAGTGTGTTATTAGGGCATTAAGATTTAAATCTTCCTTGCTATGCTTATGAGCCCAAAGCTAATATATTGAGCATAAGACAACTTTGTGATTGAGACTTGTTTGTAAAGTTTACCAAGGATCAATATTAGGTAACAAAGATAATTGTTGTGTAATTTTGTTAACACATCAATCGATAACTATTACACTATGAGAATCATTGCAACTTGTCTAAAGTCTAGCTTTAAGAAGAGTGAAAACTGGCATTGAAAACTTGAACACATCAACTATCAAGATCTATTAAAATTATCAAAGGCCAGAGGTGTTTGTGGATTGCCAACATTGTCATATTAAGATCAAATGTTTGTGGATCATGTCAATTAGGAAAGTAGTGAAGGAAGTCTCACAAAGCATCCCGAAAGCTAAATATATCAAAAATTCTAGAGCTACTTCACATAGACCTAATGGCACCCATAACTATTACTTGTGTTGGAGGTAAGAGGTACATTTTGGTTTGTGTTGATGACTATTCAAGGTTCATTTAGGTATATTTTTTGAAGGAAAAAGTAGACACCTTTCAAGCCTTTAAAAAATCTTTGTACTCAATTGGTAACTGAAAAAGGACAAGCTCTTCGAAGAATTATATGAATTTGAACTGACCATAGTAAAGAATTTGAGAATTGACGGTTTGATGACTATTGTTTCCAACTTGGCGTACAACATGAATATTGAACCCCCAAAATGCCACAACAAAATGAAGTGGTTGAATAGAAGAATCAAACACTTCAAAAGATGGCTAGAGTTATGCTTAGTACAAAATGGTAGGTTGAAGCTATCAACACAACATGTTATATAATTAACAAGGTTTATGTTTGCATTATTCAGTTGAAAAAACCGTTTGAGATCTAAAAAGAAAGAAAGCTAAATGTATTGTACTTTCATACTTTACGAAGTAAATGCTACATTTTAAGAGATTGAGATAATCTTGAAAAGTTTACAATTGTAGAACCATAAAAGTAATGGAGACTATGAATGTGGTTGGAGATCAAGAAGAGAAAGTGTCTAAAGAATCTTGCGAACCAACTAGATCGAAAAGAGGATGATGATCAAGATACCTAAGCATTAGGCAACAATGAACATAACATAGGACATGATGTTACAACATGTGATGCAACATCTGTAAAGCATGAACATGTAGAGCCCACTTCTAAACCATAACCTTTAACAAGAATCTACCAGAATCATCACTTAGAAGCCATCATAGGAGATCAAAGTGACTAAAAAAGAACAAGAGATATACTGAAGGTAAATTATCATGATTTAGTTGGATACACTTGTTTTATGTCTACAATTGAGCTAAAGAACGTAGATAAAGTACTCAAGAATGAGTACTGAGTGATGGTCATGCAAGAAGAGCTAAACCAATTCTAAAGACATGATGTTTGGATGATAGTTAAATGGCCAGAAGATGTAACTTCATTGGAATGAAATGGATTTATAAAAACAAAACAGATTAGAATGGTGCAATTACAAGAAATAAGGAGTGACTGGTAGTCTAAGGTTACACTTAAGTCAAAGGGATAGATTTTGAAGAGATATTTGCATTGGTAGCTCATCTTAAAGTCATACAATTGATGTTGGCTGTGGCTCATTCTCTAAATTTCAAGACATTAAAAATATACGTTAAAAGTGCCTTTTAAATGAATTTTTTAAAGGAATAGGTTTATGCAAAACACCCTAAACGATTTGTTGACCCACACTATCCAAACCATTTGTATAATTGAAAAAGGCATTGTACAAATTGAAGTAAGCACCTCGTGCTTGGTATGAGAAGATAACATTCCTCATCAAGGAGGGATACACTTAAGGGTAATTAGACGAAACACTATTTGTACATCGCCATAACAATGAAATTCTTATTACATAGCTATATATATGCTTGAAATGGTGTTCAGATCAGCTTCTAAACTTATGTTGAAGAAATTCAAATCAAACATGCAAAATAAATTTGAGATCAGCATGGTAAGAAGTTAAAGTATTTTCTAGAATCCAAAGTAAAACAAATGGATGATGGAATCTTTTTCTCCCAAACCAAGTACATGAAAAGCTTAGTGAAAAAAATTAGAATTGAAAGTTCTAGACATGTTGCAACACCATTGTCAACATCTACAAAACTTCACGAAGATGAAAATGGAAAATCAATAGATAGGAGTTTGTACAGAAGCATAATTGGGAGTTTGTCTTATTTGACAGCCAATAGACTAGGCATGTAGTGTGGGGCTATAAGCAAGATATCAAGTAGACCCGAAGGAAAGTCACCTAACAACCGTAAAAGGAATAATTCACTACAACAAAGGTACAACTAAGCTGTTTACGACATTTGACAATTTCTAATATTTCCTTCGTCAGATACAGTGGTGCAAATTAGGCTGACAACACTGATGATAAAAAGAGTACAATTGCGGTTGGTTTCTTATTGGCCACAATGTGGTATCATGGTATAGTCAAAAGTAGAATTCAATTTCACTATTAATTGTGGAAGCTAAGTACATTGAAATAGGAAGTTGTGCAAATTACTTTTTTGCTTTAAATGCTAATGGATTGTGGAGTAAAAGCAAAAGAGTTAATAGTATTATGTGATAACAATAGTGTAGTCAATTTGTCCAAAAATCCTGTTTAACACTCATGAACTAAACATATTAACATTAGAAATTATTTTATTCATGAGTTGGTAGAGAAAAAGAAGATTGTTATTAATTATCTTGCAACATATCGACTATTGGCATATAGTTTCAACGAAAGATTGAATGCTATGAGATTAAAAAACTTAAACATGGGCTAGGCCTGTGACTAGTGTACACCCCTTTAGATGGTGTTCCAAACCATTCCTATCTAAGATGTCAAAAAAGAAATTCCACAACCACCATAGGAACCTACCCCAAAATAGACGACCAAGGAAGAAAGACTAGAACAAAATTGGGATCAAGGAAAGGGAATAAACTAGTAGAAGAAGAGGAAGAAATCATGTCAAAAATTGACTACTATTACAATTGATGAGCGACAACACATTGAAGAAACCCCTATTGAGGCTTAGAAGGAGACAACCAGATCACGTTTTGGATAGGAAACTGCAAAGGAATTGTTAAAGCGTACAAAAATAAAACCACTCTAGAGGAGGCTGAGAAAGAAAATGTTGTAATTGTAGAACATCTATGGAAGAGTACTCACCTTCGATATAAACTACGCTAAAGATTGATTCGAAGAAAAAGAATTTGGAAATCCTAGAGTTAAGTAGAAGGTTTTGCCCAAGATTAAATCTTAAGGAATAACAAATGGACGAGGAGACCGATGGAGAAGTTTATGTTGGAGAACCAAACTTGAAATAAGTTCATTCTTTGGAATTCTATTTCTTGAAGGGTGAACCATGATGTGGGTATGTAAATTCTAGCCATTTTACTGTTGAAAAAACATCATTCCTTAAAATTTAGGGTGTAAGAAGTTTGTTATTGTATTGGAAGAAATTAGGCTAATTAAGGTTGTGGTTGGATTTGACATGCCTTGATCTTATGTATCAGTTTTATGCAAATTTGTTATGTAAGGTGACCACTAAAAGTTCTAGATGGTTTCACCACATATATGTCGAAGGACAATTTGTTAAATCATCTCCTAAAGTTATCAACAATTGACGTGGAGGACCCTAGACTTTGATTCAATATA
This sequence comes from Avicennia marina, assembly GCA_019155195.1. Taxonomy (NCBI): domain Eukaryota; kingdom Viridiplantae; phylum Streptophyta; class Magnoliopsida; order Lamiales; family Acanthaceae; genus Avicennia; species Avicennia marina. The sequence continues at coordinate 7,646,199 of CM032781.1, read as the reverse complement.
TCCCACTAGGCATGAAGCTCAAGATAAATTGCATGAGTGCTAACGGGATATAAGCTAGACAAGTGGCCCATAGGTTCGACTTCATTGTCCTCTTCATAATCATAGAAGTATTTTCTATTGAATAAACTATAACTACAAATCTATTTCCAACAAATAAGGCAACATTGGTTACAACATGGTAATGCTACTACACAAGCTCGAAACAAACAACTTGTGAATCATGGCCGACTAATCTTCCAAGTTATGGTAAACTATGCTGAATCTAACCTGTCTGGCAATGTTCTATATCCTTTCTTAATTTCAAAATTTCTTCAAAGAAAGAAACTTAAAATTCCATTAAAAGAGAAGGAGTTAGTATGAGTTATGGATGTCGTGCAATACCATAAGAAGCTTGAACAACTGGGTAAGGTTGATGATTTAGGTGAAGAAGCCACCGTGGAGCCTATTTTCAGGAAGTAATCAATAACCTTGCTAACATTGGACGACAATTGGATGAACAGATAGCTGATTTGCAGGCACAACACCACAACACCATTAAGTTGAGTTGTATTTAGCCAACATAAGATAGCACTACGAGCGATTGAGGATTTTACACCATTGGATATGGATGTACCTTCCTCACTGACTTCAAATGGGGCTGGCCTCTCAACATGTTAACCTTAATGGCCCTACCACATTTACTTTTGTCTGAAAAATTGGTGGCACCAAGGAATAGAAGGTAAACAAAGGGACAAGGGAGGAACAATGCGTCAAGGTAAAATGCTGATTTTTAATGCCAAACTTGCATAACCAGCTGGTGATTGCTGTTTTGTTTGCTGCTTGACTACTTAAAATTTGCTACTACTAGACTCTACTTTTTGCTGATAGCTATTGTAAAGATGTTTTGTTGGTTGTTAGGAACATCACTTTTTTGTTTCATTTCATTTGGTTGGTAAACAATGCTCAATTTTTCATGTACTTGATAAATAAATGATGTTCGAAGGTAAGTGAATAAATAAATGCAGCTTAATGCAACTTAAAAATTCTTTTTGATCATTTAATTGAGAACAAGTTAGGAAACAAGTATTGTACCACAATGTTCCAAAAAGGGAGATTATTAGCATATTGGCTAGTTTGTTAGCACTTAATTCACATCAAATAGGTTGTCAAAGAATCCCTAACATGCTAAATTCCTTATATTGGATGAGGTAATAGATAAAGCATTTGAAGAAGTTTAGATTATGTATAGAAATCAGCTGAAGATAATCAACAAGTTGGAAAGGGGTGTGGATGAGGACGGAATATAGTCTAGTCCTATTATGTTAGGTTGTTGTTAACAATTTATCTTGAAGGAGAAAAATTCACCTAAAATGGAGGAAGCTAGATAGCAATTAACTAGAAGCTAATTTCATCTAGAAAGTGAAGCCTAAGATGATAAATAGGATGTTAAAGAATGTGGAAAAGCATCCTCAAATAGACCATGGGCACAAAGAGGCAAAAAGAGTCTAGGTTTCTCACTTGTGTTTTTAGCTCATGTGCTAAATAAGTCTTGAGAGAAAGTATTGAATGTGTAAAATGTGAATAAGAGAAAATCTTGTGGAATCTTTTGGGAATTCACTACAACATAATGTTGACCTTAGAGTAGCCTAGATAAATATTGTTGTGTCCCATTTTACTTTGCCATTGTGTTTTAATTTTGTGATGTGTCCCCAACACAAATAACAACGCTTATGGGTGTATTGTCAATATCAACTCCACTTACACTTCATTAGGCGTACACTCTTTGACAAAATTACCCTAATTTTTTCTCATGTTCAAAAATAGAAACAACTACAAAACCATATTGAAATTAAGAATTGGGTAGATAGAGATTGAATCAAAATTTTTGTTCATTATTTGGTATGCCTTTTTTTGTTGAAAATTTACTATTTAGTTCGATTGGTTTTTATATTTAATAAATCGAACTGAATTGAACACTAAAATTTATTTTAAACTTTTAATATATATCATATTTCTAAACAATTTTCTATTAAATTTTAGTATAAAATTTTATACGTCAATGAATTAACCTTTTAGTACCTTATGTTTTCATTTAATTATTTTATATTTACTAAATATAAATATTTTATTGTAATAGTAGCTTTTTGTGTTTAAAAAATTGAATTAAGTAAATAAAATATTAAAAATGTGATATTTAATAATTATTTATAATTTTTACAATTAAGAATTTAACATATTTAAGAATGAATATTATATTTTTATATATCTATTATTTTTATAAATAAAATTTAATTTACTGAAATTCATAACTTAAAATGACAAAAGTTTAGTTAAATTATCAAATTGAACCAAAATTTTGATTTGGTATTTGGAATGCAAGTTTAGCATACTAGAATTTTGGTGTACTAAATTTTTAGTATGATTTGATGTTGACTTCATTTCGCTATAAAATAGAGATTTTCGTAAAATTTAAATACACATTTTTTGTTTAGACATAATCATTAATTAGTGCTTATATATGTCATACGCCAAGCAATATTTTTTTTTTCAAAATAAAATACTTTTTTTTGTTTGTATTTATGTTTCATAACGAGGGGTATGGTGGTGATAGTACATGGCATTTGGATCTTGATTGCTCGCAATGTAAAGGTCACTTAAAATTCAAATATTTTTTTCCTTGTTTCATTAATGTTTCATAAGAGTGTATGGGGGTAATCGTAAATGGAATTTGGTGATGTATAGGTGACGCGAGACGGTCCTCTCCGTAATGAGATCAATGTTCCAATAATTAATTTTGTTTACTTTTCTGAACTTGAAGAATGCCATTCCCATGACAACCACTTGATAGTTTTAATTTGATTTTTATCTAGTTATTCTATCTTCTTCTTCGTCTCCTCTCAAGTGAGAGCACTTCTTCTCTCATATGAAAGTTAAGTTTTCTTTTGCTGTCAAATTATGAAGGACAACACTCAATTATTACATCATGCATTGATTTTAACTGAGGAGGAAAATGGCGGGGTGACTTCACATAAGGATTGGCACTTAGGTGAGCTACCCCCACATCTTCTTTTAGTAAGGAGGTTGCTGTCACACCAAGGATGCAATATCGAAGCGCTTTGCACAAATCACTGACGTATTCTGAATCTGGTTTGCGAAATGCAAGTGTAGGGACTGGTGGGTGATAGATTCTTCATTTAGTTTAATCATATGCGTGATAAGTGTTGTGTTCTTGAAGGAGAGCCGTGGATTTTTAATTGAAATCTACTGTCACTCCTCTAATTCAGGACCATGATAAGGCAGTACAAGTGAACAACCTTAGTAGATATCAAAGCTAACATGTATTAAAGCAACTAATCCAATAGTATTAATAGCAATCTTCCCAAGAAAGCTATGTTATATCCATTGTAATATCTAAAATTTAGTATGCAATGGAACAAAGAACCATGGCTATTACATCAGAGTGTCCTAACAAATAATAATAAAAGCAATTATGATATTATAGCATGGCCAAATCCTCGTCCTCATTTCTAACATCCTCAGGTCTATCATTGTCATTCCCTTCCTCTGTAAAACATTAGCAAATGGTGGTAAGTGATAATTTGCCCAGTAAATAGTAACACCTGCCTTTTCTTTTAATTGGATGTGACCAAAACCATAGTTTATAAAACCATACTATGCATAAAAATACACATTTTCCGAAGCGATAAGTAACTAAAAAACTAAATGTATTCAAGTAACATGAGTATAAGACAAGTCATGATTAACTTTTCCATTTCATCATTCTCATGGTCCACATATTCTCATTTCCTAGCCAACTTATAATGGTGTGTATTATGTGTACTATTTTCATTGATCAGAACTTTAATCTATACTTTCGACTAAGGAGGGTCGCGTTGTATCTGGCTTTCCACTTGGCTTTAGGGCTTCAATTTCACCTTTAAGGTATTCTAATCTACTGCAACCTCAATTGATGGGCTACATATCATTGTTGGTCCCAATCTTTACCCTGATTGGACGGCTCTTAATCTATTACTTGATTGGTATTCATTCCTCACCCTTTTTAGTATCACATGAGTGGCTATTATATTTTTTTACATGTATTTGGTTCTAATTATTTAGTTTAAAGTAATTTGTTTGTAGCCAGCTCACATTTGAGTTTTTAGAAATAATATATAAATGCAATTTACGAAAATAATAGGTCATAAACATGTTTTTGTAAACAGGAAAAGCATTTACAGATAAATTTTTAATTAAGTACTTCAAGAAATTCAGTTGAGTCTTAAAACAAATTTGAAGGTAGTTATAAAAGTTTGGTAAGATGCCACCATTTACTCGTTGCTTACCTTTACTGGTTATCAAGTCTCTTAGCTATAGCCTCTTGATTCCCAACTCATTCACATACACAACTCCCATTTTAAGATTTGATTTGGTTAATAACCTATGCCTTCTAATGCTTTATGTGCATCCTGCACTTTTATTTTTACTTGAATTTCCTCAATTACTATTCCTTATGTCCAATAATGTCTTGTACAATAGATTTAAGCCTAATTTAGTTTTAAAATTGAAAAATTTAGCTCAAACTACAAAAAATATGTGATCTGTCTAGTGGCCGTGGTTAGACCTTGCGACTGTGAGATACAAGTTTGCAACTGTAGGGTCTTGACCTACACTCGCTATTATTAATCGCCAGTGTGTATTGATTTTTCTACACCTAAATCCACAACTACAGGCTAGTTCCTCAAGATCACGAGTCTCCACTGCATGATTGTGCCAAATGATCATAGTCGCTTTGCATGGCGTAAGCTTGTAGGCCTTGCGATTTGATTTGAGAGTGTGCCAAACCCTCTTGCGCGTGTGTTGTGCCTCTTAGTCGCACAAGCATTTGCGATGCAACCCGAATGTGCACAAAGGTACCATTTGGTTGAATTTTCATGCCATAAGGTCTAAAACTTGAATATTCATTTGTTCTAAAGGTCTCTAAGCATATATCTACACATTAAAATTTATGGTAATCATTGCCTAAGTGTATTCAAAATTTTTTGAAAAGATTCAGGACACGTTTTAGATTATTATATGGTATGCTAGTGCACGCTTCATATAATTGCCATTATTGTATACACATCCCAAACACTCTCTATGACTTAACGACATGCAAACGTCACAATATTCATGTTTTTTCAAGTGTCTATACATGAAAAATTATAGTTCTTACATATATGCATGATAAACGAATGATTTAGCATAGAAATTACCTTGAGTTTCGATGTTTGGAAGTCAAGAAAATTACTCAATCTTTCTACATGGCCACTAACTCTTCTCTTGTGTCAAAATAGGGTTTCACACTTTAAAATGGGTATTTATACCTAGGATTCTCTTGAGGGTTTGAAAGGCACCAATTTTATATATTTTTGGGGCCTTAAAATTATGTATATATTTTTCCATTTTTCATGGGAATTTCACCCGAATTTTGAGGTTTTAAAGCTTATTTTATTACCTCTAATGCATGGTATCTTCCCTTCCTTAATTACTTAATTATATGGCAAAATTCTATTAACTTAAAATACAAATATTTCCTTCTCAAGCTTTCTTGCTCAAAACCCAATATTTACATGCAAAAAATTAGAAAATGGTTATTTAAAAATAAGTCCATCATCATTTCACAAAATTTCACCCAAAATAATGTGATACTATTACCCAAAATTTCAAGGTATTACATCCTCTCCCTTCACAATATATTTCATCCTTGAAATTTAGATTTACAATCGTAAGTAAACAAATGGGGGTATTGTTTCCTAACATCATCCTCTAGCTCCCAAGTCACCTTCTTGCTTTAAGTGGTTAAATCATTAGACTTTTATATAGGGCATCAACCGATTCCTTAGATTCTGCTTTTCCTTACCAATTATTCGGATTGGGTGTAAGTTAAATTCTCATTTATCACCAGGGGCTTCAATTCTAGTATATGGCTCATATCTAGTACATACTTTCGCAATTGTGATACATGAAAAACATTGTGTATCCTCACTAACTGCAGAGGCAGTGCAAGTTAGCATGCCTCAAAGGATCTAAAAAAGCATAGACTTAACTTTCCCTCTTTATTGAATTGCATCACTCCATGGGTTAGAGAAATTTTCAAGTATACTTGTTCACCAGGTGAAAACTCTAGCACTCTCCACTTCAAGTTAGCCCAGCCTTTTATCTATCTTGAGCCTCCATTCACCTACGTATGATGTCTACTTTATCCACAGTAAATTGTTCCAATTCTAAGCCAGTGACTTTCCTTTCATCAACTTCATCCTAGCAAACTGGGGATTGACACTTTCTTCCATAGAGTGCCTCATAAGGAGTTATTCCAATGCTTATGTGATAACTATTATTGTAGGTAAATTCCACTAGTGGCAAGTGATCACTCCAAGGTTCTTTAAAATCCAAAATGCATGCTATCAGCATTTCTTCCAAATTTTGAATTGTTCGTTCAGGTTACCTATTAGTTTGAGGGTGGTAAGCTATGCTTAGGTCCTGCCTCTTACCCATAGCTTCGTGAAAGCTCTGCCAGAAGTGAGACACAAATCGAGAGTCTCAGTTAGATGCTATGCTCATAGGTACCCCATGTAGCCTTACTATATTTTCTATGTATACCTTGGCCAACCTATCTAAGGTGTAAATTGTCCGTATAGGAAGAAAGTGTGTGGACTTGGTCAAACGATCAACAATTATCTAAATTACATCATGGCCTTGTGGTGTACACAGCAATCCTACCATGAAGTCAGTAGTAATATGATCCCACTTCCTTTCGGGTATCTTTAGAGGTTATAGATAGCTTTTAGGGCGCTGATCTTCCACCTTGATCTTTTGGCACGTCGTGTACTTCATTGCAAAGTCTATAATATCTTTCTTCATCTTGTTCCACTATAAGTTTATCTTAAGATCCTTGTACATTTTAGTGCTTCCCAAATGCACTAAATACTTCAACTAATGTACCTCTTGTAGGATTTCGTTTCGTATCTCCTTAACATCTGGAACACATAGCCTCCCACTCACATACAAGACGTCTTCCTCTCTTAATTGGAAGTTTGGGAGTTGACCTTGCTTGACTTTATCCTTTAGTATCACTATATCTGAGTTTCACACTTGGGACTTTCTAATCTCCTTGATTACTGGGGGTTCGGAGCTTAGATTGGCTAACACTTTATCAATTGATTCAACAATCTCCAGATGTAGTGAATCGAATTGTCTTGTTAACTTAGCTACCACAACTTCAATTGTCTTCTTGCTCAAGGCATTGGCTATGCAATTAGCCTTACTAGGGTAGTAGCTTATGGCTAAATCTTAATCCTTTATTAACTCCAACCACCACCTTTGTCTTATATTCAATTCTTTCAGTGTGAAGAAATACTTAAGGCTAATATGGTCGGTGTATATCTCACATCTCTTGCCATAAAGGTAGTGTCTTCATCTTAAAGCTAAATACTACTGTCGCTAGTTCTAGGTCATGAGTTAGATAGTCTAACTTATATAGCTTCAATTGTCTAAATGCGTAGGCGATTACTCTATCATGCTGGATCAAGACGCATCCTAATCCACCTTTGCTGGCATCATTGTATATAGTAAATTCACTACCTTTAATGGGCAAGGCAAGGACTTGAGCTGAAGTTAACTTTTTCTTGAGATCTACAATACTTTGTTCACATTCCAGGGTCCATTGAAACTTCTTCTTTTTCTACACCAATTAGGTCAACTATGTAGCAATCTTAGCAAATCCTTTAGATACATTAGTAGAAATAGGTCATTGCAAGATGGCTTTAACCTTTTTGGGATCTATTGACACACCTTCCTTAGAAATTACATGCGCTAAGAACGCCACACTTTTGAGTAAGAAATCACACTTGTTGAATTTGGCATATAACTAGTTCTCCCTCAAGGTTTGTAGTGCTATTCTTAAATGTTCCTTGTGTGTCTTATCATTAGGCGAGTATACTAGAATATCATAGATGAATAGCACCACAAAATTGTCCAAGTAAAGCTTAAACACTCAGTTCATTAAATCCATGAAGCCTACTGTAGTGTTAGTTTATTTGAAAGGTTGCACCATGAACTTATAGTGTCCGTACCTTATCTGGAAGGCTGTCTTATATTTGTCTTCAGCCTTTATTTTCAATTAGTGGTATTCCGATCTCAAGTCAATTTTTGAGAAGACCTTAGGCCCATTAAGTTAGTTGAATAAGTCTTCAATTCTTGAAAATCGGTACTTGTTCTTGATAGTCACCTTGTTGGGCTCTCAATAAATGATGTATAGCCTTAGGCTCCCATCCTTCTTAACAAAGAGTACCAGGGCTCCCAAGGTGATGCACTTGGTTGAATTTGTTTCGTGTCATACAAGTCCTATAGCTACCACTTCAATTCCCTTAATTGGACTAGAGCCATTCGATACGGGGCTTTCGATATAGGTGTTGCTCTTAGGATTAGGTTTATTTTGAACTCAATTTCCATATACATGTTGTGAAACTCAACTACCAGGATGTCTTCTAATTTCAATTATTACTCCTTGGTATCCGCAACACATGCAAAGCAAGCTTTGCACCCTTGCTTGATGGCTTTCTCAATACTGGCCATATATATTAAGAAATTGAGTTAGCTAGCTCAATCTTGAAGACTCCCATGGAAAGAGAAATTTTCGCTCATAGGTAGATAAAAGTTCATGACTTTATTCCAATTATCCGCGTAAGTGAAACTTTTAGCTAGCCAATCTATTCTCGAATCACATCAAATTCCTTTATGTTAAGTTAAAAGAGGTTATCTTTTAATTTACAATCTCAACCTAAGCTTAAGTCACAACCCTTATAAACTAGACTAGTTAAAAGAGTTTCTCCTCCTAGGGTAGCCATTCTATATCGGTGGTCTAGTAGTTCATGCTTATGACATAGGCATTTGGCAAATCTCTTGGATACGAAGAACGTGACATACCATAATCAAATAAAGCATATGCATTTAGTCAGTTAGCAATGATATTACCAGCCACAACATCCTTTGCATTGTTTGCCTCCTCTTAGGTCACGGTAAACACCTTAGTATTTCCTTTGGGTCTTTAATTGGCCTAGTTAGGTTGAGAGTTGTTGCCATTTCCATTACGTGTGTCACAACTAGGGTTTGTGCTACCTCAACCATCCTGGTTGACACCACTATTGCTATTATCGTTACTAGCTCCAGAGACTCGTATTTGATCCAAGTGGACACAAGTTTAAATTGAGGATAATTCACCCTTAAGAGGAGTGGTATGATGTAATTTGGAGATATGTCAAATTTTTATTTATTTATACATTTTTATTTTTAGACTTTTCATTTATGTGGCCTTTATATATATTTTAGGCCACATGGGCTGTAGGATTAGGGTTAGGTATATTTTAGAATAAATATTTATTTTCATTCAATTGTAAGGTAGAGTTTTATTAGTATCATGGAATTTTGAATTCTCTAGTTTTCAGTCCCTTGAATTTATGAGCAATTCCAAATTCACTGAACAATTCAAATCGATTCATTCAAGAGTGATTTTTGTTAAGTCATGACATATCAATTAACTACGGCATATTGATTATAGCTGTCCTAGCTTGACATTTATTGGGTTCAATTTTGATTCCATTATGTTGTGTCGAGCACTCGGATGTATAGTTCATTTCCTGGTAATTTGAGATTGGGTTTGATTTGTTTTACTGCTTCCACTGCCCCTTCAAATAACGTTAGTAGCACTATGCTATAAGCTACTACACCCACTCTTTCTACTATCTCAAAGGGTCTCACAAACTAAAGGTTTAACTTCCTAGTCTTCCTTTAAAGTGCACCACTTCACATGCAGGCAACAATTTGAGATACACCTTTTCTCTTGGTTGAAACTGTAATGGGCATCATTTCAAATTTGCCTAACTTTTTTGTTTATCTTATGCTTCCTTAAGTCTGTTTTGGATAACTATGACTTTCTCAACAGTCACTTGAACAAACTTAGGTCCTATTAGTCATTTTTCTCCCACTTTATTCTAGCAAAAAGGTGAGTGACACTTACGTCCATACAATGAGTCGTAGGGCACTATTCCTATATTGTTGTGGTAACTACTGTTGTAAGAGAACTCAACCAAAAGGTAAGTATTCACTCCAATTTCCTTTGAAATCCAACACGTATGCCCTTCATATATCCTCGAGTTTCTAGATTGTTCTCTTCAATTGTCTATCAATATGAAGATGACAGGATGTGATCAAGTTTACTCTCGTCTCCATGGCCTTTTGAAAACTTCTTCAAAATCATGACGTGAAACAAAGATCTCGACCTGATACAATACTGGCTAGGTTTACATGCAACCTCATGATGTTGTCTATGTAGACTTTAGCCACCTTATCTAAGGTATACATGGTCTTGATTGGAATGAAGTGAGTTAACTTACCGAGTATGTTGATTATCACTTATACAACATCATGACTTTGTGGGGTTCAGGGTAATCCCAAAGCATAATGCTTCTTATACTAAATTTGCATTAATTGTACTTAGCATAAGGTTGTTTATAGGGATATCCACAATTTTTTTTCTTGTTGTCCTTCGCTTGGGAGATTAATCCAAAACGTCATCTGTAGAATTCGCTACTATTACTCAGATAAAGCTTAAATTCTTGATTCATGCAATCCTGAATAATCACAGGGCCTTAGCTAACCCAGTTAGTAACACAATATAACTCATAAAGTCTAGTTCTAATTGTACCCAAGGCACATCCTCAATTTTTGATCATTATTTGTTGGTAATCCGTTCTTAATTCAATCTTAGAAAATACTTCAGTTTACTTGGGTTAGTCAAATAGATTTTTTTTGCCTAGGTTAAGTAATTTATCCATGATTTGCACATAGTTTAGTTTCCTATTGCTTATAACTAATCTCAAATTTCCCTTTTCTTTTTCATGTGCAAGACAAGGTCTCCCCATTCTTCCATTACACCACTCCAATCTCTCTGTGATTTTAACTTTAATTTCTTTAGCCTTGCTAGGCCATTTTATATAATGGGTGCAACTCTCAACATTATGTTGGTCTCAAATTCTATGTTCCAAAGTGTCCAACAACATTCTTGAAAATAAGAAAGTGAGTAGTACCTTAATTGTGTAAGGTATATGTTTGTGAATTATTGGTAAGGGTATTATTAGCTTTTGTGTCATTAGCTTTATCAACCTCCTTCTAAGTTAAGTTGAATGTCCTATTGTTCCCTTGTTGATACTACTTTCTATCTTAGCTTTGTCTATTTGGGCCTAGGGTTAGGTTGGGGCTTGATTTTGGTTCCTAACTACTTAAGCCCCTACAAGATCATCGTAATTAGCTTTTTGTCTTATTCTTTCTTGGCCAAGAAAAGGTTGCGGTTGGTATTGTAGTAGTGGTGGTGGGATAGGTAGTTGATTGATTACTCATGATCATTGTTCTAAGGTAGTATAATGAGGTTGTTGTACAGTACACTTTAGACGATTGACCATTTCCCACATAACAAAGAATTTCTTGTTACTTATTAATAAATAACTAACAATAACTAACAAGTGTTTCACGGTTGCATAACTTGTGGGGAGGAATAAAAACAGGTAGCTAATAACTTAAAAATGGAATTTACACTATTCCAATATTGTTATATGTCATAATCTATTAATGTACTCATTTCATCAACAAATCATTATTCTCTTCCTTCCTAACCTTTCGTTTCTAACCACGCTCCCAAAACCCCTACCATCTATGTTTTGCATGATTAGTCTTATTATTGTTGCTCTCTTTAGTAGGTTATGGGGGCTTGTTCGGGCACTTTAGGGCCTTATAGCCTAGTCAGTCATATCTAAAACAAGCTCTTGTTTCTCAACAACATACTCTCTTGTGCCTTAAGTGGCACAAGGTATAACTTATTGGCTAGGGTGGGGTCATGCCATTTTTAATCCAACTGGGCCTTTTATTGGCCAATGGCAGGTTCTGATGTCCTTGTTACTTGTCTCTCGTGCTAAGATCTAGCTTACATCACCTTAGATCATTCTTGGTTTCTCTCTAATCTCTACACTTCTCTCAAGTTGTCTAATTCTTCTCTTAGGATTTTTTTTTGGCCTTGCTTTTATCACAATGACTATGAGACTCAACCAATGTCTTGGTCATCTCCTTAATCTAACCTAAAGTAGTTAAGAGGAGTTTCATGACATCCTTAGCAACGATGCCACTATTTATGGATGTATAATTTCCAGACCTGTTAGCTCCTTCTATTATGTATGCCAAAATGCCCAATCAAGTTAGTATTCAATCAGTATCACTATTCTTAATATCTTATGCATCTACATTCGAAGTTTAAACTTAATAAGTCTTAAAGGTTGTTCATGATGTACATCAATGTCTAAACTTTGTTTGACTCCCTGACATCATATTCACTTAGAATTGAAACACTAGGCTCCAACTAAATCCTTATTTAAGGTCAAGAATCTACATTTAATTTAGATCTTAAATGTCATACTCGTTTAAGATCAAGTACCTATGCTTAGTCTAATTCTTCAGTTAATATCCTTTGTGCACATAAAATTGCAACCATCAAACCTCATGCTTTATGCCCTAATAATTTAAGTTTTAGTATCAAGGTCTAATTTTAAGCACAATATATTCCCAATATAAAGCCTAGGCTCTGATGTCACTTTTTGTCATGCCCCCAACCTAGAGTACACAACGTGGAAGTATTCTTAAGATAATTATCCTAAGGATACCAAAGCTAAGAGCACCTGAATAATTAAACGTCAATTTAATGTAGAGTCCATAAAACTTACGAAATACTCATCATAAAAAATATTGTATTATTGCCATCACTTCTTTATACATTATGGGTAGTGGAAAATTTAAGATTACAACTTATTTTTCAACAAAGTAAACAAAGCTAATTCCATTGAAATTCTAAGTGTGGCATCTACCAACTCCATGTATGTTCATCTTCAATGTCATTATATGCAAAAAAGGGTTATAAACTTGTGAGCAAATAATTGCCCAATAAGAGGTTACTTTTTTGTAGAGGATGTGAACAAGGTAGAATAGTTCAAATATCATTTAATAAAACATTTTTGAGCAATATCATGTTTCAACAAGAATTTCATTGCAATCACCATTTTATCATGTTAGACTTCTCATGGATTTGAACATTTAGTGTACTAAATTCACTAATCAAGATCTTAATTTTTAACCTCAATTAAATAAGGTCATGTACAGCTACAAAGGTTGTCTTAATCGTTAACCCTAACTGAGAGGGTCACTTGAAAATCAATCTTTTAACTCTGATTGAAATAGTCATGTAAATCCAATTGGCTAACTCAACTAAAGTGGTTTTCTCAATCTTTAACCCTGATTGAAAGTGTTAGCTTATTTTCTAGTTAAAGGACCCAAAACTTATACTTCACTAAGAATGGTTGGACCTAGTTTTACTATACTTGTGAACATTACAATCAACATCTTTAATATAAACATTTTGTAATCAACAATGTACAACATAAATTCAGTATAGAACACTGCAGAGTACTTGTTCACTCCAAACATATTCCAATAAGCAATTTAAATTTAACACACTAGAAATTTCTTTTTTCTTGACATGAAACATATAAAGTTCATGAAATATTCAAAAGAATTTTCTTAAAAATATATGGTAATTTCTTTTTTGGAGATTTTTCGGTCTTGGTTCCTTGGGTTCCTATTCCATCAAAGTAATTTGACTTTAATTCCAACTTCATGGAAATTTACTTCCCATATGTTTCCTAATTTTTTGGATCATGATAAAGTTCTTATCTTATATAGTCCTACATTAATTCATATTCATTTCAAATTTAATCACCAAATTGAGAAATTTTCTATCTTCAACTTATGAACTGCTGATTTCTATAAGTCCTAGATGCATCATTGTAGTTCACAATGATTAAAAACATAACAAATGGATGAAAACTTAGAAAAATAAATTTCTATTCATTTGTCCTAGTTTGTAATAATGAGAGTTTCTTCTACGGCTATGGAAAACAATTCCACTACCATGAGTGGAACCCATGGGGTTTTCTATTTTGTTTTGCAATCAGCATTTGTGACCATGACAAGGACTGTCACAACTGCAAGCTAACCTTTCATGAGTGCAAATCAAGGTGCGAGGCTTATTGGAATTGCCCACAATCCTTTCCATGGTTGTGTGAATGCTCACCATGACAATGCTATCATACTTAGCAGTCGCAAGGTCAACGGCAGTAGACACTAGAAGTATCCACAGTCGATTTGCAAGCATGAGGTAAGACATCATAAGATGCAATGCAAGGTTGCATTTCTTTTGTGTCGTGAGCCTGATTTAAACTTTTCTTAATTCTTCTCCCTATTTTTCTTGAAAATCTCGGTCTCCACCACATTCTAAAGCCCTTTAATGAGTGATTTAGTCTTCTTCCATGCTTATCTGGTTATTCTACAATTTTTTATGCACTAATTCTCATTGAGAACCAACATGTAAAAAAGGGAAAGGATGAATCAAGAACATGGTAGGGTGAAACAATTAGTTTACAAGCGAAGTAGAAGTTTCTACTATAAATGGAAGTTACTGTTCCTTTGAATTCTAAAATCCCTATTTAACATTCACCTAGCTCCTTTTTGGGAAGTTAATCAACTACCTCCACCCTACCAAAAATAGTTAAAAACATAACTAAAAGCAATAACAATAGTCTACAAATTGGCTCCAAGTCAGTAGTTCCACTCATAGGTCTACTGTAGCAAGGTTATACTGATCAGCCACCAAAGTGCATCTAGACTGGATTCTTTGCTTCTTAACACTCCCCCTCAAGATGTGTATGAATATTTTTTAGCTCATCTTCCTAAGAAGCTTGTTGAATTGCATAGTGCAAATTCCTTTTGTTAAAACATCAGCAAGATGTTCTTTTAGGATAATGTACCTAACCTCTAAGTTGCCTTCTTGCACCTTTTCTCAAATGAAGTGAATATCTAAGTCAAAGTGCTTGGTTCTTATATGATGATTGGAGTTTTTACAAATTTGTAGGGCGCTTTGGTTGTCACAATAAAGTCTCACCAACTAATTGTGTGTCATCCCAAAGTCTTTAAGTAGATTTCTTATCCATATCACCTCACAAGCACATGAAGTAAGCGCCCTGTATTCTGCCTCGGTTGAGCTTCTTACAACAACCGTTTGTTTCTTAAACTTCCAGCTAATAAGGCTATCTCCTAAGAAGATGTGAAAACCTATCACAAATCTCCTAGACTTGAAACAACTTCCCCTAATTAGTGTCTACATACCCCTGTAGCTATAGCTCTAAGTTTGTTCTCAAGATGAACCCCTTTCTTGGCCTATTTTTAGTACTTGAGTATTTTATATGCTACTTCCATGTGTGATCTTTCCAAATGACTCATGAACTGGGATAGCACTTGGATTGAGTATGCTATGTTTAACCTCATGAATGAAAAGTAGATGAGCTTCCCTTCGAGTTGTTTGTGCAGGCTTCGATCCTTGAGTGTATCCTTCCCACTATACACAACTAATAACTGATCTCATTTGAGATTCTCGCAAGTCTAGCTTTCAGTAGGCCATGCTTATTCAATAAGTTAAGCCAATACTTCTTTTGATACAACATGATGCCTTCCCTTGACCTTGACACTTCTATGCCCACGAAGTATTTTGGAGTCCCTAGATCTCTATATTTAAACTTTGACCTTAGGTACTTCATCATTACATCCATCTCTTTCTGATCATCACACCCCAAAAAAATGTCATCCACATAAACCAACAAAGCTATCCTTTATCTTGCAATTGTTCTCCTAGTGAAGAGTGAATAATCTGCCTTGGATTGTGTGAATCCACACTCACACAATGCCTCGGTGAGTTTAGTATTCCATTATCTAGATGCTTGTTTTAAACTATATAAGACTTTCTTTAGTTTGCATACTCTCATGTGGTTTGCAGGTTTTTCATCTTTATTGTGGAACCCATATCCCTGCTCATGTAAATATCCTCTAAGTCCCATTGAGGAATGCATTATATATGCTAGTTGTTGCATTTTTGACCCTAGTTTAGCTACCAGGCAGAAGAATAATCTCACTGTAGTGTGCTTCACTACAAGGCTAAATGTATCTTAGTAATCAAACCCCTCTACTTAAGTAAACTCTCTTGCCACTAACCTTGCCTTGTATCTTTCTATTGACTTATCTAATTTCAGCTTCACTTTATATAGCCATTTACAACCCACAATGTGATGATGTCTTAGCACTTCCACAATTTCCTAAGTGTCGTTTTCTTCTAATGCTCTCAACTCCTCATTCATTGCTTTAATTCAGTGTCGATCCTTTATAGCCTCAACATATGTGTTTAGCTTATTGAACTTGTTTAATTCAATCAAGAAACAGTGGTATCTAGGTGATAATTGTTGAGTACTTAAGTGTTTGGAAATAGGGTGATAGGTTTGGGTATTTGGCTATGCAGGGTCTGCTATGTTGTGTCCATATATGTCAAGGTATTTAGGCACTTTTCTAATTCTAGAGGACTTTTTAAGTGGAGTTGGAACTTGTGATTCATGTTCCAAGGGTCGCATTAGTTCTGACAAGGGATGGTTAGGTTTTGAAATACTATCTGTAGAGGTGTGTTCTGATGGTTTAGGCTATGATCACATTCACTTGGCTCATTTAATAGAAGTTCATCTTGTTGTCCAGAACCCTTTCTCACATGTGAATCAAGGAAGGTGGGAAAGATTGATTGCTTATGACAATTTATTAAGGAGTTTAAGTGTTTATCAAAAGGGAATGAAAGTCACATACCTAGACACAAACATTTTGTGAGTATCTAGGTCATAAAACTTATATCCTTTGATTCTTGCACGATAACTAAGGAAGATGCATCTTCTATTTCTAGGATCCAATTTGTTTCTGTTCCTCTTTAGAGTGCAAGCAAAGACTAAGCAACCAATCACTTTAAGATGACTATAGTTAGGAGGCTTACCAAAGAGGCATTCAAAGGGAGTTTTGAAGTTTAAGAGGTGTGGGGAATTTATTTATGATATGGGAAATTGTGAGGACAAACTCACCCCAGAACTTTAGAGGTAAAGAAGCTTGATATAATAAGGCCCTGGCTGTGGATGACAAGTGCTGACATTTCCTCTCCAAAACAGCATTTTGTTGTGGAGTCTCAGCACATACGTGGCAACCCAAAATTTCTCTACCTTTTCAAATTAGCGTACATTTTTACCACTTCTAATTTTTGAGGTCTAGGATTTCTTATTAGATATTTAAAGGACATATTTTGTATTTTTACCTATTTTATTTAGACAGGGGGGGGGGAGTTCTAGAGTATTGAACTTTTGGTTGTCAAATGTTAATTGACAAAAATATTTTGCACAATGTTTTTTTTTGAATTTATGTACCCATTTAATATAATCTGAGAAAAGTTAATGAATCTAGGTTGTTATCCTAACTAAATGAAGACATTTTTAGGCTATGGCTATATTTGTTTTCAAGTTATGGACTCTACAAATATACATTCAATTATTACATTTTTTAAAATTTTATCTTTTATGTTCTCTTACTTTTATACAATTTTCGAGACAAGAACACCTAATAATACGAACCAAAAGTTGAAAACAAACAAAGCCTATATTTCTTGTATATGATCACATGAAACATTGAAAATTAGGAGATTGAAGGTAGATATTTATAAGTTGATTAGCATTTTGTGTAGCCTAAATTTTGGTGACGTGACGCCAATGATTCGAGTACAAAACAAAATGGCACACTTGCTCACATCCACAACTTTTATAGCAAGAGAAGTTTCAATTTTTGTAATTAAAGCAAAAAGAGTCTTATTGATAGAAAAACAAGAATTTTGCAAATAATAAAGGAAAATCATTTTAATGCTAGTGCAATTTTTTTTGGCTAGATAAAATAAATTTTCACAGTACAATTAAAAGAAAAGCAGTCAGAGGAAAATTCATTCTTGTGGTGAAATCAAAGTAGTTGCAAATTTTTAGGAATATAAATTAGCATAACATTCATTTATACAGACAAAACATGTTTCATAAGGCAATTAAAATTTACAAGGTAAACTCAGTTACTGGTATTAATTTGCTTGATTTTTCGCCTCACTTGGCTTGAATCCTTAGGTCTGTATATTTCAGATGCACAATATTGCTTATTCAGGGTCTAAATATTCACAAAAAAATACAACTAAAAATTGTAAACTGCTCATTTTCTCACACCAATACTTGTAGTCACAACATTGGTTCTCGCAACCATGAGAAAGTCCCTTGTGAGTGCGAGTTGAGTTATGGTAGTGGCTGTGACTTCCTTTGTAGTTCACTTGTGAGCATGCTTCTCAATAGTAAGGATTCCCCTTGCAACCACGAGCAAGGTAAACATTGTAGCACAGACAACTATGAAGCACATTGTAATGTGCCCACAGTCTTATCCGCATTTGCGCCAATCCACCCACGATAGTGCTTCCACGACTCATAATCATGGGGACGCATGTAGCGGTCTTGAGTGTGTGGTTTGCAATGGAAAAATGCAATGCAAGACGTAGTGCTGCAAATACAGTGTATCAAATCGCCCAGTTTCTTCTACTCTTCGCTTTGATTCCTAATCTAAACATGTTCAAGGCCTTTCTCATGAGATATTTAAGAAACTCTAGTGATCTATCTTAAATTCCACCAAGCCTAAACCTTAAACAAAATAATACTCTAGTTTCTTCAA
Source organism: Avicennia marina (assembly GCA_019155195.1). NCBI lineage: Eukaryota > Viridiplantae > Streptophyta > Magnoliopsida > Lamiales > Acanthaceae > Avicennia > Avicennia marina. The sequence continues at coordinate 7,627,485 of CM032781.1, read as the reverse complement.
TGTCCATGAATTCATAAGAACATGTGTGGTTATATTTTCATATACACGCCTAAACTCATTCTATGAATATGATATAAAAATTCCGCCAAGCATTTAGCTCAACAAAATAACATTCTAGCTTAATACAATATCCATGAAATCTTATAAACATGGACCTCTACATTCTTTTTATGCTTGAATTCTCTTCCTTTGAATGTAAAAGTCATGATGTCACTAGAAATTCATACTTGTAATAAATCATAAAGTGTAGTTGGAATTGAGGCCTACCTATAAGTGGATTGCAAGAAAGTTTGCCTCTCTCTTGGTCTTGGATTTGCAGCAGCAATTCAACAATCTCTCTCCCTAGTTTTTGCTTTTTCTCCCCTATCTTTATCTCTCTTCCTTTGCTAAGACAACAGTTGCAACACTCATGTCTTCTCTTCCACAGGGATAGCAACATGGCTAGGTAAAAAAAATGTGGGTTTTCTTCTTGTTAGCTGTAGTCAAATGTGGGAATGGGTTTCATCTTGTTAAACCTTCACTTCTCCAATCATTTATCACCATAATTTCAACCATAATCACACCATTATAGCACTATAATTCTATCCCTTACCTTGCCTCTTAACCTCAACTGTTTCCTTGAAATTAGAAGGGTAGAGAGCCATTGGGTCTTCTCAAATTTATTGGCTAAAGAAAACGTTAGCCCTTTAAAGGGTTGTTTGGTTTCTTTTTTCTCTCTTTTTTTTTCCTAAAAAATGAGGTTATTGCATCCTCCCCCCTTACAAAATGTTTTGTCCTTGAAACTTATTGTTTCTCACTCATGAACAACTGGGAGTACTCTCTACATGTCTTCTTCTATTTCTCACATGGCTTTTCATTCAATATGATTGGTCCATTGACCTTTTACATGCGGAATAGTTCTAGATCGTAAAACTTGTCCTTTTGATCTACTATCCTTATCAGAACTTCTTGGTAGCTCAAATCCTCTTTCTTGGCTGAAACTACAATGGTCATCTGTTTAAATCTACCTAACTCTTTTGTCTATCCTATGCCTCCACGAGCCTCTTTCAGATAATTGCTACCTTCTTAGCTATTACTTGAACTTGCTTAGGTCTTATCACTCGTTTTTCCCTAACTTCATCCCGGCACATAGGTGAGCGATATTTACGACCATACAAGGCCTCATATGGCGTAATCTCTAAACTGCTATGGTTGTTGTTGTTGTAAAAGAATTCAACTAAAGGTAAATACTCACTCCAACTACCATTGAAATCCATAACACATGCTCTTAGTGTGTCCTTTAGTGTTTGAATTGTCCTCTGACTATCCATCAGTTTGAGGATGATAGGCCATACTCAACCCTTGTACCCATGGCCTTTTTGAAAACTTTCCCAAAATCATGACACAAAGCTAGGGTCATAGTTTGAGACAATACTAACTGGGGTTCTGTGTAACCTCACAATAATGTCGATGTATACCTTAGCTAGTTTGTCCAAGGTATATGCGATTATGATGGGTATGAAGTGAACTCATTTAGTTAGCCTACAACCACCCAAACAACATCATGACTTTGTGGTGTTCAAGGAAGCCCCACTTTGAAATCCATTATTATGTTTTCCTTTTTCCACTATGATATCTCCAAGGGTCGTAAATAGCCTCCTGGCTTTTAGTGTTAGACCTTTATTTTTTGGCATGTTATGCACCTAGTCACGTAATTTGCCCCATCCCTCTTCATTCCATTCCACCAAAACTGGTACATCTTAGTACTTTTGGGATGCATGGAGTACTTGGACTAGTGTGCTTTCTATATAATTCTATTTCTTATTTCTTCCATATTTGGCACACACAATCTTCCCTCATATATAGAAAGCTATCACTATTCACTTGGGATTTTTGCAACTGTCTTTCCTTAGCTTTTTCTTTAAGGGATGCTAGTTCTAACTCAGAATCTTAAGTTGTCCTTATTTCTTCATATATTGAAGGCTTAGTATTTAGAGCAACTAGCACACCTTTTGTTAACTCTACAACTTCGAGGTGTAACAACTCAAGTTGTTTTGGTAACATAACTACTATTGCACCTGTTTTCTTTCTACTTAGGGCATTTGCAACTCAATTTGCTTTTCCTAGGTGGTAGTTAATAACTAAATCATAATCCTTAATCAATTTTAGCCATCAGCTTTGTCTCATGTTCAACTTTTTCTAAGTGAATAAGTATTTAAGACTCTTATGATCGATAAACACCTTACATCATACAACATACAGATAATGCCTCCAAATTCTTAAAGCGAATACCGCATCTTTTTGTTTTAAATCACAGGTAGGGTAATTGAATTCATATAACTTCAATTGTTGTGAAGCATATGCTATGATCCTATCATGCTAAATCAAAACTCATCCTAAACCATTCATGCTAGTGTCACTATATATAGTGAACCCTTTATCTTCATTGGATAAAGACAAAATTAGCAAGTTAACTTTTTATATCATGAGGATCCACTCTCATATTTTAGTCTTTCAAATCTTTCTATGTATCTTGATGATTTGAGTTGATTTGGTCAACTTTTTCATCCTTTATTGCTACAAATCCATTTAATATACTAACTCTTTAAGTTGCCTCATCAAACTATTGTGATGGTGGAGTTCCAATAGCAGCTTCCTATTTCAGCAAGTTGACTATCATGTCTAATAGATTTACTCCTATTTTCTTGCATAATCATATCTTTCATTACTTTGTATAAAGTTAATTTGGTCAATTCTCACTTAGACAATTTTGTAGAGATTTTCCCACCGTTATTGAACTCCATCGATTTTAGTAAAGGAACTCTTTCTTGTGCATACATATTGAGATTTTTGGCTTCTTTACTTTGTAAAGACTTGGAAGCTAAAATTTTCGATTTTTTTCAGGTATTTTTTTAATATTTTGTATTACATAATGTAGACTAGTGCTAACAAGTAGCTTGAGTTGAATTTAAACACAATCAGATTAAGTTCAAGCCATATATTTGTTGATCAAACTACTCACAAGTTTGAAATAAGTAGCTTAGTCCTGTTATCATTCCTAGTTGTTCTTCCTTTTCACTAATTTTCTCAATGATTTAATTTGCCTTGAGAAATTCTGAAGTACAAATTAGTTGGTTTGACATTTTTCTCAAAAAATCTAATGTTATTTTTTTCGGCTTTCAATTTATGCAAGTATTGTAATTGCTTTATGGGGTAACAAATTTTCATTTTTATTATATTTATATAAATATTTCTTTTTATATATAGGAGGCAATGTGATGGTTGGGAACAGTTGTACCATCAATGTTAATTTGTGATTGTTAACCAATAATGTGCGTAGAATACCAGGAAACACCCAATGAACTGAATGACAACATGTTATCATAGAGGTGTTGGGTTTGAATTCATTTTGAAATGTGTGTGAGTGGGTGCGTGTGTGGATAAAAAAAAAAATTAAAACAACACCAATAATGTGCATGACTTTTATCAATTAACTACGGCATATTGATTATAGCTGTCCTAGCTTGACATTTATTGGGTTCAATTTTGATTCCATTATGTTGTGTCGAGCACTCGGATGTATAGTTCATTTCCTGGTAATTTGAGATTGGGTTTGATTTGTTTTACTGCTTCCACTGCCCCTTCAAATAACGTTAGTAGCACTATGCTATAAGCTACTACACCCACTCTTTCTACTATCTCAAAGGGTCTCACAAACTAAAGGTTTAACTTCCTAGTCTTCCTTTAAAGTGCACCACTTCACATGCAGGCAACAATTTGAGATACACCTTTTCTCTTGGTTGAAACTGTAATGGGCATCATTTCAAATTTGCCTAACTTTTTTGTTTATCTTATGCTTCCTTAAGTCTGTTTTGGATAACTATGACTTTCTCAACAGTCACTTGAACAAACTTAGGTCCTATTAGTCATTTTTCTCCCACTTTATTCTAGCAAAAAGGTGAGTGACACTTACGTCCATACAATGAGTCGTAGGGCACTATTCCTATATTGTTGTGGTAACTACTGTTGTAAGAGAACTCAACCAAAAGGTAAGTATTCACTCCAATTTCCTTTGAAATCCAACACGTATGCCCTTCATATATCCTCGAGTTTCTAGATTGTTCTCTTCAATTGTCTATCAATATGAAGATGACAGGATGTGATCAAGTTTACTCTCGTCTCCATGGCCTTTTGAAAACTTCTTCAAAATCATGACGTGAAACAAAGATCTCGACCTGATACAATACTGGCTAGGTTTACATGCAACCTCATGATGTTGTCTATGTAGACTTTAGCCACCTTATCTAAGGTATACATGGTCTTGATTGGAATGAAGTGAGTTAACTTACCGAGTATGTTGATTATCACTTATACAACATCATGACTTTGTGGGGTTCAGGGTAATCCCAAAGCATAATGCTTCTTATACTAAATTTGCATTAATTGTACTTAGCATAAGGTTGTTTATAGGGATATCCACAATTTTTTTTCTTGTTGTCCTTCGCTTGGGAGATTAATCCAAAACGTCATCTGTAGAATTCGCTACTATTACTCAGATAAAGCTTAAATTCTTGATTCATGCAATCCTGAATAATCACAGGGCCTTAGCTAACCCAGTTAGTAACACAATATAACTCATAAAGTCTAGTTCTAATTGTACCCAAGGCACATCCTCAATTTTTGATCATTATTTGTTGGTAATCCGTTCTTAATTCAATCTTAGAAAATACTTCAGTTTACTTGGGTTAGTCAAATAGATTTTTTTTGCCTAGGTTAAGTAATTTATCCATGATTTGCACATAGTTTAGTTTCCTATTGCTTATAACTAATCTCAAATTTCCCTTTTCTTTTTCATGTGCAAGACAAGGTCTCCCCATTCTTCCATTACACCACTCCAATCTCTCTGTGATTTTAACTTTAATTTCTTTAGCCTTGCTAGGCCATTTTATATAATGGGTGCAACTCTCAACATTATGTTGGTCTCAAATTCTATGTTCCAAAGTGTCCAACAACATTCTTGAAAATAAGAAAGTGAGTAGTACCTTAATTGTGTAAGGTATATGTTTGTGAATTATTGGTAAGGGTATTATTAGCTTTTGTGTCATTAGCTTTATCAACCTCCTTCTAAGTTAAGTTGAATGTCCTATTGTTCCCTTGTTGATACTACTTTCTATCTTAGCTTTGTCTATTTGGGCCTAGGGTTAGGTTGGGGCTTGATTTTGGTTCCTAACTACTTAAGCCCCTACAAGATCATCGTAATTAGCTTTTTGTCTTATTCTTTCTTGGCCAAGAAAAGGTTGCGGTTGGTATTGTAGTAGTGGTGGTGGGATAGGTAGTTGATTGATTACTCATGATCATTGTTCTAAGGTAGTATAATGAGGTTGTTGTACAGTACACTTTAGACGATTGACCATTTCCCACATAACAAAGAATTTCTTGTTACTTATTAATAAATAACTAACAATAACTAACAAGTGTTTCACGGTTGCATAACTTGTGGGGAGGAATAAAAACAGGTAGCTAATAACTTAAAAATGGAATTTACACTATTCCAATATTGTTATATGTCATAATCTATTAATGTACTCATTTCATCAACAAATCATTATTCTCTTCCTTCCTAACCTTTCGTTTCTAACCACGCTCCCAAAACCCCTACCATCTATGTTTTGCATGATTAGTCTTATTATTGTTGCTCTCTTTAGTAGGTTATGGGGGCTTGTTCGGGCACTTTAGGGCCTTATAGCCTAGTCAGTCATATCTAAAACAAGCTCTTGTTTCTCAACAACATACTCCCTTGTGCCTTAAGTGGCACAAGGTATAACTTATTGGCTAGGGTGGGGTCATGCCATTTTTAATCCAACTGGGCCTTTTATTGGCCAATGGCAGGTTCTGATGTCCTTGTTACTTGTCTCTCGTGCTAAGATCTAGCTTACATCACCTTAGATCATTCTTGGTTTCTCTCTAATCTCTACACTTCTCTCAAGTTGTCTAATTCTTCTCTTAGGATTTTTTTTTGGCCTTGCTTTTATCACAATGACTATGAGACTCAACCAATGTCTTGGTCATCTCCTTAATCTAACCTAAAGTAGTTAAGAGGAGTTTCATGACATCCTTAGCAACGATGCCACTATTTATGGATGTATAATTTCCAGACCTGTTAGCTCCTTCTATTATGTATGCCAAAATGCCCAATCAAGTTAGTATTCAATCAGTATCACTATTCTTAATATCTTATGCATCTACATTCGAAGTTTAAACTTAATAAGTCTTAAAGGTTGTTCATGATGTACATCAATGTCTAAACTTTGTTTGACTCCCTGACATCATATTCACTTAGAATTGAAACACTAGGCTCCAACTAAATCCTTATTTAAGGTCAAGAATCTACATTTAATTTAGATCTTAAATGTCATACTCGTTTAAGATCAAGTACCTATGCTTAGTCTAATTCTTCAGTTAATATCCTTTGTGCACATAAAATTGCAACCATCAAACCTCATGCTTTATGCCCTAATAATTTAAGTTTTAGTATCAAGGTCTAATTTTAAGCACAATATATTCCCAATATAAAGCCTAGGCTCTGATGTCACTTTTTGTCATGCCCCCAACCTAGAGTACACAACGTGGAAGTATTCTTAAGATAATTATCCTAAGGATACCAAAGCTAAGAGCACCTGAATAATTAAACGTCAATTTAATGTAGAGTCCATAAAACTTACGAAATACTCATCATAAAAAATATTGTATTATTGCCATCACTTCTTTATACATTATGGGTAGTGGAAAATTTAAGATTACAACTTATTTTTCAACAAAGTAAACAAAGCTAATTCCATTGAAATTCTAAGTGTGGCATCTACCAACTCCATGTATGTTCATCTTCAATGTCATTATATGCAAAAAAGGGTTATAAACTTGTGAGCAAATAATTGCCCAATAAGAGGTTACTTTTTTGTAGAGGATGTGAACAAGGTAGAATAGTTCAAATATCATTTAATAAAACATTTTTGAGCAATATCATGTTTCAACAAGAATTTCATTGCAATCACCATTTTATCATGTTAGACTTCTCATGGATTTGAACATTTAGTGTACTAAATTCACTAATCAAGATCTTAATTTTTAACCTCAATTAAATAAGGTCATGTACAGCTACAAAGGTTGTCTTAATCGTTAACCCTAACTGAGAGGGTCACTTGAAAATCAATCTTTTAACTCTGATTGAAATAGTCATGTAAATCCAATTGGCTAACTCAACTAAAGTGGTTTTCTCAATCTTTAACCCTGATTGAAAGTGTTAGCTTATTTTCTAGTTAAAGGACCCAAAACTTATACTTCACTAAGAATGGTTGGACCTAGTTTTACTATACTTGTGAACATTACAATCAACATCTTTAATATAAACATTTTGTAATCAACAATGTACAACATAAATTCAGTATAGAACACTGCAGAGTACTTGTTCACTCCAAACATATTCCAATAAGCAATTTAAATTTAACACACTAGAAATTTCTTTTTTCTTGACATGAAACATATAAAGTTCATGAAATATTCAAAAGAATTTTCTTAAAAATATATGGTAATTTCTTTTTTGGAGATTTTTCGGTCTTGGTTCCTTGGGTTCCTATTCCATCAAAGTAATTTGACTTTAATTCCAACTTCATGGAAATTTACTTCCCATATGTTTCCTAATTTTTTGGATCATGATAAAGTTCTTATCTTATATAGTCCTACATTAATTCATATTCATTTCAAATTTAATCACCAAATTGAGAAATTTTCTATCTTCAACTTATGAACTGCTGATTTCTATAAGTCCTAGATGCATCATTGTAGTTCACAATGATTAAAAACATAACAAATGGATGAAAACTTAGAAAAATAAATTTCTATTCATTTGTCCTAGTTTGTAATAATGAGAGTTTCTTCTACGGCTATGGAAAACAATTCCACTACCATGAGTGGAACCCATGGGGTTTTCTATTTTGTTTTGCAATCAGCATTTGTGACCATGACAAGGACTGTCACAACTGCAAGCTAACCTTTCATGAGTGCAAATCAAGGTGCGAGGCTTATTGGAATTGCCCACAATCCTTTCCATGGTTGTGTGAATGCTCACCATGACAATGCTATCATACTTAGCAGTCGCAAGGTCAACGGCAGTAGACACTAGAAGTATCCACAGTCGATTTGCAAGCATGAGGTAAGACATCATAAGATGCAATGCAAGGTTGCATTTCTTTTGTGTCGTGAGCCTGATTTAAACTTTTCTTAATTCTTCTCCCTATTTTTCTTGAAAATCTCGGTCTCCACCACATTCTAAAGCCCTTTAATGAGTGATTTAGTCTTCTTCCATGCTTATCTGGTTATTCTACAATTTTTTATGCACTAATTCTCATTGAGAACCAACATGTAAAAAAGGGAAAGGATGAATCAAGAACATGGTAGGGTGAAACAATTAGTTTACAAGCGAAGTAGAAGTTTCTACTATAAATGGAAGTTACTGTTCCTTTGAATTCTAAAATCCCTATTTAACATTCACCTAGCTCCTTTTTGGGAAGTTAATCAACTACCTCCACCCTACCAAAAATAGTTAAAAACATAACTAAAAGCAATAACAATAGTCTACAAATTGGCTCCAAGTCAGTAGTTCCACTCATAGGTCTACTGTAGCAAGGTTATACTGATCAGCCACCAAAGTGCATCTAGACTGGATTCTTTGCTTCTTAACACTCCCCCTCAAGATGTGTATGAATATTTTTTAGCTCATCTTCCTAAGAAGCTTGTTGAATTGCATAGTGCAAATTCCTTTTGTTAAAACATCAGCAAGATGTTCTTTTAGGATAATGTACCTAACCTCTAAGTTGCCTTCTTGCACCTTTTCTCAAATGAAGTGAATATCTAAGTCAAAGTGCTTGGTTCTTATATGATGATTGGAGTTTTTACAAATTTGTAGGGCGCTTTGGTTGTCACAATAAAGTCTCACCAACTAATTGTGTGTCATCCCAAAGTCTTTAAGTAGATTTCTTATCCATATCACCTCACAAGCACATGAAGTAAGCGCCCTGTATTCTGCCTCGGTTGAGCTTCTTACAACAACCGTTTGTTTCTTAAACTTCCAGCTAATAAGGCTATCTCCTAAGAAGATGTGAAAACCTATCACAAATCTCCTAGACTTGAAACAACTTCCCCTAATTAGTGTCTACATACCCCTGTAGCTATAGCTCTAAGTTTGTTCTCAAGATGAACCCCTTTCTTGGCCTATTTTTAGTACTTGAGTATTTTATATGCTACTTCCATGTGTGATCTTTCCAAATGACTCATGAACTGGGATAGCACTTGGATTGAGTATGCTATGTTTAACCTCATGAATGAAAAGTAGATGAGCTTCCCTTCGAGTTGTTTGTGCAGGCTTCGATCCTTGAGTGTATCCTTCCCACTATACACAACTAATAACTGATCTCATTTGAGATTCTCGCAAGTCTAGCTTTCAGTAGGCCATGCTTATTCAATAAGTTAAGCCAATACTTCTTTTGATACAACATGATGCCTTCCCTTGACCTTGACACTTCTATGCCCACGAAGTATTTTGGAGTCCCTAGATCTCTATATTTAAACTTTGACCTTAGGTACTTCATCATTACATCCATCTCTTTCTGATCATCACACCCCAAAAAAATGTCATCCACATAAACCAACAAAGCTATCCTTTATCTTGCAATTGTTCTCCTAGTGAAGAGTGAATAATCTGCCTTGGATTGTGTGAATCCACACTCACACAATGCCTCGATGAGTTTAGTATTCCATTATCTAGATGCTTGTTTTAAACTATATAAGACTTTCTTTAGTTTGCATACTCTCATGTGGTTTGCAGGTTTTTCATCTTTATTGTGGAACCCATATCCCTGCTCATGTAAATATCCTCTAAGTCCCATTGAGGAATGCATTATATATGCTAGTTGTTGCATTTTTGACCCTAGTTTAGCTACCAGGCAGAAGAATAATCTCACTGTAGTGTGCTTCACTACAAGGCTAAATGTATCTTAGTAATCAAACCCCTCTACTTAAGTAAACTCTCTTGCCACTAACCTTGCCTTGTATCTTTCTATTGACTTATCTAATTTCAGCTTCACTTTATATAGCCATTTACAACCCACAATGTGATGATGTCTTAGCACTTCCACAATTTCCTAAGTGTCGTTTTCTTCTAATGCTCTCAACTCCTCATTCATTGCTTTAATTCAGTGTCGATCCTTTATAGCCTCAACATATGTGTTTAGCTTATTGAACTTGTTTAATTCAATCAAGAAACAGTGGTATCTAGGTGATAATTGTTGAGTACTTAAGTGTTTGGAAATAGGGTGATAGGTTTGGGTATTTGGCTATGCAGGGTCTGCTATGTTGTGTCCATATATGTCAAGGTATTTAGGCACTTTTCTAATTCTAGAGGACTTTTTAAGTGGAGTTGGAACTTGTGATTCATGTTCCAAGGGTCGCATTAGTTCTGACAAGGGATGGTTAGGTTTTGAAATACTATCTGTAGAGGTGTGTTCTGATGGTTTAGGCTATGATCACATTCACTTGGCTCATTTAATAGAAGTTCATCTTGTTGTCCAGAACCCTTTCTCACATGTGAATCAAGGAAGGTGGGAAAGATTGATTGCTTATGACAATTTATTAAGGAGTTTAAGTGTTTATCAAAAGGGAATGAAAGTCACATACCTAGACACAAACATTTTGTGAGTATCTAGGTCATAAAACTTATATCCTTTGATTCTTGCACGATAACTAAGGAAGATGCATCTTCTATTTCTAGGATCCAATTTGTTTCTGTTCCTCTTTAGAGTGCAAGCAAAGACTAAGCAACCAATCACTTTAAGATGACTATAGTTAGGAGGCTTACCAAAGAGGCATTCAAAGGGAGTTTTGAAGTTTAAGAGGTGTGGGGAATTTATTTATGATATGGGAAATTGTGAGGACAAACTCACCCCAGAACTTTAGAGGTAAAGAAGCTTGATATAATAAGGCCCTGGCTGTGGATGACAAGTGCTGACATTTCCTCTCCAAAACAGCATTTTGTTGTGGAGTCTCAGCACATACGTGGCAACCCAAAATTTCTCTACCTTTTCAAATTAGCGTACATTTTTACCACTTCTAATTTTTGAGGTCTAGGATTTCTTATTAGATATTTAAAGGACATATTTTGTATTTTTACCTATTTTATTTAGACAGGGGGGGGGGAGTTCTAGAGTATTGAACTTTTGGTTGTCAAATGTTAATTGACAAAAATATTTTGCACAATGTTTTTTATTGAATTTATGTACCCATTTAATATAATCTGATCAAAGTTAATGAATCTAGGTTGTTATCCTAACTAAATGAAGACATTTTTAGGCTATGGCTATATTTGTTTTCAAGTTATGGACTCTACAAATATACATTCAATTATTACATTTTTTAAAATTTTATCTTTTATGTTCTCTTACTTTTATACAATTTTCGAGACAAGAACACCTAATAATACGAACCAAAAGTTGAAAACAAACAAAGCCTATATTTCTTGTATATGATCACATGAAACATTGAAAATTAGGAGATTGAAGGTAGATATTTATAAGTTGATTAGCATTTTGTGTAGCCTAAATTTTGGTGACGTGACGCCAATGATTCGAGTACAAAACAAAATGGCACACTTGCTCACATCCACAACTTTTATAGCAAGAGAAGTTTCAATTTTTGTAATTAAAGCAAAAAGAGTCTTATTGATAGAAAAACAAGAATTTTGCAAATAATAAAGGAAAATCATTTTAATGCTAGTGCAATTTTTTTTGGCTAGATAAAATAAATTTTCACAGTACAATTAAAAGAAAAGCAGTCAGAGGAAAATTCATTCTTGTGGTGAAATCAAAGTAGTTGCAAATTTTTAGGAATATAAATTAGCATAACGTTCATTTATACAGACAAAACATGTTTCATAAGGCAATTAAAATTTACAAGGTAAACTCAGTTACTGGTATTAATTTGCTTGATTTTTCGCCTCACTTGGCTTGAATCCTTAGGTCTGTATATTTCAGATGCACAATATTGCTTATTCAGGGTCTAAATATTCACAAAAAAATACAACTAAAAATTGTAAACTGCTCATTTTCTCACACCAATACTTGTAGTCACAACATTGGTTCTCGCAACCATGAGAAAGTCCCTTGTGAGTGCGAGTTGAGTTATGGTAGTGGCTGTGACTTCCTTTGTAGTTCACTTGTGAGCATGCTTCTCAATAGTAAGGATTCCCCTTGCAACCACGAGCAAGGTAAACATTGTAGCATAGACAACTATGAAGCACATTGTAATGTGCCCACAGTCTTATCCGCATTTGCGCCAATCCACCCACGATAGTGCTTCCACGACTCATAATCATGGGGACGCATGTAGCGGTCTTGAGTGTGTGGTTTGCAATGGAAAAATGCAATGCAAGACGTAGTGCTGCAAATACAGTGTATCAAATCGCCCAGTTTCTTCTACTCTTCGCTTTGATTCCTAATCTAAACATGTTCAAGGCCTTTCTCATGAGATATTTAAGAAACTCTAGTGATCTATCTTAAATTCCACCAAGCCTAAACCTTAAACAAAATAATACTCTAGTTTCTTCAATGTCCATGAATTCATAAGAACATGTGTGGTTATATTTTCATATACACGCCTAAACTCATTCTATGAATATGATATAAAAATTCCGCCAAGCATTTAGCTCAACAAAATAACATTCTAGCTTAATACAATATCCATGAAATCTTATAAACATGGACCTCTACATTCTTTTTATGCTTGAATTCTCTTCCTTTGAATGTAAAAGTCATGATGTCACTAGAAATTCATACTTGTAATAAATCATAAAGTGTAGTTGGAATTGAGGCCTACCTATAAGTGGATTGCAAGAAAGTTTGCCTCTCTCTTGGTCTTGGATTTGCAGCAGCAATTCAACAATCTCTCTCCCTAGTTTTTGCTTTTTCTCCCCTATCTTTATCTCTCTTCCTTTGCTAAGACAACAGTTGCAACACTCATGTCTTCTCTTCCACAGGGATAGCAACATGGCTAGGTAAAAAAAATGTGGGTTTTCTTCTTGTTAGCTGTAGTCAAATGTGGGAATGGGTTTCATCTTGTTAAACCTTCACTTCTCCAATCATTTATCACCATAATTTCAACCATAATCACACCATTATAGCACTATAATTCTATCCCTTACCTTGCCTCTTAACCTCAACTGTTTCCTTGAAATTGGAAGGGTAGAGAGCCATTGGGTCTTCTCAAATTTATTGGCTAAAGAAAACGTTAGCCCTTTAAAGGGTTGTTTGGTTTCTTTTTTCTCTCTTTTTTTTTCCTAAAAAATGAGGTTATTGCATCCTCCCCCCTTACAAAATGTTTTGTCCTTGAAACTTATTGTTTCTCACTCATGAACAACTGGGAGTACTCTCTACATGTCTTCTTCTATTTCTCACATAGCTTTTCATTCAATATGATTGGTCCATTGACCTTTTACATGCGGAATAGTTCTAGATCGTAAAACTTGTCCTTTTGATCTACTATCCTTATCAGAACTTCTTGGTAGCTCAAATCCTCTTTCTTGGCTGAAACTACAATGGTCATCTGTTTAAATCTACCTAACTCTTTTGTCTATCCTATGCCTCCATGAGCCTCTTTCAGATAATTGCTACCTTCTTAGCTATTACTTGAACTTGCTTAGGTCTTATCACTCGTTTTTCCCTAACTTCATCCCGACACATAGGTGAGTGATATTTACGACCATACAAGGCCTCATATGGCGTAATCTCTAAACTGCTATGGTTGTTGTTGTTGTAAAAGAATTCAACTAAAGGTAAATACTCACTCCAACTACCATTGAAATCCATAACACATGCTCTTAGTGTGTCCTTTAGTGTTTGAATTGTCCTCTGACTATCCATCAGTTTGAGGATGATAGGCCATACTCAACCCTTGTACCCATGGCCTTTTTGAAAACTTTCCCAAAATCATGACACAAAGCTAGGGTCATAGTTTGAGACAATACTAACTGGGGTTCTGTGTAACCTCACAATAATGTCGATGTATACCTTAGCTAGTTTGTCCAAGGTATATGCGATTATGATGGGTATGAAGTGAACTCATTTAGTTAGCCTACAACCACCCAAACAACATCATGACTTTGTGGTGTTCAAGGAAGCCCCACTTTGAAATCCATTATTATGTTTTCCTTTTTCCACTATGATATCTCCAAGGGTCGTAAATAGCCTCCTGGCTTTTAGTGTTAGACCTTTATTTTTTGGCATGTTATGCACCTAGTCACGTAATTTGCCCCATCCCTCTTCATTCCATTCCACCAAAACTGGTACATCTTAGTACTTTTGGGATGCATGGAGTACTTGGACTAGTGTGCTTTCTATATAATTCTATTTCTTATTTCTTCCATATTTGGCACACACAATCTTCCCTCATATATAGAAAGCTATCACTATTCACTTGGGATTTTTGCAACTGTCTTTCCTTAGCTTTTTCTTTAAGGGATGCTAGTTCTAACTCAGAATCTTAAGTTGTCCTTATTTCTTCATATATTGAAGGCTTAGTATTTAGAGCAACTAGCACACCTTTTGTTAACTCTACAACTTCGAGGTGTAACAACTCAAGTTGTTTTGGTAACATAACTACTATTGCACCTGTTTTCTTTCTACTTAGGGCATTTGCAACTCAATTTGCTTTTCCTAGGTGGTAGTTAATAACTAAATCATAATCCTTAATCAATTTTAGCCATCAGCTTTGTCTCATGTTCAACTTTTTCTAAGTGAATAAGTATTTAAGACTCTTATGATCGATAAACACCTTACATCATACAACATACAGATAATGCCTCCAAATTCTTAAAGTGAATACCGCATCTTTTTGTTTTAAATCACAGGTAGGGTAATTGAATTCATATAACTTCAATTGTTGTGAAGCATATGCTATGATCCTATCATGCTAAATCAAAACTCATCCTAAACCATTCATGCTAGTGTCACTATATATAGTGAACCCTTTATCTTCATTGGATAAAGACAAAATTAGCAAGTTAACTTTTTATATCATGAGGATCCACTCTCATATTTTAGTCTTTCAAATCTTTCTATGTATCTTGATGATTTGAGTTGATTTGGTCAACTTTTTCATCCTTTATTGCTACAAATCCATTTAATATACTAACTCTTTAAGTTGCCTCATCAAACTATTGTGATGGTGGAGTTCCAATAGCAGCTTCCTATTTCAGCAAGTTGACTATCATGTCTAATAGATTTACTCATATTTTCTTGCATAATCATATCTTTCATTACTTTGTATAAAGTTAATTTGGTCAATTCTCACTTAGACAATTTTGTAGAGATTTTCCCACCGTTATTGAACTCCATCGATTTTAGTAAAGGAACTCTTTCTTGTGCATACATATTGAGATTTTTGGCTTCTTTACTTTGTAAAGACTTGGAAGCTAAAATTTTCGATTTTTTTCAGGTATTTTTTTAATATTTTGTATTACATAATGTAGACTAGTGCTAACAAGTAGCTTGAGTTGAATTTAAACACAATCAGATTAAGTTCAAGCCATATATTTGTTGATCAAACTACTCACAAGTTTGAAATAAGTAGCTTAGTCCTGTTATCATTCCTAGTTGTTCTTCCTTTTCACTAATTTTCTCAATGATTTAATTTGCCTTGAGAAATTCTGAAGTACAAATTAGTTGGTTTGACATTTTTCTCAAAAAATCTAATGTTATTTTTTTCGGCTTTCAATTTATGCAAGTATTGTAATTGCTTTATGGGGTAACAAATTTTCATTTTTATTATATTTATATAAATATTTCTTTTTATATATAGGAGGCAATGTGATGGTTGGGAACAGTTGTACCATCAATGTTAATTTGTGATTGTTAACCAATAATGTGCGTAGAATACCAGGAAACACCCAATGAACTGAATGACAACATGTTATCATAGAGGTGTTGGGTTTGAATTCATTTTGAAATGTGTGTGAGTGGGTGCGTGTGTGGATAAAAAAAAAAATTAAAACAACACCAATAATGTGCATGACTTTTAGCTCCTTTCTTTGAGTGCCATTAAGAGGAAAAAAATATGACTTTTATAAGAGAAGATCTAAAAAAATTAAAAGGCTCCCCCCATTTTTAAATATTATATAGAAGTGTGTGTACACATATGATAAGAAAAAAATTATTATTGACCATCAAAATAATATTAAATTGACTCAGATGTGCATAGGTGCAGAAGCATACGTTTTTTAAAATAAGTAAAAATCACTACAAAAAACTAACTAGGTTGAGACAGCAAATCTGGGATGGCTAAAATCTGTTCCAAATTAAGGACAGCTTTCGGACAGTTTGTTTAATTATGTACCAAAGTCATTCCAAAATATGTAATTT
The DNA here is from genome assembly GCA_019155195.1 of Avicennia marina. Taxonomy (NCBI): domain Eukaryota; kingdom Viridiplantae; phylum Streptophyta; class Magnoliopsida; order Lamiales; family Acanthaceae; genus Avicennia; species Avicennia marina. The sequence goes on along the minus strand of CM032781.1, from coordinate 7,611,046 downwards.
TTTAAAAAATAACAAAGCTGTTCCAAATTTGGTATGGATTTTATTGTAGTCCCAAACCTATCCCAAACTAGGATGGTTTGAGAATTGGTTAACCTTGTAATTTGAAAATCTGTCATAAAGCTATCCAAATTTTTTTTTGCTAAAATTTGGGTGTAAACCGTCCTAGTTTTGGAATGGTTTTAGCACGACATCTTCAACTAAGGTGACATAACCGTCTCTCAACTATCCCAAAAGACATGTAATAGAGTTTTTTAGCTCCCTGTCTCAGAGCTATCCCAAATATTTGTGATGACTTTGGCATGGCTTCGAACTTGCATCTCAAAATCCATTCTAAAATAATTTGAGATGTGGTACAATATAACCGTCCCAAATTTGTGATGGCTTAAGTATATAGTTTGTGAAAGCAATCCCAAAGCCATTTCAAATTTGCCAAATTGAATGAGCACAAGATCTGTCCTAGAGCCATCCCAAATTTTGGGATGGTTTTAGGGTGACATTTCCATTTAGTTTCAAAATCTATGTCAAAATTATTTCAAAAAAGTTGTAAGCAAATTACATTAAAATTGTCCTAAAGTCGTCCTAGATTTTGAGATGGTTTTGACATGGCTTTATTTGTAACTAATACTAATTCATCCCAAAATCATCTCAAAACGCGACATATAGTCTAATAAGCCCTAGCATTTCAAGATTTGAGTAAGGTTGAGATTGGTGATTTTTTTTGCACTTGAAGCGTGGGGAGGACATCAATTTTCAAGTGAGCTAGTAGATTTATGATACAATATCATAGATTATTGATTTCATTAGCATTCTACAAGAGTTATACCATGTATATTTATGTTAATGTTATTTATGTAGATTTGTACACTTGATTTATACCTTTATTAATTTCATTAGTATTCGAATATGGACTATGGTAATTTATTGTATAGGAATGTCAGGAATTTTAACAAAAATTTAATAGAATTGTTTCTCCAAAATAATGAAAAAGTTGTCTAAAATCCATACCAAATTGTTTTCTAGAAAGCTGGCCCAAAATAACTGTCCAAAAACCATTCTAAAATAGTCGTTCCAGAGCACTCGTCTTACAACCATCCTAGAATACCTATTTGAAAGCTGTCCAAGGAGCACAAGGGAGGAAAATTATGTCAAAAAATACCGTCTGAGTCTCGTCGCAAAAAACCGTCCCAAAAAAATAAAAAACTATTCCAAATAAAGTTATCCTAAAAAAACCATTTCAAAATCATTTTAAATATAGCTGTCTCAAAACTGTTCCAAAAAAGGGTTGCCCTAGATTTGAGACAGCTTTATTGAAAGTCATTCCAAATTTTAACGACAGGGTAAATAAAGACAGTTGTGAAGTTGTTTTAAATTTAATTTGAGATGGATTTTGGTACTTAATCCATCCCAGTAAAGCCATTCCAAATCCTGGATTTTCTGCCAGTGAATTGTCACTTAAGTAACCATAGCACCTAACCACATTTGAAATGTAAGCAGTTACGACCTAATCCTACCATGCCAATTCAAATTTCATACATTTGGTTTACTTTAGGGCGAATATATCAAATTTGAGTTTTGTATTAATTCAATTTCTAAGATTTGACTAGTAATACTTTAATTTTTAATGCTAATATATATATATATATATATGTATGTATGTATATTATTTTTTAGTCATTTTGTCCAATTTGATAGAACTTCTATGTGACAAAATCATTCGAGCAGTAAAGGAATATCAAAACGCAAACTTTCAAGTTTTATGAAATTAATTAATTCCTTAAAATAAAATTATGAAATGTTATGTAACAATTCTACCATATAAGGTTTACTAAAAAAATCTTTTAACTATGTATGTGTGCGTAGTTTTTCAATACATGATCCCAATCAAATGTGCCTAGTGGATTCTTCAATAATTTGAAGCTACATCTTATCAGTAGCCTAGACGAAGCTTCACAACTGGACATAGCGTAATTGTACTGAATGACTTATATCATGATAGATGCCCCATTATGATTACAAAATAAAATATTATTGATTATTTTTCAACAATGTGACGTATGTGATGATATAAAGTGCACCAATATAAAGTGAGTAAAAATATGAGAACTGAACAATCGATGAAGATAGTGAGAAATTTACATTAAAAACTTGAGAAAACACATAATCAATTGTTTCTGTAATATATGCTAATAATTTTATTTAAAGTTTTTATAAAAAAATTGTGGATAAATCGAAATATGATATTCATATGAAACTGTAAAATCACAAATGGAGCAAGTCAACTACGCGCTTACGTAAAATATGCGGTTCCTGTACGCTATCACTTAGGTTGGATTATATGCCATCTGATTTCTTGCGAACTTATTCAGAAAAGAATATAAATTATATGACGACCATTCACACGCACACGCACACGCACACGCGCACACACACGTACGTACTATTAAAACCAGGAAAAGACAATTAACCGTAACATATTGGCTGGTTCAACTTGTGGCACAAGCAATTTGAATAAGCCAGTAATTAACTCCTTGGGATGACTGATTCAAATTTCAGATATTTGTACTTACAGGCCAACGTCATAAATTTTGACTAGGAATTTAATTATCTACCTAGTATATATTTACCAACACAAAGTCATACCTGTCCAATAAAATTTCCCATCCATCTACAAAAATCCATCCCCTCGTGTCTACCACCTCCCAACTGGCTTCTATATATACACATACGGCTGCGACTCAATTCTCATCCAGCAGCAGTGCCAAAGCTAACAAGCACACGAAAATGAAAATGGCTGTGTTAAGATTCATAACCATTTTAGCTCTAAGTGTTGCAGCTTTTGCTGACCCACTCTATCCTGGTTTCTACGACAAAGTGTGCCCTCAAGCTTTGCCAACTATTAAGCGAGTGGTGGAGGAGGCCGTGCAACGAGAAAAACGCATGGGCGCCTCGTTACTGCGCCTGCATTTTCACGATTGCTTCGTTAACGTATGTGTGCCTAGCCACTTAAATCTTTAATAATGGTAGTAGAGTTTGTAATGTGCAAAGTATTGTTAACGTATGAATACACGCAGGGGTGCGATGGATCCGTTCTTTTGGACTCCACTCCGCAGTTCGTCAGCGAAAAGTTGGCAGCGCCCAACAATAATTCCGCAAGAGGGTTTGAAGTCGTTGACAGAATCAAGGCGGCGGTCGACCATGCCTGTGGTGCTCCCGTGGTGTCGTGCGCTGACATTCTCGCCGTTGTGGCCCGTGATTCCGTGGCTGCGGTAATTAACATATATGCCCTCATTTTACCTGCATGCGTTCTTTTACTCATTAAGATATTAGTTTTTAACTATTATTACGCAACAGCTCGGAGGTCCATCCTGGGAAGTTCCCCTGGGAAGGCGCGACTCCACCTACGCCGACATGAACGCCGCCAACAGAGACATACCGGCGCCATCTCTAGATTTGCGAGGGCTCATCGCCTCCTTCAAGAACCAAGGACTCGACCTTAAAGACCTGGTCGCGCTCTCCGGCGCCCACACGCTTGGCTTCGCGCAGTGTCGCCTCTTCCGCGATCACGTCTACAACGACACCAATATCGACAAAGCCTTCCAGCGCCATCTCAAGACCATTTGCCCTCCTCAAGGCGGCGATACCAATCTTCAACCTCTCGACCTTACCCCGGCCTTTTTTGACTCCAAATACTTCTGCAATATATTGGCTCAGAAGGGGCTTTTGCACTCCGATCAAGCGCTCTTCACCAGCCCGCAAACGGGTTTTCTTGTTGGGGCTTATAGCTTTAGTCGTGATGCTTTTGCCCACGATTTTGCCATTTCCATGGTGAAGATGGGGAAAATAAAGCCGTTGACGGGTAATCAAGGCCAGATTAGATACAACTGCAGGAAGGTTAACTAATTAGTATCAACTTGTATGCTTAAGATGCATATACATACATAAGTGCGTGTGCATATATATATATGCATTTTTCTATATGCGTGAAAAATGTTCCTATGCATACCAATTTGTTTTGTAAAGGAGGGATATTGTTTGAGGCAAATGTTGTACGCATGCAGGTACTTGATTTATCGTGTTCGGTATTGGCATTTCTTGTGGCACTATCTTCCCTTCTTTAACTATATTATCTTTGTGTATTCATTTGAGTTTTCTCTATATTTGGGGGCAGTGTGATGCAACGTTGTTGTTTTATGTTGAGCCTTTGTTTCTCAAACGTCGCTTGAATCTCAGCTTAGTCGCAATTATATATCACTGGATTAGTTAAGACATAGTTTCTAATTCTCTGTTTTATCTAGTATTCACAGGATGTAATGTGAAATTTTGTGATTGGTGTGAGGTAACAACAGACGTGTGAGGGAGGAAGAAAACTGAGTTTCTTATTTTCTGGAATTCTGCTCTGTAAAATGCCCAAGGTTACTGTTTCATTTATTTCCTATCTAGCCACCAGGTTTTTAAACATGCAATTGCTTCTAGAATCATCTACACTCAAGCCCCTAACCAACTCAAGAAAAGGCTAACAAAAAACGTGCACAAAAGAGGAATACTGTCAGCTTAAATAGAAAGCAAAACGTGATCTATCGCTGTTGGCAGTCTTGATTGTCAAGGTGCTGAATGTCTGAATCTTTGATGACTTGTCAAGATGAATGGTTCCTGGAGATAGTTGACATCTTAGCCTTTCATACAACATCCACTTAGGTTCTAGAGAACAAGAGCTTTGATTACCATTTCCTTTGAATGCCCAGCTGCATAACTTTTACCTGCTTGTGAGATAGTTAGTTTCCAACAACCCCCCTCAAGATGAGGAGTGGTAATTTACCATTCCCACCTTGTCCAAAAAATTCCTTAATTGCTGGATTCTTAGTGCTTTAGTCATTATGTTTGCAATTTGCCTTCCGATGTGCATATGATAGGTTCAAATCTTGCCTTCCTGCACTTGATCTCTAACAATATGGTAGTATATGTCAATATGCTTACTCCTTTCATGAATGACTTAGCAGCCATGTGAAGCACTGTTCGATTGTCATAATACAACAATAAAGGTTTAGGGTGTTAAATTCCAAGTGCTGCTAGAATATATCCCAACCAAGTGAGTTTACTGCATGTGGCTGCCATGACTTGGTACTCAACTTCTACTAAAGATCTTAACACAACAGCCTGCTTCTTGGACCTCCATGATACCAAAGATCTACCAATAAAGATGCAATACCCTATGATAAACTTACGGGTGTCAATACAGGAGCCCCAATCTGCATCACAGAAGGCATTTAACTCTAGATCATTTTCTGATGCAAAAAACAATCCCTATCCGAGTGTAGCCTTGATATAGTCTAGCACCTTATGTGCTGCCTTTAAGTGTAGATCAGTAGGTGTTAGCATATATTGACTCAGGGTCTGGATTGAATAAGAGATGTCATGATAGTCAAGTAGGGTAGTCTTCCAATGAGTCTTCTATAGATCAATGGATTTTCTAGTGGAGTTCCTTGATCCTTGCACAGTTTGGAGTTTTGTTGCATTAGACACTTGCTTGGCTTGCTTCCGAGCATACCACTATTTGAAAAAATATCTAACATGTATTTCCTTTGATTAATATAAATTCCATTTGCACCTCTAGCAACTTTAATGCCAAGGAAATACCTCAAACTTCCCAAGTCCTTAATCTTGAACCTTTTATCCAAAAACTACTTTACATCAATGACCATTACCTCTAAATCACTTCCATCTATTATATCATCCACATAGACTAATAGAGCTATGAATGAATTATTTCTTATGATAATGACGCTATAATCAACTTTGCACTGCTCAAAACCATATTTTGTTAATGCACCGATCAGAGTAACCTTCCATTGCCTTGATGCCTATTTAAGACCATACAGTCTCTTATTCGACTTGCAAACTTAATCTGGTCCTCCCTCGCAATAACCCTGAGGTTTTCTTATGTAGATTTTGTCTTCTAATTCTCCATGTAATAAAGTATTGTTAACATCAAGTTGATACAACTTCCAGCCTTTTACTGTAGCTACTGTCATGAGATATCTAATAATAGTCATCTTAACAACTAGAGAAAAAGTTTCTTGGAAGTCTATTCCTTCCTTTCGTGTGAAGCCCTTTGCAGCCAACCAGGTTTTGTATCTTTCTACACTGCCATTAGATTTGTTTGATTTTGTACACAAACTTGCAGCCTACCGGCACCTTACCATTAGGTAGATTAGTCACTATCCATGTATTGTTTTGTTATAATGCTTTCAGTTCTCTTTGCATAACTTCCACCAACTTGGGATTTGCTGAAGCCTCTCCATAGGTCTTTAGATCATCTTGAGCAGAAATAGTAGCCAAAAAACTTTGGTAATGTGGAGAGAAGTTCTAATTGCCTAAACCCTTCTTAATGGGATGTTTAGTGCCCTTGTCCACTTGGTAGAAGTCAGGGAGAATAGGCCAATTGACAATAATAATCTTGAAGGTATTTGGGTGGTTTTCTAACTCTGTTTAACCTCCTCAAGTCTACCACAAGTTCTTGTTTCAATGTGACATTATTAGGCATTTCTAGCTCAAGCGTTTGACACATAATAGGTTCAGTGATGTGTTGATCTTAAAGAGGTTCAACTAGTTTATGGCTTTTTGTTTCAGGTAGTGAAGGAGGTTGGGACCAAGAATAAGGTTGATTAGGACCATGTGAGACGTAGAATGGATCAGCAAAGTCACCAGTAGGTAATGTATATGAAGTTAAATCAGAAGTTGCATTGTGGTTGACCATTTTAAACGGGAATAAATTTTCATAGAAAATCACATCTCTTGAAACAAACACTTTATTTGTATTGAGTTCAAGTAGCTTATTACACTTCACTCCATAAGGGTAGCCTTAGAACACACATTTCTCCTTTAGCATCAAATTTTTTTCTTCCTTGCCTTAAGCTTGAGACATAACATAAACAACTAAAGCTTTATAGATGTTGGTAAGATGGTTTGACTTTAAATAATATCTCTTAAGGTGTTTTGTCATTTAATGAGCTATTGGAAAGTTTATTAACCAAATAGGTAGCTGTTAAGATGGACTCATTCTAATACTTTAAAGGTAAACCAGATTGAAACCTTAGGGCTCTAACCACATTCAGTAGGTATTGGTGTTTTCTTTTCGCTACTTTATTTTGTTAAGGGGCTTTGACACAATGTTTCTAGTGTATTATGCCTTTGTCTTGATAGAAATCTCTAAGCCAAAATTCAAATCAATTCTCACTTCTTATTACTTTTATTTTTACTCCATACTGGTTTAGAATAAGATTAGAGAAAGCTTTGAGCATGCTTTCTATGTCTGATTTATTTTTGAGCAAATAGGTCCAAGTTGTTCTGATATAGTCATCTACTAGTGTTAGGAAATTCTTACTTCCATCATATGCTATTTCACTCACAGGTCCCCAAAGATCACAATGCAATATGTTAAAAGAGTGTGAGGCTCTATGAAAACAATGTTTGAGAGATAATCTGTGCATTTTGGCAATAGGACAAATAGGAGAAGATAGTTTATTCAAGCTAGAAGCATTCACATTTGTCAAAACTTTTGGCAAGAGTCCTAACACTTTGCTCCAGGGATGTCCAAGTCGATTATGCCATAAGTCTATAGAACTTACAAAGCTTAGAGCATGTGGAGTCTCAAGTGGAGCTGGCTTGTTGTGATGTTTTAGGTCAGCAGAGTTAGCTTGATGCCACACCTTTCGTTCTTGACAATGGTACAGGCCATTTCTCACCTCACCTCTCGCAATTTTGGTCTAAGTGGCAAGGTCATGCACAAGATAATAAGAAGGGAAAAAAAACTAGACAACATGAGGCAGAATTAGTTAGCTTCCTTAAAGACATCAGATTTATAGTGAAGGGAGGAACACATAAGCCATCCTGTAAGGTGATAAGTTCAGTCAATTTTACTACTCCTACGTGAGTGGTTGCAGCATGTGAACCATTAGGTAGCTTGATTGGCTTAGAAATTTTCTTAGGTGTGGGTGTGAAAAGACTTGGATCACAGACCATGTGATATGTGGCTCCAGTATCAATTATCTAAGAACAGGTTTCTCACTTGATTGGTCTAAGGCTCAAGGTTTTTGAACTTATCAAATTACCATTCATATTGAAAGAATTAGTGTTATAGGTGGTGGAGCTAGAAATGGCAGCATTGGTGGCAGTATGGTTTTGAGGTTGCTCTTCCTTATTGAGATTGTTGGCTACTGTCTTCCCAGTGCCCAGGATAGCTATCAACTCATGGTATCGAGTCCTGGCCTGTGTCACTTTTCCTTCATCTCCACATGAATCATCTCCTCCTTTTTGTTGCAGACTCTATACCATGTTAGCACGACCTGTCATCCTGTTGCCTTTCTAGAAAAAATTGTGTTCTAGTGGATAACCTTTGAGCCTGTAACATTTTCAATAAGATGCCCTCTCATGTTTCAATGTGTGTAGATCAGAGCTTGTGCATTTCTAGCTTTGAAACAATTCTCAAGGTTATGTCCTAGAATTTTACAGTCTGTACAATATATCTTATCTTTCCTAACCATAGGTTTATACACATTACTACTCCTTTGCGCAACCATGGCCACACCCTTCAATTTATGCAACATCCCTAAGATTTGATGTTGCTTCTCCTATTGTTGGATCATAATAAAGATTCCATTCACTAGAGGTAATGGATAAAGCAATAGCATTTGATCCTTAACACGACTATAGGTGACATTCAGTCCCATCAAGAACTACATGACCATGCCTCTTTGGTCTCTATCCAATAGAGTTTTTAGTTGTCCACAAGTGCATTGAGGCATATCGTCATATATTCACAATTCATCTTATATAGCTTTCAATTTACCATAGTAGGTAACAACTAGATCATCTCCCTAAGTTAGTGCACCTAAAGTCTTTTTCAGTTGATACACTCTAGGTCCATTATGTTGTGATGTCTTATCACTTAACTCAGTCCAAAGCTCACAAGCATTGTCTATAAACAACAAGCTAGATTTAACTATAGGAGTTATAGAGTTTTGGATCCATGAGACTACCATGTCATTGCACCTTTCCCTGGTATCCAAGATTCTTGCTTCAGTTTTTGCTGGCTTTCTAATATGTCCAGTGATGAATATAAGTTTGTTCTTAGCTTTGAGTGCTCTCCTCATGCTCCTTGCCCAAACAACATAATTCTTAATGGTGAGAATGTCTGAAACAAGCGCTATCATAGGATCATCCCCACTGTCTAGCTTGATAGGGCTGGTTGGATCAGTGAGATTGTAAGTCCTTACTACAGCCATGTTGTGTTGGTTCTGGATGGATACCGAGCTTTCTGTCATAGATCTGGTATGGTTGAGGCTCTGACTCATATCCAATCCTACTCTAATACCATGTGAAATTTTATGATTGGTGTGAGGTGACAACAGACTTGTGAGTTTCTTATTTTCTAAAATTTTGTTCTGCAAAATGACTAAAGTTACTATGTCATTTATTTCCTATCTACCTATTAGGCCTTTAAATGTGCAATTGCTTCTAGAATCATCTACACCCTAACCAACTCAAGAAAAGGCTAACAAAAAATGTGTACAAAAGAGGAATATAGTCAGCTAAAACGAAAAGGAAAATGTGATCTATCCCTATTGGCATTCTTGATTGTCAAGATGCGGAATTGTCTATCTTTGATGACTTGTCAAGATGAATGGTTCTTGGAGATGACTGACATCTTAGCCTTCCATACAACATCCTCTTCGGTTTCAAAGAACAAGAGCTCTGATTGTCATTCCCTTTCAATGCCTAGCTGCATGACTTTTACCTACATGTGAGATAGTCAGTTTCCAACATTACATTCCATATATGAATAAAGAAATATAATTATCTAGAATTAAAAATATAATTATATTTAAAATGTGAAAATATAAAAGAATAAAAAAATTGAGAAGAAAAAAATATAGATAAAGCTCAACTAAAAATAAGTTTCAAAGCAAAGTGTGACAAATAAAATGAAAAAATAAAATATCTTAAAATAAGAGTAATTGTATAATTTTACATTGTGCATTCAAAATTATCTCCTTGATGATATACATATAATGGTAGCACAATCAACCCATATGCAGAAATTTGTTATAAATTATGATGTTTTCAATCATTATAGTAAATTATTTTAATTTGGAATTAAAAGAATATGAAAAATTCAAGGAAATAAAGATAGAAGAAGTCAATTGAAATATATAAAAAAGTGATAAAAATATAAAATTATATTAAATAAGAGTTTTATTGTAATTTAATATTGTGGAGGCAAAATAGAGTTTTCAATCTATGCAACATCCCTAAGATTTGATGTTGCTTCTCCTATTGCTGGATCATAACAAAGACTCTATTCACTGGAGGTAATGGATAAAGCAATATATCTGATCCCTAACATGACTGTAGGTGTCATTTAGTCCCATCAAGAACTACATGACCGTGCCTCTTTGGTCTCTATCCAATAGAGTTTTCGGTTGTCCACGAGTACATTGAGGCATATTGTCATATATTGACAATTCATCTTATATAGCCTTCAATTTACCATAGTAGGTAACAACCAGATCATCTCCCTATGTTAGTGCACCTAAAGTCTTTTTCAGTTGATACACTCTAGGTCCATTATGTTGTGATTTCCTATCACTTAACTCAGTCCAAAGCTCACAACCATTCTTTATAAACAACAAGCTAGATTTAACCCTAGGAGTTATAGAGTTTAGGAGCCATGAGACTATCATGTCATTGCACCTTTCTCAGGTATCCAAGATTCTTGCTTCAGTTTTTGCTAGCTTTCTAATATGTCTAGTGATGAATATAAGTTTGTTCTTAGCTTTGAGTGCTCTCCTCTTGCTCCTTGCCCACACCACAAAATTCTTAATGGTGAAAAGGTCTGAAACAAGCGCTATCATAGGATTATCCCCACTGTCTAGCCTGATAGGGCTGGTTGGATCAGTGAGATTGTAAGTTCTTACTATAGCCATGTTGTCTTGGTTCTGGATGGATGCCGAGCTTTCTGTCATAGATCTGGTATGGTTGAGGCTCTGACTCATATCCAAACCTACTCTAATACCATGTGAAATTTTGTGATTGGTGTGTGGTGACAACAGACTTGTGAGTTTCTTATTTTCTAGAATTTTGTTTTGCAAAATGACTAAAGTTACTATTTCATTTATTTCCTATCTACTCATTAGGCCTTTAAATGTGCAATTGCTTCTAGGATCATCTACACCCTAACCAACTCAGGAAAAGGCTAACAAAGAAAGTGTGCAAAAGAGGAATACAGTCAGCTAAAACGAAAAGGAAAATGTGATCTATCCCTATTGGCATTCTTGATCATCAAGATGCTAAATTGTCTATCTTTGATGACTTGTCAAGATGAATGGTTCCTAGAGATAACTGGCGTCTTAGCCTTCCATACAACATTCTCTTCGGTTTCAAAGAACAAGAGCTCTGATTGCCATTCCCTTTCAATGCCTAGCTGCATGACTTTTACCTGCATGTGAGATAGTCAGTTTCCAACATTACATTCCATATATGAATAAAGAAATATAATTATCTAGAATTAAAAATATAATTATATTTAAAATGAGAAAATATAAAAGAATAAAAAAAGTGAAAAGAAAAAAATACAGATAATGCTCAACTAAAAATAAGTTTAAAAGCAAAGTGTGACAAATAAATCGAAAAAATAAAATATCTTAAAATAAGAGTAATTGTATGCTTTTATATTGTGCATTCAAAATCGACGTATATCCTCAATCATATACATATAATGGTAGCACAAGATTGAAATAAGATGCTCAGTCATCTATCATTCCTAGTAGTCCTTCCTTTCACTAATTTCACTAATTTTCTCACTAATTTAATTTGCCTTGAGAAATTTTGAAGTGCAAATTAGTTGGTTAGACATTTTTCTCATAAAATCTAGTGTTATTTTTTCGCCGTTCAATTTACGTAAGTATAGTAATTGCTTTATGGAGTAACAAATTTTCGTTTTTTATTATGTTTATATATTTATTTATTTTTATTTATAGGAGGCAATGTGATGGTTGGGAATAGTTGTACCATCAATGTTAATTTGTGATTGTTAACCAATAATGTGCGTAGTTTCTCGAGAAACACCCAATGATTTGAATGCCAACATATTATCGTTGAGATGTTGAGTTCAAATTCATTTGGAAGTGTGTGTAAGTGCGTATGTGGATAAAAAAAATTTAAAACAGCACCAATAATGTGCATGACTTTTAGTTCCTTTCTTTGAGTGACAATGAGAGAAAAAATAAAAGAATTTCAAGAAAAGATCAAAAACTAATTATGTGTAAGGGTCTGCCCATTTTTAAATAGTATACAGAACTGTGTGCACACATATGTTAAGAAAACAATCATTGTTCATCATCAAAATAATATTAAATGGACTCAAATGTACATAGGCGCAGAAGCATACATTATTTAAGATAAGAATAAATTGGCACTTAAGTAACCATAGCACCTAACCACACTTGAAATCTAGGCAGTTAAGACCTAATCCTGCCATACCAATTCAAATTTCATGCATTTGGTTTACTTTAGCGCGAATGTATCGAATTTGAGTTTTGGATTAATTCAATTTCTAAGATTTTACTAGTAATACTTTAATTTTTAATGCTAATATATATATATATATATATATGGATTAATTAAATTTCTAAGATTTTACTAGTAGTACTTTAATTTTTAATGCTAATATATATATATATATATGTATGTATATTATTTTTTAGTCATTTTGTCCAATTTGATAAAACTTTTCTGTGGCAAAATCATTCGAGCGGTAAAGGAATATCAAAACGCAAACTTTCAAGTTTCATGAAATTAATTAATTCCTTAAAATAAAATTATGAAATGTTGTGTAACAATTCTACCACATCAGGTTTACTAAAAAAATCTTTTAACTATGTATGTGTGCGTAGTTTTTGAATACATGATCACAATCAAATGTGCCTGGTGGATTCTTCAATAATTTGAAGCTACATCTTATCAGTAGCCTAGACGAAGCTTCACTACTGGACATAGTGTAATTGTACTGAATGACTTATATCATGATAGATGCCAAATTATGATTATAAAATAAAATATTATTGATTATTTTTCGACAATGTGACGTATGTGATGATATAAAGTGCACCAATATAAAGTGAGTAAAAATATGAGAACTGAACAATCGATGAATATAGTGAGAAATTTACATTAAAAACTTGAGAGAACACATAATCAATTGTTTCTGTAATATATGCTAACAATTTTATTTAAAATTTTTATAAAAAAATTGTGGATAAATCGAAATATGATATTCATAAGAAACTGTAAAATCACAAATGGAGCAAGTCAACAACGCGCTTACGTAAAATATGCGGTTCCTGTACGCTATCACTTAGGTTGGATTATATGCCATCTGATTTCTTGCGAACTTATTCAGAAAAGAATATAAATTATATGACGGCCATTCACTCGTATACGCGCACACACACGTACGTACTATTAAAACCAGGAAAAGACAATTAACCGTAACATATTGGCTGGTTCAACTTGTGGCACAAGCAATTTGAATAAGCCAGTAATTAACTCCTTGGGATGACTGATTCAGATTTCAGATATTTGTACTTACAGGCCAAACGTCATAAATTTTGACTGGCAATTTAATTATCTACCTGGGATATATTTACCAACACAGTCATACCTGTCCAATAAAATTTCCCATCCATCTGTCAAAATCCATCCCGTCGTGTCTACCACCTCCCAACTGGCTACTATATATTCACATACGGCTGCGACTCAATTCTCATCCAGCAGCAGTCCCAAAGTTGACAAGCACACGAAAATGAAAATGGCTGTGTTAAGATTCATAATCATTTTAGCTCTAAGTGTTGCTGCTTTTGCTGACCCACTCTATCCTGGTTTCTACGACAAAGTGTGCCCTCAAGCTTTGCCAACTATTAAGCGAGTGGTGGAGGAGGCCGTGCAGCGAGAAAAACGCATGGGCGCCTCGTTACTGCGCCTGCATTTTCACGATTGCTTCGTTAACGTATGTGTGCCTAGCCACTTAAATCATTAATAATGGTAGTAGAGTTTGTAATGTGCAAAGTATTGTTAACGTATGAATACACGCAGGGGTGCGATGGATCCGTTCTTTTGGACTCCACTCCGCAGTTCGTCAGCGAAAAGTTGGCAGCGCCCAACAATAATTCCGCAAGAGGGTTTTTAACTATTATTACGCAACAGCTCGGAGGTCCATCCTGGGAAGTTCCCCTGGGAAGGCGCGACTCCACCTACGCCGACATGAACGCCGCCAACCGAGACATACCGGCGCCATCTCTAGATTTGCGAGGGCTCATCGCCTCCTTCAAGAACCAAGGACTCGACCTTAAAGACCTGGTCGCGCTCTCCGGCGCCCACACGCTTGGCTTCGCGCAGTGTCGCCTCTTCCGCGATCACGTCTACAACGACACCAATATCGACAAAGCCTTCCAGCGCCATCTCAAGACCATTTGCCCTTCTCAAGGCGGCGACACCAATCTTCAACCTCTCGACCTTACCCCGGCCTTTTTTGACTCCAAATACTTCTGCAATATATTGGCTCAGAAGGGGCTTTTGCACTCCGATCAAGCGCTCTTCACCAGCCCGCAAACGGGTTTTCTTGTTGGGGCTTATAGCTTTAGTCGTGATGCTTTTGCCCACGATTTTGCCATTTCCATGGTGAAGATGGGGAAAATAAAGCCGTTGACGGGTAATCAAGGCCAGATTAGATACAACTGCAGGAAGGTTAACTAATTAATATCAACTTGTATGCTTAAGATGCATATACATATATAAATGCGAAAGCAAAGTACGAAAAATAAATTGAAAAATTAAAATATCTTAAAATAAGAGTAATTGTATAATTTTACATTATGCATTCAAAATCGACTTATCTCCTCAATGATATACATATAGGAGTAGCCCAATCAAGCCATATGCAGCAATTTTTTTATGAATTATGACGTTTTCATTCATTATAGTAAATTATTTTAATTTGGCATTAAAAGAATATGAAAAATTCAAGGAAATAAAGGTAGAAGAAGTTAATTGAAATATATAAAAAAATGATAAAAATATAAAATTATATTAAATATGAGTTTTATTGTAATTTAATATTGTGCAGGCAAAATCCACAGCCTGTAACCTCAATATATATATATATGTACTTATATACTGTATAGAATGTAGAATAATTAAATAAATAAGAACTATGAGAGGCACAGTGAAAAGATAAGATACAAATAACTTAGGTTATTTTAGTGATTACACAATGTCAAACCAAATTAATACAGTGAAAAGATAAGACTGTCGATGTATGACAATTAACTCTAGCCCACTCACAAGCAAAAGATTTAACTATTAGGGAAATATAAGGAACCAAACCATTAACACCGATTCAATAATATCTGTAGCTAGGGTAGAGAATGCTATTAAAAAAGGGTGTGAAGCGTGCTTGGCTTGTATGGTTGACACCCAGGAGAAGGGAACTAACCTGGAAGATATACCAAGTGCTATACCTATATCAAAGGCAATGTATAAGATGGCCATTACCGAATTAAAAGAGTTGAAGGTCAAATTATAAGGGGTAATGAATAAGAAACAAATTTGACCTAGTTTGTCAAGATATTTGTAAAGAAAAAGAATTGAAGCATAAGGTTGTATATTTACTATAGGGAATTGAATAAGATTACGATTACGATTACGAATAAAAATACGTTATCTAGGTTGATGATTTCTTTGAACAACTGAAGTGAGTTAGGGTATTTTTCCAAGATTAATTTGAGATCTGGCTACCACCAATTAAAAATTAAGGAGGAGGATATCCCCAAAACAACTTTTAGAACAAGGTATAGCCGCTATGAATTTTTAGTACTGCTATTTGGGTTAATAAACACACTTGCAACATTCATCAATCTAATGAACAAGATGTTCAAACTCTACTTGGACAATTTTGTAGTGGTTTTATAAATGATGTATTGGTTTACTCTCCTTGTAAAAAAGAGCATGAGAAACACTTAGGGATTGTATTGCAAACTCCTACGGAGAAAGAGTTGTATGCTAAGTTCAACAAATGTGAGTTTTGACCCAAGAATGTGACAATTTTAGGCCATGTCATCTAGACTGAGGAAGTATCGATGGATCAAAAAAAGGTAGAATCTATCATTAATGTGACTAAGGCAAGGAGTTTTTTGAGACTTATAAGGTATTATCCAAAGTTTATCGAAGGCTTTTCCAAAATAGCAACGTCTTTGACCAGACTTACTCAGAAAAGATGAAAATTTGAATAATGCAAACTGTGAGAGGAGTTTCAAAGAGTTAAAAGAGAAGTCAACAGCTGCTGACTGGGATAGATTTTAGACCAAATATCTTATTTGGTGATTTCAATGAATTCGTGCCTAATCTTCTCAAATTTCTTGGAGCAAAAATGAAGGCTAAAAAGGGTTGAAATCGTGCAAGGTCGAGGGTGCCTTCCCCTAAGATAATTGAAAGCTAAAACTGAAAAAAACACCCACATTCACACACTTGTCTTTGATGTATTAATGTATTCAGTTTATACAAATTCTTGTGAGCGGCTCATTTCGTGTCAATGTATATGTTGGGATTGAAAGGGATTTTGGCTAAACATTTCACCTAAGGAGAGTGTAGAAGTACACCAAGTAATTGAGACCAAGTGGAGACTTGGTTTGGATTAAGTGAGAGAGAGACGAGAGACTTGTGTTTGGTTATTTTGGGTTGTAATCACTTGAAATAATGAATTATTTTGATTTAGGTGAGGGCCTTGTAGATGTAGGAGTAGTTGAGACTTTAAACTGCATGAACATATCGTGTTTTTTTTTTATTACTTTTACTTTATATTTTGCATGCATGGTGGTGTCGCAACATGGGCATAAAAACTAACTAATGGAATCACAATATCATTGTGTTAAATTTAACTTGGAATTGCAACACTCGGCCTAACCTACCCTACACAACTCTTATAATTTCTCAAGTTGAGTTCTAATATTTATGACAATAGTTCAATTGTTCAATGTGCTTAATCGAACTCTAGTATGTATTAGACATTAGGGTTGATTAAGTCATTTTATCATCAAACCAAGGGATAATTAGATTTTTTATAGTCAAACAAGCCTTATTAAGCTCAAGTACTCAAGTTTTATAAAGACAATGAATTTTTCAAGCCAAGTCAAGTCAAGTTCAAGTTATTTGACTAATTAAATGAGTTAAGCTCAAGTTTGTCTTATACGGATTGATTGATTTTAGCACTTCAAGATTAGTTTAGGCACCAATTACCTTTTATAAGTTTTATCTGTCATTTTATCTGTGGTGGCATACAATCAGTTTACGCACCATTGAAGATCTTTACATTGGATCTCTTTTTCCATTATTTCTTTCTATCATATCCTTGCAAGCAAGTTGGCTACACTTACAATGTTAAATTAGTTTTTGGATCCATAGCTTTAGCTGAAGACACCTTTATTAAACCATTTATTTATATGGCATTTTTTGGAAAGCCTTGACCCTGTAAACTTAGTATAAGGTCTTACATGTAGAAGGATGTCAACTCCTCAATTAGAAGGCGATTGAGGTAGATTACAATTACGTGAACCTTTTAGAGCACAATAGTGCATGGTGAAAAGGTTTTTGAGCATTGTTAAGTCATGCTCGAGGTACTTATTGATAAATCAATCTGTGCTCAGATCAACTTATGCAACTGAATTAAGCATGAGCTCTCCATGAGCCACAATTGAAAACATTCTTTTAAGAACAACGACGGAAACTAAAAAGAAAAAAGCATCTTACTATGTTTTTTATTTTAAAAACATACTATAGTGCATGAAGAAAAAGTTAAACTTTGATTTGCCAAGGGACATCTTCACTAAATTATTTTATTCTTTTTCTTCATCTATTGGAAAAGCTTTGACAGTGTAAACTTGGCCTATAATTTTCATGCTTCAAATGCATAATTATGTAAAATAAATTCCTTAAGGCATACATAAATTCTACTATATTCAGATTGGAAAACTCACCTCAAGTCCTACATCTATTGAAGCCAAACGAGCTCTCTTTTTCTCTCTCTAGACAGTCGGGTTAAGCTCTTGGGCATGGAGAAATAACCTTTGTCCTTAGGGTTTAAGTACACATACATATTGAGGTGTAATTAAGATATTTATGGAAGTTTAGGTTTTCTTGTTTTTAGGAAGAAAATTCAAAAGAATTTTCTGATTTGAATTTTCTGGGATTTGTCAAGCCCAATTCAACCCTATAAGTCCCAAATATAGCCTCCTTTGAGCGTCTTAAGTATCCCCCATGAATGCTCTTATTTTTGATAAGGTCTTTCTTGCACAATTATACACATATTGCCTTCCAACCTTGCCATCAACATTGCCATTCTATGTCACACGAATTCATTATCAAAATCAAAGAATTTTTCATTAAATCTTTTACCCAAAATTTCCAATAACATCCTTATACATATTTCTAAATAGTCCCAAAATTTCAAGGTGTTACAAGGAGAAATAAGGGATTTTCAACTTCGACACCAAGGTAAAGTACTAGATTAAAATTTTCTACTTGAATTTGAGTGATGTATAAAAACTAGAGTTTTGAATCTTAGATGCATTGTGTGAAATTTATATGCTTATAGGTTAGTTCATACGTACATTCATGTTGAATTATAGAAAATATGTGTGCATGCTAATAAATTACTATGAGGCTCTTTACACATGAACTATACATATGTTTCTTATTGTTTCATCCAAATCATGATAACTACAGTTATAATAATGAATAATGAAGCATTTCACCCTTAAAATGGCCTTGACAGAGGATTTGGACTAGTTATTGCCACACATTTTTGGATTTTATTGTTAACTAGGTCGATCCAAATAGATCCTGATTGATCCCTATGCAATCAACATGGATCGATTGCAAGAGGCTATGATTGCACTTCTTTACAATTGCATTAGACATTTTGAACCTTTGGGTACAGTTTTTCAGCCCTTTACTCTTGTGTGTGTGTCTATCTATCCTAGGCTAATGAGGTGTGCATGGGCTTGCAATTTCTAACAACATAGGTCCTTGAGATTAAATATTCTCATTTTCTGATTTTGGCCCATTTTTAAGCCAAATTTCCACGCCTTTTATCCAAATTTTCTTATTTCCAAGGCTTGGAAATTGTCTCTCTCAATTGATTAAATCATATGGTAACAATTTTGCCACCTAAACATGTCAAATTTCCTCCCTAAGCTTTCACATTCAACTCCTAATAATATTACCCGAAAATAATACAAAATTGTAATGAAATAACTTCAACTATAATTTCACAATATATATAGACATAATTATTTCATAATTTTTTTCAAAAATTTAGGGCATTATGTCCTCCCCCCTTATAATAAGTTTTGCACTCAAAACTAGTGATTATGATCCCAGATAAGCAAATGAAGATATCTCTTCCTAGTGTCCTCTTCTAGTTCCCATGTTGCCTCTTGTTGGAGTAATTTGACCATTGTATCTTCACTTAGGGGATCATTTACTTCCTTAAATTCCTCTATTCCTTGCCTATTACTTAGATTAAGTGCCCCTCGTAGGTCAAGTCCTCATTTACTGATAACGGTTCTGGTTCAAGTATGTGGCTTGGGTCAAGCACATACTTTTGCAATTGAAACATGTGGAATACCTTATGTACCTGTGATAGCTGTGGGGTAGTGCTAATTGGTACACCACCTCACCTACTCTTCCCAACACCTCAAAAGGTTTGATGAATCATGGACACAACTTTTCTGCCTTATCGAACTGCACTATGTTGCGGGTTGGAGAAATTTTTAAATATACTTGTTTGTCAAGTTGAAACTCTAATGGTCTTCGTTTCAAGTCAACCTAAGTTTTCTTTTTGTCTTGGGCCTCTTTCATTCATCTTTAAATGATGCCTACCATGTCAACCGTTACTTGTGCCAACTTTGAGCCTATGATTTTCCTTTCTCCAACTTCATCCCAGCAAACTGGGGATTAACATCTTGATCTATAGAAGGCCTCATACAGAACCATTACTGTACTTGCGTAGTAGCTATTGTTGTACGAGAATTCAACTAATGGAAAATGGTCGCTATAAGTTCCCTTAAAGTCCAAGACGCATGCCCTTAGCATGTCCTCTAATATTTGGATGGTTAGCTCCAACTATCCATTTTTTTGCAAGTGATATATAGTACTCAAGTCCAACCTCATCCCCAATGCTTTTTGGAAGCTCTTCTAAAAATGAGAAACAAATTGGGGGTCCTGATTTGAGACTATGCTCAAAGGCACATCATGCAATAGCACTATGTTATCCATGTATACCTTTGCCAACTCATCTAAGGTGTAAGTCATCCACACTAGAAGGAAATGATTAGACTTAGTTAGACAGTCGACAATCATCTAAATCATAACAAATCCCTATGGTGTACATGATAACCCAACCATGAAGTCCATGGTAATCCGATCCTATTTCTATCCAGGGATCTTAAGTGGTTGTAGATAGCCTTTGGGGCATTGATGTTCCACCTTGATCTTTAGGCACATCATGCAGCTCATCACATTATCCAAAATATACTTCTTCACTCCATTCCGCTAAATATTCTTTTTGCAATTTTTATATATCTTTGTACTTCCTGGGTGCACTAAGTATTTTGACTAGTGCACCACTGGTAGGATTTGATCACGTATCTCTGTGACGTTCAAAATGCATAGCCTTCCTTTCATATGTATCATGCCATTTTCTCTTAATTGGAAATCTGGGAGTCAGCCCTTCTTAACCTTATCCGTTATTACTGTGATGCCTTGGCTCGATACTTGGGACCTTTTGATTTCCTCAACTATTGAGGGTTTAACATTTAAATTTGCTATTATTTCGTCTATTTATTCCACAATCTATAAATGTAGTGAATCAAGTTATCTTGCTAACACGGCTAACATATCCTCTTTCTACTTAGGGCATCTACTATGCAGTTAGCCTTACTTAAATGAGAAGTTATGACCAAGTCATAGTCATTAGTCAATTCTAGCCACTGGCTCTATCTTATATTTAGCTACTTTTACATAAGAAGTACTAATAGTCTTTTAGTTAGTATAGATCTCGCATCTCTCACCACCCAGGAAGTGCCTCCATATCTTAAGGGCGAACATTACTATTACCAGTTCTAGGGCATAAGTCAAGCCAGTTCAACACATATGGCTTTAGTCATCTGGATGTGTATGCAATTACCTGATGGTGCGACATTAAGATGTACCCGAGGCCATTTTTGTTAGTATTACTATACATAATAAATTCAGAACCTTCAGTAGGTAAAGCAATGACTAAAGCTAGGGTCAACTTTTGCTTAAGCTCTATGAAACTCCATTCATAGTCTAGGGTTTATTCAAACTTCCTTCTCTTTTATAGTAATTAAGTCAACGATGTGGCAATCTTAGAAAACCCCTATACAAACTTCTAGTAAGATCTAATATATCTGAGGAAACTTCTCACTTTGTCACACATTGGTGGGTCTTAGCTACTGCAGGATTGCTTCGACCTTCGTTAAGTTTATCGATACCCCTTTAGAGATCACATGTCCTAGAAATGCCACACTTCTAAACTAAAATTCACACTTATTAAATTTGGTGTACAACTATTTTCTCTTAAAGTTCGTAGCAGTATCTTCAAATGCTCCTCATGTGCCTCGGCACTTAATGAGAATACCAAGATATCATTAATAAATACCACCACAAAATTATTCAAGTATGGTTAGTACACCTAGTTCGTTAGGTCCACAAAGGCTACCGGGTGGTTAGCCCAAAAGGTAGCACCAGGAATTCATAGTGCCTTTACCTTTTCCTAAAGGCCATTTTAGGCATATCTTTGGCCTTAATCTTTGGTTGGTGATATCCAAACCTTAGGTCTGTCTTTGAAAAAACTTTGGCCCTTTTTCATTAGTTAAACAAGTCATCAATTCTTTGCAGGGCACACTTGTTCTTGATGGTCACCTTGTTGAGCTCACAATAATCAATGCACAACCTTAAGCTACCATTTGTCATCTTGACAAAAAGCACTGGGGTTGCCCAAGGTGACACACTCAGTCGAATTTATTTCTTATCTAACAACTATTATGGTTAGACCTTCAACTCCTTCAACTCAACTATAGCTATTTGATACGGGGCATTCGATATAGGCACCATCCTTGGAATTAGGTTAATTTGGAATTCTATCTCCCTGTTTGGAAGTGGTCTAGGTAGGTCATCTAAGAAAACATTAGGAAATTCCTCGACTATGAGGATGTCTTCGAGCTTTACATCTCACTCTCCTACATTGACAATGTATGCGAGGTAAGCTTTGCATCTGTCCTTAGTAAGCTTCTCCACGTTGGCTGCAAAAAGAGAAGCTATTTCCCTTAAGAGGGTGAAAATTTACAACTTTATTCCTATAGTCCACATACGCAAAGCTTTTAGCTAGCCATCCCATTCCTAAAATCACGTCAAATTCTTTCATGTTAAACTAAATAAGGTCGACTCCTGATTCATGGTCTCCCCTTAGGTTCAAATCACAGTCTCTATAAACAAGGCTAGCTACTAAAGTTTCTTCTCCCAAAGTAGCCACTCTATACAATTTGTCTAATAGTTTGGGCCTATGGTCTAGACATTTAGTAAATTTCTTGGACGCAAAGGAGTGTGACACACCACAATCAAATAGAGTATACGCAACCAATTGGTTAATAGTAATAGTAGCTGCCACCATATCCTCTGTGTTGTTTACCTCTTTTTGAGTCATTGCAAACATCCTTGCATTCTCTCTAAGTCTTTGGTTAGCTTGATTATGTTGAGGGTGGTTGTCTTTGCCATTACTATTGCCATTACTATTGCAAAGGCCACCATTAGGATTAGCATCACCTTAGTCTTCCACAGCATTGTTATTATTGTCACTAGTTCGAGTTGTGTTCCTCGTTCTATTTGGGCATTCAATTGTTTGATGCTCATGCTACCCATAAATGAAATAGGCACCAGTGGTGCACAAGCATACACCCTTGTGTTCGTGTCCATAGATGTTGGACTTTAGCAAGGCAGGCATTGTTCCATTGATTCTTAACTGATTTAGCTTCTTATTCTTGTTAGGCCCATTAGTTAATAATCTTTAAAGCCTATAGTTGTTGGGGTTGAGGTTTGACCTTAGTCGCTTAAGGCTACTCTTATCACGACTTCTAACCTATTAATGTGAGCCTTAGCTTGGACTGCAACTTTAAGTTGCTCGTTGAAGGTGTAGGCCTCGTAAAGAACTAGGGTTGTCTACAGTTTGCCCTTCAAACCCTTTGTAAATTTATGCATCCTTAGTTTGGGGTTTACCACTACTATAAGAGAACATTTGCCTAAAGTGTGGAATTTGGTGGAGTATTCCACCACTAACCTGTTGTGATCTTAGATCAGATTATCAACTCCACCATTTTCTAGAAGCAAAACACATTTAGAAAGAAGTGATTCAAAAAGGCTTCCCTTAAATGAGTCCATGTGACTAGCTTTTTCTCAAGTATAGATGGTGAAACTCTTTCCGACCTTTGTGCGACTTTACAAATTAGAAATGGAATGATCACCCTTAGCTGCATGCCTATGGGCACTTCCATCAATTCAAAATTGTCTTCAATCTCTTTCAACCATTTTTACGCGACTTCAGGGTCAAGGGACCCATCAAACTTTGGCATGTGCACTCGTCACAACGCCTCATAATGTGCCCTGGTCCCTCTATTAAGGTGAGTTGTATGCTAGATAGGCTGCTGTTGTTGTGTGCCGATTATCTATGCCACCACTATTACAATGGCAGCTAGGTCCTCTCATCTTAGACTTGTCCGTCCTATTGTAGGTTATGGTTAGGTTGCAGCGAGGGTGGAAGTAGAGGGTAGGCATACGCTTGTCTAACCGAATCCTATATAAAGGTAGTACATGGCAGGTTTTGCACAAAATGTCATGGTATGCCTGCCATTTCTTATATAGGGGAAGGACTTGTTTGTTAGGTTAATCATACATATTACTAGATAAATGCACTACGAAGAGAATAGTCTATATCTTTAGTCTAAATTCTCTCCTTCTCTTAGTGCATCTCCATCCATCAATATCTCCTATAGCTTTGGTTTCGGTGTTGGCTCAAGTGCTTTCACTAGCTCCTCTTCAGGATCTTCTCCCATTTCCTACTTTGGAAAGTTATGTCTCATGCCCCATAGTTTTTCATTCTGAAAGGCAAGCTCATTTACTTAAAGCATCAATTCGTGTTACTCGTGAAGCTCGCTTATACATCACTTGTATGTTTCCTTAAAAGCCTTGTGTGTTCGCACGAGCTTAGCATATTGACTCTCTACATCATCTAATGTCCTCTTTAATCTACTCATGTACTAGTACACCTTAGCATTGACCTTCCTTTCTTTCGCCTTTTATTTTTATCTTCTAGCCTGGCACATCGTCGCTAGGTCTTTTGCAACTTCATCGGAATAGCACTAAGATGGGTTAACGCCATGAGAAGGTGCTCCTTATCCTCCTACGATAAACTACTTTTCTTCTCAAGCATACAATCACATATCTTACTACTCCTATCTATTTCCCATGTCAAGTTACTACATCTAAGGCAAAACACAACCAAATATCATATATGTATGCAAGATACGAGCTACTAATTTCCTATATCTTCGTAATGTGATCCCTAGGGTTTAGTCTAGATTAAACACTCTAGGTTCCTATTCTTAAAACCTAGGCTTTGATACCATTTCTATCACATCCTGGACACAAAACTATGATACGACAGTACTCGCGAACTAACTCAGCAAATACCAAAGTCAACATATAAACAAAACAACTAATCCTATAATGAAATTTGGGACAACTGGTTTAGAAAGTAGCATAATGCTCATGACAATAGCATTTTGTCCAAAGTACACAGTGGAGGAATGAGAACCTATCTATGACTTCCAATATTTCTAGTAAATGACATTAAGGAAAATAAAACTAGTCAAACGACGTCCTCATCCTAAATCCAGGTTTACCATCCCTAGACACATCCACAGTCAATTGCTTCCTCTGCAAAATGTCAACTAGTGGTGGTAAATAATAAATTGCTTAGTAAATGATAACACCTACGTGTTTAGTCATTAAAAAAAATAAGTGATGTGAGTAAGAGAATATTAGTTGGACAATATACAGTTGCATAAACCAATCACCTTCAAAAATGATGTAAAAACAATAAAGGCACGTACATCGGGTTTAGGTCACAATTTATAAGTAATCATTCTATCTCGTTATTCTTGTCATTTACATATTTACATTTCCTAGCCGACTCATAATCATGTACACTATGCATGATGTCCATTGATCAGGGCCACTGTGGCCCTTAGACTTCAATCTTATTTAAAAGGTATCACAATCTATTGTTACTTGACTAGTACGGCCAAGTATCAACTTTACCCATTGCTAATCCCAATCCTCACCCCAATTGAGCGAATCCCATTCTATTATCTGATCGGTAGGGTGGAACTCATTCCTCTACATTCATTAACAGAAACATAAGTGGTTGTCTCATCTCCATTACATGTATCCAATTTCTAGATATACAGCTCCAGTCATAAAATTTTAAAGGTTTGCAATTAGTCATAGTTATAAGTTTTAAAGCTCATAACCAATTTTTGGGAAAGCAATAACTTTAAACTTTTCGAGAGGCATCAGGTGAAACTCATGTTTTATAGCAAGTGGCATTTAAAATTCATTTGGAACACGCAATAAGAAAAACAATGGTTTTTAAAGCAAGACAGTTAGAAAAGCAATTATAAAAGCGATAAGGTATCACCACTTACTTTTATTTAGCTTGGCTGAGTTTTGGATTCCTTAACTACTGCCTCTCGTTCACCTAGTCAATTATATATGAACTTCAAATTTAGTACTCAATCTATCTTCAACTTATGCATGTCAATGCTTAATGTGTGTCCTATCTGGTTTGTTCGCCTAAGAGTCCTTTCAATCATCATTTCTTGTATTTTATCATATCTTACATAGTAGGTATAGCCTAATTTGGTCCAAAAATTTGAAAATTCAAATTAAGTTCACCCCAAACATACAACTTATTTAGTGTTTGCGACTTGGCTTCACAACCACAACATCTTAGTTTGCAACCATGAAGTCTGGGTTTGCATTCGTAACATTCAACTGTCGAACCTACTAGAAATTTCACTATTCACACAAGTCGCTTTGTGACAGCGGTACCCTTCCACTTGAATGCGCATGTGGCCACAGGTCACTCTATAATTCTTGTGCCTAGGTTCACGATAGCACCCGGTGCTCTCGCTAGGGCACCATTATGTACCACAATTGTACCCGCAATTAGGATGCAATGCAGTTCTATGCGTTGTTTCTTTGATTTTCCCATGCACAATCAATGCCATTCCACAAAACTAGATTCCACCCTCATTCTCAAGGTTTCAAGGCATGATTTATGCATTAAAATCCATAGAAATCATAACCTACATGTTTATACTATTCTTGAAAGTCTCCAAGTGCGTTCTTCTCTGATTACATGACATGTTAATACATAGTTTTTGTGACTTTTACACATGACCACATGTCCTAAACCCAATCCTCCATCATTTAACACGTTTAATCCTATAAAATCCACGTATTTTGAGTGCCTAGATGTGTAGAATTGATTGTCCTATGTATATTCATGAATAATGAACAATTTAGTGTAGAATTTACCTTGAAAATATTGCATTGAAGAGCCAAAAATTCTCTAACACTCTTTGCAGTGCCATCATAAGTTTTGAAGCTTAGGGTAGGGTTTTGAAGCCCATTACTCATGTGTGCGAGTGTGTGTGTGTGTGTGTGTGTGTCCTAGGCTAATGAGGTGCACATGGGCTTGCAATTTCTAACAATATAGGTCCTCGAGATTGAATATCCTTCTTTTCTGATTTTGGCCCATTTTTCAGCCGAATTTCCAAGCCTTTAATCCAATTTTTCTTATTTCCAAGGCTTGGAAATTGTCTCCCTCAATTTATTAAATCATTTGGTAACAATTTTGCTGCCTAAAAATGTCAAATTTCCTCTATAAGCTTCCACATTCAACTCCTAATAATTTACCCCGAAATAATACAAAATTGTAATGAAATAAATAACTTCAACTATAATTTCATAATATTTCTCAAAATAATTATTTCATAATTTTCCCAAACATCTTGGGTATTACATGTTTGATAATTCTTTCACATGATACTGATGTATTTACATAAAACTTCGTGGAATAACTGAATAAACATGTATGAAGACTAAATCACTCATAAAGGCATAGGGGAGACCAAGATTTTTAGGGAATGTAGAGCCAAGAAATAAGAAAAGTTTGAATGAGGCTCACTACACAAAAGAAATATAGTCTCGCCCTATGCCTCGCTCTCCTAATGTGTTGCCTTGTGCTCACGAATTGACCACAGATACTTCTCGTGTCCACTACGATCAACCTTGTGGTTGCTAAGTGTGATAGTGTTGTCATAGTGGGCATTCGCTCGACTGCATAAAGGATCGTAGCCAATTTTAGTAGGCCCTGTGGCCTAATTTACACTTGCAAAAGTTTAGCTCACAATTATGAAAGTCCTTGTTGTGGTCACGAACATAGATGCAGAAAAAAAAATGAAAACCCCATGAGTTACACTTGCAGTAGCAGAACTATCTTCTACAACCATGGGGAAGACTCTCATGTTCACAAACTAGGAAAAACGAACAGAAATTTATTTTTCTAAGTTTTCGACCGATTGATATGTTCTTAATCATTGTAAACTACAATTATGCATTTGAGTCTTATGGAAACCAGTAGTTCATAAGTTGAGGATAGAAAATTTCTTGATTTGGTGATTTAATCTAAAATGAATATGAATTAGTGCAAGACTTTATAAGAAAGGAATTTTATCATGATCCAAACAATTAGGAAATATATGGGAAATGAATATTCGTTAAGTTGGAATTAAGGTGAATTACTTGATGGAATAGGAACCAACATTGAAGAAGCTCCTAAACAAGTGAGTTAATACCAGTAAGAAGGTTACCTAAGAAGTTTTGCGAAAATTATGAATTTTCAATACATGTAGGACTTGAGGTGAGTTTTTCAATATAAATCCTGTAGAGTTCTTGTATGCCTTAGGTACTTTATTTTACACACTTAGGCACTTAAAGCATGAAAATTAAGGGCAAAACATGAATTAAAATTTAGGTTGTGAAGTTGAAGAAAAGCCATGCATAATAAATTTTGTATAGAATTCACGTATAAGGAATATCTTGAGTTTGTGTGAAATTTTAGATTTCTTTTAAAAATTACAAAAAGTTTATCAAGATTGGATTTTTATTCTTTGAATACACTTAGAAGACCCTAGGAATGCTTGGAACATGTTCATAAATTGAAAAAGAGGATTAAAATTGAGTAAGGTTAAATCTGGAGATAAATAATGCATTAACACGCATGTAGAGCCCGCCACGCGGTTGCTCTGTGCATTAGAGAATCTATCTCATGGTTGTGAGAAGCTAACCAACAAGTGTGAAGTGGGACTATGGCATAAGATAGTAAAGATTGCAGTTGCTAGTGCAGTCACGGAGTTCTACTTCGTAGTCGTGGTGAAGATGCTCGTGAGTGTGGAGTTTGGCTGCACGGAATGTACTGCAGCTGAGGATGCGGCCACAGTAAACTCCTCCTCAAACATGACGATGCTGTTTGTGGTTATGATGACCAAACGTGGGATGTAGCAAAAGGTGTTGTGGATCATTTTGCATACGTGGAACCACTTTTCACATGCGTGGGATGTACTTTCACAGTTGTGGAACCTAAAAAACAAAGCGAAATTTGATATTTAGCTTTTGGAATCCAATTTTTGATCTTTCAAGGCTACAATAGTATGAAAAATGGAAACTAAAACCTCATAGAATATGAGAAAAAAATACATGAATGAACCAAGATAAGAAAAGCCATTTTATAGGTTGTTGAAAACTAAGACATAATTAAATTCAAGGCATATAAGTTGCATTAAAGGTATGAGAATATAAGAATTGAATAAAACTTTGGTGAATAGGGATTCAAGAGATAATAATTGGTGAGATTTTGAAATAGCAAGACTAGCAACTGGAAAGTGGATTGAACCGTGACAATTTTTATAATTGCTTTCAAAAATTGCTTTTTAATACAAATGAGATTTATATAGCTATTATTCTTAGCTTATACCAAAATTTGACATGGTTACTTTTCATGAAAATTTTAAATGGTTCTACTTTCCACAAAATATGGATGTTAGTATTTACGAAATATTTCTATTTTTGAAATATTTTCTATATGAATAAGATGAAAATGATAAAGGTTAATTATGCCTCTTATGATTGGTAACCGACAATAGTGTGAAATGAGTTCTGCTTTACTAATCAGGTAATGATTGAGACCCGCTCAATCGGATAGAAGTTTTGACGCCGAAAATGGGTGAGGTTGATATATGACCCTACCAAATAGAAGTATAGGTTGAGATACCTCTCAATTAGAATTGACATATTGGGACCTCGGTGACCATAGCTAAATTCACGTGACCCCCCTTAATTGAGATTGTAAACTAAGATCATGATTAGCAAAAAAATGACACCAAGATATAACCTATGAGTAGGCAATTGAATAGGTGGAAATATGTGATGTGAAAAATGCTAAGAATATAAACTGTGATATATCATTTTACTTTTCACTCAAAATGTGCTTCTAAATAAATGTGTTTTACTTCATTACTTACATCCTCTGAAAAGAACAAGGCACATGAATCCATTTATTGAACAATTCATCACTCACCTTTTTCATAACATCTCTTTCTATGGAGGAAGTCAATGAGAGTGATCACTCATGGGGATGCTCTAGAGACAAGAACTAGATGATTTAGTTATAACATTTTACTTTACTTTCCTAGCAAATAAGACAATGAGATTATAATAAACTAGTATTACTTTACTTTTCTAATGCAATATACTAGACACTCACAATGGAATGAAAGAACTTTATGATTTAGCTTGTTTTGATATTTTGGGCTTTGGTTTTTGCTGAAATATTTGTCTCGCAGGTACTACCATATTATGTTTCTGAATTGGTCTCACCTAACTCTTATTTAAGCATTTAATAACATTGTTTCACTCTCAAGCGGGCATCATTCTTTTTGTGCAATTGCACACCAAGTTTATGCTGCCAAAGCTTTTTCAACAAGCAAATAAAAAGAAGAAAAATAATTTAGTAAAGATGTACCTTCATGAAGCTATGAATTGAACTACTAATTCAAAGTTTGACTTTTTCTTTATGTACAATAGTTCTTTTTTTTTTAAATGAAGTAAGATGCTTGATTTTTTTCATTAGTTTCAATTGTTGTTCTTAAAAAACTGTTTTCAACTGTGATCAAACTCGACTCATTGAGAGCTCACACTCAATTGAGTTGCGTAAATTGACTTGAGCATAGGTTGATTGATCAACAGGTACCTTGAGCTTGACTCAACAATGCTCCAAAACCTCTTCCTATGCACTATTGAGCTTTGAAAGGTTCACTTAATTGCAATCTACCTAAATCACCTTGTAATTGAGAAGTTGACATCTTTCTGCATGTAAAACCATATACCAAGTTTACAGGGTCAAGGCTTTTCCAAAAAATTCCAAATAAATGAATGGTTTAATAAAGTGTCTTTGGCTAAAGCTATGGATCTAAAAACCAATTCAACATTGTAAGTGTAGCCAACTTGCTTATAAAGTTATGGTAGAAAGAAATAACAAAAAAAGTGCTCCATTATAAAGGTCTACATTGGTGCGTAAACTAATTGTATACCACCACTGACAAAATGACAAATAAAACTAATAAAAAGTAATTGTTGGCTAAACTAACCTTGAAGAGCTAAAACTCGTTCAAGCTATATAAGACAAACTTGAGCTCAACTTATTTTATTAGTCAAATAACTTGAACTTGACTTGACCTGGCACGAAAATTCATTATTTTTGTTAAGCTTGAGTACTTGAGCTTAATAAGGCTCGTTTAACTATAAACAACCTAATTATCCCTTGGTTTTTACATAAAATGACATAATCACCTCTAACGTAAAAAACATACTACGGTTTGATTTAGAATATTGAACAATTGAACTATTATACTAAACATTGGAACTCAAATTGAGAAACTATACGAGTAGTATAGGATAGGTTAGATCAAGTGTTGTAATTCTAAGTTCAATTTAACACAATGATGTGATTCTACTAGTCAGTTTTTATGTCGATGTTATAACACTACCACACACGCAGAATATAAAGTGAAAGTAATTACGAAGATACATGATATATTAATGTAGTTCAAAGCCTCAACTACTTCTACATCTACAGGGTTCTCACCCATATTAAATTAATTCACTATTCCAAGTGATTACAACAAAAAACAGCCAAACACAAGTTACTCACCTCTCTCTCACTTCATGTAAACCAAGTCTCCACTTAGTCTTAACTAGTTGGTATACTTCTACACTCACCTTAGGTGAAATATTTAGCTAAAACCCCTTTTGACCCCAACGTCCACATTAACATAAAGTGAGCCCCTTGCAAGAGCTTTTACAAACTTAATACATCAATACATGAAAGACAAATGTGTGAATGCGAGTGTTTCTCTCACTTTTAGCTCTCAATTATCTCAAGGGAATGCACACCCAACCTTGCATGACTTTAGCCCTTTTTATTCTTCATTTTTGATCCAAGAAATCTGAGAAGATTAGCTGCAAATCCATTCAAATTACCAGATAAGATATTTGGTTTAGAATCTATCTTAGTTAGTAGGTATCAACTTCTCTGTTAACCCTTTGAAACTCCTCTTACAGTTTGCATCACATTCAAATTTCTTTCTTTTTTGAGTAAGTTAGGTCAAAGGTATTGATATCTTGGCAAAGCCTTCAATAAACTTTTGATAATACTCTACAAGTCTCAAGGAACTCTTTACCTCAGTCACATTAGTAGGTCTCAGCCAATAAATGTTACATTCAACCTTTTTTAGATCCATCGATACTCCCTCAACAAATATGACATAGCCTAAAAACATCATGCTCTTGTGTCAAAACTCACATTTGTTGAACTTAGCATACAACTCTTTTTCCCTAGAAGTTTGCAATACAATCCTTAAGTGTTTCTCTTGCTCCTTTTTGTCAAGAGAGTACACTAATATATCATCTATGAAAACCACTACAAAATTGTCCTAGTAAGGTTTGAACATCCTGTTCATCTGATCCATGAATGTTGTAGGTGCATTTGATAACTAAAATAGCAGAATTAAAAATTCGTAGTGGCCATATCTAGTTCTAAAAAGCTATTTTAGGGATATCCTTCTCCTCGATTTTTAACTGGTGGTAGCTAGATCTTAGATCAATTTTTGAAAATACTCTAACTTCCTTCAGTTAATTAAAAAGATTTTCAATCCTAGTTAATGGATATTTATTCTTAATTGTAATCTTATTCAATTCTCTATAATTAATACACAACCTTAAGCTTTCATCTTTTTTCTTCACGAATACCATTGTGGCTCACAACGGCAACACACTTGGTTGCATTTGTTTCTTGTCTAGTACCCCTATAATTGGACCTTCAACTCTTTTTATTCAATGGTGGCCATCTTATATATTGCCTTTCCTAACACAAAATTAATTTCAATGTGATCTCTTTTTCTATAGGTGGTCTAGGTAAGTCATCTAGAAATACCTCAAGAAACTTCCTGACTATTGGTATATCTTCCAGCTTTGTTCCCTTGTCTTGGTTGTCAACCACCATGCCAAGCATGCTTAACACCCTTTTTAACTTTGTTCCCTTGTCTTGGGTGTCAACCACCATGCCAAGCATGCTTAACGCCCTTTTCAAATGGCTTTCTCTGCCTTGGCTACAAATATTAATTAGTGTTAATGGTTCAATTCCTTATATTTTCTTGAGAGTTACATCTTTCATTTGTGGGTGGTTGAAAGTTAATTGTCATACATCAAATGTCTTATCTTTGCACTATATTAATTTGGTTTAACATTGTGACTAAAATAACCTTAGCTATTTGTATCTTATCTTTTCACTATATTCGCATAGTTCTTATTTATTTAATTATTTGACATTGTGTACAATGTGTATATATATGTATTAAGGTTAAAAGCTTGATTTTGCCTGCACAATATTAAATTACAATAAAACTCTTATTTAACATAATTTTATATTTTTATCACTTTTTTTATATATTTCAATTGACTTCTTCTACCTTTATTTCCTTGAATTTTTCATATTCTTTTAATTCCAAATTAAAATAATTTACTATAATGAATGAAAACATCATAATTTATAACAAATTTCTGCATATGGGTTGATTGTGCTACCATTATATGTATATCATTGAGGAGATAATTTTGAATGCACAATGTAAAATTATACAATTACTCTTATTTTAAGATATTTTATTTTTTCAATTTATTTGTCACACTTTGCTTTGAAACTTATTTTTAGTTGAGCTTTATCTATATTTTTTTCTTTTCAATTTTTTTATTCTTTTATATTTTCACATTTTAAATATAATTATATTTTTAATTCTAGATAATTATATTTCTTTATTCATATATGGAATGTAATGTTGGAAACTGACTATCTCACATGCAGGTAAAAGTCATGCAGCTACGCATTGAAAGGGAATGACAATTAGAGCTCTTGTTCTTTGAAACCGAAGAGGATGTTGTATGGAAGGCTAAGATGTCAGTTATCTCCAGGAACCATTCATCTTGACAAGTCATCAAAGATAGACAATTCAGCATCTTAACAATCAAGAATGCCAATAGGGATAGAACACATTTTCCTTTTCGTTTTAGTTGACTATATTCCTCTTTTGTACACATTTTTTGTTAGCCTTTTCCTAAGTTGGTTAGGGTGTAGATGATTTTAGAAGCAATTGCACATTTAAAGGCCTAATAAGTAGATAGGAAATAAATAACATAGTAACTTTAGTCATTTTGCAGAACAAAATTCTAGAAAATAAGAAACTCACAAGTCTGTTGTCACCTCACGCCAATCACAAATTTCACATGGTATTAGAGTAGGATTGGATATGAGTTAGAGCCTCAACCATAACAGATCTATGACAGAAAGCTCGGTATCCATCCAGAACCAACACAACATGGCTGTAGTAAGGACTTACAATCTCACTGATCCAACCAGCCCTATCAGGCTAGACAGTGGGGATGATCCTATGATAGCGCTTGTTTCAGACCCTCTCACCATTAAGAATTATGTGGTGTGGGCAAGGAGCATGAGGAGAGCACTCAAAGCTAAGAACAAACTTATATTCATCACTAGACATATTAGAAAGCTAGCAAAAACTAAAGCAAGAATTTTGGATACCTGAGAAAGGTGCAATGACATGATAGTCTCATGGCTCCTAAACTCTATAACTCCTATGGTTAAATCTAGCTTGTTGTTTATAGATAATGCTTGTGAGCTTTGGACTGAGTTAAGTGATAGGACATCACAACATAATAGACCTAGAGTGTATCAACTGAAAAAGACTTTAGGTGTACTAACTTAGGGAGATGATCTGGTTGTTATATAAGATGAATTGTCAATATATGACAATATGCCTCAATGCACTCGTGGACAACTGAAAACTCTATTGGATAGAGACTAAAGAGGCACAGTCATGTAGTTCCTGAAGGGACTGAATGACACCTTCAGTCGTGTTAGGGATCAGATTCTATTGCTTTATCCATTACCTCCAGTGAACAGAGTCTTTGTTATGATCCAGCAATAGGAGAAGCAACATCAAATCTTAGGGATGTTGCATAGATTGAAGGGCACGGCCATGGTTGCACAAAGGAGTAGTAATGTGTATAAACCTATGGTTAGGAAAGATAAGTTGTATTGTACACACTGTAAAATTCTAGGACATAATATTGAGAATTGTTTCAAGGTTAGAAATGCACAAGCTCCGATCAACACACATTGCAACATGAGAGGGCATGTTATTGAAAATGTTACAAGCTCAAAGGTTATCCACCAGAGCACAATTTTTTCTAGAAAGGCAATAGGATGACAGGCCATGCTAACATGGTATAGAGTCTGCAATAAAAAAGAGGAGATGATTCATGTGGAGATGAAGGAAAAGTGACACAGGCCAAGACTCGATACCATGAGTTGATGGCTGTCCTGGGCACTGGGAAGATAGTAGCCAACAATCTCAACAAGGAAGAGCAACCTCAAGACCATACTTCCACCAATGCTTCCATTTCTAGCTCAACCACCTATAACACTAATTCTTTCAATATGAATGGTAATTTGATAAGTCCAAAAACCCTGAGCCTTAGACCTATCAAGTCAGAAGCCTGTTCTTAGATAATTGATACTGGTGCCACATATCACATGGTCTACGATCCAAGTCTTTTCACACCCATGCCTAAGAAAATTTCTAAGCTAATCAAGCTACCTAATGGTTCACATGCTGCAACCACTCACATAGGAGTAGTAAAATTGATTAAACTTATCACCTTACAGGATGGCTTATGTGTTCCTTCCTTCACCATAAATCTGATGTCTTTAAGGAAGCTAACTAATTCTGGATGATGTTGTCTAGTTTTTTTTTCCTTCTTATTATCTTATGCATGACCTTGCCAATTGAACCACAATTGCGAGAGGTGAGGTGAGAAATAGCCTGTACCGTTTTCAAGAAGGAAAGGTGTGGCATCAAGCTAACTCTGCTGACCTAAAACATCACAACAAGCCAGCTCCACTTGAGACTCTACATTCTATAAGCTTTGTAAGTATAGACTTATGGCATTATCGACTTGGACATCCCTGGCGCAAAGTGTTAGGACTCTTGCCAGAAGTTTTGACAAATGTGAATGCTTCCAACTTGAATAAACTATCTTGTCCTATTTTTCCTATTGCTAAAATGCATAGATTATCTCTCGAACATTGTTTTCATAGAGCCTCACACTCTTTTGACATATTGCATTGTGATCTTTGGGGACCTGTGAGTGAAATAGCATATGATGGAAGCAAGTACTTCCCAACACTAGTAGATGATTATACCAGAACAACTTGGACCTATTTGCTCAAAAATAAATCAGACATAGAAAGCATGCTCAAAGCCTTCTCTAACCTTATTCTAAACCAGAATAGAGCAAAAATAAAAGTAATAAGAAGTGATAATTGATTTGAATTTTGGCTTAGAGATTTCTATCAAGATAAAGGCATAATACACCAGAAACATTGTGTCAAAACCCCTCAGCAAAATGGAGTGGCGGAAAGAAAACACCAATACCTACTGAATGTGGCTAGAGCCCTAAGGTTTCAATCTAGTTTACCTTTAAAGTATTGGAATGAGTCCATCTTAACATCTATCTATTTGGTTAATAGACTTCCCAATAGCTCATTAAATGACAAAACACCTTATGAGATGTTATTTAAAGTCAAACCATCTTACCAACATCTAAGAAGCTTTAGTTGTTTGTGTTATGTCTCAAGCTTAAGGCAAGGAAGAAAAAAATTTGATGCTAAAGGAGAAATGTGTGTTCTTAAGCTACCCTTATGGAATGAAGGGTAATAAGCTACTTGAACTCAATACAAATAAAGTGTTTGTTTTAAGAGATGTGATTTTCTATAAAAATTTGTTCCCTTTTAAAATAGTGAACCACAATGCAACTTGTGATTTAACTTCATATACACTACCTACTGGTGACTTTGCTGATCCATTCTATGTCTGACATGGTCCTAATCAACCTTATTCTTAGTCCCAACCTCCTTCACCACCTGAAACAAAAAGCCATAAACTAGTTGAACCTCTCTAAGATCAATACATCATTGAACTTATTATGTGTCAAACGCTTGAGCTAGAAATGCCTAAAAATGTCACATTGGAACAGGAACTTATGGTAGACTTGAGGAGTTAAACAGAGTTAGAAAACCATTCAAATACCTTCAGGATTATTGTTGTCAATTGGCCTATTCTCCCTGACTTCTACCAAGTGGACAAGGGTACTAAACCTCTACTAAACATCCCATTGAGAACGTTTTAGGCAATCAAAACTTCTCTCTACATTACCAAAGTTTTTTGGCTACTATTTCCACTCAAGATTATCTAAAAACCTATGGAGAGGCTTCAGCAGATCCTAAGTCAGTGGAAGCTATGCAAACAGAATTGAAAGCATTATAATAAAACAACACATGGATAGTGACTAATCTACCTAATGGTAAGGTGCCGATTGGCTGCAAGTTTGTGTACAAAATCAAAAAAAATCTAATGGCAGTGTAGAAAGATACAAAGCTAGGTTGGCAGCAAAGGGCTTCACACAAAAGGAAGGAATAGACTTCCAAGAAACTTTTTCTCTAGTTGCTAAGATGACTACCATTAGATGTCTCATGACAGTAGCGGTAGTAAAAGGCTGGAAGTTGTATCAACTTGATGTTAACAATACTTTATTACATGGAGAATTAGAAGAAGAAATCTACATGAGAAAACCTCAGGGTTATTGCGAGAGAGGACCAGATTAAGTTTGCAAGTCGAATAAGAGACTGTATGGTCTTAAATAGGCATCAAGGCAACGGAAGGCTACTCTGACCGGTGCATTAACAAAATATGGTTTTGAGTAGTGCAAAGTTGATTATAGCGTCTTTATCATAAGAAATAATTCATTCATAGCTCTATCAGTCTATGTGGATGATATAATTGTTGGAAGTGATTTAGAGGTAACGATCACTTATGTAAAGTAGTTTTCGGATAAAGTTCAAGATCAAGGACTTGGGAAGTCTGAGCTATTTCCTTGGCATTGAAGTTGCTAGAGGTGCAAATGGAATTTATATTAATCAAAGCAAATACACCTTGGATATTTTTTCAAATAGTGGTATGCTCGGAAGCAAGCCAAGCAAGTGTCTAATGCAACAAAACTCCAAACTGAGCAAGGATCAAGGAACTCCACTAGAAAATCTATTGATCTATAGAAGACTCATTGGAAGACTACTTTACTTGACTATCATAAGGCTTGACAATATATGCTAACACCTACTGATCTACACTTAAAGGCAGCACATAAGGTGCTAGACTATATCAAGGCTACACTCAAACAGCGATTGTTTTTTGCATCAGAAAATGATCTAGAGTTAAATGCCTTCTGTGATGCAGATTGGGGCTCTTGTATTAACACCCGTAAGTTTATCACAGGGTATTGCATCTTCATTGGTAGATCCTTGGTATCATGGAGGTCCAAGAAGCAGGCTGTTGTGTCAAGATCTTTAGCAGAAGTTGAGTACCAAGTCATGGCAGCCACATGCAGTAAACTCACTTGGTTGAGATATATTCTAGCAGCACTTGGAATTGAACACCCTAAACCTTTATTGTTGTATTATGACAATCAAGTAGTGCTTCACACGGCTGCTAACCCAGTCATTCATGAAAGGGCTAAGCATATTGACATATACTATCATATTGTTAGAGATCAAGTGCAGGAAAGCAAGATTAGAACCTATCATATGCACATTGGAAGGCAAATTGTAGACATAATGACTAAAGCATTAGGAATCCAGCAATTAAGGAATTTTTTGGACAAGATGGGAATGGTAAATTACCACTCCTCATCTTGAGAGGGGTTGTTGGAAACTAACTATCTCACATGCAGGTAAAAGTTATGCAGTTGGGCATTCAAAGGAAACGGTAATCAAAGCTCTTGTTCTTTGGAACCTAAGAGGATATTGTATGGAAGGCTAAGATGTCAGCTATCTCCAGGAACCATTCATCTTGACAAGTCATCAAAGATCAGACATTCAACACCTTGACAATCAAGACTGCCAACAGGGATAGATCATGTTTTACTTTCTATTTAAGCTGACTGCATTCCTCTTTTGAGCATGTTTTTTGTTAGCCTTTTCTTGAGTTCGTTGGGGACTTGAGTATAGATGATTCTAGAAGCAATTGGACGTTTAAAAACCTGGTGGCTAGATAGGAAATAAATGAAACAGTAACCTTGGGCATTTTACAGAGCAGAATTCCAGAAAATAAGAAGCTCAGTTTTCTTCTTCCCTCACACGTCTGTTGTTACCTCACACCAATCACAAAATTCACATTACATCCTGTGAATACTAGATAAAACAGAGAATTAGAACTATGTCTTAACTAATCCAGTAATATATAATTGCGACTAAGCTGAGATTCAAGCGATGTTTGAGAAACAAAGGCTCAGCATAAAACAAGAACGTTGCATCACACTGCACCCAAATATAGAGAAAACTCAAAGGAATACACAAAGATAATATAGTTAAAGAAGGGAAGACAGTGCCACAAGAAATGCCAATACCGAACACGATAAATCAAGTACCTGCATGCGTACAACATTTGCCTCAAACAATATACCTCCTTCACAAAACAACTTGGTATGCAGTAGCAGTACTGGATCATAGTATGAATAATTGGAACATTTGTCACGCGTATAGAAAAATGCACATATATATATATGCACACACACATATATATGTATATGCATCTTAAGCATACACGTTGATATTAATTAGTTAACCTTCCTGCAGTTGTATCTAATCTGGCCTTGATTACCCGTCAACGGCTTTATTTTCCCCATCTTCACCATGGAAATGGCAAAATCGTGGGCAAAAGCATCACGACTAAAACTATAAGCCCCAACAAGAAAACCCGTTTGCGGGCTGGTGAAGAGCGCTTGATCGGAGTGCAAAAGCCCCTTCTGAGCCAAAATATTGCGGAAGTATTTGGGGTCAAAAAAGGCCGGGGCAGGGTCGAGAGGTTGAAGATTGGTGTCGCCGCCTTGAGGAGGGCAAATGGTCTTGAGATGGCGCTGGAAGGCTTTGTCGATATTGGTGTCGTTGTAGACGTGATCGCGGAAGAGGCGACACTGCGCGAAGCCAAGCGTGTGGGCGCCAGCGAGCGCGACCAGGTCTTTAAGGTCGAGTCCTTGTTTCATGAAGGAGGCGATGAGCCCTTGCAAATCTAGAGTTGGCGCCGGTATGTCTCGGTTGGCAGCGTTCATGTCGGCGTAGGTGGAGTCGCGCCTTCCCAGGGGAACATCCCAGGATGGACCTCCGAGCTGTTGGGTAATAATAGTTAAAAAATAATATCTTAATGAGTAAAAGAACACATGCAGGTAAAATGAGGGCACATATGTTAATTACCGCAGCCACGGAATCACGGGCCACAACGGCGAGAATGTCAGCGCACGACACCACGGGAGCACCACAGGCACGGTCGACCGCCGCCTTGATTCTGTCAACAACTTCGAACCCTCTTGCGGAATTATTGTTGGGCGTTGCCAACTTTTCGCTGACGAACTGCGGAGTGGAGTCCAAAAGAACGGATCCATCGCACCCCTGCGTGTATTCATACGTTAACAATACTTTGCACATTACAAACTCTACTACCATTATTAATGATTTAAGTGGCTAGGCACACATACGTTAACGAAGCAATCGTGAAAATGCAGGCGCAGCAAGGAGGCGCCCATGCGTTTTTCTCGTTGCACGGCCTCCTCCACCACTCGCTTAATAGTTGGCAAAGCTTGAGGGCACACTGTGTCATAGAAACCAGGATGGAGTAGGTTAGCAAAAGCAGCAACACTTAGAGCTAAAATGATTATGAATCTTAACACAGCCATTTTCATTTTCGTGTGCTTGTCAACTTTGGTACTGCTGCTGGATGAGAATTGAGTCGCAGCCGTATGTGTATATGTAGAAGCCAGTTGGGAGGTGGTAGACAGGAGGGGATGGATTTTGATAGATGGATGGGAAATTTTCTTGGACAGGTATGACTGTGTTGGTATATATATCCTAGGTAGATAATTAAATTGCCAGTCAAAATTTATGACGTTGGCCTGTAACTACAAATATCTGAAATTTGAATCAGTCATCCCAAGGAGTTAATTATTGGCTTATTCAAATTACTTGTGCCACACAAGTTGAACCAACCAAATTGTCTTTTCCTGGTTTCAATAGTACGTACGTGTGTGTGTGTGTGTGTGTGTGTACGAGTGAATGGCCGTCAGATAATTTATATTCTTTTCTGAATAAGCTGGTAGGAAAGCAGATGGCATATAATCCAACCTAAGTAATAGCGTACAGGAACCACATTTTACGTAAGCGCGTAGGTGACTTGCTCCATTTGTGATTTTGCAGTTTCTTATGCATATCATATTTCGATTTATCCACAATTTTTTTATAAAAAGTTTAAATAAAATTGTCAGCATACATTACAGAAACAATTGATTCTGTGTATCCTCAAGTTTTTAATGTAAATTTCTCACTATCTTCATCGATTGTTCAGTTCTCATTTTTTTACTCACTTTATATTGGTGCACTTTATATCATCACATACGTCACCTTGTTGAAAAATAATCAATAATATTTTATTTTGTAATCATAATGTGGCATCTATCATGATATAAGTCATTCAGTACAATTACACTATGTCCAGTAGTGAAGCTTCGTCTAGGCTATTGATAAGATGTATTTTCAAATTATCGAAGAATCCACTAGGCACATTTGATTGTCACCATGTACTCCAAAACTACGCACACATACATAGTTAAAAGATTTTTTTAGTAAACCTGATATGGTAGAATTGGTACACAACATTTCATAATTTTATTTTAAGGAATTAATTAATTTCATTAAACTTGAAAGTTTGTGTTTTGAAATTCCTTTACTGCTTGAATGATTTTTTCACAGAAAAGTTCTATCAAATTGGACAAAATGACTAAAAAAGAATATACATATATATACATATATTTATATATATATTAGCATAAAAAATTAAAGTATTACTAGTAAAATCTTAGAAATTGAATTAATACAAAACTCAAATTTGATACATTCGCCCTAAAGTAAACCAAATGTATGAAATTTGAATTGGTATGGCAGGATTAGGTCTTAACAGCTTTGATTTCAAATGTGGTTAGGTGCTATGGTTACTTAATTGCCAATTTATTCTTATCTTAAATAATGTATGCTTCTGCGCCTATGTACATTTGAGTCAATTTAATATTATTTTGATGAAGAACAATGAAGGTTTTCTTAACATATGTGTACACACAGTTCTGTATACTATTTAAAAATGGGCAGACCCTTACATAATTAGTTTTAGATCTTTTCTTGAAATTCTTTTATTTTTTCTCTCAGTGTCACTCAAAGAAAGGAACTAAAAGTCATGCACAATATTGGTGCTGTTTTAAATTTTTTTTTATCCTCATGCGCACTTACACACACTTCCAAATGAATTTGAACTCAACATCTCAACGACAATATGTTGGCATTCAAATCATTGGGTGTTTCTTGAGAAACTACGCACATTATTGGTTAACAATCACAAATTAACATTGATGGTACAACTATTCCCAACCATCACTTTGCCTCCTATAAATAAAAATAAATAAATATATAAATATAATAAAAAATGAAAATTTGTTACTCCATAAATTAATGACTATACTTACCTAAATTGAAGGACGAAAAAATAACACTAGATTTTATGAAAAAAAATGTCTAACCAACTAATTTGTGCTTCAAAATTTCTCAAGGCAAATTAAATTAATGAGAAAATTAGGGAA
Organism: Avicennia marina; assembly: GCA_019155195.1. NCBI lineage: Eukaryota > Viridiplantae > Streptophyta > Magnoliopsida > Lamiales > Acanthaceae > Avicennia > Avicennia marina. Next base: position 7,568,374 of record CM032781.1, on the reverse strand, counting down.
ATTAGTGAAAGGAAGGACAACTAGGAATCATAGATGACTGAGATTCTTTGTAGACAATTAAAATATTTGTCCGATCAAATGTTGCCACGTGATATTTTATTGTAATTAAATAATTAATTTATTAATTGTTTATATTTTAGGAGTTAAATAAACATAATTCCTAAAATTAAATAATAAATAAATTAACATTTTTATCATCCGTTTAAATCACGACAAGTGGGCCAATTATGTCACACCACGTGTCAAGTCTTGTAAATTTGGAAGGAGAATATTATTGATTTAGCAATTAATTTACAATCATCCAATTAAAGGAAGTAATGTCAAATCAAATATTTCCGACCAATCAGACTTCACCACGTCACTTGCCAAATATGACAGCTAAGCCTCCTCCACCCCTATAAATAGGGGTGGCCTCTACAAATCAAAACACAACAAGAGCTAAGGACAAGAGCCAAAGGAGGAGACAACAACAAGAAGGAGAAGAAGAAAGGAAGACACAAATCTTCTCAAGACATTCAAGAACAATCAAGGCGTTCTTAATCAAATTCAAAGAGTTCATCTCTAAATTCAAGGCGTTCTTCATCAAATTCAAAGAGTTCATCCCCAAATTTAGGGCGTTCTTCGTCAAAATCCTTCAAAGTTAGTATTCGATCAAGACAAGGGTGCCAAGCTCGAAAATCGGCGTTAATTAAAGAAATCAATAAGTTTTCAAGGAAGATCAAGCACAAACCCTTTCCTTGAAGATAGTCCAAATTAAAGCCACAGCATTGATCCTAAACCTAAATTCAAGACATTTTTCGTCAAAAGTCTTCAAATTCGACATTTGATCCAAGACAAAGATGTCCAGCTTGAAGATCAACGTTAATTGAAGAAATCTACAAGTTTTAAGGAAGATCAAGCACAAGCTCTTTCCTTAAAGACACTTCAAATTGAAATCACATCTTTGAAAGAAGAATCAGAGGACTAAATTAAAGAATAGAGCCCACACAAAATTCATTTGATTCGAGTTGTAATCAATTTGTACGAATTTCTTGTTAATAGAAATTCAATTGCAAGGATTTCGTCCTACAATTTCTAGCACGCCCAGTGGGATCTCTCCACTTCTCATCTCTTCTCTCAACAAAAAGTTAATTCAACAATCTCAAATGGCCAGAGAAAAGGCAAAGTCATCTAAAGCTACCGCCTTAGATAGCTCTGGAGCTACTCTTGAAAGAGGTGTTGTCACTAGGGGCCGAGCAAGACAATTAACTTACTTTGAACCAGTTGTTGTCCTCGAAGCTGTTGATGAACCACACTACCTAGGCCAAAGGAGTGAAGGCAATAAGAATAGTTCATTCCCTTCCAGCCCTCGCCTAGTTACCTCACCTAGCTTCAACACTGCTCCAACAATGATGTCTGGTGCCTCGAGTCTAGAGGACTAGGTCGCTGCATTGACTAGATTGATTGAGGGTATTGCCAAGCATGCGCAAGAATAAAACTCCAAAATTTCTAAGTTAATGGAGAAGGCGAAACCCGCTGAAGCTAGCAGAATTGAAGAGAGGCCTCAAGAAGTTCATGATGAGGCCGAGACATCCAAGCAGTAACTAGACAAAGGAAAAAGGCCTACTATTGAGGAGTTGCAACCTTCTGCAGATGGCTCTGTCCCCCTCGATCAACTAAAAAATTTCATCGAATGGGTCATTAGAACCAAACTTGAAGGGACTACCAAATCGTCCCTGACTTATGCAAAGCCTTACACGGCCAGGATTGATGGCCTGAAGATGCTAGCAGGTTATCAACCCCCTAGGTTCTAACAATTCAATGGAATGGGGAACCCAAAGCAGCATATTGCCCATTTCATTGAAACTTGCAATGATGCCTGAACCTACGGTGACCTCCTCATCAAACAATTTGTCCGGTCTCTAAAAGGAACTGCCTTTGACTGGTACACTGACTTGGAGCCAAAATCTATTGATAGTTGGGAGCAGCTAGAGCAAGAATTTCTCAATCGCTTCTACAGCACCAGGTGAACGGTTAGTATGATAAAACTTACTAACACTCACCAATGGAAGGATGAACCTATCATTAGGTACATCAATCGCTGGAGGAACAAAAGCCTGAACTGCAAGGATAGGCTTTCAGAGGTCTCAGGCATTGAGATGTGTATTCAAGGAATGCACTGGGGGTTGAAATACATCCTGCAAGGGATCCAATCCAGAACTTTCGAAGAGTTGGCCACTCGAGCTCATGACATGGAGTTGAGCATGACAACTAGTGGAGTCTATGGTCCACTAATACGAGACTCCCAAAAGTCCAAAGGGAAACAAAAGGGGGGCAAGCCCTTCTCCAACAAACCCATCACTAAGGCACTAGTCAAGGAGCCAATGGTGGTTAAAACACCACTTAAGGAGTCAATGGTGATCAAGGCAAAGCCTGCTAAACCACTAGCAAAAGAAAGATCTGTTGAAAAGAAAGAGGTCCCGCCGCCAAAACGGCCGACCTTGAAAGAGTTGCAAGCCAAGTCATACCCCTTCTTAGACATAGATGTCCCGGGGATTTTCGACGACTAATTAAAGGTCAAACTCATCGACCTACCGGAGATGCAGCGGCCTACAGAAGTCGAGAAGACTAACAGTCTAAAGTACTGTAAATACCACCGCTTGGTCAGGCACCCCATCCATGACTGTTTTGTCTTTAAGGATAAAGTTATGGAATTAGCTCGCCAAGGAAAAATCACATTAGAAGATGATAGTGCTAATATTAACAACACCTCCCTCGATGACCAAACAAATAAAGTTGATGAGATAAGCAACTCCCTTAATGAAGTTGGCTACTTCTAAAAGAAAAGCCAAGAGTCCATTGAAGACTTTACGAATGCAATGGTCTTCATGGATGAAGATCTGATGCTGGGATTCCAACCCCACAACAGACCATTGTTCGTGACAGGCTATGTCTATGAGCAAAGGATTAACAGAATCCTGGTTGACGGTGGCTCTGCAGTTAATATATTACCCCTGAAGACATTAAGAGAATTGAGGATCCCGACTGCTGAACTTTCAAATAGCCGTCTGATGATTTAAGGATTTAACCAAGGGGAACAGAGAGCTTTGGGCACTATGAGGATGGAGCTTTTCATAGATGATATGGAGTCAACTGTCTTGTTCCATGTCATTGATGCAAAGACATCATACAACTTACTCCTCGGACGGCCATGGCTTCACGAGAATGAAGTAGTTCCTTCTACCTTACATCAATGTTTCAAGTATTGCCACAACGGTATTGTGAAGAAAGTTTTGGGAAATTGCAAACCCTTCACCGAAGTTGAATCTCACTTTGCCGATGCCAAGTATTACTTGAACAAGGGTGGAGCTCCTAAAATTAGTAGCTCCCAAAGCTAAAAAAAGCGAGAAAGTGGTCCAATAAAGAAAGAGGAGGCCAGCAAGGTGCATCTGAAAAGCCATCAAGGTAAAAGCCTGATAATTGACGATGCTCTTAAAGGCCTGACCCTACCGCTAACCTAAATTAACAGTGAAGCTCCTGCTCCACAACCTAAAGAAATCATGAGGGAATGCCCAAAGGCTCAGGAGTTGAGGACAGTAAAAGGCTTCGGTTCTAAGGCGTATAAACTCCTCATCAAGACTGGATACAAGCCGCAGGAGCAATCGCCATTGGGAAAACTTCCCCAAAAATCTTCAAGTCAAACTTCGTGAGCAAGGTTGGGGTATGAACAGCCCAAAGGCCCTGTTTGCATTGCTATAAAAAGGGCCACCACTAACAATGTCACAGAGACTGACTGCTCTTCAAGAGTCGAGGGCAAGCCAACACGAGTGTCACTCTTTGAAAGACTTGGCCCACCTAAAAAAAAAAGTGCCGGAAGGTAAAAGGGAGCATAAAAAAAGTGCCCAAGCAAGATGAGAAGCTTCGAAGTTTGATTCCTTCTCGCATGCGATGACAAACTGATTTGGTGATATCTTGCGATAGAATCCTTAAAGTCAAGTTCAAAACAGTCATATTCACTGAAGCTCAACTGGCCTAGGATGATGATAAAGAAAGTGTGGGCTCGTCCAACCATATTACATTATACAAAGAAGGGAAAATCATTGAAGAAGATGCTGAGATTGCACCACTCCAAATGGAGGTAGGAATCAAGTCCACAATAGATGAATTCAAAGAAGTGGACCTGGGTGATAGCAGTAACCCTCAACCCATCTACCTTAGTGCCCTGTTAGCAAGTGAAGAAGCCGATATGTATACGGGGCTTCTCAAAGAATTTAAAGATGTAATCACTTGGTCATACAGAGAAATGCCAGGCTTAGACCCAAAAGTCGCCGTGCATCATTTGTCCGTAAAGAAAGGGATTCGGCCTGTTAAATAAGTGCAACGCCGATTCCGACCAGAGTTGCTTCCCCAAATTGAAGCAGAGGCCAATAAGCTGATCGAGGCTGGATTCATTCGGGAAGTTAAATACCCCATGTGGATCTTCAGTATTGTCCCAGTTAGGAAAAAGAATAGACAAATCTGGGTATGTGTTGACTTCAGAAATCTCAATAAGGCATGCCCAAAGGATGATTTCCCTCTACCCATCATCGAGCTGATGATCGATGTTATTATGGGGAATGAGGCTCTTTCATTCATGGACGGATCGTTTGAGTACAACCAAATTCGCATGGCACCAGAGAAAGAGGAATTAACGGCCTTTCGTACGCCCAAAGGCATATACTGCTACAAGGTGATGCCCTTCGGCCTCAAAAATGCGGGAGCCACATACCAAAGGGCCATGCAAAAGATCTTCGATGACATGCTTAACAAGAATATTGAATGCTATGTAGAAGATTTTGTGGTCAAGTCGAAAAAGAAGTAGGACCATCTAGACGATCTTAGGAAGGTTTTCGAATGCCTTAGAAGGTACCAGTTGAAGATGAACCCATTAAAATGCGCCTTTGGGGTTGCTTCAGACAAGTTCTTAGGTTTCATTGTCCGCCATCGGGGCATTGAGATCGAGTAGGAAAAAATCGATGCCATCTTGAAAATGCCAGAGCCTCGGAATATCCATGAGCTCAAGAGCTTGCAAGGAAAACTGGCGTATATTCACAGGTTCATCTCAAATCTTGCAAGTCGCTGTTAAACATTTAGCAGACTTATGAAGAAGGGCGTTCCATTCGAATGGGATAAACACTGCAAGAAAGCCTTCCAAAATATCAAGTCCTACTTAACAAAACCCCCAGTGCTAGTAGCCCTAGTACTTGATTGTTCTTTGATCTTGTATATCGCTGTGCAAGAATGTTCAGTGGGGGCCTTATTGGCCCAAGAAAATGATGAAAAGAAGGAGAGTGCCCTTTACTACTTAAGTAGGATGATGACACCGAATGAGCTCAAGTATTTGCTAATTGAGAAAATATGTTTGGCAGTGGTCTTCGCCATTCAAAAATTAAAGCACTACTTCCAACCCCATACAATTCGTTTGGTGTCCAAGGCTAACCCTTTAAAATTTGTCATGACAAAGCCCGTTCTATCTGATAGACTCGCAAGATAGTACCCATAATTCCAACAATTTGAAATTGTGTATGTACCACAAAAGGCAGTAAAAGGACAAGCATTGGCTGACTTCTTGGCAGACCATCCTATTCCAGCCGAATGGGACTTATCTGACGACCTGCTAGACGAAGATGCTCTGATCATCGAAATCACTTCTCCATGGAAGATGTATTTTGATGGAGCCTCCCATAGGGGTGGAGGTGGCGCAGGGATCGTGCTTGTGATATCAGAAGGTGAAGTCTTGCCTCACTCGTTCACCCTCACTGAAAATTGCTCCAATAATGTAGTTGAGTACCAAGCTCTGATCATCGCACTCGAGATAGCTGTAGACATCAAGCAACTTCACCTCGAGGTTTATGGCAATTCCAAGTTGGTGATCTACTAGCTACAGGGAGAATATGAAGTCAAGAAGCCTGAATTGCTTCCGTACTACAACTACGCCACCACACTTATGGGATGGTTTAGATGTGTCACAATTCAGCATATACCGAAAAGCGAAAACAAGTAGGCAGATGCATTGGCTAAGCTTGCCTCTGCTTTGTCCTTACCGATGCTAAATGTCACATCCCCATATGCAAGAGATGAGTAGTGCCCCCAACACTTGAGGATGAGGAAGAAGGGGAAAATATTCCGTGGAGGTCCTCGATGTGGAAAAAGAAGATTGGCCCCAACCATTTGTAAACTATTTAAAATATGAAAAGTTGCCAGACGATCCACGTCAAAAGGTCGACATTCGACGTCGAGCAGCCCGCTTCCTCTACTTCAAAGGCATCCTGTATAGACGCTCATTTGATAAAGTATTCCTACGCTGCTTCGGCAATGATGAAACCACTCAAGCCATGGAGGAAGCACACTCTAGTATTTGTGGTGGCCACCAATCTGGATCAAAACTTCACTTTCGGATTAAAAGAATGGGATACTACTGGCCGAAAATGGTGAAAGATTGCATGGAGTACGCCCAAAGGTGCCAAGCATGCTAGTACCATGCTAACTTCATTTATCAACCACTTGAGTCATTACATCCAACAGTAGCTTCATGGTCATTCGATGCTTGGGGATTAGATGTTGTTGGACCCATGACAAAGTCATCCACCGGTCACTTTTACATCCTCACTGCTATTGATTACTTCTCGAAATGGGCAGAGGCAATTCCTCTGAAGGAAGTGAAGAAAGAAAATGTTGCTGACTTTATCCGCACCAACATTATCTACAGGTATGGAGTTCCGCGGTATATCATCACTGATAATGGAAAGTCATTTGTCAACAACACCATTGACAAATTATGTCAAAAGTTTAGATTCAAGCAAAGGAAATCCTCGATATACCATGCTCTGGCCAATGGTCTCACCGAAGCCTTCAACAAGACTCTGTGCAACCTATTAAAGAAGGTGATGTCAAAGTAAAAAAGAGACTGGCATGTTATCCCCTTGGAGCAGCAAATTCCATCACTGTGAATTGTCATGCAAGAAGGATTGACTGAGGAAGACAATGTCCGGTTGCGTCTTGAAGAATTGGAAGCACTTGACGAAAAAAAGGCTCGATGCACAACAAAAGCTCGAGTGCTATCAAGCCCGCTTATCAAAAGTCTTCAACAAAAGGGTGCGGGCCCGATTCTTTCAAGTTGGGGAATTAGTGCTAGCTGTGAGGAGGCCCATTATCATCACTCACCGTACTGGAAACAAGTTTACCTCTAAATGGAATGGACCATACGTCGTCTGAGAGGTTTATCCAAATGGTGCCTATAAAATCATTGATCAAGATGTTGTAAAGGTTAGCCTCATCAATTGTAAATTCCTAAAGAAATATTATCCCTGAAAAAAAAAACTCCTTGATATGAGTATAAACTGTTTGATCAAATTTCAAATTACTACACTTCTTGATATGAGTTTAAACTACCAAAATTGTTAAAAGAAATCCTCCTTGTCACATGAGTTTAAATTGTAAGTCACTCCTGACCCGCAAGAGTATAAACTGTGAACGGCCTTTACTCTTTGCAAGTTTAAGAAAATTTGAACTACGTTATGACTTGATCCCATTTTTGAGTATGTAGGCAGTTTAGACATCCTCTAAGTTCAGTCACAAATTTTTAACGGATTATATCCTAGTGACCACTACTGGGGACAGCAAATAGTGGAGCGAAAGATCACATTTTATTAACAAAATTGGGAGTCAACAAGAGGAATAACGTCGAGGTTCAAAAAAAAAAATCCTGACAAAAAGCTAAGTAAAAGGGTTTAAGCCCTCTAGCTCATTCTTGGCGATTACCAACTCCTCCTCAATAACATGCAAGACCTCTGTAGCTCCCTCGTCTGAACGCTCCACGGATTGTACGATAACTACCTCCCCATGCATCTCTCCAACCTTAGCTGTTGCCTCTCGCAGGAACTCCCTCTACTGCACAAGGGACGAAGATAGTTCCTGTTGACATTTTGTCAAAAGTTCAAGCCTCGTCGATACACGTGGACTAAGATCAAGTTTGGTACTCGAAGGCCTAAAAGTTCAAGCCTACTCGGTACACGAGGGCTAAGGTTAAGCTTGGTACTTTAAGGCCTAAAAATTCAAGCAAGTGGTACACATGGCCTAAGGTCAAGCTTGGTACTCGAAGGCCCAAAAGTTCAAGTCTACCCAGTACACGTGGGCTAAACATCAAGCCTGGTACTCGAAGGTCCAAAAGTTCAAGCCTATTCAGTACACGTGGGCTAAAGATCAAACCTAGTACTTGAAGGCCTAAAAGTTCAAGCCTACCCGCTACACATAGGCTAAGATTAAGCCTAGTACTCGAAGACCCAGAAGCTCAAGCCTACTCGGTACCCGGGGCTAAGACAAGCTTTGGGAAAGCCCAAAAGTTCAAGCCTACTCGGTACACGTGAGCTAAGATTAAGCCTGGTACTCGAAGGCCTAAAAGTTCAAGCCTACCTGCTACAGGTGAGCTAAGATTAAGCCTGATACTCGAAGGCCCAGAAGCTCAAGCCTACTCGGTACACATGGATTAAGATCAAGCCTGTACTCGAAGGCCCAAATGTTCAAGCCTACTCGATACACGAGGGCTAAGGTCAAGACTGGTACTTGAAGGCCTAAAAATTCAAGCAAGTGGTACACATAGCCTAAGGTCAAGCCTGGTACTCGAAGGCCCAAAAGTTCAAGCCTACCCAGTACACGTGGGCTAAACATCAAGCCTGGTACTCGAAGGCCCAAAAGTTCAAGCCTACCCGGTACACGTGGGCTAAAGATCAAGCCTGGTACTCGAAGGCCCAAAAGTTCAAACCCGCTACACATGGCCAGATTAGCCTGGTACTCTCAGAAGCTCAAGCCGACAATGGCTAAGATCAAGGTACTCGAATGCCCAAAAGTTCAAGCTTACTCGGTACACATGAGCTAAGATTAAGCCTGGTACTCGAAGGCCCAAGCTCAAGCCTACTCGGTACATGTGGATTAAGATCAAGGCTGGTACTCGAAGGCCCAACTTTCAAGCCTATTCAGTACACGTGGACTAAGATAAAGCCTAGTACTCGAAAGCCCAAAAGTTCAAGCCTACTCTACAGTGGCAGGTCAAGCCCTGGTATTCGAAGGCCCAAAAATTCAAACTTAGATGATACACATGGGCTAAGGTCAAGCCTGGTACTCGAAGACCCAAAAGTTCAAGCCTACCTGGTACTTGAAGGTCTAAAAATTCAAGCAAGTGGTACACATAGCCTAAGGTCAAGCCTGGTACTCGAAAGCCTAAAAGTTCAACCCTACCCAATACACGTGGGCTAAACATCAAGCCTGGTACTCGAAGGCCCAAAAGTTAAAGCCTACTCGGTACACGTGGGCCAAAGATCAAGCCTGGTACTCGAAGGCCTAAAATTCTGCCTACCCGCTACACATGGGCTAAGATTAAGCCTAGTACTCAAAGGCCCAAAGCTCAAGCCTACTCGGTACACATGGGCTAAGATCAAGCTTGGTACTCGAAAGCCCAAAAGTTCAAGCCTACTCGGTACACGTGAGCTAAGATTAAGCTTGATACTCGAAAGCCCAGGAGCTCAAGCCTACTCGGTAAACGTGGAGTAAGATCAAGCCTACTCGGTAAACGTGGAGTAAGATCAAGCCTGGTACTCGAAGGCCCAAACTTTCAAGCCTACTCGGTACACGTGGACTAAAATAAAGCCTAGTACTCGAAGGCCCAAAAGTTCAAGCCTACTCGGTATACGTGGACTAAGATAAAGCCTAGTACTCGAAAGCCCAAAAGTTCAAGCCTACTCGGTAACGTAGGCCAAGGTCAAGCCTGTACTTCGAAGGCCCAAAATTCAAGCTTAGATACACATGGGCTAAGGTCAAGCTTGGTACTCGAAGGCCCAAAAGTTCAAGCCTACCTGGTACACGTGGGCTAAAATCAAACTTGGTACTCGAAGGCCCAAAAGTTCAAGTCTACCCAATACACGTGGGGTAAAAGCCTGGAAGCCCAAAAGTTCAAGCCCAACCGGTACACGTGGGCTAAAGATCTAGCTTGGTACTTGAAGGCCCAAAAATTCAAGCCTACTCGGTACACGTGGGCTAAAATCAAGTCTGGTACTCAAAGGCCCAAAAGTTCAAGCTTATCCGGTACACATAGGCTAAAATCAAGCTTAGTAGTCCAAATCCCAATAGATTCAAACCTAAAACTATCAGTCCAAATCCCAACGGGTCCAAATCCAAATTTGAGCCCAAGAGCTTAAAGGCCCAATTACCAAGATTGCCAAGTCTAAAGGTCCACAAAAAAAAAAAAAAGGGTGTCTGCACGGCCAAACAGGGCCTTGACCTTTTATCAAAATCGCTCAGCCAAACATGGCGTTAGCTGCATTTAAGAAAAAAAAAAAACGGCGCGGGGGGGGGGGGGGCACCAAACATAGCCTTAAGTCGCTCAGGACACCAACATCATCATCAGCTTCTCCCTCGGTTGTCGTTTCCGTCGGAACAAAACCGCCCTCTCCCATCTCCTCTCCCGCCGAAACACCGCCCGACGCAGCGCCGTCACTCCCGCTTCAACGCCACCGTCGGTCCTCCACTGCGGCCAGCGAACAGCGCTTCTCTCTCCTCGTCAACACCGACGCAGCACCTCTCCTCGCGGTGCAGCGCCGCCCACCACCGGCTGCCCAGCCAGCGCTCGGCGAGGGAGACGACGACGCCAGGCAGCAGTGTTCGGGCGCACACAGCCATAGCGGCGCCTCCCCGCACGACGCTGCACTACTGGCTCCCCTGCCCACACATGACGCCTGCCAAATGCGACGATACCAGCTAGCCGCTACGCTGGCCAAACGTGTTGCCTGCGGCGGCGCTTCCTCAGGTGCATCAGCACCGATGGCGACGCCGCCCGCGCCCCGCTCGCATGACCACTCGGAGCTGTCGGCGGTGGCGACCGCAAGCAACACGGCTAGCCAGGGAGGAATGGGTGAAGCACTGGCTTGGGAATGGATGCCGTTACTGGTGAAGCTCTGGCTTGGGAATAATGGGTGGAGACGGAAGCCACGAACCCTATTTGTAGACTCTTTACGTCGTAAACAATAAGGAAAGCGCCGTGAATCCACTGGGAGAATCCCTGAAAATCGATCTAAATAATTGTGGAAGATTGTTCAACGGACGAGCGAGGGAAAGAAAATCGGCGAAAATCACCGTGAGGAAGAAGACACTGTTCCGTCTTGTACAAAAAAAAAAAAGAAAAGGGAATTGGGCCAGTTTATTTAGCCCAAACAAAACAAAAAAAAAAAGGGAAATGGGCCTACCTGTCGGCCCAATGACAAAAAAAAAGGAGAGAAAATTGGGCCAGCTCACTTAGGCCCAAACAAACAAAAAGAAATGGACTGACTCATTTTGCCCCAAAAAAGAGAGAGAGAGAGAAATAATAATAATAATAATAAAAAAAATAATAAATAAATAAATAATAATAATAATAATTAAGTAAATGGGAAATTCGAGACTTATCCACACCGAAATCAAATTCTCTGTAGATAAGTTTCGAGGGGGCATTTGTAGACAATTAAAATATTTGTCCAATCAAATATTGCCACGTGATATTTTATTGTAATTAAATGATTAATTTATTTAATTGTTTATATTTTAGGAGTTAAATAAACATAATTCCTAAAATTAAATAATAAATAAATTAACATTTTTATCATCCGTTTAAATCACGAAAAGTGGGCCAATTATGTCACGCTACGTGTCAAGTTTTGTAAATTTGGAAGGGGAATATTGTTAATTTAACAATTAATTTGCAATCATCCAATTAAAGGAAGCAATGCTAAATCAAATATTTCCTACTAATCAGACTTCACTACGTCGCTCGCCAAATATGGCAACTAAGCCTCCTCCAACCCTATAAATAGGGGTGGCATTTACAAATCAAAACACAACAAGAGCCAAGGACAACAAGAACCAAGGACAAGAGCCAAAGGAGGAGACAACAACAAGAAGGAGAAGAAGAAAGGAAGACACAAATCCTCTCAAGACATTCAAGAACAATCAAGGCATTCTTCATCAAATTAAAAGAGTTCATCCCCAAATTCAAGGCGTTCTTCATTAAATTCAAAGAGTTCATCCCTAAATTCAAGGCGTTCTTCATCAAAATCTTTCAAAGTTAGTGTTCGATCCAAGATAAGGGTGCCAAGCTCAAAGATCGGCATTAATTGAAGAAATCAACAAGTTTTCAAGGAAGATCAAGCATAAGCCCTTTCCTTAAAGATAGTCCAAATTAAAGCCACGGCTTCGATCCTAAACCCAAATTCAAGATGTTCTTCATCAAAAGTCTTCAAATTCAACGTTCGGTCCAAGATAAGGATGCCCAGCTCGAAGATTAACGTTAATTGAAGAAATCTACAAGTTTCAAGAAAGATCAAGCACAAGCTCTTTCCTTGAAAACACTTCAAATTGAAATTACATCTTTGAAAGAAGAATTAGATGACTAAATTAGAGAATAGAGCCCACACAAAATTCATTTAATTCAAGTTGTAATCAATTTATACGAATTTCTTGTTAATAGAAATTCAATTGCAGGATGTCGTCCTACAATCTTATTTCAAACTTGTGAGTAGTTTGATCAACAAATATATAGCTTGAACTCGATCTGATTGTGTTTAAATTCAACTCAAGATACTTGTTTGCACTTATGCGGCACAAAAAATTTGGAAAAATATTCTAAAAATACTAGAAAAAATTGAAAATATTATTATCCAAGTCTTTCCAAAGTAAATGAGTCAGAAAATCTTAATATGTATGGATAAGAAAGAGTTCCTTTACTTAAATTGATGGAGTTCAAAAATGGTGGGAAAATTTCTAAAAAATCATCTAAGCCAGGGTTGACCAGAATAACTCCATACAAGGCAAAGAAAGATGTAATTATGCATGAAAATAGGAGGAAAACTGCTGGACTTGAGAAGTCAACCTACTAAAATAGAAAGGTACCGTTGGAACTCTACCATTAACATGGTCTTATAAGGCAAGTTGGAGAGTTGATATATCAAACAGATTTTGTAGTAAAGGACGGGAAACTTGACCAAATCAACTCATATCATCAAGATACATAGAAAGATTCGAAAGCCTAAAATATGGGTGTAGATTCTCATAATATGAAAAGTTAACTCAGTAGAAATTGCAACTATTGTAAGGACTCTAGCATCAGTTATTGACTAGAACATATTCTAGACCAAATATCTTATTCAATGATTTGAACGGATTTGTAGCTAATCTTATATTTCTTGGAGCAAAAATGAAGAATAAAAAGGGCTGAAGTTGTGCAAGGTTGGTTGTGCCTTTCCTTGAGAGAATTAAGAGCTAAAAGTGAGAGAAACACCTGCGTTCACACACTTGTCTTTGATATATTGATGTATTGACTTTGTATAAGTTCTTGTAAGGAGCTTACTTCATATCATTATGGATGTTGGGATTAAAATGGCTTTTAGCCAAGCATTTTACGTAGGGAGAGTGGAAATACACCAACTAGTTGAGACCAAGTGCACACTTGATTAGATGAAGTGAGCGAGAGGAAAAAGGCTTGTGTTTGTTTGTTTTTTGTTATAATCACTTAGAATAGTGGATTATTTTGATTTAGGGCAGGGCCCTACAAATGTAGGAGTAGTAGAGGCTTTAAACTGCATGAACATATATTATGTCTTTGTGATTAATTTACTTTATGTTCTACATGTGTGGTAGTGTTATAATATCGGCACAAAAATTGACCAGTAGAATCACAAATCATTATGTTAAATTTAACTTAAAATTACAACACTTGATCTAACCTACCCTATACCACTCTTATAGTTTCTCAAGTTGAGTTCCAATATTTAGGACAATAGTTCAGTTGTTCAATATGCTTTATCAAACTCTAGTAAAAATTTGATGTTCAAGGAGATTAAGTTATTTTACTTACAAACCAAGGGATAATTAAGATGTGTATAATCAAACGAACCTTATTAAGCTCAAGTGCTCAAGCTCAATAAAAACAATGAATTTGTTAAGCTAGGTCAAATCAAGTTCAACTTATTTGACTAATTAAATGAGTTGAGCTCAAGTTTGTCATGTACAACTTAATTGAGTTTTTAGCTCTTTGAGATAAGTTGATTTTAAACTTGAGTATGATAATACTTAGATTCCACTTAAAAACATGTCTTTTAGATAAAACAAATGAAAAGCAAAACATGTTACTTTTTAAATGCTATAGAATAAAAAGAAAAAGCTTCTTATTCATATCTCTCATTAGAAGGCGCTATTCAATTGGTCAACTGGTAGTGGAAGCTTTTACTCGAGGGGGTGCTTTTGAACCAGTGAACATCACTGATTCTGGTGTTTATTAGTGGTGGTATACAATCTATTTATGCACCAATGAAGATCTTTATAATGGAGCTCTTTTTCTATTATGTCTTCTTGCTATATTCTTAGTAGTAGGTTGGTTGCACTTACATTGTTGAATTAATTGTTAAATCCATAGCTTCAATAGAAGACACATTTATTAAACCATTTATTTATGTGGCAGTTTTTGGTAAAGCCTTGACCTTGTAAACTCAGTATATGGTCTTACATGTAGAAAGATGTCAACTTCTAATTTTGAAGGTGATTTAGGTGGATTACAGTTAAGTAAACATTTTAGAGCTCACTACTGCACAGTGGAAAGGTTTTTTAGCATTGTTAAGTCAAGCTCAAGGCACTTATTATTGGAGCCTAGCTCGAAGCACACCTCAACTAAGTTTGGGATGATGACTGTGATATGTGTTATCCTAGTTGTAGCTATGTTAGCTAGTTAGGGTGGTTTGGAAAGATAGTTATTTACTTATTGGTGGTAGTTTCTAGTTGCAGGGTAATCTAACAGTAATTAGAAACTTCTCCTTCTTTGATAGTGAAAAACCACAACTTTCTCCCATTTGTTGTTCTATGTTAATACTGTATGTGTTAACCACTGACTTAACATCGTATCAGAGCCATTGCTGAAGGCATAATTGGTTTTAATTCATTGTAAAAGCCTCCTCCTCACTAGGAAACTAGTGCAAATTGTAGTAGAAAGACTCTTGAACTTGTTCAATCCCTTAAATCCTTTTAGAATTAACAATGAGAATAACTCCATGTTTGCACTACTTTTAGATCACCTACCCACTGAGAATTATATGGTATGGGCTAGAAGCATGAAGACAGCTCTCAAGGCAAAGAATAAGCTTGGGTTTGTGATAGGGCAGATTGTAAAGCCATTTAAGATAGACACTGCACTGGTGGAAGGATGGGAGAGGTACAATGATATTGTAGTTTCTTGGATCCTAAACTCTATATCTCCTACAGTTAAATCTAGTGTGGTGTTCATGGATGATGCTTGTGAACTTTGAAATAAGTTAAGTGAAAGAATGTCCTAACACAATGGCCTAGAGTATATTAATTAAAAAAGACCTTAGCTGCATTGGCATAAAGGAGATGATTTAGTGGTAACATATTATGGTAGACTCAAGGCTATATGGGATGAGTTGTCTATGTATGATACTATGCTTGAGTGCACTTGTGAGAAGTTGAAGATTTTAGGTGAAAGATACCAAAAGAGATTGTGTTATGCAGTTCTTAATAAGTTTAAATGATACTTACTTCCTTATGAGAGATTAGAGCTTGATGCTTGAACCATTACCACCTGTGAACAAAGTCTTTCCAAAGTAGAAAGAAAATTAGAATAAGATCATTGGAAACATATAGGGATCAGAAGGCTTTGCTATGGTAGCACGAAAGGCTAATGGTGTCTCAAAACCAAGAAGTAGGAATAATAAGCCATATTGCACACGTTGTAAAATATCTGGACATAATTTGGAGAGCTGCTTCAAGGCTAGGAATGCACAGCCACCTATCTACTCCCACTGCAATATGAAAGAGTATCGTGTGGAGAGGTGCAACAAACTCAAGGGTTATCCACTTGAACCCAAATTTTTTTAGAAAGGGAACAAGGGCACAACCTAGGCTAATCTAGCATGAAATTCACTTCAGGAGCAAGGGAATGGACATTCTAAGGATGAGGAGAAAATATCATTAACTAACCATGAGTTGATGGCCATTCTTGCAGGTGGATAGACAACAGCCAATAAACTTTAGGATCTAAATTTTATTTGAGAGATTTAGAACCCCTAAAATACTTCTTGGGATTGAAGTAGCCAAGTCAAAGGAGGGAATTAGATTGTGCCAAAGTAAGTATTTCTTAGATTTGCTAACTGAACATGGGATGTTGGGAGCTAAACCTGTGAAGACTTTAATTGAAACCAATCATCATTTGATTGCCATTGGAGAAGAGGTGCTCAAAGATGCAAGTTTGTTTAGATAACTAATAGGAAAATTGATAAAACTAACTTTTACATGACTAGACATTGCACACTTGGTTCAAGTGCTATCTCAATTCTTGACTCAGCTAGAGAAGCTACACTTGGAGGTAGCCTATAGAGTGCTCAAATATCTAAAGAATGAACTAGGAAAGGGGATCATCTTGAGGGCAAATGGAGAACAGAAGTTGAAAGGGTATTCAGATTGTGATTGGAGGAGTTGTCTCAACATAAGAGAGTAGAGTTCGAAAGCCCCTCTTCTCTAAGTTGTACCTAGTTAGTTAAAAAGTTTGACCACTCCTTAAGAACATGTTAATCTTCTTTGTCAGTTTAAGCTTCCACAATGCAGCTTAAGAGAGAGAAAAACTATTGCTAGCTTCACTTTCTACATGGACTATTAGCCTCTCCTAGATAGCAATGCCCAAATGATATGTTGATTTAACAGTAAACTGCCCACTCTTAGTGTAGTGCCAAACTAAGGTATCTTGTGCACCAAAATGGCTACGAGGTGTTTGCAATATGAGATTGAAATTTCCTTACATAAAACCTCTCTAATTTTATCATCCTTCCAAGCACGGAATTCCCCATCAATCAAGTCTACCACGATTGAAAATTTTGAATCTTGGGGTCGTGGAGTAATTGGTTTGGAGTTGTGGACATGAGGCAACAACTTGCTAGTCCAAATCCTAATGTTTTAGCCATTTGCCACCCTTTAATAAATGGCTTTAGCAAGTAGGAATCTATCCTTAATGATGCTCCATGTATAGGATGGATTCGACCTAACTTTAGCTTGGAGAAAATCATAATTTGGGAAGTATTTAGCCTTTAAGACTCATCCCACTAATCTCCTCGGATTCTTTGTGAGGTGGTATCCTTAGTGAGGTTTGCCGCATTAAAATGTTTTAAGTCACGAAATCCCTAACCTCTTTTCCTAAGACTTGTACATAAGACCTCATAGCTATGCCAATGTATAGGGTGTTTTTTTGCTACATTCCACCAACACTTCACTATAATCACTTTCGTCTCTCTTAACAATCCATTTGGCATTTTGAAAGAACTCATCGCAAAGTTTTAAGTGTGTGTAGTGTGGCCTTTATTGGAATACTACACCCCGCTTATGAAAGTAGTTTTTCTTTCCACCCCCAAACCCTTTTCCACATTTTCTCCTTAATCTCCTCAAATAGTGCCATTTTGAATCAACCTACCAAAGAGGGAAAACCTAACAATTTTGAGGAAAATGAGCTAACATTAATACCAAGGTTACCTACTAGCAACTTCTGCCTATGGATGTCCAAGTTGGTGTTGAAGCATATAGAGGATTTAAGGAAATTAATCTCGTATCCAAATGCTCTAGAATATAAATCCAAGGCTATTCTTACTGCTAAAAAATCTCCCTCTTTAGCTCTATAAAAAATAAATATGTCATCGGCAAAGAATTGGTGTGTGATTAGGGGTGCTCCTCTAGCAATTGAAATGCCATGTAATGCTCTGCTGGATTGTTGTTCTCCAATCAAGGGACACAACACCTCAGCGCATAGGATAACAATATAAGGCAAAAGTGGATCTCCTTGCCGAATACCCCTTTCTGGCTTTGGAAGTCCAAAATAATGCTTGTTGAAGATAAAACAATATTGGACTGAAGAGACACTTAAGCAGTAAGACTATAACGGTGGGGTTGAATCCCAGCTTCAACAGTGTTTCTCTAATAGAAGGCAACTTCAATCTGTTGGAGGCTTTTCCCATGTCAAGTTTGATGGCTACCAATCTCGTGCCTCCTCTTCTTTTGTTATGCAAATAATGATGCAACTTATAGGCCAAGCACATTTTCCGTGATCAATTGTCTTGGGATAAAAGTAGATTGCATTGAGGAGAAAAATGTTATTTAGAAAGGTCTTTAATCAATTTGCCAATGCTTTTGCAGCTATTCAGTAGACTACATTACATAGACTAATCGATCTGAACTACTCCAAAGATTCCTACTTCGAGCATTTGGGGATCTATAATATATCCATGTGATACATCTCTGGATAATCCACTTGGTTGTTTAAGAAGTTGAGAACGCAGCCTACCACATCATCCCCCACTATGCTTCAATATTTTTGGTAAAAAATTGGTGCCAATCCATCTAGTCCATGAGATTTAAGGGAACTCATTTGCATTATTGCCACTTGTACATTATCCTTAGTGTATGATCTGCAAAGTCTACTGTTCGTGTCAGCCCTAAATTTTGGTTTTACTCTTGTTAAAGCATTATTGAGATCTTACGTAGTGGGTTTCTACGAGGTAAACAAAATGAAGAAATAAGTCTTTACCTCATTATGGATGAATCAAAAATCCAATGTCTATGTTCCATTGGCAAGCTGTAGGCCAACTGTGTGGCTATTTCGCATACTGTTGGAAGCATAAACGTGAAAAAAGGTAGTGTTTTTATCTCCTTCCATTAGCCAATGCTACATACTTATTTGTTTCCATTTAATTTCTTTGCTACGATAGATAATTTCATATTTTGTCCAAATCTCTACATCTAGTATCTTTAAGTCCATTTTCATTGTGCCTTGTCTAATCTTGCAAATCTCCATGTCCAAGTCTTTCAATTTTTGATTGGAACCATTGGCATCAAATGAGGTCTAACAGATCAAAACTGCTTTACTTTTTTTCAACATCTCCTGGACCACATTGCCGTGGTACACGAGAACAGGGGATTTTAGAAGGCTTTTAATAGCTTCAACAAACCCAGGTAGTAGTGTCCACTTTGCCTTGAACTAAAAGGGTCTTTTTGTTGTGGATTTTTCCCGCGATTTCCATCATGTTATTACAAGGCCAAGTGGTCAGAATAAGCTATTGGAAGATGGGTGGAGATCGTTCTAGATAATGTACTAGCTAGCCAAGTAAAGCACATGCATGATCAAGTTACTTTCGCATAGTGTAAGGTGCTTCACAATTGTTCCACTAGCTGAACTTATCCCTTCTAAATCCTATGCCATGTAATCCAGGACTTAGCAGTACCTCTCTTAAGTCCTCCAGTTTCTACTAGGGAGTTGGCGCCACCCTTTCTTTCTTTTCCAGATTTGCAATAGTATTAAAATCCCTACAACATAGCTAAGGAAGGTAGGACATGGAGCTTAAATATTTGAGCATCTACCAACAGGACGTCTCAAGCTTGCCATAAAAACTAGTGAAACTCCATCTGGTGCCCAGCAACTTATCCTCGACAATTGCATCAATAATATATCTGGACTATGCCATAACTTCCAAATGGATAGCTTTATCCTATAAGAGGGAAAGGCCTCCCGAACGGCCTATAGATAGAACAACAATACCATAGAGGTTAACCTTAATTTTTAAAGCACATATATAAAAGACATTTGCTTTGATTTCAGAAAAAAAAAAACAATAATACGGGGGCAATGAGCTCGAATAAAGGAGTCGAGCTGTTGAACTGTCCAAGGAACCCTAGTCCCTAGTAGGTCTCCATAAGGCACCTCATGGTTCTTTGGGCACAGCATAGTAGTCTCCTCCATTTCACCCATGATAAGAGGAGAGGATACATCTCTGCTTTCAAAACTATGCCCACATTTATGAAATATCCCATTTGAACTACTATTGTCTGATAAACTTCTTTTTAACACTTCCACTCCTTTGGCCAGGGTTTTTGCAGGGCTTTCCACATAAACGGATCCTGTTTTAGATTATTAGTCCTGCTAAACTCTGGACTGATTTAGCTCCAACAAGGCAGCAAGCAAGAGTGACAATTGAAACTTAGAAGGATGATCTGTCAAGGGAAGAAGAATCAGTCTTGCAAGTATTGAATTTCATTAGTTCAATCACAAGTCCTACAAAGATCTTCAGATTCTATCAACCAGTAGAATATGCCTCAACCACATCAGAAATCTTAACCTTTCTTGCCACCTGATGATCCCAATTCTCCCTTCAGATAATCATAATACCACCATAGCATATCCAAAGCTTTTAGGATAGAATTTTGCCACTTGGAATAGAAGATTCACCCTAGCTCTTTCAATTAGGAACAAATTATGTTTCATTAATGGAACCATTCTTGAGCCTGCAAAGGAAGATCCTCTTTATCAAGCCTGGGCTAGGTGCAATGATTGGCTATTGAAATCGATGAGCCCTTCATTAGCCTCCACTGTCTTTTATATAAGGCATGCTCATCCAATGTGGGAAGTGCAGTCTAGGAGATTTTCCCAACTAGATGACAACCAAGTTTGCAAGCTTCAGAGTGAGCTTTAGGGCATAAATCAAGGAGACAAAAATGTAGATGCATACTACATTGATCTGATGACTATTTTGGAGGAGATTAGGTTATATAGGCCGCCTCGTTACTGCAGCTATGGGAAATGCAACCAAGGATGCTTTTAGAAATTTGTAGATCATCAAGAAAGGACGAAGTTTATAAGTTCTTAAATGGACTTAATGAAGCCTAATCTTCTAACAGGTCATAGCTTCTTAGACAACATCCTTTCCCTTCATTAGATGAAGCATACAATGCTATAGTTGTGGAGGAAGCACAAAAGGGATTAATCCCACACTAGTAGCATTGGAGTGATACTTTTACTCTAACTTCAGCATCAGATAGGATGTTTAAAAGAGGGGAGCTAATATGTTTACACTATGGAAAACGTGGACACATAAAGGATAAATTCTATAGAATAGTTGGATTTTCACCCAACTTTAAATTCACAAAGAACAAAGGGAAGAGTAGTCAACTATCTACAAGCCAAATATCACTGATGAGCTCGGTTGATGGTGATGATAGCAAGAAGGAGGAAGAAGACATGTATGATCAGTCTCAGGATCAGTTAAGGAGACTGATAGGCTTGTTGGAGAAGCATGGAGTTAGTTAAGAAGGTGTGATGCTACCACAAAAATAGCAGGAACTAAATAATGCGCAATGGTAATCTGACTACCAAAGCTTTTCCAACTTTACAGGTACAACTCTCCATGATCAATGGCCCGAACCTTAACACCTACCACTCACGACACAACACATTTCACTTACCTCATAGCTTTTACCTTAAAAAACCTATATTAGCAATAACTTGATCTCTTCATCATACTCTTAGATTGTGGACACTAGTGCATCAGACCACATGTATGCATCAATTGATCTTTTCTTCAACTATCATCCAGTTCATAATCTGTTTGTCAACCTTCCAAACAAAACCGAAGTCCCTGTAGCACATGTTGGGACAGTAAGAATCTCAGAATCTCTAGTTGTTGATCAAGTATTTCATGTTCCAACCTTTGATTTCAATCTACTTTTAGTTAACAAACTTACTAAGTCTCACAACTACTTCTTCATTTTTAATCCTAATTCTTGCCACATCTAGGGCTTCTCACCATGAATGAGAATAGTAGCTAAACAATGTCATGGACTATATGTTCTTCAACAAAATTCAGACAAAAACCTTCTTCATTCATAAGGGACAGACATTATATAGTCAACTAGTGCTGCTTCCAACTCAGACTTCATTTTGTGAAATTTTAGGCTAAGACATGTATGTCACAATGCCATTGAGAAGTTGCACAAATATCATCCTTTCATTAGCACTATGGCTCATAAAGTTTGTGAAATTTGTCCTACGGCAAAGCATAAAACACTTCCTTTTCCTTTACATATAAAAAACAGTAATTCTCATTTTGAGCTTATACATATTGACACTTGGGGTCCTTATTCTTCTACTGTAATTAGAGATTATCATTACTTTTTAACTATAGTTGATGATTTCACTAGGTGTACGTGGACATATTTGAAGAAACATAAAAATGACATGGTTCATATTTTACTTGCCTTCCATAAACTAGTTCACAACCAATTTAGATACATAGTTAAAACTATAAGAACTGACAATGCACCAGGGTATAATATGACTAGTTTCTTCATTGAAAATGGTATTATTCACCATAGAACATACACTGAGATGCCACAAAAAATGTTATTGTGGAAAGAAAATACCAACATATTCTGTGTGTTGCTAAAGCCATCCTTTTCCAGTCTTCAACGCAACTTAGGTTTTGGGGAGAGGCAGTGCTAACCGCAACTTACAAATTAATAGAATACCATCAAAGATCTTGAACTACAAAAGTCCATATGAACTCCTATTTAAGAGGACACCAGAGTATGCTCACTTAAGGGTTTTTGGTTCCTTGGCTTTTTGCTCCACAATCAAGAAAGACAGGTCTAAGTTAGATTCAAGGTCACATAAATGGTTTTTTATAAGGTATCCAACTGGAATAAAAGGGTATAAATTTTACTGTCTTGATACACATGAGATCATTGTTTTTAGAGATGTCACATTCTTTGAACACTTGTTTCCTTATAACAATCAATATCACAAAGGCATAAACTGTCCCTCCTCAGATCACATTCCCTGACCTAGTCACACTTCACTGCCTATAATAGATGATGATGCACATTGTGATCTTGATGTCATTAGGACTAAACAAATCCCTAAGATTACGATCCTTCAATCTAATGACAACTTTGCAGCTTCTCTTATTAACCAAACAAATCACTCAGAAACCTTAATCTATCACAATGCACCACCTGAAATTCCATACCAGTTAGACACTGAAAAACGGGAACCACATAGATGTCTTAGAAAGACAACTAGAGTTAGGAAGCTTTCTAAGTATCTTAAGGCCTACCATCATAACCTTGAACAACCTGCACAGCCATCATTATCCACTAGTCACCCCATTTCCAATTTTCTATCCATTGAAAGACTATTAAAAGAATACTTGTGCTATCTAGTCAAATTGAATCAGGTGCATGAACCAAGTTCTTTTGTTAAGGCTATGATGGAACCACACTAGTGGTAAGCAATGGTGGATGAGCTATAGGTAGTGGAGGACAACCACACGTGGGAATTGGTTCAACCACCAAAAGATCAACACATAGTTAGTTACAAGTGGATGTTTAAGACTAAATTGAGGGCTGATGGGATAGTAGAAGATATAAAGGAAGGCTGGTGGCAAAGGGATACACCCAAGTAGAAGGTTTTGATTATAAGAAAACCTTTAGTCCTGTTGTCAAACAAACCACAGTGAGAGTTTTCTTTGCCTTAGCAGTCTTACAAGGTTGGAAAATGCAGCAGTTAGTGACAACAATGCCTTCTTAAATGGGGAACTACATGAAGATATGTACATGGAGGTACCATCTGGATCTGATATGATTAGATGTGATATATATCCAATAAAAATATGGTCTGCAAGCTAAAGAAAGCACTTTATGGCTTGAAGCAAGCCTCGAGATAGTGGAATGAAAAATTCACAAGGACTATCTGTGAGCATAGTTTTAAGCAATCAAGCTTTGATCATTCCTTATTTCTAAAGGATACTGATGGAGAGGATTTGATTGCATTACTTGTGTATGTGGATGACTTAATCATTAATTGCAGAGAATAGACAAAATTGGATGAAACAGTGCAATTTCTCAAGTCAAAGTTCAAACTTAAGGAGTTAGGAAATCCAAGATATTTTCTTGGAATAGAAGTGGCCAAATTAGATGATGGAATGATGTTGTGCCAAAGGAAATACACCTTAGATTTGGTAGAAACCTATGGAATGTTAGGGGCAAAGACAACAAACACATCGATAGATGGGAATCAGAGGTTGACAACGTAGGAAGGAAGCTTATTGGAGGACAAAACATACTACAAACAACTGGTAGGAAAGTTGATATACTTAACTTTCACCCGGCCTGACATTGCATATTCTGTACAAGTACTTTCCCAATTCATGTCTCAACCTACAAACAAGTATCTTGAAGTAGTTTACAGGGTATTAACGTATCTAAAGTCAAGCCTAGGAAAAGAATTTTCTCAGCAAAAGAAATGATCTCACTTTGTCAAATTACACAGATAGTGATTGGGGAGCATGTTTGGATTCTAGTAAGTCAAGCCTAGGAATCATGGGCCACTGCATCTTCTTGAGGTCTAGTAAGTTTGGAAGTCTAAGGAGCAATCTGTGGTTGGAAGGAGTTCCACAGAAGCAAAGTAAAGGGTAATGGTAGCCTGCACTTGTGAAGTCATGTGGATTCAAGGATTGTTAACATACTTTGGAATGAAGAATACAAAAGTGACCACAATCCTCTGTGACAATTAAAGTGCCCTACAGATATCAACGAATCCAATGCATCATGAAAATAGCAAACATTTTGACTTAGATAGCCATTTTGTAAGGGAAAAGGTGAAGGAGGGAGTTATAGAGACTAATTATATCAAAACTGAGGAACAACCTATAGATTTGCTGATTAAAGCTTTGAATTTGAAATGGTTCCTTATCTGATCTCCAATATGAGCATGGAAGATTCACACACTCATCTTGAGGGAGGGGGCGGTGCTAAACTCTAGACTAATTTAGCCCCAGCAAGGCAACAAGAAAGAGTGACAACTGAAACTTGGAAGGATGATCTGTTAGCTAAAGTTGCTGATCTGTTCAGAAACAAAGACAGTTGCATTGCTGTATTTATGGTGGTTTCTTAGTTAGCTGTCTAAGTGATGGTTATGCTTATGTAGTTAGTAGAAGTTTGGAGCAGTTAATTGAGGAGTTAGTTAATGGAACAGTAAACCTGCCAAAAAAACTAACTTACTGGCTCTGTGATAAATAGGTTGAGATGTTTTCCTGTGTGGCGGTGAATTGAATAATAATGAAATCGTCCTTCTCTTCTTTTTCTTGATTCTTTCTCTTCGAATTTCCTAATAGGTCCCAAGTTGAAAGGGTCTAAAGGATTAATTTGAGAGTTACCACCTTGGTTACTGTCTTCTGCTGGTAACTAGTTCATGGAAAAGGCTGCCCCTGGCTGGTGCAAGTAAGATTTATTAGGTAGTTGTCCATCAAGCTGATCACATATCTTATGAGCTTGTTCATAATCAACTTGGTAGGGTGGGTCCCATGGAACTAGAATTTTCACTTCATTTGCATCACAATCACGCGAGGAATGTGGCCTGGGACAGTCGGTTCTCACTTCAGATACTAGACTATGAGGTTTTTTGATCTAAGTCGACCACTTGGATTACTTTGTGTGATACCATTGTGTTCCTTATCCAACAAATTCGTCTCATCTCCGGACGGACCTAACCGCCCAGGGATTTGGCCCGGATTTGGTCTCGTAATCCAATTCAAAAGAACCCCTTCGCCAATAGACACGGGAAGCCCGCAATTTCAAGATTTGCCACAAGTTGACAGGTCAGAACGGTACTCGCACTTTGTTGCCAGATTATGGATTCCAATAGAAAGGATGGTCGTATTCGCTGATTTCTGATCAGCTTCCTTTCACTTTCTTCCTCTCTCAACCAAGGGACCATACGGGGTGTGAGGTCCTTGATCAATACATCCATCCTCATAAGTTCACAAGCGCGCTGGATGTGCTATTTTTCTGCAGACATAGAAAAAATTTGGTAGACGTCCATACGTGAAGCAACTGTTACCTCCTCCCCGGCGGACGTTTTCAATTTAAGTTATCGACACAAGGGTTCCTGAACATTTATTTTAACTCTGATCTTCATTGCCAAAGAAAAGGACAACCACCATCGTCGTCAATCCATTCCACAAAGATACCGATGGAGTTACCGCTAAACTTATCCAAGTCGCCATTTATTTTACCGGAAGGAATACCATGGACGTAATCAGTGAAGTTGCACCAATCCTTGTTGACAGCTTGTGGGTTGTGGCCTTCCCTAATCGTATTTAGGATAATGAGATTTTTGTCGAAAATCCATGGTCCAGATTCAGTCGCCTTCCTTAAATTGCATGTATGCTCAAACCAAAGAAGAAAACGATGCTGGATAAACGAGTTACGTGCATACCTTTAACCAGACTGGTCATTCTTCGAAGCGTGGCTTTTAAGGCTTCAAAATTTGTCCCACGATGAAAGACGTATCTACGCACCAGTGACAATGCCAAATTGTTTTCAGTACAAATCCATATCTCAGCACAAGCTTGTTTCCTAGGTTCAAAATCTCAGAATCCATGGTTTGCTATGGAAAAAGGAATACAACAAGTTGAGCACTCATGCGAGAGAAGGACAACTCTAGATTTTAAAGGAGTTCTTATTTCATATATTCTTTATATTTCTAATTTTAAATAATTATATTCTTATTATTTAATATGAAAAAAATTATAATTTATAAAAAAATTTGCACAAACATAGAATGTGCTTTATTATTAAGAGTTTAAAGTTAATTTTGGTTGTACATTGTTAATTTACAATGTTATCCTTAACAAGTAAATTTACACAATTTTCTTTATTTCAAAGTAACCAAACCCACATAGTTACTAATATACCCTTCTTTTCTATAGTATATATCTACACTTAATTATATTATCATACAAATAAGACTTTTAGTTGTGCATTATAAAAGTATATAACAATCATGAATTATTAGTTTTGGCTTTTTTATTGTTTACTTTTTCTTTTAATATATTATCTTTTTTATTTTCTCCTAGATTATCTCTCCTTTCAAATTCATTTTATCTTTGCTTTTCTTATTTTGTATATTCTTTATGCGTTTAATATAGTAAAAATATGTATACTATGGTATTATGGAAGTAATATGTTTGGGTTTGACATTGTAAAATTATACAATTTATCCTTAATTTTTATATTTATCCATTTCTTTTTTTATATTTTTATTCTAACTTACCTTTCGTTTTGTCTAATAAAAAATTTCCTTTTCTAATTTTTTTTCCTTTTTCATTTCACATATTCTTTATATTTTTTATTTTAATAATTTCTTATTATTTAAAATATAATAATGTATAATTTATAAAAAAATTTGTACATGTATAGGGTCTGCCAATTTTACTACTATTAAGAGTAACTTTTTTTATGTTGTCTCTGACTTCTTTGATAACCATCAATATTTCAAAAATAATAAATGTTCAATTTGAGTCGAATGGCAAATTGCTAGTATGTTTGATTCTTTTCTCCTAGAATAGAATGACCTAGCCCATAGATCCTAATCTTGATGTTAGCTAATGAATATCAATAACACTATACTAACCAAAGTCACGTGGTGTATGTCAAAATGTTTGTCATCACACATGGGAAACACAAAAGGTCTTCTACCACTTTATGTAAATTTGCTCAACATTGGACTTTTGATGAAAAATGTGAATGGACTTTGGCCCGCACGCATGGACTTTGATTTTAGCCAATTCAATTCAAATGGGCCGATTGCCCCTACAAGGGAGAATGAGGGCTAGCCTAATAACGAATTTTACATTTTGATGAAATGTTTTTTTTCTTTTTTTTTCTGGCCTTATAATTTTTAACTTCAAAACACACCCCATTTCACAAAGTTTTGGAAAGGCTAGCCAAACTTGTCCTTTCATCAACATGGCCTCCCAGAAAAACCTTTTCCTAGACAAAATGAACACGACCAAACACACCTTCCAGGAACCAGACTATTTGTGGCCCTCTCCAATAAACCATTGCAGCCCTTTCTCGACAGATCAATGCACCTATACATAAGATCACATAAACATTTATAAGTACTTGGGGGTTTAGGCATTTGGTACACACAATCTGATCGCTTATGTTACCTACGCTTAGCTAAGTCGTGAGGAAGAAAAGAAAAGATATGAGGAAATCTTTTGGGATTTGAGCCTATGATTTGGATAGTACGGGCTATGGTTTCGGAACATGGTTGCCTAGGATTTCTAGGATATGTATGGCCATACTAATTCTCATTGTATAAATAACCACTCTTCTAAATGGAATAAACAAGTTGAATGGAATATGAAATAACTAAAAAATAGAGAGAGAGAGAGAGAGAGAGCAAACATCAAGCTAAGTGCGTGACATCATCATAGGTGTTGTGTGTGGGAACAAGAGCCAGGAAGATTTGAAGGAAATGGAAGGAGTGGTTGTTTAATGTGGTAATAGTGCCGAAACAAGGAGAAAAATTGAGAATGCATATAAAGTTTAGAGAATTAAATAAAGCATGCCCTAAACATTGCTATAGTTTACCTAGAATAGATCAATTGGTAGATACCACAACTAGATTAGAATTACTTAACATGATGGATGCCTATTAGGGTTCTAATAAATACCATTAGCAAAAGAAGACCAGAGTAAGGTTAGTTTTATAATTCCTTTTGGAATATATTGTTACAAGGTAATACCTTTTGGACTAAAAATATTAAGACAACATATTAGAGGTTGGTGGACAAAATTTCAAAAAGCAAACGTCAAAAACATGGAAATATATGTGGATGACTTGCTGGTAAATCTACTTACAAAGAAGAAAATGTTTAGGATTTACAAGAAACATTCCAGACCCTAAATTAAAACTCAATCCTTCGAAATGCATATATGGAATAAGTGAAGGAGAATTTTTAAGGTATATGGTTACCTAAAGAGGAATAGAGGTGAATCCAAAAAGACTAAGGGCAATATAGAACATGTTATCACCCCAGAATATAAAACAAGTTTGAAAGTTAGTAGGGTGTCTAGTTGCTTTTAGCCATTTCATCTCCAAGGCAAGAGATAAGGGACTACCGTCCTTGTAGCTACTAAGAAATTCAGAGAGATTTGAATGGACAGGTCAGTGTGAGGAATTATTTTAGCAACTAAAAATACTTTACTAAGCTGTCATTATTAGCCAAACTCGAGGTAGGAGAAAGGTTATATGTCTACTTGGCAATCTTCAAGGAGGTGATAAGTTTGGTACTTATAAAGGAAGTATGAGGGACACAACTCCTAGTGCACTATGTTGGTAGGGTATTATTGGCTGTCTAACTAAAATACCCAAAAATTGAGAAGCTCATCTTGGCACTGGTTAATACTGCCCGAAGATTGCGAGCATACTTTTTGAAAAATCCTATCACCGCCCTAGCATAACACCTGCTCAAACAAATAATGTAGAGAAGTGAGGGAACGGTGAGAATAATTAAGTGGGTAATAGAATTGGGAGAATTTGATTTATCATATCCACCACAGAGATTAGTAAAAGGGTTGGCCCTAGTTGATTTTATTGCCAAGCCACAAGAGGAAGAAAAATCTGCTAATGTGGATGGTATATGCAGATAGTTTAGCCACGTAGGCCGGAAGTGGAGTAGAGGTGCTACTCATTAGCCCAAAAGCAGATGAAATAGAAAATAAAGTACGACAAGGAACAAGGGATTCAAATAATGAAATAGTGTATGAGGCACTAATCTTGAGATTTAGGATAGTAAAAGTGCTGCACATAAGAAGGGTACAAGTTTATCCTGATTCTCAATTAGTGGTGGTTAAACAATATCTAGGAGAGTTCAAAGTATGAGAGAAAGCATGAGAATATACTTGGCGAAGGCTAAGTAATTGGCCATAGTAATGATTAAATTTTAGTTACATCAAATACCTAGAGAACAGAATACCAAGGCTAATGAACTAGCTCGCCTAGTTTCTACAACCAAGGTAGAGGTGACCTAAGATATTGGGCTGAGAAAGGTAGAAATGGTAGCACAAGCAAAGCACAACCTAGATGATTGGAGGATGCCTATAATTAGTTAGTTGCCTGAAAAGGGCCAAAAATGAACAAAATAAAAAAGTATAAGGTAGCACAATTTCTGTTGATAGGAGAAAGTTTGTATAAATGCTCATAGTTCATCCGTTGTTGAAGTGCCTAGGTGGAGAAGAGGCATACTATGTAGTAAAGGAAATTCATCAAGGATGTTGCAGATCAGACATGGGTGGAGTCGAGCTCTCTAGGAAAGTAGTATAAGTAGGATATTATTAGCCCACGTTGAGAGAAGATGCTATTAGAATGGTAAAAACATGTGAAAAGTGTTATAAGCATAACAATTATGAGGTTAAATTAGCATAAGAAATGAGCATAACAATAAGTTAAATCCCATTCTCCATGTAGGGAATGAAAATAGTAGAACCATTCCCTACAATACTAGGGTAAAAGAGGGTTTTGATTGTGGTTGTAAACTATTTCGCAAAGTGGGTAGAAACTGAAGACTTACCACAAAGATCAGAAAGCAAGGTGATGAGATTTTTGTGGAAAAACATAGTTTGTAGAATCTCATTGGAAAAAGATCTAGGATTTGTACAGAGAATTGAAAATACAACAAAATTTCAGCTCGGTGACCCACCCAAAAACTAATAGCCAAGAAGAGGCTATAAACAATACCATCATCAAGGTAGTTAAAACAAATGTAGATGGAGCCCAGGGTAATTAGCTAGAAGAGTTGCAAGACATACTGTGGGCATATTGGACTAATCCTTCCATAAGAATGGTAGAAAGCCCTTACAGCAGTATGGGGGAGAGGTGTCAATCCCAATTGAGATTAGTGAAGAATCACACAAGATTATGACTTATGAGGTTGAACAAAATAAAAAAATCTTGGGTGAAGAGCTAGACATGCGAGAAGAAAAATGGAAAATGGCTCACTTAAGGAATTTAAAATATAAACAAGGATCATTGCTTGGTTAAACTGAGGAATAAAGTAAAAAGCTTTACAAAGAGGGATTTAATACTTACAAAGGCTGAGCTTGTACATTCTGTACACATATTAAAATTTAGTGCCCAATGAAATAATGTCACATGAAAAATTTAGCACTAAAATATTAATCAAATCAATCTATTTATTTATTTAAAAATTTAAAATAAATATAATTTCTTAAAATAAATAAATAAATTGATATTCTAATCAGTCAATCAGATGGTAACAAATGACACAATCTTGTTAAAAGTAAACAAGACAAGGACTCTATAAATTTAAACCTATTTATTAAGGATGATGGATGGGGTTCAAATTGTGATAGTCAATAAGACTATGCCACGTCAGCAGGATGATGCAGCAACTTCATCTCTTCTCTAACTATAAATTGGAACCAAACCCCATGGAAAAGGAAGACAAAAGTTAGACAATGAAGCAGCTAAAGACTTGAAACTTTTCAAATATTCTCTGGAATTTCCATGTATATTTAAAGTGTTTTTCATCCAATTCAAAGAAGTTTATAGTGTTCTTCGCCAAATTTAAAGAAGTTCATCGTGTTCTTCACCAAATTTAAGGTGTTTACCATCAAAGTCCTTAAATCTAGTGTTTGATCCAAGATCGTGGCTCTAAGCCCAAAGATCACCATATTGAGAACCTAACAATCCTTAAGAAAGATCAAACACAAACCCTTTCCTTGAAGATTGTTCAAGTTTTAAACCAAGTGTTCTTGAAGAAAGAATTAGAGGATTAAAGTTAGAGAGTAGAACCCACAAAGCTTAGTTTGATTCAAATTATTCTATGTTGCACCAAGTTTGCTTATTATTTAAGAATTTTATCCTATAGATTTCTAGCACGCCTATGGGACCTCTCTACCTCTCATCTCTTTCTTTGTCAAATTTCGAACAAACTTCAAGTTTTAAACAAATCCCTATGCCAGCAACAAGGGAAAGTCAACCAAAGTTGCTACCTTAACTGCTGCTGCAATTACCCAAAGTGTGGCAAGAATACTAGAGTACTTCAAGCCAACTCCTCTCCTTGTAGCTGTTGATAATCTGCTCTTTGTGAGTGAAAGCCATAAGGACAACTCCACACCTTTAAGCCTTTGCTCCAATGCCTCATCTACCTCCAACATGACGCTAGTCATGACGACTAACACTTCAAGTCTTGAGGACCAAATCGCTATATTAACTAAGGTCATCAAAGCGCATGCCAAAGATGTCCAAGAGCAAGAGTCACAAATCTTGAGGCTAATGGACAAAGTAGGCGATGCTGAAACTGGTTAGCAAGTTAAAAAGGCACTTGAAGTGCCTCATGAGCTTAAAGCATTTTCCAAACAACCAGCCGATGATTGAAAGAAGTCCGTAGTCAGAGAACTTCAAATTTTCTATGACGACTTGATCTCTATTGATCAATTGAAAGAGTTCATTAAAGGCACCATCAAAAGCAAATTCGATGGAAGAATCAAGTTAACTCTGATATATGCCAAGCCTTATTCAACAAGAATTGACAACCTAAAGATGCCAATAGGCTATCAACCCCCTCAATTCCAATAATTTGATGGAAAGGGAAACCCTAAACAGCACGTAGCTCACTTTATAGAGACATGCAACGATGCTGGGACATATGGAGACCATTTATAAAAGTAGTTTATCTGCTCGTTGAAAGGAAATGTGTTCGACTAGTATACTGACCTTAAGCCTAAGACCATCGATAGCTGGGAATAAATGGCATATAAATTTCTCAACAATTTCTATAGCACAAGGCGGATTGTTAGCATGATCAAACTCACAAATACTCACTAATGGAGAGATGAGCTAGTCATTAACTACATCAACAAGTGGAGGAACTTAAGTCCGAATTGCGAAGATTGACTTTCTGAAGCCTCAGTCATTGAGATGTGGATACAAGGCATGCACTAGGGGCTACGGTACATCTTTCAAGGGATTTGACCCAAAATTTTTGAAGAACTGGCCACATAGGCTCACGACATGGAGCTAAGTATAGCTGCAAGTGGTGTTAGTAGACTACCTATTTTAGAGTTCCAAAGGCTGAAAGATAAGCAAGAAGTAAAGAAAGGGGGCAAACTCCCACTAAAACACCCACCAAAGAGTTTATGGCAGTACGTGCTAAACCTATTCCATTCAAAGGGTAAGAAAACATGGAAGAGAAAAAAGAAGTGCCTCAAAAGCTAGAAAAGCCAACCCTAAAAGAGTTGTAGGCCAAATCATACCACTTTTTGGACACGAACATCTGGAAGATCTTCAACGACCTGCTGAAGGCCAACCTCATTGACTTACCAGAAATGAAGCAGCCTGTAGAAGTTGGCAGGACTAATGATCCCAAATACTTCAAATAACACCGCTTGGTCAGACACCTTATCCACGACTGCTTCATATTCAAAGAAAAGATCACAGAACTCACCTACTGAGAAAAAATCACTTTGGAGGATGATAGTGCAAGTGCCAATACCATCACCATCAACAACAAAACGAAGGTTACTAAATTGGCAACTTTTTGAATGAAGCTGGCTGCTACCACAAGGAAAGCCAACTCCCTGTCGAAGATTGCATGACTACAATGGTCTTCACTAACAAATATTTGACGTTGGGATTCCAACCTTATAATAGGCTATTATTTGTCATTGACTATGCCTATGAACAAAAAATCAATCAAATGCTGATGATGGTAGCTCAACTGTAGTCAACATTTTACCTTAACAAACTCTTAGAGAGTTAAGGATCCCAACTGATGAGCTTTCAAATAGTTGTTTAGTGATCTAAGGATTCAACTAAGGGGGGCAAAGAGCATTGGGTACTATAAGAATAAAGCTACTCATAAACGACATGGAATCGACAACCTTGTTCCATGTCATCAATGCTAAAACATTATACAACCTACTTCTCGACTGACCATGGCTCCACGAGAATAGAGTAATCCTTTATACTTGGCACCAATGTTTCGAGTACTATCAAACATTGTCATGAAGAAAGTGTTCAATGACTGCATATTGTTTATTGAGGTTGAGTCCCATTTCATCGATGCAAAACATTACCTAGGTAATGTTGGGACTTTTGAAGCTAGCAACTATCAAGAAAAGGAGAAATGAGATGGCCTGGCAAAGAAAGACACCCCAACTGACAAGGTACATTCCAAAAGCCAAATGGGCAAAGAGCTAGCAATCGATGATGCCTTTAAAGGTTTGACATTACCTTTAACTCAAATTGATAGTGGAGCAATTGATAGTGGAGCAACTGCTCAACCACCTAAAGAAGCTGTAAAGGAATACCAAGAGGTTCAAGAGCAGAGGACTACAAAATACTTCAGTCGCGAGGCATAAAAACTCCTTATTAAGGCTAGATACAACCCACATGAGCTATCTCTGTTAGGAAATCTTCTACAGAAATCATCAAGCCAAAACTCATGAGTAGGACTTGGTTATGAGTAACCGAAAGGTTCTGTCTGCATTGCCATAAGAAGAGCTTTCATAACATTATTACAAAGGAAGATTGCTCTTTAAGAATTGAGAAAAGACCAGCATGAGCGTCAGTCTTCAAAAGACTTGGCCCACTCAAAAAGAAAAAATGCTGGAAACTAAAATGGCACATCATTGAAGCACTAAAACAATAAGAGAAACTTTGAAGTCTGACCCTTTCTCGCATGCAGCGAAAAACTGATTAATTATATCTTGCGATAAAGTTCTTAAAGCTAAATTTCAAACTATTGTCTTTACCAAATCTCAAGTTAAGGAAGACGATGATAGAGAAAGTGAGGGCTCATCTAACCAGATAACCTTACAAGAGGAAGAGGAACCCATTGAAGAGGATGCAAAAATCACACTATCTCAAATAGAAACAAGTTCCAAGTCCACGGTGGATGAATTAAGAGAAGTAAATTTAGAGAGCAGTGACAACCCTTGTCTCATCTACATCAGTGCCCTGCTTACAAATGAAGAGGCCAATGTATACGTGGAACTACTAAGGGCGCTCGAGATGTTTTCACCTGGTCATACTAGGAAATGTCTGGCTTAGACCTAAAGGTGGCTGTGCATAACCTAGCTGTGAAGAAGGAAGCTCGTCCTGTTGAGCAAACACAACATCAATTTCAACTAAATCTTCTCCCTTAAATTGAAGCAGAAGTCAACAAATTAGTCAAGGGTGGATTCATTTAGGAAGTTAAATATCCCACATGGATTTCTAGCATCCTCCCTATAGGAAAGAAGAACGGGTAAATTTGAGTCTGTGTTGACTTTAGGGATCTCAACGAAGTATGTCCCAAAGATGATTTTTCTTTAGTTGTCACGGAGCTCATGATTGATGCCACGATAGGATAAGAAGCACTTTCCTTCATAGATGGATCGTTTAGGTATAATCAAATACACATGGTGCATCGAATGCTACAGTAATGACCTTGTGGTAAAATCGAAGAAAAGAAAAGGTCAATTGCATGACTTAAGGAAGGTCTTTGAGTGCTTAAGGAGATACCAACTAAGGATGAACCTATTGAAATGTGCATTTAGAGTCACCTTTAGAAAATTTTTGGGCATCATTATTTGCTATCAAGGCATCAAAATTAGGCAAGTAAAGATTAATGCCATCTTTAAGATGTTGGAGCCTTGAAACATTCACTTAAGAGCCTACAAAGAACATTAGCATATATCAGAAGATTCATCTCCAAGTTAGCAGGGCGTTGTCAACTGTTTAGCTATCTTACGAAGAAGGGCAACCATTTGAATGAGATGAGTCCTGTAGAAAGGCTTTTGAAAGTATTAAGTCATACCTGACAACACAACTAGTGTTAGTGGCCTCGGTACCTGGCCATCTGTTGATCCTATACATTACTGCACAAGAATGCTCAGTAAGAGCCCTATTAGCACAAGAAAATGATGAAAAGAAGGAGAACTCTCTACTACCTAAGCAAGATGATGACACCAAATGAATTAAAATACTCACTCATTGAGAACATTTGTTTGGCACTTTTTTTCACCATCTAAAGTTTAAGGCATTACTTCCAAACTCATATAGTCCATTTGGTGTCCAAACCTAATCCACTAAAGTTTGTCATGACAAGGCCCGTTCTTTTCGATAAACTTGCAAAGCGGTACCTTCAATTCCAACAATTTGAAATCATATATACACCACAAAGGGCTGTAAAAGGACAAGCACCGGCCAACTTCTTGGCAGGCCACCGGCAAAGGAACTCCTCCTTGTGACTTCGGAGGAATTTTTCTACTCTAAATATAGAAGTCACTACAGGAGAAGGTGCTTTGTTGCTTTCTTTCAAAACACGAATCCCCTCGAGCATAGTGGTTACAAGTGGATTTGGCTTCACAATAAGTTTATAACTACAATTAGAACCCCCACCACTACTTTCGAAGGTCTGCCTCTCCACTTAGAAGAAAAGAAAATGTGTTGGTAAATTGAAAGGAAGGGAAATAATGCAACAAAGAGAAAAGTAACAAACCACCTCTTAGGCAAAATCTCTACTGGGTAATTGGAAAGTTTGCCTTCTTTCAAACTTAAAAGAGAAGGGTCTCTGCTAATTCTTTTCTATAAGGACAATTGGGGCTACAAGTTTGCGAGGTAGATCTCTGATATTAGGAGACGAGCTTCTTACATCAAGGGCCCCACCTTGAGATTGAGTAATGCACAGCTTCACGGAATGTTCTTCAAAGTAGTTATTATGAACTTTAGCCCACCACTACTTATAGGATTTGGAATGAAACTTTCTCACAACTGCAGAAACGTGGGAAAGCATACCTTGGCCCTCGAATTAGACAAGTTAGACACCCTCCAAGAGTACAAGCCTTCTTCTAGAGAAGTCTCATGAATGTCACGTGTAAGAATGCTAGGAATCTCTTGATAGAATCTAAATTAACGACAAAACTGATGCGGGTTGTAAGGCTCAACAGTGAATTGATTATCTTCTCTCAATGAAAGATAACCTGAACGGATGGTAGCAAAATAATCATTTTCAAACCAGTTGCGACTACTGTCATCAACGTAAAAGATATCCCTTTTCTTGGTAATCATGATCTCAGTCCAACTGTAAAGTCTGCCTCTATGAATTTTTTGATGCGCCTCGCATGGATCATAATACCTGGCCCTACTTTTATAAGAATATAAGTCATTTTTGGCTTATCAACTGCTTTATGGACTAGATAATGAGTTTTAAAATAATGAGCAGACGCACGCATAAACATAATGGAGCAAAAAAGGTGAATACACTTGTGAGGGCCTTCAGGAATGTGCAATTCTACCTAAACCTTGATAAATACTAGCGAGAATGGGAATGGCCAGGCTTACTACTCTCCCGATTGCCATAATACTTGCTATCTTAAAAGTACTCGAACGAACAAAGCCAACGTCCTCGATGGGAACAGCAAAGATGCGAAGCCAGAAAGCAAGAAATGCCACCAAGTAGGTCTCCATTTTAAAATTCTAATTGACATTGAGATGTGTAAAAGTTTTCTCATCGACAGATAACCAAGGCCCATGAGTGCCAATCTCACCAAAAGGGTTACACGTGGACCTAGGACGGGCTATCTTTTTCTCCTTTTGAGTTGGGGGTACTGAGTACTTTGCTTCCTTTTTACACCAAAAGCTGATCCAATCTTCAATAGAAATTGAAGAAGCTCAAGCATCATTTGGCTCTCCCTAAAGCGAGTGATAAGTATGGAACAAATGTTGACAAGATTAAGAAACATATCTCTTCCCTTACTCATTTATACCTGTAAATTACTTTGCACTTGAAACAACCTCGTTATAGAATCTCCCATAAATCAGAAGACTTGCCAAGTTCTGCAAGTCATAGAGAGACATTGATACCTTGCCATAAGAGGTAAAGAGTGTATTGGTAGAAGGACACCATGCCTCATAGATCGCTTGCAAGATGTTTGAGTTATGATTGTAAGTGAAAAGCGAGGCATAAATCACATCAAAAATTTGAGCTGCCTTCAGCTCACGTCCACACCGGCCAAGTACATCTTCAGCCCACTCCGAACAGCCTTTCGTAAAGTGGAACTCACCAGTGGACAGAAGAGCATCCCCCCGTTTAGCCTTTCCTTCGATGACCCTGCAACCTAAAGTCGGTAACAAAACTGACCTAACAATGTGATGATGGTGAGATGACTATAGTATCTAGGCCTTTAAAGTTTTACTGAACGGGATTTCCCAAGCCCAATTATCCACCTGATGAGGGATCGTCAACTTAGGCTAAGGACGACTGATAAGGGAAGTATAAACTGCTAAAATTGTACCTTTCTCTATTAGATGACTCTCCTCATCAAGAATAACCAAGTTCTCCACGTTGGAGGAAGATATACTGCTCTTAAAATGCACAATGGTGATCAACTACAAAAAAGGGTAAGAAATGTTAGGAATGAATTTCAAAAAATAAAGAGATCTATGAATAAATGAAAGCTCTATGAAGCGTAAATATATATATATATAGCAAATTCCAAAGGAGTTAAGGAGCTAGTGAAGTGACACCAATAAAGTAAAATTTTGGGCCTCAATCCAAGCTTAGCAAAATTAAACTTGGTGCTCAAAGGCTCAAAAATTCAAGCGTAGATGGTACTTATGAACTAAGTTAAGCTTAATACTCAAAGGCTCAAAAGTTCAAGCCTAAATGGTACTTGTGGGCTAAGATTATGCCTGGTACTCAAGGGTTCTAAAATTCAAGCCTAAGTGATACACGTAGGTTAAGATTAAGCCTGGTACTTAAAAGCTCCAAATTCAAGTCTAGACGGTACACATGGGCTAAGTTAAACCTAGTACTCAAAAGCTTATAAATTCAATTCTAAATGGTTCTCGTGGGCTACATTAGCTTGATACTTAAAGGTTCAAAAATCTAAGTTTAAATGGTATTTATGGGCCAAGTTAAGCCTGGTACATAAAGACTCAAAAATTCAACCTGAAATGATGCTCGTGAGCCGAGCCAAGCCAAGCCTAGTACTAAAAGACTCAAAAATTTAAGTCTAAATGGTACTCGTGGGCCAAGTCAATCTTGGTACTCAAAGGCTTAAAAATTCGAGCCTAAATGATACTAATGGGCCAAGTCAAGCTTGGAACTCAAAGGTTAAAAAATTCGAGCCTAAATGGTACTCATGGGTCAAGTCAAGCCTCGTATTCAAAGGTTCAAAAGTTCAAACCTAAATGGTACTTGTGGGCAAAATTAAGTCTGGCACTCAAAGGCCTAAAAATTCAAACATAAATGGTACACGTGGGCAAAATTAAGTTTGGTACTCAAAAGTTTAAGCCTGAATGGTACTCGTAGGTAAAATTAAGCCTGGTACTCAAATGCCCAAAGATTGAAGCTTAAACGGCATGTGTGGGCTAAATTAAGTCGGGTGTTCATGGGTTAAAAAAGGGTTGATAAATTGAAGCAGAGTTAAAAAATCAGTGCCCAAAGGCAACCTTGTGCCCTAACGAGTTTTCCAGCTAAACGCAACCTTATTCTACAACCAAACATAGCCTTTGTCTGCATCCAAACATGGCCTTATGTCTAAAACTAGAAATTCATAGCCAAACACAGCCTTATGTCCAAGCTTAGAATCTGCACCCAAACACAGCCATGTGTCCAAGCTTAAAATCTGCATCCAAATGAAGCCTTGCTCCAAACTTAACATCTACATCCAAACACGGCATTACTGATGCGCCCTCTTCCTCACCACCACCATTGCGACACTGTCTCTACACAAATGACCAACACTAAGATCGAGCACCATCCGACAAGCCCAACACCACCGCAAGTCACCTATGCACTAGAAGACCACCCACAAGCCAGAAGCCTTCAACCACAGGCCACTCTGCCTAGAAACCTGGTAGGCTCATCGCTATCTCTACTTTAACCATTGCACCTCAAATGGCCACCGTGTCTAGTCTTGCATCACCACGACTACAATCTAGGCTAAACAGCATCACTGGCATCACTATCGTGAGCCATTGTCACCACCACAACTTTGTTAGAGATTGGCCAGCCCTACAGTGATAGCGCTGGAAACGAAACGCAGCTCCAACTACAGCACAAAGACGTGAAACAAGAGATGTGGAAGGAATTCAAAAAAAAAGGACAAAGAAAGAACAGAATAAAAGGACACACCTTTGCTAATCAATCAATGATGTCGGGGTGGAGGTGGAGTGATTCCTAATTTGATAATAAATAGGTGGAATGAAAAAAAAAAAACAAGCCCAGAAAATAACTAGGCAAAAAAATAGAAATAAAATCTTCAGGAGAATGGTGGGGCCAATTTGAAGATCTAGTGATTGCACTGCAGAAAGAAGAAGGAATATTGTAGGTGTGAAACAACTAAGCAACAACCTAGTACTACAGTTACTAGAGGTTATAAGGTAACAAGGAACCTTTGTCATGATTAAAAGAAGGAAATATTACTTGCAAAAAAAAGGCTTGAACTAATAAGGTAGCAGATGAAGGTGGGAAGAAGACACTAACGTAGAAAGGTGAAAAGAAGAATTGGGCAGGAGGAGGGAACATAGGGGTAAAGGAAAAGAAAGTAAACCCTAACTAAATGCGTGGAGCATATCTGTTTACCAAAGAATAATAAAAGAAGAGGATTAAGCTATGTGTAACATAAATAGATCATGAGAAGTCAAATAGCGGCATTGCATGCATTAAATGAAAAGGAGAATGAAAAAGACAGCAAAAACTAACAAACCATGAATACTAAAAGTTAGTACATTAATGATAAAGGCCCTAGGGCTATTACAAAGTCACCCCCAATTCGAGGACAATACAATGGAGCTACTAGTTTGGGAAGACCTAGCAAAAGAAACCATAAACAGTGAAAGGCTAATAGCTACCTTAAGTTGCAAGTTTGAGGTCGAGATATAACAGGTCAAGAAAAAATACACCCGTTCTTGACCTTGCATCCCAACTGTTACCTAAGGATGAAGAACATAAAAAACCTATAGGCTTGAAGCTTGAGCTATGTACAACCAAAATGAGAAAAGAAAACAAAAGTGGCAGAACCTCCTAGTGCAATCAATGGTCCATCTTAATGGGGTCGCTAGCTAAAACATTAATTTAGTGGATAACTTCTCAGCATCACCTCTTATAGTATAGGATGACTATCTTATAGTATAGGATGACAATCTTTTGGCATTTGAGTCTAAGATTTGGATAATACGGGCTAAGGTCTAAGAATATGACTACCCAAGCCATTAATTTATTTCCTACTTCAGTTAAATTTCTTTAATTTCCCCTACAATTCAAACTCATGAACCCTCATAAACACAATTTAAAATAATCCCTTTTATTTCTCATTGACAAGGGCGCTTAATTTTCTTAAATCACGGTGGTCAAAATGAAACCAGAATAATCTTGACATGTATCTCATGACGCAAGCAACGATACAAGTAGTGTTATCGGAGGATGGATGGGTTAATATTTCAATCAATATTAGTTCAACCCTTGACTTGATGACTAGTTTAATAATTTTAAGACCTGAATCGACCTACAGATTGGTTTGCTTTAAACTCAGTTGACATTTTAATGTATTCCAAAACATTAGTGTTTTATCTCATGATATACTTTATACACACACACACACATATATATACATATATACACACATATATAATATATTATTCTGTACTGCTTACTATGGTTACGTTTGTTTTCAAATTTTGAACTTTAAAAATACACATTTAATTATTATATTTTTTAAATTTTATATCCTTTTATCTCTTATTCTTACATAATTTTTGAGATAAAAACACTTAAAAATACAAATTAAAATTTGAAAATAAACAAAGCCTATATATTAAGAATATACTTTATTAATTTAGCTTTACATTGTGTAATCACTAAAATAACCTCAGTTATTTTATCTTATCTTTTCACTATATTCTCATGGTTTTTATTTATTTAAAATCTATAATATATATATAGAGGTTAAAGGCTTGATTTTGTTGCACCAAATAAAATTACAATAATACTCTTAGTTAATATTATTTTTTATTTTTATCATTTTTATATATTTCAATTAACTTCTTTTATCTTTTTTTTCCTTGAATTTTTCATATTCTTTTAATACTAAATTAAAATAATTTACTATAATGAATGAAAACATTGTAATTTATAAAAAAATTTCTGCATATGCATCCATTGTGCTGCCGTTATGTGTATATCATTAAAGAGATAAGTCCATTTAGAATGCAGAATATAAAATTATACAATTACCCTTATTTTAAATTATCTTACTTTTTCAATTCTTTTTTTCACACTTTGCTCTTACTTATTTTTAGTTGAGCTTTATCTCAATTTTTTTCTTTTCAAGTTCTTTTATTCTTTTATATTTTCTCATTTTAAATACAATTATATTTTTAATTCTAGATAATTAAATTTCTTTATTTAAAGTGCTGTCAATTTATAGTTTATAAATAATTTTATGCACATAAGGAATGTGGAACTTTTAATTTTCTAGATAATTTAAATTATGTGTAAACAATTTAGATTATTTATGTAATTTAGAAAGTATTACATGTTGTCAATACTAGATAAATGAACTATGTCTTAACTAATCCAGTTATGTATAATTGTGACTAAGCTGCTACTTTTGAGAAACAGAGGCTCAACATAAAACAATAACGTTGCATCACACTGCCCCAAATATAGAGAAAACTCAAATGAGTACACAAAGATGATATAGTTAAAGAAGAGAAGATAGTGCCACAAGAAATGCCAATAACAAACACGATAAATCAAAGTATCTGCATCCATACGACATTTGCCTCAAACAATATCTCTCCGTTACAAAACAGTTTGGTGAGTAGTAGCAGTACTAGATCACTGGATAAATTATTGAAATATTTGTCACGCAGATAGAAAAATGTATACACACACATATATGTATATATGCATCTTAAGCATATAAGTTGATATTAACTAGTTAACCTTCCTGCAGTTGTATCTAATCTGGCCTTGATTACCCGTCAACGGCTTTATTTTCCCCATCTTCACCATGGAAATGGCAAAATCGAGGGCAAAAGCATCAGGACTAAAGCTATAAGCCGCAACAAGAAAACCCGTTTCCGGGCTGGTGAACAGCGCCTGATCGGAGTGCAAAAGCCCCTTCTGAGTCAATATATTGCAGAAGAATTTGGAGTCAGAAAAGGCCGGGGTAGGGTCGAGAGGTTGAAGATTGCTGTCGCCGCCTTGAGGCGGGCAAATGGTCTTGAGATGGCGCTGGAAGTCTTTGTCGATGTTGGTGTCGTTGTAGATGTGAGCGCGAAAGAGGCGACACTGTGCGAAGCCAAGCGTGTGGGCTCCGGAGAGCGCGACCAGGTCTTTAAGGTCGAGTCCTTGTTTATTGAAGGAGGCGATGAGCCCTCGCAAGTCCAGAGATGGCGCCGGTATGTCGCTGTTGGCAGTGTTTATGTCGGCGTAGGTGGAGTCGCGCCTTCCCAGGGGAACTTCCCAGGATGGACCTCCTAACTGTTGCGTAATAATAGTTAAAAAATAATATCTCAATGAGTAAAAGAACGCATGCAGGTAAAATGTGGGCATATATGTTAATTACCGCAGCCACGGAATCACGGGCCACAACGGCGAGAATGTCAGCGCACGACACCACGGGAGCACCACAGGCATGATCGACCGCCGCCTTGATTCTGTCAACAACTTCAAACCCTCTTGCGGAATTATTGTTGGGCACTGCCAACTTTTCGCTGACGAACTGCGGAGTGGAGTCCAAAAGAACGGATCCATCGCACCCCTGCGTGTATTCAAACGTTAACAATACTTTGCACATTACAAACTCTACTACCATTATTAATGATTTTAGTAGCTAGGCACACATACGTTAACGAAACAATCGTGAAAATGGAGGCGCAGTAAGGAGGCGCCTATGCGTTTTTCTCGTTGCACGGCCTCCTCAACCACTCGCTTAATAGTTGGCAAAGCTTGAGGGCACACTTTGTCGTAGAAACCAGGATAAAGTGGGTTAGCCAAAGCAGCAACACATAGAGCTAAAATGGTTATGAATCTTAACACAGCCATTTTCGTGTGCTTGTCAATTTTGGGTACTGCTGCTGGATGAGGATTGAGTCGCAGCCGTACGTGTATATATAGAAGCCACTTAGGAGGTGGTGGACACGCGCGGATGGATTTTGAGTTTGATAGATGGATGAGAAATTTTCTTGGACAGATATGACTTTGTCTTGGTAAATATATCCTTGGTAGATAATTAAATTGCCAGCTCAAAATTTATCACGTCGGCCTGTACATATAAATATCTGAAATTTGAATCAGTCATCACAGGGAGTTAATTATTGGCTTATTCAAATAGCTTGTGCCACAAGTTTAACTAACCAATACTTACAAAACACCCATGTTTCGGTTAATTTTCTTTTCCTGGTTTTCATAGTACGTTCGTGTGTGTGTGTGTGTGTATGGTCGGCATATA
This sequence comes from Avicennia marina, assembly GCA_019155195.1. Taxonomy (NCBI): domain Eukaryota; kingdom Viridiplantae; phylum Streptophyta; class Magnoliopsida; order Lamiales; family Acanthaceae; genus Avicennia; species Avicennia marina. The sequence goes on along the minus strand of CM032781.1, from coordinate 7,524,196 downwards.
ATTTATATTCTTTCCTTAATAAGTCTGCAAGAAATCAGATGGCATATAATCCAACCTAAGAGATAACGTGCAGGAACCACATTTTTTACGTACGCGCATGGGTGACTTACTCCATTAGTGATTTTACAGTTTCTTATGTATCATATTTCGATTTATCCATAATTTTTTTATAAAACTAAACCAAATGTACAAAATTTGAATTGGTACTGCAGGATTAGGTCTTAACTACTTAGATTTAAAACGTGATTACATGAATGGTTACTTAACTGAATTTCTTGTTATCATAAAAATTGTTGTGCTACTGCACGTAAGTACGTCTGAGTCAGCTTAACTTCATTTTGATGACGAGCAATAAATTCTTTCTTAATATCTGTGTACACACTAAGACACACACACTACTATTTAACAATGCGGGTGACCCTTATTTAATTTTTTAAAATATTTTTTATTTTTTCTCTCATTGACACTCAAAGAAAAGAACTAAAAGTCTATTTTGCAAGCTTTAACCATTTCCTATGTATATATAATAAAAATAGAAAATATGTTAGTCCATAAAGCATTTACTATACTTACATACACTACCAAAATACAGTTAGACTTTGATGAGAATTAGGGATGGCAACAATGTTGTGCAATTTGGGATGGTAAAGAGATGAGTTTGAGACGGCACAATGGGGTTGTTCCAAAGCCATAGAAAAAACCGTCTTAGATCTAGTGTGGTTAGTACTCGTATGAAGTGTCCCAAATCCGCTCTATCTACGATGGTAAATATGAAGCCGTTGCAGATTTTGGGACAGATGTAGGTAGCCATTGTTATTTGAGATGGTACTTATCAAACCATCTTAGATTTTAAAGACAATTTTGTAAACACATTTTTAATCTGCAGCAGCATTGATGAAGCCGTCGCACTATTCGGGACTGAATATGAATGTCATCATAAATTGAGACAGGTTAACCAAGCTATCTTAGGTGCTACGATGGGTAGCAAAGAGTCATCTCAAAATTGAGATGGCCAAGCTGAAGCCATTGTAGAATCTGAGACAGTAGATGTACTCCATCTCAAATAACAATTGTTTATTTTCCATCCTAATTTGCAACATTTTTTTTTTTTTTTTTTTGGTTGTCTTAAACATTAGGATAGCTTTTTAGTGTACACCCCAATTTGGGGTTGGATTTGGGATGCATTTTGGCCATCACAATTTGTGAAAAACTTTATAACCCTACCTGTTCATTCATTTTAACAGAAAACAACCCTCTCTTCAACACATCACTCCATTCCCTCTTTTAGCTCTTCTCCCACTAGCATGAACCTAAGTGGTATAGGTTTCTAATTATTAGGTTATTTCACCTTATTTGTATGTTGTTTGATTATTCCATATACACGAAATCATATAACTCCTCAAATCTCACTTTATTTGTTGTGTAATGGTAATTACTCATTTGCAGATGAAGAGCTTCCATATGTCTTTGAATATGTTGTATGGAATACATAGATTTATATGTAATTGGCAATGATGAATTATTATATTTGAATTGCTATATCAATATATATATATATATATATATTGATACATATATATATATATATTATTTAGAATACTTTTTTGAATTATATATTGTGCAGTAGTAAATTAATGACGACTTGTTGATTTATATGTGATGTAGTGTTAATTATGTTGATACACACACACACACACACATAACATATACTAACTGTGCTAAACAATTTGTAGATGTAATGTGCTCCATTTATATTACTATTTACATAATGCTGCATTAGATGAGCTACTGATGTCATTATGATGATGTGTTGCAAATAAAATAAAACAAGTTGAGAGAAATCAGATTTTGGGTGTATTGCAAGAATTATCTAGGTTCTTAGGATTTGAGGTTAGAGTTCGAAAATGGTTTAAATGAGTTTTTGGATTGGGTTAGTGCACAATATGATTGTATGGATGAAAGCAAGATTAGATGTCCATACTCTTGGTATAAGAATTGCAAATTCTTAGGCCCAGATGAAGTGATGGTACACCTATTTAGAAAGCACATCTGTAGAAATTAGTTCAATTAGACTAGTCATGGAAAAGCCCCAATTTATGATGCATCGACACAAGAGACGAGCACTCATTGTGCAACTTCAAGTGGTGCCAATCCAATGTTGATTTGGGTCCAGTGCATAGTCTATGATATAGTTATATTTTATAGTGGTACTGGGACAAGAGGTGAAGCTCTATCATCTCAGTCACTTATGAGTGTAGTCAATGATCAATGGGATGGAACTGCAAGTGGCCTTCATGTTGTTGGATCGAGTGACTAATTCTTTAAGGTTCTTCAGGCGGGAGATGAACCTATGTACAGTTGATGCGAAATTTCTCCCATCTCTCGACAATTGCGAGATTAGTGAATATTAATGTAGAGCACAACATATCATAAAGCTGCTACGATGACATTTGTAAATTGATAGGTGATATACTTCCAAGAGGGCACTAGATGTCCCTTAACTTCTATAGTACCAAATGGTTAATAAGAGAATTGGGACTTCCTGTTATGAAGATTGATTGTTACAAAGTCGAGTGCATGTTGTTTTAGAAAGGTGATGTAGATCTTGAAAATAGTAAGTCTTGTGGATAAGTTAGATAAAAATCAAGATTGGGTTATTCATCTCAAAAGGAATGTGTTCCATAAGTATGGTTACATTGTTTACCTTTAATTCCAAGACTACAACGGTTATCTATCTCAAATGCGACGACAGAACACATGACGTTTCTTACATGTCACCATAACACTATGGTATAGATGCACTTCACCAGTACATATCTTGATTTTGTAGCTGAACCATGTAACATGCGTCTAGGTCTATGTGAAGACAGCTTTCTCTCTCATAGTGCGCATGGGTAGACATATTCTTGTTAGCTGGTTGTGGTGACTCTCTATAACTTTTCTTTAGGGATGTGCATGACATCTTCTTACATATTTCTTCCATTAGTGGCACCTAGTCCCATAAATTAGAAAAGTCTTATAAATATATACCTCCAAGCACTTATTGATTAATCATTGTACCTATAGCATGAGGCAGTAAAGACATATGATTCTTACAGTGCCATGTACTTCACAATGCAAGTGGCTCTTATGTAAACAATCCATAACTTGCCAGCTTACTCAATGCTTGGTGGATGGAGTTGCACTAGGATCATGAATTGTCCAATTTACATGGGAAAATAGCAAAATATTTTACTTGCAACATTGTTAAAAACCCTATTACTTTGATTGTCATCGTTAGTTTCTACCACAAGACCATCCACATAGGAGGAATAAAAATTTTTTTACAAAAGATCATTTGGAGAGATGGTCGTGCCTCAAAAGGAATTTGGAAATGAGAAATAACAATGTGAATGCCACATCAACCGTGTTATTCACAATTTGATTAGTCAAATTTCTAATTTTAAAGTGGAGCACAAGTGGACTAAAAGAGAATTTTTTAGAATTTGCCACATTGGAAGACAAGTCTAATCTGACACAACATGGATATCTTGCACATAGTGAAAAGTGTATTTGGTAATATTTTACACATTGTATTAGATGTGAGGGGGAAGTTGATAGACAATTGGAACGCTTGAAAGGATCTTGGGATTATTTTCAACCGTCCAAAACTAGTTGTCCCATTAGACAATGTTGGACTAAAATCAAAGATCATTTACATTCTTAACCAGGATAAAAGAGGTGCTTTGAGTGTGTGGTTGGTTGGGCTGAAGTTTCCAAATGGGTATGCCTTAAACATGGTGAAGTTTCCAAATGGGTATACCTTGAATATAGGTAGATGTGTTGATATGCAAGAGATGAAATTGTATAGCATGAAGTCTCATGGTTGCCATGTTTTCTTGGAGCAATTGCTACCTATTGTGTTTAAAGATTTGTTGCTTAATTATGTATGAGATGCGTTGATTGAGATTAGTTAGCTATTTCAACGGCCATGCATACCCATGCTAAGTATGTAATCACAGGATAACATGAAGGAAAACATCATGTTAATCATTTGCAACTTAGAAAAAATCTTTCCTCGTGCTTTGTTTGATTTCATGGAGAATTTGATCATACACTTACCATGAGAAACACTTATAGGTGGCCTCATATAGTACAAGTACATGTATCCTTTAAAGAAGTTAATATGTGACATGTGTTGTGTTATTACTGAGTGCTTACCACGTACTTAAATTAGTTTTGTCGTTATGATAGGTTGTTGCATAGTTTAGAGAAAAAGGTAAAGAATTAGATATATGTGGATGCACAATTGTAGAGGCCTATATAGTGGAGGAGATAGCCACATTTACCACCTTTTATTTTCTATCAGATGTGGCATCTAGACACAGAAGGCCTCTATGTAATACAACCCATCTAGCTCAAAATACTACCCCCAAGTTCTTCATTGTCAACTACACTGGCAAACTATCTGACAAGCAAACTCTGAGGTGTCTTATGGGTGAGGAGCGTTATGTGACAAAGACGTATGTGCTACTAAACTATCTTAAAGTGAGACTACTGTATGAGTGTGAAATCTATTAGGAATTCTAATATCTTTGGTAGCTAATTCACATAAGTTTGCTATACACAAATTATCCATTGCACCTATTAATTTTTGTTAAACAATACAACTATGTAGCTGTTGACGTAGATGGAGTTGTTGTCAACCATTTCTTGTCATAGTTTAGAGACTTTGTGAGTTCTGTCATACATGCATGTTCCATGGTTCAATTAAATTTTTTCAAGGTAAATGGTTTCATAATGTTAACATCCATGTAGGTGTTGGATATGAATAATCATATTTCAAACCCTATACTCCGTAGGTTAACACAAGGACCATCTAGCCATGTGAAAAGTATACATGCATATATTGTGAGTAAGTTCAAGTTTCACAGCACATTTTACTAGTAAGGGTTTCAGACACAAAATTATGGTGTATGCGTGTGTAACTCAACTTAAGACAACTCTAAGTATAACTTTTATGGAGTAGTTGAAGAAATATTACAGTTAGATATATGGATCTACTAGGCATGATTGTAATTTTGTTTAAATGTCTATGGTTCGACTCATAAGAGGCCAAAGAGTGCAATCGAAGTACCAACTTATAAAAGTGAATAATGAAAGGCTTTACCAGAAGAATGAATCATTTATATTGGCACAACAAGTTGTTTAGGTGTACTACATGAACTATCCTACGATAAGGATGGTAAGAAGTGATTGGTAAGTGGTCTACAAAACTAAAACTAGGTCAATGGTTGAGAAATGATAGGAATATATACTATATCAACCTAAGATGGAGTACCCACCCCAATAGTGGACAACGATATATGACGTGCCTCCTCTCCAGGTCCCGAATGGAATGCAATTATATGTTGACCTTGACAATGAATTGCACGGTGATAATGAGGAGGAGTTAGAGTTTGGGTCTTACGTGAGCACCTCAGATGATAGCTACAGCTCGGGTCATGAATGAGTTAGTGTAGTTTAATCTCCATGTATTTTGAAAATCACTTGTCGATACATGATTTCTATGATACAATTAACATTGATAGCAACTTCATGACATATCATTTATGGATACATATATATTAAATAATGAATATGTATAAAATCATTGGACATTAATAGCAAGAAAATTACAGATCATTTGTGGAGCAATATGAACTACCCAATGAGCACGTAGAAAATAATATATCATTAATATCAAGAAAATTACACATCGTATGTCATACAATTTTTCCTATCATTTACATACACAAAATTACATTTAGTTATACCAAATAAATGGAATAAAAGAAAAGTAATCCCTAACTAATCTCCCATCCCAAAATCACCAAGTGCTTCAAATGGATCAAATGGAGTAGAAGGCCCATCCTCTGGAAAAGAGACTAGAATATATGGGTTAACAAACTTAGGGGTATGGGGGTTGTGCCCTATCTGCCTTGTCCTTAGCTCATCCCTTACTATCACAACTAACATGAACTAATGTAATTGGAATGTGACATGTGTTTAGCATCTCTCAATACAGTTCATCTCTGCATGAAAATCATAGAACCCCATGAATATAGAGTGCCTCAACTACTCTAACTTGAAATGTGAAGCACTAAGAGCATTGTTGAAACCTAACTAGAGCAGTGGAGGTGGATGTTATGGGGCAAGGTCATCTGCCATGCCCTATGGCTCCTCATTTAGCTAAGACAACTTTGGAAACAGCTATAGTGGTAGGATGAAGTAGATCACAGCTTGTGGAGCTCTAGCCTCCTCAGTGGCATCTTCCTCAGTGTCATTAGCTAAACACAGTAGTGTAATGAGGTAAATGTGCCACAAGAACTAATGAAGTGAACATGTCACAAGGACTTACGTGAATTATGAGCACATCACTACATGCCCTTTCTAATCGACACCCCCACATTAAAGTGTACTCCCTTCAGCATGGCATAATAAATAACTGTAAGTTCCCTAGAGATGGAAGCATGATGGTTCATAGGCTTTATTCATGCAATAGTGAAATACCACAATGTTTTTCTGATGTTATCTAGGCTAGTTATGTTGAAAGATGTGATGAAATCTACTAACATTTGAGACCTATTCCAATGCTCTACCTCTAGGCAAATTGTGGCCGCCACAACCTCAAGTGCCCTGGGATTGTTCATTAACTATGGAAACCCAGCACTATAGGGCTCATTTGGTATGCTTAGATTCCAATTGATCCTCCATGCCATTATGTCCATGTGGCAACCTTATATATGTACACGCTTTGCATCTATCTCATTAGTCTTCTTTGCATAAAACTCACAAGCTATGGGCACTGCCACTGGTTCTGTGAGATATCTTGTAAAAGTGCCCCAATTCTTTGATATAATTGTTGTAGCCCAATCACTACATCTGCTAACCTATGCTCCAGCACTAGAATTAGAGTCTTGTAGTCTCCTCGTGTTGGTTAGCCACCTCTACACTCTTATATTTCTTTTGGTCTTAGCATGGAGTGGCTCACTTTATCCCAACATTGTCTCAAAGCTACATGCTATATATAGAAAGGTCAAGGTACATACATATATATGTGCGTAACTTGAAAGATTCAAAGAAATGCATGCTGTAAAGCTATGTCAATTTCTATGTGATGTATTAATCCCCATTGATCATCACAAACATGCCATTTCAAAGAAACTCCCACTTGTTCACAGATGATAGAACATGACAAATATGCCCCTAAATTCATGCTTCAAGTCATTGCAGAAACTATATAGAGCCATTGTGCGTAAGCTTAACAAGTCATAGCTCTGTGAAATCTAATCTCAACCTTTGTGATTATGGAAAATATATTACAAGCAAGTTCATACAGTGAATATTACTCCTTTGTGTGAATGGCAAACACTAACTCCCATGGAGCTTATGTCTTATGCACAAAATAACCTCATTCACAGAGGTGCACACTCACTCACACATTTAATCAAGCACATTGCATGCATACATATAACAAGCCTCCCCTGGCATTCCAAACTATTTCAATTCCAACAAACACACATCATCCAACATATTCCAACACTAATACAACAATTTCTCAAACTATTATACCATATTCATGGACCAATTCCACAAGAACATACGTCTTATTGTAACACCATGAAACATAGAACACAAATGTTATACAAGATTAATATAGAAATAAATTTCACATTTTAGGGTCAACATTTAATAGGACTAAGGGTGGAAGCCAGTTTACCTCATATCAGACAACCTTCAATTGATTAGTGAATGTGGAATTAAGAAAAATTAATGATAGCAAAGAAATTCTTCAACCTTGAAGTGTGTTTTTTTGAGGTTTCAAGTACAGTTGTGTGTATATATATATATATATATTTAGATTATTCAAGAAACATCTAGAAAGATGTTGCTTTTTAATGGCTCTTGTTAAGTATGATGTTGTAACCGTTGGCTTGAAATCACATCCTCGTCAACTTGATGATGATGGGAATAGAAGCCTTCTAAATTTCTCATTATCTAGGTTGCCAAGATTTGAAGACGACAACAAAATCTAAAATATTTTTGGATTATCCATCACCTATGTCGTCGCGACATTGAAGACAATGATAAATCCAGAAACATTGTGGATTTTTGGTCATCTAAGTCATTGCAATGTCAAAGGTGACAACAAATCCATAAAGTTTTAGGCTTTGTTGTCATCTTCAACATCACGACAATGTAGACAATGATAAATCCAAAAAATCATTGGATTTGTTGTTACCAATTTGTGTAGACGAAGGAGACAATGATGGAAGACTTCACGTCGTGTACCTCATGGTGACCTAGTGATCAACATCACACCTTTATTTTTAAAATTTTCAATGGTAGTGATAGTTTGCATGATTTAGCCATCTCAGATCTGTCCCTTCATGTTTTAAAACCCTATATCCCTAACTTCTCCATATTTTTATATAGATTTCACAATGTTAGGGCTTCCAATCTTACTTTCCAACTATCCAATCCTTCCACAAATGACACAATCAGATTCTCCTATGATTTTGCAATATAGTGCATGTGTATTTCATGGATTGGTTTAGGCTTTTTGCCACCGTTTAATTTTCTAGGTTTAATCTACTATTTTAAGTCTATATTTGTCATTCCCACTCTTCATTACCAGTACAAATTATTTGACATTATCAATAGCACATATGTTGGTTTGCTTTCAATTTTGAATGGTTGATTTATGTATATGTATGTTGGTGTTGGAATGGATGTTTGGTGCATTATACAAATGCATTTATTTGATGAATTATATTATGAATGGAGAAGTTTTTGGCCATAAATGTTATTAGGTGGAAATATTTAAGGTTTTAGGCTTGAAATTTACATTCATTACATGCGTATTTCAAAAGGTTTTGTTAAGCAAACTTAGGCCCTATTAGAATGGTGTTTATGTTTGAAGTTAGTGTTCTCAAAAGTTTTCTTACTATGACTCCTACTTATGAAATTAGGGAAAATCTCAATTTCAAACTCTTAGCACAACAATTCTCCTCCGATTAGCCCACTTTATTATTTGTCCTCCAATGTTCCTCGAAACTTGTTCTTAGAGTTGTAGATTGTCATGATAACATTAAGTCACTTAGATTTTTTGGTGTACACTGGCATGAAAGCATTTAATCAATTATTATTTGCCACATATTGCAAGGTTGGCCTTCACTTGATGACATTTGGTGTTTATTTTCCAAAATAGTTGATATAAGCTATTTTGTTTGATATGATGAATAAATTTGTTTGTATTATCTAACTTTATGACTTATGGTTTTAAGCATGACATGTGGAGCATCCTTTAATTCCATATCGCAAAGGGGTCTTAGTGGGTAAAGGACAAGGGACATCTTACAAGCTCGCCCCCTAGGCCTCAGTCGTTTAATGAGAATGAAATGCAGGCACCATCTCAAACACAAGATGATCAACCATCCTCTTCAACATAACACACCAATTGCCCATTGTCATCATGAAGCTAAGGGGATGGGACCATGATCCCAACCACTCTGAGCATAAACACAGCATCTCATGCCGTCCTAGGTCAAGGAGCAAGTGCACATCACACCTTGTACAATTCAATAAATACATGTTGATTTTTTTTCCTATCAATTCATTTTTTTTAAAGATTTATAACATATTTTTTTTGATTAATTTAGTAGTGCTCAAAAGGAGGCAATTCATTGCATCAAGTCCATCACTAGTTACTATAATGGCTCATTGACTTAGAACACCAATGTGCCACACAACACAAAGCAGTGGTAGTTTAAGAAATATAAGCTATTATCATGTTTATAATTGCACTTGTTAATGTCTGAATTGTATGTCCATTTTACTTCTTTATACTTAGCAATGGCACGAGCAATATATGTGGAGTCCAATTAGCAATACCACCATCGAGAGGGCATTTAAGAAAAAGGCAGTGGAGCTCATTCAAAAGAGCTTCTGTCGAGCAAAGGTGTCAGGGAAGAAAGCAGATTGGGTTCCATAGGGGAAGTGGAACAAAATGCTTACAAAGTGGGCTAAGGATACGTTCAGAGTTGTTAGTAATAAAAATAGAAACAACTGCTTAGTTGATAACACCTCAGCTTCTACTATCTATCAAGGTGGTTCCATATCAGCTAGTACACACACTAACCACCTAGTAAGTTCTCTCATCCCTAATTAATTCACCTAACCATATTTCTTTTTGGGACGAAAATCACTTCATTTTTTTCAATATTTCCTAGGAATTAAGGATGGGTAGACCCTTGATGCCTCTTAAGTTGTACTTAAGATTTCGGAAGAGTGGGTAGGTCCATAAGTACAGAGGGACGGGGCATGTGCTACAAACCTATTAAATTGCATAATATAGTTTTGTTTGTGTTATGGAGGTTTTACATTATTAATGAATTTGTTTTACATAGGAAGTGTTGCTGAAAATGCAGCATGACCAAGATGCCATGGATTAGGACTGCCCTCCTAAGAAGATATTAGAGCTTTAAGCTCTAACAACAACAACAATATGGTTCTCACCGCTCTTGATAGGTTCCAAAAGGGTTGACTACAAAGAATGGGATAAAAGGCCAAAGCATATCAATAGCTGCTCTGAGGTTTTTCCTTGCCGTCATCTTCACAAGTGGGAGAGCTCACTAGAGTGAGCAATGAATTGTATCACACAAAGAATGAGCTGAAGACCACGGAAGGGCAATTGGATGACTACAAGAAAGAGTTGAGAAAGACACATTCCAAGGTAGATCGTATTATGAATGCCATTAGTGCACAGCTTGGCATCTCCCTATTATCCCCTAAGGATGATGACAATACCGAGGATGATGCTAGTGATGACGAGAGGCTTGACACTAATGAGTAAGTTGCATTCCTTAATAACCTCATGTTCAAATTTTGATTGTAAAAAACTTTAAAAAATATGTATAATATATTGATATTTTTTCCTATTTAAGCTAAGTGCAAATTGTTCAAATTATTATTTCTTGCAATTTGTCTTGTCATTTAGGTACACCTGTGAATGTCTCTTATTAATAAAATGTGAAAAAAACCAAAAAAAAAAAAAATCTTTAAAACCCAAATCTGTCTTAATGATGTGCCCAAAAAAACTTGCTTCCATCCCAATCTTGCCGTTTTAAAATTGTCCTTTATTGTACCTTACTCTATTCGTGCTAAAAATAGCAATCCCAAGCCATGCCAAATGTTTCCATTCCAAAACCACCTTTAAAACTACAATTTCAAATCTGTCCCAAAAATAATAATCCCCAAACCATCCCAAAAGTTGCCTTTCAAAAATTTTCCCCTCCCTAACTAACTCAAAATTATCCCCATCATAAGGATTGGTTGAGATTGACCATTGTAGTTATTCGAGATGACTTTTAGAAATCATCTCAAAATTTACAATGGATTTTTTTACCATCGCAATTTTCAGAGATGGCTAGCAGTTGCCATCTTAGATGTTGGTATGGCATTCCTCTTAATTGTTGCAAAAAATTGTGTTGCGGTTATTCGGGATGATTTTCGAGCCATCCCAAAAACTGTCACGATTACATTTGCGATGGCCTTGTTGGACATAGCTATCTCAAACGGTTGTTCCCATCCGACAACATTTTGGTAGTGATAAATTAAAAGGTGAAAAAAATAACATTAGATTTTTTGAGAAAAATGGCAAGCCAACAAATTTGTATTTTAGAATTACTCAAAGCAAATTAAATTAGTTAGAAAATTAGTGAAACAAGTGGAAAGGAATAACAACAAGGAGTGATGGATGACTGAGCTGCTTAGTTCAAGCTTGTGAGTAGTTCAATCGACTATTTAGCTTGAACTCGATTCCATTGTATTTAAATTCAACTCAAGCTACTCTTATAGTTTCTCCAGTTGAGTTCCAATAGTTAGGACAACTGTTCAATTGTTCAACAAGCTTAATCGTACTCTAGTGGTATTTGACGTTAGAGGTGATTAAGTCATTTTACCTACAAACCAAGGGATAATTTAGGTTGTTTCATTGAGCTCAAGTACCGAAGCTCAAGAAAGACAATGAATTTTTCAAGCCATGTCAAGTCAAGTTACTTGACTAACTAATTGCGTTGAGCTCAAGTTTGTCTTATATAGCTTGATTGAATTTTAGCTCTTCAGGATAAGTTGATTTTGAACTTTAGTATGTTAATGCTTAGATTTGACTTGAAAATATTTCTAAAAACGATAGAGAAAACTAATGAAAAGTAGAACACGTTACTTTTTAAATGCTGCACAATACATGAAAAAGAAACCTTGAATTAGTTGTTCGGTCCGTAGCATCAGCAGAAGACATTTTCACTAAACCATTTACTTATTTAGTTGGCATTTGTTTGGAAAAGCCCTTACCCAGTAAACGTGGTATACGATCTTTCCAGACTATATCAACTTCTACCGTAAAAGATGATTTAGGTGGATTACAGTTAAGAAAACCTTTTAGAGCTCAATAGTGCATGGTGGAAAGGTTTTTGAGCATTGTTGAGTGAAGCTTAGCGTGCTTATTGATCAATCAACCCGTGCTCGGATCAACTTATGCTATTCAATTGATCGTGAGCTCTTCATGAATCGAGTTCGAACACAGTTGAAAACATTCTTTTAAGGACAACAAAGGGAACAAATAAAAAACAATCAAGCATCTTATTACGTTTTATATTTTTTAAAAAAAATACTACAATATATAAAGAAAAGGTCAAACTTTGATTTAGTTGTTACATTCATTGTTCCGCCAAGGGACATCTTCAATAAATTATCTTTCTTCTTGTTCTACTTTTGTTGGAAAAGCTTTGATAGTTTGAACTTGTGTGCAGTCACATAAAAAGAATGATGCCTACTTGAGGGCGAAACAATGGTATTAAATGCTTGAAATAGAGTTAGAGGCGACCAATTTTATTTTAATATTACGAATTAATTAAAAATGAATAAATTACGATTCTTTCGAAGGATTTACTAAATTCTGGTAAACTGAGTTTCCATAGTTAATATCCACATCTGACTTTGTTAAATATATAATTTTATATATAAACAAATTAAATAGAATAAAATAATTAATATAAAATAGAGAGTATTAAAAATAAAAAATAATGACAGTATTACGTGAGTGTGTGTGTGTGTGTGTGTAGATAATTATTTTTTCAACTATCATGATGATTATATATATATATAATGACATATAGAATTGTTTTGTGACAATTTCAATTAAATTATGTTCAATTATTTATCTTCTAATTTGCTATTTAATTATTAATGGTTTCAAGCCGACATTAAAATTGGGTCAATCTCATTTACTCCTACATTTATATCAACAAAAAAATTTAGCATCATTTTAGTTCTTCTACTTTAATTGTTTTTATGTTTGCATTAAAATCACTCAATTAAATTTATTAAATTTGAATCTTATTGACAAGAAAATTTCTGAACTGATAATTTTTTAAAAAAATTTCTTATTTAAACTCATTTATGTGCTATGCTAACCACTTGTTTCTTAGTCATCTATAGATACATATGTTGCATCACATATGTAGATGAAAAAATGTGAAGTTTTGTGCCTCCAATTGGGTGTTAATTGAAGACTAAAAAAAGATGGTAGACTGTTCAAAAATTTTGGTATGTAGAAATGGCAAGGTTATTGTTCCATTGAATTCCCAACTGGCCTCTCGGCCTTTAAACGTGCTACTTCTTCTAGAACAATTTAGATTTAACTCTCTAATTGATTCAAAACTAACACACGAGAAAAACATGCACGAAGGAAAAAACAGCAAGTAAAACATCAAACAAGAAACATGACTGCATCACTACTAGCAGTCCCAGTGGCTGGGATGCTGACTTGTCTGATTTTGATGAATTGTCAAGCCGAATCATTTTAGGAGTGAGTCACATCTTAGGCTATCATTTAGCACCTTTTAAAATTCGAAAAACAAGAGCTTCAAAATGGACTTCTGTAGGGCCGGTTGCACAAACTCTATGCGTGCATGTAAGGTAGTCTATTTCCAATAGCCCCCCTCAAAATGTAGAGCGGTAATTTACCATTCCATCTTGTCAAAAAAACTCTTTAATTGTTGAATTCCTAGTGCTTTAGACATTATGTCAACAATTTGCCCTCTAATGACACATGACAAGTCTTAATTATCCTTACTTGTGCTTGATCCCTAACAATATGACAATCTATCTTAATCTGCTTACTCCTTTCACTAAAGACTAGGTTAGCAGCCATGTGAAGTGCTGCCTAATTGTCATAATGCAATAAAATAGGTTCAAGATGTTTAGTTGCAAGTGCTGCAAGGATATATCTCAACTAGGTAGGTTCACTGCATGTAGCTACCATAGCTCGGTACTTAGCTTCAGCTGAGGATCTTGATAAAACCACTTGCTTTATAGACCTCCATGACACTAACTTCCTAATGAAGATACAGTATCCTGTGATGGATCTATGGGTGTCAAGACATGAGCCCCAATTTAAATCACAAAGAGCGTCTAAACCAACTAAGAAATATCAAGCCTAGTAATAGTTAAGTAAAGCCATCTTCCAATGAGACATTTAAAGATCAATGGATCCTCTAGTAGAGTTCCTTGATCCTTGTTCAGCTTGGAGTTTTGTTGCATTGGGCAGATGGTTAGCTTGCTCCTTAGTATACCACTATCTAAAAGTACATCCATGGCGTACTTCCTCTGATTGATATAAATTCCACTTACACCTCTAGCAATATCAATGCCTAGAAAATACTTCAAACTTCCTAAGTCCTTGTTCTTAAACCTTTTATCCAGGAACTTCTTCACATATGTGGCCATGGCCTCTAAATCACTTCCAATAATTATATCATCCACATAGACTAATAGGGTCATAAATGAATCCCATTTTCTCATGATAAAGAGGCTATAATCAGTTCTGTACTGCTCAAAATCATATTCTGTCAAAGCATTGGTCAGAGTAGCATTCCATTGCCTTGAAGCTTGTTTTACACCATACGGGCTCTTGTTCAATTTGCAAACTTGTTGAGGTTTTCCTTCATGGTATCGTGAAGGCTTCTTCATTTAAATTTCTTCATCTAATTCACTATGTAGGAACGTATTATTTACATCAAGTTGGTACAACATCCATCCTTTCACTGCAGTTATTGTTAGGAAGCATCTAATGGTGGTCATCTTGGCTAGTAGAAAAAAGGTTTCTTAAAAGTCTATTCCTTCCTTTTTTGTGAATCTTTTGCTACTAACTTGGCTTTGTATCTTTCTATATTTCCATCGGATTTGTATTTAATTTGGTACACAAACTTGCAACCTATTGGCTTCTTCTTAGCAGGCATATCAGTTAGTATCCATGTGTTGTTTTGTTCTAAGGCTTCTAGTACTATTTTCATAGCTTGTACCCACTTGGAATCTGCTGAAGCTTCTCCATAAGTCTTTGGTTCATCCTTAGTAGAAATAGCAGCCAAAAAACTTTGGTAATGGGGGGAAAATTTCTGATTCCTCAAGACATTCTCAAGTAGAAGTTTAGTAGAAGTTTGGTGACGTTATCCACTTAGAAGAAGTGAGGGAGCACTAGCTAATCAAAAGCAATAATCTTGAAGCTACTTTGGTGGTTTTCTAACTTTACTTGTCCTCCTCAAGACAGCTACAGGTTGTTGGTTCAATGTAATAGTGTCTGGCAATCTTGGTTCAAGGGTATGACTCACATTAGGTTTTGTGATATGTTAGCCTTGGAGGGGATCTGCTGGTTTGTGGCTATCAGTTTCAAGTTGTGAAGGAGTTTGGGACTAAGAATAAGGTTGGTTGAGACTAGGAGAGACAAGGAATGGATCAGCAACGTCACTAGTGGGCAGTATGAATGTAGTCAAGTCAGAAACTGTATTGTGGTTGATCATCTTGAAAAAAAACACATTTTCATAGAAAATCACATCTCTTGAAATAAAAACTTTCTTTATCTTGAGTTCAAGTAACTTATATTCCTTCACTCTATAAGGGTAACCTAAGAACACGTACTCTTCTCCCCTAGCATCAAAATTTTTTCTTCCTTATTTCAAGGTTGAGGCATAACATAAACACCTAAAAATTCTTAGATGTTGGTATGACAACATGACTTTAAATAGCATCTCATAAGGTGTCTTATTGTTTAAAGAGTTGACAAGGGTTCTATTAACTAAATAAGTTATTAAAATGGATTCACTCCAATACTTTAAAACTAAACCAAATTGAAACCTTAGTGCTCTAGCCACATTCAGTAGATGTTAGTGTTTTCTCTCTACCACACCATTTTTTTAAAGGGTTTCCACATAACTCTTTTGATTCACTATGCCTTTTTCTTGATGGAAATCTTTAAGTCTAAACTCAGAGCCATTATCACTTCTTATCACTTTTATTTTAGCTCTAAACTAGTATAAGATGAAGTTTGAAAAGACTTTTGTTATTTCTCTTGTATCTAATTAATTTTGGAGCAAATAAGTCCAAGTTGTCTTAGTATAGTCATCCACGAGTGTTAGGAGGTATTTGCTTTCATTAGGTGCTATCTCACTCATAGGCCCCCAAAGATCACAGTGTAATAGGTCAAAGGATATAAAGCTATATGATGACTGTGTTCAAAAGGTAATATGTGTATTTTGGCAATAGGGAAAATAGGACAAGGTAGTTTATTCGAATTGGAAGTGTTCACATTTATCAAAACTTCTTACAAGAGTTCTAACACTTTGCTAAATGGATGTCTGTGTCAACAATGCCATAAGTTTGCAAAAATTATAAAGCTTACAGCATGTGGAGTGTCAAATGAGATTAGTTTGCTACGACTTGCTAGGTCTGCAGAGTTAGCTTGATGCTACACTTTTCCTTCTTGAAATTGGTGTAGTCCATTTCTCACCTCGCCTCTCCCAATCATGGACTAGGTAACAAGGTCCTACATAACACAATAGGAAGAAAAGAAACCAAATAGTAGGAAGTAGAATCAGTTAGCTTCTTAACAAACAACAAATTCATGGTGAAGGATGATATGTAGAAAACATCTTGTAAGGTAACAAGCTCAGTTAATTTTACTACTCCTATGGAGTAGCTATAACATAAGAGCCACTAGGCAATTCGATTTGCTTAGAAATCTTTTCAGGCGTGGATGTGAAGATGCTTGGATCACAGATCATGTAATTTGTGACTCTAGTATTAATTACCTAAGAACAACCTTCTGGTTAGATTGGTCTAAGGCTTGGGATCCTTGAACTTATCAAATTGCCGTTCATATTCAAGGAATTGGCATCATACGCAGTGGAGCTAGAACTGGCAACATTTGCTGCAGTGAGGTTTAAAGGTTGTTCTTCTTTGTTAAGTTTGTTGGCTGCTATCTTTTCACTGGCCAAGAGAACCATTAGCTCATCATATTGAGTCCTAGTTAGTGTTATATTTCCATCATCTCCAAAAGAAGCATCTCCTCCATCCTGTTGTAAACTCTGCACCTGGTTAGCATAGCTTGTCGTTTGTTACCTTTCTAGAAGAACTTGTGGCTTGGTGGATAGCCTTTAAGCTTTTATCATTTTTCAATATGATACCCTTTCATGTCGTAGTGTGTGTAGATCGAAGGTTGTGCATTTCTAGCTTTGAAGCAATTTCAAGGCTATAGTCTGAAATCTTATAGTGTGTACAATACAGTTTGTCTTTCCTTCCTACAGTTTTAAAAACATTACTACTCCTTTGGGCAACCATAGCCACGCCCTCTAATCCATGCATAGTGCCTAAGATCTGGTGTTGCTTCTCTTCTTGTGGAATTATAACAAAAACTTTGTTTATGGGGGGTAGTGGATGAAGTAACAAAATCTAATCCGTTACATGGCATAGGTGTCATTCAACCCCATTAAGAACTGCATGATAGTGTCTCTTTGGTTTTTGTCCAACAAAGTTTATAGTTGTCTGCAGATGCATTGTGGCATATCATCATATACTGATAACTTATCCCATACAACATAATTCGAGTGCTGCATCCAACAATCCTATATTAGCTTCTATCGGCTTTCCAATTTTTCTAGTGATGAATTTGAGTTTGTTCTTAACTGTAAGCGCTGTCCTTACATTCCTCGCCCATACAACATAATTCTCAATGATGAGGAGGCATGAGACCAGTGCAGTCATCGGATTATCCCCACTATCAAGTCTGAAGGGACTGGTTAGATTAGTCAAATTGTAAATCCTTTCTGCAGCCATGTTGTGTTGGTTCTGGATGGATGTTGAGCTTTCTGCCATCAATCAAGAATGGGCTAAGCTTCAGCTTTGCTCTCATACTATGTGAAGTTTTGTACCTCTTGTAAGGTGTTAACTGAAGAGAAAAAAAAAAGACAGAAGATTGTTCAAAAATTTTAGTCTAAAAAAATGGCAAGGTTACTATTCCATTGAATTCCCAACTGGCCTCTCGGCCTTTAAACATACTACTTCTAGAACAATCTAGATTCAACTCCCTAACTAACTCGAAAACTAACACAAAAAAAAAATGTGCACAAAGGAAAATATAGCTAACGAAACATCAAGTAAGAAACGTGACTACATCACTGTTGGCAATCCTAGTGGCTGAGATGCTGATTTGTCCGATTTTGATGATTTGTCAAGCTGAATAGTTTTAGGAGTGAGTCAACATCTTAGGCTATCATTTAGCACCTTCTAAAGTTTGAAGAACAAGAGCTTCAATCATAATGCACTTTTATAGGGCTAGCAGCACAAACTCTGCGCCTGCATGTAAGGTAGTCTATTTCTAACCAAAAAAAAAAACAAGAAGAAGAAGAAGAAAAGAGAGAAGAAAATCCCCACCCCAAAAGGACATCTTTCGCTAGCTACTAGTTGAGTAAGAGAAAGAAAGAATTTTCAACTTTAACACTAAGGTAAATCGCTGGACCAAAACTTTCGACTTCAATTTGAGTTATGCGAAAAAACTGAATTTAGATATGTTGTGTGAATTTTATATGCATATAGGTTAGTTCATATGTATATTCATGTGGAATTATAGAAAATGTGCATACGTGATAATAAATAACTAGGGGCTCCTTACATTTAAACCATACACATGTTTCCCTTCTTTGATTTTCGATCATGTTTTCTAGTTTGTTCCTTCAAATCATGTTAACTAAAGGTATAATCATGGATAATGAAGTATTTCAACCTTAAAATGACCTTAAAAGAGAATTTAGACTAGTTATGTACCAAGAAACCACACATTTTTGGATTTTACCAACAACTAGGTTGATCTATATAAATTTTGAATTGATCCATACAGATCCTAGCTATGCAATTAACATAGATTGATTGTAAGAGGCCATGGTTGTATTTCTAGTGGACTTCAAATTAACCATCCCAACCAGCCATGATCAATCCATGTTGACCTAGGTGTCACAATTGATTGGATCGGTCATGATACAATTTGATCATAGTTCCAAAATCCCTCACAAATAATTGTCATGCCACTTAATCAATCTAGACTAATCGCAAGTGATCTTGAGGTTGCCTAAATTGATCAAATTATACCCAAAGCTAATTCAAAACCCATTTTTCATGATTCTCCCACCTCATTTTGCATTCACAACCACAATGCACCCACAAGTGGACACTAAGGATCTATGTGAAACACAGTTCACCTTACCTATACACATGAAACTCAACAACGATGTGAAAAATCCTTTGGGACACCTGAGAATTAGCATCACCCGGGTAAGGACCATGTAGTGTTTTGGGGATTTTTAGTTACACTTAGAAGAAGAATGGGACAGTCAATTATTAAATTTGAGACTACAGAAGGATTATTTTATAGAATAGGGAACCAAGGACACGAAATTAGATAACAACAAAATTAATGAAGCCAATACTAGGTAAGAGGGTTGTTACCTTATAGGTTAATAACTACCTTATTTTTAAATTGATTTCCACCACATGCTTTGGTTACAGATACTCAAACTCTTGTTATGAAATGGTGAATGTAAGTAAACTTGTATATCTATTAGCAACGACATTTGATTGAAATGTTAGTGTTTTACAAATGATGAATTACAGTAAAATTGCTTATGACTTGGTTATGAACACTAGCATAAAGAAACTTTCTTAATCAAGATTGAAGATTGAATACATTATTTTCTCAATAGAGGTTAAAGATTGAGCCACATGATTCTCCGTAGTCGGAATTATGGACTAAAGTTTTGATTAGTGGAAAAGAATACACAATGTGCAAAATGCAAGAGCAAACAAATGAACACATGAAAGTAATGATTTATTGATTCGGAAAGTAAAAGTACTTTTCTTTTACTTTGAAAATTCGTGTTAACATTGAAAAATTTTTCTTCAAATATTTTACATGAAATGAATGGTATGTTTTTTATACTCACACTTTACAAGGACAAGTAAATTTACTTATTAGGTGAATAATTGCTTACAAATTTCAAACCTTTTTGCAAACAACAAGGTAAATGACAAGAACACTAGGGGGTGGTACAATGCTGAGGAAAGAAAGAAAAGAATCATTTAGTTATCATTTTATTTGATAAACTGGAAACATGTAAGGAAGTCAATTCTTTATTTTCTACTGTAGCACTGTAATAAACACCTTACATTGAGTTGATTAATGTTATCAAGGTTTAGTTACTTTAATATGTGGACTTTGATATCCTTTGAAATAGTTATTTCAAGGGTATTGCTATGTTGCGCCTGAATTGGAGGCATGACAAAGCATATACTCAATTCTTTCACTTCTTTCTTCTTCTTTTCTTTTCTTTCCTTTATGTTGTTACACATATTATCTTGTGAGCTAAATTGTCAAAACATTATCCACAATTGGTAATTTGACTAGGTTTTCTTAACTTGTTCGAATCTTCAAATTGATGTGTTGGATTGAGGCACTTGACAAATCTAAACGAAGTACTTGAGGAGATGGAAATTACTTATAGAAATCCACTGGAGATATCCTCAAAGTTGAAAGTTTGAATGGATAAGAATTGTGAAGAGTCCAATTGGACTTTCCCAAGAGGTTGCCGCAAATACACAACAATGGATTTTGCTTAAATTTTAGGTTGTTGAATATTAACTAATTAGAGATGAGTTTGACTTGGAATTTGATACTCAAAACTATAAGAAGAATAATAAAAGATGTAAAGAGCAAAAGGGAAAAAAAGGAGCTAAAAAGAATTTGAGTTTAACTTTAGAATTTACCTTTTATCTTTTGGGCTAAATTGTTATTAGCATTGTTTGAGTGAGATTGTAAAGAGTGTGAGAGTCAAAATCTCTTAAGAGGAATTCACTATGATAAAATGTTAACTTTAAAGTTGATTTACGTTAGACAAGTTTGTATTGTGTTCATTGTTTGCTCTTAAAAGGTGAAATTACGTCTTTTCGAGGCAAAAAAAAAAATGGACATCTGTTATGCATCTTCGAATATGGATTAACGATCTTTGGACCTCTTTGCAGCTATTTAATTTCGCAAAGCTTATTCAACTAAAAGGATTAAATAAATAATGGTTAACACAGATATGAGGGAAAAAAATTATTTGGCCTTTGAACTAAAAATGTAGAGAGTGTTGCATTGGGTCACATTGCATCATTGAGTAGCAGTGCACTGGACAGGAGCATGTAGGAGAAGTGTTACTATTCCATTAAGTTTCTTGCGGTTCCAAGTTGATATAGGGGCTGACTTGTTGCAGATAGTATAATTGAACATCTGATGTGTCATCCATATGTACTCTAGTAGTTAATCTTATACAATTATAGTGAATTGAGTTAGTGGAAGTTAATATGTATTAGCTAGTAGCTGAGGGAGTTACTTAACTGTCTTTTGCAAAACTAGTCATCTTCTTCTTCCTGGTTGAGTATGGGAAGTTTCCTTGATCCTCTAATAGAGTTTTTAATACTCATACAAGCTCTCATCATCATCTTTTAAGATGGTACCAGAGCCTTGCTGGTTCGAGGTACATTCCATCTAGACATATCAATAGCACTAGCTATCAATTTCACCTTCTGTTCATCCTATCTATTTTAGCTTCATCATCCAATTCAATTAACCAAGTAAACAATCACCTACTCTTTTACTACTTGAATATTCACATTCACCTTTCTATATCCATCTTTTAGACAACCACTACACAATAATAGCACAACTAGAGCTCATAGGACAGAACTATGTGACATGGAGTAGGTCTTTCACTTTAGCTCTGTCAATCAAAAACAAGCTTAGTTTTATAAATAGAGAAATTAGAGAACCATCAAGGGATGATCCATTGCATCATGATTGGACTCGTTGCAATGATTTAATCATTGCATGATTGCTGAAATCAATGAGTCTATCACTAGCCTTAATTGTTTTCCACATCAAGCATGCACCTCAAATATGGGATGTGCTGCCAAGAAGGTTTTCACAACTTAATGACAACCAAGTGTGGAGGTTGCAAAATGAACTTCAAGTAGTGAATCAAGGGGGAAACTCTATGGATGCATATTATACGGAATTAATGACAATTTAGGAAGAATTAATGCTGTATAGACCTCTACCCCATTGTAATTGTGGTAGTTATTATTAGGGATGCTTTCAGAAGTTTATAGAGTTATAGGACAAAGACAGAGTTTATAGATTCTTAAATGTTTTAATCGACACCTTTTCAGAAAATAGGTCTCTACTCTTATGGTAGAAATTATTTCCATACTTTAATGAGGCCTACAATGCTATTATAGTAGAGGAAGCACAAAGAGGAGTAATGACGGCAAATGATTCATAGTATGATCCCTCAACTTGATTTCAATGTTAGAAAAGAAAGCAAGGAGGCAAGAATAGGTTTGTTCTCATTGTGGAAAGAGAGGACATGTGAAAGAGAAATGCTATAGGATTATTGGTTGCCCTTCTAATTTCAAATTTAGCAAGAACAAGAACAAATCCTCTCAACCTGTGGCTAATTAGACTTTAGTGTCTGCAGGGTTATGTGAAGGAACTGGAAGTGGAGAAAATACTGGAGAGGTTACTTTTTCAAAAGAATAGCTAAGGAAACTCATAAATTAGTTAGAGTCACATAAGAATGGCTAGTTAAATGTGATGTCATCAGAGAAGAAACAAGATTAGGCTTTTATGCAAAGACAACTTGGCCACCAAATATCTTCCAACTTCATAGGTAAAATCTCTTCTTCTGAACTTTACCTTCCTTTGCAAAACTTATTTCATGCATCAGAACACTTTTCATTCACCTCACTGAACCTACCAATGCAAAAAATAAAGATATAAAACCATTCTCACATAAATGGACCATAGAAACTAGTACTTTAAATCACATGTATGGGTACCTTGTTCTATTTGATTCCTATTTTCTTGTGTCAAATACCTTAGTTCATCTACCAAATAGCACTAAAATCTCTGTAACACATGTAGGTACTGTAAGACTTTCAAGCTCTTTGATCATTGAAAACATTCTCTTTGTTTCCTCTATCAAGCTAGACTTGTTATCAGTTAGCAAACTCACTCAAACTCGTAGTTGTTACTTCAAGTTTGATTTAAGTTCATAATACATCTAGGTTCTCTCATTGTGGATGAGGATTGGAGTAGCTAAACAAAGTCATGGCCTCCACAAATGGTCCCTACAACTAGACTTGAATCAAACTGCATCAGCTAGAATTACCCAGTTCATGTGTCTACCTTGGAAATGTTTGATGTTTCGCATTTTAGGCTTGGTCATGTTTCCCATAGTATAGCTAAAACGCTACATGACTTGTATCCTTAGAACACTACTTTGCTTGAAGAACTTTGTGAAATTTGTCTCTAGGCAATCTACCATTGGTGATTACTGTTTTTTCTTGACAATTGTTGATGATTGTACTGGGTGCACATGGACATATTAGATGAAACACAATTATGTGCATCAGATAATTCCTATGTTTTGAAAGCTCATTCATAATTAATTCAACCATAAAATTCAAATTGTTGGATTTGATAATGCCTCTAAACTAAACTAAGACAGCTTGTTCACTAATCTTAAAACCATGCATCAATATTCTTATGTGAAAAGTCTATAGTAGAATGCTGTTATAGGAATGAATCACCAACTCATCTTTTGTGTTGCTAGAGCCCCCATGTTTCAAGCTTCACGCCACTCAAATTCTAGGGTGATGCAATCTTGAGCCACTTATATCATCAATATGATTGCTTCTAAAGCCCTCAATTTCAAGATACCATATGAGGCGCTGTTTGGGAAATCACCAAACTATAGTCATTTAAGTCTTTTGTTCTCTTTCATTATGCTCCACACTCAAAAGAAACAAATGCAAATTCGATCCTAAAGCCAAAAAAATTATGTTTCTAGGTTATCCAAATGGGATCAAAGGTTACGAACTATAGGATCTCAACACACATGCAATCATCATTTCCAAAGATGTTGTATTCTTTGAACGTATCTTTCCCTTTGATTATTAGTGTCAAATACACCTAAATATCCCTAAAACTACTCCAAATCTACCCAGTATAACTAGTACAGATCAAGAACTTGTAGTTAGGGATCTAAATGTACCAAGGAATGGTCCTAAAGTGGAGATTAAAACCATCACCAAGAGCCTTTACTGCTTGTTTCCTCACCTGTAGAACACATCAATGAACCTCAAAATATCATTAAGCCACCCCTTAGAAGATCAACTAGAGCTAGAAACCTACCTACATACCTTCATATCTATGACCATAATCTAAAGGGACCTAACCAACCACCACCACCTACAAACCATCCAATCTCCAATTATCTATCCGCCAATTAGTTGTCCAAAGAGAACACTTGTTACCTAGCCAAACTCAATGATGTACAAGAGCCTAAAGCATTTGCTAAAGCTATGGGGTGTAATACACCAATTGTTTGGAACACAACAATAATAATTATAAAAATATTATTAGAGGGATTTAGACAGATAGAATATTTATTTAAGTGGCCATTTCATTTTTGTATTATTTATTTTCGTGTGAATTTGTTAGGATTATATTAAATGGAAATGGAAGGCAAGATATACAAAATTTCACAAGGTAAGTTTATCTAAGTTTAACAGCGTGATAAGACAGTAATCTTCATACAAATTGGAGCTGAAACTTGGAGGTAAATGGTGATTAATTATTTAATAATTTTCATGTAAATGATTAAGTAGTAATAAGTGTGTATGAAAAGGAATATATACAAACATGCATGAGTCAAGCCTCACCAAAAGTAGGAAGCTTGAAAATAAATAATTACCTTAGGCATATGGCGACCTAAATAGGAGGGTTAAGGGCCTGAAGAGTGCTGACTTGTTGTATATTTACTTATTATTTTCGTGTGAATAATTGAGTGGATTTTCAGTGAACATTGGAAAAGGGATATGCACCACCTTTATGATGGCCAAATACTACCAAAAATTCTAGAAAATTAAGGAGGAGTTTACCATGTTTAGAGAGCCTAAAAACAGTAGATTTAAGCGGGGAAAATTCTTGCAAAAATCTGCTGAAATTATGAAAACCATACATGGGAGTTTGGAGCTCCTAAAACTCTAAGAATTTGATTTTATCCCAAACATCAAAGTAAACCCTAGTATAAATATGCTATTAAGAGAGAGAGAATTATTCTCGCACTCTTAGATAAGCAGAGCAGTAGGGAAATTCTTCCTGCACCAAACCTGTAGAAATTGAGAGAATTTTTAGTCCAAATCCTATGATTTTTATGCACACACTTATGGAATCATATTTCACAAGGTATGGATACATAAGTTAAGAATTTCAGGGAGATTATGTGTGGATCATTTCATTGATATATGGGCAAACTCGTTTAGTGAGAGTTACGTGTAGGAATTCGGTTGAAAGATGCATTACAGGCAACAAAAGCAAAATATGGTAGATTACTTTGAAAATTCAGGATTAAATTATAGAGGTGGAATTTTTATGCCTAGGATACCTGAAAAGATGCCTAATAAGTCATAATATTCATAAAGTTATGTAATACGTTGTTCTATATTGTGCAGAAAAATGATAAGAAGTGTGTACTAATAAACTGCCGGAATTCTTTTGAGCTAGTCAAAAATTTTAGAAACATTATCAATTGGATTTGGTATGACTAGGATTCATAAAAATATGCCTAAAGAGCCTTAGAACAATGGCATAGTTGAATTTTGGTGATTAGAATGTGGTAGAATAAGAGAAACAAACCTAAACTGTATCTTGAAACTTTTAAAAATCATGTGAGCTTGTAGAATACAACTTCCTTGGATGTTAATGTGTAAAATCATTCCTAGAAACCTTTAAAAAAAATAGAGAATTGAATTTTGTAGGTTGGAAATTGGTTTGTGCCTAAAAAAGTTAAAGAACAGTAAACGGATGTGATTCTGTATTGTGCCGCAACAATGGTTGCAGCGACCAATCACGAGATTGCCAGTGCTCCTTGTGGTTGAATGTTGCAATAATGAGACTCGTCACCACGATTATAGAGTCACTTGTTGCGATCATGAGACTTGTCTCCACAAATGTGGATTGGAACACTGTGGTCATGGGATTGCACATTGCAATTGACTACTCCTAGTTACTGAACAAGGTGTATGATTAAGAAAATTTAGCTTGATTATTTTAATATTGAAACCAAATTAGGCATGAACATACTGTATGAGGCACGATGGGATGATAAAAGTGGAAATTAAAATGGGACCAAAGTAAACATGTGGGCACGAGATACACATGGACATTACGAGATATATGATATTGATTGCATAGTTAAATTAGGACTTGCTTGTGTAAATCACCAAGTGATCACAAGACTTTAGCCAAGGAGGCTTATAATGAGCCAAGCTAAGTGACTCTAAGTGGGACACAATGCCAATTTTCCAACTACTTTCTAACTTGTTTTGCTTCTATAATTGCCTCTTTCTGAAATGATTCTATTTCATAGATGGAATTTCTGTTGCATAAGTGGAACCCACTAAAATTTTTGTATTATCTTCTTAAAATGATTTATTTCTGATGCATAACTGGTTTCATTATATCAATTATTTTCAACTGCTTAACTCTTCAAATGCAACTATTTCTGTTGCTATTTGCTAAAAAGATTTCAATTAGTTTTCAACTGCAATCATAAGTTTTAATGTGTACCTTCCTAAAAGTTCTATTTGTCCTTTGAAGTTTGATGTGAACTTTGTAAAATGATCGTTTTACTACGAATTCCTTGAAAATCACATATATGTATCGAAGAAACTTAAATACAAATAAGCCACTCATGTAATGTTAATGAGCGTGATGTCCTACTAAAAGAGAAATAGATTGGGACCCATCCTATCGGGGTAGAAGATTGGAATCCGATGAGAGTTGGTATTTGGCCCTACCAGTCGGGAAATAATAGATTTGGATAGCTTTTTAGGCAGGGCTGAAGCCTTGGGGCCACGGAAACATAGTTGAAGATTTAATGTACCCATCTTAGTTGGGGAAAGATAGACGAAGGCTCTGATCAGTGGTAAACACGCACCATAGATATGTCTATAAGTTGGCTATGAAATGAAAAGAAAAGAAAAAGAATAAGAGGATTTAGTGTATAATGAGTAATCTGTCAAAGGCTACTTATTCTTTTAAATGATCTTTAAATGTCTTGAAATGCCTTTGTATTTATATATCTCTTTCAAAATGTTGTTTTAAGCACAGTCTAGTTTTCAACTGCTACTACTCACATCTATAGGCAAGTTAAGAAGAGAAGTGTTTTCATTTACTGGGCTAGTTGTCACTCACCACTTCAGTTAATATATTTTGCAGCAGATGATAGCAAACATAACTAGACTTAGGGATTGTAAAGATAAGAATATGGATGTTAGGCTGGGATATGGAACTTGATTTTATGCTATTTAGAGACTATTCCCTTAGTAATAGATAGGCCATCACTCTATTTTCTATTGCTAAGTTATGTTTTTCGATCCATGTGACTTTAAGTGTTGAAATTACCTTGGTAATATAATAGAATATGTATTGGTTTAGAATTCACTGTTATACGTTTGGTTTTGGTATTAGCTGAGTTGGTTCATGAGTACTACTATGTCATAATTCCAAATTTTGGGGTGTGATGTGGGGAAGTCACGTTGGAGGCAAGCCATGGTTGAGGAATTGCAAGCTTTAGAAGAAAACGGAACTTGAGATATGGTTCAACTATTGGAGAGTCAACAAGTGATATGATGCAAATGGGTATACAAAACAAAAATAAGGGCACATGGGACAATACAGAGATATAAGGCTTAGCTTGTAGCAAAAGGTATAGCCAAAGAGAAGGTTTTGATTTTCATGAGACCTTCAGCCTCGTTATCAAACAAGCAAAAGTTAAAATGTTCTTCCCACTAGCTGCAATGAGGGAGTGGAAACTTCAACTACTAGATTTGCATAATGCATTCCTAAAAAGGGATTTAAAGGAGGACGAGTTCATGTAGATGCCATAGGGATATGAATTGACGAGACCAAAAGTCTGCAGTGGTAGAAAGATGGTTTACGTAAATTGAAAAAGGCCTTATATGTTCTAAAACAAGCTTCTAAGCAGTGGAATGAAAAGTTTACAAACATTCTCAGAGAGTATGGTTTCAAGCAATCCAAATTGGATTATTCATTGTTCACAAGGAAAACAAAGGAAGGAAGCACTCTTTCACAGTTGTTGTATGTTGATAATTTGATCACTAGCTATGTAGATTAAAGGGAAATTGATGCAATAGTGCAGTTCATTCAATTCAAACTTAAAGTATGGAATTTAGGAGTTCCAAGTTGCTTTCTTGGAATAGAAATAGCAAGTTCAAATGAGGGAGTGACCATGTGTAAAGAATGTACACTTTAAATCACTTGGAGACATATGGAATGCTAGGAGGAAGGACTACAACTACACCTATGGAGATGTATCAGAAGCTCAACAAAGAAGACGATCATGTCTTAGAAGACATGAAAAATTATAGAAAACTCATTGGAAAGTTGATTTATCTAACTTTCACATGCCCTAAAATTTGATATGCTATTCAAGTTTTAGCCTAGTTCTTGATTAGGCCTAGAAAGAGTAGCAATGAGAGTGTTGAGGTATTAGAAGCTCACTCCAAGAAGACGAATTTTCTTGAACAAGGAAAGCAATGCAGACCTGATTGCATGCATTGACAATGATTAGGGATCTTGTGTTGATACAAGGAGGTTAATTGTGAGTTGAAAATAATATTGTGAGTTGGAAATCAAAGAAATAGAATGTGGTTGCAAGGAGCTTCACTGAGGTAAAATACAGAGCATTAGCCTTTTGCACCTATAAAGTCATGTGGTTGATCAACATGTTAAAGGGCTTTTGAGAAAGAAGTAATAATCCAGTCAGAATTTATTGTGATGATGAAAGTACCTTGAAGATTACAAGGAATCTAATCCACCATGAATGAACAAAGCACTTGGATCTTGATATACATTTCGTAAAGGCGAAAGTAAAGGATGAGGTTATCAAGGTTGAAATCTTTAGAAATGAAGACCAAGATGCGGATTTGTTGATTAAGGCTTTAACTTTGAGACTATTCAACAAAGTAATAGCTAAGATGAGCCTAAAGAACATCCACTCTCATCTTGAGGGGTAGGGTGTTGAATTAGAAGGGCCACATTGTAGCATTGAGTAGCAGCACACTGGACGGGAGCATACAAGAGAAATGCCACTGTTCCATTGAGTTTCTTGTTGTTCCAAGTTGATGTAGGAGCTGACTTGTAGTTGATTGTATAAATGAACGTTTGATGCATCATCCATATGTATTATAGCAGTTAATTTTAGGCAGTTATAGTGAGTTTAGTTTGTGGAAGTTAATATATATCAGCTGATAGCTTAGGGAGTTACTTAACAGTTTTTTGTAAAACTAATCATCTTCTTCTTCCAGGCCGAGCATGGGTGGTTCTCTTGATCCTCTAATGGAGTTTTTAGTCCTCATTGAAGCTCCCATCATCATCTTTTAGTAGAGGGAAAAGCCTCTTTTTTTCATTTTACTTCACATATTTAACCATGAAAGAATGGTTGGTTAACCTATTCAAAGAGTATGGAACATTAGAATGAATTATTGTAATTTTGTATCATGAAAACAATTAATTTTTAAGATGACACCTGGACATTGTGAAACTTGTTGTTCTTCAAATATATTCTTAGCCAAAAGAATTATCCAATTCAAAGTTCAAATATAAAAGTTCTCCTATGTTGGTATTGGAAATGGTTTGTCCAAAAAATTAAGAACGAGGGATTCTAAAAATGGATCAAGATATCTACATGAAAAGTAAGAAGCTCCAGCAATTCGATGGCTAAGTTTCAATAATTGATTTCAAAGAATTCATTTTCTTTTCTGACTATGCAATGAGTTGTTTACATACTACATCCACATCAGCGACGAAGATGGTTCATAATTTCAAGCATGTATCAAGTGGTTGGAAGATGAACACATATACAGAGGAATGATATTGAGAGTGATGTCCAATGATTACTTTAATGTGTTTTGGAATTGTTTGACACTAATCGAATTATGTATTGTACCTATTGGTGGAAGTACAACAATCGACAGAAGCCGTAGAGCATATTTGTCAAAAAGGCAAATAGAATTCAAGATAGTAAATGAAAATTTTATTATAGATCATGTTCAAAAAATGTCCGTATTGCTAGAGAAGTGCAGTAATTTAGTGAATCAATGACTGAAAAATTTTAAGTTTCCAATTGATATTATTCCAGCTTCAAAGAAACTATTAAAACTGTCACAGGATATGCAAGAATGTCCAACTTTGAAGGAATGTCTAACATTTGTAAATTTTGAAACAAGAATGAGTACGCAATAAATTAGAGGAACTTCAAAATTAGGTGAATGTATTTAATTATACATTATACAAAGTTCACATAATTGATACATTTAGTTTAGCCGTCACGTTGATGGATCCTGGGTGGCTTTCTAGGAAAAAGATAACAGGAAATAAAATTAATGGTTGCATATTATTTTAAAATGTTGGAAATTCTTATATAGTTAGTAATCCATTCATCAATCTGTCGATATATATATATTTTTTGACACGTGAAATTATTAAAGTGACAGTTATATTAATAAATTTTTAATGTTAAAGAAAAGGGACTTATATACATTTTAAGTCACAAATTTGTTCTGCATTTTCACCCCTTAATGATTAATTTTACCGTGCACATTGAGCTAAAATGGTTGTATTATATTTTCATGCATGTTAGTATGTTAAATGTAATAAATGGGAGTGTTTAAGTATGATTTTGGTGTTCAATAAATTTAAGCATTATCTACACTTAAATGTTGTTTTGTCCAACTTTTAGGTATTGTGGCCACAAGAAAGGAGTTCGGGCAGTGGAAGGTGGTTTTGCTCTTGCTCAAAAGGAGAGCAGCACATTCTAAATTTTTTTGCGTTTGAAGTTCACAGCTATGAGATGAGGGGTTGCAACCACGAGAGCCTAATTTGCAAGTGCAAGACTAAGCACAGCAGAGAATAATGAGCAACCTTGAGGGAGTATGGCGCTATTGTGGGAATTGAGAAGCAAAGTTATGTAAAGCTCACGGTTGGATCCACAGGTGCAAAAAGAGTTGGTGTGATCGCATAACATGAGCTCACAGTCATGAGAAACAGGTCAAAAACTGCAATAGACAAAATTTTAAAGTTTTTTTTGGTCTTTTCACCATCTTTACTCAACACTAGCTATCCATGAACCTATAAATTTTTGTTCTACATGTCTAAAAGAGAGCTTCAGCCTAGTCTTTACATTAAAATCTCTTAGAAAATCTAGGAGAACAAGATTGAAGTATTGGAGAGGAGGAATCCTAGCAAAAGTTGAAAAAGAGTTCTTGGTTCCACACAATACACAGGACACGGCTAAGTTTTTCTTTAACTTTGTCTATGCTTTTGAATTGTTTGACATGATGAATGATTTGGCATTGGTTTTTGTAGAATTGATGATGAATTGTTAATCCAATTTCTAGTCACTTTATTTTGTGCTTGGTGAATTATATATGCATAAGTTCTTGATTAATTAAGCCTCTTTATGTCTTTCTTTCATTTTTTTGTTACTTTTTCTCTTTTTATTCCCTTTTTTCTTTTCAATTCTAGCTTGTCTAAATTTATTTACCACCTTTGTGGGTTTTGGTTTTTAGAGAATTCTTATATGAGTAGAAGTAAGAGTTTGAACTAGGATTTTGATATGGCGAGTAAGCTAATGCTACATAGATGCCAAGCTCTTTTTAGGAGTGAACAAGAAGTAGTAACTATGGAAGACAACCCACTACAACCACTACCACAGCATCAAGAACAGCTTCCATCTCAACTAAATTAGTGAACTATAAGAGACTATGTGTAGCCATTGATGAATTCACATACAACAGGCATAGTTAGACCATTGGTGAACGTAAGCATCTTTGAACTAAAGCTTGCATTAATCAACATGGTCTAGTTGAACTAGTTTGGTGGAACCCCACATGAAGATGCCATCACTCACCTTGCCAGCTTTCTAGAACTTTGTAACACGGTAAAATTTAATGTTGTCTCTAACGATGCAATAAAATTGAGATTATTTCAATTTTCTCTCGGGAACAAAGCTAGGTAATAATTGTAGTCTTTACCATCGGGAAAAATAGTTATTTGGTATGATGTGGTCAAAAAATTTCTAACAAAATATTTTCCTCTTGCCAAGATAAAACAATTGCGCATTGAAATAGGAACATTTCAACAAATAGATTCTGAAGTGCCCACAATACGGCTACCCATTGTGGACGCAGATATAAACATTTTATAGTAGGATTTTTTTAGCTAGTTATGAATAGTTTAGATGTAGCTACAGTGGGTGCATTAATGAATAAATTGCCTAAGGAAGCCTGGGTGTTGATAGATTGAATGTCTTCCAACGTTTACTAACGACCATCTAAGAGGTCACAACATGGAGACTTGCAGGCATGCATGAGGTAGATACAGTGACCATTCTCGCAACAAAAGTGGAGCTCTTGTCCAAAAGGATTGACAACATCACGGTAAGCACCAACTTTCTTACAGTTTCTATAGCTCAAACATGTGATATGTGTGTAGGACTACATCCTATGCATGGATGTCAAGGAAAGAGGATGAGTAACAGCTTAAGAGAACAAGTGAATTTTTTAGAAATTAGGGCACATAGGCAAACACTCCCTATTCCTTTACCTACAACCTACGATGGCAAAATCACTTGAATTTCTCATGAGGAAACCCACAAAATTTTCCAAGGCTTCAAGAACCTCACTAACAAGAAAAAAAGCAGTCATTAGAAGATGTCATCAATAAATTTGCAAAGTCCACACATGAATTGATAGGTAATTTGGCTAGAACTTTCTAAAATTATAGTCAATACACATAGAAAATACATTTCTAAAAAGCATCATTTAAACTAGATCACACTATGACAGACAACCCAAACTACCATGTCAAATTCAAACTAAAATATTGTATGAATTTCACAATTACTATGGCAAAAGGAAAGGAATAAGGAAACTTATCAAGAATAATAAAACTACATGAATTCCATTAAAAATACTGAAATTAACACCAATGGTTATGGGAAAATTTCAATCCATTCAAAGTCCCAAACTTAAACCAAAAAAATCAACATAGACAAGCAACAATTATAGAAGAACTCGCAACATAGATGATGGTAATTATTGTAATTAGAGTATTGTGTACCTTTGCCTTGTTGGTGAAATGAACCCCTTTCTTCAAAATACTCTAATTAAATTCAAGAGTATAGTGAACTAAAAGGAATAAAGTGAAATTTTGATGATTTGGAAGGGTATTAAGATGGAAATTGAAGTCAAGATGGGGAGAGACAAGGTTTTTTGCTGTGGAGCGAGGAAGAAGATGAAAAAGAATACAAGATTTCATAACTATATAGGGTTTTAGGACAACTTTAGGATGAAATTTCAAAAATTCTATCCCAATTTAAAAATGTTGATCCTCTTGGGCACGTCGCCAAATGTGATCATCTAGGCAAGAAGCTCGATAGCCTAATTTATGGACATTGGAGTGGCCGTCAAGCCCAATTGTCATGATAGTTATCTTAATAGCCATGACAGACCTCACTAGAGTGGCTGTCGAGACTGTGAGCTTGACAGACACACTATAACTTATTAGCATAGCTGTCAAGCATAACCATCTCAAATGCTAGCTCGATGGGCAATCCAGTGACTCACTGGAGTTGACATCGAGCATGACCATCTCGATGGTTGCTCTAGTGAATTATTGGATTAGCCATTGAACTGCCATTGAGACAGTTGTGCTAGATGGCCACACTGGAATTCATTTTTTTAGTTATCAAGCTAGCGGTCAAGACAATGCCAAATGTATATATACTTGGAGTAGCTTGTAAAAATGACTCCTCAAAACTAATTAACACCTCTCCATGACAAGTAAGGATGGTTTTTTTATGATGCATTTACTTAGTTGAAATTATGTTTATGTGGATTTTGTTTAATTATTCCCCAATTCTTTTTCTTTGTTGGGAATGTTATCTTTTAGTTAGTGGTGGAGTGAAGAATCAATTTCAAATTGACGTACTATTATATCTATTGCGTGTGAGTTTTAAATGTTGGTGTAGTAGATATCTTTTGGATAGATTGAAGCATGAATGATATTTTGTTAAGGTAGTTGACACGATTGTTGCTAACAAAGTGTTCCATGAAATCATTGATGAACTATTTATTTTTTTATGAGTTGTAGCTAGAAATATTACTTTGAATTATGGAGTAGAGTCCTTGTGCATATGTTAAGTTTGGTGTACTTTGGGATTGCAATGTGAATCAATGATTATATGTGCATTTTCAAACTATTTTTCATCTATATTTAGCATATGCATGTGTTCATTCCTTTTCACAACATATGTTCATATTAACACAATTTGTTACTTGTTCAAGCAAATGGCTCCCAAAAGATCACAAGAGGGTCCCTTTTATCTTGATGAAAAGTTTGATCCCAAGATGCACATGAAAAATACCATGACATAATTGTAAATCAAAATGTTATACTAGAATGTGGCCTAATTTGGGAGATGGTACAACTTTTGCTATACCACCCCATAATCAACACATTCAGTGAGACATTTTTTGAGCGAACAAAGCATACTATGATCAAGTCAATTGTTTGAGATTTTTATACTAATATGCCAAGTAAGGGGGACTTTA
Organism: Avicennia marina; assembly: GCA_019155195.1. Lineage (NCBI taxonomy): Eukaryota > Viridiplantae > Streptophyta > Magnoliopsida > Lamiales > Acanthaceae > Avicennia > Avicennia marina. The sequence continues at coordinate 7,489,048 of CM032781.1, read as the reverse complement.
CTCTCAAATGAGGGGTGAAAGGTTGGCTTGCATCCAAGTACAATAAATGAAGCTATTCTTGCACTTGATAAGCCACATAATGTAAGGTTTGAACAATTGTGGAATATGAGGAATACAATACAAGAGGTAATAGGAACACTTTATCTAGATAGTGTCACGTGGACCAACAATGAAGTTCTATCAGCCTGTCACAATACTAAGCTTAATGATGTGGCTAGGACATGGTGATATTTTGTAGCTACATAGATGCATCCTATTTTCTACCATTCCACATTGACTAGCGAGCATTTAGTATTGACTTATTACATCTAGGAGTGTATATTTTTCTATTTTTTTAATTATCTATCCTACTTTTTAACATTTTTAATAGTTTGTCCCACTAGGAGGAGGTTTTCAAAGTATCCTGTTTTTGGAATTTCGGATTTTGAAATTAGAGTTGGCATAATTTCAGAAATCCAAATTTTGAAATTGAGCCAGAATAATGAAACAAATATTGAATCTAAATCTGGGATTATGGATTTACATGGGGTAGAATCCAAAATCCAAGATTTTAGATTTAACTGAAGAAAATAGAAAATGGCAAAAGAGTGCATAATCCAAACGGGCCTCATTCTTTCATCTCCTCAAACATGCCCTTCTTCTGCAACAATCAAAGCTGGCTAACACACCCTCTTTCAAATCAACACAGATTGTTGGCGACACTTATTGTCATCGTCACCATTGGAACCGTCACTGACATGCCGCTAGTGTTGGGATTTTCTCTGTCCTCACCGCTACCAACAATAAGAAAAGGAAAAAGTGGAGATCATGTTCTAATAAGCAATGAAGTGAGAAATGCTTTGCCATGGCTGAATTTGCATATGGTGACTTGAGTTGCCTTTTTGAAGTGAGTAATTAGGTTGTTTTCATGTTGAAAATACAAATTTTATTGTTTTCCACAGTATTAAAGAGTTAAACTTGGATAATAAATTTATTTCTAATAACCGAATGATACTTCTTCAAAATTAATTGATGTAAATATTGAAGTTTCATACGTTTGAAATTTGAAGTGATTGTGAAGGATCACTATTCATTTGTTCAATGCTATTGCAGTTTCATTCTCATTGTTACTTCAATTGTGAAAGAAGATGAAGAGCACCATAGTCTTATAAAGAAATCGAACATTAAGGTATCATTTAACTATTTGATAAAAGTGATTAATGTTTAAGCTATTATGTTACCTTTGTTGTATTTTATGCTTAAAAATATGTATGAAAGTTATTTAATATGTTTTTGAATTTTGTTTCAATGTTTTTTGACATTTTGAATCATGCCACCTTATCTTCTAGTTACATAAATTTAGGCCACATGTTAGGTTTAATTATCTTAAGTACATGTGATTAGGTCACATGTTTATGTTTATGTTTAAATTATGCTATGATCGATAGGTTAATATAATTATTTTATGTTTGTTTGTTCTATTGTAGTGTTTTTTTATCACATTTATATTTTGTTTAGTCCAATTGACATATAATATTGTTTGTTAATTTTTTTATTATTTGACTTATGAGCTTTGTTTTAGTTTTGTATACATAATAAATGATAATAACAATTAATAGAAGATGAAAGAATTTTGAATTCTGTAATCAATTATTAGCTATAAATAATTCTATGTAGACTATAAATCAAGAGTCAATAATATGAATGAATAAAAATCAGTATACATAAGTAAATAATTACTAGATATAATTAAATATCAACAAAAAATTTGTTATAGAAATTAATTATTCAAAAATTAAATAAACCTGAAACTTTTTTATTATATTAAATAATCTCTTTATCATTAAGAAATAAAAAATGAAAAATAAAAATTGTTTAGGGAAACTAAATATGTTTCATTTTATTTGGATGATACCTTAGAAAATAATAACTATAATGTAATTTGGAAATTTTATTTAAAATTTTAAATATATTCAAAACATATTAGTCAAATTTTAATCATTAATCATTAATTATTAATTTATTAGTTACATTTAAGCATTAAGTATAATTAATAATTATTGCATATTATAAAATAAGTGATGATTATTATATGGAAATAAGTAATTATTTTTTGTAATTAAATGTTATTAATTGGCCAATTTTGTAAGTAACAATTAGTTATTATAAATACAATTATTAGCTAATAAAATAATTTTTAAAAATTAAAGAATTGTTAATTGAACCATTACATCTTTTAAATAACGTTTATTTGCTAATGTATTCTATCAAATTAGCATAAATAAAAAAAAGGAATATCTAGTAGGATGTAAAAGAAGCAAATTGTATAAAATATATTTATAAAAATTGTATAGACACTTGCTATCCATGCTTACCAAGGTATAAATTAATAGACACAATTATAAAATAATATTATTTTAAATAATATATTTAAATTATACCTTGATCTATGTTTGGTGCATTTTACTTCAATTTCTTCCTCTTGTTCAAATCTACACCCTAAAACATATTATTCAACAAAATAATTTTTTTTGCCAATAAGTTAATTTTATTGCTATCAACATAATAAGATTACAAGTCAAGTAATTTTTTTGAGCTCACATTTATACTACTTCAAATGAACTTTTTTTTGGTCGGCTACTAAGCTTTAGTTGATGATATTTTGTAAAAATATGTTATTTGGGGAAGACTATGTACAAATCATAAGGTATTGGGGCAGCCATATATAGTAGGATGAGAATTTTGTAAGATATGAATGACAACCACAACTGTTTGAAAGAGTGTATCAACCGAATAGCATCGATTGTCAACATTATGGATTGATAGTATATACTTAGTTTGTGCTTAATCATGGACATGGACTTTAGAGAATGATTTTAATAAACCCCATTAATGGGGTGCTATGTTCACCGATAAAACTATTGTGAAGTGTGTATAACAGACTCATGCTTTGCATCTCTATACATCACTCATTATTGGTGTGCTACTTCTGATTTTTTTAAAACTCCAATTATAGTAATTATTTATAAATCTCTTCTTAAATAAGTGCACCTTCACCTCATCGTAATCTAGAAACCTCTTTTTCCTACACCTCTAATAGGGATATTTGATCTTATTTCCATCCATGAAATCACACTTCTTACTAGCTCACTCTATGACTTCATTAACCCTAATATCGAATTCTTCAATCAATTCACGATGCCCAATGATGTTTTTGTTATACATCGTCTCAACATCCTTCACTGCAACAAACACAATGCAATTCTAGACTACCCAATCATACTCAATTAAATTCAAAGCTCAATTCAATGTGTACACATAAAAAAATGACAACTCGAACTTGAGCAAAATACATGTCAACCATAGAAACATAAATTTTATATGATTGACAAAAAATTTTGAGAAAATCCAACATTATAACATGAAACATACAAAATGTATATATACATATTTAATTTATTTCTTGCAAAATAATTCATCAAAATTACACAACATCAATATGAGTTGATCTTAAATCTTATAAGTACAAAGCAAAGTTATGAATTACAACTACAAAAACTTAGGCTGTCATTATACACATTCATGAAAGAAAAAATAGTTAAAGTCACATAATCGTACAAATAACTACAATAATATTACCATTGAAATAAAAACAACTTGAATCTCACCAACTTTATGGACTTTCTAGCTAGATTTGATGTAGTTTTGACATTGGTGGGGAGAAAATTTTGATTACCAAATGAAATAGATGCCTATTTAACTTTCTTTTAAGACTAGCAAACTAAGACATCTTTGGGATGAGCAAAAGCTGTCCCTAAACATGGGATGGTTATAATACACCATTTCAAATATTGGGCCAGCTTTCTAGATATTGTCCCAACTTAAGACAACCATAGAAAAGTTGTTCCAACTTGGGATGGCTTCTTGAAAGCTATCCCAAATTTGGGGATTGCTTATCAAAAACCTTTTGTGAAACTATGTGATATTTTGAGAAGTCTCCAATTGCTATTAACAAAATTTTATATTGTTTTAGAATAGTGTTGTTTAAATGACTACAGTCAAGTAACTATGGATGTGTGAAACCAATAGAATTCTACTTATGAGTTGCTTGAGATAACTTTGCTTCTTAAGCAAGCTTTTTTTGTCTCCAAAGCATAGACTAACAATATCAATTTAATCCTTTTGATTAGGTATGGGAAGTTTCTAGATTGGTGCACGAGTAGTTGTTGATTTTTTTTATAAGCCCACATGTCATTGTAGCAGTCATAGATATCTAACTTCTATTTTTTTTTCTTTATGATAATTGGACTCACTTTAAGTTTCTTGAGTGGAAAATAGTGATTATGATTTTATTTGGAGCATGGCAATTTCCATGAAAGATAAATTTGATAAATATTTGAATGAATGTTGTTTGGCTTTAGCTATGGCTATTGTTTTTGATCCAAAGTTCAAAATTTAATTGTGGAGTATTTTTTTTGTTAAAAGATTTATAGTTTGAATGCTTAGTCATACATTCAAAGGGTCCATGACTTTGGTTAAATTATTCATGGACTATGATGGAAGTTTGCATGCCTCAATAAAAGATTCCATTGTCTTAAATAGTTCTAGTTTTGAAATGTAGGTCATTATGGGATTTTGAAAGATGGTGTCACGAATCATGTGTCTCTTTAAATGAAAAATCAAAGTCAGAAAACTATCTAGATGATCCTAGATTTCCATATATATATAAAATCATTTAATATTTTGGGATGGTGGAGAACAAATAGTACTGGGCTACAAACTTGGCAAATATAACACATGATATATTAACAATCCCACTAACTACTTTTGCATGAAAAGCAACATCTATTGTTAGAGGTCATATCATCGATGAGTGTCATGCTTGTTTGCCTCCTAGCGCTATTGAAGCATTAATAGTAACTTGATTGTACTCCACTAATTCAAAAAATGGGTGAGTAAATTGAGTCACACTTTTAATTGTTTCGATTTTCATTACTTATTTTAGTCTAACTATTTTTTTTGTTATGTTTTAATTTTTTCAGTTGCAAGGGATTTGAAATATAGAATTTAAGTGAAATTTTTGACAACAAATGGAGTTAGATTTTGGTAAGTAAACTCATCTTTTGTTACCCATCTTCCTTTTAAATACTTGAAATGTTATATGTGCTTTTATTGTTTTAATTTATCTAGTTTTATTGTTTATTAATGTCTTGCATAAGATATTATGAGTTTTATGATGTGGATTTACAAAGATATAACTGCTACAAAGGCAAAGAAAGAAGATAAAGTGGAAGAGAATGATGGTTTTGATGATATCATGAGCTTCCTTGTATTATATTATGAAGTTCTCATTAGATGTTATAACAACAACCAATTAAGTTAGGATTAATGTCATAACAACAAGGTAAGCACAATAGGAAAATGAAGCCAAGGCTAACACACTAAAATTTATTAGCATAGTTTAGAGCTCAACTTCTACATTTATGAAGACCCTGCCCTGCAAAATAATTCACTATCAAACAATGAAAGTAAAGTAAGACATGTGATTTCAATAACTTCACAAACTCCCTTTCCCATACGAAGGTTGAGTGAAGTACAACTCAAGTTTTTTTAGGTTTAACACTTAGCTAACCCACTTCTAAGTGTCTCTGACCTAAGTTGATTACCCTAAATCACTCAACTCAATGACTTGCTCTACAGCACTCACAACATAGAACTAAACATAACAAAAGTAGAACAAGTGTGAAGAACCAAATTTTCAACCTCTTCTCTCAATGATTCCTATGGATCATCTCTATATTTCTTAATAGATTCCAGCTTCTATTTATCAGAGCTTTAATGCCTTGAAGTTCGAAGTTCTAAAGCTTGTTTAAATTCAAACAAGTCTTGCCATGTGATAATACAATCCAAGCTTCATGCCCTATCCATTCATTATTGAAACATGGTTTTCAATCCAGGCTTGCTTACTCCGAGCAACCACAGCATCATTTCAATCCCTCATACAAATTTCAATTCTCTTCACTTGATGAACATTGGGAATAATAAAGTTATGTAGGGAGTCATTTGGTAGCTCTTTGTAAACCTTAATCGGGAAGACAATTTCTACAAGAGACCCAAATTTTGAATTGTAAATCAATTGGATCTCTTAAGCCCATTTTACCACATGCCTCTAAGATGCTACTTTGGAAACAATTTCATGGACGGATTCACTAGATGTAATTTTGCCACTCTGTAAGCATGGCATGGTGAGTAATTCTTTCGTAAATTTAATATTCCTTGAATGGAATATCTTCACTAGTGGCTTTAAACTTTGGCCGTAGCTCTTGTTCTATGTTCAGCATGAAAATCACTTCGTTCTGCAATTGCTCACATTCCCACTTAAACACGTAATTTTGGAGAATAACGAAGGTGAAATTTTAATTGCATGTGAGTCGTATGTTATTCAAAGAACTTGAATTATTACTTTAGATAATTAAATGTTACTTACATGTGCAGTAATTATTTGACTCCAAAGCCTTGCTACAGTTAGAAATAACCTAACAAGGAATTTAGGAATAATACATGGAATAAAAGATAATTAAATTGATTATTAAAAAAAGAATCCAAATGTTAATTCTTCACAAAATTCAAGATTTCCAGAATTCCAATCATTTGAATTAATCTAGAATATTCCAACTTTGTAGTCCTCATCTTTCTTTAGTTTTCCACATCTTTTCTATAATCGAAGTTAATTCTACTATCCTCTCAATAAGTCCAGAATCATATCACATCAGTACTTACGTACCACTCATGGGAACAAACTTTACTGATTTTGTATTACTTGAGTGATGTTGTGCACTTTCAATGCATCACCTTCATACCATTTCCATCGAATATACTAATATGAATGTAAACCCAAGCATGCTTACAAGGAACCACATCATAAATTCAGCCCCTTGTACAAAATTCAATTCTTTTCACATGATGAAAAATACGAATAATAAATTTATGTCTAGATTCATCCAGTGGCTGATCATAAACGTTAATTGGCTAGACAATTTCTATGTGTGACACAAATCTAAATTGTAAATCAATTGGATCTCATAAGACCATTTTACCACATACCTTTACGATGTTACTCTGCAAACAATTTCATGGAAGGATTCACTTGATGTAATTTTGCCACTCCATTAAGGTGGCATGTCAAGTAATTGTTGCTTATGTTTAAAATACCTTGAATGGAATAAAAATCTTTGCCAATGGCTTTGAATTTTGATCGTAGCTCTAGTTCGCTGTTTAGTATGAAAATCACTTCGTGTTCTTGCTTGAATCAAGAGAGCAAACAAGCAGAACTTTATGATGATGACTAAAATTATGCTTTGTTTGGTTTTCAATATTAAAGACTGAATTTTATCTTTCTAGGACTTTTATTTGAGTGATTGAATTTAACTTCTTAGAATCCTTTGATTGGTAGTTCTTGTTTTTATTTTTCTTGTTTGTATCCTTAATGCTTTCTAAGTCATAGCCACACTTAGATTGATTAGTTGATTTAGGAACAATAGTGAGAGTGAAATTCTTGAATTAGAACAATGTGCAAGTACACATAATTTAGGAAAATAATGAAAGTGAAAACCTTATTGTGTGTGAGTCTTGTGTCATTCAAAGAGGTTGAATTCTCACTATGGATAATAGCATGTTACTTATAGATGCAAGAATTATTTGATTCTGAAGCCTTGTTAAAATAACCTAAAAAGGAATTTAGGAATAACATATGAAATAAAAGAGAATTAAATTGATTATTAACAAAAGTATCCAAAAGTTAATTCTTCACAAAATACAAGATTTCCAGAATTCTAATCCTTTGAATTAATCCAGAATGTTCAAACTTTATAGTCCTTGTCTTTCTTTAACTTTCCTCGAAAAATTTTCCATAATCAGAGTAAATTCTACTGATCTAAATAAGTCCTAAACTATGTCACATCGGTACTCACATGCTCCTCATGGGAAAGATACTCTACTCATTCTATATTACTTGAGTAACATTGTGCACTTGAGACGCATCATCTTCATACCCTTTCCGTCCATTATTCTGACATGAAAGCCAATCCAAGCATGTTTATGCTAAGCAACCACAGCATAAAGTTAATCCCTCATACAAAATTTAATTCTCTTCACTTAATGAACAATGACAATAATAAATTTATTTAGAAATCCATCTAGTGGTTCTTCCTGAACATTAATTAGCATGACAATTTCTAGGCATGACACAAATTTAAATTGTAATTAAATTGGATCATTTAAGCCCATGTCACCACATACCTCCATGATGTAACTTTGAAAGTAATTCTGTTAAAGGATTCACCACGTCATCCATAAACATGGAATGGTGAGTAATTCTTTCATAAATCTAATATACCATGAATGGAATAAAAATCTTCATAAATGGCTTTGAATTGTGGCCATAGCTCTTGTTCATTGTTTAGCATGAAAATGACTTCGTGCAATCACTGCCCACATTCCTACTTGAATCAAAATAGTACAGAAGTAGAACTTTATTATGATGATTGAAATAATGCTTCACATTGTTTTCAATATTATGGTGGCTAAATTCTATTTCTTAAGCGACTTGTTATTGAGTGATTGAATTTAACTTGTTTGAATCCTTTGATTGGTAGTCCTTCTTTTTATTCTTCTTGTTTGTGGGCTTAGTGCTTTCTAAATCTTGCCACACCTAGATTGATTTGTTGATTTAGCAAGAATAGCAAAAGTGAAATTCCTAAATTAAAACCAACAAGCAAGAACATATAACTTGGTAGAACAACAAAAGTAAAATCCTAATTGAGCGCGAGTTAATCCTAATTGAGTGCGAGTTAAGTGCTATTCAAAAAACTTGAATTCTTATATTAGATAATTGCATGTCACATATGGGAATATAAATTACTTAATTGTAAAGTCTTATTAGAGTTAGAAATAACCTACTTAGGAATTTTAGATTAACATATGCAATAAAAGACAATTAAATTTATTATAAATAGAAGGATTTGCTTTTGGATTCTATGGGATCAATTCCGATTGTCTTAAATAAATTTAACTGGCTACATAATTTCTATGTGTGACGCAAATTTAAATTATAAATCAATTGGATCATTGAAGCCCTGTCACCACATACCTTTATGATGTAAATTCAAAAGCAATTTCATGCAAGGATTCACTAGATTTAATTTTGTCACTCCATAAGCATGGCATGGTGGGTAATTCTTCTGTATATTTGATATACATTGAATGGAAAAAAAATCTTTGCCAATGGTTATGAATTGTGGCCATAGCTCTTGTTTGTTGTTTAGTATGAAATCCCTTCATACTACTATTTCCCACATGCTTACTTGAATCTAGATAATACACAAGCAGAACTTTATGATGATGATTGAAATTATGTTTTCTAGGGTTTTAATATATAAGTGGATAAATTTTATTTTTTATAGAGACCTTTTATTGAGTTATTGAATTTGACATTTGGAATCGTTTAATTGATAGTCCTTGATTTTAATCTTCTTGTTTGTGTGACTAATGCTTTCGAAGTCTTGCCACATTATGATTGATTTCTTAATTTAGGATGAATGTGAAAGTGAAATTCCTGGATTACAATCCATAAGCAAGAACACACAATTTAGGAAAATACGAAAGTGAAATCCCAATTTTTGTGCATGTCATTTGTTATTCAAATAACTTGAATTCTCACTTTAGATAATTACATGTTACATATGGGTGCATGAATTACTTGATTGTGAAGCGTTGCTAATGTTAAAAATAACCTAGTAAGGAATTTAGAAATAACATATAAAAAAATAAAAATTAAATTGATTATAAAAAAACAATTGAAAAGTTAATTCTTCATAAACTATAAGATTTCTAGAATTCCAATCATCAGAATTAATCCAAAATATTCTAGCCTTGTAGTCCTTGTTTTTCTTTAGCTTTCTACAACATGCTTTTTTGTAATCAACGTCAATTCTACTATCCTAAGTAAGTTTTAAACCATATCACATCAGTACTCACGTATTCCTCATGGAAACAATGCTCTACAAATTCTATATTATTTGAGCAATGTTGTGTACTTGCAATGCATCACCTTCATACACTTTCCAACCCTGATTTTGACATGATTGTCATTCCAAGCATGCTTACTCCAAGTGAACATAGCATAAATTCAATCCCTCACACGAAATTCAATTCTCTTCACATGATGAACTATAGGAATGTAGGGAGTCGTCTAGTGGCTCTTCATAATTATTAATTCGCAAGTTGATTTCTATGTGTGACAAAAATTTAAAGTGTAAATCAATAGGATCTTTTAAGCCCATGTAACCACATACATTTATGATGTAACTTCAAAAGTAATTTTGTGGAAAGATTCACTAGCTGTAATTTTGAACACTTCATAAACATGGCATAGTGAGTAATTCTTCCTTAAATTAAATATACCTTGAATGAAATAAAAATCTTCAGCAACAGCTTTGAATTGCAGTAGTGTCTCTTGTTTGTTGTTTAGCATGAAAATAATTTTGTGCTACCATTGCCCACATTCCTACTTGAATCTAAATAGCAGACAAATAGAACTTACGATATGATTTCCTAACATAGTAAGCTTTACCTTCTCATTGAATTTTTATACAAGGCCTTTTCTCTTGACATTACTTTTTCTTTCTTATGTAGGTTGATCATCTTCTTATAAAGGAAGCAAAGAATATGCAATACCACCTATTTTAATCACATATACATTATTTTTTTTCCAAAGTGACACCCTCTTCATATTTCCATGAATGCCCCAACAATGTTTGTTGAGAATCCATGTCTACTACATCTAATACCATCTCACCACAATATGATACAATTTCAAATGGAACTTTACATCCTTTGATCACCTTAACTATTTAGACAGAGCCATTTGTTTAGGGTTCATAATGTCTTTTAATAGGTAATTTTAACTTGTGCACAATGTTTCTAAAAACCTAGATCTTCAAGGACATGGTCATCAATCATGAAGTTGAAAACCTTACCCAAAACTTGGCACTTTGTTGATAACTCTTGATTTTATTAAAAACTTTTACTCACATTTTTGTTAATTTGGCTATCATTTTGAACATTAATTGGCCATGTTGTGTCTGCATATACGTATGAGTGTTTAATCATGGGGATTTAGACAAGTTTGGGTGGATTTTGAATAATATTTGATTGAATTTGAACAATACCAAGACTCAAGTGGAGTTTCTATCTCATTTCTAGGTCTTATGGCCTTACGGATGGTGGTTTTGGACCAAAAAATGTGAAACCAACTGCAAACAAGAAATGCCTATTGTCGAGCCCACTATCCCAAAGATGAATATCACAACTATGAGAGAGAAATTTGTAGTAGTGGAGGAAAGGGTAACTAAAGCGAGCAATTTGTCGTGGTCGAAAGTGCGATTGTGGGATAAGGTTTCGTGGCCATGAGAAAGAGGAATACGACCACAGCATTTAGGAGGTAAAAGCTATTTAAATCGTATGTTTGGGATCATGGGAGCGAATGTAATGCTTGCAACTGTGAGGCATAGTCGCACCATCGTAGGTAGATTTTAAAGGAGCAGTCTTGTCTATTTTCGTAGTTCATTTAAATTTTGCCACCACAACTATAAATTGTGATTATGATAGCTTAGAAAGGAGGCCTAAAGACATAAAGTAACTTAGAGAAAGGGAAGATCTAGCAGGAATGTAAGAGAGGAGGAATCCACACCACTTGGTGAGATTGCATCGCCTCCGCATATACCACCAATCATGACCAAACTTTTCTATTTGTTTTCTTTGATTGTTAAGTTTGTTGGATGGAGATGGATTTAGATATTGCTTTTATTAAATACTTTATGTGTTTCCAAATTTTTTTCTCATACCTTGTGATTTCATTTGGTTATCAATTGATGCATGATATATTATCCTCATCTCATCAGTTGCAATTAATAAATTGAATTCTGATTAAAGAACTTGATTAACCCTTTAATTAATTCATATCAGTATAGAAAATAACAAGAGTGAAACCTATGTTCTACTAGACATCTAAGTGTAAACATTAATTTTTGGAGAATAACTGTAATGAAACTATAAAATTAGTTTGGGCTCATATTGTTAATCACATAACTATTCTCAATTCGATTGGATTATGAGAACACACTTAATTTTAAATTAATGTCCTAAGAGAGTTTGGGAGGATATCTTAACACTATTAGCATTAATGATCCATAACAGGACAATTAAACTAATAATTAACATAATCCATCATATATTGAAAGCTAACATAAGGGACTAGACTCTTCATCACTAGGATCTTGTTATTTGTTGTCATTTCTTTGTTCTTGAGTTATTCAGTTGACAATTTCATTCCTTCTTTATGTACCATCACATTAGGAAGGATTAACTAATAGAAATTTAATCATATTAATAGGCACACCTTCACCCTCCTTGTGGATTTGAAATTTTTGCTTAATCAGTACTAACTTTACAAATTTATAATTGTGGTATGGGATGGCATGCTTCAAATTTTAGTGCTATTGTTAGATAGGGTAACAAGTGTTATTGACTACTCTCTTGTGTGTGTAAGATTAGGCTTCACTTTTCTTTTCTTTTTTTTCCTCATTGTTTTCTACTCTTTTTCATTCTTATTTTGTTTATTTGATTGGAGCTTTGTGGGAGATTCTTGAATGTGCTAAAGTAAAAGCTTGAATTTGGAGGAGTTCAATCTATAAATTGAGAGGACACTTCATCCAAGATGAGCTTTATGTAGGACACAACTAAGAGGAAATAGAGAAGTAGAACAATTTGCCACAACAACTACCTCTACAGCATCTTCCAACACCTAACCAAAGAGCAATCCATGGATAAGTTCATTTCGTGATGACTTTAAACATGATTGGAATAATGAGACTGGCAGCGAATGTTAATATCTTCAAGTTGAAGCCTATATTAATCAACATGGGGCAATTAAACCAATTTGGAGGAGCTTCTCATGAGGATGCCAAAATTTGCTTTGTGAGTTTCCTTGAAGTACGCGATAGAGTTAAGTTTAAAAAGGTATCAAATGATGTAATTAAGTTGAGATTATTTCCTTTTTCCCTCTAAGACTGTGTAAGATAATGGCTTCAATCATTGCCTTTGGGTAGTATTATGTCATTTGGCAAGACATGGTGAACAAATTCTTAATAAAGTATTTTCCTCCTGCCATGATAGTCCAATTGCATTTAGACATTAGTACATCTAAACAATTAGATTTTGAGACACTTTTAAAGGTTTGGGAACTGTTTAAAGAGTTGTATAGGAAGTGTTCACAACAAGGGAACCTTTTATGCATGTAAGTGTAAACATTCTACAATGGCATCAATGAACAGTTTAGAATAATATTAGATGCAACAGTTGGGGCTGCATTGATAAACAAAGTGCCAAAGGAGGTTTGAGATCCCATTGAAGAGATGACCTCAAATGCATATCAATGACTAGTAGAGAGGTCCACAGCAAGAAAGTGGTTGGGATACATGATGCTGATACATTGATAGCTCTTTCTATGAAAATGGGGCTCTTATCTAAAAGGGTTGATAATATTACTGTAAATGCTCGCACTTCTTCTATTTCTATGTTGCAAGCTTGTGACATGTGCGTTGGTCCACACCCTATATATGAATGTCAACCTGGTAGTTCAAGTAATAGTTAACTTTTGGTGGAGCAAGTGAGTCTCATGAATAGTCAAGGAGGATCATTAGATAATCCCTACTTAGACACATATAATCCAAAATTGTAGAATCGCGCAAATTTTTTATGGAGAAATTAGCATAAGCAACTTGGATTTGAAGCATAATTGTAATAAGAGAAAAGACAACCATTAGAGGATATTATGAGTAGCTTAGGAAAATCAAAGAATGAGATGATTGGGAATTTAGCTAAGATTACCCAAGATGATATTCAAAGGATTAATACTATGTTGCAAAACAAACAAGCCTCTCTTAGAAATTTGGAGTACCAAGTAGGCGAGCTAGCGAAGGAGATAGAAAGCAAATCCACTAGATCATTGCCAATTAATATGAAATAATCCAATTGAGCATGTGAAAGTAGTGAGTGTGAAGATTGTGGAAGAGAGTGCTGTAGAAGTACATGAGTAAAAGGGAAGAGTAATGAGGCTAAGAAGGAAGTACCTTCATTGACACCGTATAAGCTAATCATTTGATATCCATAGAGCCTTCAGAAAATTATAGCAAAGGATTAATTATCTAAGTTTTTGGGATGTTTGAGATGCTGACTATTTATGTGCCATTAATTGAACCTATGAAGAACCCTCTAAGTTACGGGAAGTACTTAAAGAAAGTTGAGTCTAAGAAGAGGACAATAGAGAAATTAGAGGAGTTTGAATTGGAAAATGGACGCATCTCACCACCAAAGCTAAAGGACCTAGGGAGTTTTTTTATACCTTACATTCTTTGAAATAAATATTTTGATAAAATACTTTGTGATTTAGGTACAAGGGTAAATGTGAAGTCTTTTTTCACTTTATAAGCACTAAATATTGGACTGGCGAAACCCACTGAGGTCATGCTACTGGCAGATAGATCAATGAGCCATCACTTGGGGATTGTGGAGAACGGTTGGGGAATTCATTATTCCCATGGATTTTGTTGTGATGGGCATGGAGGTTAAAAGAGAGTCACCTTTTCATTAGGCTAACTAGCTATAACAAAGGCTATAATTGATATGAAGAGAGGTAGCTTAACTTTTCACATAGGCCCTGATGAGGTACTATTTTTTATATATCCATTAACTTCCGTTGATTCCCCACATGTGTTAAAAGTAGTATTGATGTTGTACTTGCATGACTCTTGTATTGATGTTTAGAATGAACCCTTTTATTGTGCAAAAAAAAGTGAAACAGTGGAATGGCAAGGGGGTTGGTAGATAATGAAGGAGCAAGGGCCTTAGGTGAGTTTGAGGCACCTCCATGGTTGGTCAAATAAAGAAGAGGTTCTACTAGCCAAAAAAAGAGCAAAAAGGAAAAAAAGAAATGGGAAATCCCTGTAGGTCATAGGGGTTATGGGCTGCTAAGAATTTGAAATATCCAATGTAACCCATCAAGATGTCGAATCTACATACACTAAATGTAGTGCTTCTAACGAGGCAACCCAAGTTTTTTACTTGCTTTCCAGTTATTGTATTAGTGTCAAGCATAGTTTGCTTATTTTAGATTATTGTGGTTGCATGAGGAATGCTATTTATTGTTCTCTAAATTGGTGCAGGCTCAATAGCGATATGATGGAAAACCACATTTGAAAGGATATCTTAACAACATTAGCATCAATAATCTATAACAAGACAACTAAATTAATAATTGACTTAATCCATCATTCATTGAGAGTCAACACAACGAAATGGACTAGACTCTTCGTCACTAAGATCTTGTTATTTGTTGTCATCTACTTTGTTCTCAAGTTATTTGTTACTCAATTTCATTCTTAGGAAGGCTTAACTAATAGACACTTAATTATATCAATACATACATGCACACATGCTCCATGAGGATACGAAATTGTGGCTCACTAAGTACTACCTTTACACATTCATAATTTTGGTGTGGGACAACATGGATCACTTCTTTAGAAGAGTTGATCTTGCTGAGTTTCAAAAGTGATGATGGTTTAATGATGAGTTAATCTCTCATTGCAGCAACCTCGTCAAATGTAAGTGGTCAAGGGATTTAATTCAAGAGTAAGAGAAGCCCACTTTGGTACCACTAGACATGGTGGGGAAGCAGAAGTGAGTTTTGGAATTACTACACAAACAAATCTAGACATAAGGGAATGAATCATGTTCATACACAATACATACAAACACAAGGTTTGTATCTAAGATGACATCAATCCATGTGTAAATATGATAAAATAATATAAAATCCATATAAAAACATGGATGTTTCCTAACAATGGTCCTAGAAGTCTTATTTACATTTGTAGAGTCCAATTCATGAGAACCCTGCCTCAACTAATTGAGAAAAAAAAAAAGAAATCCCATCTAAACTTGATTTTAATTGCTATCTTAAAAAATAACAATAATTTTAAAAATTCTATTCAAATTAAACTATCTAAATATATTTTAAAATGAAAATTTGACGTCCTAATCGATTTGAAATCAACTCAAATTAATCTATGCCTCCTCTAATTGATGCAAGTTGATCCATCTCACCCAGATTGTAATTTCAAAATCCCATCATTGAAGCTCCATTAATTTGCTTTTTTAAGATCAATGTAATACTCCAAAATTTTGTGACTATGCTATCAATATATTTATAGATATTATTGACAATATTGATGAAGGATTTAATTAGTGAATTCTTGATTTTATTTTTTATTTTCGCATGAAATAAGTGGGGTAAAATATAGGGCATGTATGGAAAGGAATAAGGCCATATACAAGCAAGTCAATCTTACCAAAAATTTTGAGATTATTGGAGACTTGTTACCATGATGAATAAAGCTGAATTTGTAGAATTAAGGCTGAATTTTAGCTTGAAAATTTTGGAAAATTCGTGCAAAATAATAGACGTTGGGGTGTGTATGGAAGAAAACGTGTGCATAAAGGCGCTAGAAAACTTAGCCAAAAGTTGGAACATTAATGAGGGACACTTACCATGATCAAGGAGGCTTAAATTTGGGAAACCAATAAAATTTTGGAGGCTGGAAAACACAAAAATTTGTTGTGAATAAGGGGGAGAAAATTTGAGCATGCATGGAAGGCAGTATATGCATTATTAAACTAAGCAAACTTTACCAAACTTCAGGGCATTGATGTGGAAGCCTTGCCACCATTAATAGGGATCAAATAAGAATGTTTAAGGCTGATTTTGGTCTAAAAATTTTGGAAAATTCGTATAATTTCATGCCAAAAATATGAGAGGCCAAAAATTCCTCAAGTAGCCTAGTTACATCCTAGTATACATATTTCAACTTAAACCCTAGGGGAAAATTTATTTTTCACCTCCAAAAATCAGAAGCAGCCATCCAAAAGCCAGGGAAAAGAGAGAAGGACAAAAGCTTTTGCTAAACGCGTAAGATTCATGGTGAGCCTTAGGGTTAAACTTGGAAGAAATCATCCACATCCCTAGGAATTTTATTTTACACGTGTAGACACAAAAGGAGCATGTAACTTATAGGCAACACATGAATTGAAATTGGGATGTGATATTAAAGGTGAGCCATGCATAGAAAATTTGACATAAATCGCGTATAGGAAAAATATAGTAAACTTTGTGAACTTTTGAATTTCTGTTGGAAAATTATGAGAAACTTATCAAGATTATAATTTTATGTTTTGAATATGATTAAAGGGTCTTTATAACCTTTATAACATGCTTATGGATCGAGTGTAAGGATTAGAATTGCGTAGAACACGAAAAATGAGCCAAATAGGCTTGACGTGCAGGTTGGTGCATGGTGTGCACTCCATGGGCAATTGACAAAAGTAGCAAGGGACCCAATGTGTAGGCAAGCTCATGGCACTTACTTGATGGGCGATCGTCATGCACTATAGGGGACTCGACGTGTAGGGTGGTGCATGCTGTGCACCTAATGGGCAACTGTTGGCCATTGTAGAGAGGTGATGTGCAGGCGGGTGACAAGCAGTGTGGCCATGGATGGGCAACTTAGGAGCACAAAGCCTCAACTCGTGGGTGTGAGGTTTGAACGTGTGGACGTGTCCAAAATGTCTTTCAGTTGGTCGTGCGGTCGTGGAACCTGTTTTTGTAGTTGTAGGCAATGTTTTCATGAAGGCGAGACTTGGAAAATGGCTAGATTTCGATTTTAGTGTTTTTAATGTCAAATTTTATCATTTTTAAGCCCAAAACATAATGAGTTAGCTGGAATAAAGTTTCACAAGATATAGAGAACTACAAATATGAAATTTCAAATAAGAAACTCCTTCAATAAATGAATTTTACACTGAGACTAACAAAAGTTAGCACAAAATCTAAGGGGAAGAGTTATCTTATAATTTAGGATCTAGAATTGCATCGAGAACCACATAGGAATTAAATTTCTATTGACTTAAGCATTAAATTGGAAATTGCTTTGACTTAATAGGGAATCAAGAAAGTAAAATGTGTGAGCTTCAAGACTAGCGAGCGAGAAGTAGGTAAGTGGTTATCTACAAGTTTTTGCAATTACCATTTTAAATGAAACATTTTTCCTGAAAATTTTGTATTTTGCATTGAAATTTGTTTCAAAATATTCTTTGAAATTTTATGTTTTAGTAAATCTATTCCAAATTATTTTCTAAAACATTTTATATCTCATTAAAACATATTCTAGAATACTTCTTGCAAAATTTTCCTATAGAAAATATTCAAAATGTTTTTTGGAGATACTTTGAAAGTAAACAAGTACCAACGTTTTGCATTGCAAATTATTTGGGACATAAATTATGGAATATTAAAATGTGTGATATGATGCCCATGGGGATCAACCAAGATAGACTAGGTGCTAGTTCCACCCTCTTATCGGGTAATAGTTGAGTAATGATCTACTGAATTGAGGTTAAAGGTTGGAGTATGACCATCCTTAGCCAAGATAAAAGACTAAGATCCTGATTAATGAATATGATACACAAACTACTTGAGTCTCTAAGCATATTAAGAAATAATGCATTGAATGAATTTCTAGTACACTACATATGAAATTTTTAATTACTTTCTTGCAAATTTTAAAATAATGTTTGATTCTTGAAATTTTTTTACCATATTCATATCCCGATAAAAGGTTAGGTAATCGCTTATTAGGTAATTAGTCACTCATGTTTTCAAAAAATCCCTTCTACAAAGAACCCCAGTAAGGAAGAGTAAATGTAAAGATGGTAGAAGGCATGAGAAGGATGGAATTTAGCTTTAATTTTGCTTAATGACTAAGACAAGGGATGTAGTACCCTAGGTTACTTTACTTTATTTTTCCGCTACAAAGTAATGGTTAGATTATTTTGTTTTTACTGCAAGTGCGTAAGACTTATTACTTAATTTGAATTGTAATATATGAATTAGGCTTTGGTAGCTGCTGAAATTTTTTTGTGGGTATTACTATGTCGCAAATCCAAGTGGGGGGCGTGGCTGATCCACCCTTGCCCAGATCAAATGTCAATCTACCTTGCCTTAAATCGATCTCATGTCACCAGATTGAACCATGTCCATTTGGATTTATTAGCCCATACTAGATCCATATTCTAGAATGTTATTTTCTTCGTCGGATCATATCAAATCGATCTCCCATACCTGCCATCGACATTACAAAGCTCAAAATCTTTTCAAAAATCATATTTTTCTTCCAAGATTGGTTCCAAGATTGGTTGAGCTCTTCCAAATATAATTTTTAAATTTTTTTGCCATTTTGACATTTCACATCAAATCCCATCCAAAAGAATGGATATTTTGTTGAACAATGCAAATCTAGATATATATTATTGCTTTTATTGGGTTATTTTTCTTCCTTGGATCTTGTCGTATCGATTTGCCATGCCTCCCATTGATAGTACGATGCTCCATATCTTCCTAAAAATCATATTTTTCTTTCAAGATTGGTTGAAAACTTCCAAATTTAATTTTAAAGAATTTTTACCATTTTTCACATTTTACATCAAATCCCTTCTAGAACAATGGGTGTTTTGTTGAACAGTGCAAATCTAGATATATATTGTTGCTTTTATTGGGTTATTTTTGGGTAAATTCCTTTTTTTTTTTTTTTTGTTTGAATTCCATGAAAAAAAACGGAACAGAATATAGGACGTCACGAATAATGCCAATGACATAGATGACACATGGAGCATCGCATGCTTACAATTGTTTGCTTAAACATGTCTCCTTTTCAAAACAGAATGGTAAATAGCAGTAGATACAAAAAATTATTCAGATATTTGTTCTCAAAGCACACACACTGCACACACAAATGTAAAGGGAGGATGCATATACATGTGTTTGTCGATTATTAATTAATTAACCGTCCGGCAGTTGCTTCTAACTTGGCCCTCATGACCAATCAACGGCTTTATTTTCCCCATCTTCACCGTGGACCTGGCAAAATCTTTGGCAAAAGAATCCAGACTGTAGCTGTAAGTATTAACAAGAAAACCGGTTTCATGGCTGCTTAAGAGCGCTTGACCGGAGTGCAGGAGCCCCTTTTGAGACATTATATTGCTGAAGTAGTTGGAATCGAAAAAGGCTGGCGTGGGATCCAGAGAATGAAGATTGGCGTCGCCTCCTTGGAGCGGGCAAACGACCTGGAGCTGGCGCCGGAGGCCGCTGTCGATGTTGGTGTCGTTGTAGATGTGAGGGCGGAAGAAGCGACACTGCGCGAAGCCCACTGTGTGGCCGCCGTAGAGCGCGAACTGGTCGTGAATGTCGAGTCCTTGTTTCTTGAAGGAGGCGACGAGCCCTGGCAAGTCCAGAGATGGCGCCGGTAAGTCGCTGTTGGCCGTATTTATGTCGGCGTAGGTGGAGTCGCGCCTTCCAAGGGGAACTTCCCATGAGGGGCCTCCTAACTGTAGTGGACGTGGAACCAAAATTCAAAGCTAAAGTTAATAACATCGTGATGCTTCAAATAAAGCATGCCGGTAAATTGAAATGGGGGCATGCATGGACTGTGAGGGAATATATGTGTGTGTGTGTGTTTAGTACCGCAACCACTGAATCACGGGCTGCAACGGCGAGAATGTCCGCACACGACACCACCGGCGCACCGCAAGCATGGTCGACCTTAGCCTTGATTCTGTCAATAACTTCAAACCCTCTCGCAGAATTATTGTTAGGCGCCGCCATCTTTTCGCTGACGGACTGCGGAGTGGAGTCTAAAAGAATGGAACCATCGCACCCCTTCATGCATTCATATATGTAACAGCAAATTCACTACACCATGCACATACAAGTTCTCATATTGGAGTTAAGGATTTAGCTAGTCATACATTGACAAAACAATCGTGAAAATGTAGGCGCAGTATAGAGGCGCCCATGCGCTTTTCTTGCTGCACGGCCTCCTCCACGACGCGCTTAATTGTGGGCAAAGCTTGAGGCCACACTTTGTCGTAGAAACCAGGATACAGTGGGTCTGCAAAAGCTGTAACGGCTACTGCCAAGTGATTATGAATCTCTACGCAGCCATTTTCGCGTGCTAGCTTCTGATTCTGTAATAGTTAATTTTGGGTGTTGGTGCAGGATGAGAATTGAGTCGCAGCCGTATATATAGGAAGAGAAACCCAGCCAAAAAATGGACTGAGGTAGGATT
The DNA here is from genome assembly GCA_019155195.1 of Avicennia marina. Classification (NCBI taxonomy): domain Eukaryota; kingdom Viridiplantae; phylum Streptophyta; class Magnoliopsida; order Lamiales; family Acanthaceae; genus Avicennia; species Avicennia marina. The sequence continues at coordinate 7,467,773 of CM032781.1, read as the reverse complement.
ATCTTACATCAACTGAAAAACATATGACTTTGTCCTTTTAATAATATTATTCTACAATATGGTCAAGGTACATAACTAAATTAAAATAAATATATATGTGATTTGAATCGTTCATAAGGAGCTAATTATTGGCTTTATTAAAATCACTCTCGCCATTAGTTACCGTCTAGTACTGATGGTACATTCGACGTCTGTCGAACAATATTTTATAATAAATTTTATACATTATCACAAATTATAATAAATATAAAATTATTTTAAAAATAAAAGTATACGAGAATATTGTTGTAAAACTAGAGAAATGGGGGTGAGCACTTGAGAGATACCGAAAATATAAGGAAAAAAAAAAAGCCTAGAATTATATCCGAAGAGAACTGATTAATAAAGAAAAAAGAAACAAACTACTAAAATAAGGGCATTAGAATAATTTAAAAATTTCCAACCAAAATAAGCTTATATATCCTTAATATATAATCTCTGTAGAAGTTGCACAATCTAATTTACGAATTACAAAGTTATTGTATTTGAAATCACACAAATATAATTATTAAAAATTGAAAACACAAAAACATTCTAAACAAGAAAATAAAGAATGTTTTCTTAAAATATTTTATAAGCCACATAATCTTATAAGCAAATTAAAATACGCTTAACTAAACGCCCTCCAAATCATGGCATAAAAGGCACGTAAGAATATGGTGTTTACCTCAGTTGCAGCATAATTTTGCAGGGAAGGAAGGCACTTGCCATTATAATTTACAATATTTGATAATAGCATGTTTATGATTTGTAGCCCCATACTTCAAACACGACTTCAAGCTCTCAGCTAGTGAACGTTCTGTCCACCAAATGTAGCCCTGGAGACAAATGAGCACATGCACGGCTATTTTGCGGAAGTGGCATCCCCCCATTTTGTCCCCCAACTAAATAAACTGGTGTCCGGAACATATAAAACACGAAATAAAATGCGATATATCACAATACAATAGGATTCAAGTTTCCATAACGGCTTTAAAATAGTCCCTTCAAGGCAGGGAATTAGTGTCAAATCTTTATGACGGGACAAAAAGAATACACAAACAACCAACAGGTGTATCAAACCAATACTTGTCGAACAGCATTGAGACGAAATGAAATTTGAAAGAAAATACAAATTAAAATCGTAAGTCATACGAAAGGGAAAAAAATAAAAGAAATTAAAAGAAATAAAGAAACTTTAAAAATAAATTGAAATTAGAAAGGTGAATGAAATAAATAAAAATTAAGAAAATATAGTGGTATTTATATATAGTGTGTGCGCGTGTGCGTGTGTGTGTATTAAATATTTAAATATTTTGTAGTAACACACAACAGACATACATTCATATATATATATATGATTGAATGATTATTAACAAGTATTCTTTTTGCTTGAGGATTAGATAGCAATATAGTCCCAACTACTCATAACGTAAGAACTATAGTCTACGTGGATAGGTGACCAACTCCTTAATTCAACTCAGGAGAAGTGTCAATTTTTTGCCACACTACGACACATCAACCGAAGGATATCATTTTCTTGGACTGCAGCAGGTCGTCGATGACATTGGCTTCCTGAGTTATTGTTATTTTATGAATATTATATAACAAAAACGAAAGTGTCACTATAAATCTCTAAAAAAAATTTTTTTTACATATTATTTTACTTATAATATTTGACAAGAAAAGAACATCCCATTTTCAAGAAACATGTTGAAGGATAAGGGTGTAATCACAAGAGTGTATAGTTAAAAATTCAAAACAGTGCCAAAAGATTTTGCAAACCAAAATAGATAAAAACAATGGCAAATACATTTTTACAAAGACAACTGAAGAGCCTTGCTTACAGAAATACCGTAAATTTTTTTAACTAAAATTCTTAAATGTCTAAAGTCATGTCGGGTAAGTGAATCAAAGAGCCATTGTAATCATCTACTATAATATATATAGTGGCATCCATCACATCTCTCATGGCACTAGCTATAATTAGTAATGCAATTACATATATATTTGTAATATATGTGCGCCATTAACATAACACCATTTTGGGATTTAACTTACGGATGTAATCACAAGGTTGTATACTTAATGATTCAAAGAAGGTTTAACTAATAGACACTTAATTATAGCAATAAATACATACACACATGCTCCATGAGGATACGAAATTGTGGCTCACTAAGTACTACCTTTACACATTCATAATTTTGGTGTGGGACAACATGGATCACTTGTTTAGAAGAGTTGATCTTGCTGAGTTTCAAAATTGATGATGGTTTAATCATGAGTTAATCCCTTAGCAACCTCGTCAAATGTAATTGGTCAAGGGATTTAATTCAAGAGTAAGAGAAGCCCACTTTGGTACCACAAGACATGGTGGGGAAGTAGACGTGAGTTTTGGAATTACTACACAAACAAATCTAGACATAAGGGAATGAATCATGTTCATACACAATACATACAAACACAAGGTTTGTATCTAAGATGACATCAATCCATGTGTAAATATGATAAAATAATATAAAATCCATATAAAAACATGGATGTTTCCTAACAATGGTCCTAGAAGTCTTATTTACATTTGTAGAGTCCAATTCATGAGGAACCTGCCTCAACTAATTAAAATTAAAAAAAATAAAAGAAATCCCATCTAAACTTGATTTTAATTGCTATCTTAAAAAATAACAATAATTTTAAAAATTCTATTCAAATTAAACTATCTAAATATATTTTTGAATGAAAATTTGACGTCCTAATCAATTTGAAGTCAACTCAAATCAATCTATGCCTCCTCTAATTGATGCAAGTTGATCCATCTCACCTAGATTGTAATTTCAAAATCCCATCATGGAAGCTGCATTAATCTGCCTTTTTAAGATCAATGTAATACTCCAAAATTTTGTGGCTATGCTATCAATATATTTATAGATATTATTGACAATATTGGTGAAGGATTTAATTAGTAAATTCTTGATTTTATTTTTATTTTCGCATGAAATAAATGGGTAAAAATATAGGGCGTGTATGGAAAGGAATAAGATCATATACAAGCAAGTCAATCTTACCAAAAATTTTGAGATTAGTGGAGACTTGTTACCATGATGAATAGAGCTGAATTTGTAGAATTAAGGCTGAATCTTAGCTTGAAGATTTTGGAAAATTCATGGGAAATAATAGTCGTTAGGGTGTGTATGGAAGGAAACGTGTGCATAAAGGTGCTAGAAAACTTAGCCCAAAATTGGAACATTAATGAGGGACGCTTACCATGATCAAGGAGGCTTAAATTTGGGAAACCAATAAAATTTTGGAGGCCAGAAAACACAGAAATTTTTTGTGAATAAAGGGCAGAAAATTTGAGCATGGATGGAAGGCAATATATGCATTATTAAACTAATCAAACTTTACCAAACTTCAGAGCATTGATGTGGAAGCCTTGCCATGATTAATAGGGACCAAATAAGAATGTTTAAGGCTGATTTTGGTCTAAGAATTTTGGAGAATTCGGATAATTTCATGCCAAAAATATGAGAGGCCAAAAATTCCTCAAGTACCCTAGTTACACCCTATTATACATATTTTATCTTAAACCCTATGGGAAAATTTATTTTCCACCTCCAAAATCTCAAGCAGCCATCCAAAGGCTAGGGAGAAGAGAGAAGGACAAAAGTTTTTGCTAAACGCATAAGATTCAAGGTGAGCCTTAGGGTTAAACTCGGAAGAAATCATCCATGTCCCCAGGAATTTTATTTTACACACTTAGACACAAAAGAAGCATGTAACTTATAGGCAACACATGAATTGAAATTGGGATGTGATATTAAAGGTGAGCCATGCATAGAAAATTTGATATAAATCGGGTATAGGAAAAATATAGTAAACTCTGTGAACTTTTGAATTTCTGTTGGAAAATTATGAGGAACTTATCAAGATTATAATTTTATATTTTGAATATGATTAAAGGGTCTTTATAACATTTAGAACATGCTTATGGATCGAGTGGAAGGATTAGAATTGCGTAGAACACGAAAAATGAGCCAAACAGGCTTGACGTGTACGTAGGTGCATGGTGTGCACTCAATGAGCAACTAACACAAGTAGCAAGGGACCCAACGTGTAGGCAAGCTCATGACACTCACTTGATGGGTGATCATCATGCACTATAGGGGACTCAACGTGCAGGGTGGTGCATGCTGTACACTTAATGGGCAACTGCTTGCCATTGTAGAGAGGTGATGTGTAGGTGGGTGATAAGCGGTGTGGTCACAGATGGGCAACTTAGGACCACGAAGCCACAACTCATGGGTGTGAGGTTTGAATGTGTGGACGTGTCCAAAATGTCTTTTAGCTCGTCGTGCAGTTGTGGAACCTATTTTTGTGGTTACAGACAATGTTTTCATGAAGGTAAGACTTGGAAAATGGCTCGATTTCGATTTTAGTGTTTCTAATGTCAAATTTTATCAATTTAAGCCCAAAACATAATTAGTTAGCTGAAATAAAATTTCACAAGATATAGAGAACTGCAAATATGAAATTTCAAATAAGAAACTCCTTCAATAAATGAATTTTACACTAAGACTAACAAAAGTTAGCACAAAATCTAAGGGGAAGAGTTATCTTATAATTCAGGATCTAAAATTCCATCATGAACCGCATATGAATTAAATTTCTATTGAGTTAAGCATTAATTGGAGAATTACTTTCACTTAATAGGGAATTAAGAAACCAAAACCTGTGAGCTTCAAGACTAGTGAGCAAGAAGTAGGTAAGTGGTTATCTACAAGTTTTTGCAACTACCTTTTTAAATGAAATACTTTTCCTAAAAATTTTGTATTTTGCATTGAAATTTGTTTCAAAATATTCTTTGAAATTTTTTGTTTTACTAAATTTATTCCAAATTATTTTCTAAAACATTTTATATCTCGTTAAAACATATTCTAGAATACTTGGTGCAAAATTTTCCTATAGAAAATATTCAAAATGCTTTTTTCAAGATACTTTGGAAGTAAACAAGTAACAACGTTTTGCATTGCAAATTATTTGGGACATAAATTATGGAATATTAAAATGTGTGATATGATGCCCATGGGGACCAACCAAGATAGACTAGGTGCTAGTTACATACTCTTATTGGGTAATAGTTGAGTAATGACCCATTGAACTAGGGTTAATGATTGGAGTATGACCATCCTTAGCCAGGGTAAAAGTCTAAGATTCTGATTAGTAAATATGATATACAAACTACTTAAGTCTCTAAACATATCAAGAAATAATGCATCGAATGAATTTTTGGTACATTACATATGAAATATTTTACTGTTACTTTCTTGCAAATTTTAAAATAATGTTTGATTCTTGAAATTTTTTTACCATATTCATATCCCGAAAAAAAGGTTAAGTAATCGCTTATTAGGTAATTAGTCACTCATATTTTCCAAAAATCCATTCTACAGAGAATCCCAATAAGGAAGATCAAACGTAAAGATGGTAGGAGGCATGAGAATCATGGAATTTAGCTTTAATTTTGCTTAATGAATAAGACAAGGGATGTAGCCTAGGTTACTTTACTTTATTTTTCCACTACAAAGTAATAGTTAGATTATTTTGTTTTTACTACAAGTGCGTAAGACTTATTACTTAATTTGAATTGTAATATATGAATTAGGCTTTGGTATTCGTTGAAATTTTTTTGTGGGTATTACTATGTCACAAACCCAAGTTAAGGGCGTGATTGATCCACCCTTGCCCAGATCAACATCAATCTGCCTTGCCTTGGATCGATTGAACCATGTCTATTTGGATTGATTAGCCCTTACTGGATCCATATTCTAGAATGGTATTTTCTTCCTTGGATCATATCATATCGATCTCCCATACCTCCCATCGACATTACAAAGCTCCAAATCTTTTCAAAAATCATTTTTTTCTTCGAAGATTGGTTGAACTCTTCCAAATATAATTCTAAAATTTTTTTGCCATTTTGACATTTCACATCAAATCCCATACTAAAGAATGGATATTTTGTTGAACAATGCAAATCTAGATATATATTATTGCTTTTATTGGGTTATTTTTCTTCCTTGGATATTGGCGAATCGATCTCCCATGCCTCCCATCAACATTACAATGCTCCATATCTTTTCAAAAATCATATTTTTCTTCCATTATTGGTTGAACTCTTCCAAATTTAATGTTAAAGAATTTCTACCATTTTGACATTTCACATCAAATCCCATCCAAAAGAATGTGTATTTGGTTGAACAATGCAAATCTAGATCTATATTATTGCTTTTATAGGGTTATTTTTTGGGTAAATTCTTTTTTTTTTTTTTGTTTGGATTCCATGAAAAAGGGAAAAAAAAATGGAAAAGAATGAAGTCACAAATAATGCCAATGACATAGATGATAAGTGGAGCATTGCATGCTTACAATTGTTTGCTCAAACATCTCTAACTTTCAAAACAGAAAGGTACATAACATTAGATACGAAAAATTGTTCAGATGTTTATTCTCAAAGCACAGGCACTGCACACACAAATGTAGAGGGAGGATGCATATACATGCATCTGTTGATTATTAATTAATTAACCTTCCTGCAGTTGCATCTAATCTCGCCCTCATGACCAGTCAACGGCTTTATTTTCCCCATCTTCACCATGGACCTGGCAAAATCTTTGGCAAAAGAATCCAGACTGTAACCATAAATATTAACAAGAAAACCGGTTTCATGGCTACTTAAAAGCGCTTGATCGGAGTGCAGGAGCCCCTTTTGAGCCATTATATTGCTGAAGTATTTGGAATCGAAAAAGGCCGGCGTGGCGTCTAGAGAATGAAGATTGGCGTCGCCACCTTGGAGCGGGCAAACGGCCTGGAGCTGGCGCCGGAAGCCGCTGTCGATGTTGGTGTCGTTGTAGATGTGAGGGCGGAAGAGGCGACACTGTGCGAAGCCCAGTGTGTGGCCCCCAGAGAGCGCGACCAGGTCGTGAATGTCGAGTCCTTGTTTCTTGAAGGAGGCGATGAGCCCTGGCAAGTCCAGAGATGGCGCCGGTATGTCGCTGTTGGCCGTGTTTATGTCGGCGTAGGTGGAGTCGCGCCTTCCCAGGGGAACTTCCCATGAAGGGCCTCCCAACTGTAGTGTACGTGAAACCAAAGTTCAAAGCTAAAGTTAAATATCATCGCGATGCTTCAAATAAAGCATGCCGGTAAACGGGGGCATGCATGGACTGTGAGGGAATATATATGCGTATATGTGAGTGTTTGTGTAGTACCGCAACCACTGAATCACGGGCTGCAACGGCGAGAATGTCCGCGCACGACACCACCGGCGCACCGCAAGCATGGTCGACCTCAGCCTTGATTCTGTCAATAACTTCAAACCCTCTCGCAGAATTATTGTTTGGCGCTGCCATCTTTTCGCTGACGAACTGCGGAGTGGAGTCTAAAAGAATGGAACCATCGCATCCCTGCATGCATTCATATATGTAACAGCAAATTAACCACACCATACATATCCAAGTTCTCGTGTTAGAGGTAAGGATTTAGCTAGTCATACATTAACAAAACAATCGTGAAAATGTAGGCGCAGTATAGAGGCGCCCATGCGCTTTTCTTGCTGCACGGCCTCCTCCACGACGTGCTTAATTGTGGGCATAGCTTGAGGGCACACTTTGTCGTAGAAACCAGGATAGAGTGGGTCCGCAAAAGCTGTAACAGCTACAGCCAAAAAGATTATGAATCTCAACTCAGCCATTTTTGCGTGTTAGCTTCTGGTTGTGTAATAATTTTGGGTGTTGGTGCAGGATGAAAATTGAGTCGCAGCTGTATATATAGTGAAAGAAAGTCTGCTGGGAGATGATGGACATCTTACATCAACCGAAGTCTTGTTCAAAAAAATATGGCTTTGTCTTGGAAATTATATTATTCTAAAATATGGTCGAGGTAGATAATTAAATTGCCTGGTCAAGATATATCAAGTGGGGATGTAAAATAAAGATATCTGTGATTTGAATCAGTCATTAGGAGCTATTTATTGGCTTTATTAAAATAACTAATGCCATAACTTTAACTACACTCTAAGCATGTGGACAATAATATTTTTTTAATAAATTTTATTCATTATCACAAATTATATTAAATATAAAATTAGTTTTAAAATAAAAGTATACAAGAATATTGTTTTAAAGCCATACGAATGATAAATCGGGGCGCGTACTTGAGAGATATAGAGAATATGACGAAAAAAGCATGGAATTATATTGAAAGAGAATCGATAAAGAAAGAAAAAAACAAACTGCTAAAATAAGGGCATTAAAATAATTAAAAATTTCCAAACCAAATAAACTTATATGTGCTTAATATACAATATTTATAGAAGATGCACACTCTAATTAATGAATGATAAAGTTATTGTATTTAAAATAATACAAATAAAATTATTAAAAAACTAAAAACATAAAAATATTCAAAATAAGAATATCAAGAACGTTCAAGAGAGTTTGAAAAGAAAAGAAATTTAAGGGAAAATACAAGTAAAAATCATAACTCAAAAGAAGGGAAAAATAAAAGAAATAAAAAAAAGGTAATTGTTGCGAAAAAGTTTTATTATTTAATTATACAGTAATGATGGTAGGATAAAGGTTTAAAAAACAGAAATATGAAGTTTGAAAAAGTAAATTAAAATTATAAAAAGTGAATGAAATAAATGAAAATTGAGAAAATATAGTGAAAATATATTTAAATATTGTGTGTGTGTGTGTGTATATATTAAATATTTAAATATTAACTAATATTATTTTCTTATTTCTTGAGTATTAGATAGAAATATAGTCCCACACGAAAAAACCATAGAGTTTGCGTGCGTGGGTGACAAACTCCTTAATTTCAACTCAGGAACAGAGTTAATCTGTGCTCTCCTGGGCGCATCAGCAAATGGGATCATTTTTTTGGACTGTAGCAGGTGATCGATGGCACTGGCTTCATGAGTTATTGTTATTTATATAAACATAACGTAAAAAAAGTCAAAATGTCATTAATGATCTCCATAAATTTTTTATTTTACATATCATTTTAACTTATAATATTTGATAAGCGATTTTACATTTAAAAACGTTAGGTCGTATTTTATTTTGATTATTGGATTAAATTTGCTATAAAAATATTAAATAAAATCACCAACATATATTACTTTTTAATATGAATTAATTGTAAAGACAACTTTTCAATATAAACCTTTCACTATCTTTTTTAATTCTTTAAGACACGCATATTCCCACTCACATACAAGCAATAAACTTGAAATTCAATACGTCATGAATAAGATGTTGATAAATATTGAGGTGTAGAGACATTGATTGTCATAAAATATTTAAAATTTTTAAATGCATATTTAACTTCTCAAATTTATTAAATAACTATCAAATTAATCATTATTTGTGCTATTCGGCAGATGTTTGTTTCGAAGTTTAAACTTTTATTGCTATAGATCTGAAATGGTTAGTGTAGGTACACATTTTTTCATGATATTACTTTGTTAAGTAACTACTTAATTAAACAAAACTTCATAAACCTAACTACCCTCTCTAATGAATGATTCTGTACTTGATTATGTTCGTCAAATTGGTCGAAAAGTCTAAAGAAATTAGCGTAAGCGTTAACAATTATTGATCACAAATCAAGCATTAGAAATTAATAAATGGGAAATCCGAATTTGATGTCAGCCAAATCTTCGAGGAAACGAATGAATTTGAATTGGCACTGGGTTAGGTCTTGATTGCTTATATTTGAAATGCGTTAGGTGATATGGTTACTTAATTAGCAATTTCTTCTTATGGTCAAAAAATGTGGTTCTCCTACGTTTAATTAGGTATATCTGTGTCTCTGGATTACTATTTCGATGTTTAAATAAAAAAATTATTTCTTTATATAAAGTATACATAATAATTGAAGAAATAATACGTATTATAACAATACAAGCAAAGTTGACATTATTGGTGGCGAGTGGCAATTACAAATTAATTTTGAAGGTGCAACTGCTCCCAACCATCACATTGCTTCCAATATATAAAAACAAATAAATATCATAAAATTAGAAAAAATCATTGTCGATTTTGGAAAGACCGTCAAGCCAACAAATTAATATATTAATATTGCGTAGGGCAATTTAAATCAGAAAGAATTAATGAACCTTGGCCAAATTGAGGAAAGACCAGGGATGCTACAATATGAAAACAAAGACCAGCAGAGCTTGAATTTGTTGTCAAATATAAAGCTTCACCACAAGACACCTTCATTCAACTAACAATATTTTATTTCTGTTGTTGTATTTGTATGTTGGAAAAAGCTTTGAATGGGTAAACTTAGCCTCCAGACTAACAAGAAAAACGGTGGCTACTTATTAACTTCAAGAAAGCTTTTACATGCATAAATTAAGTTAATGCAGACAATTTATTTTAATATCTACATTTGTATTATGTATTAAAGTTATCTGTTTTTTGTCAAATGTAATTACTAAAACACTTTTTTGCTTTATATCTTATTTCACTCTCCTCTCCTGAATTTTATTTCATTCTCTTCCCTCAGTTTTAATTTATTATATTTTTTAATTTTTCCTCACCATTTTAATTTATTGCATCTTTAAATCTCCTCCCAAGTTTAATTTTTCAATTTTTTAATATTATTTTTAAAACAATATTTTAAAAAAAAAACACAATATTCTTTGTTTATCCATATATTTTTGTTCACTCATGGAGATTGCCTTTTAATACTAATTACACATTAATTAAAGAATTGATAAATTATGGTTGTTTGGAGGGATTTACAAAATTGATGTAAGGACCCAATTTTTTTTTCTTTTTTCAACAATTACGGAGATAGTAATTACAATAATAATAATAATAACAGTAATTATTAGGTGTTGTCTTGCATGCATGGAAAGAGAACAAAATCCCATGCACGTCAAACATATCAAAACTAGAGGATTGAGTTGATTTTATGCCACACTTGTGGAGAGAGGTTATGGTATAATTGAGGGCTGATTAAAGATTGGATTAGGCATGATTGTGGCTGATTTTGAGGGAAGGGTTAAAGGGCTCAACCTTCTTAAGCACCCTCGGCGAGCCTAAGTATAAAAAGACTAGCCAAGGCCACAAACCAAATCCTTGCACCCACATATTTTGGTGTGGTGGCTACTGCGAGAGCACAGGGAGGAGAAGAAATTCCACGCCCAAGTTTGAGGTAATTTCCTAGCCAAGCCTTACACTATAATTTGGGTTATGTGAAAAACAAAAAGGAAAACTAAAATTACATGAATTTTCTGCATGTGCACACTAGTTTTAGAAGAACACATAAGTAGAAGGTACACAAGTATGTGCATACTCATAGGAAAAGCCACGGGATTTTGTAGAATCCGGACGAACATGTGCCCATCTTTTTTCCCAATTTACTTAATTGTAATTCCTACAACTCTTATCAAACTATGGTAAATATATGTATAAAAACATTAATAATTTGTATTTTTAGTTAAAATGGCCTTGAAATGAATATTCAAAGCATTAGAATGCCCAAAATATGTAAAAAATTGAGTTAAATAGCTATGCGAGGTTGATCGCTTGAATATTAGATCGATTGCTATCAATCTTAACCACATGATTGACCTATATCAATTGCAAGTTGCCACAATCGTAAGGACAGAATGCCCCAAATCAACCACATGCCAAGCAAGATCAATCCCTCTATCGATCCAACAAGTGCAATCAATTGCGAGTAGGGTCAATTGTAATTCTAGAATCCTCAAGTGCTTTTCACCACACCCTAGATTGATGCGAGCAAACCAAGATCGATCTTGGAAATGCTAGATCGATCTAGCAGTGGCCATGTTGATTTGGAACTTGAATTTGAATATTTTCCACACATTTCGTGCCCCTTAGCACTGTGAACCCACAAATGTCCACCATAGATCCACATGAACCACGTCTAGCTTGCCCAAACACATGAAAACCCAACAATGGTGTCAAAATGCTTAAAGGCACATGAAAATTAGCATCACTCTAGTGGGCAAGGACCACCTAGCATTTTGAGGATCTTAAGTTACTCTTAGAAAAATTGTAGGATATTCAATTTATTAAAATTAGGACTAAGCAAAATTAAGGTCTTGTTTAATCAAAATACATGGGCACACCATAAAAGATAAATAAAAATAGTTATAATCAAACTTGAGACTTTTAGTAGGAGTATTAAAGAAGAAATGAATATAAAACCAAATCCTGCATCTTGTTTATTAATGTGGTTACATAGCATCACATTGATAGACTAGTATATTAACTCCACTCACTTGGAACAAAATCAGTAAATAAAAACTGAATAAAAAACACAATATGTTAATGTTTTTCAGAGCAATTTCATGTACATATGTTGGGTTATATGTCTAGAAAGCCAATTGTACTCTCACAAATAACAAGATTACAACTTATCTCATACAAATCTTCTTGCATGACAATCCACCTTAATCAAACTTGCTTTGACTTCAAAACATTGGCTCATTTCCAATAAGCACCCTTTCTTTAGAGCCATAATCGAACTCTAAAGTAAGGACTTGTCGAACTAAAAATAAGGTCTTGCTCACAAACCTCAAAGTCATAAAGTAGTTTTGTAATCTAGGTGATGGAATTAGCCGCACTCAAATCATTTAGAAGGATCATTAGCCAAGGCCTTTGTAACATCCATAATATATTAGAAGTGTTTTATAATTGATTCCCCTTAATTAGGTTGTAAATGTTCACACAAACATAGCTTTCAAAATATGGAGTCTGCATAATTTCCTTAGTATTGCAACTTTCTACAACTCCTTATTATCTTGACATGGATCAACTAAATCTTTATAAATAAGGGATTGAAATCTTCAATGTACTCCTACATGATCTTCACCCTTCTCTAACTAACGCAATATCTTAAAAATTATTGTAAAATGATAACTTGCATGCAATTTAGGATTTAATTTGATATTTGTCCTCAAAATGCTTGAATTATATGAAAATATGGCTTACATTACTACCAAATGGCTAATTGTTGACACACAGTGGATAGGAGAACAAAAATATGCAAAAAAGAAAAAAAAAACAAACATGAGGTCAATCTTGGGCATAATTGGATTGATCTTTGCAATTGCACGAGATCGATCTAGGCATTAGCATCAACAAAGCGATCAACTTGAGGACCTACTTGAATTACAGTTGCAGAGCCACCCGATTGGTCACAAACAATTGAGGATATAAGATCATGCAAGAACAACAGGGTGTGCCGGCAAGGATCGATCTGCCATGTGCCAAAATTGTGATTGCCACATGACAGATCAACTGCAATCAATCCAAGAAATTGCCAAATCAATTTGGAAGGAAATAATTAAAAAAAATAGATTTTCAAGCATTAAACAACCCAAACTTTGCCAAAACTAAAAAAAAAAAAAACTCGAAAAAAGTTAGAGAGACATAAAGAGCAACTGGAAAAGAGTGAAAAACCTAAGGAAAAAATTGGTCCCGGCCATATAAGATTAAGAAGGAGATTTTGGGGAAGAAATTCAGGGCATTTATGAGAATCAGTGATCTGGCTATTAATCCTAAGTTTCTCTTTTCCTTTATTGATCCATCTATTAATTTTAAGTTTTTCTTTTCCTTTTTCTTTTCTATTCCCAAAGTTTGAATTTTTTTAATAAATTTTATGATGGGAGTTGTTAGAAACAAATCTAGCTAATTTTCTAGTGCATAGGAATTATTTAAACAAATTAGAAACTATGATTTGATTATTTTATCAAGTTTTACTATAATATTTTCTATTCAATTATTTGTGTTACTTGTGTTGAATTATAGCTATGTCTACGAGATTGGATTATCAGTTATGTGAAAAATTGTAAATTTGAGAGAGCCTATTTTATATATTAGAACTAAGATACACTTGTCAGGTGAAACTTTAAGTTGAAAATCTAGTAAATCTTAATGAATAAAAAAGGTATGATTAAATGCATATGTGCAAAATAGGATGAGAACAAGAGGAGATTCTTAATTGATTCACATAGATTTTCATTAGACCTTGATTAAAATTGAAAACCTTGATTAATAATTGATTGGAATGAGTATTAAAAACTAATTAAATAATTAAATCAATGAGGAGAAATGAGATTGATTTCATAAGTGATTCTCCTATGTCGTGTGTCTCCATTTTATCTTATGTTCTTGGCAATAAGTATTTGCTAGTTAGTTGATTTTTCTTAGTTTATTATTATTATTATTTCTAGCTTCACTTTGATTGCTTGACTTGATTATGGGATTAAATAGTAATAGTTGGTTTAGGCTAATTTCCAATTCTTATGGGACAATGCTCTTACTCACTGTAGAACTTTAACTCAATATCATGCACCTGTAGTTAACTAGGAATTTCATTTTTGCACGATCAATTTTTTTGGCGCCATTGCCAAGGATCGAGTTAATCATTCAGTGCCACTATTGTGAAATTTGCTAAACTCTAAATTAAGCCTAGTAGGTTAGTAGTTCACTTGCTTAGATATTTTGTTAGATTGGTATAACTTAATTTTTTAGAAGTTCATTGTTTTATGCATCGAACTATAAGGTTAAAAGACCTTAAGTTTAATCTTAAAATAGAAAGAACTTATTGTAGGTTAAGCAAAAAGAGTATAGTAAGAAGGATTCTGAACTTTGCAATAGAAGAAGATAATAATAATCTAAAACTTAATGAAAATCTACCCCTTAATGCAAAAAACACCGAGGATGCTTTGGGATTACTACTAGCCTATCGTGCCCCAAAATTTTTGTACTATTCAACAACAACCTATCCAAACTAATAACTTTGAGTTGAATCCATCGCTAATAAGCATGGTGTAGCAAAACTAGTTTGGAGGACTGTCTCATGTGGATCCTAATTTACATCTAGGCACTTTCCTCAAAATCTTAGACTCAATAAAGACGAACAGCATTACTGAAAACACATCTACTTGAGGCTTTTTCCATTCTCACTTCAGGATAAAGTGAGAAAGTGGCTACTATGTTTTTAGCCTGGTAGCATAAATTCTTGAAAGGAGCTTGCCCAAAAATTCTTGAATAAATTCCTTTTTCATTCCGAAACCTCTCAACTCTATGTGAGATTAAACAACTCCAATAGTTGGATTATGAGCCTTTATATAAGGCATGAGAGTGTTTCAAAGATTTACTTAATAGATGCCCTCAACATTGCTAGCAAGATTGGTTCCAAATCTAAATATTCCATAATAGGATTATCAGGAAAACTAGGACGATTGTAAATGCTGCCGCAAGTGGTAGTATGCTCAAGATGATAGTAGATGAAGCTTACTACCAACTTGAGATGTTAGCCAACAATTATGATTGGTCAAATGAAAGGAACCAATCGAGGAAGGTTGCTGCAAGCAAGTTCCAGGTCAACCAATTGACAGTCTTAAGTGCCGAAGTTTCTAGCCTAAGCAACTAAATAACTTAGTTGATTACAAAGGACCCTTCCAAAAAATCTATTGAAATCATGGAAAGCACTTCTACCGCAAATGGTCTAAGAGATGTAGAGCAAGTACATTATACAAATAATCATGCTTTTGCTCCTTATAATAATTTTCCAAATCAATATCTTTCTGGGTTTTGTAATTGTGAGAATTTTTCGTATGTGAATATGAGAAACATTCTCAACCCTCCATCCAGATATAATTAGCCCTCTCTTGAAAAGAAGTGATCTTTGGAGGATTTGGTAACTTCTTTTGTCATGGAATCTAAGAAGAGGGATGAAAAAACTGAAACCAAGCTAGACAGTTTAGAAACTGAAATAGGGAACTTAGAAGCCTCTACGAAAAATCATGAAATTCAAGTAGGACAACTGGCTATTGCTTTAAAAGAAAAACCTTCTACATCTTTTCCACCAACTGACACTGAACCCAATTCACAAAAACAATGTTTTTCCAAAACCATAAGGAGTAGATTGGTGAGTTCACTACAAGAAAAAAGCTCCAAAAGAATTTGAAAATCCTTAGAGAATAGAGAACCAATTGAATCTAAGAATAAGAAGGTAAAAGAAAAAGAAGAACCAAGGCATATTAGTATCTTTTTCATAGGTCCTCCTCGTCCTCATGCTCCACTACCATTTCCTCAGCACTTTCAAAATATCATCATTGGTATTGCAACTCTTGCTGACTACTTCATCCAAATCATAGAGCAGAATACTTTTCCTTTTTGACTCAAATTATGTTCATTTCATAGGTCTATAGAGGGTCCATTAGTTCATCTAGCCTCATATTTTCAACATCTGGTGCATTGCTTGCCAATGCGACCTTGATTGAAAACATTTCAAGAAGGGACCCTAAGGCTTCTTCGACAAACTTTACCTTAAAATATCTCTTTCCATTAATGATGTTAGTTTTCATCCTCTCCAATTCACAAGTTCTTGAATTGTGAGACCAACAACTACAGTTTGGATATCCTCAGCTATTGATTATTTGTATATATTTTGTAAAATATTTGATGTTTCCTTAGTTGTTTCATAAAATAAAATAAGTTTAAACTGTTCTTTGTCAACTCATGTGAATATGACATTTATTACTTTAAAGTTTTCAAGGTCGCCTTGTCTTTATCGTTAGTCCAATCCTTCACATTTTTGAAGATTTCCTTTCCATTGGACCTTGTCATGGGTGGATGCCATCCTTCATTGATTTAACTCCACGCTTTCTCATAAAGCAACCTAATAAGGCCCTTATTTGAATTTTCTAATGGGGATTATTTATTCTATCCTATATTGAGCGTTGAGCAATCAATGCACCATCTTTCTTACTTATTATATTACCATTTCTAATTGTATCACACTTGCCTTAAAAACTAAGTCGTAGAAAGGGCCTTTCACTCTGATACCACTTTTTGTTAGTTAGACATTGTAACACTATACTATAAACTGTTGTAGCACAACCCACTTGACATGAAAGTAGTAAATAAAAATTGAATCAAACACAATATGTTAACATAGTTTTGAATAATATCTCTTATATTTGAGCGGCCATGCCTAGAAAACCAAATTTACTAATCACAGTAATAAAATTACAACTAAGTTTACACAAGTCACCTTTCACAACAATACACATAAGTCACACTCCCATTGACTTCAACCTTTTGGTACATTTACAATAAGCACCCATCATTTATAGCTTTAACCAAACACTCTTTCGGTCCCAACCTCCAGTTGACAGAACTTATCAAACTAAGCAAGGTTTTATTAACAAATTCTCTAGTCATAAAAGTAGCATGTAATCTTAAGTGATGAAAATCCTTGGACACACTTAAATCATTTAGAAGGCTCACCTAGGTCTTTGCTATGTCCAAAATATATAGAAGTGTTTCGTAATAGATTGCTTAAAATCAAGCTGCAAATCTTTGCACCATATCTTTCATACTTAATTTTTTTGTTGTTGATGCAACTCTGTGTAACCTTTCCTTGCTATTTATAATCTTTATCCAAATATGAATAAACCAAATTTCTATAATTATTGACTCTGTAAAATAAGGTAAGCAAATATTACATGATATTTTTGATGGCATCGACTAACATACAACTTGGACAATATTATGTGTCACATTTTGCTTGACTCCATGGAAGATGTATGGAGCAAAGTGCCATAATCACCTCTGGACGTGTTTATTTTTAAGTGATTATGTAAAATGGCTTAGCTTTTATTGAAACCTGGATAAAATAAAGACTCAATATAAATTTGTAAAACTTGTAAGATAAATAATCCTACTTGATAATCACAATAGGATAACCAAGATGTTAAATTCTTTTATCAATAATTGAAAAGACTATTTTAACCTTGCATTATTGATTGGATAATTTGCATACTAAGATTTTAATGAGAAAATAAATATAATCACCTCAAATAGTCAAACTTATTAAGTGTGATTCATAAAGATTAATTAAACAATACAAACTTTTTTACCCTTCAAAACAATCTTTTAAACTATATCCTATCATTAAGAAAGAACATGCCCTCCAATGTTGAAGACAAATCATGATAATAATCCATAAAGCCCACATTTGTCAAACAACAAAAAATAAATAAATTACGTATCCCCCATTTCATTATATGTTTCTTAATTTACATTAGTTCTGGCGTTTTGAGGAGAAACCAGCTAAGTTAATTATGTATCTTAATTTTATGAACTGCAGCCTGAGAAGGCCACTTGAGTTGATAAGTGAGACAACGAGAAAGATGAAACTCAACGTGAGATCAGCTAAGGCAGCACTGACAGTTAGTCGTGTCTTATTCTAACAACAAATGCCTTTTTTTTTTCCTGAATTCTCTCTTTTTTGTTTGCTAACGAGGAAGACGTTGATACCATGCACACAAAAGCTGCAAATGCTGCCGTGAAGATGGCAATTGTGATTGACAGAAACGGGGTGTTGCTACCTTTCTGTTCAACCACCTCATAAACACGAGATGGTATGAAACACCCGATACATAGCATCGAGTGCTGCATCTCATTGCCTTAACTTAGTAAAGATGGAAGCCCACAAGCCTTTACCTCCTCCACCGGAAACGCAAAAGAAAAATCATGAAATAGAGAAGGCCGAGAACTAAGCTGCTTTCGAAACCACTGCTGTGCTGCCTTTCGCAATCTTCTGGTCAACCTATATTTATATTATTTCTATGATAGGATCATTGGAGACACTGATGATGTAGTGATCAATAAAGTGCATTCTGCTGTGCATAACATGCAATTTTGAGCAAAGGGGAAGAGATCCATTAGCGTCATGAACATCCCCAGATCAAACTTTTAAAAGGATGCAAACAGTGCCTTTGATTGTTAAATTATTATATATTTCGTTTAAACTTTTAAATCTTACTGGATTGCTTTCTGTACTTATAAGGCATTATATTGTACATTTCAGAGTAAGTTTTTAAACTACTTAGATAAAATATGGTGAATTTATAAGATGTTGAAAGGGATGTTTTTGTAATTAGATATTGTTAAGATAATAAGAGTTCACTAATATTTTAAAAAGAATTTGTTATTCTCTAAAGGGCTAATATCTCTCGAATATTTTTGAATATTTTATTATACATTTTATAATCATTCGTATATATATAAAGTGTTTCAAAAAGCTCACAAACTCACTATAATGTTACTTCATGTTTGCTTTAATTTGGATGGTTTCGTGATTAAGAAAGCACCACATCATTCTTTTTTTGAATCTTAAATTTTAATCATAGAATTTCAAATTTGGGAATCCGCCTTATATCAAAATCATGAACATATAAATTTATCAACTTCTACGGCAATGCAGTTTGCAACAATGAAAAATGGGCAAATTCGTTACGTATTTATGGCTTCGAGTTGGATTGCACTCTCGAATATTTCTTATTTATTTCAATTCAAATGGCGCGTGTAAAGAAGAATCTCAAACTACTCTAAATTTCTAACCAACCCTTTTCAGTTGCCAAAGCCACAAGTGAGAACAAGAAAATTCTCAAAACTAACCAATAACACATTTTAAAACTTGTGATTGTATTTAGAGTTTTAAATTATCTATAGTGTTAGACATCTACTATTTCAAAATATAAAAAATAAACCTATAACTAAGGTCATGCTGATTTTGTTGGGAGGAATTATAATCCAAAATATTATTTTAAGTAATCAAAAGCTATATGAATTAATTAATTATTGGCAATTCTGTTCGATAAAATTGACTATTTAAGATGTTGAAATTTATTTTTCTAATGTAATCTTAATGTGAAAATAATTTAATTAATAATATAAGGTTAAACAA
Organism: Avicennia marina; assembly: GCA_019155195.1. Taxonomy (NCBI): domain Eukaryota; kingdom Viridiplantae; phylum Streptophyta; class Magnoliopsida; order Lamiales; family Acanthaceae; genus Avicennia; species Avicennia marina. The sequence goes on along the minus strand of CM032781.1, from coordinate 7,447,943 downwards.
ACTTTTGAATGATTTTTAAATGATTCATACACCTTGATTATTTTATCGCAGCACTCATATAAGATTATTTATCTTATAATTTTATGATTTTATAGCGAGTCCTTATTTAATTAAAAACTTCAATCAATGACAAGAACAATTTATTAACTTAAATAAAATAATCTATTTTACATTATCACTCACAGTAAACATAGCCTCAAGTAATTTAAAAATGCTATACTCACTTTGAATGATTAGAGAAAATAAACTATTTTATTAAGATGTTACCATATGTTCTTTTTTATTAATGAAAGTTTTATAAAATAATTAAAATGATTGATATATAATACAATCCATGTGATAAAATAATTTTAATAGGAATTTATCCCATCAATAAAAGTGAACATATTCAAATAGAATTATGATTAAGAGGTCATGATTCAAGTTGCACTAATATGTATCACTAATCTAATTTTATAAAGATATATTTCTTTTATTCACTTTTTGATTTTGTTGAGTGACAAACTGATGTAATAGTTTTTACTTAAAAAGAATGTCTAAGTTTGTTTTCAAATTATGAATTTTAAAAGTATATATTTAATTATTTTACTTTTTAAATTTCATCTCTTTCTCTCTCTTACTTTTACAAAATTTTATAAATACTAATATTTTAAAATACACACTAAAATTTAATTTAAAAATAAACAAAGCCATAATTTCAATATAATGGTTAACACGTCGTTTATTTTTTAATAAAAAATAAATAAATAAAGAATAAGTGGCATGGAGCGCAGGAACTAATGGGTTGGGCCCAATCGATTGAGAGTGTATTTGATTAAACTTATTTAATAGATTACATGGTTGTACAATTTATAAAATATTTTTTAAATTTATAAGTTTAAAGATTTTATTTTTAAAAATAAGTTAATAAAGTATGTATATAAAAATAATAAGATTTTTTTAAAATTAATAATTTTAGTTGATTATAATTTTTTTGATTTAATAATGACAGAAAATTGAATATCATTAATTAAATACAATTGAAAGAAATTTGCATCAATTTTAAATATATAAGTTGGAAATAACTAAATATATATATAAAAAGTAAATATTTATGTCATTTTTAATAAAATAACTTAAAAAATTTTTGAAAATAAGTTAAAAATTATCAACTTATTTTTAAAGTATTTTATTTTTAAAAATTATAAATTTTTTATAAAAAAAATTACCGAACAGTTTGTAACTTAAACACCCACTGAGTTAAGGCCCAAAAAAAGCCCACTTTCTGATTTCCCAGGCTCTCTCGATTCTCTCATGAATCCTATGGCAGTATAATTAAGCATTGTATAATAAATTAACATCAAATTCAAAACTGGCTCGTTTTGTATAAAACTCATCTACGTAAACCAAGCGAAAGTCGGTAACTCTCGAGCCCTCTTAAAAAGTTCGTTCCAACTGAATAACTGAATCGTCCGAAGCGCCTATTTTCCTCTCAAATCAAAGATTTTTTTCTGGGTCAGTTTTCTCTAAATTCTCTCGTCCTTGATACTGGTTCGTAGAGGAGAATAATGGCGAGTCAAGGTGGTGCAGGCGGCGGATCTGTGGTGGCGCAAATACCCACGAGCTTCGGGCATGAGCTCCGAGCTTGCCTTCGATGTCGCCTTGTCAAGACTTACGACCAGGTTCGCTCTGCCTCTTCTTTTCCCTCGTTTTGTCTTGATTTGCACATCGAAAAGAAGGGAAAAACGATTATAGTGTCGATATGCCTACGTTTTGTGGCAGTTTCGGGAATCTGGGTGTGAGAACTGCCCTTTCTTTCAGATGGAGGACGATCATGAACGAGTTGCTGACTGCACGACCTCCAATTTTACTGGGTTTGTTTCTGTTATTATTTTTTGTTTTGTCTATGTTCTTTTTTGTTCAATTGGAAATGCTTATAACGTTGCAAGATCCCGTATTATCTGAAATTTTTATTGGTGGTCTGTTAACAGGATAATGTCAGTCATGGACCCAACTAGAAGCTGGGCTGCTCGCTGGCTCCGAGTTGGTAACTTGTTCTGCTACTTTAATGGCGATGCTTTTTTTTCATAATGCAAATTTTACCCGGCTAATGAATTGGAACTCGGCTAAATTTTGTTTGTTATCGGCTACCTTTTACACTTGAAGTATAGCTTAGTGCAAATGATTCTATTAGGTATATTATTGGGCTGAAAAAATTGATGCTCGATTCTATAGGGTGACCTTTTGAAGACATAAACTTGTAGAAAGAAATGTCTGATTTGCTGCTTAGCACAATTTCACTATTAACATTTCTGTAACTTCTTTTTATGGCCAATATTGTGTTTCATTTCTTACTCCCATTTTAACCTTCCGAGAGGATTCTCCAAGAGGACCAATTCTTCTGAACTTCAAAATCAGAGGTGGTGCTGTCTCATCATATTGTGCGCATGCTCGAGAGTCTCAAGCCAGTAAACAAATTCTTGATGTTTACTTCTTTATAGAACTGGACATCAACTATAATCGTGTTGTTGCTTTGCGACATTCTTTTGTACTTGGATTCAACTGTTAAAAACAAAAGGTTTAAATGTCAACTGTGCAACCATCTGTTCTCATAATTCATTAGCATGCATCATTATGTGATACTGTACTGGATGTGGTGGTCACATCTGAACCTTTGGTATGCAAGCTGCCTGGCTTCAAGCTAAAGGCAATGATTGCATTGGTAAGTTGAAAATGTGATTAGAATATCTGAAGGCTGGAAGAGTAATGTCAATTTGTTAGTTATGCTATTGGGAAAATCTGAGCAGCTTTATGTGTTTTGTCATTAACTGGAAATTTATAAATTTCAAATTCTTCCTTCCAAAATCTCTAGGCGAAAGATCATCAATAATATGAGTCATAAATTATGATGTAGGGAACCAGATTCTCAATGTGTCTCTCCTCTATTCTACACATTGTCTGATGAATGCCTATTTTCTACAACCTTATGTGTGTGTTTTTGCAGAAGCTTGATTCATGGTTTTCAGTTGTGTGATAATTTAAAACATTTCAGGTAAATTTGTTCCTGGTTGTTACACTCTTGCGGTCTCCGAAGTGCTACCTCATGACTTGCAGGTATGCTATTATAAATAGATCTTTAAGTAAATCATAGTGGTTAATCATTTTTTCCCTCCTTTGCATTTATCGTAATAATTAACCTTCCAGGTTCCCTCCTTTGCATTTGTTGTAATAGTTTACCTTCTAACTTGCGTTTAAATTGCATAATGTAGTGCTAAGGACTTCTAATCCATTATAGCTAAATCTCTAATCTTGCTGAATAATTTTCATTTATGGGCTTCAAATCCTTCAGCAGCAGTGTTGTTTTTTTCCAATCTTCCTCAACATTGGAGTCATTCAGAATCCTCATCTCCAAAAACCATTCCCTTAGATCCAAGTCCCCTTCGTTCAGATGCCACATTAAGTAATACTATACTAGATCAACAATCACTTACGCATCTCCCTGAAAGTAAAATAAAGTGCCTAGCCAAACGTATCAATAAGTTTGTTTTGTTCAATAAGCAGCTGTCATTTTGTCTTTCGAACCCAATGTGGTTTTGATTTTAATTTTGAAATATTGCAGAACATTTGTGAAGAGGAGCACGTACCATATGTTCCACCAAAACGTGTTTGAGTGGCTAGTTGTGTGTTTTAACCAGCTGATCATCCCGTGAACTTGATATGTACAATGCACTCTATCCTGCAATTGATGGTGGATAAGCACTCGTGAAACTTGTGCTATCCAACACAATTTATAAACTCACTGAAACTTGGTGTTAGCAAATTGTTGAAATATTACGATTCGTAAGAAATCATCACAGGCCTTAAATTTAGAAAACAACTTTTTCTGTTGAATCTAGATGTAGGATTTCAGGTCAATTGATTTTTGATACTTGTGTCTTGAAACCAATAGGTAGCTATATACTCTCCCATTTTTTATCACTTTATGTGAACCATTATTAAATCTAACTCTGGTCCAAAAGTGATGATTTGATTTATCTAATTTTCTTGTAGGAGTTGTTTTAGAATGAAGCAAATTATTGTGATGAATCATTCTTGTTTACTTTTATCATTGCAAGCCTATGATTTTTCTTACGCTCAATAACCTTTTCAATCTTTGCTTAATTGATATCTTGTTTACTTTGATAATTGTGAGCTTCTTATTGTCTTTGTTATACATCCAGTCAATAATTTGTTGGATTCGAACTCTAGAACTTCCTCTGGAAGGGATTCCGGACTCCAATCGATAGGCCATACCTGCCCTCCAGGCCCATGAGTTTTGTTAAATGCATTAGAAAAATATACGAAAAGTCTATGAATTATGATAAATTATATTTCAGCCATTGTTCACTAGATTTTGTTTAGGGTTGATAATGGATCAAGTTGAGATATATGTAAAATTTTGACTTAAATCTGATTCATTTATTTTTGTAGGTTAATTTTTTAATTCGAACCCACTTGTTAATTTCATAAGCCATTCAAACTTAACTTGCAAATTTGTGGCAAAAATTTATTTAGACAAAGATAAAGCTATAAATAAGTTTTTACACAGTTTAATTTTTTTTTGATTAAAATACTGTTAAATAATTTTAGATACACTCAGAGTTTGAAGTCTTCTACTTTCCTATCTTTAAATTTTATTAGATTAAATTTCAAAAAATATATAAAGAAAGAAGAGAGAAAATGAATAAGACAATCCAAATAGCGTTATTGGGCTTGTTTGGGTGAAAGTACGGAGTGTGGACGATGCTTTAAGGTTTGTTGTCCAAAATACAATTTAGTTAATTAATTTTATTTGATTAATTTTTAATTTATATAATTAATATCTTAAGAAAATTACAAAATAAAAAATAGTTGATAAAAATATTATTAAATTATTTTAAATATATAAGTGAGTCCGTGGGGTCATGGGTCAACTTATCAAATAATTTAAAATTGACCTTTTTTTTTCGAATTCTTAGGGTTTAACTCCTACCTACAAAAGTTTAATCCAAACTTGTTAATTTCATATTAACTTCAAATCGTGTTAGAAATTGCTATCTTCAATTTTGTTGAATGGCACCCTAAAGGTTGAGTTCACGTTGAGCTCCACAGAGGGTTTTATTTTTACCACATCAAAATGCATTTTCAATATATTACTTATATAAATAATTTTTTATTGTTTTTCTATTTTTACACCATTTTTAAATTTTTCTACTATTTTTTCTTTTAAATATGCATCAAAACACAGTCAAGGTCTTTTAACTCCGACATACAATATTTAAAAATTTATTTGTGAAAATATTTTTATTCCATGAATTTTACATTCAATAATAATACGCCATGCCTAATAGAGGTTATTTAAGCATATATCTAGTAAATGAAAATCAAAGTTGTAACATTTTTGTAGTTGCTATAGGCCTAACTCCAACTAGTTATGTCAAATTGATTTTTCAATAAACTTTGAAGCTTATACTTGTAAGTTAGTCTTTAGTTATATTCTCTTAAAAGTATTTAATGTTTTTTCTCAAGACAAATTTTCAAATTTGCAATTGTCTAATTCTACTGATTTTTAAAAATTTTCTTTTTAAGAACAATGAACTTCAATTATGAAAAATCATCATATTGCTCCTCAAATTCTAAAGACTTCCCTTTATTTGCCAAATGCCTTACAAAAAATTAAAAGAAGAAGAATGGATATGTAGAATCACCATCTTAATGTCGTTAATAACATTGTCGTAGTCAACAAGATTCTACTGTGGTGTTTGCATCCTATAGACAACTTGGAGAGAATGACCGACAAGTCATTACTAACTTCCATTGTTCATTCAATGCAAGTTCCACTATTGATTTAGCTGCCAAGATTTCTACAAGACGCAAGCATCAAGTCTAAGCTAAAGATGGTCAGAGGATCAATTACACAAGCTAAAGATAAGAAGATAAAAAAATCCATAACAAAACTTTTTTCAAGGCTTACAAGAAGCATTTGGAAAGTTCAAGGAGTTAAAAGAGAACTCAAAGATCAATCCAATGCATTAGTGGGGTGAAATTAGATCAAAGGAATAGATCACAAATCAATCAAGCTCAATCATTTTTAGGCAAATCAATTTGGAATGAAAGGATTGATATCCACATTGATCACTATAAGAATGATTGATCTAGGAAAGTTAGATCAACAATGCAGGATCTCACACTTGCAGAAATAACAATTGGAAGACATTTGAATTGATCGCACTAGGACTGATTGACAATGTTGGGAAATGACTTTCTGAAATTAAGATCTCACAAAACTCATATAGATTTAAACAAGGTCATGTCGACATCTCCAAGAAAGCCAGGACGGATCACAAGCAAGGTAAATTGATCTAAAGCAACTTAGATTCATCAAAACCTTCTTCAAATTGATTGTATTGCAGGCATGAACAAGATTGCCTTGTTCTACTAGTATTCTTTATATAATTAAAATAGACTTTTCCTAAGTTATTTTCTACATGAATTAGGTTCAAAACATGTTTAATTAAAAGAATTGTTATTTTTCTTAATATTTTGTGTTCTTCAATTATTGTGAAACCCAATTCCAATAGAGTCATTTTTGAGTTTTTCTTGAAAGATTTATGAGGTATCAACCTACAAGGCGTGTTGCTTGTGGCTCTCACACAATTGAGCTCTTCGAATTCATTACATTTTGATGATTTTCAACAATTTTCACAAGCAAGATTCACTTAGGTTTGAGTCACACCTTTATCAAATTTATTTTATATTTCCATGGTCACATTAATTGGTATTAGAGCCAGTTATGTCGAATTCCAATTCAATTCCTAGCCCAGGTATCATCAATTCGCGTCTCTCTTTCCTTATTCTTAATTTCTTCACCCATTCTTCATCTTTTCCACCCTTCTTAAATTTCCAAAAAAAAAAAAATCTTGTTGTTTGTGTTTTCCAACAATTTTTCCTTATTTGTGTTAGTTAGATTATCTATGTTCACAGGAGATTCGAAAAAAGATAGAATGAAGGAATCTCATGTTTTAAAAAAAAGAACAATTCAAGTAGAAAAAATTGTTGAGAAAGTAATATAAAAAAATATAGTTGAAGTTTGTGGAGGTTGGACTTGAAAGAAATCTATTATAGGTTCGATTCTGTTAAATGTTTGAGTTTTGTTGAAAATTGTTGCTACAATTGATTGTACCTTTACCCAGATCGATCATTGCCTGATCACATTTAGATCCATCACAACACGACCCAACCAAATCAATAGCTATAACCTACAAACAACTGTGCCCTATTTCATCAACCTAAGCTCAATCCCTCTTGTTCAAAGATCGATTGTGCTTCCCCAGTACAACCCCAGATCTACTTTCTTGCTTCCAATCAATTGTCTAACTTGATTTTGGCCTTTGGATTGATCTTTCTTGTCTGAGAACAATCTTAGACCTTACAATTTTATATTTTCACACTTTCACGTCTTTGGATAGTACTCACTTGAATTCTCAAAGACTTATCAAAATCTCAAGAGGTGGACACAAGAAATTGAAAAAGTAAAATATTATTATTTTGAAGGTTTTGTATTTCATACATGAGTGGAAATAAGAAATGATTAATTTTCATCTTGTCAGTTGAGAGGTACACATTGCACACATGCACATATTTTCTTTGTTACAAGCATATATTTTCAGAATGTCAAAAGACTCTAGAGTTGGAGATGACACTTTCAACATGAAGTAGTTGACAAAAACACTTGCTAACATCAATTGGAAGTTTGAAAACTTCGAGACGTTCCATACGACCAAATGGTGTTAGCCCGATGCCTTGACGAAGTTGGAGTAGGGATGCATCGCTACCAAGATGAGATAAACCTATACATTAGAACAAATAAGGCATGTTTGTAACTAATGATTATAATGATTCTATTGATGGGTTTGAGGTTGATGACATCCCTAGGAGACACTTGTGGAAAAATAATGATGATAATGATGAGTCCTTGAAGAGGGTCAAATTCACCATTCTACCATTCCAAGGTTGTTTTGATCTAGATGCATAGTCGGAATGGGAAAGGATGGGAGAATTAGTCCTTGATTTATCATACATGGTCCTGCACTTCTCATCCCTTAACCAACTATATATCCTTAGATCGTCTTGGCTTAACTTTTTGCTTCTTTGTTGTCTCTTTTTCTTCTAAAATGTCCTTCGCACTCACCACAGAGGCACTCCAACATTCAGCTTGGAAGGTAGCGATGGATGAGTAGATGATTGCCCTTCTTTCTCAAGGTACTTTAAAGCTTATGCCACCTCTTGCTAATGTTGACTTGTCGATGGGTTTTCACTATTAACTATAAGGCGGATGGTACGTAAGTTTGATACAAAGTAAAGTTAGAAGTAAAGGGGTTTACTCAAACTTTCAACGTGGACTATTTTGAGATAGTCTGTCCCATTGCCTGCCTTAAGTATATTTGGGTCTTGTTTTCCTTAGTGGTTAATTAAAATTGTTGTGTGTATTAGTTGGACATTAAAGATGCATTTCTCTATGGTGATTTATATTTAACCACATCATTTTGTTGGGAGGTATGAGAATAAGAAAATAGTTTGATGCCATATACCATGAGACTCACAAAATAAAGGTACTTCTTTTTGGCACAACTTAAATGCATTATTAGTATAAAGAGTTCGCAAGGTAGTATAGAATTGTATCTTAACTTCATTGTAGAATAATGAAATTTTACATTGGACCTCTACTCTATCTTTTAAAAGATATAGTCAAGTCATCCTTAAAAAAGAATCGACAAATTTGATAACATTAGCAAAATCCCCCACGAGACACAACATGACTGAGCCTTTAAAGCGAACACAGTAGAAGTAAAGATCAAAACTATGGTTGGGAAAAGGAAAATGATAACCAACGAGATTGCATGAGTTAAGACTGAGCAAAAATTAATTTCACTTAGGATTAACCTTTGCAACAAATCAAATTTTGACAACTAAGAAAATAAACACCACAGCTGTAGATGTTGGCTACGAATTATCGAAATACAACCTGAAAGACCCAATTTGTACTTGAGTTTGGGGTGACAAACTGACACTCAAACAAGTATGGAAGGAAGAGAATATTTTGTCTATTGAAGTATGCAAATAACCAAAAGTTCTAAGAAAATGGGCTAATGAATGTATTTATAGTTATAACTTATTGTCCTAGGGTTATAATCATAAAAATGACAAAATTAGCCTTGAAAAAGTGACTCCAATGGCCATAAATTTGAAAAACAAGCCTAAATTTAGATTTCTTGCCCATTGTGATTGATTTGGGGTCCACCTGATTGACCACGCCTTGCTGAGGATCGATTTGTTTTGATCTAATTGTAGTGTGATTGCTATTCCAAAAGCTGTCTAATGCGATCGATGCTATCCTGATTAATCGTAACAACTCGTGACTGTAAATCCAAAGCTTTAGCATTTGCGATCCAGGTCGATCATGCCTCATTTGATCAATCTGATCTCTAATTGATAGTAATTTTAGAATTCCATTAGATGATTTGGCTCACCTAGACCAATCCAACTTGGTTTGGATTGTAATTTTAAAGCCCTTCTATAATTCCTAAACCTCCTAAATTAGGATTTGATGCCAAGTTCCATCCTTTATTTCCCTAATTGTGTCCAAGAATCCTTTAAACTCCCAATTAAGCAAGAAACTCATAAGGACCTCCTTGAACTTACATGTATAAACTTTTATGATGGGTCTAGGTGGCAACTTAAAGAGATCTCGGTTCTTGATTTTCACATCATTATCTTCCTCTTGAGAAATTTGTTTCATTAACTTTAAATCATTCTTGTCATTCACATCAAAAAAGGTCAGGACAATAAATGTGGCACTAACATCATATTCATTGGATAGTTCAATTTTGTAAGCATCTCTAACTCTTTCTAGCACTTTGAATGGGCCATCTCCTATAGGATATAGCTTGGTCTTCCTTTGTTGAGAAAACATTTCTTTCTTAAAATAAACCCACACCCAATCAGTGGGCTCAAATAGGACTTTCTTGCGGCCCTTATTGGTTTATTATTCATGTTATAAGGTCTTTTTTTTACAAAATTTGGTGCACTCTCTCATGTAATAACTTCACAAATTCAACTCTTTTTCTTATCATCTGCATTGATTTGGTCACTACTAGGTAATGTCAACAAATTTATAAGAGTTAAAGAATTAAATCCATATTCAACTTCAAAAGGAGAAAATTGTGTGGCAGTGTGTTCTCCAATTATATGCAAATGTGGCAAGCACTATTGCCAAGATTTCAAATTTTTCCTAAGAATAGCACGTAACAATGTTCTTAAAGTTTGATTAACCTCCCGAATTTGGTCATCTGTTTGAGAATGGTAATAAGTTTAGAAAAGTAATTTTGTTTCCAATTTATACCAAAGAGTTTTGCAAAAATAACTAAGAAATTTAACATTACGATCCAAAACAATGAACCTAGGACCCCATACAAGCATATAAGTTCCTTAAAGAACAAATTAGCCACATGTGTTACATCTTCAGTTTTATGACCAAGAATGAAATGAGCCATTTGAAAAATCTATCAACAATGATAAATATAGCATCATGTTCATTTCTACTTCTAGGAAAACTCAAAATAAAGTGTATAGAAATGTCAGTCCAAGAGGCTTGGGGTGTAGACAAAGAAGCATACAAACCACATGAATGTGTGCAGGACTTGGCCTTTCAACACTTCAAGCACTAGTTAATGATCCTAGCCATATCCCTCCTCAAATGAGGCCAATAGGAATGCTCTTGCAATACATTCATAGTTGTGGTGATATCGAGGTATCCCATCAATCCTCCATTACGAGCTTCCCTCACCAATAGCTTACACAAACACATTTCGATACACACAACTTTCTAGCAAAATATAAATAACCATTATCTTGACAAAACCTTTCATGCGGGATAGTGTGTGTCAAAGCATATATGGCGCCAAAATCAACATCATTTTTATACAATTCATGAATATGTTCAAACGCCCCATCGTTTTAATGCTTCAGGTGGTAATTAAAGTATGTCTACATGATAAAATATTGGCAACAATAATTGTCTTTTTCTTTCTTATACTTAATCACATAAGGAAATGTATCAATGAAAGTAACCCACTTTGCATGTCTCTTACTCAAATTATCTTAGCCTTTAAGATACTTTAAAGATTCATGGTCGATATGGATCATGAATTTCTTGGGCGTCAAGTAGTGTTGCTAACATTACAATGCCCAAACCAAGGAGTACAACTCCTTGTCGTAGGTTAGAAAATTGAGTGTAGCTCCACTTAACTTTTCATTAAAGTATGTAGTGGGCCTTCCTTCTTACATTAGCACGGTGCCCATCCCGACACTTGAAGTAATACATTCAATTTCAAAAGTTCTACATAAATGGGGTAAACTAAAAATAGTTACATGTGTGAGTTTTTGCTTCTAAGTGTCAAAGGCATCTTGTTGTGCTTTATCCATTTGAATTTTTCATTCTTCTTTATCACGACCATTAGTGGGGTAGCTAAAGTGGTAAGATCGTTCACAAACCATCGATAGAAACTAGCTAAACTAGGGAAACTTTCAACATCTCCAATGGACTAAAAAGTTGACCATTCTTGAATGGCTTTTATATTCTTTTTATCAACAAGCCCAAAAACACACACTAGTCTGAACAAAATATACACTTTTTGATGTTAGAATACAACTTTTCTTGCCTTAAAGTAATAGTACATTACACACATGCTCAATATGCTTATTCATGGTCCTATTATAGATTGTAAAATCATCAAAATAAACAAAAACAAAATTGTTAATGTAAGTACGTAGGACATTGTTCATCAATCTTATGAATGCAATAAGGGCATTTGTAAGACCAAAAGGCATCACAATCCACTCATACAGCCCAAACTTGGTCTTGAAATCCATTTTTCATTCATCTCGTCCCATCATTCTAATTTGATGGTACACACTTTTTAAATTAATTTTTGAAAATATATTAGAACCATGCAATTCATCTAACATGTCATCTAAATGAAGAATAGGATAGTGATACTTTACCGTTATGACGTTTTTGACTTTACAATCTACACACATGCACCACTCACCATTCTTTTTGGCATAGGTAGGATCGATATAGCACATGGGCTCATGCATTCTTAAACCCACTTGTTTTGCAATAATTCCTCTACTTGACGTTGTATCTCTTTAGCCTCATTTGGGTTCACCTTATACACAAGGTGATTTAGAATAGAAACTTTGGGTATTAAGTTAATTTGGTACACAATCCCACACTTCACTCCTTTTTCTATTTTTCTCTAGCTCCATTTTTTTATTACTTTGCATGTACATTTCGTCTTTATGCACTTGCTTTGGAGACAAAGGTGCCAAGGTAACTTTTCGACCACTAAAATCGAATGTGCACTTATTAGCGACCCCATCATAGGACACTCGTTAGGCAAATTGCCATGGTTACCCTAAAAGGATGTGGCATGCTTGCATTAGGACCATATCACACATACCTCATCCTCGTATCCTCCAATCTTGAAATACACTAACAATTGCTTCATGGCCCTAACCTTACCACAGTTGTATAGCTACTAAATGCGGTAAGGCTTAAGATTTGTAATGATAAGTAATCCCAACGTGTTACTAGCCACATTGGTGCAACTCCTAACATTCATAATTAGATTACATGTCTTACCTTATATTGGGCACCAAGTGTAATAAATGTTCTCCCTTTACTCATCATTCAAATCCTCCCTAATTTGTGTGCTAAAAGCCCTCATTGCTCCCAAATTGATACTCCTTCATCTATTTGCTTAGTTTTATCAATACTGTTATCATGCCATTCAACTCTATCATCTTTCTCACTTTCACTAGTAATAATTTCACCCAAATCATTCAAAGTCATAGTCTTCTTATTTAGACATTGATTGGCAAAATGTTCTCGTTCCTGACACTTAAAACAAACAAGGTCTCTCTTGAGTTTCTTCTCAACTTTAATGGCCTTTTAGACCATCTCATCCAAATTCATATAATGCCACAACTCTACAATGTCAACTATATCATGGTAAATCCCACTTAAAAATCTAGCCATTGTGGCTTCCTGATCCTCCTCCACGTGAGCCCTCATTATCAATAGTTCTATCTCTTTGTAGCAATCCTTAACACTTTAAAAACCTTGAGTCAAACCTCGCAGTCTTTATTAAAAGTCCTAATAATAATGATATGGGATAAATCTCATTCTTATGGCCACCTTCAACGCGGTCCAAATTTGTATGGACCTCTTACCAACTCTTCTTTGACTCATTACAAGTTAATCCCACCAAACCACCACATAGTAAGTAAATTCTATAACAGCTACCTTTAGTTTTTGTTGCTCTGTATATTTGTAGCAATTAAAAACCATCTCCGGCCATCGTTCCCATTTGAAATACAACTTGGATTCCAACTTTCCTTGAAACTGTGGCACCTTGAGTTTGATCCCCTTGAACTCATCCTCATCATCATTTACCAGCTTTTTTCTTTGTTGGTAGCTCATCATATAAATCACCTTGAAAATCAGAGTAGTTGTATGGTGACCTCCTTTTCGCCTTCAAGCCACTTTCACAATCTCTAGCCCGACCACCATGAGGCGATGGGTCATCTCGAGTCCTTGTGGTTTGGTCGGCTCAACCCTTTCCAACTAGTCATGCATGCCTTCAACTGTCTTTGAAATTCATTGCATTTCTCTTGTAATAGCGTCAAGCATCTACTTCATGTCATATGACTCTTCGGCTGACCTTACTTGGCTATTTGACATAATGAAAGTAAATTATGAGAGTAATATGCATGTGTGATAGTATCCATGTACAAAAAATCAATTAATTCAAAATCACCTAAATGGCCTTATTGACCCAACTTCAAATTACTTCAGAAAATTCAAAGTCATTTCAAAGCTCAATGTTGGGATTGATCCGAATGCAAAAGGATTGATCTAGAGTGGAGAAATAGGAATTGGGATCAATCAAGATTGTCAAGATCGATCCAATGGCGTGCATGATCGCACAGGTGATAGGAAGGGCGATTGATTTGGCATAGCTAGGATGGATCCTAAAGACAGTTAAAGCAATTAAGGTTTCTGGTGTTCTTGATGGCGCAATTAACTTAGGACATCTTTTAGATTGATTTGATAGACAATTTTGCCAAAATTTGTCCAAACAGCACTAAAAACCATAAAATTCCTCCTTTCTCTTGTTTTTTTGTACTCTTTTCTTCTTTTCTTCTTTTTACTATTTTTTCTCCTCCTTTTTTATGTCCCAAACAATCCACAAAACCCAACAATAATATTTCTAACAAAATATCACAATATTTCAACACGAAAATTCCCTAAAAATTCGTCCAACGATCCAAAATTTTTTTTTTTGTATTTTTTGAATTTTAAATAGGGAAAATAAAGAAAGAATGGAAAATAAAATTAAGGGAGGAGAAAATGGTTCAAATGGACCCTAACCAAACAATTAGATTAATAAACTCTATTAACTGATTCTAATGACAATTGATGTGAACATGGCCCAACAAGGATTGAAATTTTGATTGGAAAAAGGAAAAATAATAACCAACCAAACTACACAAGACAAAATCGATCAAAAAACTAATCTCACTCAGGGCTAATCTTTGCAACAAATCAAATTTTGGCAAGCAAGGAACTAACCACGTTAGTAGATATTGGTCATGAACCACCAAAATATAACTCGAATAACCTGACTTGTACTTGAGTTTGGGGTAACACACTCACACTCAAACAAATAAGTATTGACGGAAGAGAATATTCTCTCCATTGAAGTATGCAAATGACTAAGAGTTCTTACAAAATGGGTTAATGAATGTATGTATTGGTACAACTCATTGTCCTAGAGTTATGAGCATAAAAATGACAAAATTAGCCTTGAATAAGTGGCTACAATGGCCAGAAAATTGAAAAACAAGCCAAAATTTTGCTTTCCCACCTATCGTGATCACTTTTGGAGTCCACCCAATTGATTATATCTTGTTGAGGATTGATTTGTCGTGATTTAGTTATAGTGCGATTGCTATTCCAAAAGCTGTCCAGTGCAATTATTACCATCCTGATTAATCTCACCAACCCGTGATTGTAAATCTATAGCTTTAGCATTTGCTGCCAGGTTGATCACACTTCATCCGATCATAGTTCCAAAACGTCCATCTAATGATCCAACTCACCTAAATCAATCCAACTTGGTTTGGATTACCATTTCAAAGCCCCTTTGTGATTCTTGGAGCTCCCCATTTGATACCAAGTTCTATCTTTTGGTTTCCCAATTGCATTCAAGTGTTTTTTAAACTCCTAATATAGCATAAAATTCATGAAGGCCTCCTTGACTTGCGTGCTTGAGCTCTTGTCATGGGTCCGTGATGACAACTTGAGGAGGTCTCAATTCTTTATGTCTACATTAGCCCCAAAATGTCATAATGCACGAGGCTAAATGGAAGTGAACTACATTTATAAACTCTAGGTGGAAAAGAGGTTTAGTGAATTTTCCCTAGTTCACAAGATTTACATTCTAATTTTGATAAAGAAAATGAAAAAGGTAAGAGTTGCCTTAATTTTTGTAAAAAGGGAGTTGAAGTATTAAGGCTAAAATAGCACTAGCATTGATAAGAGCAACCATATCGAGATAGAATATTCTGCCTCATGTGTGCCCACTTACAAAGTTTCCTCTCTGTCTGCAGGTTCGAAAACACACAATAGGATAGAAAGAAAATTATAGAGCAACTGTGAGATTTTGTGAGTTGGCAAATTGATAAAGAAACTAATAAGCATCAGTGGCGCGATGTGGGCTTTCCGATGGAGGCGGCAGCGGTTCGACGGATGGCGGCCACATGGGTAGTGCAGGGCATCGGCTAGTGATGGGGGTCGTGTACTTGGAGAAGCTGAGGCAACGATGCACCAACTCTCGTTATGGAGGATGTCGTCAATGGAAGGGAACAATAGCGCCGTGTGCGCTACACTGGGGGTTGGGTTGTAAAGGTGGCACAAACTAGTATGTGATAGGAAGCAGTGGCTCAAAATGGTGTTGATTTTTCTTATGGAGCAGTATAGGCTTGTGATTTTAGGTCCCATATATAGTGAGTGAAATTGAGATGAGTATACAAAGGCTTACCGAAAACAATATAATCTTCCTACTGAAAAAAAAAAAAAAACAATTAAGATCAACCTGTACAAGAAAATGTACTCGTGTATGTAAACTAAATATTTGAACACCCATATTTGAGACATTAAGTATAAATTTATTATTAAATAAATCAAGCTAAATAAAAAAGTGATTAGGTATAAATACTCTGAAAATCGAAACCACAACCTCTCGCATCACTAGGGCGCATTGTACAACTACACAACATGCGCTTATGTTATGTTTTTTAATATGAATTTATACTTGCAAGAGCGCATTGTACAACTACACAACGTACGCTAATGTTATTTGTTAAATATGAATTTGTACTTGAATGAGCTTTTATACCTAATAGATTCCACTGACTTCACCCAAGTAAGCTACTCAAGCTCTAGTCAAGAATTTGCTCAAGCTACTTGATGAGTTAAGTCGAGTAGGTTAACTCAGCACCGTCCTTAATTAGGACTGATGGGATTGACCATTACATGTGAAATAACTTGCTCTCTCTCTTTCTACCTAAGTTCTGCCAACTATTCTTATTCACTTGCTTCTATTTTTTGTGTTAAATTACAATTTCATTTAATATTGAGTTGATTTGTATCATGAGAATTCACTTGTTGTTTAAAATCAATTATTGATTATGCCCATTGCTTCTGGATGGAAAAGATTCAACCAAATTTTCATCTTAAATTAATGATTTAGCTTAGTTTTTTTCTTTCATGCTGCCCTTGTGCTTAAATTGTATTATGATAGCTACAACTATATGCACATAACAGGTAAATTCATGATCTTGTCTTACACAAACTGTTATATTTGGATAAGACGGTTACTGAAGACTTAAGGTTGAGTAATGTTTCAAAGTCAATAGCCCGAGTTAATTTTATTTTGGATGTGATTATTATAAGCCAAAAAATTAGTTTGAAGAAAAACGTCTTAATAAGTCCCTCCCAATTATATTTAACTAGCTTAATTATTTAAAGTAATGTGTGTGTGTGTGTGTGTGTTTTCATTCCCGTTACATCTTTACCATCCATGTTGGTTTGTGCATATGTTTGGCACTTCGCCTAAATCGCTGTGGGTCACTAGCATGAAGCAGGGCGAATTTGCGCTAAAATCGCCTTATTGTTATCATTATTTTGACTTTTAGCTTACATTCCCATAATATGAGCAAGTGAACCATTCTTGTCTGGATAGGCAGACGAAGATTCTCCACTTCTGTCACCGTATCCATGTGCCTACCCACCAAACTGCTCGTCTCCGCCTCCACCGCCGTCGCCACCACCGTAATTACCATACCCAGAACCTGAGCCAGAGCCACCACCTCCGCCATAAGGTGCCCCAACAGAGCCAGAACCGAAAGCGCCACCTCCTCCGCCTCCCCCACCCACTCCAGAACCATAGCCTCCATCATTACTCCATCCACCACCCATACCACTGCCCCCACCTCCGCCTTGGCCCACACCAGAACCCCCACCACCTCCATAGCCTCCGGTACCACCCACGCCTCTACCTACACCGCCGCCACCATTACCTCCCCCTGAACCGCCGTATCCATACCCGTCATTACCTCCTCCTCCTCGACCCCCGCCACCAGAACCACCACCATATCCTCCTCCTTCACCTCCTCCAGACCCACCGCTACCATATCCTCCACCTCCACCCCCACCAGACCCACTTCCAGTACCCGATCCGTATCCATTTCCACCACCACCACCACCACCGCCACCACCAACCCAACCTTTCCCAGGACCAAAACCCTTACCTTTCTGAAATCCTCCCTCTTTCAACCCCACATCAGTATCTTGTTGGCCGTATTTGTTTTCCAACATGCCTGCCCCACTTTGATCGTCAGAATGTAAAATCCTCCCTCCCCTCGCAGCTTGAGCAGCAGCTGCATAAACATGAAGAACAAAAGACAGCAAAACAACCAAGCAACAAAGACTCCAAGAAACTGCATTATGCCTTTCCATGATTGCTTTCCAGTACCAATATCACACAGTGACCAGGAACGTTTATTTAAAACCAAAACCAAAGAAAATGCATCTCATGAATGAAGAAATATACGAACAAACAGAAACCCTAAACTAGAAGACGTAATTTATAATGCCCACCGCCTCACATCTACTCATCGTTGCCGTACAGTTTAGGGAAGATGCAAATGTTGCTGAGCAACCATATTCAGAAGATTACAGCATAAAAGATGAGAAGGTTGTGGCGTTGTCTACCGTAGGTGGTCGCCCATTATATATGGGCTCTTCCTTGACGAGGTCATGGGTTTATCATGGCTATGGAGTGGCGGACATGGCATGAAGCGTGAGGGATGGATTTGGTGGTGAAGAAATTTTGCATGAACTAGTTCAGTGACAAATACATGGGTAGAAGGATTTGAAGTTCTTAATTGTTACATGTTGGTCAGTCCGTTCCGTTTTCAATCAACACCGTTTCCAAAAGTATTGTTAGTTACTAATTAGCAGTTTGGTTAAAATTTAATTATCTAGAAAGAGGTACAGTAGCATTTGTAATGATGACAAATTTGGTTTTAGGATGCACAGCCTTTTGTCTTCGCTTTTCTGCTTTGGTGTATTTTCCTACATTTGCCGTGACTGTCCGTACCTGGCTGCGAATCATTTACAATGAAGTCCTAGTATTACAAATCAAGTGAAATGGCATGGGAGAGAGTGTGTGCATGTACAAATATAAAGAGGGAGACACACACACGCACACACACACATATATATGTTGGGAAACAAATATGAGTTAGAGAGAGTGGCACCCACGTTGGTAGGAAAAGAGAAAAGTGACTTGTATATAAAGTGAATACTTGACCCATAACTCACAGCCTTAAGGTTTTGGATTAATACATGGCATCAAACCCACTTATAGACATGTCCACGCACAGGCTCGTGAATGGTTCTCTCCAATTTTGTTGGATTCCGCTCCAAGCCCAACTTACATTGTTCATTGGTGATGCTCCCAATTTGATTGGGCTTCTCTTCTGACCCAATGAGGTTTAATTAGAGTTTGTAATTAGACTCGCCACACTCTCAGCAAGTGGTATCAAAGCTGATGGTTCAACTTGGGACGAGTATGAAGACGGTTCTCGGTGATCGCATGGGAGGTTCATATAAGGCCCACGGAAGTGATGGACATACAAGTGTACTCGGAGATCTCATAGGAAGCCCATACCCTATGGAAGGAAGGCCCATGAAATTGATGGGTATTGATGAGCAACTTGGTGAGACCGTGAGATACTCAAGAAGTTTCTGATTGAGAGGAGTAAATGGAAGAAAATTTCTGATTGAGGGGGAGCAAGTGGATGAAACTCATATTTGAGGGGCAGATTGTTGGAAAACAAATATGAGTTAAAGAAAGTGGCATCCCACATTAGTAGGAAAAGAGAAAAGTGACTTGTATATAAAGTGGATATTTGATCCATAACTCACACAGCCTTAAGGTTTTGGGTTAATATATGGTGTCAAGCCCACTTATACACATGTCAACGCACAGGCCCATGAATGGTTTTCCCCAATTTTGTTGGGCTCCGCTCCAGGCCGAACATACATTGTTCATGGGTGATGCTCCGAGTTTGATTGGGCTTCTCTTCTGGCCAATAAAGTTTAATCAGAGTTTGTAATTGAACCCGCCACACTCCCAACAATATATATATATATATTAATTTGGTAAGATTTTTTTGGTTGTATACTCAAGTTTTGGGCTTCAACTTTTCCATAGCCCAATGTTTTATAATTCGAAAGTGAATGAAATAAATGAAAATTAAGGGAATAGAATAGACAGGATGATATGAAAAGCAATAAAAGTATTTCAATAATTATACTTTATACAATCAAATTATCTTTTTTGCTTAATATATAGTGTAGATTAAATACATAAATAGTTAAAGAATTCATAATCAAAAGACAACAAGCATATCATATTAAATAGCTAGAACTATAACCAATGTTCTGAAAATTGACCCTAGCTGGACATTGAATCCATTGGACTGTTGGCCAATCAAAAAAAGGTCTGACTAGGACTTAAACATTAGAATTACAATAAAATCAAGTGAAGTAAAGTAACATAATGGTTAGATTGTTAAATTAGATAAACTAGTTATGATTTATGAAAATCGAATGGTCCAAATTGATAAATTACTAGATTTTTAGTCCCTAATTTTCTTCTTCTTAATTTGATATTTATTTTCTTCATTGTAATCTATCTTTACTATTATTTTATTCCATAAAGAAAATTTCATAAATCAAACAAATCATCTTTCAAAATATCTAGTAGTTTATGAATTTGATACATATTGAATATATAAGATCTTAATGAGATTCTATTATACTTTCATTATATATTTTAACAAGATATATTCTCTTGTATTTTTACATTTTATTTCTTGAATTAATATTTTTTTTTATTTTGGTGGCATTTTCATTGTAGTAGTACAATATTTTTAACTATTAGTAGTAATTAAAAATTCTTAAAATGAGATTTAAGTATTTTTCTTAATATTCGTTATCATGTGTTTTTTGAATATGTTAATTAAATTTATAAGATAAATATTATGTTGTCGATTCAACCACGGATCCACCGGTTGAACTAGTAGCCTTTAGTAGTAATTAAAAATTCTTAAAATTCGATTCAAGTATTTTTATTAATATTCATTATTTTGTGTATTTTGCGCATATTAATTAAATTTATAATTTGAATATTATGTCATGGGTTTAATTGTGGTTGAACTACTAATTGAATTAGTAATCTTGAAACAGGTAGACCAATCTGATTTTTGAAACATTCCATATAACTTTTCAATTGGTAAAGTAAGTTTTCAAGCGACTCTAAATTCCAAAAATCAAATAATTCAACAGTCATTAAAGTTGGAAGGAATGGCTATTGTGGATTGGCTAATAACTCAAACATATATCCAACGCAATTCGGTGGATGGATTATTATAAATTTGAATTGAATAAATCTAATTAAAATTATAATCTTTAGTCAAGTGATTAAATATATCATTAATTAACAATTTAATGAAAGATGACAACTATCAGAATGTATCTATGACAATCTAGCATCGATAAATAATTACTGTGAAATAAATATGTAAGAATTTACGAAATTTAAACTTATAATCGAAAAGTATTGCCGACAGTTGCCACCTAAGATCTGCATTTGTACTCGGCAAACGATATATGTGACGTTTGACGATTGAGAAATCAATGTTTGGAACTCATTTTCATCCTTAGACAATCTATTAAATTTTACACAATCAAATATATTATTCAATAAATTTTTATCCAAATTTTAATTTAAATTTTTTTCTCTCATATACAACTAACTAACTATTATTCAATTATTACACCTATTTACTATTAAATCAATAACTATGTATATAAGTATATACTCATATTTATATTTTAAAAACTAATTATTATCTACATATACTAGCGTGTCATTTAATTATTATTATATTCTTTATCTATATGTTCAAATAAACCAAAATATTTATCTTATCAAAATTTTACAATTAAATATATTACAAGTCCCGCCAAAAATCATCTTCAACAAAACCCAGACCCAAACATAGCCAAGATGGTCTCATATTATGTCTTTGACAAATTGCATGACTTTGTTTGGACTCTTGTTTTGCCCAAAATACATATATATTAAACATAAATTAAATTTAACACACTTTAAGATTTATTTATTTATTCGTATATATTGATATTCAAAATTTAATCATTAATTATATTTTGCAAAAATTAATACACACACACACACAACTACATATATGTGTTTATATTATAAAAATTTATCATTACTGTTATATAAGATCACATCATTCAATTATTATACAATATTATACATATTTTTGGATAAAAGTTACTATTAACAATATGGAAATTTCATTCTCTAAAAATATTTAAATAACAACCAACACATACATTTCCCTATTTTCATATTATTCAGAAAACTATTATCCCAGAAATATATGTACAGTCAAAACAAATATTATAAACTCAACTATAATTGATATTTTCGTTAAAATAAAACAAAGATATTGATAAAAAAGAATAGAGAGAAAAATATTTATCAACAATTTGGGGACCACAGCTTCGAATTAATTTTGCATACAAACTTGCATTATTTTTTTAACTCATATATTTTCGTCCTCAAATATGTATCTAAAAAAATGCTCAACTTATATATGTATCAAATGCTTATTAGCAACTCAAATTCTTGAGTATCACTTGTTTCGTTACTAAAATAAAAACATTATTTACGTATCATAGTGTAACAACAAGGTTATATAGTTAGAGGTGACCACGATTCTAGAACTAGATCCAATTATGGTTTCAAGAAAATGAAGAACTAGAAACACACCTTATAGTTGCAGTTTTGGTTCCAATTCTGTATATAGGTTTTGGTTCCAGTTCCATGTCTTGAATGATTCTAATTCTAACGGTTTCAATCCAATTTTTAAACTGTTCCAATTCCCATTTTTAAGTAATTCCAGTTGCGGTTCTTTACAGTTTTAGTTTAATGTAATCATATTTAATTACTTAGTCTTATCAATTTTAATATAAAAATAATATGGCAATACATTTAAAAATTTTAACTAAATGAAAAATGAAAACAATTGAAAAAAATGATTTAGTTTTAAATTTTTATTTTATTTTATTATATATTAACACATATATTAGTTAATTAGTATTATAAAATATTAGTATATATAATACCATATAGCATATTATATTATATTTATATAGTTTTTTTTTAATTTTTATATAGTAACATATATATATATATATATTTTTTATTTATTAGGGTTTGGAACCAAAACCGGTTCGGTTCCATTTTTTGAGAACCAGAATTAGAACCGTTATTCATGATTCCTATTCCATAGTTCAAATTCTGCCATGGTTCAGTCTAGTTCGGTTCCCAATTCCACTTAGAACATTGGCAATGCCTAGTTATAATTGCGCTTGGCATGGCCTAGTTAATGTTCTAGTCCCAAATGATACCGTGATTGGCCAAAGGTGATTATTTAACCCAAATATAGCCAGCCAAGTTAATATTTGAATTCAAGCCATTTAAAGACACCTCTAGAATTGAGGAACAAAATGTTCAATCTTTGATTTCAATGATTCAAATCTCTTGATTAGTAAGGTTGTAAATTCACCTTGTTATGATCAAATTAATATCTTCCACTCCAATGAACACCATGGATACTCAACTCATATGTGGTTTCTTTCTCTCCTTTTTGTCTTATTCCTCTTTTGGATTTATGTGCTACTCTTTGTCTGCTAGTGTGTAGGCTCTATTCCAACCACTTCTTTACTTTTTTTTTTTTTTTTGACTCTCTATGATGAGATCTAACACTTATTCAAAGTCAATTTTTTCGTGGGCTCTAGAACGATATTTCTACTTTAAGCCCTTTTACCCTATGATGAGCCAAAGAACCTCTCATTATGATGATGGGTTACTAGATGTTGTAGATACTACTTAGTGTTATGGTTTCAGTGAGGGATTGGGGTAATGATTGACATAGAAGAAGCGGAAAGATATAGAAAAAAGAGAAGATGCCAGGTACTAGAGGAGAAAGAGATAAGTTTTATTCTTGATGATAATATGCTCTTACAAACCATGCTTTTTCCATATATGAAAACCTAGATGACTACAGTTAAATCTTTTTACAGGCTTCTTTTGATTTTTAAGTTGGAATACTTGAATCCACCCTTTACTGTGCATTAATTCCCAACCTATACTTTGTGAGATTATCCACCAGTACTGTAATTATGTGCTTTATCTACTTGCTGCATTTCATTCTCCACCCCATCAAGAATCTTCTTGTCCTCAAGGACTGACGTCAAAAATCATGATTGAAGGGCCTTCAAATCCTCCCAAATGGCTTGCAATGGGTTCAAATTGGACCATTGTGCTAGGACCTTTATGGTTGTCACGTTGCCCTTATTAACTTATTTTTATCCCACCACAACCATTAGTTCTAATTTTACTTTACCATTCTGATCTTTGTTGGGCAATGATGACATGAATTCTATGTCTGGCCTAATTTTCTTCTTGAGTTGTGAAACATAGATAATAGGATTATTGACTATTATGGTAAATCAAGTTTGTAAGCTACTAGCTCAACTTTCTCTAAAACTTCATAAGGTCTAACATATCTTGATGATAATTTCTTGTTGGGCCTGTATGCAACAAACATTTGCCTATAGAGTTGTAGTTTCAAGTAGACTTCACCACCCACCTTGAAGCTCCTTTTTATGCGGTTTTATTTGCTTGATCCTTCGTTCTATTTTGAGCCTTCCTTAAATTATGTTTCAATAACTTTAGAGGTTCCATGGTCCTTAATGAACTTTATTACAAGCTCATTAGTGGTCTAGATGGTAGTGTTAAACTCATATTAGGGTGGTGTTGTGCCATATAATGTTTGGAAGGGGTAGTTCTTACATTGTTATGTTAATTACTATTATACCACAATTTTGCTAGTGGCATCCACCTAACGTATTGCTTTGACTTAGACCAAATCATGCACCTTAAATAGCATTCTACATATTGATTAACCTCTTCGTTTGACCATTTGATTAAGGCTGATATGATGTGTTTAAATTAGTTTTATGCCAATAGCTTACAACAATTATTTCTAGAGCCCAGTAACGAATATCTTGAATCACTTGCCCATGCAATTTGCTCACATTGTTAGCATATGCTTTATCTACTTGCATAGTTGCATAAGAGTGTGACAAGGTGATGAAGTATGCATTTGTTGAGTCTATCTACTACTAATGTGATGGTATCTTTTTTGTCTAACTTTTATAGCCCTTGAACGAAATTCACAATAACCACTTGCCATACTCCATGTCAAATGGGCAATGCTTAGAATAGTATTGAAGGATGACTTTTTTCACTTTTAAGTCTCACATTTCAACACTGTTTACTCGATATCATTAAACATTTCACGATAGCATAATAGGGACTTAATCCTACGATAAGTAGCTAGAATTCCAAAATAACCTCCCACTAGATCACTGTGGATATTATTAATAATCCTTCTCCTTAGCTGGTGACTTTTACCCACATAAACCCTATCCTTAAATTTTAAAATTCCATTAGTGAAGGAAAAATGATTGGGAGGATCCTTACCAGTCAAATCTCCGTTATCTATAGCCTTGTTCTCTTTACCATTTTGGTATTGGATCTTGAAATCCAATCCTAGGAGCTTAGTAAGCCCTTTCTTTTAGAGGGGTGTTGTGATCTGTTAGCTTAATAAAAATTTTAGTTTTTCATGGTCAGTTTCAGTAATAAAATATCTCCACTTGGTTATTGCCATGAGTAATGTTAAGAATTCCTTCTAATATACAGAACACCCAAGATTTTTTTGGTGATAGAGCCATACTCATGAATGCTATTGCTCTCGATTTTTTTGTCAATACTACTCCAAATATAGCATCGCTCGCACCTACCTCGAGGATGGTTGAATAAAGTCAAGTAGTTTCTAAACTCAGGCTTAGGTTACCTTATTTACTTTTGAGTACCATTTGAAAGCTCCCTTCTTCAACAAATTGATTGGTTCCTTACTAATTTTACTATAGTTCTTTATAAATTTACAATATTGGCAAGTTAGGTTGAGGAAACCTCTCAAATGGTTTAATGTTTTCGAAGTTAGCGATTGATACATTACTTCAATCTTGTTTAGGTAGGTGAAAACTCCTTGGCGTGAGATTATGTGGCCAAAATATTTAACTTTTGGCTGCCTAAATGAGCATTTTTTTCATCTTAATGAAACGTTTATGGTCAAATTACCTTTCAAAGTTGCGCTTAAGATGTAGGAGATGTTCTTCCATGTTTTGATTATAGATGAATAATATGGTATTCATGAGGCATTGCAATGTAGCTAATGTATTAGTGAGTTTAAAGGGCAACACCAAGAACTCATAATAACAATAATGAGTTCTAAAAGTAGTTTTTAGGATGTCTTTTAGGTACATTCTTATTTAATGGTAACTGGACCTTAAGTTAAGCTGGTAAATAATGATACACCTCTTGGCTCATCAACAAATCTTCATTAACCGGTACAGGAAACTTATCATTCACAGTTATTTCATTAAAGTGCCCATAATCCACACACATAATCATTGAATTATCCTTTTCTTAACTAACAACACTGGTGATATAAAAGGGCTCTTGTTGTGCCTAATAATGGCCTTGCTTAATAACACATCCACTTGCCCTTCTATTTCATCTTTTTCATGGTGAGAATAATAGTATGACCTTAAGTTAACTAGCAAAAAACCTCAATTGAGAAGGATCTAAAGATCATGAGCCCTTGCGGAGGGTAGCTCCACGGGTTTAGAGAAAACCCCTGAATATTCATCTATCAACTCCTAAATAGGTTCTAGAATCTCTTTTCTTACCGTCTCCTCATGGATAATAGAGAGTTAGGCAACTATTCATCCCTATTAGATTGTACTAAACTATCCTTGAATTCACGGCATGTTATCTTATAGGTTACTTCAAGATATATACCCTTTAAACTTATGACTTCTCCTTAAAAGTTTTAAGCCAGTCTACTCCCAAAATCATGTCACAATTCCCAACTTTGAGAATTTGGACGTAGAATTCATACTCCTTTTGCTACATCATCCATTTTAACTTTCGACACTCTAAGCTTTCTCATAAATCTGTTGCTGTTTTCAACAGTAGTAATCATAGGGTATGCACCCAAATGCTTTATGGTTGTTCTTGTGAGGGCTTTAGGTGTTATGAAACTATGAGTACTGCTTGTGATGACTATAATCAAAATAGGCCTCTCATAAATAGTTGCCCTAATGCAAAGTGCTAAGGGTGAATTACTAGCAAGGATATCTAGTGTTACCTCACTTTCTTAATAGATTTCCTCATCACTAGACAAGACCTCCTCTTCATCACTTTGCTCATCTTTTGTAGCATTTATCTAATGCAATGTTTTCTCCTTGCATTTTAGCCTAAGTGCCACTTGTCTCCATATTTGAAGCACTGCCCCATTTTATTTCATTATTGCTTGAGGGTTTTAGCTTATTTGGGGTCTTATAGAAATTACTATTCTTGTGGTACTAATGGGCCTGTACGGTATCCTTTTCCTCTTAATGGTATCAATTTTTAACTCTTCATGTTCAACTAAGTCGTAAGTCTCATCTAGTGTGCCTAATTTCTTCATTTAATCCACTTATAAAACTATGAATAAAGTGGTGTTTTAGTAGATGTGGATCAATCTTAATCATGTTAGCCGTTAGATCTTCAAAGGTCTCTATGTATGTTGGTATGAGTCCTTTAGGTCTTAACTTAATGAGTGAACCAATGATGTGGCCTAGGTCTTGTTGATTGAATTTGGATAGAATGACCCTCCATAATTTGTACCAACATAATTTTTGCCCACTATGAAGTTGTTGAACTAACATTTGACGTTCTCAACAAAATAAATTTCAGCTACTTACATTTTTTCTTTTTTTGGAGTGTTATATTATTGGAAGTTCCTTTGGCACTTTTCCATCTAAAGATAGGCCTTTAACCTATGAAGGATAGTCATTTCAAGCCAAGGCTTTAGTTAGAATTGTTATGTCAGTAGTTTTGTTTGCGGTGAGTGCCTCGAGCTACCAATTGTGGGGCATTTGTGGTGAATATGGGCTTCCCTATGATATTTATGGCTTGGGGTTAGGTAATATTCCTTTAGTGCCATGTACTAAGAGTGACCTTTCACTACCACCTTGAAAGAATACTATTGAGAGTTTTCCACTTATCTGCTAAAAAGTAACAAATAATTGATCCATTTTATGATTTATGGCTACATGTGAATCTTTAGTTCTTCGTTGGACTTCCCAAATTTGAGATTTGAATTCTTTAATCAACTCTTTAAACCTTCATCATGATTTAGAAGTCTCCTCATCATCTAAGGTAAAACCTAAAAGTAGAACCTAATAATTGGTGTCCAAGGTTATTGAAGTCAATCTCTTATGTTGATATTTCTTGTATAGATGAGTTTTGTCAACATAGGTTACTCAGCAATGATGCCAGCATCCATCTATGCATAATTTAAATGCTCAAAATACATAATACAATGTAAACTAGATTGGCATGTCAATGAAAAGATGTCTTCACTCTACGATCGTAACAAGGTTTCATTTTTGCAAAGCTCCCATATAATATGGTAGCTTCCACATCGAACTTTCCTAAGTCTTATACAAAATTTCAATGGCCCCTACCGAGGTACACCTAGCTTTTACAAACTTAGTCTCATATCCATAATAATCCTCACCATCTGCATAACATGATACACTTTGTACATTGAATTCTCATGAACTATTTGTAATAATAGAGTGGCAATCATATTTTTATCGAGATTAGCGTAGTCTATGGACTAATCAAGTGGGAAATTGGAATGCAGTCGACCTACTCCATAATCTTCTACAACCAAAGTGCTTTTTGAGGCTTGCCATCACATAGCAACAACATGCTTGAGTAGGACTATCCTGTCTACATATGACATACCAAAGTATTGTTATACTATTCACAACATTGTACTCAAGTTTGGCAACATACACTGAGTAATCCTTCACTACCACATGTAAATGCTTTTTATCCTTAAACACGATGTCTGATTTGAGCACTCCTTTCTTATAATCATAAAACTTAGCTCATCTTCTGCTTGGAAGGTCCACTAGATCTCGCTCAACGTTAAGACTAATATTAGAAAAATACAGGACTGTTGGGTATACTCTGTCACTAGATGTAGGTGTAAGAACATTAGGCACTCTTGAGTGCGTGCAATGCCCTTGATCATGCTAGCACCCTTATTTTTGTGAGACCACATCATTGTCAGCTTCTTCTTCATCATCTGTGTCATATATTCACCCTCGACATCATTGCCCCAATTAAACACAATCTCACTATCATTTCCTTGTTCACAACTATAATTTACCTATACCATTTTCAAATTCATGTTTTGAGTTTGACTTTTGCTCCAAATGTGCCCTAGCATATGAAGATGTGGCATATTGATGTTTTACTAATGAATACTAACATGGAATTGAAAAAAAGACCTAATCACTGCAAGTAAACTAGTAAATTGCTTAGCTATAGGATGTCCCTAATGTGCCATGACACTATTAAACCTTATTGAAACCATTCTGTGGTTGTTGAGTTGTCATTGTTTTATTTGAATATACAACTCCAACTAATTAATGTAATTACTTTGGTCATATCCTTCAAAACAAATATTTTTAAAGCTTTCACGTGACTTGGCTACTGACAAACGCCATTAGATTATACAAAGTCACCAAAAATTGATCAAATTTCATTTAGCGAGATATTATATGTGATGCGCTAATTTCTACACACAGAAAAAGAGAAAAAATATATATTAATAACAATAACAATAATAGTTAAATTGGCAGCTGATTTACAATGTCAATAACTGCATTAAGGAAAATCCATAATTAAGAGATTCACTAAGAATAGATAGTGATGATTTAGGGAAAGATTAAACCACTCCCAAAGACGAGATCATACCTACAATGATTAGCACAAAAATCTTTGGAAAAGAAATCATTCTAGAATTATTAAGGCCACCACAATTATCAATGGGGTGTTCAAGCACATAAGATAACCTCTCTACAAACCCATAGAAAATTCCGTGCTTGGAAGTAGCTGAGGAATCCTTACAATTAAGAGGCACATGACACAGGTAAAGGAAGTATAACTCATTATAATAGATTTTTCAGATTTCTCACACAAAGAGGCATGAAATTCCACTAAAATTTCTTAGAACTCCTAAGAAGTGCTTTTAAGATTGAAGTATCAACATATTGTTCTTGGGTAAATTGACAATGAGATACTTTTATTGGTTTTAGGTGATTAACCTCTCACATACACGTAAATGTACGACTTCACTCCTCACCTTTTTGGACTCTGGCAGAAGAAGTTGTGCAGAATGTTTTATCACTGTCTGCAAGAACCGTTGATTATTTATGACCAAAAGTGAATTGCCTAATTCAAGTTAATGAGTTATTATCAATCTGCGAGGAGATGTCGATTTCAATTGGTTTATTTCTGAGGATTTAGATTTAATGTTTGATGATACTTATACCGTGTGACTCAATTATTGGATCCCATCTATAATATACATTAGAGATAATGGAAGAGCCATAGCCTGATAGAACTTTAGAGTAGAGCCAGATTAAACTTATCAAAATAATGTTTAATTACCACATCATAACTCGAGTTAAAATACATTACGACTTCTACTTGGATTTGTATTATATTTCGTTGGTGTCACTAATATTGTAAATTTCTATTAGTGCTATTTAGTAAGACTCAATTACAACCATAGCGCATTTCGTCACCATAAAAAGGCATACTCTTGGCCAAAACCCTATTGCACTCATTAGTGGGAATGAATTTTTATATCTACCAGTTGAATGATAACACAATAACAGTAGATTGTGGTGATGGGCAATGCATTACATATGGATGTGATTAACTAACAATACATGAAGTGTGGTCGTTGTAAGGACAAGCATCGTACGCATGAGAGAAGTAAGTGTTCTTAGAGTTGGCAGGTAAACTTTTAATGTATTCCTTGAAGTTGAAACCAACTCTTATATCAATTTTCAGTATATAAGCAAAATACATCTATTAGCCAAGAAAATAAAAGAAATAGAATGATAAATCATTAATTGCTTTAGAGTTATACAAATTAGGAATAATTACTAAAACATTTATCCAATTAGTATATTACAAAAATTAGGAAAAATAAAAAAGTAAAAATTAGAATTGAAGAGAGAATATAGTGATGATTAGGTTTGGTCTTTTATTGTAAAGAAAAATATTAATTTTTATAACAAGATTTACATTTTTTCATAATTAAAATACATATACCGTCATAACTAACTCTTTTAAAATTCTTTGTTTTAATTTTGATAGAATAAGTAAACTAATAATTTAATTGATTACTTTTCAAATTAATTACTAAATCTTAAATATAATTAATTACAAGCTTATAATTTATCATAATTAAAACGATATATATACTTATACACACACAAACATATACATATATATTAACTTATGTAGTGGGTGGGTGATGTGAGTGTCAAGGCTAACATCAAGTATCCAAGGATCACTGAAGGCCATTTGATTAGGGCTAAGGCTAAAAAGGTCAAGACTACAATGACAATGATTCTAAAGGAGTTTCAAGAGACATTTAGACGTTTAAAGGAGTTGAAGAAGGAATAAGAGCTTCTACAGGTGAACTTGAAGCAAGCAAAGCTCGAAACAAGCCTTGGAGTTCCTCTGGACCGAGCTCAGCAGCTAACCAATCGATCATGAGCACGACAAATCAAGCCAAAGGACACGTGATTGATAGCGAGCCAAAAAATGAACTTTCGACATTTGCGATCAGACGAGTAATGCTTGATTGCGCAAGGTAAGATCCAAAATGCAGAGCACCATAACATTCTGTAGTTACAATCGGTGTAGGCACAATCGTAAACACTAGGACACCTCAACACACTGCATTACAATCAAGAGGCATGGGATCGTCATCTGGATCGAATGTGCAGATGTCTCAGAGCTAAAATAGAGTAGAAAACTACCTTTTGTACTAATTCTTTAACTTGGTTACTTTCGATACGAGTTTTAGGGCTCCTAACGCTCCTTAAACACCATAAATGGAGCCAGGGTATTTTGATTGAAAAACTTTTGACTCTTTAACGGTTTAGTATTGAATACTACAATATTATATCTTTCTTGAACTTAAGTGCATCAATTTCTCATGAAGTTCAAATTAAATTATTATAGGCATTTCTTGGTTTGATTCATAGCGTATCAACTTACAAGGCGTGTTAGTTGTAGCCATCTTCCTACTAGAGTTTGCCGAAGGTCATTGTGTTGGAGCATTCCTCACAGTTTGCACAAACATATTTCATTGGGTTTATGCAATTTGCCACTATCTTTTAATTTTGCACTTCTGCACACACTTTAGTTGACATCAGAGTTGATTGTTTTGGATTTCAATCTAGGCATCGGTTTGGGTACCAATTTATCTTATTTCTTTTCACTTTGTTATTTTCTGTTCTTCGTATCCTATCATTCATGTCATTCTTCTATAGTAAAAAAAAATCTGTTGCTTCTTTTATTTACTTGTTTTTGTGGGAATTTGATTTCTTAAAAAAAAAAAGGAGAGAGGTTGTGTTGACAAAGAAATTTGAAACACTATAAAAAGTCGTGATCTTTGCCTGAATTCATATCCTAATTTGTTCCTTATCCTTTAGAGAATGTTGGAAATTTGAAAGAAATTGAATTGGAGTGAATTTCTAAGAATCACATTGGGTAAATTCATGAGTTTAAAACACACGTTCGATCGCGCTTATTTGTGCAAAAAACCCAAACAATCACTTCGCTTGTGCTCTCTTGCTCCTATTTCCTAAGTTGATCACCTAGTTGCTTTTTGCCCCAGATCAATCCTCTTGTTCTAGGGTTGATCGCATCATCTCTGTTCAACCAGGATCAATCTCCTTAAGCCTGATTCGATCCACTAGCGTATTCCTTTACCCCTAATTGATCCATTTGTGATCAGATTGATCCTAAGCTCTGAAGTTCTAACCTTTTCACACACTTACACTTACTTAGGGATGTGCCACTTAAAGGAATTTTGTGAGGCGGCCACAAGAAATTGACTTGGTAAGTGCATTCGTTGAGCAAATTTGTGTGATGCACAAGTAAGAGGCAAGGTAGAGTAATTACATCTTGTGAGGTGAGAAGAGATCTACGCACACATGACTTGTCTATTTCTCTTTTTCTGTTATGCATACTTATAAGATATCGGGAAAATCAACTGTGGGAGATAACACATTCAACATGAAGTAACTTAAAAACATACTAGCTAGCATTAACCAGCATTTAAAGAACTTAGAGGTATCACAAGCTTCTACCTAGGGTAGTTCAATACCTCAGGAGGAGTCAACACTAGGAGTGGACCAGCTATGCACCCACTACTTCGAGGGAGGTATGTTAGTGATGAGGAGTTTGACTATCATGGTGAGTTTGAGGAATTTGGCAATCTGAGAAGACCCCCTAGGAGTAGGTGAGGCAATGATGATGAGGTGTCAAATGGTGTTAAATTGACCATATTAAACATTCTAAGGAAGATTAGACTGAAATGCATATTTAGACTGAGAACAATGGGTAGAGTTATTTTTTTACTATCCTAGGTATTTGGAAGCCCATAAAGTAAAGCTAGCAATGGTAGAGTTTACCGATAATGCCATACTCTGGTAGGACTAGGTATGTATTAGTCATAAAGGAATTGGCAAACATCCCATAGAGACTAGGCAGGAGTTAATGGTGTTGATGAGAAAGAGGTTTGTGCCGAGTTACTACCACAGAGATGTACATAGATGGTTATAGACATTGGTACAAGGTAGTTGGAGTATAGAGGACTACTACAAAGAAATGGAGATGGCACTAATGAGGGTAGATGTAGTGGAGGACAGAGATGCAACCATGACGAGGTTTACAGGAGGATTAAACCAAGAGATTGTCAATGTCTTAAAGCTACACCATTAGGTGAAGATTGGAGACTTAGTGGAGTGGGCCTTCAAGGTAGAGAAGTAGCTAAAGAGGAGAGGTAGACAACAGTAACCACAGTACACAACCTTATGACTATTTACGCATTAAGAGGAGAAGTAATTAGCTAAGGTAATTGGAATTTCTAAACCCAAGAATGCACTACAGGCCAAACCACCCAAAGTACAAAATCCAAACCTTAGTATTTCTAGCACACATAATCGAGATATCTTGTGTTTTAAGTGCCAAGAGAGAGGACACATTGCTACTTAATGCCCAAATAAGCAAACAATGATCATGACTAGAAAAGGAAAGATAGTCACCAACGAGGAAGAAGGTAATAATGTAGATGAGATGCCACCATTGGAGGAGGTACCATCTAAAGAGGATGAAGGGGTTTATAAAGAAATGGGTAATGTGAGTTTGGTGGTCATGAGAACATTAAATATACAAGTATAGGAGGAAGAATTTGAAGAGTAACGAGAGAATATTTTCCATGCAAGGTGTAGCATTAAATGTAAGAAGTGCAGTAATATTATAGATAGAGGAAGTTGCACAAATGTACCTAGTATAATATTAGTGAAGAGACTTGCACTTCCCTTTCAAGACCATATCTAACCATACAAATTGTAGTGGTTGAATAACAACAGTGAAGTAAAAGTGACAAAACAAGTTTTGGTGGAGTTTTAGATTGGTAAGTATAAGGATAGTGTATTATGTGATATGGTACCTATACAGGCGAGCCATATCCAATTGGAAAGACCTTGGTAATTAGATAGAGATTTAGTATTCCATGGAAAGGCGAATAGGTATATATTCTATCACAATGACCAGAGGTGACACTCATATCACTAACACCGAAGGAGGAACAGGAGCAACAACACTATCTACAGCAACAATATGAGTTAGAAATGGAGAGGAAAAAGAAAAAGAGAGTGGGAAGGAAATAGAAATGTACAAGTAGGTAGGAAAAGAGAAAGTAAGAAGGAAAAAAGGGGAATGTGAAGAGAGAAAATGATTGTATGTTAGCAATAACAAGAGATGTGAGGATAGGCATAGGGAGCGAGCAAAGAGTGATATTGCTTTTGTACAAAGAGACCTATTTAATCGAAGAGGTCACATCTTCCCTTCTCAAAAGTGTCGTGTTTGTTTTGCAAGATTTTCAAGATATTCTATCGATGGAGTGGCTAAGTTGATTACTGTTGATTAGAGAGATTGAGCATCAAATTGACTTTGGTCCCAGAATAGACATCACAAATTGACCAGCATACCAAACAAGTTTAGGGAAGAC
The DNA here is from genome assembly GCA_019155195.1 of Avicennia marina. Classification (NCBI taxonomy): domain Eukaryota; kingdom Viridiplantae; phylum Streptophyta; class Magnoliopsida; order Lamiales; family Acanthaceae; genus Avicennia; species Avicennia marina. Next base: position 7,412,855 of record CM032781.1, on the reverse strand, counting down.
TAAAGAGATTCAATGACAAGTAGAAGAGTTGATTAGCAAATGATGGGTTTGAAAGAGAATGAGCCCTTGTGTAGTACTATTATTGCTCGTACTAAAGAAGAATGGATCTTAGAGGAAATGCATGGATTGTAGAGTTATAAATGCTATAACAGTAAAGTATCAACATCCCATTCCTAAACTAGATGATATGCTTGATGAATTATAGAAGGTGAGTGTTTTTCTCAAATGGATCTTAAGAGTGAACATTATCAAATTTGCATGAAAAATGAAGAGTGGAAAACGGCCTTTAAAACAAAATATAGGTTTTATGAGTGCTTAATCATGTTGTTTGGATTAATGAATGCACCTAATACATTTTTGAGACTTATGAACCACGTTTTACATGCTTTCATAGGAAAATTTGTGATGGTGCATTTTGATGATATACTTGTATATAATAGATCTCTTGATGAACATGATATACACCTTAGGGAAGTATTTGGAACTTTGTGAAGGAACAATTGTTTGCTAACCCTAAGAAGTGTACATTTTGTGTGGATCATTGCGTGTTTCTTGGCTATGTAATAAGTGCATAAGGAATTTGTGTAATGAGAATAAAATTAAGGCAAGTCAAGAACAGCTAACACCCAAGATTGTGATCAAGGTAAGGAGTTTTCATGGCCTAGCAAGCTTTTACAAGAGGTTCGTCTACAATTGTAGCACCATTAACCGCAATCACTAAAAAAAATGAGAAGTTCTAGTAGGGAGAATCTCAACAAAAGGCATTTGAGCTGCTTAAGAAGAAATTTACTAATGTTTCCGTATTATCTTTACCTGACTTTTCTAAAACTTTTGAGGTTGAATGTGATGCTTTAGGTATAGGAGTTGAAGCAGTGTTGACACCAGAGAAAAGACCAACTGTGTATTTCAGCAAGAAGTTGAACAGAGAGAAGCTAAATTATTTAATATATGACAAGAAACTATACGCATTGGTAAGGGCTTTGGAAGTATGGCAGCATTATCTCAAGCCTAAAGAATTTGTTGTCCATATGGATCACATGACTCAAAAGCATTTAAAGAATCAAGGTAAGTTGAGTCACAACCATATTAAATGGGTATCTTTCATTAGCACTTTTCCATATGTCATTAAGTATAAGAAGAGTGTAGAGAATGCAGCAGAAGTATTGTCTAAAAGATTCATTACTTATTACATTAAATGCTAGGCTTTTAGGATTTAAGCATATTAAAGCATTGTATTCAAATAATGAGAATTTTCGTCAAGTGTATGAATTGACTAAGTAAGGTGTACATGACAAGTACTTTCAGCATGATGGTTATTTATTTTACATAGATAAGTTATGTACTCCTAAGTGTTCCTTATGTAAATTGCTAATCCAAGAGGCTTATGGTAAAGGCCTAATGGGACATTATGGTCTCACTAAGATATTTTCTATTTGTAGGGACATTTCTTGTGGCCATACATACGAAGAGGTGTTGAACGAGTGGTTGATAGATTCATCAAGTGCAACGAGGTGAAATCGAGAGTTCAACTGCAAGGATAATGTACACCATTACCAATTCTAGAGATCCTGTAGATGAACATTTCAATTAACTTCATATTGGGTTTACTACTGACTCAAACAGGTAAGAATAGTATTTTTGTGGTTATTGATAAGTTTTCTAAAATGGCACATTTCATTGCATGTAATAAAATAGATGATGCAATGCATATAGCTAACTTATTCTTTAAGGAGATAATTATATTGTATGGTATACTAAAAACCATGGTGTTTGATTGAGATGTTAAGTTTCAGAGCTACTTTTGAAAAGTACTATGGTGTAAGCTAGGGACTAAATTGTTGTTTTCTATAATGAGTCATCCACAAACTGACGTTCAACTAAGGTGGTCAATAGGACTTTAATTGCATTATTAAGTGCATTGATTAGGAAGAATATAAAAACTTGGGAAAAATATTTACCGCATGTTGAGTTTGCTTATAATCGAAGTATACACGCAACCACACACAATCACCATTTGAAATTTTTTATGGCTAACATCATTAGACTTACTGCCATTACCACAAAATGAGCAAATTAGTACAAATAGAGAGCACAATGCAAACTTTGTCGAGCAGCTACGCAAGCATGTACACTAGAACATTGAAAAGAGGAATGATCAATATGCATAATAGGCAAACAAGGGTCACAAGAAGATTATGTTTGAGCTCAAAGATTGGGTCTGGGTTCATGAGAGAACAGAAAGATTTTCGGATAAAAGAAAGTCGAATTTGATGCTAAGAGGCGACAAACCATTTCAAGTGATAGAGCACATCAACAACAATGCTTACAAGTTATAATTACTAGACGAGTGTGGAATTAGTGTAACATTCAATGTATATGAATTGAATCCTTTTGATGTAGGAGATGAAAGACATTTAGAATTGAAGCCAATTCCTTTTCAAGAGGAGGGAAATGATGTGAGCATGAAGGCTAACATTAAGCATCTAAGGATCACCAAAGGCCCATTGTCTAAGGCTAAGGCTAAGAGGCTCAAGAAGGCCATGACAACGCTCATGAAGGAGTTTCAAGAGGTGTTTGGACATTTAGAGGAGCTTAAGAAAGAAGAAGAGCATTCGTGGATGAACTTAATGCAAATAGAGCTCGAAACAACCTTGGAGTACCCTTTAGATCGAGGCCAACAACTTACCAATCGATCACGAGCATGATGGATCTAGCCAGAGGACATGCGATTGACAGCAAACTAAAAATGAACTCTTTGCGTTTGCGATCGAACAAGTCACGCTTAATCGCATAGCGTGCAATCAAAAGTTTAGAACACCATTTGCAGTAACGATTGCTGGAGTTGCACTCATTAGGACAACTTGACATACTTCTTTCACAATCCACAGGCATGGGATCGACATCCAGATGAAGTGCGTAGACATCTCAAAGCTAGAATAAAGTAGGAGACTGCCTTTTTTGTTAATTCTTTAATTTGGTTACTTTCCATATGATTTATAGGGCTCCTAGTACTCCTTAAACACTTTAAATAGAGCCTGGGTATTTTGATATAAAAACTTTTAAATTTTTTACTCTTTAGTATTGAATTCAACAATATTTTCTCTTCCTTAAACTTAAGTGCATCAATTTCTCTTGAAGTTAAAATCGAATTATTCCAGGAGTGTTCTTAATTTGATTTATTGCATATCAACTAACAAGGTATGTTAGTTATAGTTGTCTTCCCACTAGAGTTCACCGAAGGACATTGTGTTAGGTCTTTGCTCACAATTTGCATAAACATATTTCATTGGGTTCTGGCAATTTGTCACTATCTTTTAATTTTACGCTTCCACACATGTGTTAGTAGGGGGAGGGTAAGTTTCCCAATTTCTGAGGAAATAATTATTCCCCCACCCTCAACCCACCCCCAACCAACACCTCATTTCTTTCCCTGTGGGATGGGTGCCCTTGTCTCCCCCCTCCCCCCGTCCATTGCCATCCCTATATAGAATACAACACATCTCATTTTTGGTAGTCCCAAATAATGGACCACTCTTGGAAGTAGATAATTATGCGAACTACTTAAGTTGATGAGCACTCCAATTGGCCACCCTTTTACAATAGCCTGTAGCCTTGTAGTCTTAGGACTCATACCTCTAGAGACCGCATATGGAGAAATATCTAAGGTGGGCTCTTGTTCAGATTCCTTAGAGTTGTTCTTTTCCTCAAGCTCTTCTTCATCCTCTTGAATCATTAAGTGAAATTTTTGTGCTTGATAATGATGGCCCAGTCAATATTTTTCATCGCAATTATAGCAAAGACCTTAGGATCTTTTTTATTGCATCTCTGTGGCTATGAGGCATCATGTTCCAAGTTTCTTCATTAGTTGTGTGGTACATGGTGGGGGTATCAGGGGTATGGAGAGAAGAGGTGTCTTGCCAGTGTTAGTGGAAAACCATTGCTGCAAATTTCAATTCATGCTCATTTTTCTGATCTTAAAGCTTATCTTCAACCAGTTTAGCCAATTTGATGGTGAATAGGATAGAATTTTGCTTCAAGATGGCCAGCTCTCATTGGATAGGGATCTTAAGGCCCAAGAGAAAGCAATTCAAAACAGCTTGTTCAAGTTATCCCATTACTCAGTTGCACTAATGTTCAAATCGTGCCTAGTGTTCCATCACTATTCCTATTTGGACTAGCTTGAACAAGGCATCCTAGTGGTTCTCATGTGTTGATGGTCCAAACCAAGTCTCTCATATCCTCACTAGCACTGGCCACAAGGTGATATTTCAATTTCAAAACTTCCATTTGTACCACCTTAAAGCTTGTCTGGTCATGTAGAACTTAACTAAGTTGAGGGTTTGTTCTTCAATCATGTTGTACAATGAGAAGAACCTTTTTGCTTGGAACACATAAGCAAGTGGGTTATAGTCATCAAAAAGAAGGAGTTACATATTTGGGTTTCGAAGGCATCAGAAGCTAGTGTTGTCGGTTATGTCACTTTTAATCTATGGAGGTTGTAGCCTTATTACTTGGATTAAAACATGTGAGTTGTTTGGAAAGCTGATTCAAGACAGGCTACTAAGTTGTGAGAGTTCTTGTGGATATCTGAGATAGAGTATTATTGGGTGATGAGCGATGATTGAAACTATTGAATGACCTCTTTGGTTGTTGTCGCTTGTCTTTGTATTATGTGAATCATGGTGGACTATCAAACTCTCAACGTGAGCACCAAAATGTCATGTAAATTCCTCCTTTTTGAGGAGGAACCATTCGAGAAGAAAGGAGAGGAACAGAGAGTGTTTTCGGCTAATAGTTGCTAATTTTCTCCATTCACTTAGTTTTTTGTAATATGTTACAAGGTTTATTTCATCATTTTCCTCTAATTTGTTGTAACTAACTAGATTCTCTCTCTCTCTCTCTCTCTCTCTCTCCTTATGCATTGTGTGGCCTTGACACCATTCACTACATGGTTTTTTCATGACATATTCATACAAATGGATTGGTGTCTTCCTTGCATGTGATGATCTTCTAACTTTCTTAGGCCCGTTGATTCCCACTCTTCTCATAGCTACATTTGTGACATATAACTAAATAAAAACAAAAAAAATATTGATATAAAGAATAAAGTAATGTTATACAAGTAAATTAATATGTAAAAATATTGATAATATTAATATTAAAAATTATATGTTTTGGTGTGGGTTTTTTCACTGTTTATACCAAATATTTTTCTTGTTTTTCAAAATATTCTCATTTTAAAATCGTTTACCAAACTAACCAATTCTAGGATTCCAAATCTTGGAAACCAATTACGTGATATGGAATTACGAAATTACAAAAAAGAAAAACAAAACCATTTTCATGATTGAAGATCACAAAAATGGTACCATTTTTGTGATACAAGTTCACAGAAATGGTCGTCCTATTTTATACTATCAGAAATGGTCGTCCAATTTTATACTGTTATTGAGAGTGCTTTAGTTTTTAATTGGTATGTTTGACTCAAAAATTAAAATTAATAACAAAAAAAGAATTAATCATCACATGATCATAAAGAAGTTTCACTCATAAGTAATTCAAAAGCAAATACTATAATATGAAATTTGTAAATGTGAAATTTTGTTGACAAAATCTTGTATTGCTTAGAAAATGCCTTTACTAAAATAATATACAATAATATTATTTTAATTATTTATTTTTTGTTGGACAAGTAAATTAAGAGCATTATTTTATGTTAATTATAATTATGATTTAACATTGTTATCTGTTTTTAAGTGACCGGTGTAGGTTTTACAATCATATGTATCTTAATGATTCATAACTAATCGTACCTAAATAAATTATAATAATATTAAATCTCACAAACATGTGTGAATAATAAATAATAAAACACGACAATTTGAAAATCATTTCAACAAACATATTTATTTAAATAGTTTCTAATCAATATGCCAATATATAGTACAACATAATCTTATACAAATCTCTTATGTCCCTTAGTGCCACAACTAGGAGCGCGTCGATCTCTGTGAGGTCTCAAGTTAGCATCATCACCCACATACTATGATATGTCATCATGCAACATTGCAATGGATTGCTCCAATGTATCATTCTGCTACACCTCCTCATGCATTTAGTAGATTATCCATAGAACAAGTGATGTATGAAAAGTATGTTCATAGTTCTTTGGTATCCGAAAGTACTACATGGGCATCCAAACACTATCTCCTAAATAGTAAGGATCTTACATCACCTGCGGTGAGTATGAACTCTGTATAGATGGATCCAGTGAAGTAGGTATATAAACATTGTCATGCTGTTGTGGTACAGTAGGCATGTAAGAGACTTATGTTGCACTGTATACCAAAGTGGATGGTCTATCAAGATTCGAAAATACTGTACTACAAGATTTAGAGTAATGTCTACTGTGCTACTCCACTTTGGGCCTGCTAGTCAATGAATGTATCTCTATAGACGTGCTATGTGTCATAGAGGTGACATCCACCTCACCAGAGGTACGCAATCTCTTTGTCTATCTCACATGACCTTGTGATGAAACCCGCACACAATAACTGGTGTTGCCGTCTATAAAGAATTGTTCTACCTCATGGACTTGAAATGGATATGTGTTTCAAAACATACTAAATTTTTATTATCAAATCAACAGAAGTAGATAAAAAATATTATTTAAAGTTACATACCATGAAATCAGTTTAGGTACCATTTTTGGACTGAAATCTAAACTCTACGAAGGCAATTAGTGAAATAATCGTATGGCAAGTGATTTGATAATACCGATCAATGCGCCCACTTACTACCTAGGGCACATGGTTGTGGTGTCTCAATCTAGAACAACCATTTCTAGGCTCCATTAATGATCCACATATGTTTGATGATAAATCACCTAATCTCTCGCCGAACTGCCTCTGCAATGATCCATGGTGTGTAGATGATCTTCATCGAGTTAAGGGGTAGGTGGAATGTCGTGCACTATTATAAATTGTCATAGAACTCACTCCAACTAGTGCATCTCCACAATGTTATACAAGATAAGAGGACTCAAGTACATTTACATATGGAGCCCAGACCTCGCTGACAAGGCGGTAGAGCACTTAGGAACATATGGCCACCAATTAAACTACACAAACACCTAACAATGATTATTTCATCAAACATTGTACTGGAAATATGATATCATATATAATCTAATAACGAACCTTGGTGTGTGCCTTGGAATCCAAAATCTCTCAAAAAATCAATCTTAGTCATTTGTCTTTATGAACAGGACTAGCTATACATTTATCAAGAAAAACAAAGGCAAAAGTAATAATCATTCTAGAGTAAATGATTACAAGATTAATAAAAGTATAATAGGATCATACGTGGCACCGACGCTACCGGAAGCTCTTCACCATCAGGTAAAGTCTATAGACCCAGGTTAAAATGTTGCCCTACAATCTATGGTACAAGTCTTGATATTTCAGGCCATATCCATATCTACATCATTAGTAATGGAATTACCATCATAATCTAGTTCACACTTGGAATTGAATTCATATTATGCAAATACAAGATGTGCTAAAGGTACTTATAGAACAAAAAATGGGTTAGAAATTGATAATCACCCTACTGGCAAGCAGCACAGAAACTTTGGTACAGGCATACCGAAACTGCACTACACTTATTATATCTCTCGGCACTATCTAGGTCAATGATGAGGTTAAGGTAGAGTAGCCCAACTTAGTTATTGAACGAGTCAAGGAACAACTGTCAACTAATAGTAGTAAAATGAAGCCACAAGTCCACTACTATACATCTAGTTGTGTACATTTGCATGCAATAGATATAACTCCATGTGCTATGCAATCTGTGCAAGGGAAGAGTGTAACTTTTAAAATCTTGATCTCTTAGTGCCTAACCTAATGCTCCTATGCAAATCTGTATCTACTACACGTATGTTAATTGGGGCTCTCTACTATTGGCTAGGTCGTCCTTCACCGATATATGTCATATCAATGTCACGTCCTCTAGCGTAAAGCAGCCTCCTAGGGCATAAAGTAAAATGTGTATGTCTCTCAACGCCACCTCTCAACTAACACCATGATCAAGTGGCAATCTAATTGTAACATATTACATCTGTATACACCGTACAAGTCAATGCGGTGAAGGATATGAAGTACTCTAAGATCAACATCTTCAAAGTGCAATCAGTAGCTATTATCGACCTGTGGAGTAAGGCATCTATCGAGAGTGTCAGTCCAAACATCATTCGAGCAGTGATTCTCTAATAGGTGCAACTCTAAGCTGTCAATCGGACCAGAGTAAGTTGAGTTATTTGTTGACATCCTATAATTTTAGCAATAAACAAGTGTTAGCTTAAAATTATATTTTTGAATATTTGAAATAAATGAAATAAAATGAAAAGATGGAAAATATATGTCAATCAAATATATTTATTACTAGAAATTAAAATTAAAAAATAGAAAATAAAAATTAAAAAGAGAAAATAAAAATTTCCTTGAAGGTTAAGTTTCTTAAAATAAAAATATTGTCTACACTATTTTAATAAAATTTTCTATCGTACTCATTCATAAGTGAAACAGTGATTAAACTCAGTGCTGGTACATGAGAGAAAAAAATATAAATATATTGACTCATATATATTAAATAAGAATTAAATAGGTATTTGATCATTTACTTAGACAACAAAATTACACAATTCATACATTTTCAACTAAATGTCTTTATTGTAATGAATAACATATTAAAATACAAAGCGTAACCATTGACTATTTAGACTCTCTTATGCAAATTCTCTGTCTTTGCACGTCTAAAAGCCTGCCTAGTACATACTTGTCCATGATCCATCTTATTTGTAATTTGAGTTGTTCGGTCCCGCTCTGTGCACCGAATCCATCGACGTTCTACATTCTGCACCAATTAAAACGATGTGGGTTCCTAATAGTTCTCAAGCCACACTACTGGAAATTCACCGTGGTAGACCCTTATCCATGCATTAATTGAGTAATGGGCATTAACAAACTCCTTTAGGTTAACATGATATCAATGGCACACATGGATAGTGTAAGAGAATGGAATCCCACTCGAAGTCCATTTGCCACAACTATGCTCATGCCGTTTGAGACAAACGGCATAATTAGTCCCACAATGCCCACCATAGTACACTTTTTGTATGTCAGTAGAAAGCACATATTTGTCAATCAATCGCAATGTGTTCCTAACAAACTCCCTCGCTACATCTAGGTATTTGTTTACAAGCCACATTGCCTAATCACAACCCTTTGCCTTCATGTTTGTGGCCTTAATAAATCTATCTAAAAAGAACCATCAACATGATCAAATGTAAGCTGAACAACTGAGGTTATTAGGAGCCACCTTACACCTGTCAAAACTCTATTAAGGGACTCTAAAATATTGGTTGTCAGGATCCCTCTTCGCCATCCTCCTGCAATAGTGTCCACTTCGCTTGGTTGATTACCATTAGCTAATTCCATGCATCAGGATTGATTCTATTTATCTTTTTCATGCACCTATTAAACTTGGATAGTTGGTGCTCGGACCCCGCCTTTAAACATGAATCTTTTAGAGTTTGGCTCCTAAATGCCTGCTAAAGTTCGAGCAAATATGTCTTAAACAATGAACATGTGCCTCATGTTGTTCTTGAAAGGCAAGAACCCTTTTGACAACTGCGGGCAAGCTTGCATGATGATCAGAGATAAAACAGGTGTGCTCTCTGTTATGCACAACATAATGGCTGCTCAACTTAAAAATCAGTGCCATGACTCTAAACACTATCTCAAGGTGACACTACTCTACAATAGTTCTAAGGTTGTACTTTTGCAAGGCCGCCATATACACAAGTAACTTCTGAGTTGAACTCTCCCACGTGCCATACACCATCTCAATAACCTTGCTTAAATCATACCATGCCTTAGCATAGCTAACTTCTAATTCATTCTTATCCTCTACTATCTTAAAGATAAATTTGATCACGTACAATGGGTTTTGATGAATCATGCTCAAAAGCAATCCAGCTATAGTGTTCTTGTCTAGGTTTCTATAATCAATTGTCATCACACTAGAGAAGCAAGCATGTGTGGACCTTCATAATTTTTAATTTACCAAAAATCCAACTTCAGCTTCAGCATAACCCTTAAACCACACTTACAACCTTCTTCATCTTGCTTACATTCACCATTCATAGAATTGGTGTATTCTTTACCACTTTGTATTCACACTGTGCAATACTAAATGAATATTTTTTGATGATAGAAATTACATGATTCTTATCACTGAAATTCATACCCACAAGAAATTTTCCACTATCCTCTTCATAAAATTTACCTCACATAGTTGCAGGAATATCCTGAGAATCTCGGTCGCAGTCACCAAAAATGGTTTGTTAGAACTTACTAGAGCCTCAAACCTAAATTTGACTACATATAAAGTTGAGTAAATGTCCCAATGTACCCTTGGTTAATTCGTTCCTGTGTCGGTTTCATTATACTCACACATGCAAGTCCCTCGTCATCATTCTCCTCTATGCCATCCTCTAGCAGTGCTTTTGTGGCACCCTCCAATCTTATCCAAAACCATCGCGACATGCCCCTAATACATCATCATATGGTTTTGTCTCTAGGTCATTCTCCTTATCCAATATATCATCCAACTGCAAAGCTACATATAAAGGTCTCTCATCAAAATTATGCCCTTTAGGATGTTCATGAATCCCCCTCTATGCCAAACTTTCTGTGATTTAAGGTAACTCACTTAACTACTCATTTGTGGGGGTACAAATAGAAATCTTGATCTACTTGAAGATGTTGAGTTTTGTTGAACTCCAAATATAACTCTAGAAAATGAAATCCATTAATAAGGTTTATGAAAAAATGTAGATTGTTATTAGTATTCGAGTTAATTACAGTAGCTCTCTCTTATCTGTATCCATAGCTCAGTACAAAAGGCATGTAAACTCTTAATTCAAACTGATTATTATTAATACTATTCAATTGGTACAATTTTGCAAAAAGTTGCATTAAGTCTGTGCTGTAGGAGTTAATATCTAATGCGTATGGCTTCCAATCATATCTAACAGAATTTACATCTTGTAAAATAATGTCACCCCTATAGAATATGATTTGCACATAATATCTAATAATCAACATATCTTTATAAAAACAAATCACAAAGAAAAATATTTCCAACAACCTAATATCTAAAAGTACCTAATTGAGTTTCTAATGAAATTCCCCATCTACGTTCAAAAAAAAAGAATCCAATATAAATATATTATGCAAAACCAAAAATAATTTTGTATAGTGCAATGTAATAAACTACCTAGTCAAATAATTCAACAAATAGATACAATCACAAGGGAGATTAACCTAGTCAAATAGTAACCTCTTCATATTTTTTATATATTTGATTAAAAATATTTTTAAACTATTAAAATAAAGTACGAGGCACATATAATTTTTAGCAAAAATACACACACATACATATGGAATAGTAAAATAAAAAACAAATTTCTGCTCACTTTATACATACATATCAAAAAATAAAGCAACCTACTAATTTATTAAATTTATACTTTTGAGTAACTCAAACTATCTAATGGATAATTTAATTATTTTAAAATTATATATATAACTTATATATTTTTTTAAAATAAACTTTATATATTCATTATATGCATCGTGCTTGCTCAAATAAATTTATAAATAATATTTTTTGAAAGTAAATCTAATTTTCAAGATGATTTGATTGTTATAAAATAATATGTAATATGTAAATAGATATGAAATAACCCCTACATATTTTTTATATATTAGATGAAAAAATATTTTTAAATTGTTAAAATAAAGTACGAGGTATATATAATTTTTGAAAAAAATACACTCATACATATTAAATAGTGAAATAAAAAACAAATTTCTGATTATTTTATACATATATATCAAATAATAAAGCAGCCTATTGAATTATTAAATATAAATTTCTAATTAACTCAAGCTATTCAATGAATAATTTAATTGTTATAAAATGATATATAAAACTTACAGATATCTTAAAATTAACTCTCATGCATTCATTGTACTCATCGTACTTACATCAATAAATTTATTAATAACATTTTTTGAAGGTCAATCTAATTTTCAGGATGATTTGATTGTTATAAAATAATATGTAACACGTAAATAGATATTTAAAATAACCTCAAAATACTTTTTATATATTAAATTAAAAAATATTTTTAAATTGTTAGACTAAAGTATGAAACATATATAATTTTATGAAAAATGCTCACACATACATATCAAATATTAAAATATAAAACAAATTTATGATTAATTCAAACATATTAAATACGATATATATCAAATAGTAAAGTAGGCTATTAAAATTTTGATTAATTCAAATATACATATCAAACAACAAAAATACAAAAAAAAATTAATTGCAATAATCAACTAAATTATTAAATTAATTCAAGAATATTTTTTCACTAAGGCAACATATTCACATATTCAACATGTATAAATATGATAATATTTCTGTATATATCCAAAAGCATACACATATAATCAACAAATATGTATATATGTTATATAGTAAAAATTGTGTATATACTTTAGAAATTTCAGATTAAACGCTATGTTAAATCAAACTAACCAAAGGTTGCCTATAAATATGATAATATTTCTATATATACCCAAAAGCATACACACACAATCAACAAATATATCTATATATTATATAGTAAAAATTATGTACATACCTTAGAAATTTCAGATTAAACTCTATCTTAAATCAAATCAACCAAACGTTGCCTAACTCTAAAGTTCATCAGTGGCCTTAAATCTCAAAACCAACTAAGCACTGTTTGTCTATGTTCAAATCAAATAAATTTATTGCACTCTAACATATAATATATAATACGTAAATAGATATTTAAAATAAATTTTAATTATTTTTAATATATTAAATTAAATATATTTTAAAATTATTAAAATAAATTACAAAGCATGCATAATTTTTGTAAAGCATTGTAACACATACGTATCAAACTGTAAAACATAAAACAAATTTTTGATTAATTCAAATGCAAGAGAGAAATAATAAAGTACAATTATTAAATTCTTAAATTAATTCAAGCATATTTTTTCGCTAAAGCAGTATACTTACAAATTCCATATGTACAAATATAATAACATTTCTACAAATATTAAAAAATACAAACATATAATTAAAAAATATGAGATTATATTATATAACGAAAATTATGTAAATACCTTAAAATGTAAATTTGAAAATTTGAAAGTTGCATACCAAACGCATCCTTAAATGAAATCTGAAAATGTAAATTTAATTTCAAATCAAATATTTCCTCTGGATAAATCTAAAAATTTAAATTGAAATCAAACCAAATACAACTTTAAATAAGAAATCCAATCAATTAGACGGTAATTAATTTGTTCTAACCAAACATGGTCTTAAACCAAAGGCCAAACATGAGCCTTCAATTTAATCTAAAAGTCGCGTCCAGAAAATCTGATCTAATAATGCTCAAATACCTATATATCAAACACAGTTTCAAACATATAATCTAAAAATATAAATAAAATTATAAAACTTAACTATAAAAATCAAACTTCAAATCAAATTTGTATATTTAAAAATTAATTTAATTGAGATAGAAAAGGAAGATGATTACTATAGAATGGCAACTGCTGAGTGAGGAGAGGAATACCAACCGGTGAGGGAAGAAAAGGATTGCTGCAAATGAGGTGATGAAGAAGGCGGCTATGAGAGGTGAAGAATTGCTTTCGCCATAGATGAAGGAAATGAGTGTCAGTTGAGCGAGAAATATGAAGAAATCATAGTTGGGTCAGTCAGACAGCATTCAAGCGAGGTGTTAGGTGTCAGTGAACTCATATCATGGAATCTGACATTATTTCTTGATACGAGTTCACAGAATTGATCTTTGAACTCTATCACAGAAATCCACTTTTTCTAATTTTTATTTTGTAATTCTATGATTTCTTTTTTATTTTTTTTTATAATTCTGTAATTTCAAATCATATAATTGAATTTTTTTTAACCTAATTTTGTGATTATAACAAATATAAGTGCATAATTAGAGCTTCACGGGATATGGAGAGTGGGCAGTGCGCTGGTTATTAGAGATTTAACCAAACCCGTCTGGAACAAAACTTTCCCAGATTTCGCGCAGAAGAGGTGTTCTTACTTCAATGAAGGAAATTTTCATAAATATTCTCCTAAGGTTGGGCTTAATTTCCTTAATAAATGAAGGAAAAGGTAATATATTTTTAAAAAATTAAATCAGTCGTTTGCTTTCATTTAATATCCAAAAATATTATATTATCTTTTCAATTATTGAAAGTTTTCTTGATGGGAAATTGGGAAAATATCCAGCAAAAGAATTATTTTTCCACAAATCTTTTCATAAAAAGCTTTCTTTTGCTATCTTTTTTACTTTTTTTCTTCTCTATTCGATACCCTGAAAAATAAAAGAAATAAAGCATATTTGGAGTACATTTTTTAGATAAAAGAAATTTTCTAGAAAATAATATTATATTTTCCCAATTCCACTAAAATTAAATTATTGGAAATGTTAAAAGAGAAGATACTTTTATATTTTATTCAAGGTTGATAATTTCTAATTACTGGATTTGACATCACAAGAAATTTGATTGATATCTCATCCTGCCACACTTCCAAAATCTAGTAGTAATATAATTAAGTAGACAGACAGCCATATGAATAGCTGTTTAATCATGTTACGATTACATGAAAACTATACAAAATTTCACCCTCGTATGGCCCATCGAGAGAGAGAGAGAGAGAGGGAGGACATTTTCCAGTAAGTTCACAGCTATTGCTGTTACAATTATTGAATCAATTAGTGGGACTCGACGCTTTCAGCTGTCGCCTAAATGTCAAGATAACATTATTCCCATTGTTATAAAATTGTAGGGTTTATTATTACTTTTCAAGTGCAAATATTAACCATCTTTTCAATATATATGAAAGAATTAAGTTATATAATTGTTAAGATTGAAAAGTTTAATAATACTAGGATAGCTTCTCAATGTCGTGCCAGTATAAAATGGCGTGTCATTAGTCATCTAAATTTGAAACTGCCACATTAAACCATCTCAGTGATCAGACACGGTTTCTCTCTTAACCCTTTCAAATAGGAAAAACTTTTTTGACAGTCCCAATCTTTGGGACGGTTTCATAGCCATCCCAATTATCAAAATAGTGTTATAAACCCCCATTCTCAACCATTGTCCTTTCCAAAACTCAAAATTTCCCTTCTCCTCAAGTGAACGGTGGTTTCCGACAGCATTGTCCCGTGTATATGGTTGTATTTATGGACTTACGGTGTTATTTTATTTAATTATTATGTTTTAAGTGTGTTTAGGTGTTTAGTGTGGTGTTGCCTTTTGGTTTTTTACAATACATCCGAACACCCACTACTACCCTCATTTTTCTTGGGCATGTGAAATACTTGTGAAAAATATCCTTGCGATTCCTTGTATATATATTTTTTTTTCTATCTATTTAGTTCCTATTAGTTTAGCTTTCGACTTGATGTGTGGTATCTGTATGATTGTTGGAGGTCGTGAATTTAGGTTCTTAGTTGAACACATGGGTTCTATGCCAATTTTTAGCAATCGCTTGATCTCCAATTTTGTATTTGTTGAATTGGTATTTATATGTTATGCATGAACAATGCTTGTGTATGTGTAGCATTCTTTGTGTTTGTGTGCAAGTCATTCAATACACGAGTGGAATTCAACACACTCTTTGAACATTTCTTTACATATATTTTGGTGAGAAAGCTATGCAGGATCAAGCCGCCGATAACCCGGATGCAAGTGCTTTTGATGGTGAAAATGCATCCTTTTCTAGCAATTGTGCTCTCGACATTATGTGGTTTTAAAAAGGGCAAGTTTCCATGGATGGAGTCCAAGGAATAGTCGCTTCAAAAACTGTCTAGGGCTTCCACTTCTTCGACATCATCTCAACCTAAACTCTGTATTGCAGAATGCGGAGGACAAGTTGCATTACACAAAGGATACACTGCAGCACACTGAGAATGAGCTTCTAGACTATAGGAGAAGGCTATAACGGACCAAGGCTAAACAAGATCAGATCATGAATTGGGTTCATACGGAGTTTGGCCTCACTCAATGACTCAATTGGTCCATCGCAACCCCCAAAAGAATGAGGGTGAAGAAGACGATGATGGATAGATATTGACAAGTAGCATTCTCGCCTTAGCTTGCTATAATTTTAATGGATTTGTGTGTGATTTCAAAAATTTCTCAAAGTTGTATTAATTGTTTTAAATTTAGCAATGTAATTTACTTAAAATTTCTCAAATTTGGTGGTAGTTTTTTACTAGTAAATTCCTATGTTGAATTAATTTCTTTGAAACCTATCCATATAGTAGAATCAATTTTAAAAAACAAAATAATAGAAAATCATTCTAAAGCCATATCAAAGTCTTTCCAAACAGTCGTGTCAAAAAAGTTGTCTCAAAATTATGACACAGTGAATCGTTCCAAAACTATTTCAAAAAAATCATTTCAATAATATAATACAAAAACTATCTCAAAGCCGTATTAAAAAACTTTTTACAAAGTCATCCCAAAAAAACCAACATGCCAATGCCATCTTAATGCTATTCTTGAAGCACTCCAAACAAAAGTCATTCGAAAACCCACACTAGAATCATTATCAAGTTGTTCCAAATCCCACCACATCTTACAATTTAGGCTCTCTTAGCACAGTTCTTTTCATGCCATCCCAAAAGTCGCTCCATATTTTGGGACGTCTCTAGGAAACCGTTCCAACTTCTATGCGACTAGATAAATCAGGACAGGTCAAATTTATTTTTGATGATTCTCTTTATAAAGTCATTTTCGCTGTTCTAGTCAGGCAAAATATTTGTAGTAATACAAAGTCAAGTAAGAAAGCTGATGGGCTCTAGTGTCACAAGTACGGATATTGTTTAGTTTTTCTATACAATATATTTTTGGAGAATCATTTGATTATGTTATAATTTCAAGAATGTAATATTGAAATTTAATACTTAGTGTATATTAAATTATATATCTCTCTCCAAAATAAAAAAAAAATACTTACTAATTGAAACAACATATGGTATTATTTTTTTATTTCTTTTCTGACCTTATGATATAAAATTGATTTTATAGGCTAAACCTTGAGATTTTCTAGTTGAAATTGTAAAAGGAAATATAAGAAATTGATGAAAAAAAAAAAAGGAAGAAGAAGAAGTTGTATCGACAACTTGAGCTTAAATTACATTATTCAGTACAGCAATTAAGCAACTTCTGACATCATTATCAAGAACGCACATCTATTCAACCAGTTAACTACGCGATTAGACGTTTTTTTGACTTGCTAATTGAAATCAAAATTTAATAATGACATTTATCTATTAGTTACGTCAATCACTTTGTTTGTTTCCATTAAGGGAGATTAATTTATCAATCAATTTCTAATATTTTAATATATCTAACAGTGCAATTCATTTCTTGCATAAACAATAATAATTTAAATAGATTCCTAATCTGTTCATGATTGCAGCCCTCAAACGTGATTTAGAGGGTATTTGGCTAAATTTATTTTAAATAACTTATAAGATTATATAACTAAAATAATTTTAAAATTTATAAGTTTATATATCTTATTTTTTAAAAAAAATTTATAAAGTGTTTAGGCAGTATATCTTATTAAATTTTATTAAAATTTATAATTATAATTAATTATAATATTTTTAGTATAATAATAATGAAATAAATTAAATTAAATATTATCAATATAATATAATAGCAGATATTTATATCATTTTTGATATATATATATATATATATAAAATAGAATAATTTAAAAAATATTTAAAAATAAGTTGAAAAAAATCAACTTATTTATTAAAGAACTTATAAATTATAAACATCTTATTTTGAGTGTTTCTAAACTCTTTCTTCAAAAACTTTTACCTCTTTCTTTAAAAATTTTTACTAATTACTTTTAAAAAGTTTATAAACTTTCAACACTTTTTAAATTATTTTGAAAAATTTATTGCACACATACCTTAATTTATCCTCCCTCGGAATGTTTCAAAATACGTAAAAAAATTAGTTCTTATCAATAATATTTTAGGGTAGTAAGTGAGTCGAATTATTTAACTGAACTCATCATATAGCTGGTTTAAAGTTTAAAACAAAAATTATTTAAACTTGATATTTGTCAAACAACTTGATTCATTTAATTTTAAATACATTTCATTTGAATGGTGATCATAAACTTTTAAACAGTCTGAAATGCTAGTTTTTTTCTTAACTTGGAAGGTCTTGAATTTAAATCTTGATATATCCCTTTATTTATTTATTTCTTTTGAATCTAAAGTATATAATCTTATTAAAATATCAGGAAAATAAACATTTAGTTCGGTGGTTGAAAAATTAGAGCTTGAGTGTCCAATCCTTGTTCCTTACCCCCTTTTTAAGAAAAACCTCGATTGTACTTGACTACTCATTAAACAATCTAACACACGCATGCAGACGTAGGTTAGAAATTGATCAGAACATATACGCTACGTTTGTTCGACTTCCACTCTAAAAATACATATTTCAATTATTATAATTTTTAAAATTTTATCTTTTTTTTATTATTTTTATATAATTTTTACAAAAAAAAATGTATTTAAAAACACGTACCTTAAAAAGTACACTCCAAAATTTTGTCTCGTCTCCTACTTTCTTCTGTTAAATATTAAGCACGTTCGGAAGGCAATTACCTCTTGGCCACATCTTCAGTCTAACAATGGAATTAAGGAGCACTCAAATTAATTTTTATTATTAAATAAAAGCGGAACGATCGAGTCATGCTTGGGCATTGATATTAATTTATTGTTGTAGTAATTTGTACATTGTTTCAATATAGTTCCCATAATTCAAATCATTTTGATACACTTAATTAACCTTTATTTTTTTAAGGTAGGAAAATGTTACCAATTGTTATAAAGAAAAGGATTCCTTTTTTTTTTTTTTTAAACAAGTGGGGAGATAAGCGCTTAATGGCAAATAGATATTAAATATTTATTCATTCACGTTTTTATGTATGTATGTCTACATTTTTATAGGCAAAAAGTAGAAATGAGATTCAGTGGGCAAAAGCAAACAAAAAATTCCAACCTCATCTCGTCCAAAATATTTTTGGAAGTATATGCCATGTTGAATAAAAATAATGATAATAATTGGATGGCTTTTTCAACGAAATTGAAACTGGTCTCTTGGCGTAGTCTATTTTTTTATAATTTATATATGTTGCGTGAAAAATAAATATACTGGTAGGGTCCTTCCCAGCTATTTGCCACATCCTTGACAAAGTTGTACTAAAACGATATGCCACTTGCCATCGCCGCTACTATCATTATTATTACTATGATCATTATTTTGCCATCGCTGCCACTATCATTATTTTTACTGTGATCATTATTGTGGTTATAAAATATTTTTTTTCTGAAATAATAAAGGTTATGTGTGAAAGTCAATTTTCAACTTCAAAATAATATTTTAAACTTGGTGTTACTAAATATGCTATTTAATAATATTTTCATCTAAATTTAAATTCAAAATTTACTCTTTTTTATTTTTATGTATAACTAATCAAATATTTTTAAATTATTATTCATATTCATAATCAAATCAATACCTATATATATACATAGAGACACTCATATTTATTTTTATTCTTACTCTATAATATAATTATTATCCCTATGAATTATTACATCATCTAGTCATTATTATATATTTTATACATATATTCAAATAAATTATATTATTCATCCCATTAAAACATTTATTCCAAACATATTATTATTCATTTCAACACAACTCATACCAAATATTATATTCAACAAAAAGACCTCTCCCAAACATAGCCAAAGTTTGCATTTTGCTAAAAACATTAATAAATCAAATTATTTGATTTGAATTCAATTAGATTTAAAAATATTTTTATGTCATATCAAATTTAAACTCAAATTTTTAATTTTTTTTCAAAGTCAACCTAACTCCTTAACTTATGTTGGAACTTGAATTTGACATATACAAAATTGAGCTGGACCAAATTTGAGTAATTTTCAAACTTAACTCGTTAGCATCCCTAATTTGGGATCATTGGAAATGCATGCGTTAATTAGAAAAGCATTATTTCTTTATGGTTGAATTTTGAATAATTAGAACAAAACAAACTCGATTCATTCCTGATCATTAAATCAAGAAGATTTGGATGGTAACTATAAGCCCATGAGGAAAAGCTAGAAAATAATGTAAGAGATTCTTCTTAGTCAAAAATAGCAATTTGTTATGTTTGTTTTGGTCCATGTACTCAAGAACAAAACACAAGTTATAATTATTATATATTTTAAATTTTATTTCTTTTATTATATATTATAAACACACACACTCAAAAAATAAATAAACATAAACCATGACGATGATAATATGATGGTCGAGGCACTTTCTTCACGAATGGTGACATAACAGCAGAAAAGACATAGGTTACGCATCTTGCAAAACTTTATATCACAAGCATTGTGGAAATACATGGCTCATGATAAAGGGCCAATCCCTATCCCTAATCATGCCATGGTTAGTGGTCTGTTCATTAATATATTTAATTAGTGATGGGGTTGTCTTGGGTGGTTGGCCAGACCATATGATATCACAACATTAATCACACTCACCAAAAACTATTGTCAAAATCTTTCTTCTCTTCGTGTCCCTTCCGGGATTTAGAATGAGAAGATGTCTGAACCACTTACAGCGACTTGGTTAGTTAAATCCTTTTCA
Source organism: Avicennia marina (assembly GCA_019155195.1). Lineage (NCBI taxonomy): Eukaryota > Viridiplantae > Streptophyta > Magnoliopsida > Lamiales > Acanthaceae > Avicennia > Avicennia marina. The sequence continues at coordinate 7,391,934 of CM032781.1, read as the reverse complement.
AATTATGACTTCGAAATTCCTAAACTAGAGTCCTGAGTGCTACCGATGTACGAATATTCGTGAAAATTACTCAAACTCCATCCCGAAATAAGATGGAAACTCAAAAATTAAATTCCTCGACTCATATAAATTTAGAAGTTTATGATTTATTCACAATAGCTGTTTGTTATTCATGTATTAACTATCTGCAGTGGTTCACGTTACAAATTGGTTTGAACCTCTTTGACACCCAAAAAAGTTTACTTTGACATTGATAATATTAGCTTAAGCCCAATTCACCTCAAAAAGAAATAAATAAAATTCTTTTACAAAATTAAAAATAACAATAGTACGGAATTAAAATTTGTAAAAAATTCAGACACCAAAAAGTCTAACACTACAGAAAACGCGCCAATGATTTCACGCGTAAAGTTCCGTAAGTCACGATCCGTCAATCAGGTCGTCAGAATTCCACTGCTCAGGAATCTTATCTCACTAATGCGCCTTTTACCCATTAGCGCCTAATTTAGTCACTTCATGCAAACCAAGCGTTACTCCATGATTTGCCGACACGATAATTATTGCCACAATCCCAGAAGGACCAGAGAGTCATTTGGCTGTATTCGCTGACAGCCTACCCACCACGGTAAGCATGTCAATCAATCATTAACATCTCAAAACGATTCTCAACCTTTAAAAATGATAATAAAAAAATGAGAGCGAAAGATGGTCCCAAGGGGTATAATCTGACTTCCTTTGAAGTTTTTCAATGAAAAGCTGCAGCACATGTTCTGTCAGTAAAGCTCGTATGTGTATTTGAGCACAAAGAATCGTTCAGATGGTAAAATATTTGTCTTCAACAATTTCCAAACCAACTAATATAAACAAAATACAGAGAATATGGGGAAAGCTTTTGCTGGGAACATACGACCCGTCCAATTATGCTTGAGATGACAACTTTTGCCAACAGGTTAGTGAGACTATTAATCAAAAAGAAGAAAGCAACTTCATTATCCTTCAATAATACAAAAAGGATTGGCCTCAATCAAACACCGTCGAAGATAAATAATTGAATATATAACAGGATCCTACGTCCTTTAATTTTCAACATAAAAGTGGGTCCAGATTAATATCAGCACCCTGACCCGGACATTATTATATACGGACCAACATGGAAGCTCCCCACAATAAAGAAAATTAATAGCATGTATTCACCAACTTAAGACCCCGAGAAAATTCCCTCTTTCTTCGCCTCAAAATTTATCCAGGGAAAATAGCTTACTAAATTTGTTCAGGGGAAACAACTCTGGTTCTTCACCTCAGAAATTGCAAAGATGGTGTCCATGCTCAGGCTTCTTGCTCTAGTGGTAACAGCTCTCTTTCTCTGCCATGCGTCTGTCGATGCAGAGAGGAACAACCACCAAGAGAAGAAGACATTCATAATCCACATGGACAAGTCAAATATGCCAGAAAGTTTTGACGATCACCTGCTGTGGTATGACTCGTCTCTGAAGTCCGTATCACACTCGGCAAACATGCTCTACACTTACAACAACGTCATCCATGGCTACTCTGTTCGACTCACAGCCGAGGAAGCCAGATTGCTTGAAGAACAACCAGGAACTCTATTGGTCCAAGAAGACGTCATTTATGAACTCCACACCACCAGATCACCCGAGTTCCTTGGACTCCTCAACAGTGATTCATCTTTGCCCGAGTCTAGCAGGCCTAGCGACGTGATCGTCGGTGTGTTAGACACAGGCGTGCGGCCAGAACTCCGCAGTTTCGATGACAAGGAACTCGGTCCAGTCCCTAGTGGCTGGAAGGGCAAGTGCGAAGTGAGCAGAACATTCCGCTCATCAAGTTGCAACCGCAAACTCATCGGCGCAAGGTTTTTCTCACAAGGCTATGAAGCAGCGTTTGGACCAATCGATGAGACTGCAGAATCCAAGTCCCCAAGAGATGATGATGGCCATGGAACACACACGGCAACCACAGCAGCTGGATCAACTGTGGTTGGAGCAAATCTCTTCGGTTTTGCTGCAGGCACGGCACGTGGGATGGCCAGACATGCCAGGGTGGCAGCATACAAAGTATGCTGGCTCGGCGGATGCGTCAGCAGTGACATACTAGCCGCAATAGAGAAGGCAATTGATGATGGAGTGAACATTCTATCACTATCACTGGGTGGATCAATCTCAGAATACTTCAGAGACATCGTTGCAATTGGAGCATTTGCCGCAGCATCTAAAGGAATTCTAGTTTCGTGCTCAGCCGGAAATGGGGGGCCTAGTCCGGGCGCCTTGTCTAATGCTGCACCATGGATAACAACAGTTGGAGCCGGCACGATGGACCGTCAATTTCCATCATATATTACCCTTGGAAATGGAAAAAAGTTAGCTGGGGTATCACTCTACAGTGGAAAATCCTTATCTAGCTCGACGCCACTGGTGTATGCAGGTAATGCCAGCACCACGTCCAACGGTAATCTATGCATGAAAGGAAGTTTAATTCCAGACAAAGTCCGGGGAAAAATTGTGCTTTGTGACCGAGGGATCAATCCACGAGCACAAAAAGGTTTGGCAGTAAAGGGCGCAGGAGGCATCGGAATGATTCTATCAAACACTGATACCTTTGGAGAAGAGCTCGTTGCCGACGCCCATTTTATCCCTACGGCAGCTGTGGGTTTGTTGGCAGGAGATGAGATAAAGAAGTACATCCACTCTGAACCTAATCCGAGCACTACAATTGCGTCTGGACGAACCCAGCTAGGAATCCAACCATCGCCTGTTGTAGCGGCATTCAGTTCCAGAGGTCCAAACCCAATCACTCCAGATGTACTCAAGCCCGATTTGATAGCACCAGGTGTTAATATACTTGCTGGTTGGACTGGAGAAGTTGGTCCTACAGGATTGCCTGAAGACACCCGACCTGTGGACTTCAACATAGTTTCTGGAACTTCGATGTCATGCCCCCATGTAAGTGGATTAGCAGCACTGATTAAGGCTGCCCATCCAGAATGGAGCCCTGCAGCCATTAGGTCAGCACTAATGACAACTGCTTATAGTAGATACCCGAGTGGAAAAAGAATTCAAGATGTTGCCACTGGAATGCCATCGACACCATTTGCTTACGGCGCTGGACATGTGAACCCTGTATCAGCCATCAACCCTGGTCTCGTGTATGATGCCACCGTCGACGACTATATAGACTTCCTTTGTGCCATAAACTATAGTTCAAGTATGATCAAGGTCATCACAAAGCAAGATTACTCCTGCAAGGTGGATAAGGAATACAGAGTAGCAGATCTTAACTATCCATCATTTGCAGTTCCCCTGCCAACAGCTTCAGGCCCAAGTGGTGGAAGTAGTACACCAATGGTAGTCAAATACACAAGGACCGTGACAAATGTAGACAATCCAGCTACTTACAAGGTCTCTATCTCTCAGGAGACAAAGGCAGTCAAAATTCTCGTTCTGCCGGAGGTGCTTCATTTCAGCAGTCCAAATGAGAAAAAGACTTACACGGTGACATTCACTGCAAGTTCCATGCCCTCTGGCACAAGCAGCTTTGCACATTTGGAATGGTCGGACGGAAAACACATAGTTGGTAGCCCAATCGCATTTACTTGGACATGATATAGCATGCTAGTATAACAATTGTAATGTATTATCCCAGTATCTCTTGCCAATTAATCCAAAGGAAGCTAAACTTCCCCATATGTCCATGAAATTGAGACCTTAAAAGTAGGTTGGTTATGAGCAATCAGCAGATATTGCACAAAGAACTCAGAGCCATTCAATATGAAAAAAAATTAACACCAGTACCCTAATGACAGCCCACCGGCCACCACAAGTCAGAATTCCCCCTAAATTTCTTTATATATTAGTTTTGTTTCAAAAAGCCAAAAAAATCCTGAAACAGAAATTAATGGGCGACATTCCTGAAATTAATCCAAGTAATAAAAATTGGGATAAAGCCAATAATTTTAAACCACAAAGAGTGCAACAAGTTCAATAAAAGTTCATTAAAAGTTCAGTTTCCTTCAACTCGTTCAGATCCAGAGCTTCCCTTAATGCAAATTTTCTGCTTTTTCTTTTGGGATGCAGTTGAAGACTACATTGACTACTGGAACATAAAGTACTATACAGAGTTCAATATCCAGAACTGAAAAGATGACCATGCCAATCTCCTCCTTGTCATGAAAGATGCACATGCTCAAAGTTTAAGATGACAAGCAAGCTTTAGAATTTCATGGTCCCGATGAGATGCCAAATTGAGGGTCTGCCGCATCACAGGATATAACCACAATATAATGCATTGAAAAATAAAACAAAACAAAACCATCTTGCACCAGCAGAAAGGAGAGAGAAAAATATATTGTAATCAACCTCCAAAAATGCTAAATATTTGTCTACAGCCAAGCACAACATTTCAATACATTCATAATGTAAAAGGGAAATATCAGTCAGAATCATCTATAGACTGACAAACCGGAAGGTAATAAGTATCCAGCTGCCAGTATTTGTGTTTCACACCCTCCCAGGTTTCCTCTCCTAAGCAATCCTTGACAGGTAAGGGTATCAACTGTGTGGAAAAACCCAAATTCTCAAGTTCCAGGGAAACTAACTGACAATAAACAACATGAAAGAATGGATTATCCCCGCAAAGACCATTGAAGAATGAATATATTCCTCCAGGCTTCACTAAATGAGGAAGATGTTGATGAAACTCTCTCATATCTTCATAATATTCCCCATAGGTGTCAAAGAAAATACCTGAAAAATTGAATGAGTACAGGAATTTTTTACTTAAGCACCAGACATTCAAGAGTAAAGACAGACAGATATCCACAAAACAACTGGAAAACGTAAAATGTGTGAAAAAGAACCACTACAAACATTTAACTATTCTTAAACAGGTAGAGATAAAATGAATCTGTTTTTAACACTACCACATGCCCATGCAAGAACAGTTGCAATTTCAAGCGTTTCAAGATTATTATACATTATGGGTTAATTACTGGGATTTTTCTGATGTGTCCAGAGAAAGAGGCACCTGCCCTATGATGTGCTAATTAAGATTCTCCCTTGAAATTGACATACTTTAAAAAACCTTGGATTAACTGATTATCTTTATCAAAAACTAAATGAATGATTGTAAGATTTGACCAATATAGAAAGATCTCCCCATGACCTGTCCAATTCCAACTGCCTCCCCTATGTTCTTGTCCAATGAAAAAATAGATTCTTTGTAGCTTATCCAATTAAAAAATTGTTAGAAATAACATGAAAAAAAAAAAAGAAACTTTTAACCTTTAATTAAACATGGCATATAAACTCAAATGATATGCTCTACATTAAAACAGGTGACAATGTACTTTAAGTAAAACTCACATTTCGATGAACAACTCATATAATTCTCTTCATTTTCCCTTAATATTCATAAATAGGTGATCCATCGTGTCTGGTAGGGACTACAGCATATGTCGGGTCAGGTTTTCAGCATTCAGGACCAGGATTTCAGGTACCCAACCTGTGCGGTAGCATTTTTTGCTACTTGATCCCAATTGTAACTCAATACAATCAGGTTTGTGACTTACCAAGTAGCAGAGAATAATAACAAGACAGGCCCCAATCCCAAAGAATTTACATTCCACATATTGATGGTCTAGTGGTGAGTGGAGACAGACTTAGCTTGACTGAGTGGCAAGAGATAGAGGTGGGAATTGACTGTAAGCAGCAGGTGAAATTCATAGAGAACTACACAGTTGATGTCCCAAAAGAAAAGTCTGAACATGCAAAACATGGTGTTTTGTCGGGTAGGACGCGGATTGATGAAAGCCCTAGTTAAGTTATCCTTTCTAGAATATTTTTGTTAATTTCCATGACTGATTACCCAATTGGAAACTTCAGGTAGGCCAAACTTGTTTGTTTCAAATTTTAACAGCTAATCTAACCAGATCAGGTAGGATTGGGAACTAAAACGCCCATCTCTAGTAGTGACAAATATAGATACAATCAATCAGGGCTCGTAAGCTGGGGAGATCAGGAAAAATTAACCATAACCATATTTAAGAATTTTAAAAATAATTACGGTTATTTTTTCATGAACTTGAACATTTCATTTGTTAGAAATAATATTTGATTTGATATTTTCACATATTTTATTATTTAGTTTATACGCATTTCATACATTTTGTTTCTTATTTAAAAGGATCAGTATCATGGTAGCATTAGAGTTATATCTGGTATTCTTGTACATAGTCTCATACAATAAACTAAAACTAGTTTTTCATTATTAATACAAATTCATGGTATTTATTTTCTCTCAAAAAGAGAGAGAGAGAGAGAGAGAGAAAGATTCTCCCCTTTCTTAGTTTGATTTGAGCCGCTTTTCATGAAATCAAGCCTCACCTCTAATTGTCTTAAACTACTGAGTTACATCAAACAACAATAAAAGTACACCACTTGTAGATGTGGCTATCAACTAGTTCAGTGACTTCTTGTTTGGTTTGTTTTACTGTCATGGATATTTGTATTACTTTTACGACTTACACCTATGTAAGTGTAGTTAAAGACACCTATGTAAGTGTAGTTAAAGATGCATCTTTTCATAAATTAAAGGCAACATTAATTTGTTCAAATCATACGCTATCAGTCTAGTAAATTGTCAATGCCAAGCCTATCCAATTGTGCAGACAAGGAAATCAATTGGTGGTAACACAATCAACTAAGAATGGTCTTCCATCTACTGGCATGACGTGTAAACTTTGTAGTGGGTTGACTATTTGGAAATCAAGCAGAACCATGATTTCTTCACGTTATGTACCATGAATCACATTTGATCTCTGCTTACCAAAGTGTTACATTAATGGTGTTGCTTAAAGAAGTGTGATTTATCTGTTAGTCCGCATATGTCTCACTAGTCCAAGTTGAGCTCTTCATAAAGATCCCCATATTCAACTTGAGGGAAAGTGTTCAACAGACTATTGGATTTAACATTTTCATATATTTTGTTACCTACTTTATATGGTTAGATATCTTTATTTCATATTTCATATATTTTATTTCCTATTCAATAAGATTGGCATTATGGTAGCATTAGAGTTATATTTAGTATCATTGTACCAAGTTTCATGCTATGAATTGAAACTAACGTTTCATTGTTAATGCAAGTTTTAATTCTTCAAATCTTTCATTGACATTTTTCTCTTCTAATCTAAATTTTCATTTAAAATAAGAAGGCAACACAAAGGCATTAATGTGCAAAAACAATCATTTTCCCAAATCCCAAAAGAGTTTTTCTTCCTTTAATTTCCCACTTTCAGTTCCAATTAGAATACAGATCTCATTGCACGGATACACCAAAAGAAAGAAGTATTACTCAGGACTATACTTTTTCAAGACTCAATGACAATCAAACTTCTCTTATTTCACTGACAGGTTTACAAGAATAGAGTGCAGGGTTTACAACATGGAATACATATTGGGAAATGGCACAAGGGAAAAGCGTTGTATTTCAGTGATTGCAGACAATCGTCCAGCCCAATGCAGCCTATTCCCATTCTAATGGTGAAAAGGGATGGGCATACTTGATTTTGCTCTTTAAGAAGGGAATATCAAGTCATGAAGATGTAACCAAAGGGATTAGCTAGTAGATTTCAAAGTGACTCACATATAGCTATTGTACATTGTTTGATGAAACCAACAAAAACAATTCAAAACTAAAAACAACCAATAAATTTCAGGAGAGGAAGTTACAAGGTCCAAGAACCAGATAGGAGACACCACCAGCTTTGATGTTTTTATTTTTTAAAATCTTGACCAACTCTTCTCTTTTGAAATATAAACTACAAGTTCGCTAGTAATATGTTAGGAGCCTAAAAGAGCCCTCAAAGAACTAGTAGAGAAGTCATGAAGCAGCATATTAGTCATGGAAGGACAATAGAAATCTCTACTAAAATAAATTGACTATGTAACAACAAAAAATTCTTGACACAATGGATAAGAAAGTTTAAGTAAAGCAATTCAAATTCAAAAATTTTATGTTCAAAATTATAAATCAAAGCTTCACATGACATCCAATGCAAACACAGATTCCTGGGGTCACTAAAAACTACAAGATAATATTTTTTTGTGTGGATGTGTTACCATCATATGATTCCAGCTGACAAAGAACATCCTGCCAGCGTCCAAATACTATCTTCACATTCTTCTTTTCACCCCATCCAGTGCGAAGCATGCGACCATATACCTCTGGGTGAGCTTCAACAATAGTGTGGGAAGCAGGCACATATTGCTGTATAGCAGTATCCACAAGACCCAAACCAAACCCAATGTTTAATATGTGCCCACCTCCTGAGCATATAGCTTTGGCATGAGCTTCCATGAGTGGCCTTTCCCAGGCCATCATAACTGCCTTGCTTTCTGTGTCCATCACCTTGTCCTCACTAAAAGTAACCCTGTCTTCCAAATAATTGCCATTAGGATTACCCTTTGCATTGTCTTTCCTTGCTATGGTTCCAAGAATCAATTCGGCTTGTAAGCCTATGAACAACCAAAAACACATATGAAGCTACTTGCATGTCTATTTGCCTAACGAATTGCTGAAATACTTAAAAGCAAAAAGAGCAGAGGGTGAAGCACATAGTAAAACCATCATTGTCACATCTGAGTACGTTCATACAAGTAGTAAAAATGTAAAAAACAGAAGCTGTTTGGAGAATGCATAAAGCATCCTTGATTTATGTAAGCAAAATACAGCACATGGCCTTTTTCTGAAACCCAATCAGCTACTAAGCATGTTACGCCAAAGCAAAAATATATGCTCCTTGCATGTAACAAATACCAATTTGCAGAAATAAAGCAGTTACAGCTAGAAGTGGCAGGTATACATGACAACATTCATAAATAGACCATAATTCATATAAGATATAAGAATACCAGATAATAAAAACAAAAGATGGATTTATCTATCTTCCAATTTTTTATTTTTTTTTCTCATAACTGGTCTTCGAAATTGAAATATAGATTTCTTTCTGTTTGTACCGCATTTTAGTTTTGATTTTTCAACTCATGTCTGTACATGTTACCTATGGAAAATCATACAGTTGAAGTTTGCATTAATTGTTGTCTACCATAAATATTATTTCAACCATTGAAAGCTTTGAACTCCTCAACTTATGTCCATCTTCCAAGTCGGACCCAAAATGAGACAGAGTACTGAAAAGTTAGCCACTTGAGCAGGTAGCATCGCACTCCTATCATCATATGATTCAACCATTGAAACTAGCTCCAATACGTATCAAATAAATCTATTAGTTTATTACCCATATCACTGACAATTCGATCGCTTCAACTCAAAGCCCAACTCTTGAAACCTTACAGAGGCACATTGCATGATCTCATTTTCTGATAACTCACATCTCTCTAATTGGAAGACGAAAATTGTTCAATTTAATATTATTTTGATATTGCTACAAGTGTTCGTTCTGGTCACTAATAAATTACAAAATATGCCATAATAAAATCCAAGAAAGGACATAATGACCACCACCCTCCGGCAATTAGCAAAACCATCAACATGGTCATAAGGCGATAAAAAATAAAAGTCGAAAGAAAAGAAACTCAACAATAATGTGGAAAACTACATTAAAAGACAAACCAGCATTGAGAAGGATGTCGAAGGCGGATTGATGGCCATTTTCCATGGCAAAGTCTCCGGCAGAAATGTTACAAGGGGAGACTGCGTTCCAAGGGGCGCCGCCGTCGAGTAGCAGTTTCACCACCTCTGAGCAGCCATTTTTGGCCGCATACATCAGCGGCGTTAGACCCTTACCGTCGAAGTAGGTGACGTCAGCTCCGGATGCAGTCAAAGACTTTACTCTGCTAACGTCCCCGTTTCGGGCAGCCTCGCAAAGTGATTCTTCTTTGTTCTCCTCCATGGCTGCGCCTGCTTTCGTTGAAACCCTCTAGCTTCAGCTTCGGTGATTCTTCTATTTAATTTTTTATTTTATCTCCAATTTTTTCAATTATCAAATTATTTTTATCTTTTTCATTTTCTGGTTTTAAATATTTTCATAAGTTTCATCTATATCCAAGTAAAATTGCATAACTATATTTATTTTAAATTTTTCTATTTTTATCTTTTCATTTTTTTCACTTCTAACTTATTATCTTTATTTATATCTTATCTCAAAAAATTTTCACTTCTCAAATTATTTCTGTCTTTTTTATTTTCTCCTTTTAAATATCTTTATGTTTGTCGTCATCATCTATTCCACATGTTAAGCAGATAAAGGCTTAAACACCTTTATCTCTTTTCATGTCATAGCTTTTCAGTATCTATTCCACATGTTAAGCAGAAAAAGGTTAAGGTAACAAACTTAAATAACTTTATTTCTTTTCATGTCATAGCTTTTTATTCTTTTATCTCAATTTTCATTTGTTTCATTCCCTTACTAATTTATACTTTTACTTTTTCTGAAAAAAATTTAGATTTTATTAAGATTAAAGATATAATTTTAGTCATAAATATTTTATTATTGTTCTTATTTAAATAATTTTTACTTTTATCTTTCTTTATTCTCTTTCTTAAATTATTTTATATTATTGTCTTTCAATTTGCTCTTTTTATTTTTTCATAAAATATTATAAATTACAAAAAAAAATTACATATACATTGAGTATGTCACTATTACTAACTACTTTAATCGAAATTAAAGTTTGCAAAAATGATTTCGGTTTAATCTCAAATTAGCTTGACGTTGTTTTATTAAATATGATTATAGACACTTCTTTGACATGTCCTTTAAATATAATTTTGAGATAATACCTTCCCGAAAAAAAATTCCTTCTATTGTACATCTTTAAATTATAAATGTCAATCAAAATAATTAAAATAATAATTTATGATAAATTAAAATATCAAATGTTTTGCAGTAAAATCGGGATAATCAAATTTTAATTTAAGATACGTGTAAATTAGAAGTAATAGTTTTTTTTTTAAATTAGAAGTAATAGTTTTTTTTTAAAATTAGAAGTAATAGTTTTTTTTTTTAAAATTAGAAGTAATAGTTGTATGTAAAGGATTTCTATTTTACATATTTATAATACATTACTCAATAAAATAATTTTTTATTTAACTTATAAAATTTCCTAATTAAAATACACAATTTTTATCCCATGCAACAAAATGGCATCGAGTCTTTTAATAAAATATTTTAATTTTAAAAATTTTAACAAAAAACTTATTTCTAAATAAAATTTGCGTCATTTCAAACGATGAACTTATCAAGTATTATTATATGAGATAGTGGAATTGTTAAAATAAAATAAAATAAAATTATTAATGTTGAGAAAGCCGTTCCAATTCCAACCTTGAATATAAAAGCCAATTCCACCCCATGGTGGAAATAAAAAAAATAAAATAAGCAATTTTGCCATATGATATGGAAAATTTTGAACAGTCTATATCAAAAAGAAAAAAAATTAAGCCACCAAACATGCCCTAAACCCTTCCACACTCTATATCTCTGTACGTGAACACCAAATTCTAACCTTTCTTGCATAGCCATTGCGGTGCGTGAACACGCGCACCACCTTCACGGGTGCATGACTTCATGCAACTATGATTGAACAATTTCCAGCACGGTAAAAGCGCCGAAAACTACTGGCTATGAAGGTGGGAGGAAAAAACCAGAGAGAGAGAGAGAGAGAGAGAGAGAGCACTGGAGGTGGGTCTGTTAGAGGTGGAGGGAAGGGGGTGAAAATGTTATATAATTGAAAAAATAGGTAGAATTGAAAAAAGAGAAGAGAAAAGAAAATAAAAAATTGAAAAAAATAAAATAAAAATGGGAGAAAAAAGAAAAATAAGTAAAAAATTGAAATTGTTAAACAAAGATTTAGGTTTATGTAGTTGTGCTCAGTAACTAAATTGTGATGGTGCGTTTAAATTGTGGTGATCAATGTTTATTTATATAAATTAGTTGTGAAATTTATGCGTATTAATTTATGCAATTTTTTTAACTTTATGCAATAAATTATTTAACTATTTTATTTGATGTTAATGTATAATTTATTTTCCATTATTTATGTACATTTTTTAAAATTTATGTTATTACAATTTATGTTTATTTGATGTTAATCTATTAGTTATAATTCATCTATCATTACTTATGTTCAATTTTTAAATTCATGTCCTTACAATTTATGTTAATTTGATGTTAATGTAATAGTTGTGAATTATTTGTTATAATTTAAGTTTAATTTTTTAAATTTATATTTATTTGATATTAATGTTTTAGTTGTAATTTATCTGTCATTATTCATATTCAAATTTAGATATAATAAAATAATTTGATCATAGAATATTTGAAAATTAGTTAATCAAATTGTGTAAGACTAACAATTGCGATTATTTTACTATAAAGACATATTAATGGGAGATAATGTACATACTAAACTGTATTTGAGAGACAATATAGTGCAAACTTGGAAATATGTAGGATATAATTGTAACCCATGTAGAATCAATATAATTTTTACAATATAGTGCAGACTTAGAAATATGTAGGATATTATTGTAACCCATGTAGAATCAATATAATTTTTCACCGCATGAATTTCGACCAAGCCAATTTCTAGTGATTTTGTATAGCCCAATGGAGTTCGATAGTAGACAAGTGATACTAAAAATTTTTACGAAATATGTTTTAAGGGATATGCGTGGGAGGCTACAGTTTATTTTACTACCCATAAATAATGATCAAAATTAAAATTTCTTATTGGATCCAAGCATCTATATTAATTACTTAGAGTTATATACTCATATAGAACAAAGGGAGCTTAATGATGAATTAGTGGTTTCACTTAGGTTTGACAATGCATAGGGATATTTTGCACCTGAGCAATTAAAGATATAAAGAGATTTCAAGCGACAATTAAGGATTTCTTGATATGTATTGCCAAGTGCGAGTATAGTGTTGTAAAAAGCAATAGTTTAATTTGTCAAATGTAAGCATGGTACACCTACGCAGACATGTGGTTGATATGTGAAGGCTAGCCGAAAAAAGCGCTATGAGTTGTGGAAGATTACAAGGTCTGGTGATTTGCGTACTTGTTTTGTATTTGATCTATCGATGGATCACACTAATGTAGATAAAGATATGATCATTGCCATGCTATTGGGAATAGTCTACGAGAATCTAGCATGCAAGGTGAAGTATGTTAAGTAGAGGGTGAAGGATCGGTTTGGATATGATATCAAATATGCAACATGTTATACTTTAAGGTGAGCCATAGAGAATGTATACAGGACTCGATAGAGTTTAGTGAGGAAGCTACCATATTATTTAAGAACTTTACAGAAGTTCAACCCATGTACAATTGTAGAGTGGCAACATCTTCCTATGGAGCACCCAAATCAGTATATGTTATATCACATATTGTGGGCATTTAAGATGTACATTAATAGATACCAACACTTCTACAAGGTGATATACGTTGATGGAACTCACCTCTACATCAAATATCAGCATAAGTTATTAGCTAATGTCATGTTAGATGCTAATCATCAAGTTCTGCCTCTATATTTTGCAGTAGTGAATGGGGAGAGTTCTTCGTGACAGTGGTTCTTAGACATGATCAGTAAGCACATTGTAAGAAGGGTTAATGGTAACTGTTTGATTTCTGATCGACATGCTAGCATCATATCTATTGTACAAGTCAATTGTGATTTTACAACCCCTAAAAAAATTCACCATTTCTATCTTAGATATTTGTGTTTGAATTTCAACAAACAGTTTAAGAAAGTGCAGTAGAAATACATTTGTTGGAGAGTGGGCTTACACAATCAGGCTTATAACTTTGATAGGATTGCGAAGCAGATCAAAGCAATTTAATCATGAACATTTAACTGGTTGTCTACTAATAGCGAGAGTAAGTGGTTGCTTGCACATGATCACAGATGGCACACCAGTATTTTGACAACAAATATGTGTGAAAGCACAAATGGAATGCTTAATGGTGTGAGTTGTCTCCTAATTAGTGCAATAGTTTAGCTTACATTTGAAAGGGTCGTCAATGCTTTTTTTGAGAGGCAAAATGGGTGTGAGTAGCCCAATAGGCCTCATGCATAGTAGTCAAGTGTTGAAGGGGAATTTGTCCATGATAAGGTGTAGATGTTTGAAAATAGAATGCTATCGGCGAATGTGATCATCGAGAATAGCACACATATTGTGAAGATTAAAAGTGGAGAATGTTCGTCTGGTCGATGGAGGATTTATGAGATACTCTATCTACATGTGATTTAACTGTGTCGAAAGAAATGTTTAAAGCCTAAAGGATTTGTGAAGGAGTTCTACTCCATTGGAGCTTCCTTCAAACACATGAAAAGTGATTTAAACCAATATGGGGTGAGTCTTTTTGGGATGCTCGACCCTTTTAGTTTGTAAACAATTCAACCCATTGCACAAGTAGGAGAAGAGGGCGAAATCGCACAACACGTATTAAGAATGAGATACATTAGACACAAACTCATGTGAGGTAAAAAAATAAGGCTATAGATTACATCCTCATTCCAACATCCATGACTTGATTTAATTTTTGTTTGACACTATATTTCTTGTGTATTATCTTTGTATTACAACTATGTACCTAGTGTAGGTTTGGGATTCTATTTTCATTGTATTGCAGTTGCATCGTTTTATAATGAAGTATAACTAGTTTCAAACTCATCATTCTTTATTTCTTAATTTAATTTAATTAATTCAATATAGAATACCTTAAGTTTAAATTAGAACTAATTTAAAGTCAAGTTAAAGAATTTTAATTGAAAAGTATATATGTAAGATATAGAGCTTAATGAAACATTAAATTAATTAAGGTATTTTTGATTAATTTAGTTAAGGAAATGATGACAAAATTACAATATACATTCAATTTAAGAAAGAATATTTAAGAAAAGAATGTCAGTTATTATGTAACTTTATGTCATTTTCTTTTCATCTCTTATTTTTTCTTCATTTAATTTCGTGATTTTCCAAATTAAAAATTTTAATAAATGATTACTGCATTTCATTTTGTAGGGTTTCAAGTGTTATCGAGCCTAAACTAGTGGAACGTACATTGTTATGGAAGTAGGATGACCATAGGTTTGAGAATGTGTGGACCGATGCATTAAATGATGTGATTTGGCCTCATGCCTCCAAGAGGGTATTGACTGTTTTTTTATGCTGTAGATGTTTGTGTCATTCGAATTTTGCATGACATAGGCTTTTACGAAGTATTCAGATGTTGTCATTTACCACTTGACTAGCATCGAGTCACAGCCTTGGTCGAGGGGTGGAGATGTGACACACATGTATTTCACTTTGTGTTTGGTGAGGCCATTATTATATTGAAGGACGTAGCTGTTATATGATAGCTACCAGTCATTGGCAGGCTAGTTACTGGAAGTGACCTTGTAGGGAATGAGATAGTGTAGCAGGCATTCTGTGAGACATGATTAGGTATCCGACCTGAGAAGGCAAAGTTTACTGATAAGGATGCCACTATCTAACCACTTAGACTTTGGGGTACTTGGAATGTCACACCCTACGAGATGACATCATCGAGATTGAGATTGCACAATATGACCGTTGTTGTGTGTTATGGCTATTGGGATCTAGGTTGTTGCCTTATTGATCGGGCAATATGGTGAAGTTGATATATTTGCAACAGTTCGAGGACCTACATATAGTGCACCATTTTAGTTGGGGCTCCACTGTGCTCATGGATCTATACCGCAAACTATGTACGTCCTCTCATGCTTTTACGAGTACATCATTTTAATATTATCTCAAAATGCGCTACAAGTGTACTTATTATTTGTGTAAGTGAAAAATTAACTTATTATATAGTTTATGTTGTAGATATGAGCATGAATTAAGATTCCTGGCCAACCTCTTTGTGCTGGCTTAGTATGAGAGATTTTACATGAGCTCGCTTCAAGTGATTGGTGAGGAGTTATTTTCTTTTAATTTAACTCGCAATGTCCTTTTTATACTTGAGTTAGCAGGGACAAATACTACACTAAGACTATTTGCCATGCCTTACACATTATATGAGATATTTTATATAGTAAAGCACACAGTCAAGTAAGTACTACTTCTCATGATGTGAAACCTACCAATATATTGGTCGTGTCATATTACTAATAAGTCTTTATTGCATGGTAGTTCATGGAGTGGCCTTACCCTGATGCGTGCTATGCTCAACTGCTTAGCTATATAGGCTAGTATATGTGGACATTTTTAGATTTACTGATATTGTATGATATTTTTGAAATGTATTGTGTAGAGAGGGTGCTACGACAGTTTAGCATCGTGCAATATAACCAAATAACTCCCCACGCTGGGAGACGCCTGGCACTTAGTTTCTTATAGTGGCGATAAGAGCATGGACTAGTGTAGACACCATGCTAACTACATTACACGATAGACAAGACTGAAGCAATTAATTGGGGGAGAGGTTCACCATGACCGTGTAACTTACATATTATATGGGTACACCAAGTGGTATGAGTAAGTCATTACATACTTATCGGCACAAAGTGTTAGTGGACACAGGCTACTAGCTAAGTTAGAGTAGCATCTTTGTATATCTACTACACAATAAAATTTTCTTCCAAATCTTATTCTTACAAATGTTATGATGTCATATCTATCTATTTATTTATGTATACAAATCATAATGTTTGGCCAATGGTACTTCATTTCAAGTGGATCAGATCGATCACTTGACCCTTCACCGCAACAATGAGAGTGTTCTTCAAAATATGTAGGCCATGTCTATATCATGCATGATGATGAACTTCTCACCATATGAAGTTATCCTTAGCCGCCATCGCCTGCATCATATATTGGAGACACAGGAGTACGGTGCTCCCCAGTTTCATTCCACGTAGACATGCCTAAACCATCTACTTCTTATGGGGCGGAAGCACCTAGTCTTTCTATATCTTATCATATGGATGTGTCTGACCCTTCCATTTCATACTACTTTAGAGGGGCACATTGATGTTTATATACTTAGTCCACAAGACACCTACACCCAAACAATATTTACACCTAGTTAGGTGAATTAGGTTCCTTTAGCCGACGACAATGTCCAAATTTGGAGGGTTCTCACTTTGGTGGGACCTCTTGTTAGATTTTTTTTTTTTTTTGAGATGTCGCTTTATTTATATATTGAACTATACATATAAAAGTTTTACTGCTAGATACAGTATCGTTATAGAATTTATAATAATTTCTAGTATTAGAAGCATATTGTTACACATAATAACAATTTAATATTTAATTTTGTTATATTGTATTATTGTTTGTTGTTAATTAGAAGGGACACTCCATAACATAACCTTTTTTCATTCACAAAACATTATTACAATATTTTGATAATATATTCAAATTCAGAAATTCAATTTTTTTTATAAAAAATTATAATTATATACAATCAACATTAAATATAGAAAATTCTAAACCACCGAACCTAAAAATCATTATCTATTATATATAAAACCCTAAACCACTATATATTAACCCTAAACTATATATATATATATATATATTATACCACCCATTGAAAGGAGGGTATGACATAATCTTTTTTATTTTTGTTTTTATTTTTATCTATGTCCGTCCTTGTAGAAAGGGTGGAATTAGAATGGCTTTCTTGCCCTTAACAGTTTTATTTTTTAATTTTACAATTTTGCCATCTCAGATGGTAGAGTGTCTTAATTTCGCAAAATACTCAGAAATATGTTATTTTACTAAAGTTTTTTAAAAATTGAAATATTTATTAAAAGATGCTTCAAACACTACCATGTACTTTTGTAAAGAAATATGTAGAACACAAATAAAGAAACTTAGGCCATACACACCCTTTAGTTAGTTAGATAATGCAGAAACAGAGATAAATACTCTTAACCCCAATGTAAATGGACACTTGAAAATCTATATCTCAAATTATTAACTGAAAAAGTGATGAGCAGTCCGTAGAAAATTATTTTATTTAATGAAAACTTTGGTTTTTTTTTTTTTTGACTCATAATTTGTGGCAAGGAATCTCCTATCAATTGTTGGGTTTATGTACGAAAATTTTAATTTAATATTTATCTAATTACCTAATCTTAGTTAAAAAGTGTAATTACTAGTACAAGTTGTAGGTACTTTTTTCTCATCTAGTGGAAGGTATTATTATTAGATCAGTGTCTTCACAAATTCCCTCCAAAACAAATAGCCAATGGCTTCCGATATAAAATTCAAAGCATACTAAAGGGAAGCTCCAATCATAGATACCTATTTTTGAAACTTGAATTTTAAAGGACTCGGAAACGTGCCAACTTCAATCCTTAAATTAAATGAGTAGAAAATTGTGGTTCAATAACAAATATTTAAATGGCCTAATCAAAATCTAGTTAAGGGAAGAAAATTGAGACAACTAAAAATATTATGAAGTTCATACAAAAATGGTAAGTGAGAACAATTATACAAATCGAAGGTTAAAAGGGACTTCGGATTATAAAAATTCAGAAGTTTTTAATTCAATTGTTTCTTAAACAACAATGATGTAGGATACTTAACAACTTCGAATCCCTGACAAGAAAATTGTAGATGGCCACATAATTTAAAGAACTAGCATGCGTTTGGATGAGTCATTTCTAGATAAACTATTTTAGGGAGTGGAGATTTTCTCCTAGAAAATGCTAGTGAATCCCTGTCTCTAGTATTTTTCTAAAAAATACTCTTACCAATTTCTTGGTTCCCAGTTATTGTGGCCCATAGATATTCATTTCTCTATCTGCGCACACTCTATCTGTTTCTCTATTCATTGTCACCTTCTATTTTATTAGTATTCATCATGTGTCATACCGGTTTCTTCTATCAATCGCCTTACCTGTTCAATGGACATTAACCCCCAATTGAGGAGCCTTAAAAAGAGCTTCATGTTGAGGTATTTGAAGCAGAACCACAGTAAATCTCCCCCATGTTGGTACCATTGTCCTCCTTTGTCCCTCCTCAAAAGCAAAGACACTGCCGATTTGGCGGGGGCTGGTCTGCTCTGTCCTTCAAATGTGGGGCTACCTTAGTTTATTGTTCATGCAAAACTCGTGGTTTAGCTTATTTTATTCACCATGGTGACAGCCAGTGATTGCAAGTGGAAGCATCCTCTATTGTACCTAAATTTTTAGGCAACTGACTCTAGAATGCGCCGTAGAAGTGGAATGACATCCATTATCCGTGATTCGATGCTGGTCCACTTTTATTTTTGACGTGCATGGAGTTAACAACGGTGAAGGGCGGACATAGATAAAAAAATATTCCACCACTGTGTCGGGTTTGACTTTGTTTTATGCTTTTATTTTTTTGTTAATAATTTTTGGTGATAGCACATTGACATGGTGGATTGGACGCTGCAGTGTTTGTTTGCTAGGGTTCTTCCTAACCATTTACTCATTACTTGTCCGCAACAGAGGCACTGTGCAGGTAATCTATGGCCGATTGACGTCCAATGTCAGCAAATGGGGATGGATCACCACTATTAGACAATGATGAACTATTTTGCGTTTTTTCACTGTTTAATTTAAAAAAATTTCTCATTTTTCAAAATACTCTTATTTCAAAATCACCAATGAAACTAATCCAATTCCCTGATTTTAAATTACTGAATTGGATTTACATAATATGCCATCATGAAATTTCAAATAAAAAAAAAGACCATCATTTATGTGATACAATATCAAGAAAATGCTCAAAACTCCCCACCTCCACCAAAAATGCGTAAAGCATATATACCTTTATACATATATCAGTTTATTTTTTTGTTTACTTTAATAATGACAAAATTCTATACCATAAGCATAAAAATAAATGAAGAAATATATTAATATATATACCATAAATTAAATAAATATTTTAAATTTTAGCACGAATGTACCATAATTGCTATTATAATTGGAGAATAAATAAATAAAAATTAAGGGGACAAATTTCAAAAATAGAATATTTATTTTGAAATTAAAATTAATACAAAAAATAGAATTAATCGTCATATGATTTTAAAGAAGTTGTACACGTAAATAATTCAAAAGTAAATACTATAATGTAAAATTTTGTTGATAAAAATTTATATTGTATAGAAAATATCTTTACTAAAATAATATAGAAGAATATTATTTTAATAATAATATTTTTTGGACAAGTAAATTAAGAGAATTACTTTTACGTTAATTATAATTATGGTTTAACACTACTATTAATAGTTTTTAAGCAATTAGTGTAGGTTTTAAATACAATCATGTGTATGTTGCTGGTTTATAATTAATTGTAACTGAATAGATTGTAATAATATTAAATCTCACAAATATATGTGACTAATGAATAATAAAACATGATAATTTGAAAATAATTTTAACAAACATATTTATCCAAGTAGCTTCTAATAAACATGTCAATATATAATACAATATAATCCTATATAAAAGTTCTATATCCTCCAGTACCATACCTAAGAGCACATCAATTTCTACAAGGTCTTAAGTTAGCATCATCGTACAAATACTGTGATGTGTCATCACGCAGTGATTCAGTGGATTGCTCGAATGAATCATCCTGTTGTATCTTCTCATACTTCTAGTAGCTGCCTTATAGAACAAGTGATGTATGAAAAGTGCATCTATAGTCTTTTGGTATCCCAAAGTACTGCATGAATGTTCAAATATTATCTCCTAAATAGTAAAGAACCTATATTACTTGTAGTGAGTATGAATTTTATATGGATGGATTTAGTGAAGCAAGTATGTAAACATCGTCATATTGCTGTGATACAGTAGACATGTAAGAGACTTGTGTTGCACCGTAAGTTGTAGTGGATGGTCTATCAAGGTCTAGAGATGCTGTAGTACGAGATATAGAGCGACATCCACTGCATTACTCCACCTTGGACTTGCTTGTGGACAAGCACATCTCTGTGGACTCGTCGTGTGTTGTAGGGTTGACATTCACCTTAGCATAGGCACGCAATCTCTTGGCTTGCCTCATGCGACCATGTGATAGTACCAGCGCATAATGATAGTGTTGCCATCTATAAAAAATTGCTCTATCATATGGACTTGAAAGGGATAAATGTTTTAGTAAACATTAAATTTTTATTGTCAGATAGATATAAGCAGATAATAAATATTATTTGAAATTATGTACCACATAATCAGTACAATAACCATTTTAGGGCTGAAATCCAGACTCTACGAAAGTAGTCAGTGGAGTAATCGTGCGATGAGTGATCTGATAATACCAATCAATGTACCTAATCACTATGTGTGGCACATGGCTGTGGTGTCTTTGTTTATATATAATCATTGCTAGACTTCACCAATGATCCACATATGCTTGATAATGCATTCGTCAATCTCTTGCCAAACTCCCTCCACAACGGTCAATGGTGTGTAGGCGAACCTATCGAGTTGGAAAGTAGGTGGAATGTCCTGCGCCATCATAAACTATTATAGAATTTTCTTTGGCTGATACATCTCAACGATGCCATACAGGATGAGTGAACTCGAGTGTGTCTACATATGGTGCTCAGATCTTGCTAACAATGCCATATACCATTTAGAAGCATATGGTCGCCAGTTAAATTATACATTATTTACAACAAACACCTTATGATGATTATTTTAATCAAACATTGTATTAGAAATATAACATAATATATACTCTAATAACGAACCTATGTGTGTGCCCTAGAATCCACAATCTCCTAAAAACTCCGTACGTTATGGCTACTGATCTTAGTCATTTGTCTTTATGCACAGGACCATTTGTATATTTATGAAGAAAAATAAAGGCAAAAGTAAAAATATTCATTATAGTGTGAGTGATTAAAGATTAATAAAAGGATTTCAGGATTATACGTAGCACCATACGGCATTGCTGGAAGCTCCTCTCCATTAGGTAGAATCAAAGAACCCAAATCAGAATAGTGGTCTACAATCTATGGTGCAAGTTTTGGTATCCAAAACCATGCTCATATCTATATCATTGGCAATGGGATTACCATCACAATTTAGTTCATACTTGGAATCAAAATCCTATTATGTGAATACAAGGTGTGCTAAACATACTTGTAGAAGAAGTAACTAACCAGAAATAGATGAGCACCCTATCTTGTATACAACACAGAGATTTTGGTATAGGCATGCTAAACGACACTACCCCAACTTTATCTATTGACAATGCCTGGGTTAATGATCAAGTTAAGGTAAAGCAGCTTAATGCAATTGTTGGATGAGTTAAGGAACAAACTATCATCTAATAGTAGTAAAATGAATCAATGAGCCCACTGTTGTACATCTAATTATGTACTATATACATGCAATGAGTGTAACTTAATGTGCTGTGCAATCTGTGTAAGGGGAAGAGTGTAACGTTTGAAATCTTGATCTTTTGGTGTCTAACCTAATGTCTCTATGCAAATTTGCTTCTACTATGTGCATGTCAACTAGGAGTTTGTGTCGGTAACTGGGTCACCCTTCATCGGTACATGCCATATTAGTGCCACATCTGCCAGTGTAACAGTGGCCTCTCTAAGTATGAAGTGAAATGTATGTGTCTTTCGATGCCACTTATCAACTAACACCGTGATCAGGCAGCGCTCTAGCTACAATGCACAACACTTGCTTACACCGTACAAGTCGATACGATGAAAGATATGAAGTGCTCTAGGGTCCATGTCCTCAAGGTGCAGCTAGTAGCTTTTAGGGACTTATGAAGTAAGGTATCTATTAAGGGTGTCAATTCCCTTTTTTTAATTTGAGTGTAAGAGAGAAACAAAAGGAGCATTTGTTTTGAGTGTATAGAGAAATTTTACACTGCAAGAAAACAAAGCAAGTTCAGATTTTTCCTTTTCTCCTCTTCGTTATTAATTTATTTGTTCATTTATTTATTTTTAGTATTTAAGGAAATTGGATTTCTAAGATTACTACAGCCGATGGCACTAAGCAATTGGATAGTTGTTAGCTCAAGTAAATTTTCTAAGTGCAGCCTAAATGTTCTTCGAGTAGTAATTCTCCTATAAATGCAACATTAAGCTGTTGATCGGATTAGGGTGAGTAGAATTATCTGTTGACATCCTATAATTTTAACAAAAAAAAAAAGTGTTAGTTTAAAATTATATTTTTGAATATCTGGAGTAAATTAAAGAAAACATAAATGATAGAAAATATACGTCAATTAAATATATCTAGTACTAGAAATTAAAATTAAAAAATAGCCAACCCTATTTTAATAAATTTTTTGAATACCGTATTTTAATATTTATTACTAAAAATCAAAATATCTGAAATTATTGTCTATCCTTTTTTAATAAAATTTTCTATCACACTCACCCATCAGTAAAACAGTGATTAATCTAGTGCCGGTGTATAAGAGAAGAAGAATATAGATATATTGAATCATTTATATTAAATTGGAGTTAAATAGATATTTGATCATTTGTGTTACAGAACAAAATTACACATCCCATACATATTCAACTAAATGATTTTATTTTAGTGAACAACATATTAAAATACAAGGAATTGCCATTGATTATCTAAACTCCCCCACTTGAATTTTTTGCTTTTGCATGTCTAAGAGCCTACCTAGCACATACTTGTTCACGATCTATCTCATTTGTAATGCAAGTTATTCGGTCCGCCCTTTGCATCAAATCCATCGATATTTTGCATTGGGTACCAACTGGAATGGTGTAGGCCCCAGTACTCCTCGGGCCACATGGGTTGAAATTCGCTATAGTAAGTTTCCATCTATGCATTAATTGAGTAATAGGCACTAATAAGCTCCTTCAAGTTAACATGATATCGACGGCACACATGAATAGCATGAGAGTATAGAATTCCACTCAGAGTACATTTGCCACACTACACTCAAGCCACATGAGACAAACAACATAATTAGTCTCACGACACCCAAAGTGGTACACAGTTCATAAATCAATGAAAAGAATACGTTTGTCAATCAATAGAGATGTGTGTCTAACAGACTCCTTCTTTGCATTTTGATATTTGTTTGGAGGCGACATTGGCCAATTACAACTGTCTGCCTTAATGTTTGTCGCCTTTGTGCGTTTATCTAAAAAGAACCCAACAATACCATCAAATATAAGTTGAACAATTGAGGACTTCTGAAGTCGCCTTGTACCTTTCAAAACTCTATTAAGGACTTCTGAAATATTAGTTTTCAGGATCCCTCTAGGGCATCTTCCATTATATAGTAGTGTCTACTTTACCTGGTTAATTGCCATAAGCTAATTTCATGCATCAGGATTGTTTCTGTGTATTTCTTCGATGCACCTATTAAATTTTGGTTGCTCGTACTTTGACCTGCCTTTCAACATAGGTCCATTTAGAGCTTGGCTCCTAAATATTTTGTTGATGTTCGCAAAAATATCTCAAATAATAAACATATGTCCCACGTGGTTCTTGAGAGGTAAGAATCTTTTCCACAACTGCGAGCAAGCCTATATGGCTATTAGAGATAAGACAAATGTGCTCCCTATTGTGTACAACATAATGACTGGTCAACTTTAGAAACTAGTGCCATGACTTTGTATCTTCCTTATTCACAATAGCAAAAGCTAATAGTGATATTTTTTGGTTTGCATTCAGTGCCACAACAATCAATATTTTATGCTTGTACCTCGAATATAGATGCGTCCCATCTATATTAATTACGTTGGGGCAGTGTTGGTAATCATCCAAACATGGTTTGAAGGCCTAAAAAAAATTCCCTTATGTGTATTAACTCCAAACACCACTCTCAATGTGCTACCACTCTATAATGGTTCTAGAGTTGTACATTTGTAGGGCAGCTATATACGCGGGTAGTTCCTAAACAAAACTCTCCTATATGCAATACACTATCTCAACAGCTCGCCTTAAACTATGCCATACCTTAGCAAAGCTAACTTCAAATCCATACTTGTCTTTTACTATCTGAATGAAAACTTTGATCTCGTACGATGGGTTTTGACTAACCATGTCTAGAAGTAATTGAGCTATGGTGTTTTTGCTAGGTTTTTATGGTTTATGGATATCGAACTAGAGAAGCAAGTGTGTGACCTTCATATTTTGTAATTTTCCCAAAACTCAACTTTGGCTTTAGAATAGCTATTAAACCCCACTTACAGCCTTCATTATTTTGCTTGCATTTCACCCTCCATAGAATTGACGAGCACTTCACCACTTTTATTCATACTGTGCAATGCTGAATGAGTATTCTTTAACAGTAGAAATTACATGATTCTTATCACTGAAGTTCATATCCGTGAACAATTCTTTACTATCCTTCTTATAAAATCGACCCCACGTAGTAGTAGGAATATCATGAGAATCTTGATCGCAGTCACAAGGAATGGTTTGCAAGAACTCACTGAATGGGTATGTAGGCTACCCTAAAGCTAAATCTGACCTCATATAACTTTTATTTGATGTCTGAACGTACCTTTCGCCAATTCATTGTTGTGTCAGTTCCATTATATTCACATGTGCCATAACGTACCTTTCACCAATTCATTGTTGTGTCAGTTCCATTATATTCATATGTACAAGCCCCTCATCCTCATCCTCCTACGTGTCATCATTTGGAGGTGCAACTGTGGCACCCCAATATTCTCTAAAACTATCATCATATAATTCTAACTCATCATCATGCTCTCTAGGACTTTCGTGAACCCCATTTGTGCCAAACTTTCGTAAACATGTATAAATATGACAAAATTAATTTAAGAATATTTTTTCACTAAAGTAACACATTCACATATTTAACATGTATAAATATGATAAAATTTCTTTATATATCAGAAAAACGTACACAAAAAATTGACAAAGATGTCAATGTATTATATAACTAAAGTTGTGTACATACCTTAAAATTTTCAAATCAAATGTTGCCTTAAATCAAACTAACCAAACGCTGCTTGTCCACAGTTAAACCATATAAATTTATTACAACATATAATATATAATATGTAAATAGATATTTAAAATAAACTCTAATTATTTGTTACATATTAGATTAAATATATTTTAAAATTATTAAAATAAATTAATTTTTGTGAAGTATACACACATAAGCATATCAAATTGTCAAATATAAAACAAATTTTTTATGAATACAAATACAAGATAGAAATAATAAAGTTAAATTATTGAATTGTTAAATTAATTCAAGTACATTTCTCTACTAAAGCAACATACTCACATATTCAACATGTATGAATATAATAATATTTCTAAAAATACTGAAAAAAACATATACTAAAAAAATTTGAAATTATATTATATAAAAAAAATTGAGTAAAAATTTTCAAGTTGTATACCAAATGTGGACTTAAATAAAGTCTGAAAAAGTAAATTTAATTTCAAATCAAACATTTTCTCAGGACAAATTTAAAAATTTAAATTGATATAAACCAAATACAGCTTTAAACAGTAAATTCAATCAATTATACGATAATTTATTTTAACTAAACATGATTTTAAATCACAAGATAATTAAACAGGTCTTTAATTTAATTTAAAAATAGTGTATAAAAAAATCTTATCAAATAATATCCAAACACTTATATACTAAATACAATGTCAAATATAAAATCTAAAAATATAAACAAAATTATGGATTTTAACTATAAAAATTAAACTTTAAATTAAATTTAGATTTACTGAAATAAAAAAGGAAAGATTAGCGTTGAATGCCAAAAGAGAGGAAAGCCGATTGGTTGCTGTAGAGTGAAGCAAATAGTGTTAGTTTGACGGAGGAGCGGCTAGCTAAAGAAGATGGTTGAAGAAGATGATGAGAAGATGGATTTGTGACTAAAGAATATGAGCGGATGGGGTGACATAGGAGGAAGGAGAGGGTCAGTCGGTCAAGCAGTAATTACTATGCAAATAGATTCCAAACCGTTTTTGAGATATGAGTTCACAAAAATAATTTCGTGAACTTGTATTGCGAAATCAGTTTTTAAATTCGTTTTTGTGATTTTGAATCATGGAAATCACCATCACCGAGGCAATTCCGTGATTCAAAATCAAAAAATTCATTTTTTTAAAATTTTAACCAATTCTATGATTCAAAATCACGGAATTGGGTCAATTGAGCGAACATTTTTGAAATTTGGACATTTTGAAAAATGAAAATTTTTTTGAGTTAAACAATAAAAAAACCCGAACTATTTTTGGGCCTTGTTAATGGGTGCCATGGCGTCTAAGCCCAATGGCAGGTTGACAATTGTGGTCATTGTTGGTGGAGCCTTTTAAATCTTTTCATAACCTCTTATAAGTCAGTTTACCGTTCTGATACGGTTTGATAACGTTTGACGAATGAAATTCCCTTTGGTGGAGTCATTTTGAAGATGATACTTTGTTGTCGGAGATTGTCCTAGGAAATGCCTAGCCAATTTCAATTGTGTGCGAGCATTTTTTGCAAAATATTGATGATTGTGTTTTATTTTATATGGTATATGGCTTGCTTTTATTGTAATGTTAATGATTTAGTTTTATTTTATGTGGTACATGTCTTGCTTTTTCTGTAATAAAGCACATAAAAATTGATTTACCTCCATAACACCGTGTTGTGTAAATGTCCTTGATCAATCATCGCGTTATATTGGATTTTGGTTTGTTAATATTGGTTTTTCCATGTGGTACGATGCATGAGTCCATGTTTCCATTGTAGTAGTGTGTTGATTCTTTCTAAATTTAGCAATTTAGCAACTAAAAATTTTGTTTGATTGCATTGCAATTGCTACATGTGATTTTTGGAGGCATCTCTATATGTGTGTGTGTGGAATATACAAGTGTGCATGATTGTGTGAAACATGTTTTGTGAGTGACCAAGTATGCTTTGACACAATAGTCAACAACATGTGATGTATCGATTTAATCATAGTAATGTTGTGGGCATGTACTTAGGCATTAAGTGATTTGAGTGTGAATCATTTGCATTTAAATTCTAGCATTATTTATTAGTGTGTTGAAAAAAGGCACGTGATTTGGTTGTTAATGTGCCGTTATATACAACACATTGAAATCATGTTTGGGACTGTTGTAGCACACATATGCAATGCAATGTAAAGTGTCTTTTTTTTACAGTGACACTCGTGCCATGTAGTGGTTGACAAAAGTTGAAGCTTTTGTGCCTATCCTTAAATTGTTTGTGTATAGTACTTTAGTGTGCGGCAATTATTATATAATTACTATTTTGCGTTGATGTTATACAAGTTGTGAGGATGTTTTCTTGAGTGGTTGAGTTAGGGGAAAGGGAAGCAAAAAGTACTGGCGTATCTTGATAAGGCAACCCATTATTGGATATTATAATCACATTAATAATACACAAAAGTTTCTTTCTTTTTCTCAGGTGGAGGACATCTAAGGTGCATCATCGTGTTGGTTTGTGATGTAGTTATTGTGAGCAAATTTGAGTAACAAATGTAATAAGTCTACATAGTACACTGGAGAACCTACTTATAGAGGTTACTTGATTTTGTTTCTTCTTGTTCTCTTTAGAATGTGAGTAGGACGAGTAGAGAAATGGCCATGCAGTGCTCATCTTAACTTAAATATTCTGAATGGTGGATTTGATGGTTGGCCACCCCTTATGGTGAAAGTGGAGTTAGTGATCGCTGAGGGTTCATGTTGATTGTAATAATTGGTGGAAGGTTAGAGTAGTATATTCCACTTAAATGTGCATTGGTTTGTATATTAGATTTGCCTATTTGGTTAATGTAATTGTACTCAGTAAGCACTATTATGAATGTACATAAACTCAATTTTGTTAGCACGGAAATTTGTAGAGTTGGAGGCTATTGAATTAATGATGCATTGTCACTGTTGTCTACTGGAAAAGGCTGAAATTGAATGCAATCCATTAAGTGAGCTGGTATTGCCTAGTGCACCAATGCTTCTGAAAGTGGTGAGAGTGCAGTTATTAGGACTACTTTGTGATGGGCGGAAAGGCGTAAGTTGTTGTCCTCTTGCAATTACTTACAATAGAGAGAAAGTTATTGGTGTTGTGGAGTTAGGCATGTCACATCTCGAAACTAGGACCATGACATGACAGTATTCGTGACTCACCTATGCGAATAGTAAAGCCAACAAGTATCATATTAATTAAAACATCAAGTTCTTTTATTTCAAGTAAAACGAAAGTTTATTATAATGCAGTGGAAAATAAATAACCTATTCTATTACATCGGAGCCTTATTCACAAAGTCAAATTATAACTAGATGCTCTTCTTCCTAAGCACTCTCTTTGTACCACCCTATGTTTGCTCTTCTTCATTGGAATTCTTTGCAAAAGGAATTTCAGAAAGTGATGAGTGACAAAACGCCTAGTAAGTAGTTACCTACCCTTTTTATCGAGATGCTAGTGTAATAAAATAATTGACAACATTCAAACATTTAAGTATTTATGTAAAAATTTGTAGAAAAGCTAACAGTTGAAAATTCACACATGTTGAAAATACCACATATTCACATCACTTATTCCCTAATATGTTTGGGGACACAAGTGATCCGTATACTACTTCCCTAATCAGAATCTTAATCTTTTACTCTGATTGAAAAGGGTCTTGTCCCCACCTTTAACCCCAATTGAGTGGTCTTATCCCAACATTTAATCTTGATTAAATCAGGTTTTATTTGAACCTTTAAGTCCAGTTGAGTTGGTTTTATCCCACCTATTACCCAGTGAGAGGGTGGAACTAGGTCATTACATTATTTCTGTTGATCCCCAACTTTACTTCACAATAATCTAATGTACACAATTAATAGCTTAAAAATTCAGATACATAGCACTTGTTCACATATAAAAGCATTTTTAGAATAAAACATTATAACTCGAAACATACTAATTTACGCATATCAATTAGGAATTTTTTTTGGGAAAATATTTTTGGAACAAGTTCAGAAACCATAAAAATTTCAAGGAATATTTTGAAGTAAGTTTCATTAAGAATACAAAATTCCCAAGAAGTATAATTTATTTTAAAAGGTAGTTATGAAAGTTTGCAGGGTAACCACTTACTAGGTATTTGCTTACTATCCTTGGAGTTCACTAGTATGATTCTCTTATTCTCCTATTCAAGGAAACAATTTCCAATTTAATTCTCAATCAAATCAGTATTCCATGCCTATTTGCTTCGTGATAAGATTTCTAAGTGCTAATTATCTTGTGATCATGTTTTGGCTCATTTTGGATTTAAAGGCAATAGGATTAAATACTATTATTATTAAATTTGAATTCTGGCCAATTTAGGTCATGAGATTGCAAAAATGTCATCCATAGTTGCAAAAATGGGCTTCATAATTGCACGACAGAACTATGGACATTTAGTGCAAGCCCACGCTTGGGCTTGCAATAGCAAACCTCAGTGTCGTGACCATGGGAATCTTCCTTGCATTTGCGGTACTGATTGCAGAGCATTTTGGAATTCTTGTTGCCCACTCCACGACCATAGTAAGTTGTGTCATGGTTGCCATGCTTGCTAGTGTGCTCACGGGACATTCTGCTCATGTCATAGTCCCACTTTACACTAGTGAGTAGGCCTTCCTCAACCACGAGGTAAGGTTTTCCGACTGCGGGACAATTGTGCCATCATCCTTGCATGTACATTGAGGTGCTGTTTGCTTTAAACTTTATTCTTACTCAATTTTGATCCTCTTTTCGGATATCTAAATGCATTTTATAGGTTTCAAAGATCTCCTAAACATATTCACATCATAAAAATTCAACCTTTATGTGGTTTCAAGAGTTTTCCAAGAGAATTCAAGAGTTTTGAACAAGTTTTGCCATGTATTCCTATATGCAATATCCCAATATTCTCATTTTAAGTTTTTAATACTTGGTTTTCCTATAGTATTCATGTTTTAAGTGTCTAGAATGCATGGAACGGCCCTCTATGTGCATGCATGAATTCTACGAGCTTTGTATCGAAACTTACTTCAAGTCCTACAAGGTTCTTGGCTTAGAATTCATCCCTCTCTCCTCCTTTGGATAGTTGCTAGGGTGTTTTGGGGTGAAAAATGTATTTTTCCTAGGGTTTAACAACGTGTGTGTGTGTGTGTATATGTATGTATATGTGTATGTGCAAATTTAGGTGTAATGGTGTTATGGAAGTTTAGACCATTTTTATTTTTAGGCTTATTTACTCATGGTAATGAGCCTTTATTAAGGTTCCAATTTTTGTTAAGATTTTCTTCTAAGTTAATGTACATATTATCCTTCCGTAGCAATATATTTATTCCTACCATCCTTCAACGCGAAAATAATTAAATAAATCATCGAATTTAGGAATAAACTCTTGGCTAATATTTTTTTTCTTCTAGTAATTGTAAATATTGATACCAAGTCCCACAAAATTTTTGAAGTACTGCATCCTCTTTTTTTATAAAAAGTTACGTTATTGAAACTTGAATTAACTTACTCCCAAATTTAGGTGGGGTACTAGTTTCTCATCTTTCTTATTTAACCCCAAGTTTCTAACTTTAATCCTTTAGGAATAGGGTAGGGTTCTTCCACGCTTCCGTATGCTACTATGATTTACTGCCTTTGTACCTTTAGTTCTCATGTTGTCTTTTGTTCAATGTGGTCATACTACTGAACCACACATAGAGTATTCAACTCTTAACTCTTAATTCTCGCTAGGATTTTAGGTCCCAATTTCTCTCTCTATATATATCAAGGTGGCTATCATTATTTCATCTCTCTTCATGGCTATTCAATCAGGATGTTCTAATGTTTCAAGTCTATACTTAAGTGTTTGGTGGCTTTTAGAGACAAAGGTATACATGCTACCTTATTTATATAAGGTGTATGCACAAAATTGGTTAACAATAGTATTATCTGCATGGGCACCCATAGTGTCGTCCGCTCTCTATTGAGGCATGGTGAACATTTTAGCATCTCTTCTCGGTTTAGCATTAGGTTGCTTAGGCTTATGGTTGGTTTTGCTACTAGTAATGCCATTCCCATTATTAGCATTGGTAGCAATCGCTTTAGAAGTCTCTTGCAGGCATTCATCGAATCGGTGCCTTTGTTGGCCACATCGAAAACATGTTCCAGTGACCAATCGGCACACTCTAGTGTGCTGGCAGTAGCATTTAATGGACTCAGGTATTTGATATGGGGCTTGAGCATTTCTACTCTTGTTAACTCTCTTGTTAGCTAGAGGCTTAGTTGGAGGTCGTATTTGCTCGTTCCTGAGGTTCGAACTTGGCTTGGGCCTTTTCAAGTTGTTTTCTACCTCTTTATGGTAGACGCCAGCTTCAGCCCGTATGGCATCTCCTAACAAATCATCAAAAGTCTATGCATCATATAATGTCAGGACCGTACGCAGTCGGCTTTTCCGCCTATTGGTAAATTTATTCATTTTGATGGCTGGGTTCATCATCACAGTGGGTAAGTACTTTCCTAGGGCATGGAACTTTGCCGAGTACTCAACTACTTACATGTTTGGTGTTGGCATTAAGTTGTTGAATTTTACAATCTTTTTCAAGTGGATGGCATTAGAAAAAAAGTGAGCAAAAATTTCCTTCTGAAATCGAGCCCCATTAATTGGGCCTTTTTCTCAAAGTGCAGGGGAGATACCTTCCCACAAAAGGGCAGCCTTATTAACTAGGAAAGGTATTACCAGTCTCGGCCATACCTCAGCTGAAACTTCCATTAACTTGCAGGTATTCTCATCTCTTTCAACCATTTTTAGATAACCTCCAGGTCATACGAACCATCGAATGTAGGAACATGGGCTTTTCTTAATGCCTTATAGTAGACTTTAGTGCCTCCATTAGGTTGAGTTGGTGATGGTGCTAGAGCTTGTTGTTAGTTCCTAACCATTTGGGCCATGACAGCTGCTATAGTCACTAGGTCCTCTTGTCGTAAGTTAATTTAACCTATGATTGATTGTGGCTGGGGTTGCATCAGTGGTGGAGGCAAGGGATAGGCATATGCTTGGTTATTCATGTTCTCCATAGTGGTGGTATAGTAAGGATTTTAGGTAGTGCGGTGTGGATGTTCAACCATTTTCATATATTTGAAAATTATTCAAAGCTTTAACACATTGCATGAGTCGGTGTTCACGTTTGTGTATGTGAAAAGAAAGGGTCAACAAGCAATAAGTAAACTAGTAGAGCACACAATGGTTATAAGGAAATAATGGCTTTATTAACATTGCTCAAATTTACTAGTCATAAGGGACAAACTATTCTTATTTATATCACAATATTCCTACAACCTTATAACTTTTAATCCAACAATGATTCATCAATAACTATGCTCTTAGTCTAAAATAGCTCATCTATAAGTATGCCTACATTATCTAGCTCCACCTTATCGAGTGTCTTCTTAAGATCCTCATACGGCTCCTCCTCAAATTGATGGTGAGTAAGCTCATGTAGCTCATTGTTCACATGGTCAAGGTGTTACACTTGTTGAACTAGCCCCTCTTGCTCTCTCTGTGCTACATCCATGTGATGCTAATAGTTCCTTCATAAGTGCTCACTAATCTTTGGAAGCTTATGCTGCTTAGCCTTTGATTTTTCCAACTTTCTCTTGAGGGTATCCTAGTGATCCTTTAATGCTTTATTCTCGTCTTCAAGTCTATTGTGCTATTGCTGGGCCTTAGCCAATGCAATAGCTGTGTCACCTAGTTGAGTCATCGTGATGACAAAGCGGCCCATGATCTCCTTAGGCAACATGCTATAGTCAGAAGGCACCCACTTACTTGAATTGCTAGCCTTATCCATTTCCTATATCATTGTGAAATTTCAAAGGCAAAATAGTAATAGTTCTATAACTTGTGTATGTATGAGGTGAGCTACTATTAATTCTTTGCAATTGATTTCCTATGGTTCTATTCTATGCTATTAATACTAGGTTCTTGTCATCAGAACTTAGGTTTTGATACCACTTATGTTATACTCTAAAATTGGGACCACGACACGGCAAAGCAAACAAGTATCATAACAACTAAATCATCAAGTTCTTTTATTGCAAGTAAAATGAAAGTCTATTTCAATGCAACAAAAAATAAATAACCTATTCTATTACGTCGGAGTCTTATTTGTAGAGCAAAATTATAACTAGATGCTTTTCTTCCTAAGCACTCTCTCTTTACCGCCTCTATGTTTGCTCTTCTTTATTGGGGTTCTTTGCAAAAAGAATTTTTAATAGTAAGCGACTAAATACCTAATAAGTGGTCACCTACCCTTTTTATTAAGATGTGACCATAATAGATAATGGACAACATTAAACAATTAAAACATTTATGTAAAAATTTGTAGAAAAGCTAATTGTTGAAAATTCACACATGGAGTACCATATATACACATCACTAGTCTTATTCCTTAGTATGCTTCAGGACTTAAAAGATTCATGTATCATTTCCTTAATTAGGACCTTAGTCTTTTATTCTAACTAAAGAGGGTCTTGTTCCAACCTTTACCCTGGGTTGACTTAGGTCTTATCCTAATCTTTAACCCACGTTGAGTTGGGAATTATCCCAACCTTTAACCTTGGTTGAGCGAGTCTTATATCACCAATTACCTACTGAGAAGGTAGAATTGGCTCTTTACATTATTGCTGTTAGTTGCCAACTTGCTTCAAAATAATCCAATGTACACGATTAACATGTTCGAAATAATTTAAAAATACAGTTACATTGCACTTTTTTATATCTAAAAGCATTTTCAGAATAAAAAATATAACCTAAAACATACCAATTTATGCACATTGAGTAGGAATATTTTTTAGGAAAAATATTTTGGAACAAGTTCAAAAACCATAAAAATTTCAAGGAATATTTTGAAGTATGTTTCATCAAGAATACAAAATTTCCAAGAAGTATAATTCACTATAAAAGGTAGTTATAAAAGTTTACAGAGTAACGACTTGCTCAGTATTTGCTTACTCTTCTTGGAGTTCACTAGCATAATTCTCTTAGTTTTCTATTCAACCAAACAATTCTCAATTTAATCCTTACTTTAATGGGCATTCCATGTCTATATGCTTCATAATAAGGTTTCTAAGTGCTAATTCCTAATCTCTATATCCTATAATCATGTTTTGGATCATTTAGATTTAAAGAGAATAGGATTAAGTACTACTACGATTCTCGAGATTGCAAAAATGTCACCTACAATCACGAAATCGAGCTTTGTGCCCACACCATAGCAATGTGGAC
Source organism: Avicennia marina (assembly GCA_019155195.1). Lineage (NCBI taxonomy): Eukaryota > Viridiplantae > Streptophyta > Magnoliopsida > Lamiales > Acanthaceae > Avicennia > Avicennia marina. The sequence continues at coordinate 7,356,679 of CM032781.1, read as the reverse complement.
ATTCTATACAAGCCCGCACTTGGCCTTGCCATCGCACACCTTGTTGTCGTGGCCGTGAGAGTCTTCCTCGCACTTGTAGTATCGACTGCAGAGTCTTCTGAAATTTCCACTACCCACTTTGTAACCATAGTATGCCACGTTGCGGTGACGCTTGTTGGCCTCTCATGGGATCAACTGTGGGACATTTTGCCCAAACTGTAGTCTTTCTCTGCAATTGCGGGTAAGCCTCCCGCAACTGTGAGGCAAGGTCTTGCGATCACGGGATGATTGTGCCGCCATTCCTACATACGCATTAAGGTGCTGTTTGCTTTGAATTTCACTCTTACTCAATTTTAATCCTCTTTTCGAATATCTAAATAGGTTCAATTGGTTTCAAAGACCTCCTAAACATATTCACATCATAAAAATCCAATCTTTACGTGATTTCAAGAGTTTTCCAAGAGAATTCAAGAGTTTTGAACAAGTTTCACAATGTCCTCCTATACATGATGTCCCAATTAATTCTTTTATGCATGCTTGTCGAATTCAACCAATATTCTTGTTTAAGTTTTTAATCCTCGGTTTTCCTATAGTATTCATGCTTTAAGTGTTTGGAATGCATGGAATGATTCTCTATGTGCATGCATGAATTCTACAGGCTTCATATTGAAACTTACCTCAAGTCCTACAAGGTTCTTGGCTTAGAGTTTGTCCTTCTCTCATTCTTTCCTCCTTTGGGCAGTTGATAGGGTGGTTTGGGGTGAAAGAATGTGTGTGTGTGTGTGTGCGCGCGCAAATATGGAATGGAGTTAGTTATCGAAGTTTAGGGCTCTCATATTTTTGGTTCAGCCTTTACTCAAAATAATTGTATTTTTCAAGACAAAAATCATTCTTAATCATCCTAATTTGATCATATTTACTCATAGCAGTGAGCCTGTATTAAGTTTCCAATTTTTCCTAAGGTTTTTTTCCATTCTAATGCACATATTCTCCTTCCGTACCTACATAGTTATTCCTAACATCCTTCCACATGAAAATAATTAAATAAAATCATCAAATTTGGGAATAAATTCTTGGCTAATTTTATTATTATTTTTTCTTCTGGTATTTGTAAATATTCCTACAAAACCCCCCAAATTTCAAGGTTACTACAGGGCATGCCCTACTTAATAAATTTGGTAAAAAAAAAAAAGGTAGACCCTGTATGAATTGTAATTACATGTCCACACATAGATTTGAATATTCACAAAGGAGCATTCACCATAACCGTCTTTTTTCACATTCACACTGTTCCGTTCCTAAGCAGCCTTGTATCTTTAAACTTGCTAATATAAAATATCACGTATACGCATGTGTTTGGTGTTTTATGCTTGTATAGTGGGAGTTGGTTTCGTCATCATAAGTGAGTACCTCAATTCGGAAAGATATGTCTATTACGAAACCACATTCATATTTGTCAACCCATTTGATGAGGTCTGTGGCGATGTAGGTGGGATGCAACACAATGAAATGCCAGCCGTGTTTACTTTATTGTCCATGTTCAAGTAGTTACTCCCTCAATTTTGTTGTCAAAGTTGCTTGAGAAGTTCGGTTAGGTTTATTTACTCTTGGCAGGGTGCATTGTTTTGTAGGGTTATGTGCTGCACTTGTGAACATGTTTTATATGCGTTCATACAATGATGTATGGACGTTTTTGGTATAAGTCTTAGTGTCTCTTCTATTGTATTTGTCTCAATCTACTATTGTTGTTTGTTGTATATTTCACAACTCCAAGTAAGAATGTGCGACTATCTTGTGAATATATGAAGTAATCTATTTGATCTTACTTTTAATTTTTGTTGGTCTAATTAATTTTCTGTAACCGTTAACTAGTAATAGTAACAATGATTCGTAGATGAACTACCCTACCTCTAGCACTACTTAGAATAATTACATTGTTTTGTGAGGTATTAAAGTAACATTGTTCGAGTGATAGTCGAAAAGCATACGTTGATAAATGTTTGTGAGTAGTAATAGTGGTCGTTTTTATGGCAATAGCCTTCTAAGATTGTACTGATAATACTAACAAGGTCTCTGCTACTAATAATAGCTCTAAGAAAAGTAGTTTAATTTTGATAATAGTTGACAACAATGATATGTTTAATAATAGTACCAACTTAATAAAATATATTGCAGTAATTATAAGGATAATAATTAGGAAGACCATAACAACAACAATAATAATTGAAATTATAATAATTGCAATATTTATTATATAGAAAATAGTCGTAGTAAATATGATGTTCGGGTAGTACTAATAAAATTTGGTCATACACGGTTCATTTTAACTTGAAATAATACTTTATTTTACTCTTTAAATGAAAATTACTTGAAATATTAAATTAAACATCAATTTCTAAAATACACAACAAAGCTGAAGGCGCATATACTAGAAATTAAATTTTAAAAATAAATGTTTTTTTTAAACAACACATATTTATTCAATTTCACAGATGCAGAGTTATAGACGTGAAAATTTTGTAATTTGTTGGTTCATAATCATCAACGAACACAAGTCAGTTTACATTAGCCATTTTCACTAAACAATATGTTGGATAGAAGAAAGAATATCCTTGGGTAAGGTAACATCGTTGACAATGATAACGTTAATAATGGTAACAGTTGTTTGAATAATAACAATAGTACTATCAGATAAAGGTAAAGATAATATGAGCCATGTTCAAGTAATGGAACAAATCTATATAATAATAATAATAATGATAATGATAATAACAATAGTAGTAAAATTAATAATGATAGTAATAATAAAGATAATAATAATACCAATAATAATAAAACCAGTAATCATGATACCACTACTATAAATAAACAACTTATATAAAAAATAATGACGACGAGGACGAAGACAGAAAAACTACTAAAGTTATACTAGTAAGTAGATTTATTGAGCAACACACTCGTAACACGTTACAATTTTGTACCATATATAATGTCATCAAGTATGCCATAACACTTCAAGCATGGTGAGGCATTTATAGGGAAAATTCGCAAGGCTTAAGGTTACGTGGGGAAAGTTCTACACATTTCTCACATAGAGCACGGGCATAGGGTGGACGGGTGCTAACAATGTTTTCCCGGGGACAGATGAGGTATGGGAGAATTATCTAGTGGTGGGTCGTTGACAATTTTGAAAAGATATTCCAGTGATGCTTCTAACTTCAGTGTGAATCTTTTCCCGCCATTATTGCAACATGTATAGGTGCATCCACATGTATAGTGCATCCACAAGATATAAGCCCTAGGACATAGAGTTGCGCACATAATATAGATTCGACAGGTGGCTAGGGTATCCACTTAGGATGACAGTGGGTGAGGGGTTTGATTTCGAGTAGGATGATGAAACTGCTCACGAGTAGCCCTCACAATCATCATTTCCCATCACACAATCTTCCAAAGCCAACATGCCATCCTCCAATGAGGCAAAGGGTTAGGAGAAAGAAGCGTGCACATCATGTAGTCTTTTTTGCACCGAACTGACAAAAGCAAGCTAATGAGAGGATAGCCGCATAGACTGATTTAAACATGGCCTTGACTATTGAGGTGTGAGTCAAAATGCTTAGGAATATTCCTAATTTGCCCTAAGTGGTGCTCTACCATGGTTTAGCGAAGCTACAAGACCTCGTGCGGCATTGCATGTTTTTAGCACCATTGCCTAAGCTCCGGCGTGAATACATAGAGAGCCCCCGTAGGATGAACCCCCACCACGCCTATGCAATGTTTTCCCTACCTGACCTCCATGCGTCATGACATATTTGTTAATACTTATTGTTATACTCTATGGCATTCGTATGGAAGAGCTATATGACTCATCGTACCACTATACTAGATCCAAACATGTATTTTTGTTGCTCAACAAATACTACTTACATGTTTCATGATTATGTGTTGACCTGTAGGGCTTTGTTGCATTTGGATGCAACGATACAATTTAAAATTTTATAAAGTATGCAATGTTATGCCACAAAATTAAAATTCTCAAGGTGGCACACTTTCTTTGCATTGCATATATTAAATTCTTTATCTCAATTATCTTGCCATCAAATTCTTTATATGTGATCTACAAGCCACAAGCTTTTAGTCGCAACATTAAGATTGTCCATATGAACAAATCTTGGACAAAAACTCTAAACACTCCTCAGGAGCACTTTGTGAATTTTGGTGAAAACTAGAGAGAATAAGAGGGAGGCTAGAAGAAAATTCTCTCTCTCTCTCTCTCTCTCAAATGTGGTGGGCGACTATTGCTATGTTGTTCAGGGGTTGGAATTATTTTCATTTTTATTTATTTTAAGATAATCTTTAATTTAAAGAAAGAAAAAAAGATCTTTCCATAAGTTTGAATCAAGGGACACAAAATGGGCCTTAATAGGCTTTTCATGTATCTTTAAATTAATTCAAGTGTAACCAACTTAAATTATTAATATAACTAAGTTAATGCCTAATTAAGTCTTATATTTTTAATTTAATTAATCCTATTAATTAAATTAAAGACTCATTGTGATTTTAATTGATAATATCATTAATGAGTTTGCTGACTGTTCTTTGCTTGCAACATATTCGACTTCCAGGGCTCCTTCTTCCACTTTTTCTCTTACAAAATGTGGGTCTATATCAAAATGCTTGGTCCGCTCATGGTGTGTGGGATTTTTGCAAATCTGTTGTGCATTTTTGTTATCACAAAAGAGTTTGGCTGAATGGTTTATTTTCAGTTCAAAATCTTTTAGCAGGTTCTTAATCCACATGTCACATAGGCAGTCTACAATGGACTTGTATTCGGCCTCAGTAGAGTTTCTTGATACTACTCCTCATTTCTTAGATTTCCAACTGACCAACGAGTGCCCAATGAATACATAATAGCCAGTCAAAGACTTTCTTGTATCAGGGTAGCCTCCCCAGTCACTATTTGCAAATCCTTGGATGTTAGGTTCATTTTCTTGGCTAAACAAGATTCCTCTCCCGAGTGCACTCCTTAAATACCTCGGTACTCGAAAGCTCCTTCTAGATACACCCTACTTGGTCTACTTATAAACTGTGAGAAAGTATAAATAGCATAACAAATATCAGGCTTGGTGAAGGTGAGGTAGATGAGCTTCTCAACTAGCTGCCTTTAGATCGATGCATCTTCAAGTAAATCTTAGTCCATCATTCTTAGTTGGTGGTTTACTTCAATTAGTGTCCTTGTTGCCTTTACTCTTAGAAATCTATAGGCAGTGATTAAGTTGAGGGTGTACTTTCTCTGGCATATGGCAATTCTAGCTTGTGATCTTACTACTTCAAACCCCAAGAAGTATTTTGGAGTCCCCAACTTCCTCAACTTGAATTTTGACTGAAGGAAATGAATTACTTTTTCAATTTCACTCTAATCTTTGCAACTAAGGATTAGGTCATCAACATACACCAGCAGTGTCATGTATTCCTCATTTTTGACCTCTCATGTGAATATTGAGTAGTTAGCCCTTGATTTTTTGAAACCATATTCACACAGGGCTTGAGTGAATTTGGTGTTCCATTGTCTTAGTGCTTGTTTGAGGCCATATAGAGACTTTTTTAGCCTGCACACCAAAGGTGATGAGGATGTTTGTATCCTAGAGGTATGTCCATATATATGTCTTCTTGAAACTCTCCATTCAGAAGGGCATTGTGGACATCCAGCTGCTTAAGTTTCCAATTATTTATAGCTACCAAGGCAAAAAATACTCTTACAGTAGTTTGCTTCACAACAGGGTTGAAGGTGTCTTCGTAGTCAAAGCCTTCGACTTGGTTGTATTCTTTAGCTACTAGTCTAGCTTTATGTCTTTTAATTGATCCATCTGATCTTAGCTTGACTTTGAACACCCACCTACATCCAATTGGCTTTCTGTTTCTTAGGAGTGGCACAATGTATCAAGTGTCATCAGCCTCCAAGGCTTGTAACTCTTTTGCCATAGCTTTTCTCTAGCTTGGCAAGCTCACAGCCTCAACATAGGATGTTGGCTCCTATGTGTCATCAAGGGTAGATAAGAAGCTTGCGTAATTAGAGGAGAGATGGGCTGTGCTAAGATGGTTGGCTAAAGGATGCATTGTAGGTGGTTCTGGTTGGTTTATAGGAGGTGATATATCTTTAGGTATTTGAGGACTCTCCTTATTTTGAGAGATCTTCTTAGCTGCTCAGGCTATGAAGGGATGGATTGATAGTTTATAGAGGTTGGCCGAAATGTGGGATTGGACTGGGCGTTATCAGGTATCAAGGGTTGTTTAGTTAATGGTGGAGGAGGGTGCAGTTGTGTATGATCCCTAGAGTCAACCTCAGTTACATGGATAATTGATGCTGGAGCCTCTAAGCACATGTGCAGTTTGCTATCCTTATTCCAGTCACATAAACCTATCTTAGGCATGTTTGTTAACTTGCCAGATGAAAGCAAGGCCCTAATCAATAGTATAGGAACAGTTAGAGTGTCTCAATCCCTTATCGTCCACAATGTGCTCTTTGTTCCCTCCTTTAGGTTCAACTTATTGTCAGTCAGTAGGCTTATTCAATCCCACAACTGCTCCCTGATTTTTGACTCTAAGTCTAATCACCTATGATGAGGATTGGATTAGCTCAACTTAATCAAGGACTGTTTGTCCTACAGCAGCAACTTAGCCAACCTCTCTCAATAAAACCTGTTGCTTCCAGGTATGTTGCTGAGGACAATAAGGGCAAGGGTAATAGCCCCTTGACAAAGGAAAACACATCTAGTACAAACTCCTTTGATCTATGGCACTATAGGTAAGGACATACCTCACATCAAGTAGCTAATAAGATACATGAACCATTACCTTGTGTAAGTGTATCAACAGATAAGGTCTGTGATGTATGTCCAAAAAGCAAAACCAAAAAGAATTCCTTTTCCATTTCATCTCAAATCTACTGTCAAACCCCTTGAATTGTTACATATAGACACTTGGGGTCCCTATTTACACTAACACTAAACAATTGTCACTACTTCCTCACCATTGTGGATGACTACACAAGAGTCACTTGGACATTCCTTATGAGACACAAAAGCAATGTTACACATCTCATTCCAAAGTTCTGCAATCTAGTTGTAACTCAGTTCCAATCCAAGGTTAGAGTAATAAGAACTGATAATGCACTAAAGTACATAATGCCTACCTTTTATAATGAAAGGGGATAGTACACCACACCTGTGTAGAGACTTCACAACAAAATGGAGTTGTTTAGAGAAAACATCAGCATCTAATCTCCACTGCCAAAGCCCTTCTCTTTCAAGCCTCATTCCTAATAAAATTTTGGGGAGAAGCAGTTCTATGTGCCACACATTTAATAAATAGACTCCCTTCTAAACCTCTAAACTTCAAATCTCCATATCAGTCTCTTTTTAGAATCCTACCAATAACAACCAACTCAGGGTATTTGGTTGCCTAACCTTTGCTTCACTTTAAAAAGAGGTAGGAACATGTTTGTGTCTAGAGCAAAGAAATGTATTTTTATAGGTTATCCGGTTGAAGTCAAAGGGTACAAATTATATGACCTTGAAACATGAGGTTCTCATCTCAAGGGATGTCGTCTTCCATGAGAGCATCTTCCCATTCAGTCAATCCCAACCTAAGTTTTCTAGCAATTCTATTTCTCTGCACTTGTAGTCTGATTGATTCTGTGAGCAATTCATGCCAGGTTGAATTACAGCATTGGAGTCTAGCATGGAGATCAGCCTCTTGATCTAGTCTTGTGATAGTGATGTGTCCTCACTTTCACCCTTGGCACTAGCCTCATTTCTTCCCCCCAGTGAGACTTGATTAGTAAAGGTCTGGAAGGTTTTGTTCCTACCTTTTGTAAACTTAAGGTGTTGGGAAAGTCGATCAACCTGTAACATTTTTCCTTTGGATGTCATTTCTTTCCACCGTATGTGCAAGTGACTTCTGATTTTCTATTTTTCTTTTTTGTGGAGACAATCACTCTTATAGTCTCTGTCCAGTTGTTGTCGAGCAACGATCCTGCTAACCTCTGATTTTCTTCTACCACTATTGCATTTTACGCCTCATTGAAGGAAGGGAAGGGCTTCTGCCTCAAGAGTTTGAGACTTGTTAGTAGTGAAGGCCTCATTGAGTCCATTTAAGAACCTGCATACTTTATCCTTTTCATACAGATCTGCATACTTCTAGAAACATTCAGGGTTGTAACTTCCACATGTGTAATAAGGAGATGGTCTGAAATGCCTCATTTCCTCCAAAACTTTCATCAGCTCAGTGTAATAAACATCAACAGCTCTGGATCCTTGTGTGATGCTGCATAGCTCATGTTAACATTTACAGACTCTGCTGTCATCTGGAGTGGAGAACTCCATTGCACGATATCCCAAATCTGATAGGCATATTAGACATAAAATACAGTAGATGTAAGTTGAGGCTCCATGGACTTCAAAAGCCTAGAGATGATCAGGTCATTGTTTCTAACCCATGCTGAATTTAAAGGATCCTCTTCCAATGGTTCTTTAATCCTGCCATTAATGAAGCTTGGTTTGTTTCTTACTGAGAGAGACAGGTTGAAGGACCTACTCCAACTGACGTAGTTGGTTCCATTAAGGACTAGGGCCACAATGACTGAAGAGTGATTGTCAGCAAGGTGGACATAGAAAGGGAAGTTGCTGTCATCAACTCCACGATTTACAATTTGTTAGTTGATGGTTTTCCTTGGTGAGGATGATGCCATATGGCTGAGTTGCTAAGTATTAATTGCAGTTGAAGGAGCCTGCTGGCTCTGACACCATGTCAGAGATTACTAAAAGCGTCATCAAAAACAGTCGAAGTAGGGGAGATGGAAAGGAACAGTGAAATCTGCGTTTGGCTTCAATTTGTTAATGGACCTATAGCTGTAACTAACTAACTAACTAGCTAACTAACAACAATTATAACTGCCAACTAATTAAAGTGGAACAGCATGCTAATGGAACAGTAATGTGACTACACTGATACTCCCTTCATTTGCTAGTGTATCCTTACATGTTGCTTTGTTTTGAGTGCTTTTAACAAATAATAAGTAGTGTAGACTATCGAGTGATAGCCATAAATTTAGTCAAAGTTACAAATCTGATTATATTGCCAAATCCATATTCTCATGAAATTAATGTCCATCAGAAACTATTCAATCATATAAATTATTTTGGCTAAGAATTTTCATCTCGTAGCTTATCAATCACATAGGATAAATGTCTTGTTTATTTACAAGGAGACATGTCCTTTATATTAATTGCATACATATCTCCACAGGCAACAAAAATACAAATTAGGTTCCACAAGATTAGGCCATTATGTTTTGGTCCCACACTATTCACAATTCTAAATTTAGTCTCTATTGTTGTTAGATGTTTTAATTTGAGTTTAATATTTATTGATTTTAGTCCCATAAGATTGTAGCCGTTAAAAGCTAATGAGAATTTTGGGGGAAAATGTGTGAGCTGCACATGCCATTAGTTTCTAAATTATGGGACCAAAACAAAAAAATTTGATTTATTTTTGTTTGGTTTTGAAAGTTTAATTATTTTTATTTTGAAAAATTAATAATTAATAAAATTATAAATTCATTTTATTTTGAAAATTCAATTTTTCAAAAATATTAAAAAAATTTTAAAATAATAAGAATACTAAAATAGAAATATCTTGTGAAAACACAAATATATAATAAAAATTAAGTTCTTTCAAAACTAATATTCTATTTTTATATAAAATCTATAATAGAAATAGTTTTTTGGTATAAAGTTTCATGTAATTTAACCTTTTATTGTATATTTTTGTGTCAAGATTTATAATTAATATTGTACATGAGAAAACATAATTTGGTGAAAAATATTTTGAATAAAAAAAATATTAATGTCTAAAAACTAGAATGATTGTTTTGAATAAATTTGAAATTATTGATATAAATTTGTCTGAATTTCAGTGCTAAATTATTTTCAATAATTTCTAAAATTGAAAGAAAAATAATAATTTTGAGTGAAATTTTTTACTAAATCAATTTTCTTTGTACATTTATAAAAATTCATGTTTAAAATTTAATTTTAGAAATTAAGTTTTTTTTTCTCAAATTGAATAGAAATAATAATTTAAATACAAAAAATATTTTTTGGATAGTTGTTTTTCAAAATATTTTTATAAAATAGTACTTGATTTTCAATCTTTATTTTTTAATTAATTGTCTCATTGTATGTTTTTGGTGAATAATTTTGTTAGCCGTAGGTGAATCAACAAAAATTTTGGAATTTTTTTTTTGAGTGATCAGCAAGTGTTGTTAAGTCTAATTTGTTGATACAAAACTTGAAATTATGAAAACAATAGATAGAAATATATTATTTTTATTTTTTGTTTTATTCTGAAATTTTTAATTTAATTTTTAGTTATCAAAAGAAATATGAAATAAGATTACAGTTTTACTTTGGTAAAATAAATTTTAAAAATATCAATTAATAGAGAAAAATGCCCAAAATGTTAAACAAAAATATTTACTAAAAATTTTACAATGAAATTTTTTTAAAATATAAATATTTAGAAAAAAATTTTATTATAATTATTTTTTTATAATAAATACTTTCATTTTTGATCCCATAATTTATAAACTAATGATGCGTTTAGCTCTCACACTTTTGTCTTCCAATTTTTTGTTAGTTTTTAACTGTTGCATTCCTATGGGACTAAAATTTACAAAAATTTGACTCAAATCTAAAAACCTAATCGTAGTTGAGACTACATTTAGAATCGCAAATAGTATGGGACCAAAACCATAATAGCTTAATCGTGTTAGATCAAGTATGTATTTTTACCCTTTGTGCGCACATGGATAACAGCAGTTTGAGCTCGTAGCCCTACCAAAGTAAATTGGATTTTCAATACCTTAATGATGCATTGATCATGGTACAAAAAAGATCTGTATGTTGTCTCAATTCTAAAGTCTACTAATACTTAATACAATAAAAAACGATGACACTAACAGTAAAGAGAAAAATTCATGTGTCTTCTCTATTCCTTGAGATAGTGTTAGAATACATCATTCCTTAATGGCATATCCACACATATATTTTCTCAATATTTCATATCAAATGACATGATACTCACCATATAAATACAAAATGTGCAAGTCATATTAATACTTCAATACCCAATTTAGAGGATTCATGACTTGTGAATGATTTTGTACTAAGAAGCCTTGTGCTCTTATTTTCTACTCTTCTGTATAAAACTTCTTAACCTAATCATACAGGCACATGCAATACATTATATCAAATCAAGAATTACATATGAGTATTAGATATTGATAAAAATGATACATCAACTTTTGTTAATAATAATGAATGTTTACAATCAATATTCCTTCTATTACAAAGTAATTGATGTTAGATGAGATGTCACTAACAATTTCCTACTTATACTCTAATGTTAATAGTCTAATGACAATCGTTATGGCATCTAATATCAATCTTCTTAGGATGGCGATTTAGTTGCATTTGTGAAATGGGCTTGGTGAGTGGGTTAACAATATTATCTGGTGAAGATATTTTCTAGATGGCTATGTCACCTTGTTTAATAATTTATTGAATCATGTAATAACGTTTCTTAATGTGTTTGGATCTTTGGTAAGACCTTAGTTTCTTTATTTGCATAATTGCATCGTTGTTATAATAAAGTGATAATGGCTAATCCAATCTCAAACCCACCTCAAGCTTTGTAACAAAATTCTTGATCCAAACTGCTTCTTTCACTACATTGCTTGCTACTTTGTACTTGACCTTAGTAGTGGATTCTACAATAGTATTTTATTTGGAACCCTTCCAACTCATTGCTTCTCCATTAGGCGTAAAGATATATCTAGATGTAGATTTTTTTATCATTGACATCCAATTGAAATTGAAATTGGTGTATCCATCTAATGTCAATTCTCTATCTCCATAACCAAGTACCATATCATTAGTCCTTCTCAAGTATTTAAGGATACACTTAATGATATTCTAGTGCTTCTCTATCACCTCATAATAGCAGCACATACATTGGGCTTCTAATTGGTGAGGCATATAGAATGGTTGCTTCCAATTGTTGAGGTATATGGAATGGCTTACATGCTCTCTCTCCTATCCTAAACCTTTTTATGCCCTTGTCTATGTAGAAAAAATGGAAGAGACCTAACAACCTCTTCACACTATCATTATAGTTGTGACTACCTAAAATGTTAATCATTTCTTCCAAGTTTTTCATGGAGAATCTACTAGATAACCAATTCTTAACTAAATTTAACTTTTGAACATCATTCCCAATAAGCAATATGTCATTTACAAAGTATGAGGAATATGATAGCACTCTCACTAACATGCTTGTAGACACAAAGTTCACTGCTGTTCTTGATAAAGATAAATAATTTGACTATACTATTAAATTGAAAATTTCAACCCCTTGATACTTGTTTAAGGCTATAGAAGGACCTCTTAAACTTACATATATTATGAGATTCCCCTTGGACTTCAAAACCATGAGGCCGCACTATATAAATATCTTTATGGAGAAAATCATTGAGGAAAGAAGTTTTGACATCTATTTTCCAATTTTTGTTATCAAAGTGGGCAGTGATTGCAATAAGATTTGAATTATTTCATTACCATGAGTGAGAAGGTCTCATTGTAGCTAATTCTTTCCTTTTTGATTGCATGCTTTCACCATAATCTTGGTCGTATAGGTTTCTACTTCGCCATTCGTGCAAAACTTTCACTAGTAAACCCACTTGCATCTTGTGGGAACTAATCTCTTGCGTGGATCTACTAAATGTAAAATTAGATTGAATACATCAAATCTAATTTGTACGGCATAGGCTCTTGCAACTTAGTTAAGTCTTTATCCATTATTACGTGATTGTAAGTAGAAGGATCATCACCATGGTCGTTATCTTACATAACGAACAACTGTTGCCCATTCTTTAGTATATAATCATATTTCTCAAGTGCATGAGGGGCTATGCTCGATCATTGTAATGATTGTATCGTAGAAGGTGGTTCTTGAATAGGCACTTGTTGTGTGGGTTGTTTGCTTTGTTGCTTAACTTCTTTGAGCACAATTGTTCTACTCACGCCTCCTTCTCAAAGGAACCCTTCCTCGAGAAAGTGGGTTTGATAACTAATAATAGTCCATTGGTTATCTAGAAAGTAAAACTCATATCTTATAAAATCATTGGGATATCACACAAAGTGACCTATCACAACTCTTGCCTTTAACTTGTCTATCTTGCTCTTCTTGATGTAAGTCAGACATTCCTAAATTCAAATGTGTTTTAGGCTTGGTTTCGTCCCACTCCACATCTTATGTGGGGTTGAAGGAGTAGAGTTATTTAAGATATAAGTTGTGGTAAGGAACGTATGTCCTAAAATGAAATAGGAAGATCTATAAAGGTAAATATGGATCAAACATGTCCATCAAAGTTTGATTCTTATGTTTAGCTACACTGTTCAATTAAGGAGTTTTTAGTGGTATTAGTATTAATATAGTGCCATTTTCCTTAAGAAATTCATCAAACTCGGCACTCACTATTTGCCACCATGATTCGATCGCAGTGCTTTCACATGACTATTGGTTTGTTTCTCTATGTTAGTCTTGAACTGCTTGAACTTTTTAAAAGATTTATACTTATACTTCATTAAGTACACATAACCATATTTAAAATAGTCATTGGTAAAGATTATGAAAGAGTGAAAACCACATTAAGGCATTTTATTAAATGACCCACAAATGTTAGTGTCAACAAGTTCTAACATCGATGTCGCCATCTCAATTTGTACATCAAATGAATTTTTGGCCATTTTACTTAAAAGACAAGGTTCACAAGTTAGATAAGGTTCCTCTCCCAATAGCCTAACAAGCCTAATTTTCTCCAACTTATTTATCCTTGTTTTTCTAATGTGACCAAGTCTAAGGTGCTACAATAACTTAGGATTAAATCTCTCCCTAGCATATTTGTTGGAAATAGCTTTCACCACAGGTCTATTATCCATGTTTAAATAGTAGAGACCATTACCGATAAGCCAGTACCAACTAATTTGTTATCATAACAAATGTAGCAAGCATTGTTTCAAAAAAATTCATAATTCTCTTCTACTAGAAAAGGAATAAAAACAATGCTCTCAAGCTCGTAGGCAACAGTAGATAATCTCTCAAGACTAAAACATGACTAGATTATAAACTAACTGAAGTGACTCCAATTATAGTGGTGTCGCAGCATTTGCTCTACTACCAACTTTGATCACTAATTCTCACTTCTCAAGTAATTTAGTTCTAAGTAGATCCTTATGTGAAGTACAAATATGAGAATATGATCTAAAGTCCATAGAATAGAAAATACACTAAATCAACAAGATGATTCATAAATATGAAGTACCTTACTTCTAGTGCCATTTTTTCGACTCTTGAGCTGCTTAGTACAATTCCTCTTCCAATGTCCCTCTTTGCTGAAGTGGAAACAATTCCTTTATTAGTAGGAACTTTGAGCTTCCTATTACCACTAGCCTTAGAAACTAGAGGCCTTTTCTTATTTGTCTTGCCCAGCTAGGTCTTACCTAGAACCCTAAGCTTGGTGGAGGGTGATGATAAAATAATTTCACTGTTACTACCTAATATTTGATTGACAAATCTTTGGTCCATGCATTATGTTTCACTTTGCATAAGATCAATTTTCCAAATATATGTCATATACACTTTGAAAAATAAAGAAATAAATAAACAATCACAACATGAATGTTTATGGACTCAATTTAGATCTAATTGGAACCAAACAATTTGATCATGCATACATGTGTGAGGCCCAATTTTATTACAAGGCTTTCATGTGTCTTCACTTGGCCTTGACTTCAAACTTCTCACTTGATAGACTTGTCCACCATTCAGAACATCAAATGACCACCAACTCTTGATCTCCATATTATGAATTACATGGTAGTATAATATAAAATTTACAAAGAAATAAAACAGAATGTGGGCTTATGCCCATACAACATATGTATAAAATTGGCTTATGCCATTTATATTAATCCAAAACTAAAACTACTCACATCCATAGATGTCTTAAATCCTTAATCAATTCATCCATCCATCCATTAAGCATACATTACATGTATAATGCAACAAAATCCATTTGAATGACTCTTTTATGGCTCACACATCTTATGCCTTAGCTTTTATTTGTAGAAAACTCTTTTCTAAAGTGTTGAATTTTAAAATAGAATAATTAGTTTTGCAACAAGTTCGGCAATTTTGGAAACTCTTCCTGCACTTACAAACCCTCGCTTGTGATCGGAAGTCCTAACCATAGTAGAAGTCATAATTTTGTTGTGAGCACTACTGTGATCATGGAACCAGCCTTTGCGGTACAACTATTGCCATGATCATGAGGAACATCTATGCATCATGGGCAAAGTCTCCATGTTCATGATCTTGTGCGCTCGTGTTCTCTTTTTTTCTTTGCTTAATGTTTTTCCAACAATTCAAAACCACGCACAAAATTTGGCAATTATAAACAAGCATCTAAATGCAAGTTTATTAATTTTTCAAATGAAACCAACAATAAACCATAATATGAATCATTCCAGGCATGATTGTATAAGGAAAAGCATTGACTCTAATACCATTGCTAGGTTTTGCCGAACTTGGGATTTAGGAATACAATTTAAAATTTTATAAGATTTGAATATTTTCATAGATGAATTCAAATTCCCAAGGCAGTAAACTATTTTTCATATAACACATATAAAACACATTCATATAGGTTAGCTTGAATTTTACCTCAATTAGCTGGCAGTCAAATTCTTTATGTGTGATCTCCATGTTGCAGGCCTGTAGTTGCAACCTCTTAATTGTTCATACGATAAAGTCTTGGACAAGAACTCCAAACACTCCTCACAAACCCTATAAATTCTAGAGAAAACTAGAAAGAAAAATAAGAGTGAGGTCAGAAGAAATCTCTCTCTCTCTCTCTCTCTTATGGTAAGTGGCTACTATTGTGTTGTTCTATCCCAACCTTATTCCAAGAAATAATCGTTTATTTAAGGAAACAAAAATTCTTTTTCATAAGTTTAAACCAAGGGACATGCAATAGGCATCAACAACGTCTAGGCCTTTTAATTTAATTAATATTATCAATTAAATTAAAAATCCATTAAATTTCTAATTGATAATTTCATTATTAACTAAATTAATAAAAAATAAATAATTCCTATTCGTCTAATCTTATTGTGACTTATTAAATTTCATCTTTAAACTTTTCAAGTCTTGATCAAATCACACACAAAAAATTACCAACTTACCTTTACCTTATTCTTATGTTTGTGATTATTTAAATTCATCATTAATTGGGGACAAACAAAACTTGAAGAATATGAGTAACATCTATCATGTGACCCATATTGCATTCCAATTAAGATAAAGTGATGTGATCACTTGAACCTTTCTGATAGTGAATTCTATGCATTACGGGCCTTTCGTCCTACATTTTCTTGAACGAGCATGTTAGGTTTCAATGGGTTTAGGTTGAAAATTTTCAAGCTTTAAAGCATTCATCAATAGAAAATGCATAGGGGCAAAAGCACAGCCAAACCCATTCCATTTCTCCATATAACACAAATGAACTAAATAAACTTGGAACTATATAAATGGTACCTCTTGGAATTGTATTCTAATTTGAGTGAACTCGTGATCCAACCTTGACTTTTATTTCATCCACATGGTTAAGGCCCACTTATGTCTTATCTTTTAATTTAATTAATCTTCATTAATTAAATTAAAGGCCTACCATATTTCTAATTAATTATCCCATTAATAATAAGTATAGTGGTAAATCTATTCAATCAATTCAATTGCAACCAAATTAATCAATCCATGAGACTTCTCAAGCCTTGTTCATGCCCTAACCAATTTACTACTTGGTCATTGTGTTAGTGAGATGCCCTCTAACACCAACAAAAAATAAGGGATACTAGAAGGGCATTTGTATTTGTACTTTTCACAGTAAGTAAAGAAATATTGATTTATTCATATCAATATTATGCATGTTTTCAGGCATGTGAATGTTGATTGTCATAAAGTATTGTATGTGCCTATGTATTTGAGTTAAGAAGCCTTATTAATAAGGTTTATGAATATGAGCACAAAGCTCTTTTGGTACTTAATCACTAAAACCTATTTGCGAGTCATAGACACACTAAAGAGCATTAGAGTATTGCTACGATTTGCACACCTTATATTTGTACGGTGAGTATCATGTCATTTGTTATGAGATACTAAGAAGACGTGTGTTGATGTACAATTATGGAATGGGGCATTTGGACAACAATTTGTAAAATGAAACAGACACATGGAGTTCACTCTTGGCTATCAACATCCTATTTCGTAATCATGTTAAGTGTTCATAGACCTTATACTTGAGACAGTATGGTTGTCTGGTACGCATGATGGTCCACATGTCATTAGGGCATTGAGGGCTAATATCTATCATAGTATGGAATAGGGTCATAAGCTTAACATTCTATTGCGCGTATACATATGGAGGTTTGTGTGCATTTAATAAAAGATTTCGTTTTTTGGAAGTAAGTTAGGTATTTGTTCTATATAGTTGGTGTTCTGTGAGACAGAAGCCCTTGGCCAAGCCAATGTATGGTTAGAAAGGAGTTTCCGAATGGAATATTTGTCTTATGAGGAAATGCCCATTAGTAATATGACTAAATTTGTGAGTGTGACTAAATGTATGACTCTCATTCGGTTGGGACAAAGCAAGAAAAAAAGTCTATACGATATGGTAAGCACAATCAAAAAGGTTCATTGTGACTCTATTCACTTCATTTCAATTAGGTCACGACATGGACCATAGCCTAGACATTACCCATATCTTTTAGACTATGCTTGTTGCCAATTAAAAATAAACTTAGAGAGTTATACACATAAAGTTGGGATGTATTGCAAATGTTGAATTGATAGGTTGCATAATTTAGTTATTTGCAATTGGATTGGACTAAATAAATTATCATAGTACTTATTAATGATAAGCTCATTAATTAGAAGCACGACGGAGAATTAAATTAATTAATGAGATTAATTAAATTAATTGGATACATTTGGGATTTAATTATTAATGGAGATTAATACATTAATAATTAAAGAGTTTGTGGATTGGTTTATTAATGAGATTAGCGAGACCATGATCTAATTTAATTAAAAAGGCATATGCAAGAGGGCTTATAGAGCCCATACACCAAACCTCAGTGTCTCAACTTTTTAAATGAGTCTTGAAGAGTTTAAGATATATCCTTTAGCCCTAATGTTTGTGCATACCTATCAAGTAAGAGAGAGCAACCCTAAGCCACCCTCTTTAAGCACTCTCTTGTCAAAAATTCCTTAAAACCCATAGTTGTTTGTGTTAAAACTTCACAAAAGGAGTTTTGTGTAGTAGAGGAGGATCTTGAAAGCATCTCAATAGTGTAGACAAACTAAAGGTTAAGGTTTAAGACCTACAACTCTAAGGATCATGCACAAACCATTTGGAAGCATTCTAAAGGTACAAGATTCTTGTTTTATTCATATCTTCCATGTTTTGCAATATAAATGGGTGAGGTTTATTTTGTTACGTTCTACTAAATGTGCAGAATGATTTTATGTTCTAAAGATTTGATTATTGCGAGCAAACCCTACGAAAACCTAATAGTGGTATTAGAGTTACTATTTTTCTTGCAAAACCATAAAGTTTAATAATTTTTCCATGTTTCTACGTTATGAAAAAACCTTTTTAAATTGTTTTGAAAGTGATTGGAATTTAAAAAATTGGAAAAAAAATCAAATTCAAATCAAAGAACCACGACTGTAGAAAGTATATAGCATTTCACAACAGTCACTTGCAGTCATGAGAGGAGTTCTTATGATTGCAATGATGAGTCGTGCAGTCATGCCATCATTGCTGGGTTACATGAATCATGCGTTCTCATTTTGCAATTGTGGGAGGAGTCTAATGGTAGCACGGGAGGCTTCCTTATCATAAGAGGTGCCATAACAGAACCTTAGGGTTTTTGTCGTAGCCCACCTCTATCATCGCAGATAGGGGGCTTATGATTATGGTAAGGGTTCTCGTGACCATGAGCACCAAGTATGCAAAAGAAATTAGTTTTTAATTTTTATTTTTGAATTATTTTTCCAAAGAACAAAACCTAATGCATGAAATGCATTGGCTATGGAAATAGTCATTAAATAGAATTATTTAATTATACATGTGATGTATAATTGTTTGATGGATGTTATGGTTGGATTATAGACTTAGGATACTTGTGGATTAATGCATTTACTTTATTGTGGTTTTTTATGAGTTGTACAATTAATTTTTCATGGGTTGTAAGGGCAAAGCCTAGTTTTTATTTTAATTATGTAGAATAGGATTTTCCATAGTATGTCATGTGTATTAATAAAATATGAAAGATATTAAGAGTAGAGGCCAAGAGCTGGTGTTGTTCGAGGTTCCAAGATGTGACGGACTGCATGAAACCATGAAGATCAAGATGAAAGCATTCAAGAAATCCTTATATAATAGTGTAGGATTTCACGCACTTGTGCACGATCCAACCTTGGCTCGAGTTAGACCCATAATCCTTAACTTTTATTTTTGCATATTATTTGTGATAGATGTATAAGATACATGAAAATGGATAGTGTGCAAAGGGAAACCTATTTTACATGGACCTAAAAACTTCCACAAACAAACATTAAGTTATAATGGCAAATTGTTTGTTGTAGCCCTCCTTCGAGCTTAGAATTCAAAGTGTAGCTTTAATGTGTGATATCATCACATACATGTACAACTTTAGTTGCACTTGATGTGACATTTAAAGATACTACACCTTAAGTGCTGTTAGCGACAAGTAGAGTTCAAATCTAGCGAGTTGTCAGTTGGTAGGTGTAACTAAAATGAACCTAACATGTTAAAACCCAATTACATGAGGTATTGTTGGACCATTAGCTAAAGGAAATGTTGGACCACTCATGAGATGTGTTAGCAAAAGTTACCACTTATTAGGCCTAGCATGCCAAGACTTGATTACGTGAGGTATGTTTATCAATGGAATTTCTATTTTCCATCCGAGGGAGTGTAAGATTTGAAAATTTAGTGGGAGATCATTTTGATTTAAAGTTCATAATCATAATGGCGACACATTTTGATTTAAAGTTCATAATCATAATGGTGACACATATAATAACTAAACTAACAAGTCTTGGCAACTTTTTGTAGTTTGTTATTATCTCAAATAACTTATGCCTTTTCACTATTATGAATGATTGAGACCTCAATTTTAACTGGATCTAAGATAGTCAACAGTTCAAGATTTAAGAAGAGTTCTCATTCTTGAGAGAGTTAGAGACATCTTGGATACTACCATCCTAATGCGAGGGAAAGGGATTGTCTTTGAGGGGTCTAGCTTCTTAATTAGTAAGACTCAGGAGAATAAGACCGAGTAAAGGGAACCTATAATTCTGAAGGCTGATGGAAGGGCCATGAAATCCAATGCCCATGTTGGCAAAGGAACGAGTTTCTAATGCAACAAGTAGCGAATTAGAGGAGGAATTGCATTAGATGCCTTAATGGCCATAGGGATGGCATTGGAGGTATAGAATTCTTTGTTTGTGAAATATCTTATTCTGTTAGTGTGTTTTGTACATCTTAAATCTTGGATTTGGTTGCTTCTTCTCATAGTTACACTTTAAATTAGGATTTGGACAAGAGTAGATCGCTCGAGAAGCGAGAAGTGCTAATTACGGTTGGTAGTGGGACAAGTGTTGTAGCCACTATAATTAGCACTGCTTTGGTTAAGTTGTCATCCAATCATGTTTTGGGCTTACGAGATTGTCAGTTGTTACTAAATGGGCTAAAGAATATTAGCTTTGCACCTCTATTGGTGAAAGATGATTATGTATTCTCTTTCTGGAACAATAGGTGCCAAATTTATTACATAATAAATTAGTTAGCACTGCATCATTGGCAAATGGTTTATACCACTTGAATTTGGATGATAGACTAGTGAAGGATACCAATTCAAACACATGTCTTAAGGATGGTTTAAATCCTAATCACTCATGGCACTTTAGACTCGACTATGCCAGGGCTACAAGGATTAGTAAGTTCGAGAAAGATGGGCTCATTAGCCCATTGGGAGAGGAACCCTATCAACTTGTGATCCTTACATTCTAGGCAAGACGACTAGGAGATCATTTGATGAATGTGTCAAGAGGGCCATTAAGGTGTTGGAGCTAGTTCACACTAACTTTTGTGAGCCATTTAATGAAAGGAAAGAGGAGGATTTCTTTACTTTATAACCTTTACCAATGATCACCCATGTTAAGGTTATGTGTACTTAATAAGAAACAAGTATGAATTCTTTAAAAGGTTCAAAGAATTCATGACACGAGTAGAGAAGCAAACTGGCAAATATATCAAGGTACTAAGATTGGATCATGGAGGAGACTATATGAGTGCTAAGTTTGTTGAGTTCCTTAAGGACTTTGGTATTGTATCACCATTGACACAACTGGAAACTCTTTAGTTAAATGATGTAGCTGAACATAGGAATCAAACTCTATTAGATATGGTTCAATCTATGATAAGCTTCACCAACTTACCCATATCATTATGGGGTATGCCTTTTTTACCGTAGCATATATTTTGAATAGGACACACTCTAAGTCTATTCTCTTTATCAGTGATATTTTCTTTAATATCAAATTATCAATGAGGGATACATTTAGAGATATAGTTGTAATGTTATTGTTATTATTTAATAATATATTGATGATTATTGTTAGTATTTTGATAGTATTTTCATCCATGTAAATATTGAATAGCGTAAAGTATTGTATGTGTACATATGATTATGTTGAGAGGTCTTATTCATAAGGTGTTATAAATATGTGCATAAGTTTGTCTTAGTATACAACTAGTTCGTGAGTGAAACACTCAAAAAGTCATTAGAGAGTCGGTATGACTTGTACACCTTATATTTGTATAGTGAGTGTCATGTTGTTCTTGTGAGATGCTTAGATCATGCGTCACTGAAGAATGAGCATTCAGACATGACTTGTAAAACGAGGAGATATAAGTTTACTCTTTACTGTCAATATCTTACTTTCTGATTATGTTAAGTGCATGTGGAACTTAGACTTGAGACGACATAATTATCTTATGCACATGATGGTCAATGTGTTATTAGGACATTAAGGACTAATATCTATCTAAGTATGAGATAGGGTCATAAGCTTAAAGTGTCATTGCCTAAGTATGTATAAAGGCATGTGTATATTTAATAAGTGATTTGTCTCCTTACAAACAAGCAACACATTTCACTCATGTAGTTGATGCTTTTCGCGTTTGAAATCTTTGATCAAGGTAGTGTGTGATCAAAAAAGAGTTTCTGATAGAAACATTAGTCTTATGAGAAAATGTCGATTGGTCATATGACTAAGTTTGTAAGTTTGACTAAATTTATGACTCTCACTCGGTTGGGACAAGTCATAATAAAAGGTTTATACCACGTAGTATTTAGGATTGACAGGGTTCATTGAAATTTATTCACTTCACCTTGAATAGACTATGATATGGACCATAGGTTAGGTGTTATCTATATCCTTCGAACTATGCTGATTGTCAACTAAGGATGAATCTAAAGAATCTCACATATAAAAACAAGACAATGCCTTGATGCATTATCAAAGTGGTGATCACAAGTCTTCAGAAATTTCATCGATGAGGTTTAGAAATCTCATGGTGGATTTAATTTGGTTGCAATTGGATTAAACTAAATTAAAATGATTTATTCCTCATTATGTTTGTTAGTGATGAGATCGTTAATTAGAAACATGATGAGCCTTTAATTTAATTAATTAAATTAAAGAGATAAGGCACAGAAAAATTATTTTGTACCTATTATATTTGTTAATAATGGGGATTATTAATTGAAAAGACGATAGGTCTTTAATTTAATTAATGAGATTAATTGTTTTGAAGAAAATAATTCAAATAGGCTTTAATTATTAATTTGATTAATACTTAAAGGTGGAGGGGTTTGGGTTAATTTTAATGTCCATGTAAAAGTCCATGGAGCCCAGTCCACAAGTCCTAGAAATCAAAGTATAAATAGGATTGTGTCTCGAAAATAAACTGCCTAGAAGGGTTCTAAGAGAGAGTTACTATTTGCATGAACAATGCCATCACTTGCACGTAAAAGAAAATTAGTTAGTAGCCTCTGTTAGTTTTCTTTTAGAAAATTTTAAGGAATTTGTGAAGTTTTGTTAGAGAGTTATAGACAATAATTTGCTTGTATAGACGAACTAGAGGTCGAGATTTTATCTCAACTTGTGGATCATAGATAAAAACTACAAATTTTATTTATAGGGTAAGTACATCGCCCTCCCTTGGCGTTTGGACTAAATATAGATACATTCCTTTAAGTTTTACAAATTACAATGACCTCTTATGTATTGACCATGTTAACTAAAATTCGATCGAAATTGATGAAATGACTGAAATGTCGTGACCCAAAATGACTAAAGGTTAATAAAAAAAAAAACCGAACAATTACATTGCCTTTTCCTAAGATTAGGAATATATACAGTGACTCCCCTTAAGTGTGAATAATAACAAAGATCTTCCCTGCTTTAACCATGTTTTCTAAATTCCAATAAAAATTGATGAAAAGACTGAAATACCTGTAGTCTGAAAGGCTAAAGTGTAATAAGAAAAATCAAAATTATAAAATTATGAAATGACTCTTTTATCCCTTTTGGTATATGTTTTATATTTTTATGATTTACATGTCAAAAAAATAAATATTTATTTTTATATTTTTTTATAAAGCTTATTTTTAAATACTTTATATATTTCAAAAATAAGTATTACAATACCTTAATTGGTAGATATTTTAAATTAATATTTTCTAAATTTTATTAAATTTAAAATTTTATTTCATGAAATATAAATCTTAAAATATATATATTTTTATTATTTGAATAATATATTTGGAATAAGTAACAAATTTTGATTTTTTTAATTCTATAATATATAAATCTTATTTTTCATTTTTAGGAAATTTTAAAATTGAAAATTTAAATTTATTTTTATGAGTTAGAAAATAATTTTTTTGCTCTTATAAAATAAATCTTAAAAATTATTTTTCTATTTTAATTATAAATTAGAAATCATTTTACTATGTGAAAATAAATGTTAGAGGTATGCCTTTGTTATAAAACATTTAAAATATGTAAAAAATTTTAAAATAAAAAATTATTTAAACAAATAGAAATTAAAAATATGGAAATATTTATTTTTTAATTTGTAGTTTAAAGATCTTAGAAAATTTATTTTCTACCTTATAAATTTTAAATTTGAAAATATAAATTTAAAATTTTTAATTTTTCTAAAAGGTTGAAGATAAAATCTTATATTTTCTAAAGAATATAAAATTCAAATTTTATAATATTTCTCAACAACATTATCAAAAAAATATAAAAAATATATTTTATAAAATTATAATGAGATAATTACAGCGCTTTCCCCTAATATTTAGGCTTTTTACATAACATCCCATCAGAAAAATTTGATCATCCTACCCTAAAGTCAATTGAGGGTAAACTTGGATTTTCGCATGATTTTTTTTTTTGTTAACACCATCATTTTCCAACCACCTACTTGTCGGATGGACTAAACTATCAGCCAAAGAAGTAATTTAGAGGAGGTCACTCTAATTCTTCTCACCTGAGGGGCAGTCACTATATATCCTTCTAACCTCAGTGGAGGGTGGTATAATTTCTCCTTTATTTCTAGGTAATCATCTATACAACTATCTTGAAATTTATGTTTATGCATTTCATGCGATCAAATGTTGGCTTGGGATTTTATTTATTCCACTTAGTTCTCTATTTACTTTGTGATTAAAATTTAAAGAATTTTCTATCCCATACCTAATGAAACCCAACAACTGTATTAGAACCATTGCTTTTTTTCATATAAACATATCTATATACACTCATTTAATGATTTATGTTAGTTTCTCATTTGAGAATTATATAACCATGTTTTTGAATCTTTTATATGCCTAAAAAAGTGTTTTGAATTAAGAAAAGGCAAGGAAAATTTAGTCTTAGCGAATAAGAAAGAAACAATGCCGCAGCATAGTTAAGTACCACTACAAACTCCTGTGGCTGTGGGATAATGGCGCACAACCACGAGATGTGAACTCATGGTCAATGCTTGGGGCTACACCAAAGCTTTTCATGACCCTGGTGGTTGCAGTAGCAGAGAAGTGTTCTCTACCCCGTTAGGCCATGTGGCCGCGCTAAGGCTAACCAAGACCAAGGGAACTGTTCCTACTACATGAAGGGTAGCAAGTGCTATTTATATGATTTTTCAAATCCAATACATTGGGAAAGGGGTTTTCCACAAATGAGAATTAAGGCATGAGATGCATAAATTATAAAATGATTGTTCTAAATATTTTGTTGTGTCATACATATGATGTATAGACGTTGTATTCATGCATGGATGAGTAATGGATTTAGGATATATGTGGATGGTTTTTCATAGGTTTGGTTTTGGGTTTTTTTGAATGTATAATTTTTTTCTCCATGAGTTACAAGGGCATAAGCCTAAGTTTTTTTAAAGTAGAATAAGAATTATTTTTCCATGTTATGCTATGATATAATTATAATTATGAGTGCAAGAGTTGGTGATTGCTTGGAAGCTAGGGAGTTGGTGGTTGTTCGAGGCCAAGAGTTGGTGCTCGTTCTATAGTCAAAGTGTGGTGAGCCCATGGAGAAGAAGGAGTTCAAAACCAATGAAGAAATTTTGGAAAAGCCT
The DNA here is from genome assembly GCA_019155195.1 of Avicennia marina. NCBI lineage: Eukaryota > Viridiplantae > Streptophyta > Magnoliopsida > Lamiales > Acanthaceae > Avicennia > Avicennia marina. Next base: position 7,330,764 of record CM032781.1, on the reverse strand, counting down.
TGTAACAGTATAGGATTTTACACACATGTACACCATCCGATTGTCGGCTTTAATAGGATTGTAAAAGTCCATATTCATCCATGTTATTTATGTCTTATGTTTTATTGCATATATAAGACATGTGTATATCAAATGGCTAATGTGCAAAGTGAAAGAATAACACAAGGACCGAAACTTCCTTAACGATATTAAGTTATAATGGCAAAATTGTTTTTTCGTGACCCTCCACCAAGCTTAAGGTTCTAAGTGTAGTCTTAGCATCTAATATCATTGCATTCTTGGGGTCACTTGACGAGGCACATTTGGAGTTTTAAGTACATTGGATGTGACATTCAAAGGATACTTCATCTTAAGAGTTTGATGGCCACCAATGGGGCTACAAATCCAGTCAGTTGTTAGTTGGTGGGTGTGACTTAAATGAACTTGCAATACTAAGAACTATATGCGTGTGGCTTCCTTGGGCCATGGGCTGAAGTGAGAGATTGGACCGTGGATGAGATATGTTGGCAAGAGTTGCCTTATTGGGCCTATCATACTAAGAACTATATGTGTGAGGTATGCTATATCTAATAAAGACCGCAATCACCTGTCAGGAAATCTTTTTAATGATATTTCTGTCTCACACCTAAAGAAGTGTTGGATTTGAAAAATCCAGTGGGAGGCCATATGATTTAAAGTCCATAATCATTCAATAACAACATTAACAACCAAACTAATAATATTGTTTATTTTCTATAGTTATATTATTCTTAAATGATGATATTAATGCTCATAATTACTGTTGTTGAGACCTTCATGTTTATTGGAACTAAGGTAGCTAATTTGGTTCGAGGCTTGAGAAGAGTTCTCATTCCTTAAGGAATCGGTGAGACCTTGAAAGTTGTCATCTTGAGCATTGAGAAATAGGTTATCCTTGAGGCGTCAAGTCCCTCTATTAATGAGACTAAGGAGGGCAAGATCAAAAGAAGGAAACCTAATATTCCTAAGGCCAATGGGAGAGGCATGGCATTCAATGCTCATGTTGGCAAAGAAAAGAGTTTCTAATGCAACAAGGAGGAGTATTGGAGGAGGAATTGTGATAGGAGCCTCGACAGCTTGGAAGATGGCAAAGGAGGCTTGGAATATTATGTTTATGAAACATTCTATTCCATTAGTGTGTTCTCTACATCTTGAATTTTGGATTATGCTTCTTTTCACATTTGCACCTAGAGATAGGACTTAGCTAAGAGTAGGTTACTTCAAAAGTGAAAAGTAGTGATTAGAGTTAGTAGTGGGGCAACTGCTGTAGCTATTTCAATTGGCACTGCTTCAATTATATTATCATTTGGTCATGTTTTAGGTTTAAGAGATTATCTTTTGTTACCACTGGGTTTAAGAATATTATCTCTGTACCATTACTAGTAAAAGAGGGTTATGAATTTTTATTTAGAGATAATAAATTAGTTGTCACTTCCTCATTGATAAATGACTTATACTACATGAATTTGGATGTAAGCTTGTGATGAATGCCGTATCAAACAGACATGCTGCCATGGTTTGATCCCAAGAAATTATAGCATCTTAGCCTTGGCCATGCTGTAGAGGCTAAGATTAATAGGTTGGAGAAAGATGGGCTTATAGGCCTATTGGAAAAGGAGTTTTATCTAACTTGTGAACCCTGCATCTTACGCAAAATGGCCAAGAGTCCATTTGATGGGCATGTCGAGAGAGCCACATAGGTGTCAGAGTTAGTCAACAGCAATGTTTATAGGTGATTTAATAAAATGGCAAGGGAAGAATTTCACTACTTTGTTGCCTTTACCAATCTTTAGGTATGGGTATGTGTATTTGATGAAGTATAAATATGAATCCTTTGAAAATTTTAAGGTATTGAAGCAAAGAAATAAATTGGCAAGTGTGTAAAGTCACTACAATCGAATCATGGTAGTGAATATATGAGCATGAGTCTATGGAATTCTTTAAGAAAAATGGTGTTGCCAAATGTAGGATTTGGACCTTATTGGACATGGTCCAATCCATGACAAGCTTCACTAACTAACCCATTTCTTTTTATGGACACACATTCCTAACAACCATCCACATCTTGAATAGGATCTCTCTAAGTCTATTCGTTTGACTTCACATGAGATGTGGAGTGAGAGAAAATCGAGCTTAAAGTATATCAAGGTTTAAGGATGTTCAACTTACTTTAAGAAGAATAAGGCAAATATGTTTGAGGTGAGACCATTTTAGAGTACTTTGTAGGGTATCCCAATGATTCTATAGAATACGAGTTCTTCCTCTCTAATGATCAAAGGATCATTATTGGTTATAAAGCATACTTCCTAGAAGAAGAGCTTGTTTAAGAAGAGGGTGCAAGTGGGACCATTTTGTTTAAGAAAGTTGAGCATAAGGAATGAAGTAAGGAACCTACACCACAACTACCTATCCAAGAAATACCTTTTATGATGTGGCCATTTCGACAATCAATTAAGGTCTCTCATGCACCAAGGAGATATGTTTATATTTTAGAGAACGGACAAGCAATTAAGGTCTCTCATAAGGAATGAAGTAAGGAACCTACACCACAGCTACCTATCCAAGAAATACCTTTTATGATGTGGCCATTTCGATAATCAATTAAGGTCTCTCATGCACCAAGGAGATATGGTTATATTTTAGAGAATGGACAAGCAATGGAGATAATCAAGCAATGGTAGATAAGGACTTAGCCAAGTGGCAAGAGGCTGTGCAGCTTGAGATGGATTTGATGTATTTGAACCAAGTGTAGACCTTACTAGATCCACCCGAGGGAATAGATTCGATTAAATGCAAGTGGGTGTACAAAAGGAAGATTAGTTTGACTAGCGAAGTGGAGACCTATAAGACTAGGCTTATGGCAAAAAGCTATAGTTAAAAGGAGGGCATTAACTATGAGAAGTCCTTTTTGCCTATAGCTATGATCAAAGTCATTTGGATACTTCTTGCAATAGCCACCCATTTAGACTATGAGATTTAGTAGATGGACGTTAAAATTATTGTTCCTTAATGGGTTCCTTGAGGAGGATATTTTTATGGTACAGCCACGGCCTTTTGAGGTCCAAGGAGAGTCTCATAAAGTATGTAAGCTTAAGAGGTTAATCTATGGCCTTAAGTAGGTATCAAAGGGTTGGAATCTTCACCTTGATGGTGCAATCAGATCATTTGGCTTCATTAGAATCGAGGATAAGCCCTGTGGGAGCGCAATCACATTTCTAGTATTATATGTAGATGACTTCTCAATGGGAATGATGTTTAGATGGTGACATTAACCAACACAAAGTTATCTAATATGTTCTCTATGAAAGACTTGGGAGAAGTGACAAACATCTTGGGGATTCACTTCTATAGAGATAGAGTGAAAGGATTGATGGGCTCCCATGCCATAAACATAGACAAGATCCTAAAGAGGTTTAGGATGGAAGCCACTAAGAGAGAATTACTACCAATTAGGCATTGCATCCATCTCTTAAAGTCCATGTTCCCATAGACAGACAATGAGAGGAGATCAATGGCTGCCATTCCATGTGCTCCAGTAATTAGAAGCTAATATATGCAATGCTATGTATAAGGCCAAATCTTACCCATGCTGTAAGTGTTATGCGCAAGTTTTAAGAGAATCCTGGCAAATAGCATGGGAATGTTATCTAGTATATCTGTAAGCACTTAAGAAGGACTAAGAGTATGGTACTTGTTTTTAGTAATGGAGAACTAAAAGTTGATAGCTGTATTGGCTTTAACTTTCAGTCAGATGTCGACGATAAAAATCTACTTGTGGATACATATTCACCCTCAATGGAAGAGTAGTGAGTTGGTAGAGTTTCAAATAGAGCATGACTACAGATCCCACCACTAAAGTTGAATATATTGTAGCATGTGATGCTATAAAGGAGGATGTTTGTATTAAGAAGTTCAATATAAAGCTTCAAGTGAACCTAAGGATGGATAAGCTATTACCACTTCACTGTGAAAATAAAGGTGTGATTGCAAAAGAAAAGAAACCAAAGTCTCATTAAAAGTGCAAACATATTGAGAGACGATATCATATCATTCAAGAAATTATTGGAAAAGGCAACATTGCCATGTTGAAGATAGCTTCAGCAAATAATGTTGTTGACCCACTTGCTAAGCTAATGACACAAGAATAGCTAAATTGCCATCCTGAGAAAATGGGTATTAGATATTATAGAGATTGGCCTTAGGGTTATACGTGTTAGAATGCAAGTGGAAGACTGTTAGTGGTATGCCCTTTAATGCCATATTGTCAATAAGGGATACATTGAGAGATATTGGTTGTAAATATTATTATTTAATAAAGTATTGATGATTACTTTTTCAATATTCTTGTAGTATGTTCATGTATGTAAATTTTTAATAGCATAAAGAGATGCATGTGCTCATATGATTGTGTTAAGAGGTTTTATTCAGAAGGGGTTATGAATATGTACATAAGGCTATCTTAGTACACAATCACTAAAACCGATCTGTGAGTCACAAACACTTTAAAGGGCATTAGAGAGTTGATATGACTTACACACATTGTATTTGTACAGTAAGTATTATGTCTTTCGGCATGAGATATTGAGAATACATGTGTGTGGATGCGTCATTAGAGATTGAGCTTTCGGACATGACTTACAAATTGAAGTAGACATATGAAGTTCACTCTTTGTTGTTAATTTCTTACTTCATTATCATGTTAATTGTGTATCAACCTTAAACCTGAGACAATATGGTTGTTTTGTGCACATGACAATCAATGTGTCATTAAAGCATTAAGAACCAATATCTATCTTAGTATGGGATAAGATCATAAGCTCTAAGTGCCATTGCTTAGGTGTGTATGGAGAAGGGAATTGTCTCCTTGCAAGTAAGCAATATGTTTATCCTATGCAATTGATATTTTATGAGATGGAAATCCTTAGCTAAGATAGTGTGTAGAAACATTAATCTCATGAGGGAACGCCAATTGGTAATATGATCAGGTTTATGAGTTTGATAAATCTATGGCTCTCGCTTAGTTGGTATAAAGAAGAGAAAAGGTTCATACCACATCATATTCATGATTGGGAGGGTTCATGGTGATCCAATCACTTCACTTTGGATGTTCTATGATATGGGCCACAAGTTAGGTGTTACGTATATCCTTTGAGTTATGTTCATTACTAGTTAAGGATGAATCAAGAGAGTTACACACATAAGAACAAGATGATGGCTTAAATCATTTGTAAAATGGTAATCAAAAAGCTTGAAAAGTCTTGTGGATAAGGCTTGAGAAGTTTCATGGTGGATTGAATTTAGTTGCAACTGGATTGAACCAAATTGAAATGATTTGTTCCTCAATATGTTTGTTAGTGATGAGATCATTAATAAGAAATATGATAAGCCTCTAATTTAATTAATGAGATTAATAAAATTAAAGGGACAAGGTACAAAAGAGTTATTTTGTACTTATTATATTTGTTAATAATGGAATTGAAAATATAATAGGTCTTTAATTTAATTAATTGGATTAATTAAATTGAACGAAATAATTTAAATGGACTTTAATTATTAATTAGAATAATAATTAAAGGTAGATAAGTTTGGGTTAATTTTAATGTCCATGTGAAAGCCTATGAGCCCATTCCGCAAGCCCTAGGAATTCTAAAATAAATAGAATTGTGTCTCCAAAATAAACAACTTGAAAGGGTTCTAAGAGAGAGTCACTATTTACGTGAACATGCCTTTGCTACTGTTTATATGAGCACTATTCACCACTTGGATGCGAGAGAAAATTTGTTGCTAACCTCCTTCGGTTTTCTTTCAAGAAATTTTCTAAGCGTAAGAGTTACAAAATTCCATGAAAGAGTTCGCAAAGTTTCGTTGGAGAGTCATAGCCAATGCCTTTCTTGTGTAGAAAACTAGAGGTTGGTACTTTATTGTGGCTTGTGGATTATAAACAAAAGCTATAGGATTTATTTTTAGGTAATCATCTATGCAGTTATCTTGAAATTTATGTTTACGCATTTTATGCAATGAAATGTAGATTGGTTTGAAATTTTATTTATTCCACCATGTTCTCTAATTATTTTGTGATTAAAATTTAAAAAATTTTGCATTTGATATCTAGTGAAACCCTCCACCCTCCACCCCATGAAAGATTGGTATAGAGGGAAGCCTGGGTTATCTTAGGAAGACTAAAACGGACAAGTTAGAGGCGAGGGCAATTGTGGGCCACTTGTAGGATATCTCAAGCACTCTAAGGGATACGAATTGTACACACCTAAGGACAATAGGATTGCCATAGGGTATTTTGCATATTTTCTTAAAGAAGAGTTTGTTCATGAAAGTGGAGTAGGTAGAACTACAGTGCTTAAGGAAGTTAAGGGTGAGGATCAAAGTAGTAAGCCCATGACTCATATTCCTATCTAAAAGGAACCCTCTGAGATGTAATCATTACAACGATTGGGTAGAATCTCTTGGGCTAGAGAGATATGGTTATTTTCTAGAGGATGGATAAGAGTCATTCATAATGAAAGATAATAATCATGGAGATAATCCTTCTATAGATAATCAAGAAATAGTAGATAAGGATTCTACTAAGTGGCTGGATGGCTATTGAGTTCGAAATGGATTCAAGGCATGTGAACCAATTATAGACCTTTGTGGATACCCGAGAGAATTGTTCACATCAGATGTAAGTGGCCCTATAAGAGGAAAATTAGTTTGACTAGAGAGGTGTAAGGTCAGGTTGGTGGCAAAGGGCCATGGTCAAAATGAGGTAATTGACCATGAGAAAACCTTTTCATTGGTAGCCATAATAGAGTCTATTCAAATTCCACTTATAATAGGCACCCACATAGGCTATGAGATATAGTAGATGAATGTCAAAACTGCTTTCCTTAATGGAATGCTTAAGGAGGACATTTATATGGTGCAATCACATGGTTTTAAAGTGCAAGATGAGTCGCATAAAGTATGGAAGCTTAAAAGGTCCATTCATGGCCTTAAGCAAGCATTAAGGAGTTAAAATCTTCATTTTAATAATGCAGTTAAATTGTTTGGCTTTATCAAGAACTAAGATGAGCCCTAGGTCTACTAGAGCATTGGTGGGCATGCAATAACATTCCTTATATTGCATGTGGATGACATAATAATTATAAGGAATGATGTTGGGATGTTAAGCTCAGTCAATACATGATTATTATATATTTTCTCAATCAAAGACTTGAGAGAAGCAACTTACATCTTCAGCATTCACATCTATAGGGATAAAGCAAAAAGATTGCTAGGTCTTTCCTAAGCCTTGCACATAAGCAAAGTATTGAAGAGGTTTAGTATATAAGCCTCTAAGATAGGATTATTACCTTTCAAGCATGGTATCCATCACTTAAAATCCAAGTGCCTAAAGATAAAAGATGAGGGGAGAAGCATGGAAGCCATTCCATATGCTTCGACTATTGGGAACCTAATGTACACAATGCCGCAAGTGTTACAAGTAGGTTTCAGGTGAATCCTAACAGAGAGTATTGGCATGTTGTTAAGTGTATTTTTAAGTACTTGAGAAGGACTAAGGATATAGTACCTATGTATGGAGATGGTGATCTAAGTGTAGATGAATATACTAATTCTAACTTCCAATCAAATGTGGAAGTTAGAAAGTCTATCTTTGAATTAATATTTACTCTTAATAGAGGAGCAGTCAGTTGGAAGAATTCCAAGCTGAGTATGACTACAAACTCTACCAGTGAGGTTAAGTATATCGAAGCACTGCATGCAGCAAAAGAGGCGATTTTGATAAGAAAGTTCGTGACGAGACTTCAAGTGGCTCTAGATGTAGATTGGCCATTGCCACTTTATTGTGATAACAATAGTGTAATTACACAGGTGAAGGAACCCAGGTCTCATTAGAAATCTGAACACATAGAGAGGCGTTACCACATTATTCAAGAAATTATTAAAAGGGACGATGTAGCCATGCAGAAAATATCTTTAGCTGATAATATGGTCAACCCACTCATCAAGCCGATGACACAATAATATTGGATATTTGATACCATAGTGACTGACATTATTAGTATTACATTAGAGTGCAAGTGGTAAATTATTAGAGATATGCCCTTTAATGCCAATAGAAAATGAGGGATACTAGAAGGGCATTTAGTTGTATAAGAACTTGTCACGCTAATTAATGAAGTATTGATTTATTCATATCAATATTATGGAAATTTTTCGTGCGTGCAATATTGATTGGTATAGACTATTTCATCTCCCATGTGTTTAAGTTAGATAGCCTTAATCGTAAGGAGTTATGAATATAGATACAAGGCTCTCTTAGTACTCAATCACTAAAATCTATACGCAAGTCATAGACACTTTAAAGGGCATTGTACAACTTGTATTTCCATGTTGAGTGTAAAGCTATGCGATATGAGATACTGAGAATATATATGTGTGGATGCACTATTAAGAAATGGAGCATTCGGATAATGACTCATAGAACAATGCCTAAGATGAATGGTTGTAGACATCCTACTTTATGATTGTGTTAAGTCTTTATAAACCTTAGACTTAAGATGAATGGTTATCTTGTATGCATGATGGTTAACATGTCATTAGGGAATTAAGGGCTAATATTTATTTTAATATGGGATAGAGTCATGAGCCTAACGTATCGTTATTTGGATGCATGTAGAGGCATATGTGATTTCAATAAGGGATTTGTCTTCTTGCAAGTGAGTAAGGTATTTGTCCTATATAGTTGGTGTACTATGAGATAGAAGCCCTTGATCATGGCAATGTATGATCAAAAAGGAGTTTTCGATAAGAACATTTGTCTTAAGAGGAAATGCTGATTAGTTATATGACCAAATTTTTGAGTTTGATTAAATCATGCCTCTTGATCGGTTGGAACAAAATAAGACAAAAAGTCTATATGGCATGGTAGTCATGATCAAAAAGGTTTATTGTAATCTCATTTACTTCATCTTCATTGGGCTACAATATAGGTCGTAGGCTAAACATTGCCTATATCCTTCGAACCATACTTGTTAATTAAAGATGAACCTAGAAAGTTACACATATAAGATTAGAATGTATTACGAGTGTTAAATTGATGGGTTACATAATTTATTTAGTTGCAATTGGATTGGACTAAAAGAATTACCATGGTGCTTATTAATGATGAGATCATTATTAAATAGAAGTATGATGGAGAATTAATTTAATTAATGAGATTAGTTAAATTAATTGGACACATTTGGGCTTTAATTATTAATAGAGATTAATAATTAAAGAGTTTTTGGGTTGATTTATTAATGAGATTAATAAATAAGAGTTCATGGGCTATTTAATTAAAAAGGTCCATGTATGAGGGCCGACAGAGCCCATACACCAAACTCTAGTGTCTCAATTATTTAAAGGAGTCTTGAAGAGTTCAAGATACATCCTTTAGCCTAAATTTTCATGCATACCCATCAAGTAATAGAGAGCAACCCCTAGCCACCCTCTTTGAGTATTCATTTGTCAGAAATTACTCCTACCCTAAAGTTATTTATGTTAGAAGTTTACAAAAGGAGTCTTGTGGAGTATAGGAAGAGCTTGCAAGCATCTTAATTGTGTAGAAAAAAATAGAGGTCGAGATTCAAGGGTCATAACTCCAAAGATTACACACAAACCATTTGGAAGCATTCTAAAGGTACAAAATTTCAACTTTATCTTATTTTATTCATATCTTTCGTGTTTTGTAATAAAAATAGGTGGGGTCTATTTTGTTACATTCCACTACATTTGTAGATCTAAAGTTTGATTTTATGAGCAAATCCTTTGAAAATCCAACAATTTGTTCCAATCTTTTGTATATGACTTTATGAATTCATCTTTAATTAGAAATTAGTATAGTTTGAAAGGTATAGGTAACGTTTAGTGTACACTCCATATTGTAGTCCAATCAACGCGAAGTAAATTGATCACATGAATCCCCTCGACCATGAATACCATACAGTATAAGCCTTTTGTTTTACTTTGTCTCGATTGAGTGAGAGCCATGGATTTAGTCAAATTTATTAGCTCGCTCATATGACCAAATTAATGTTGCCACGTTAGATTGATGTTCTATTAGAATCTCCTTTAGAATCATACACTACCTTGACCCAGCATTTTTGTCTCATGGAACTTTGATGACATAGGAAACCGACTTGATCACTTGTAAGGAGACAAATCCCTTATTAAATAAGCACATGCCTCTATACACACCTAAATAATGGCACATTAGGGTTACGACACTATCTCATAGCAAGATAGATATTAGTCATTAATGCCCTAATAATATGCTGACCACCATGTGTATAAGACCATCATGTCATCTCAAATCTGAGGCCTACATGCACTTAACATAATCACGAAACGAGATATTAATAGTAAAGAATGCAATCCATGTGTCTGCTTCATTGTTTGAGTTGGTGTTTTGAATACTTCTTTTCTAATGGTGTATCCACATACATATGTTTTCAATATCTCATACTAAAAGGTGTAATACTCATCATATAAACATAAGGTGTGCAAATCGTATCGACTCTCCAATGCCTATACGGAATGTTTGTGAGTCACAAACAAATTTTAGTGATTATGTACTAAGAAATCTTATATCCATATTCATAACTCCTTATGAATAAAACTTGTTAGTATAGTCATATGGGCCCGATGCAAAACTATATGCTATATAAGATTTACATGCATAAATAGCTATCATAATATTAATAAAAGAGAAATCAATATTTCTTTTATTAAGCAAAGATTTACATATGTAGTCAATATCCCTAACTATTTAGTATCATTTGAGTGCATCTCATTAACAAAGCAATAGTCATGGATTTAATGAAATTCACATACTCGATTATAAGATCAATAAATATTCCTCGTGAGACTAATGCCCATTAGAAACTACTTTTTGATCATGAATTACCTTTCAAGGATTTTCATGTCATAAGATATTGATCGCATAGGACACATGTCTTGCTTACTTACTAAGAAAAAAAATCCCTTATTAACCATACACCTATCTCCATAAACACATGGTCAATCGCAATTTAGGAATCATATAACCTTACAAGGGTAGATTAAGTTCTTAATGCCCTAATTAGGTGTTAACTATTATACACATGAGATATCTATTTTATCACAGGTCTAAGGCTCACTTGCACTTAATATGACCGCGAAGCAAAACATTGCTGAGAATAGGAAAGTCCATGTATGTGCTTCATTGCTCTAGTTATAATTCGAATACATCATTCCTTAATGGTACATTTGCAAACACATGTTTTCAGTATCTCACATTGAATGGTATCAACATTCACCATACAAGCATAAGGTGTGCAAGTTATACTAATAATCCAATGTTCAATTTAGAGAATCGGTGACTCGTGAACATATTTTAATAGTTGTGTATTAAGAAGTCTTGTGTCTATATTCATCACATGCTTGATTATGATTGCAAGACATTGATTAAAAAATAATATGTCAAGTTCCATTAATAATCATGAATGTTTACAACCAACGTGTCCCTTCTATTACAAAATGATTGGCATTAGAGGACAAGTACCAAAAGCTTGTAATGAAGATTTGGTATGATTGTGACATAAATTAACTTTTCCCACTGGCACAGGCATGGGGGAACCTGCACAACAACTATCATGATGACTATAGTGTTCTTAAGGCTAAGAACAACATAGTAGATGGTGCCAATAATGATGAAGTGTTGAACATTGCTTGAGTGCAAAATGAGTTTAACAATGTCAAGCAAAACTTCTACTTACTCTTTTTCAATGTTGCACATGTACTTCGAGCTTGCTCAAGTAAATAATTTAGAATCTCACTATCTACAGCCTTGAGTAGCTAAATGAACTCTTAGTGGGACACAAGGGGTGCTTTTACAATGTCTTTATAACATCGAGGCCAATACTTCAATTGCTTTGCACAAAAATTTCAGCAAGGGCTATGCATTAAAACACTTTAAGACTCACCCTATGGAGAAGTTACTTATAATATTCCTATAAACCACCACCATGTATCATAGGCAAGGATAAGGTGGTGGACCAAGGATTGTTAAAAGCTAAAATGTATGTACTTGGATTCATCACAGCATACAAAAATGAGCGCTACCACATACCTGACTACATGGACAAAACTAAGATTCATCCATAGTAAAAAAGGTTGCATAACCCTTGGCACTGATCTATATGAAACCACACCAAATGTTGCTTTGGTATTCTCAAGAAGTGGTTCTGAAGTTTGAGAGAATTTATGTTAAATTATGACCTTACAAGACATGTTGATATAGTTATAGTAATATGTGTCATTTTGCAATTTCATTTTGCCACATTACGTGGATGGCTTTATAATTTTAGACGTGGCCAACCCCAACCAAGTGGACTCAAACATGAAGAGCCAACCTTATAGGATTCAAGTCAATTACCTCAATTTGCGTTTTCTAATGTTGTTGTGTAGGTTGAAAATATGATTCATGAGTAGATTGCACAACTCCTATGGTATAACTAACGCTTTTGATATGCTCCACTTACCCTGCTTTATAAATATCCTATTGTACAATTATAGTATTTGTACTCATTACTATACAAAGACTTCTTGTCTACTTCATTGAAACACATAATGACATGAAGCATAGTAACATCAACTAGTGTGGCATGCATCTACATGATTCAAATTTTTAAATATCAAAAATAATTTTAATGAATGTGATACATGTACAAGAGAAGATGCAATATTAAACAATTGATGCATATAATATTATAAATATATATAAATATCTTCATGTTACTACAATTGCAATGATAATGTATCTAAGTAATAAGAATAATACCTTCTCGGTCATACGATCATTCTACATTACAACAAAAGCTCAATTGCTATGCACTTTTTACTATTCCATGTATTTTTCTATGCTATTAATTTTGTAATAATGCACATGTGATGAATATCCTCTCGCAACAATATCATTTAACATAGGGAAAGTATTATGCACAGGTTGTGGTGGACAATCATTAGGACACAATGAGAGCCCGTTTCTATTGTTATCGCTAAACACTACGGGTGACCATCCCCTAACAAATAAAGCTGTCATCCCCTCTTGCATTGCATGTAGCACATTTGCTTTCTTGTAGGTTTGGCAGGGAGTACATGTCCAAAAAGGTGATCACCAAGATCAATATCTTTTATAGCTACTACTTAGGATTCATTATGTTTTGTGATTTGTCAAGCAACACATAAAACCTCAAAATGAATAATGTTTAGTTAATGCGTAGTATTGGTAGATGCTCCACTTTTTTCCACACACATACAACTACCCGCTACCTTTCATGAATTGCACTTCATTTTTGCATCACATATTGCTTACCTTATCATTTCGTTGTAATGTAGGAGACCTTATAGCAATGATATGTTAAAACTATATGTCAGCCAAAATTTGACATTCTAGACTATTAGTAAGGATCCAACATAGATGCATCACCTACCTTTGCCTTTGCTAGGGATGCATATGGATATATGCTAATATCTTTGTCATTTGACACAAGTTGTTAGGCACCTCACCAATGGCCCTACCAACCTATGTTAACTGACTTGACTAAGGACATTGATTAATATATAAAACCCAAATATGGAGATTCTAGCATCGTGCCTATCTTATGGTTCATGTTAGGTTGTACTCATTAATCAAGTGAATAAGATTTTTCAATTTGGGAACTTTCATACCCTGCTCTATGGATTGCATTGATGGGGAAGCTAAACGAGTATTATTTAAGTATGTTGTGAAGTATTGGGGGCCTTCCAAAAACTATCATAAATGATCATGACTTGCACTTCACAAGGAAGCTTTAGACAGAAATATTAAAGTTGCTACGGACTCCACTATGCTTTTCACCATTTTTCACCTAAGATGGATAGGTAGCTAGAAAGGGTGAAGTTACTTAAGATTACTTGAGGCATTTGTGAGTGTCAATCAATGGGGTCAGGCCAAGATACTAGGCATAGAAAAAATTTCCTACAACTTGCAAAGAAGTAAGAGCATCAACAGAAGTCTGGTTGAGCTCATCATAGGGTAACAATCAACTATATCATATATGTGGAAAGAAGGACTCCTAGAGTAGTGAACATGGCTAAATCGTGGGTGGAATGAGTCGAGTTAAGACTATCTAGCTTGGAAAGAACACGATTGAAAGCAAAAAAGCGGGTAGATGAGAAGAGGCAATCTCAGAATATAAAGTAGGGGATGGAGTCCTAGTGAAGCCACAACCTCAACAATTTAAGGTATTGTAGAGCATTCACTAAGCTCATGACGAAATATGAAGGACTGTTCTTGGTGATCGTTAAGGTATGTAAGGAGTCCTATTGACTAGATCTCTCACATTTGTTAAAGATTCACCTGGTCTTTCATGTAAGTTAAAGTTTTATTATGAAGACAAGAAAGACCTAAGTCGAAAGTATTCATACTAAGCACCTCTGGTTGTGACCTTGTCTTACGATAAGGAAATAGAAGAGGTGTTGACACTGAAGGTTATAAGTGAAGTGTGACACTGTATACACAATACTTGATCAAGTGGAAGGGACTACCCAAGTCTGAAGTATTTGATAGCTTTACATTAGTAGAGTTATCTTAGTCACTTTTTGGGAGTAAAAATGGTTGGGAGTTCAGAGTTTTTGTGTTTTTCAAATTTATTCCCATTATGTGTAACTTTTTTCGCATGTGCCTTTGAATTGTCTGAATTTTAGCCAATTTTAAGCAAAATTTGTGCTTATACTGAGTTGGATTGTGTTTAGGGATTTCAAGACTAAAAATGAAGAAAAAAGATTTGTAGAAGTGGACATAGGAGAAAAATGGAAGTGAAAAAGGTCAAGAAATTGCTCACTTTTGTCTTGCACCACAGCCATGCACAATAGAACCAATTTTAGTTTACCTTTGTTTCACACCCACAAGCCATCCATAACTGAATTGAGTTTTTGCTTGCTAGTTGCCCGCCTTTAGGATGCCGGCAAACGAAGAAAGGATCAATTTTCAGAGATAAAATTTAGGAAAAGTAGGGGGAAAGAAAAAAGAAGAAGAGCTTTACCAATTGGACTATCAGAAGTGGAGGAAAGACGTTACTAGAAGCCGGGATTGGCGCAGGAGATTATGTATGAGTTTCCTTTCCTATTTTTGTTCTACTTTTTCTTCTTGAGTTGTACAGTTTGTTGTTGAAGTTGAATATTTTTTGTTGGGACATATGAGTCGTCAATTTTACTGCAAGGTTATTGTATGAGATGCAAAAAATGACTATGTTTGATCGTACTTATTTTCTTTTTAGATTGGCCACTTCATAGTTTCATTCAATTGCCTGAATTAACTTGAAAATAGTGATTTGTGCTGAAATTAATCAGTACAAAAATACATATTATGTTATTAAAGGAGCCTAAAAATGGAAATTTGGTACAGTATAAGAAAATGAAGTTTAGTGACAAAATATTAGTTTTAACAGAAGTGTTGTCACTACAAACATAATGTAATTTTGTCACGAATTATTAAAAAGAGAGGCCTTTAGTATGATATTAATTTTTGTCTCTAACGGTAACCAAAATATGTCTCACAAGTATGTAGTTACAACATTTACCATTGTCACTAATTTTTCAAAAGGGTGACTAATAATGACAACATCAATTTTTTTCATTAAGTGTGACCATAATTTTGCCACTAAAACTATGTGGTGGTGACAAAAGTTATTATCATAACTAATTGCTAAGAACAGTGATCATTAGTGATAAGATTAATTTGTGTCACTAATTGTGACTAAAATATTGTCGCTAAAAGTTTGAATGTAATAGCAATATTTACAATTGTCATGAATTATTGAAAATCATGACTATTAGTGATAATATTAATTTTTGTCACTACATGATTAGCACCACTTAATGTTGGCAGGAAGCTAATGTTGCCGCTAATTCAAATAAAATGGCAATACATTTATTTAACATTTTTTGTGATGACTTAAAAGTTGTTACTCAAAACTTGATAGCAACAGTGGCGACAAGATATATCGATTTTTAAAAATATAATAAAATTTCAATATATTAAATTAAATTTATTGTATTGAAAAATGAATTTGATCTAGAGTCAATAATCTTAAAAATTAGCACAAATTTTGTGCTCTTTGTTAAATTTTCCACCATCATTTTTTAAATCGTTGTAAATTTTTACTCAAAATAATTATATTAGACTTAAGAGTCTTGGATATACAAGAAATGAATGTTCAGTTTTTAAATGAGCAATCTTCCATATTAACTCTATAATTAATATTAAAAATATTTTATTAAAAAATTTGGGATAAATTTAATAATAATATTTATGGTAAATCAAAAAATAATTCTAAATAACTTAATATATCACAAAAATTTTATATGATAAAAAAATCAATCAATCGATACGATTGTTCTCATTGTGATAGCTAGTAAGTACAGAACTAATAATATATTATACTATATTATATATCATGAAAAAATTTCAATATTAAATTATGTTTCATACTCATACTCATATTCAACATAAATTATTTTACTCTTACTCAACCTATACCCATGATGATTGGCAGGTACCAGTATTGTCGTGCACCCCTATCAATACCCGTAGTGTTAAATTTAGATCTTACACCCCTTACTCTACATGATGCCAAACCTTGGCCAGTTAAACTCGAATACTTCTCCCCTCTCATGATCTCACTCCTCAATTCTCCATTGAATGCTTTCACCTTCAACCCTTCACCAGTCTTTAACCCTATAATAACTCTTGATGCTTCATCCTCATTTGCAATCATCTACCTTTGCCACCGCCGTAAACACCCTGCAACATCATCTACATGCTGTTGTTTCTGTTCTTATTTTTTTATTTTTGTGAATGGACTATTTTGTTTTGTAGAAATTGATACATAAGAATAGAGATGGGTGACTATTGGCTTAAAATTAAAATCTCATGTACCCTAGCTACGGAATTAACTTTCTAAACTTAGAAATTTTATAGCATATATTGGAGATGACCATTATTTGGTTGATGTTTCTGAAATTTCTAGTCTACTTACTAAATCAAAAACTAATGTTTAGAGAAATCTTTTTATCAACAATATCTAAAGGCGGTCTACAGTGAAGCTAGAACTGAACACAGTTGAGTTTTGAATGTCAAACCCATTTTCAGATATAAACTATGTATTTATTTTTTCTCTTGTTGGTTATACAAAAAATGTGATTTTGGTTGTGGTGGAAAATTTTCACACAAATGCCTAGACCCGGCAAATTGTCCTTAAATTAAATGAACTTTGGCCTCTGGGATATACTAGATTTCTTAAAGTAAATAGTTGGTAACTTTAATAAATCTAATCTTGGTATCACATAAACTTAAGTTATGAATTGGTTTTAGTGGAGACTTGAGAGAAGAGTATGGTGTAGATGATTTTATTATTTGAAAATGATACGATAATTATTCCATTAACGTGTAAGTCATGGACTCTATAGAATTGAAGTCATTTTCATTAATTTGTATTTCTATCTCCAAACTGGTAATGCTATACCATTGAGAAACTAATGCAGGTAATGGCAGGGCCATAGTTTACACCTAGGATCGATTTTGATGTAAGAATTCAAGTTGATAGGTGAAATATTTCAAGAACGATTTCCACTATATCATTTCAGTTAATCTCCATTGTATCATTCCATTTAAGTTGTGGTTGTATGATTCCTTTCCTGCTATGTCGTCGCTTCAAGTGCACGGGCTTATAGCTAAAAGATAAAGTGTATTGAGTAAACACTGTCAATATGTCGGATCAACTAGCCTTTTGATAACTTTGGATTTAGTTAAGATTCAATCCTTGTTTGATTGTGTGATTTTTTATTATTAAGTTTTTTATAGGAAAATGAGGCTTGAGTACCATATGTCAAATCAACTAGCCTTTTGATAACTTTTGTTTTAGTTAAGATTCAATCCTTGTTCGATTGTGATTTTTTATTATTAAGTTTTTTATAGAAAATGAGGATCAAGTACCATTACCTGATGCCATATGATGGAATTTTTAGTTATGTAGATTATTCTATTCATGTAACTCCTTGTGTTAGAATAATATTATTTAAGTACACGTAATGTCAGCTTAGTTCAACTCATTTTAATGGCTTTAGACATCTTTAGATCTAAAAAGTAAAATCCAAAACACAGCATAAAATACAACTTTCTAATTGTTTTTCACACGATTTTCTTTCAATTGTCGTCTTTGGATATTTTTGGAATTGTTTAGTTATACGTAGCTTGATTTCCATGAATAATTCATGTTGGTTAACAAAGCTTTTTTTATTTATTCTAAAGGTTTTATTTTACTTTCTTTTAATATTCAATTTGTGATCATTTGAAGTTGCATTTTCAGTCACATTTTCTAATTTCTTGTTTTACATTAGTTTAAAAATTCATAATGTGATCAACTATGACCATAGGCAGACAATTTCTTAGAACTTCAAAACCTAAAATTAGTAATTGTTTGGATTTTTTGCTTAAAAATGGTAGAGTTGAGTAGCACATTTTGTTTGCACATACAATGTTATGTTGTTGCACTTGATTATTTGATTTTATGTTCTACACGTCATTACTTATTTCTCATGTATCGCCAATCTTTATTTGAATTTCTCATGCATTTGTTTTGGAAAAATAGGTAGTAGGTCAATATCTAATTTAGTTTATCATGATTGCTTTGTGAACTGATTCATATCTAACCACATGACAAAGATTTTGACTAAGCTAATTATGTTGGTATCTTAGTGCAATGATCCCTCCTTTGCCATTATCACAATATGGTAATGTTAAAATTAAATACACATTTCCTATCTTTAGCACCCCTTAATTTATTATGATATTCATGTATTTGCATCTAAAATGCTCGAAGTTCTGCATAGGCTACCCATTTATTACTTAGATTTTCTCTAATGTTATCTTCTTGTTGGTAAGGAAAAAATATGGTTTATCATCAATGGATTTGCCTTCTTGACATTTGCTGGTAATGGGCAATGAAGGATGCGATCACGGACATGCATAGTAGAGATGTAAGAAACCTAGTCACCTCACTAAACAAAGCTCAGTCAAAGATGGGAGGTAAAAATCTTAGTCACGAGGATTTAGTGAATGTTATTAATCTTCCAGTGGCTAAATTGTGATAACGCTACATTATAACACCTTTTTTATTTTCTATATTTGACATTAGAGACATTGAGTTTTACTTTCCACATAATGAATTCAATTTCAACTTCTATTTTTCTATAACTTTTTTAATTAATGAAATTTATTTTCTATTCTTCTATTACTTCTAAATTAATTGTCACTTAATTATGTAAAAGAATTAGTACAATAGTAATTATTTTTACAAATCATAACCTTTTAGAAATTACAAAATTGTGAAAATTGAAATTTTAGTGGTGATAATTTATATGTCACTAGAAACATCAAGTTTTTGAAATAAAAATATGTCATTAATGTGTTAGAATTAGTGTTAACAACTAAAACTTTTTGAGGTAAAAATAGTGTATGACTAAAGCATTAAGTTCTAATGACAATAAATATATATCATTAAAACTCCAGGTTTTTTTGACTACATTTTATGTGACTAAAAGAGTGGTTGTAGTGACAAGTTTGATTGTGGCTAAAAATATGTGTATTAGTGATGATTTACTTTGTCGTCACAAAACTTTTAATG
Source organism: Avicennia marina (assembly GCA_019155195.1). Taxonomy (NCBI): domain Eukaryota; kingdom Viridiplantae; phylum Streptophyta; class Magnoliopsida; order Lamiales; family Acanthaceae; genus Avicennia; species Avicennia marina. Next base: position 7,311,001 of record CM032781.1, on the reverse strand, counting down.
AAAGAACTTATAGTGACAATATAATGACCACATTTAACATCATCACTAGATATTTATAGCGGCAATATTTGTACATGTAGTGACCAAGTGTTTTACAACTAAAAGCAATAATTCTTGTATTGTCATAAGAATTCTATTATTGTCTTGAACAATTTCCAATTGTGATTATAGAATGGTGCTAATATCACATTCAATTTCCAATTAGAATTGCATGAATTGACTTGAAATATGCTGATTTATGCTAAATGAAAAGACAATAAAAGTAAAAATCTTATGTTGTCATGAACAAATCTAATCACGACAATAAAATGGTGCTAATACCACATTTGGTTCTCAATTGGAGATGCATCAATTGAATTGAAATATAGTGATTCATACTAAAAAATGACAACAAAAATTATGAAGTCAAGGAAAATGATTAATCAAAAATACAGTTAAGTAATTTCATGAAACACAATAGCATTGGACTCTTCTAATTGAATTTCTTCTCTTGAAATTGTTTGATTAAGTGTTGCTTGATACTGTTTGTTAATTTTTATTACTGAAAAAAGTTATAAAAAAAAATCTCAAATCATCCAACTAATTGCAAGAGTAATAAATTTGATAGATATAAAATTCATTCATCATGAGTTGATACTCTATTTAAACTTTATTACTTAATTGACCTCATGTATTTGCAAGTCAAAACCCATTTAGGGAATCTAAAAAACACTTGTGGTAGTTCAAAAAGCAACTCCAAGCACACGAGGAGATGAGAGCATTGTCAATAGGATGGGAAGGATGTCAGGCCTCGCAATTTTCAAGCACTCAAAAAGTTTGCTTTTGTACATTGGTATATGGAGGTCACCTAAAAGTTTTTTTTTGCACTAAGAACTTGTATACATAGTAATTGTTAGGATATCTTGAATGTTGTAGGTACTTAGCATTGTGTAGAAGTATCATAGAATAATCCCAAAATGTGTACTAGAATGTTCTAGTTCATGGAACAAACCTAGATGCTCATTTTCTACCATTGGATCACAATGATCTCAACCATCCATTAGAGGAGGTGGACAGTACAAAAGCCCTTAGGAACTTCATTTGTAACCATCGGTTGTAATCAAGCATTTTGAATAATACAAGTGTTTTTTCCTTAAAATTTTTGTGAGTTCTTTACTTTATTTTGCTATATTTTTGAGTTCTTAAACACATTATTCACACTCTAGCACTTTTCACTTTAAAGAAGCGAAGTAGGATGACTTAACTAAACATAGGAGATGGTTAAGGTGTTAAGTACCGTATAACAAAACTTGTTGAAGGAAGGTTGTGAAACACAGCCTTCAATGCTTGTAGTATTTTTCCCTTTACATCCAGTGGTTTCACATCCATACTCAACAAACAAAAGTTACTAATTTCACTTCAAATTTTGACGATGTTTATATTTGGCATTTCACATCTTTTACAAATTTAATTAAACCTCAATACATTCATAGTACTGACCCTAAATTTCTTCAAATGTTCACAATCAACAATTCCCCATAAATGCATCAGAAATTTACACATTCGATAGAGATATAACACATTCCTATTGAAAAGCAACTAGCATTGTCTATGGACAACTATGAAATTTATGATGAATAAGCCTAGATTGTTAATCAACCATGTGGTGCAGGGACATTACATATTTGAAAGAACTAATAATAGTACTAATAATGTTACAATACATTTAATTAGAATATTGAAACATATGAAAAAAGAAATAATAGATACTCACAATAGTAGTAGTAGTAGTGACGATGACAATGCAAATAATAAATAGCAATATTAATAGTAATAACAATAACAACATCATGATATGTGTTTTCTCAAGCTGTATTAATTTTTCCTAAAATTTTCTTCCCACTTTATCCTCAAAAAATTGATCTCCTAAACAAATGTGTTATCCAATCACAACATTAAAATTTTAGCGACATATCATATAAGTCTAGCACTTCTATTTGTGTAAAACCCAAATATTTCAAAAATATTGATCTCTTATTTTAGTTATACTATTTCTTAATGATCATACCATCTTATGTGATTATGGAAGCATAAGATAGATTAAATAAAAACATGACTTGAACCGGGATTAACCTTGTTTGTGCAAATTGTGGGAAACAACCTAGACACAACAAACTCAAAGAAGTCCAGTGAAAGACGACCACAACCGCACATCTAATTGGTTGATATGCCACAAATCATTTAGGGACACCTTGGAATGACTTGATTAGGATTATATTTCACAAGAATTTAGAAGACACTCACTTGCAAGAAAAAACAAATGAAAAATGTAATTTATTATTCAATAATCAAAGATTGTTTAAAATATGCCAAAGCTCCTATTTTTAGTGTTAAACCTAAAAAAATAATCTGAGTTTACGTAGGAAATAACTTAGAAAAATTATAATTTAATTGTACTAAAGAATCCTAGCTAAAACAGAAAATTTAATTGTTTTTGCCTGCATCACGATCGAAATCGGGGAGGCTCTAATTGAGTCAAGCTTTTTTGGATTGTTCCTAGCTTCCATCAATGTCAATCTAGGCTTCTCTAATTCATCTTGACTTTGTTTTGATTGATCTGAGGTATGCTACCTCAAATCGATCTTCATATGGGTGGATCAATTTGCATTGGCCCTAAACGATTTGAATGGATCGCAATTATAATTATGGAAGGTGTGAAATTCAAGAATGTCAATTTGTCCTCCTTAGATTGATCATCCCTATCCAAATTGATATCAATGTCAATCTATGATACTTATGATTGATCTAATTGCCTTGAGATCAATTCGCTAGACTTCAAATATATCTATTGCACTGTAATCAACATTTTAGAACCTCATGAGCAACTTCTATCTTGATTTCTTTGACTTTAAAAGCTCCAAATTCTTTCCAAAATGACATTTTTCATCCAATTTGTCTCCTTTAGCTCTAAACATGCATTCCCAAGTCCAATTTCATGCATGACTTTATCTGGATCACATCATGCCCCTTCTCTTGAGGATGAATTGTCTCCAAGTCTAGAATATCTTTGTTAACCACATAGAATAAATTCAAATAAGAAATTGTGTAGTTTAATACTAACAATATTCTTACCTCACAATTTCTCTTTGCTACTTAAACTTGTCATGGCCACGTAAAGTTTCCCTAACTTCGACAAGTTGAGAATTTATTCAAATTTTCTTCAAGCCTTGAGTTGATACTAGGGTTAAATATAGTTATGTGGAATGACCTACTAGTTCCCTCAAGTGAAAACAACCTTGTCAACAAAATAGGATCATATATTGAAGGACTCATTCATCCTTGTTCAAACACAATTCTTTGAAATTCAATTGGTAACACATATCCTTGCCAACTTCCAATAAATACCACCCTAAACTCACAAGAAAAATAATCTTGAAAAGCTAACTAAACTTTGGTAACATGTAGGTATTTAGATAGGTTAGCAACATTATATTCTAATGGTCTATCCTCGTCAACATAATAGTCATGAGAAATCCTGTCATGAGAAAGTAATTCATGCAATGGGTAATGAGTCACACTAAGGCTTTGTACCGTCCCATGGTCATCATAATTCTTATATTCCAACAAATCATTCATAGAAACCCCTGCAACTTGTTCACATTCATATGCGCCCACATAAGATTCAAATAGATGATAACAAATCACACTAATGTACTTTATGAACTTAACCATTCTACAACTTATGTAATTATGTGAATCATTTGCAAGACTTTCTTCACCTTGTCTACAAGCGTAAGCAATGACATAGATTTTAAACACAATAGAATTCGTAGGCTCAAACAAGCCATACATAGAAACTTCAACATACATAATCTTTAATATATGATTAAACACACACCTCTCACAGTTCTTTAGCCTAAGGCATCCTTGTCGAAGCCTTATCATCTTTATGATTTGCAACCACCAATAAAATTTTTTTAAAAGTAGTGGACCTTTGGCAACACAAAACTTATAGTCAGGTACATCATACAAGGAACAAGAGATGAAAAATTTACACAGGTGATAGTCATCAAAGAAATGAAGTCTATTGTGCTTCTATTCAACAAGTGATACTGTTATTGCATAATCAACATAATATAAACTCCTAAATTCTACTTGTAAAAACCATGCACATGATTCTAAGATATATACTATGTTTGTCTTATGATTCACATGCAACTCTCTACATTTTAATCCACTCAACAAATTCTATAGTTACAAGTCACAACTTTTAAAAATCCATCGAAGTTCCTCAATAAACATGGAATTAGAGTTTATAAAGAATTATATACATGCATGATGAAATACAACACTTTTGACAACTTACATCTTTCCATCACATAAATACATATGGACTTACCAACTCTCTTATATGTACTTCTTTAGTTCGATGTTGGATTTCCATGGAAAACTCTTTCCTAAAATGCTTGTAGTACTACAAGAAAGAGACAATAAAAGACAAATAATGATACAATGGGTTATCAAAAATATTTTTCTCACCATAAGCGCTCAAAATTGGTCTAAGCTTTAAGACTCTCTTCTCATCTTTTGGTTTTGCTAACTCTATTTCTTCCTTTTCACTTTCTTCATCTTTTTCCTCCCTGTCTTTCATCTCATACCTACTCTTTTTCTTTTCACTCTCTAATTATAGCTCATACTAACATTCTAAATATAATGAATTTTCTTAAAGTAACTCTAAAGAATAGAAAGAAGGTCAAGAAATATCTTATGCAAGAGTACAACACTTTTATATGGATAGGGAATTTTCATGATGTATTTTATCACTTTTTAGTCTCTCAACTTCTTAAGATATTTCTTCATCTTCGTTCTACTAATCCGACTCATTCTTGACTTACACAAACTTTTTCATTTGATAGCTCATTGTTCAAAGATAGTTTTCCATCACCATTGCTTCCTTCCATCAACAGTAACTTTACCTCTCCTTTATTCCCCTTATGGTTAGTAATATTTCCAACATCATAATTATTAGAATAAAGATATGTACAAGTTACAATTCCTATTGGCATAGATTTAGTACCAATTGTACTCAAGTTTGATCTTCCGTTAATGGTCTCCTAAGTGTTGTGTTGAGTAATCCTTCAAACACCCCTTCACTTTAGCCATCATTTTACTTGAATCGCTCTTTCTACCATATTGTCAATTTCCTCATGACAGCTAAGCTCAACTTTCTCTATAAACTACTCATTCAATAGTTAAAAAATTAGTTCACAATTTCTTTAACATCTTCTACCACATTAACTTTCGTCTTCACTAATTTTGACTCATCATAACACTCCTCAACACTTAAACTTCCTTGAGTTAAATTATGGACTTTGCACACATGTGTTGGTAAGTATGACATGTGCTCTTATTTATCACCTTCATCAATTCACTCTAAGCAATGACTTAGCATTCTCCATGTCTAAACCTGCTATCAAAAAATTCATACCACCAAATTTCAGCATAACCAATGAATGTAAAGGTGGCTAGTTTCACCTTTTGAGCATATAAATATTGATGAGAATCATAGAATAGTTTTTTCCATCTTTTCCATTCCAAATATGCATCAGGATTAGAATGGCCTTGAAATGAAAGATGGTGAATATGACCCTCTTCAAGGATTCATCATTATCACAATCTCACCTTAGTTGTCTCCTAGGGATATCATCATCCTCAAACATATCAGCAAAATTAGAATACTCATCATTAAAATACCTGCGCCATCTGACTTGGCGTATAGGTCTATGCTGCGAAGGCCCAGTTGAGGCTAGTGTACGTACGAATAACCAAAGGTCTAATCACACTTTCTAAGGCTAGAAAGCTCATAGGATCTATAATGACACTTGTGAAGGAGTTTCAAGAAGCATTTAGGCATGTAAAGAAGCTTATAGAGCCTAAAGAATGTTTGTGAATCAACACGATGCAATACAAGGAAGAAGATGACATATGGATAATGTCAGGAGAGATCTTAAGCAAAGTTGGATTAATAGCAAAGATGGCAGATCAATTTGAGGGAGGAATAGATTGACAGTGCATAGAGAAACCTTCTAGAAATATGATCTAACATGACTTAGATTGATACAACAAAGCTTAGATCCACGTTGATGTCAATCGCACTAGAGTCTGCTCAATATAAAGAGGCCTGATCGATACAAAAGGATGCAACCAACTTTCTAAAGGTACTATCTAAAAGGGATGGATCGATCAAGATTGATTTGAAGGCTAGAAAAACTACTGCAAGACTGGAGAGATTGATGGTACTGATAATGTGTAGTGAAATTGATACCTCATTTAGACAGGATTCTTTCTCTAGTTTTCAAAGGACTTTTTTAGATAATCATGCATGAATTTTATTTTTCTTTTACCATGCTTTAGATGTATAAATAAGTCTTTTGACTTGTGGGAAACAACTTTTGACCTTGACTACTTAATAATAATTCTCCATTTTCTTGAATTAAGTAATCTCAGTTTCTTGTGACATTTTCCCCAAACTGAGTTATTCCAAGTACTCTTTGAAAGATTCATAATGTATCAACATAAAGGTGTGTTGGTTGTACCTGTATATCATTCAAGTTCTCACAATTCCATTGCATTTGAGTCGTATCCTATGGTTTGAAAAAAACAAGATTCTCCTGGGTTTCAACTACACTTATCCAATCTATCCTTATGCTTCTGTACACACGTTAGTTGGCATCAAGGCGGGCTATGTTCGATTCTAATCTAGTGCCTGATCCAATTATCACTTTTGTTTCCTTAGTATCTTTCTTGATTCTTCTGGTCCTTTCTTTTACATCTTTACTCCGTGAATTCAAAAATATAAAGAAAAAAATTTGCTTGATTGATTTTTGAGTTTTTAGTGAGTTCTTTGTTTTTCTTATTTATTGGTCATTGAGTTGTTTGATATTTGTGGGGGGAAAAACAAAATAAAGGAGTTACTGTGTAGAAAAATGGGGTGATGACAAAAAAAAATTGTTGAAAATTTCTAATTAACATTTGGAGTTGGAAATTTGAAAAGAATTGAAGTTCAAATTGAATTTTGGGTAGAAGAATCAATTTTGCTGGAAAAACCCTAGCAACGATCAATCATGCATGTTTTTGGATCAGTCGAGCCTTGATTTGTGCTAGAATGATTCTACTGAGCCTCAAACAAATTGATCACACTTGCTTCATTTAGCTTGAGATCGATCTCATCTGAGATCAATCGCACGTGTTCTATTTATCTCCGGATCAGTCTCTTTGCCTTTAGATTGATCTTATAACCTATTTTTAGTCTCCAGATTGATCAATTTGTGTTTAGAACGATCCTATAACTTAGTTTTTCCTCTTTTTTACAAACTTACATCCTTTTAGGGATTCGTTACTTAAGTTTTCTAGGAATAATTGGAATTTTATGAGGGGTGTGCAAGAATTAAGCTGGTAAGTTTATTATTTGAGTACTTTAGTGTGTGAAACATGAGTGAGAGGTAAGAATTAATGATTACATCTTGTCAGGTAAAAGTACACTCACACACACAACACATTTCCTATCTTTATGCATATTACTCATTTCAAGATGTCTAGGGAATTGAGTGTTGGAGATAACACATTCAACTTGAAGTAATTGATGGACACCTTAGCAAGCATCAACTAATGATCAGAGAACTTTGAGGCATCTCATGATACTGCACAAGGTAGTTTAGTACCTCATGGTGAATGAAGTAGGGAAGAGACTGCCTAGGCAAGATCGACCTACACGCCAGGAAAGGAGAGAAAAGTATGTTAGTGATGATAACTTTGACTTATCTAATGATTTTGAGAATTATGATGGCCTTGGGAGATGGCCTCATCGGAAACATTTGGAGGATAAAAATTCAAAGGGTGTGAAACTCACCATTCTAACCTTCCAAAGATGATCAAAACCCAATAAATTCTTTGAATATAAGAGGATAGTGAAGCTTGTCTTTGATTTTCACTGTTACTCAAATGCTTCAAAGGTAAAACTTTCTATTGTTAAGTTTGTAGATTATGCTATAATTTGGAGGGATCAATCATACATTACTAGGACGAGAACTAGTGAGTGTCTCATTCGCATTTGGGATGAGTTAAATGTGGCGATGTAGAAGAGATTTGTTCCTAGTTACTAACCTGGACACGAGAGAGTAGTAGTGTAGAAGGCCATCATTATAAAGACATGGAAATGACGTTGATGAGGGCCAACATTGTGAGGGATAAAGAGACCACCATTGCAAGGTTCATAGTGGGTTGAGTGCAAATGTTCTTGAGTTGCACCTTTACATCGAGTTGGAGGACTTGGTGGAGAAAGCCATTAAAGTGAAGAAACAACTTAAGAGAAGGGATGAAAATCAATTGTGTCTGAGCACCACTTTTAGGACCATTCCTAGGTGAAAAGAAAAGGCAACCCATTGGAAACTTAAGCTAAAAGTAGCACCTATAGTGGAGGGACCTACGATACAAACTTATTCCAAGTTTAATTCATCTATACACGTAACATGACATTATGTGTTTTAAATGCCAAGACTAAGGGCACATTTTAGGTTATGCCCAAGTAGGAGGACCATGATGTTAACTAACAGGCATAATGCCCAAATAGGAGTACCATGATGTTTACTAACTAAGGACATAGTTACGAATAAAGAAGGAAGTCATGGGGATGAAATGCCACCATTAGAGAAAGTGTCTTCGGAGGATGATGATGAAGTATGTGTTGGTACCAAAGGTATAAATTTTGTATTCTTGCATACCTAGAATGCTCAAGAAAAGAAAGATGAGCATGAGAAGCAAAGGGAAAAATTTTCCCACAAGGTGCCAAATCCGAGGTAAAACATGTAGTTTCATAATTGATGGTGGGAGTTGTATCAATGTAGCTAGTACAATGTTAGTAGAGAATAGCCGTTACCTTTGTGAGATCACACCTATTTGTACAAGATGTAATGGTTGAATAATAGTGGAGAGGTTAAAGTAACAAAATAAGTACTTTTTGTAATTAAAATTGGGAATTATAAGTATGAAGTATTATGTGATGTTGTCACAATGCAAGCAACCATATTTTGTTGGGAAGACCATGAAAGTATGATAAAAGGGTAATGTTTGATAGCAAGACCAACAGGGATGCCTTCTATCATAGCAAAAAGATTATGCTAATGCCACTCACGCCAAAAGAGATTAAAAGAGACAAAAAAATACTTACATTAATAAGAAGAACGAGATTGACAAGGGAGTCAAGAGCGGCAAGGAAGTGAAAAGAAAAGAGAGAAAAAAAAATAGAGAAAAGAGTGTATGATAAGCACCATTAGAGATGTAAGGGTAGCTATAGGAAGTGAGAAGAGAGAAATATTGCTAATGTACAAAGAAACTTATTTCCTATCAAAAGAGGTAACATTATTCGTGCTTGAGGTTATATTATTTGTTTTGCAGGATTATAAGGATGTGTTGCAAAAGCAACTACATAGTGGATTGCTACTTGTTTAGAGCAACACCAAGTCAATTTCATGCTAGGTCAAACTATCCTAAACAAGTCTACGTATCGGATTAATCCCAAAGAAACCAAGGAGATTCAAAGACAAGTCGAAGAGTTGATCAACAAAGGATGGGTTTGGGAGAATATGAGTTGATACATGGTTTTGGTATTGCTAGTGCCAAAAAAGGACAAGTCATGGAAAACAAGCATTGATTGTAAAGCTACAAATGCCATCATGTTAAAGTATTGATATCCCATTCCTAGGCTAGATGACATGTTATACGAATTACTTGGTTTCACTATATTTTCACAAGTAGATCTTAAAAGTGATTGCAATCAAATACGCATGAAAGATGGAGATCAATGGAAATTGACCTTTAAAACTAAATTTAGGCTATATGAATAGTTGATATTGCCATGTGGACTCATAAGTGTGCCTAGTACAATTTGTTAACTAATGAATCATGTTTTTGTGTGCATCCATAGGTTGATTCATAATTATATATTTGGATGATTTCTTAGTTTATAATGAGCCCATACTTGAGCATGCTAAACATCTACATTTTGTGTTTGAGGCCTTGTGTAGGAAGAAATTATATGCTAACCCTAAGTAGTATATGTTTTGTGTTGATCATTGCAAATTTTAAGGATTTGTTGTAAGTGGATAGGGAATTCAAGTGGATGAAAATAAAGCGAATGGAATGAGAGAATGGCTGATGCCTATTACCATTTTTTAAGTAAGAAGCTTCTATGGATTAGTGAGTTTCTATAAAAGGTTCGTATGTGATTTCAACATTGTTATAATGCCTCTTTCAACAGTGATTAAAAAGAATGAGAAGTTTTAATGGGTGGAACGATAGCAACAAGCATTCGACACTTTAAAGAATAAGATTACTAATACTCATGTTCTTGCTTTACTTGATTTTTTTAAAGACCTTTAAACTTGAATGTGATTTTCTTGGTATAGCAATTAGAGTTGTGTTAATGTAAGAGAGAAGGCTTATAGCTTACTTCAATGAGAAATTAGACAAGGTAGCATTGAATCATCATACTTATGATAAGGAGTTGCACTCATTAGTGAGGGCACTAGAGACATGTTGGCACTACCTGGCATAAGCCACAAGTCACTCAAGCATTTGAAGAGTTAACATAAATTGAGTAAGCATCATAAAAGGTGGGTATCCTTCATTGATCCATTCCCATATGTGATTAAATATAAAAAAGAGGTAGATAATGTTGTCGCATAGTTATACGCTTCTTACCTACTTAAATGCTATGTTATTTGGATTTGGGCGCATAAAGGAATCGTCTGCCAAGGATGAGGATTTTGGTGTTGTGTTATAATTGACTAGCGAAGGAACCCATGAGAAATATTTACAACATGAAGGGTACTTGTTCTATATTGATAAGTTGTGTATTTTAATATGTTCCTAAAATGAATTGCTTGTAAGAGAAACATATGATGATAGACTAATGGGACACTATGGTATCACTAAGATGATACTATTTTGTATGAACAATTGTACTGACCATATTTAAGGGAGGATGTGGAAAGAGTGGTTGAGAGATACATCAAATCCAAACAGGTCAAATCTAAGATACAACCACAAGGACTTTATACTCCTTTACCTATTTCAGAGTATGCCCTGGATGGATATTTTAATACATTTTGTGTTGGGTTTTCCTAGCACAAAAAGGGTTAAGGATAGCAATTTTATGGTAATTTATATATTTTTGAAATGGGTTACTTTATTGCATATCATAAATTTGATGATGTATCTCGTATAGCAAACTTACTGTTCAAAGAAATTGTGAGATTACATGGCATGCTAAGGACCATCATTTCCAATAAAGATATAAAATTCTTGAGCTATTTCTAGAGGACTTTGTGGGGAAAGCTAGGCACTAGATTATTGTTTTTTGTCACTAGCCACCCACAAATGGGAAAACAAATTGAAGCTATCAATAGGACCTTAATTACATTATTGCATGCACTGATTAGAAAGAACATTAAGACTTAGGTGGAATGTCTATCGCATGTTTAGTTTGCATATAATAGGGGTACATATTCGTAACTCACATGTCACCATTTGAAGTTGTGTATGACTTTAATCTTTTAACCCCTTTAGATTTATTGCCATTACTACGTAATGAGCAAGTAAGTGTAGATGGTTAGACGAAAGCAATGCTTGTTAGGTAGCTTCATGAGAGACTCTAGAAGAATAAAGACAAGGGAATGAGCAATATGCGCAATCTCTCTAAGATGCCCCTGTTCAACCTTACCAATCCCTCTATCCACCGGGAGATGAGCCTCCTTAAGACCCTTAGGATGAAGAGTGACTGCACTACTACTTCTTTCGCCTAGGTTGTGTTTTACTTGTTTTATTTTCATTTTGGCTTATTTGTACTACACGAAATTAAGGACAATGCAATATTTAAGTGAGAGGGAGGAGCGTATTTTGACTTGAGCAATTGGATGTGATGAGCCCCATTTGATGTATTTTGTTATGTACCTAACCCCTTATTTTGATGATGTACTTATTTGATTGACATAACTGAATTGATGTATTACAAGACAAGTAACGGATTTTTTTTATTTATTATGGTCTACTATTTCTTTAGTTTGATGGGGGCTAAATCATATTGTACTTAATTCATGATAAATTCTTGTAAGTTTGCACTCTCTAGTTGGTTGCATGATTTAGGGATTGTTCTAGATGGCAAGTTTTCAACTTGATTTTGTTGTAGGAAGTCCTACAAATTGCACACCACACCCTCATAGGATACCTAATTTCTTGAAAAGTACTATCACATAGAAATGGATGATTTATTAGAAACATAATTCTTACCTTAATGTGCTGAAATGCCCTTCAAAATGAACAAGAATAACAAAAAGGCATGAAAATGATATAGGTATTTCTTTCAGAAATTATTTTTCTTCCTTTGTACCCTCATTTGAGCCTTATTACATATTTTTGTTGAATTTTTTTCTCCTATTGACACTATTGTGGGACTTGGCGTAAAAAGATTCATTGGATAAAAAGAGTTAAAAAAAATTGAATGACTTGAAAGAAATTTTGAAAAGAAAAGTGAGCATTTGCATAAATATTCTACTTTACTGGTTCATGTGACTTAGTAACTAGGATTGCACCTTGTTCTTTTTTGGGTAACTGATCAATAAATTATTAGTATGGTTGGTATCATTTGATTATTGCAAGTTGAGTAATGGGGGTGTGTGATGACACTTGAGCAATTTCACGTAAAAAGGCTCCCAACATTCCTAAGAAACATCAAAAAGCTCAATAAAGAAGGAAGTAAGTGTGGGGGAAAAAAGACAAGAAAGAAAAGGTGAGGTTAATTCTACCAAGTTCTAGACCTTTTTTGCTTTAGGTAGCCCATACCTTAAAGTCCATTGATTATCCTTTTGCATAGTTGAGTTTGTTGAAGAGGGATTGATTGCATTGGAATGAGTTGTTTTGTGATTGATTGCTTTTACTTGTAATAGAACCATCAAGAGTTAGGTGTTAAAGGGAGAGGTATTCGCACATACAGAGAACTTGAGGATAAAGTTGAGTTGAAACTATTGTACTTATGGATGATCTTATGAATCATGTGGTTTATTCATCTTTGTATATTGTGAAATTAAGAAAAATAGCTATCTGTTATGCATAACCTCTATTAGTTCCTTACCTGTGTGACTTAAATGGAAGTTTTTATGGATTTGATTGAATAGGGTTGAGTTTGTAAGGACTAGCAAACCTTGAGAGTGAGGGTGTGATAACTTTGGGATTACACCATTTACCTTTCCATTATCAATATTTTCTATTAGTTTCATAGCCATTATGTGTGTTAATTGCAAAGGGATTGATTGATATTGCCTAGACATGCTACTATGATGTTTTGTTAGTGTCTTAAGTGTTTTTGTATGAAATTACTTAAGTATGGAACAATTCATGCACTTAAAACAAGTTTGGAAATGTGCATGTTGAGCTTGCAAGGAAGGAGATCATGATTGCCAAGGATGGATCTGCTATTGCAAGCAAAAAATGCAGGATCCTCTAGAGTGAATAGTGTCGCGATCACGACAACCACATCTACGACTACAAGGGCTTGGAGCGCAATTGCATAGAAGAAATGCGGGACATTTTGAAATTTCAGCAATCAATTACCACGGTTGTGAGATCAAGGCATGTGATTGTGAGGCAAGCATTTGCAATTGCGGAGTGGGGATTGCAAGTGATGAGGGTTGATGCAAAAAGGCTATCGCATGTGCAAAGACTAGCACTGCAATCACGAGATTAGATGACACATGTGCGGGATGTTGTGCGACATTGCAACAAATGCAATTTTTTAGGAGCAAACTCATCTTTTCCTCCTTTACTCAACTCTACATATAAAAAGATGCCATTCCACGTGAAAAACATCATCTGAGGATGTGAAGAACAGTAAGGGCCGATTTCAAGTGGCTTAGAGAAGACTTCAAATCCTCTTGGAAACAATTACGCAAAGATTGGAAGAAATCTTATTCTCCCATCTCTTAGACTAAGAGCTTTCTTGTTTTCTTGTTTTTAAGATGATGTTGGATATGATTAATTTAGGTTTTGGTTTGTTTTGCTAAATTTATGATTTGCTAAACTAGGTTCTAGGAACTTGTGATTGTGATGGATGAATGAATGAATGATTGAATTTTCATTGATTAATTGTCTTAGCATTTGTTATTTACAATTTCTATTTTGAATTGCAATTAAAGGACTTGATCAGTCCTTTAATTTATTTGTGACTATTCGGGGAATAACAGGAGTGAAACATACACGTTAAACATTAAATTGATAATTAATGTAAGGAATTGAATTAATCACATCACAAGGGATTAGATCTAATCATTGTTAATTGGTCTAGTGTCCGTTCCTTCCTTGAGCACTTGCTAGTACTCTAGTTTCTTCTTTCATTGCTTTTCAATTTCTTTCTAGCTAATTAATTTGGCTTGACTAATAAATACTTGGTTACATTGATAAATACAAAAGCCCTTCCCTACAAATATGACATTTATGATTGCTCAATACTACCTTTTATTAATTATTACGTTGGTGTTGCGACAACATGTATCAATATAGGTGAATGTGGGAAAAAAACAATTACTAATATACCATTTTAACAATTAACGAAATAAACATATTATTAATTGATAATTTTTTTATCCCATATGGCACCCAATTCATAAGTTATTCCAATTTTCATGTGCCTTACTAAAGAAAAGCTATACTTAGCACTTGCTTCATGCCACCACCACCAATAATAATAATTAGTGTTGATGCACTCACAATGTGTGTTTATAAATATTTAAAGTGTAATTTAATTAATGTTACTAAACTTCTACAAAAAAAAATGTTTTTAAATTAATTTAATTTATTATCTATTTTATGAAGTAAAACGATGAATAAGGTAAAGCATAAAACAATTAGATTGAGGTAGAAAAAAGAATGAAATGATAAAAAAGCTACTTAAAATTATATTATCCTTTTGCATTATATATACCAAAAATTAGTGAATATTGATTTGATGTTGCTCTATGAAGTTTTGGGCCATTATGATTGAAGATTGTGTGAAGTCTATGGTTAACACATGGAGCAAATAAGAAGAACAAAAAATGGGAGAAAAGCTGTGATTTTCATTGTTAGAGAAGAAGAGTTTAGAGGTTATTGTTCCATTGCCCTGCAATTGGAAGCTTTTAGCATTTTTTATCTCCCTTGATTAGTTAACTTCTACTCTACTTACATTAATTGCTAACAAGTAAATAACCACCTTTCCTAAACACCATAACTAACCAACTCAGCTACAGCTAGGATAACACATATCACTCTCATCATCACAGACTTGGCAGAGTCGCACTTCTCACAAGGTTCCAACAACCCCCCTTAGGAAGCGGAAAGGTAATCCACCATTCCCCTCTTGTCTAAAAGAGTCTTATACTGCTGAATTCTCAAAGGTTTAGTCATTATATATGTAATCTAATTTCCAATTAGCACATGACAGGTGACAATCATTCCTTTTTGCAATTGATCCCTAATGATGTGGCAGTTCATTTCAATGTGTTTGCTTTTTTTATGCAAGACTAGATTTGCTACTATGTGTAGTATTGCTAGATTGTCACAATGTATTAAGGTTAGCTCAGGGTGCTTTATTTCTAGTGCTATAAGAATGCACCTCAACCAAGTCAATTCACCATAAGTTCCTACCATGGCATGGTATTTGGCCTGTGCAAAAGATTTGGAGATAACATTCTATTTCTTGAACCTCCATGACACAAGGGACCTTTCAATAAAAGAAACAATAACCAGTAATAGACTTACAAATATTAATGCATGCTCCCAAACCAAGTGATAAAATGCTTTGAGCCTAAGATCACCTTGAGATGGCAGTAATAATCCTTATCCTAGTAAAACCTTAATGTAGTGTAGTACTTTTTGAGTAGCTTTCATATGCAAATCAGTGGATGCTTACATAAATCGGCTCAATGTTTAGACATAAAATGTGATGTCAGGCCTAGTAATTGTCAAGTATAATAACCTCACAATCAACCTTTTATATATTGAAGGGTCTTCCAACAACTTACCTTAGTCCTTACTCAGCCTTATGTTCTACTCCATTGGGCTTTTTCTTGGTTTGCCTGCTAACATACTAGTGTTTGATAGGATGTCTATGGTGTATTTCGTTTGATTAATGTATATTTCACTAGCAATTCTAGCTACTTCTATGCCCAAGGAGTATTTTAATCTTCCCAAGTCCTTAATTTTGAACTTTTTGTCCAAGAATTCATTTGTAGTTATAATCATAGCCTCTGAATTGCTCCTAACTATAATGTTGTCATTGTACACCAATAGGGTTGCAAGAGAGCTATCTTTCTTCATGGCGAAAAGGCTATTGTCAGCTTTACACTGCTCAACTAAAAACAATCAGTGCATTAATCAATGTTGCTTTCCATTGTCTTGTCGTTTGTTTTAGACCATAGAGACTTTTGTTCAGCTTGCATACTTAGTCTAACCTCCCTTTATTATAACTAGGTGGTTTTTTCATATAAATTTCTTCATCAAGATTCCCATGCAAGAAGGTATTGTTGATATCAAGTTGATGCAGAACCCAACCTTCCATAGTAGCCACTGCAAGCAAATATCTAACAAATGTCATTTTAGCCATTGGGGAGAATGTTTCTTGGTAGTCTATTCCTTCTCTTTGTGTAAAACCCTACTACTTGTCTAGGCTTGTGTCTTTCTATGCTTCCATCAAATTTGTACTTGATCTTCTAGATAAACTTATAGCCTATTGGTTCCTTCCTAACAGGTAAGTTTGTCACTGTCCAAGTGTTGTTGTGTTCCAATGCCTCTAGCTTAGCCTTCATGGCTTCTTTCCATCTTGGATCCCATGAAGCCTCCTCATAAGTCTTTGGTTCTTCTTGAGCAAAAATTGTAGCCAAATAGCTTTGGTGATGAAGGGAGAATTTATGGTTAGTTAAAACACTTTCTAGGGGATATTTGGAATGCCTTTTAGGTGTTCGGTAACTTAGCTTGCATATAAATGGAGGAGAGAAGAAAGCTAGTTGACATTAGTACTCTTGAAAGTATTTAGGTGGCTCTCTCACTCTTTCAGACCTTCTTAATTCCGTTGGTGGCTCTTGGCTTAATGGAATAGTAGTCGGCCTATTAGATTCAATGAAGCGGCTTAGTTCTAAGTTAGTTCCACTGTCTTTTTGGTGAATGTTTTCTAGTTTAAGCTCATGAATTTCCAGTTGAGGGAAGGCTTGAATCAAAGTTTCAAGTTGGTTTGAGTCACAAGATGGATGCAAGAAATTAGGAACATCTAAGTAAGGTAGTGACTGGTTTGGTAAAATAGGAGTTGTGTTGAGGTTAGTAGACTTAAAGGGGAACATGTTCTCATAGAAAACCACATCCCTTAAAACAAAAATATTCTTAATTTCCAAATCAAGTAGTTTGTACCCCTTGACTCCATAGGAATATCCTAGAAACACATACCGTCTCCTTTTAGGATCAAATTTTCAAGTCCTTTAGCTTAAAGTTGATGCATAACATAAACAGTCAAACACTGTTAAATGTTGGTAAGATGGCTTGGCCCCAAACCACATTTCATGGGGAGTTTTATTACTTGAGGCAGTGTTTGGTGTCTTATTTATCAAATAGGTTGCTGTTAAAATGCTTTCACTCCAATATTTCAAAGGTATGTTGGATTAAAACCTTAATGCTCTAGCTACATTTAAAAGATGTTGGTGTTCCTTTCAACTGTTCCATTCTGTTGTGGTCTTTCAACATAGCTTCTTTGATGCACTATATCTTTGTTTCGGTAGAAATCCTTAAGGTAAAATTCAGTCCCATTATCATTTCTCATCACTTTAATTTTTGTCTCAAATTAATTCAAAATCAGATTATAGAAAGACTTCGGCACTCCTTTGTGCCTAACTTGTTTTTGAACAAATATTCCCAGGTAGACCAAGAAATATTTACTTCCATCATGTACCTTTTCATTTAGAGAGCCCCATAGATCACAATGTAATATTTCAAAGGGATGTGATGCTCTATGATCACTATGTTCAAAGGACTTTCTATGCATTTTGGCAAGTGGAAAAATAGAACAAGGTGTTTTATTTGAATTAGGAGTGTCAACATTTGTAAGATGGTCAGGCATGAATGCTAAAGTCTTGCTAGAAGGATGTCTAAGGCTATAATGCTAGAAATCACTATGAGATATAGGGCTTATTGCTATAAAAGTTTCAAGACAAGGTGGTTGCTGTTAGTTGGATAGCCTGTAGAGTTGACATGATGACTCACCTCTTTGCTCATAAATTTGTACAAGCTTTCTTTCACTTCACCCCTCCTAATTGTGGTCAAGGATGCAAGGTCCTGTATGAAGCAAAAAGAAGGAAAGGACAACAAGAAACAAGGGATAGATTGTGTTAGTTTCTTGACTAATAACAAATTTAGTGTAAAAAAAGGAACACACAAGGCATCATACAAAGTAATATCTTTAGTTAGTTCAACTATTCCTTTATGAGTGGCAATGACATGTGAGCCATTAGGTAATCTGATTTGTTTGGAGATGGTTTCTGTCACTTGTTTGAAGATACTTGGATCACAAGTCATGTGATATGTTACTCTAGTATCCATCACCTGAGAATAAGCTGCTAGTTAGGATTTTTGGAGGTTAAGGTTCTAGAGGTTGTCAAATTACCACTCACGTTAATGGAATTAGTATTGTAGGTAGCAGGGGTGAGAGTGGCAATGTTGGTTGTAGGAGTGATTTAAGGTTGTACCCTTTCACTAAACTTGTTGGCTGCTACCTTTCCATTGGTAAGAATGGTCATCAACTCATGCTATTACTTCTTAGTCAATGTCATTTTCTCATCATCCCTAGAATGCGCATTCCCTTGCTGCTGCAATGAATTCTGTGCCAGATGAGCTCAACTTGTTCCCTTATTGCCTTTCTGATAAAATTTCTGACCAGGAGGATACTCAAGTTTATAGCACTTTTCCACAGGACACCCTTAGGAGTAGATAGGGGGCTCTACATTACTAGCCTTGAAGTAGTTCTCTAGGCTATGTTCAGATATCTTGCAATATGTGTAGTATAGCTTATCTTTCCTACTTCCTAGTTTAGAGACACCATTACCCTTTTGTGCTGTCATAGTAAAGCCTTTTGATCCCTGCATGTTTCCAACGATTTGATGCTATTTTTATTACTACTAGACCATTATAAAAACTTTGTTCACAAGTGGTAATAGTTCAAGCATCAGAATCTAATCTCTTACATGAGAGTATCATTTAACCCCATTAAGACCTGCATAACATAATCTCTTTGGTATCTTTGACTTAAAATCCTCAACTGCCCACAAGTACACTCAGGCATAGTAAGTCTACCATAATATGTTACCACTAAATTATTTCCTTGTGTCAATGTAGCCAGAGTCTTCTTCAACTAATATACTTTAAGCCCACTACGTTGAGACATTCTTTCACTCAACTCATTCCATTCACATGCATCATCTATGAACAAAAAAATAGATTTAACTATAGGGGATATAGAGTTTAGGATCCAAAAAACTACTATATCATTAGACCTCTCCCATGCTTTCATCAATGCAGTGTCTATCTCAAGTAGCTTTGTAATCTGCCTTGTCTCAAACCCAAGCTTATTCTTTGCCTGACTACTCCTTTCATACTTCTGTCCCATGTCATATAATTCTCAATGGTTAGGAGGTCTAAAACTAGTGCAACTATGGGGTTATCCTCATTGTCAATTCTAAAAGGATTGGAAGGATCAGATAGGTTCATGAATCTTTTTGTTGCCTCACTACGCTGGAAGAATGGAAAATGGAGAAGAGTTGTGCTTTTCATTATCAGAGAAGAGGAGTTTAGAGGTGACTATTCTATTGACCTACAATTGGGAGCTTGCAGCATTTATAACTCTCTTGTTCAGTTAACTTCTACTCTACTTACATTAACTACTAACAAGTAAATAACTACATTTTCTAACCACCATAAATAACCAATTAAGCTACAGCTAGGATAACACTTATCACACTTATCATCGCACACTAGGTTTAGGTGTGCTTCTAACTAGGTCCTAACAGATTGTAGGACAGCTATTGCCTTTAGGCATGTCATATGAAGAGCACGTGGACAACATTAATGCAACACTATGGCCATGTGGTTATATTCACAAGATTAGGTCAAAAATACTTCAAATCATCTCAGGTAGTTTGTCTTTGTTTTTAATTTTCTACCTTTTCTTACCAAAAAATAGTGGGGTTAATCAAGTTATTTACCTTAAATTGGCTTAGGTTTGAAAATGCTTAGATTTCATCAAGTTAAAATTCAAATTTTGATAAATTTTTTGAATTTGAGTTTATTGCATGGCACAAAAGCTCAAACTCTATAAAATTAAAGGTACGGTTGGTATACATGAATTGAATAAATTAAGAATATAATGAATATAAGAATGGAATAAACAAAAGAGTAGAATGAACATGATAAAAGTTATCCCCTCACTGGTATGCACAAGAAATAAGAAAAGAATACAATTATTATTGAGAATTTTATTTCCATAATTGACCATTAGAAATGAATATATAAATTATTATAAACTTACTTATGATGGCAAAATTATCTTTGAATGATAGTTTTAATATAATTGTGCATTAAAAATCTAAATGATAAATATATTTTTTAAAGCTTAAATTAGTTGAAAAAAATAAAATCTACCAATTAAAAAAGACTTCTACAAAAAAAATCATTTATTTACTAATCGAAAAGGCATCTGGCAAGGAGTTTCGATTTTTTTTATAAAGAAGCTAATCAAAAATAGCAAATAAAGATGAAAAATTTATGTCGTTCTAAAGGAAGATAAGAAAGAAAAAAACTATACATGAAATTATAATTATAGTAGATATGAATTTTTGTATTGGCATAGAATTCTTATAAAAGGCAAAGGTATACTTGATTGTATTAATATTATTTTATATTACTTATAAAATCAACAATAAAGAATAAAATTTAAAATAGGAAAAAATAGAATAAATTAAAATAGAAGGAAGATATTCAAAAATATAATAAATTAAAATTTAAAGACGCTTAATATCTATCCATATAAATAAAATAATAGAAATAATTTTTACATATAAATTTTATATCATTTATATAATTCATAAGGTCATAAAAAGGAAAATAGAAATAACATTAAGACTTAGGAGGAATGTTTATCGCATGTTTAGTTTGCATATAATAGGGGTACATATTCATAACTCATATGTCACAATTTAAAGTTATGTATGACTTTAATTTTTTAACCCCTTTATATTTATTGCCATTACTACGTAATGAGCAAGTGTAGATGGTTAGACGAAAGCAATGCTTGTTAGGTAGCTTCATGAGAGAGTCTAGAAGAATAAAGAAAAGGAAACGAGCAACATGCACAATCTCTCTAAGATGTCTCTATTCAGCCCTATCAATCCCTCTATCTGCTGGGAGATGAGTCTCCTTAAGACCCTTAGGATGATGAGTGACTGCACTACTACTTCTTTCCCCGAGGCTGTGTTTTTACTTGTTTTATTTTCATTTGGGCTTATTTGTGCATTAAGGACAATGCAATATTTAAGTGTGGGGGAAAAGTGTATTTTGACTTGAGCAATTTGATGTGATGAGCTCCATTTGATGAATTTTGTAATGTACTTGACCCCCTTTTTGATGATGCACTTATTTGATTCACATAACTGAATTGATGTACTACAAGACACGTGATGGATTTTTTTTATTTGTTATGGTCTACTATTTATTTGGTTTGATGGGGGCTAAATGATATTATGGCTATTACACTTAATTCACAATGAATTCTTGTGAGTTTGCACTCTCTGGTTGGTTGTATGATTTAGAGATTATTCTAGGTATAGCAAGTTTTCAACTTGATTTTGTTGTAGAAAGTCCTACACAATTGCACACCACACCTTCATAGGATACCTAATTTCTTGAGAAGTCCTATCACATAGGAATGGATAATTGATTAGAAACATAATTCTTACCTTAATGTGTTGAAATGCCCTTCAAAATGAACAAGAATAATAAAAAGGCATGAAAATGATATAGGCAGTTCTTTCAAAAATTATTTTTCTTCCTTTGTACCCTCATTTGAGCCTTATTACATATTTTTGTTGAATTTTTTTCTCCTATTGACACTATTGTGGGACTTGGCATAAAAAGATTCATTGGAGAAAAAGAGTTAAAAACCAATTTGAATGACTTGAAAGAAATTTTGAAAAGAAAAGTGAGCATTTGCATAAATATTCTACTCCATTGGTTCATGTGACATAGTAACCAGGATTGCACCTTGTTCTTTTTTGTGTAAATGATCACTAAATTATTAGTATGGTTGATATCATTTGATTGTTGCAGGTTGAGTAATTGGGGTGTGTGATGACACTTGTGCAATTCACGTAAAAAGGCTCCCACCATTCCTAAGAAATGTCTAAAAGCTCATTGAAGAAGGAAGTAAGTGTGGGGGAAAGAAGACAAGAAAGAAAAGGTGAGGTTAATTTTGCCAAGTTCTAGACCTTTTCTACTTTATGTAGCCCATACCTTAAAGTCCATTGATTATCCCTTTGCATTGTTTAGGTTTGTTGAAGAGGGATTGATTGCATTGGAATGAGTTGTTTTGTGATTGGTTGCTTTTACTTGTAATAGAGCCATCAAGAGTTAGGTATTTAAGGGGGAGGTATTCACACATACAGAGAACTTCTTGAAAATAAAGTTAAGTTGAAACTATTGTACTTATGGATGATCTTATGAAGCATGTGGTTTATTCATCTTTGTATATTATAAAATTAAGAAGAATAGCTATCCCTTATGCATAACCTTTATTAATTCCTTACCCGTGTGACTTAAATGGTAGTTTTTATGCATTTGATTGAATAGGGTTGAGTTAGCAAGGACTAGCAAACCTTGAGAGTGAGGGTGTGATAACTCCGGGATTACACCATTTACCTTTCCATTATCAATATTTTCTATTAGTTTCATAGCCATTATGTGTGTAATTGCAAAGAGATTGATTGATATTGCCTAGACATGCTACAGTGATATTTTGTTAGTGTCTTAAGTGTTTTTGTGTGAAATTACTTAAGTATGGAACAATACATGCACTTAAACAAGTTTGGAAATGTGCATGTTAAGCTTACAAGGAAGGAGATCATGATTGCCAAGGATGGATCTGCCATTGAAAGCCAAAAATGCAAGATCCTCTAAAGTGAACAGTGTTATGATCACAACAACCACATGCACTCACGAGGGCTTGGAGCACAATTGCATAGAAGAAATGCAGGACACTTTGAATTTTCAACAATCAACTACCACGGTCACGAGATCAAGGCACGTGATTGTAGGGCAAGCATTTGCAATTGTGGAGTGGGGATTGCAAATGATGAGTGTTGACACAAAAAGGATAGTGCATGTGCAAGGGCTAGTACTGCAATTGCGAGATTAGGTTACGCATGCGCAGGATGTTATGCGACATTGCAACAAATACAATTTTTTAGGAGCAAACTCATCTTTTCCTTCTCTACTAAACTCTACATATAAAAAGATGCCATTCCATTAGAAAAACATCATCTGAGGATGTGGAGAATAGTAATGACGGGTTTCAAAATGGCTTGGAGAAGGCTTCAAATCCTCTTGGAAACAATTACGCAAAGATTGGAAGAAATCTTATTCTCCCATCTCTTAGGCTAAGACATTTCTTGTTTTCTTGGTTTTAAGATGATGTTGGATATGATTAATTTAGGTTTTGGTTTGTTTTGCTAAATTCATGATTTGCTAAACTATGTTCTAGGAACTTGTGATTGTGATGGATGAATGAATGAATGATTGAATTTTCATTGATTAATTGTCTTTGCATTTGTTATTTATAATTTCTATTTTGAATTGCAATTAGAGGACTCGATCGGTCCTTTAATTTATTTGTGACTATGCGGGGAATAACGGGAGTGAAACTTACACGTTAAACATTAAATTGATAATTAATGTAAGGAATTCTACATTCTGAATTAACCACATCACAAGGGATTAGATCTAATCATTGTTAATTGGTCTAGTGTTTGTTCCTTCCATGAGCACTTGCTAGATACTCTAGTTTCTTCTTTCATTGCTTTTCAATTTCTTTCTAGCGAATTAATTTGGCTTGACTAATAAATACTTGGTTACATCGATAGACACAAAAGCCCTTCCCTGCAAATATGACATTTATGATTGCTTAGTACCACCTTTTATTAATTATTACGTTGGTGTTGCGACAACATGTATCAATACGGGTGAATGTGGGAAAAACCAATTAATAATATACCATTTTAACAATTAACGAAATAAACATATAATTAAATGATAATTTTTTTATCCCATATGGCACCTAATTCATAAGTTATTCCCATTCTCATGTGCCTGACTAAAGAAACGCTACACTAAGCACTCGCTTCGCACCACCACCGCCAATAATAATAATTAGTGTTGATGCACTCACAATGTGTGTTTATAAATATATAATGTGTAATTTAATTAATGTTACTAAACTTCTACAAAAAAAAATGTTTTTAAATTAATTTAGCTTATTATCTATTTTATGAAGTAACATGATGAATAAGGTAAAGCATAAAACAATTAGATTAAGGTAGAAAATTCAAAAATAAGAGAGAAATATATAAAACTATGAGATAGAAAGAGATTCGTGAAAAGAACGAAATGATAAAAAAGCTACTTAAAATTATATTATCCTTTTGCATTATATATACCAAAAATTAGTGAATATTGATTTGATGTTGCTCTATGATTTTTTGGGACATTATGATTGAAGATTGTGTGAAGTCTATGGTTAACAATGGAGCAAGAAAGAAGAACAAACAATGGGAGAAAGGCTATGATTTTCATTGTTAGAGAAGAAGAGTTTAGAGGTTATTGTTCCATTGCCCTGCAATTGGAAGCTTTTAGCATTTTTTATCTCCCTTGATTAGTTAACTTCTACTCTACTTACATTAATTGCTAACAAGTAAATAACCACCTTTCCTAACCACCACAACTAACCAATTCAGCTACAGCTACGATAACACACATCACACTCATCATCGCAGACTTGGCAGAGTTACGCTTCTCACTAGGTTCCAACAACCCCCCCTTAAGAAGTGGAAAGGTAATCCACCATTCCCGTCTTGTCTAGAAAAGTCTTGTACTGCTGAATTCTCAAAGGTTTAGTCATTATATATGTAATCTAATTTCCAATTAGCACATGACAGGTAACAATCATTCCTTCTTGCAATTGATACCTAATGATGTAGCAGTCCATTTCAATGTGTTTGCTTCTTTTATACAAGACTGGATTTGCTACTATGTGTAATGCTGCTAGATTGTCACAATGTATTAAGGTTGGCTCAGGTTGCTCTACTTCTAGTGCTCTAAGAATGTACCTCAACCAAGTCAATTCATTATGAGTTCCTACCATGGCATGGTATTCGGCCTATGCGAAAGATTTGGACGCAACATTCTATTTCTTGGACATCCATAACACAAGGGACCTTCCAATAAAAGATACAATAACCAGTAACTTACAAATATTAATGCATGCTCCCAAACTGAGTCACAAAATGCTTTGAGCCTAAGATCACCTTGAGATGGCAGTAATAATCCTTATCCTAGTACAACCTTAATGTAGTGTAGTACTTTTTGAGTAGCTTTCATATGCAAATCAGTGGATGCTTACATAAATTGGCTCAATGTTTAGACATAAAATGTGATGTCAGGCCTAGTAATTGTCAAGTATAATAGCCTCACAATCAACCTTTTATGTATTGAAGGGTCTTCCAACAACTTACCTTAGTCCTTGCCCAGCCTTGTGTTCTGCTCCATTAGGCTTTTTCTTGGCTTGCTTGCTAACATACTAGTGTTTGATAGGATGTCTAGGGTGTATTTCCTTTGATTAATATATATTTCACTAGCAATTCTAGCTACTTCTATGCCTAATAAGTACTTCAATCTTCCAAAATCCTTAATTTTGAACTTTTTGTCCAAGAATTCATTTGTAGTTATGACCATAGCCTCTGACTTGCTCCTAACTGTAATGTTAGCAATGTACACCAATAAGGTTGCAAGAGAGTCATCTTTCTTCATGGTGAAAAGGCTGTAGTCAGCTTTGCACTGCTCAAAACCAAAAACAATCAGTGCATTAGTTAATGTTGCATTCCATTGTAGTTTGTACCCCTTTACTCCATAGGAATATCCTAGAAACACATACCTTCTCCCTTTAGGATCAAATTTTCTACTCCCTTAACTTAAAATTGATGCATAACATAAACATTCAAACAATTTTAAATGTTGGTAGGATGGCTTGGCCCCAAGCAACATTTCATGGGGAGTTTTATTACTTGAGGCAATGTTTGGTGTCTTATTTATCAAATAGGTTGCTACAAAAATGCTTTCACTCCAAAATTTCAAAGGTATGTTGGATTAAAACCTTAGTGCTCTAGCTACATTTAAAAGATGTTGGTGTTCCTTTCAACTATTCCATTCTATTGTGGTCTTTCAACATAGCTTCTTTGATGTACTATATCTTTGTCTTAGTTGAAATCCTTAAGCCAAAATTCAATCCCATCGTCAGTTCTCATCACTTTAATTTTTGTCTCAAATTAGTTCAAAATCAGATTATAGACAGACTTAGGCACTCCTTTATGCCTAACTTGTTTTTGAACAAATACTCCCAATTAGTCCTAGTGTAGTCATCTACCAATGTTAAGAAATATTTGATTCCATCATATGCTTTTTCATTTAGAGAGCCCCACAGATTACAATATAATATTTCAAAGGGATGAGATGCTTTATGATTACTATGTTCAAAGGACTTTCTATGCATCTTGGCAAGTGGAAAAATAAAACAAGGTGTTTTATTTGAATTAGGAGTATCAACATTTATAAGAGGGTCCAAGCATGAATGCTAAAGTCTTGCTAGAAGGATGTCTAAGGTGATAATGCTAGAAATCACTATGAGATATGGGGCTTATAGCTAGAAAAGTTTCAAGACAAGGTGGTTGCTATTAGTTGGATGGCCTGTAGAGTTGACTTGATGGCCCACCACATTCCTCGTAAATTTGTACAAACTGTCTTTCACTTCACCCCTTCCAATCGTGGTCAAGGAAGCAAGGTCCTATATGAGACAAAAAGAAGGAAAGGACAACAAGAAACAAGGGATATATTGTGTTAGTTTCTTGACTAATAACAATTTTAGTTTTAAAGAAGGAACACATAAGACATCATATAAAGTAATGGCTTTAGTTAGTTTAACTATTCCTATATGAGTGGCAATGACATGTGAGCCATTAGGTAATCTGATTTGTTTGAAGATGGTTTCTGTCACTGGTTTGAAGATACTTGGATCACAAGTCATGTGATTGTTGCTCCAGTATCCATCACCTGAGAATGGGCTGCCAGTTAGGATTTTTGCAGGTTAAGGTTCTAGAGGTTGTCAAATTACCCTCATGTTAATGGAATTGGTATTGTAGGTAGTAGGGGTGAGAGAGGCAATGTTGGTTGTAGGAGTGATTTGAGGTTGAACCCTTTCACTAAGCTTGTTAGCTGCTGCCTTTCCATTGGTAAGAATAGCCATCAACTCATACTATTGCTTCTTAGTTAATGTCATTTTCTCATTATCCTTAAAATGTGCATTCCCTTGCTGCTACAGTGAATTCTGTGCTAGATTAGCCCAACTTGTTTCCTTGTTACCTTTCTGATAAAATTTATGCCCAGGAGGATAGCCCTTAAGTTTATAGCACTTTTCCACAGGACACCCATAGGAGTAAACAGGGGGCTCTACATTTCCAGCCTTGAAGTAGTTCTCTAGGCTATGTTCAGATATCTTGCAATATGTGCAGTATGGCTTATCTTTCCTAGTTCCTAGTTTAGAGACACCACCCTTTTATGCTACCATAGTAAAGCCTTTTGATCCCTGCATGTTTCCAATGGTTTGATGCTATTTTTCTTACTACTAAACCATTATAAAAACTTTGTTCACAAGTGGTAATAGTTCAAGCATCAGAATCTAATCTCTCACATGAGAGTATCATTTAACCCATTAAGAACTACATAACACAATCTCTTTGGTATCTTTGACTTAAAATCCTCAACTGCCCATAATTATGTTCAGGCATAGTATCATACACAGACAACTCATCCTATATAGCCTTAAGTCTACCATAAAATGTTACCGCCAAATTATTTCCTTGTGTTAAATGTAGCTAGAGTCTTCGTCAACTGATATACTTTAGGCCCACTATGTTGAGACATTCTTTCACTCAACTCATTCCACTCACATGCATCATCTATGAACAACAAACTAGATTTAACTGTAGGGGATATAGAGTTTAGGATCTAAGAAACTACCATATCATTATACCTCTCCCATGCTTCCATCAATGCAATGTTTATCTCAGGTAGCTTTTTAGTCTGCCTTGTCTCAAACCCAAGCTTATTCTTTGCCTGACAACTCTCTTCATACTTCTAGCCCATATCACATAATTCTCTGGTTAGGAGGTTTAAAACTAGTGCAACTATGGGGTTATCCTCATTGTCAATTCTAAAAGATTAGATAGGTTTAAAAATCTTTTTGTTGCCTCACTACGCTGGTTTCCTATTGAAGATGAGGCTTCTACCATAAATCAAAACCAATTATGCCCTCAATAATGGTTTTAGCACCATATGAAGTCAGTGGTTAACAAATGGAGCAAGAAAGAAAAATGAAAAATGGGAGAAAATTTGTGCTTTCATTATTACAGAAGAGGAGTTTAGAGGTTACTATTCTATTGACCTACAATTGGGAGCTTGCAGCATTTATAACTCTCTTGATCAGTTAATTTCTACTCTGCTTACATTAACTACTACAAGTAAATAACCACATTTTCTAACCACCACAAATAACCAATTAAGCTACAACTAGGATGACACTTACCACACTTCTCATCACGCACAAGGTTTAGGTGTGCTTCTAACTAGGTTCTAATAGATGTAGGATAGCTATTGCCTTTAGGCATGTCATATAAAGTGCACGTGGATAACATTAATGCAACACTATGGCCATGTGGTTATATTCACAAGATTAGGTAAAAAATACTTCAAATCATCTCAGGTAGTTTGTCTTTGTTTTTAATTTTCTACCTTTTCTTATCAAAAATAGTGGGGTTAATCAAGTTATTTACCTTAAATTGGATTAGGTTCGAAAATGCTTGGATTTAATCAAGTTAAAATTCAAATTTTGATAAATTTTTTGAATTTGAGTTTATTGCATGGCACAAAAGCTCCAACTCTATAAAATTAAAGGTACGGTTGGTATACATGAATTGAATAAATTAAGAATATAATGAATATAAGAATAGAATAAACAAAAGAGTAGAATGAACATGATAAAAGTTATCCCGTCACTGGTATGCACAAGAAATAAGAAAAGAATACAATTATTATTTAGAATTTCATTTCCATAATTGACCATTAAAAATGAATATATAATTTACTATAAACTTACTTATGATGACAAAATTATCCTTAAATGATAGTTTTAATATAATTGTGAATTAAAAATTTAAATGATAAATATATTTTTAAAACTTAAATTAGTTGACAAAAATAAAATCTACCAATTAAAAAAGACTTCTACAAAAAAATCATTTATTTACTAATCGAAAAAGCATATGGCTAGGAGTTTCGATTTTTTTTATAAAGAAGCTGATCAAAAATAGCAAATAAAGATGAAAAAATTATGTCGTTCTAAAGGAAGGTAAGAAAGAAAAAAATTATACATGAAATTATAATTATAGTAGATATGAATTTTTGTATTGGCATGGAATTCTTATAAAAGGCAAAGGTATACTTGATTGTATAAATATTATTTTATATTACTTATAAAATAAAAGATAAAGAATAAAATTTAAAATAGGAAAAACTAGAATAAATTAAAATAGAAGGAGGATATTCAAAAATATAATAAATTAAAATTTAAAGACACTTAATGTCTATCCGTATAAATAAAATAATAAAAAAAAATTTTACATATAAATTTTATATCATTTATATAATTCGTAAGGTCATAAAAAAGAAAAAATTTTGAGAAATAGAAAATATGAAATAAATATAGATTTAGAGAAGTAAATAAAATAAATAGAAATCATGAAAGTATTGTAAAAAAATATATAAATAATTAGCGATATCTAAGTAATTATATATTGTACTATCATATTATATTATAGAAAGATAAGGTTAATTTTGTTAAATAAAAATATAAGTTTATTCACAAAAAATTAGTAATACGTAAATCCATAATGTTGCAAATCAGTATTCCCTTGAAAATGACTATTTTTGTGTAAAAAAATTTATTAGTTATATGATTTAGAATAGAATTGGTAACGCTCATTTCATTTTTAACTCATTCCCGTGCGTTAGCCATGCCTAAATCAAAATGAATTTGGGTAAATTGTAAATATGAATTATTACTTGAACTTGATTCTACTTCACACAAAAAAAAATAAAAAATAAAAAATAATTATTAGCTAGTGATATCAATAATGCCTAACATTAAAATTCAAATACCTTTAAACAAAAATGGGGATATCATTATTATTATTGCAGATTTTCAATGACAACAAGTAATAAACATTTCAAATCTAGCCTTTTGATTTATTACAATAACAATTAATATCTATACTATATCTTTTTTTAATGCAGGTGCATCAAATGAAAAAAAAAATTCTTTCTATTTCTTTCTTTTCTAACTATTACTTTATTTGATTTTTTTTTCCTTTCCTAATTTTTCTTCTCTTTTTTTGAACTCTCTGTTATCCAAAATTTTTTCTTTGATCGATCTTCTATTACTTTTTAATATGTATTCTTATTTTTAAATATTTATTATTATTATTATTATTCAATTTCAAAACAATGTTTTCTATCCTAGAAAATTACATAATTATACGCTACCAGGCGTGTGCATAAAGCGTGGTCGGTTTTCCTGTAATAATGATAATGATAATAATAATATATGAGCAGAAGTAGGAAGCTTCTGTAGTTTGTCACAGCAAAACCGAGTACGGTCAACGAACTCGGCCTGCAATAATAAATGATTTCATCATTTCATTTCGCAATAATAAATAAAATGCACACCTAGTTTGACCGAAAACGACAGCGTCACATTCATATAAAACTTTGCCTTCCCAAAGGCCGAGCTTCGCTTTCCCGTTATAAATCTTTCGTTGATCCGAAATCCAGGAAAAAAAAAAATTGAAAGAGAAATAGAATAAAGGGAACTGATATTGTTTTTATTTTTTCTTTCCTGTAATTGCGTCTTGTTGAGTGGATCTATCCATTATTAACGGCCATACATCGATCAACGCTAGAAAGGGCTTGGTTTTTCTTGTTCGTGTGTGTTTCTGCGGTCGGCCATTGTAATTTTTCTTCTTGATTCGTGTTTTTAATTTAAGGGCCTTTAATTCCTTTGTGGAAGAATGGCCTCAAGTTTTGACAGATGGGAAAAGGATCCGTTTTTCTCTGCTGCGGAGGAAGTTCAGGAATCTGCGGACAGGTGCCATAAATTTTTTCAATTTTTCTCTTAGGTTTCTGAATCAATATTTTACGAATGCGAATGATATTTTTACCATATGGCAATCGAAAACTTTTAATTTTCGCCTGGCGGGCTATTTTTGTGACTTGTTTATTTTTTGTTTTCATTTGATTGATGGAATTCATCTAATTTACGGTGAAGGATGGAATCGACTTATAGAACATGGATTCATGCATTGAAGGACACAACTGGCGTTTGGAAGTTGGATGACCTACGAAGAGATCTCCAAACAACCCTTGGCACAACCAAGTGGCAGGTGGATTCCGTACATGTACTTTTAACATCATATTTTTGCGCATATGCGTATGTTGATTTTGTAAAAACACACAGTTGTGGCGTGTTTGCTTATGGTGTTATTTTACTGGTGAGCATAGTTATGAAATGGTCGCTGGTGTGTTTAATGCAGTTGGAAGAATTCGGGCGAGCTGTGGGATCAAGTTACACCAGTAGTAGTTCATCTGAAGATGCAAAAGAGAGGCATCACCATTTCATAACTGCAATTGAGAGTCACATATCCAAAGTTGAAAGTTCTTTAAACGAATCAACGGTATCACATGGCAAGCCGCCATTGCCTTGGGTGAGATTAGATGAAGGAGAAAGAAATGAACTTGCATTGTTTCTTTCAGGATCATCTTCTGGAAATAGAGCTTTGGCAAAAGTTCATGGTAAAGGCCAGGGAATGGAAAACTCACGGGAGGCTGATCGACAAGTGATGAATGAATGTTCAAGAAGTTCCTCTCATTTGGTTGACTTGTGTCAAGTAGATGGCAAGGAGGATAAGATTCCTGGGCACCGCAGGACTGCTAGCGCCAGTGCTGATATGGGATCCTGGAAGATTGCAGTGGCTGATGATGCTTTGCCACATGATGTACCCAGTGTAAAACCTGATCCCCCACCACAAAAGATACCCAGTTTTTCAGGGTTTTTAAATACCATGGAAGCATCTATGTCTCAATTAAAGTGGTCAAAGAATGGATATAAGAAATTAAAGAACATCGATTGGCATCAAGAAGCTGACACTACATTACCCAGATCTCAGGATTTCACTAGAGTTAGTAATTGGTTTCCTTTGATTATACTCAGCAATGATGCATTTATCTCTTTTATAATTTTTACTTAGTTGTATTATTCTAATTGTGGTGAACTTTTTCATTGACTATGAAGGGTGTCAACATGTGCTATGAGAAGAGTAAGAGTTGCCTTGATTGTTGTGATGAATATGACAAGCAACTGTATGGTTGGTATGGTGGTATACGGAGACAGCTTCAGAGATCTCAGTATCATATGCAATATAGTCGATCTGTTCAGGTCTTCTGCTCCATTTTTCTCCTTTGCTTGGTTGGTGAGTTTCTGTTTCTTATTTAGCATTATAATCATTCTTTACCTTATAGGTGATTATCTGGAAACAAGTTTCGTATTTTACAAAATATTTAATCTGATAATGCTGTCTTAACCTTCTTTATGTTGAGCATTACTTTCTTATTGTTGACATTTTTACAAGTTGGATTACCAATATCTTCACCTGAGTTGTGTATGTGTTTTCAGAAGAACCCTTGATGAATTTTTGCTCTTTGTTACTTGTTATCAATTTATGTACATAAATATTTATTAGATTTATTCAAGCTTATGACATATTGAAAGTTCAAAATCGGTTTGCTAATATTTTCTTATTGTTAGATTGTTAGTTATGTCATGATCATAACTTACACGATAGAAATCATTGACCTAAATTGCATTGAGTGGGCTTCTTGCTGCTTCAGGGGTGTTCTTTTTTTTTTTATAACCTGGACATAGCTTACGTAGGTGCTGATGTGCCAAGTTACTTCATATTTTAGCATACCAATGCTTCTTACAACTGGTTGTGCTTCATATTTTTTTTTCCATGAAGAATTCATGTGGATCAGTTTATGTTGATGTGATACATTTATTTATTTGTTTATCATTACTTATTTCCTTATTGTTTTTGCTATTTGCATGCTTCGTGTGTCTTTATTCTGGAGGGGAAATATTATTTTGGTTTGTCATGGCTGAAGGTTGAAACTGGAAAAAAAAGTCCAGATTTACTTGAATATATTTTTTTGCTTATGAATGCAAGCATCCTTTTCTTCTCGAAAAATTCATTTCTTGTGAAGATGCCTAAATAATTATGGAGAATTAGTAAGAGGTAGAGGTGGACTTTAGGCGCATGTATAGTTATCATTTCAATTTGGTTTTGAGTCCATCTCTTTCCACAGGGCTGCCTTTATACCAGTTTTTTTTTCTGTCCTTCCTAGCCAGTATTGCCAAACTTTGTGGAATAGACCCTTCTGCAGTCTGTTCAATGAGATTGTCTTATTCTCCTCTGGGATAAGCCTCTTGCTGCATCTCCTGTTTAGCTGCAACTTTGTACTAGGCTATCAACAGTCGCATCTTATCCTGGCTTGAGATATTTTTGACTTAGTCTTTAGTGCAAGGTTGAGCCCTCTGGAACACACAACTATACCATTGAAACAGCTTACTAATATTACTTGCAAAGAGGCTACCATTGGAGCAGCTTTATGACATGCTACATTATTTTGTGTTAGGCTTGCAAAGATTGTATCCACATTATGTATCAGCTTCCAATATCTCTGAAGTTCTTTAGGTTATTATTTTATTGACAAATTGATCACAAATATCAATGCTTCGTGCCACATGAGGATTACTTAATTAGATCAAATTTCAGATGTAGTAGAACACTAGGAATGGACAGATGCAGTAATAGAAATAGTTTTTCTTCTCATTTTGAAAGACTGTTTTGTGTATTTTACTAATGCAATATATCATAATCATAAGTGTACATTGTCAAGTTTTGAAATAAGTAAATGGGTAGGTTTGTAGTACCCCGGAGCGATGGATTTATCTAGTGCTGAATACCACAAACAATTACCTGAAATTTATCCAAACAATCTAAAGCAAAATTCTGCAAATTCCTGGACTAATGAGCAACAAATTGAACTTGTTTGATTAAAAAATGATAACAATAACAATAATGGTGAATTTAGAGATATTGATTTCTGATTTTCACTTGTTTTGTTGTTTTTTAATAATATCAAGCAATCTTAATTCAATTATTAATTATGACTCAAGTAATTCCATTGTTGCATGCGTTCCTGATGAAATAATGTGCAATACCTAAGAATAATATCTCTATTCATTCCCATTATTAATTCAATCATTGCTTGTAAGTCTTAACTGATCCCAAATCCTTAATGTACTCATGTACAGAATAACGTTCAAGGTATGATTTTTAGTGAGCATGCAAAGCTAACTCCCTTGAGTATTATTCTACAAATAACTAATTATTAAGTTCATCAAAAGATAATTGGAAACATGTAATGCTGGAACCATAAATAATTAAATTTGAACATGCATTGATATCTTGAACTTAGAGTTCTTTTATGTGAAATTGAATTAGCTACGTTAATTCCCTTAATAACTAATAATACCCTAGCATATTCATAGTACACAAATTAAACAAAAAGGAATTTGGAAGAAACAAAACTGTTTTGAATCTTGATCTTCAATTCTTGATGCAAATTGTTCTATTGGATTTCTTTATTTTATTGTATTTTCTAGTCTTTTTCTTGTTCTTCTTCTTGTTGGGATTGTTTGCTAATTATCAAAAGATTTCAATATCTTGTATCCTCTTCCTTTTCTTTAACCGTGGCTTCTTAGGCTAATCCTTTGGATTGAGGCTTTCGAGGAGAAATGTTTCTTGCTGCAGTTCAAAACCCTCGCTCAAGTTTGCTGCAGTGAGATTCTCTTCTCTCACATAGGAAACTTTCTGCTTTTCTTTTTGCAGTGGGAAAAATTTTGGTCTTCTTAGTTTGCCTTATCTTGTTCGCTTGATCCATTTTTTATTGACTCTTAATGCCCACACAAAATCAGCATTTATCCTTAAAAAACAGGTAACAACACATTACAAATGCATGAAGATCATTGTGAAATTGTCTTTAAATGACAAGGCATCCGATTACAATTCAGATTACAATTGAGATTTTACTTTATATTTTTATGAACTAGTTTAATAATAGTTATAATGGCATATAAGATCCTCCCCTTTGTCTTTTGTTTATAGCTCCTATATTCTATTATGGACATTCCAAAATAAGAGAATAGGGATGGTAATTTCTGATACGGCTTGAAAATATGACCTAAACCTAACACTAAATTAATAAGTTTGGGTTAAGCTTTTGTGGGTGTGGGTTGAATCCATGAACTTGAAAAGAAAAATGAGTCAATTTTAGTTTACTTGACAGGTTGACTCGAGAACCTACTTATATATTTAAAATATTATAATAAATATTTTTTTAACTATTTTATTAACTATATAAATAAAAAACCAATTAAATAAAGTTAATTGCTAAAATAGTAAATATATAAAAACTCAAACCTAAATATTATGCTAAATTAAACACTTTGTCTATATTCTCAAACTCAATTTTTCATTTTGGGTATTAGAATTCAATAGGTTGCCCACACTTTGCGCCCTTACCCAAACAAGTTCGACAGCTTTGTTTAGATTGGCTTATTCCTTTTTCTTCTTCAGATTTCTTTTTTTTTGCATTATTCCTTTTCCTTCTTTCTTGTTTTTTATTTGCATGATTTTATATATTTTGTTGGAACTTAATCGAATGAAATTTAAAATGACAAGAAAATAGAAAATTTCATAGTTTGAGTGCATCTACAATTACTTTTTGAAATAATAGTATAGAAATTAGAAGAAAAATTTTAGTGTATAAAAACTATTTCTAACTATGTTTTGATCTAAATAATTTGTTTTGGTCACGGGTTGATGGATTAGGTTTGGGTGACTTGCAAAATTAGCCAGTTAAATTTGAGTCAACAAAATTAACCCGTGAAAATAAATGGGTTAGATTTTAATTGGCGGGTTTACGTGTAATATCCATGTCTCAACCAGACTTGTCAATACAATTTGTTATAAGTTGTCTTTATTGACAATCATTGACATGAAATTAGCGGCACAAAGTGATAACTTAGTAGCAACTATTGAAAATTAGTATGAATTTATTGCTTTTCTCTATACTCACAGCCTCACTCACACAAGCTCACAAATAGGTTTGAATCTCAAACTTCATAGCTGAATTGTTAATAATGATTTATGACTATTTATTTTACTATAGAACCCCTTCAGAATCCTAAGAACTGCTATGGGAATAGTGATAAAAGTGGAATACTCTCTGCAGTACATAAAAATTCCTCATAAAATGCTGCTTCATCCTATATTGCTTACTGCGATTAGTTATTCTTGGTAAGTTTACATATATAAATTCTTGCTGCTTCATCCTATATAGCTACAGCTGTAATATATAAATTCTGACATTGTTTCTTTTTTTCTTGAAATAGTTACAGTAGTATTTCTACACACACACACACACATATATTTCAATTCTGAAG
This sequence comes from Avicennia marina, assembly GCA_019155195.1. Classification (NCBI taxonomy): domain Eukaryota; kingdom Viridiplantae; phylum Streptophyta; class Magnoliopsida; order Lamiales; family Acanthaceae; genus Avicennia; species Avicennia marina. The sequence continues at coordinate 7,273,905 of CM032781.1, read as the reverse complement.
TAGGCATATCTGCAATAATAGCAAGATTGTGAGGTTAACTTCTTCATTTCCTGATTTTTATAACATTGATTCCCTGCAGTTCTATTGGTTTTGCATGCGATCTGAGGAGGAGCTTGTTTTCTTCATTCTAATTCAGCAACTCACTTTCGAAAAAATGACTTGCTGAATTAAAGTGTCACCTGAACTAGGTAGATGCTATGTGTTCTATGTAGAATTCCCAACTGTAACTGTAAGTTTGCCTTGGGGAGGTACCATAATTGCTACCGACGATGGAAATGCCACCTGCTGTTCCTACAGCCCAGTTTTTCGTTCTTCTGGGTTTTGTGGCTATACTCCTAGTTGACAGAGTTTGTTGTACTGCTATTATACTTCGAGCTGCCATGCATCTTGCTGTTATAGTATAATATTGTGCTGTTGCCTTTTCCACTTAATTGAGTTGTTACCTTTTCCACTCGAGAGACATGTTTTGTCTTTTTTAGATACGTATGTTGATGAGCACTACTGGGATCAACTACAGTAGACGCACAACAATATTTTGAGCTGCATAGATTGTATAGTTAGCAGCCAAATCTACATCTTTAGACAAATTTTAACTAGGTAATGCTTATTGCAACTATTTATGTCATTGTAGCATTTGATTACTAGCATTGGTGTTATAGTTAAATGAAGTGGGGGCTATTTCTTGTTCCAGAATTAATGTACATTTCTCCCAACTTATTGGCAGGCTTTGTTTGTTTAGGTTTTATTTAAGATATTATACATATTTCAATCATTCCATATTTTAAAATTTATCTCTTTTTTTTATTTAATTTTTGCACCTGTTTTTGAGAAAAATACATTAAAAAACACATGTAAAAATTAAAAACAATTACCAGACAATGATACAATGATATAACTAGTTCCAATAATGATAACAAGTCTAACGTGCACTGGGACCATAAACTATGTCCATGGGTTATTTCTCAAACTTAATTTTCAACTCAAAGTCATTATCATATATTTCCTATTAGTAAATATATAATTTAACAAAATATCAATTTAAATTTAAACTCAACATTTTTTTCTTATAAAAACTTATTAAGAATTAAATTAATATATATATATATATATATTATATATAGTAATATTTTTTATATTTATGTCTTGAAATATAATAATTGTTTTCGAATATTATTACATCCTCCAATCATTGTTATTATTTTATATATATATATTTAAATAAATTATACTATTTATCTTATCAAAATAATTTTTTTTTCAAAGATAATACTCGTCTTAATATAATTTTTATCGAATATTAATTTTAATTAATGCCTCCTTCCCAAACATAGCCACAACAAATTGCGAGGTCATCTTTCTCAAGATGGCAATTTTTGGAAATTCCTGGCCTTACCTTTTTACAAAGGATTGAGTAAAATTTCATGGTAAATTGACCATATTATGGATAAACGAGAAGTATATGTGAGAGTTATGGCTAATAGTTTTTGCGATGTTATTTGAAAATATTTTCTCATAAACAAGGGAAGTTTGTGCTATAGATTGTGCATTTGTGGACCTACATTTCCCAATTTGAGATATATTTTTTTGTCTTCTCAAAAATGATTCCAAGTAGAAAAGCTGAAAGCTCCCTCCACTAAACCTTGGTGAAGAAATAAAAGAAGAATATAAAGAAAAAAGAGAATCTGATAGTTGTGATATTGGCCTTTTCCGCACCCACTTTAAGTATGAAAAATAACACTAGGACTACCCTTGGAGTTCATCCTAGTTGGTCAAAAAGTTTGGGTGCATTGATATGAATTATATGTAAAAACTTGGATATTTAACCACCTCACAAAATTTTTATTTGTTATAAAATTAACTCTCTCAAGATTCACAAATTAATAAAGAGGCTTATGGCTTCTTAATAACATGTTGAGTTTGAGTAGTAATTCAACAACTACTCAAATTTAGTTTATTTTAATATTGTAGAGGTTGAATTCAAATTCAAACTCAATCAAGTAGATATTGAACTCAATAAATTATTCAAAATTTGAATTCGAACTCAATGAGACAGAAAATATTTTTTACCCCATTGAACTTAGGTTGAGTAATTTCATTTGTTCATCATATTTTTTAGATCTTAAGCAGAGGTTTCCACTAAATTGAACAAAAGAATCATCCATGTGATCTTATCCTTGACTTCGAATGAAAGAGCAGAACAGTGCTTTAAACCCCTTCCATTACATATTAGGAGGTTACAGAGTTTGATTCTCTCTATTACAAGACGTTATTATGAGGTTTGATTAATTCAAATAGGAAATTTAAATTAATGAATACAAGAAATTATATGAATTAAAGATATTTTAAGTTGGCAAGATCATATGAATGAGCTTTGCTCAATCTTTTACTTTTCTTTCATGCACCATTTCATAAACAATCTCGGGGATGGCAAACTGTTTTATATGAAAAATATAACTTTAGAGAAGAGATTTTTTATTTTTTTTTGCGAAGTAATGTATAATTCGTAATCACACTAGTTTTTAGATGGAGTTCATTGAGACTAAACCTTAATTTCAATAAATTAACAATTAAAGTTTTAAGCTTTTCATTAAATATTTTTGCAAAGATGGGTAAAATTAGAATTTAATTATATATATTTATTTGGGGTGGGGGAGGGGGGGGGGGATAGAATGTATTTTCATTGTCTAAATGTGCCAAAGCATTATTTATGCATATATAATGGTGGTGGGGCACCACTAAAATCTTATTGGATTATGATGGTATTTTGTAAAAAGACATTCTAACTAATCTAAGAATGACAACATAAATGCTGCCCTAGATTTTGGAATATGTTTCAAAAGCTATATCAAAATTTAGGATGATTTTCAGTATGTCGTCCTAAAATATCGGACGTTTCTCTCAAGTTATCCCAAAATTTGAGCTGGCTTTACAAAAGCCATCTTAGATGTTGACTTGGCTTTTGTAGTTCGTTCTAAGACAAGCCTTGAGGAATAACGCTTGGGATGTTTTTGAGATGACTTAGGAATAGATGTTTGGAAGGCTTTTTTGGCATGGTCTTGAGGTGAAATAAGATGACAACTTCAAAACAGTTTTGGCACAATTTGTTTAGGATTGAATTTGGAATGACATTTTTTTGTGATAATTTTTGCACAACTTTTTTGAGATGGTTTTGACACATCTTTATGGGTGGATTTGGCATGAATAACTTTCGGGATGGAGGTGGGGCAACATTTTTGGAACTAGTTTGGGACGACTTCTTTAGGGATGATTTTATTTGAGATTTCTTTGAGACAGGTTCATTTGATTGTACAATTTTTCTTGGAATGACTTTGGAATGAATTTATTTAATTCTACAATTGTTCATGGGGCGGGTTTTGGACAAATGTGTATGATATGTAGCATGGTTTGGGAACAAATTTCGAATATTTTTTGGGTGTTTTTTGTATCCTTTCTAATTTCCTAAACAATACTAATATCAATAACGATACACCAAAATAAATAAGATGAACAAGAATGTAATATCCAATCCATGTAGCCATTTAACTTTAAATTAAAGGATATATTGGTAAATCAAAGGTTATGTACAGTGAAGTGTTGAATAAAAATAGTTCGAAACAATTTGGAAGAGAAAATGGACAAGTGGAAGATAACTAGTTGTCATTGTCCGAGTCCTTCCTATCCTTGTCATTATTGTCATCGCTATCATTTGAGGTATATGATAGCACATCTGGATCCAAAAAATGGAGGTCATGTGTCCTATAAACCCATTTTATAATTTGATCTAATTTTGCTTTTGTACGCTTCTAGTTTAGCTATTTTTAATTTGTCCTATGTCACTTACAATTTTTACTCGATAGCCTATAGCTCGGAGAAGGTGAGAATGTGTACGAATTAGATCCTCAGGTGAATTTTTGGTTTTTTGGTAGCACTTGGCTTATGAACCTATGCCTAGTAATTTTCTCTTCTTGTAACCACTAATTGCGGATAGCACTATGTTGCTACTGATGGAATTGAAGGCAGTTCTCTTTAGTGAGTTAAGTGCATTTGGGTCCTTAGCATTTAGATCTTCTTGCATCATTACCATCATTTTCTAAATATACTTGTTCTTAGCATGAGCTATAGAATAATTTGAAATAGGATTTGGGAAACATGTATAAATTTATTAATGAAGTTACCGCCTATGTCTACACACGAGGGCCACCCCATTCTCCATAAGCAACTTTCTAAGCTTTGGAGTACAACTCCAACAAGAGGCGTACCCATTGATGTCTCTTGTTAAGTAAGAAGAGATGGCATGAAATAGAGTATTAATGAAGAATCTAGATCCACATGGGGGGAAGAGATTTGAAGGTGTCCACAAATTGTACTCTCCATTTGTTCGATGTGGGCAATCGTGGAAATTAACTTAGTAAATGGTAAAAGCAGAGGTCCATTAGCTCTCTCTCTTCCCATATAGTTTAGTAGGTGTCTCAGACCCATTAAGCTAACATCTTTTTTCAATTTTCTTAAGAGATCTAGTTAGCTTTCATGTTAGAAGCTCCTGCTTAGTATAAGTGCTTTTTCAATAGTTTAGATTTTTTTTTTTGTAAAATTTTTCTCCAGCATTTCCATTTGGAAACCAACTTAAACTTGGAATCTTAAATCTCTTATAAGTCATTTAAGGCTGTAGCAGCTTGGTAGCATTCAATAGTCACGAAGAGGAATTTCACTAATTAAACTATATATATCATCAAAATTACTTTTTGACATGCCGTGCTCTGCCGTTATACTCACTGTTCAGCCCATAGTTGACAACTGAGATAAAGTATCACAATTGTCATATAATAGCTGGTCTACCATACGTATGAAATTAAAAAAACAAACTAATTTTTTGCTTAACTATGTCACTTATACCTCTAACCTCAGGGTCATTTCCATTGAAATTGTCAACGACCCATTGAGCTGAACTATTCGGACCTACTTCATCAATACATGATGTGATATGTTGTCTTTTTACGTTATATATCATTCCCTACTTGCATTAAATATTCTCATTGTTTCCATGTGTCATATGGTTCATGCTTGAGTTGATGTTCATCTCACATGGCATATTATTATTAAAGTACTCATTTTATTTTATTTTTTATGACTACTCTAATTGAAATAATTATTCGCAAAGCCTTTTCTGAACAAATGGGCCTTCACATCATTAGGCTCTAGAAATTTATTGTTCTTATATCAAGCACAAGGACACCTGATCATAGTATAATCCATGTAATCGTGTTGATGTATTGCCCATTAATAAATTCATTAACTCCATTTGTAGATTCAATGATCGAGGAAGGTTTTATTATGCATCCACACTCTTATGTTTCTCAACATTTTCACTGAAAGTGTATGTCAAATAAAAGTGTATTACTACAAAAAATATAAAATAAATATGTTAAAAGATATATTTATGCTATCATCCTATAATTGTTGTGCATATCTTATCATACAGAACCACAATCATTCACAAATCCAAACCCCAACAAAATTTATTTAATGAAACACATCAAACCATACTAAAAATAGAGTAAGAAGACAATCACAATATGTAAACTAGAAATGAGTACTTAGAAATTACCAAAATACTTCAAAGGAGTTTTGTACTTGCGCTTCACTGAATAAACTAGTCCAAGGATGTTTCTGCATATGTTGGGGAAGGAAAGGGGTGGGGCAATGAGTTAGGTGTGCCATAAGCTTGAAATAAATTGTGCGCAATTGGGACAACTCTAGGACAACTTTCAAGAAGTTGGTCTAGGCCTAGTAAGACTTTCTTAAAGCCTTCTCTATTGGGTTACCGAGTTTGAGGTGCAAAATATAAATTTTAAAGAAGCATATAATCAGAATAAATGTAATAGAATAAAAATCCAAAAACTTGATCCATTGATGTCCCATAACATGCATATATAATAATATAGAAAATTATACGAATGATTACCTCTTAAAATCAAATTCTAGGTGAAGCATATAAGAGATCCACAAGCCGCAATACTCAAGCTGTGAGCTCTAGATTTTCCATGCAAATGGAATACGAACAAGGGTCTTCAAAACTTCCACAAACACCTTCATTAGGATTCCACACAACTACCTTTCTACATGGATGCTTTACAAACAAGAGAAAATTACAATATTTGATTAGAGGCCCATGTAATTTCTAATTGATAATCTCATTATTTATCAACATAATAAGAAATAAAGAATTCCATTTTATCCAATTCAATTGAAGTTAAATAAAATTATTCACAAGACTTCTCAACCCTCATTTAAGTCCCTTAATTGAAATTTCCTTTTTGTCTTTGTTTGACTTTTTCTTATGTCTTTCTAGGTTTATTTTTAACTGATAATAAGCATGACTGAAAAGATATAGGTTGCATCCTGCCTACGTTCCATATCTTAGCTTAATTAAGATAGGTCACCAGAACCTTTCCAATTTTAAATATCATGCAATATATGCCTTTTATCTTATTTTTATTTCAAACGAGAGGGGTTATGGATTTAGTCAAACCCACTAGCTTAATTATATGATCAAATCAATATTTACTCATGAAACTAATACCTATAAAAACTCTTTTTCAATCACATACTACTAAAACAATATCTATCTCATGGAACATCGATGGCATAGCTCTATCTCTATAGATGAAAATGCCCAATGTATCTAGGTTTCTTTTCCTACGTCTTGCATGAAAAACATATTGGACAATCAAGTCTTGACTAAGGTATGCATCCAAACATCATTTCTAGTGAGGTGTATGTCATCCACATACAATACTAAGAACATTATAGTGCTCTTAGTAACCATCCTATAGACAAAAGGCTCATCTTCATGCTCAATGAAGCTAAATGATTTAATTGCATCATTAAAATGAAGATTCCAACTCTTTAGTGCTTTCTTAAGGCAATAAATAGACCTCTGAAACATGAATAGTTATGAAATTCACCTGGGACTTGAAAATTGCGAGACTGCACCATATAAATGTTGTCTGCATGAAATCTATGGAAGAAAGAAGGTTGGACATCCATTTTGCAAATCTCATAAGCCGAGTGAACAACTATCACAAGGAGTATTTTGAATGGATTTGATCGTAGCTATGGGTAAGAAAGTCTCCTTGTGATCAATTCCCTCCTTTTAACTATAGCCTTTTGCCATCAACCTAGCTTTATAAGTCTCTATCTCGCCAATCGAACTAATTTTTGTTTTATAGACCCACTTGTATACAATGGTTGCTATTCTTTTGGGTGGATTTGTTAAGGTCCAAACTTAGATTGTATATAGCAAATCTATCTCGAACTACATAGTCTTTTACCACTTAGTGAAGTCTTTGTCCAACAATGCTTGATCATAGGTAGAAGGATCTTTTTCATGATCATTATCTCCCATAATGAACGACTCTTGTCAATTCATTAGGATATAACTATATCTCTTTGATGCACGAGAGATTCTACTCTATCATCACAACAATTGCATTGTAGAAGGTTGTTCTTGAATAGGAACTTGTTGCATAAGCTCTTTACTCTGTTTCTCATATTCAACTTCCTTTAGCATAATGGTTCTACTTGCACCACTTTCTACCAAACTCCTCTTTAAAAAGCATACTTGATAACAAATGACAATCTTTGGGTCATTAGGTAAGTAGAACTTATATCCTATGGAGTCTTTTAGATATGCTATAAAGAGACCTGTAACAGTCCTTGCCTCTAATTTGGCCGTCTTGTCCTTTTTAAAGTAAGCCAGACATCTCTAAAGCCTTATATACTTTAGGGTTAGTTTTCTCTCACTTTACATCTCATGAAATGACAGACTTAGAGGGTATTTTATTTAAGATGTGTGTAGAAGTTAAAAGGGCATGTCTCTATAACGATATGGGAAGGTCAATAAATCTAATCATAAATTGGACCATGTCCAAAAAAGGTTGATTTCTATGTTCAATTACAACATTCAATTCAAGAGTAGGTAGTGGTGAACTTTTTAAAGAAATTGCACTAGTACTTCTTCAAGTATACATAATCGTACTTAGAATAATCGTCGATAAAAGTTATAAAGTAGTAGAATCATTATCTAGCCATTTTATGAAATAGCCCATTGATGAGGACGTCCTCATCAATTGGACTCTTGGTCATTTTACTATGTTTGCATGTTGGATAGACTTTATCCCCCAATGGGCCAATAAGCTCATATTTCTCCTTTATTCTTATGCTTACTTATCTAGCATAGGCTAGTCTAAGGTGCCACAAATGTTTGGAATTCAAACAATCCCTTACACATTTATTTAGAAACGGTGTTTATGGCAACACTACCATCCATGTATAGGTAATAGAGACTATACACTAGAGATGCATTATCCACTAATTTATTACAATAATAAATATGGTACACATCCCTGAAAGAATCATAGTTCTTCTTTTTTTTTTTTAATTATAAACAGAATTGAAATATATTTATAAGTCCATCAGGTAAAAGTATTCAGTCTCTCAAAACTATGGTATGTTTGGATGAAAATCTAAATAAAGTTGTTCCAATCACGGCAGCCACAACTCTTACTCTATTGACCACATTAAACAATATTTCACGTTTAGAGTAGACGCTCTAAAGCGGACTTGTCAGGCTTTAACTCAACACGTTAACACCCTCTTTGCAAAGAATGGCGAGTTGAGGGAAATGATACACTTGCTAGTGCTGGGGCTAGAGATAAACCTAGAAAGGTTCCAAGGAAGAATTAATGGAAAACGGTTAGGCCTCGGGTGTAGAATAGGGGTCTAGGGTGGAGAGAGAGAGAGAGATGAATAAGAGTGGTATTTTTCAATGATTGTGTGATGTTAATAAAGGAGAAACTGTGACGATGTAACTTTGTTTGGATAAATATTGATGAATTACATTTTTAATGAGTATTTGTCTATTTTTAAGTGTCACTTGTATGCTACACAATCTTGAGATATTTGAAATTAACAATTGCTAAACGGTAAAGAATCTCAATGTAGGAAATGACTAGAAGACCACAACACGCCATGCAGAACCTCCGATATGCCTCATCCACGGACAACAACAGTGAATACCCATTCAACTGCCCACCTCATCCATCTCCTATACAACCATAACCACAATCTTCCTAGGGTCAAACTGGGTTGGAATAGGAGGAACTGATAGTTATAGCCACAGTAGAAACCTAGGTGGTCGGAACCTAACATCAAACCTTAGCTTTAACTTCAGCTCAACTTAATAAGGAAGCAAAGGCATACTACAAAGCTCTTAGGAGAGCTTACGTACCCATCTTTAACAAGTCATATGACCTTGAAGTAGTTTGTTAATGGCTCAAATAAATAGAGAACATATTGTGGGTGAGGCGTTGTTGTGGGGTGAAGGAGTTTCACTTGCACTCGTAGAATAAGGGTTAATAACGTGGAACATATTCTAAGATGTTTTTCTCAACCATTTCTTCCCAAACATAGTTCAACTACAAAAAATGGTTAAGTTTGACAACCTAGTTTAGGGCCAAATATGTCTTTGGTGGAATATTCCAGCAAGTTCTGCACCCAAGGAAAATACTCACCCACAATAATAGCAAATTTGATGTTGAAGATACATAAATTTACCAGAGGTTTGAAGAGCTACTTACAAACTACATTAGCCTTATATGAGGCCAAAATATTTGAAGGGAAGTGAATTTTGAGGATATCCCATTTGTTAGGAAGTTCCCATATGTGTTCCTAGATGATTTACTTGAACCACCTCTAGATTGAAATATTGAATTCAAAATTAATCTAGTGCTAGGAGTTGCACTAATATCGAAGGCACCCTATAAGATGGTTCTAGCAAAACTAAATGAATTGTAGGTTTAATTATAAGAAATGTTGGACAAAAAGCAAATCTAACCTAGTGTTTCATCCTAAGGAGCCCTTTTATTATTTATGAAGAAGAAAGGTAGAAGTTTAAGGCTGTACATTGATTACAAAGAGCTTAATAAAATTATAGTCAAGAATAAATATTTTTTGTTGAGGATAGATAACCTCTTTGACCAACTTAAGGGGGCCAAAGTGTTCTCCAAAATTGACTTATAGTTGAGGTATCACCAATTGTAGATCAAGGTAAATGATATACTAAAAATGAAATTTAGAACAAGATATGGGCACCACGAGCTTTCAATACTACCATTTGCATTAACAAATGCCCCAGCAGCCTTTATGAACCTCATAAATAGAGTGTTTAGACCATATTTGGATAATATTCTAGTAGTTTTCATTAATGATATCATGGTCTACTCCCCTAGTGAGAAAGAGCACGAGGAACACTTAAGAGTAGTTCTTCAAACGCTTAGGGAAAAGTAATTATACATTAAATTCAATAAGTGCAAATTCTGGCTAAAGAGTGAAACGTATCATCTCTAATGAAAGGGTATCGGGGGATCCTAAAAAGATAGAAGCAATTATATAGTGACAAAGAGCCAAAAACATGATAGAGGTAATAAGCTTTTAGGGCTTGCGAGGTACTACCACAAGTTTGTTAAAAGGTTCACGAGAATCTAAACTTACTTAGAAACAAAAGAAGTTTAAGTGGAGCTTAGAGTGTGAGCAAAGCTACAGGAAAAACTAAATTCAGTACTTGCGTTAGCTTTACCCAACGTGGATTATAGTTTTACTTTATATAGTAATGCTAATAAAATGGACAGGGTTGTGTCCTGGAGTAAAACAGGAGGGTAATAACTTACAGTTCATGAAAATTGGAGTCATATGAGCTTAATTGCCTTATTCGTGGCTTGGAACTAATAGTAGTGTGGTGTTCATCTTGAAAATCTAGAAGCACTATCACTATGGAGAGAGATGTAAGGAATATACAAATTATAATAGCCTTATGTATCTTTTCACTCAAAAGGCAGTGAGCAAGAAGCAAATGCGATGGTTAGTGTTGATTAAAGACTATGATTTGGTCATAGATTACCTCTTAGGGAAGGCAAATCAGGTGGCAAATGCCCTGAGTCACAAAGGTGTTGGTGGAGTAACAGTGACCTAGTAGCGGTAGAGTTAACCGAAACAGTACTCACTACCTTAAGTGTCGAGCCTCTAATTTATGAAGAAGTTATGTGGTCTCAAGATTTGGAGTATGAGTTAAATTCACTTAAGGAAAAAGCCAAGGAAGGGCAAGTGCAAGAGTTTTAAGTAGGAGATGATGGTGTGTTGTACATGAGAGATAAGTTGTGTGTGCCAAAGTTTGTGAAGATCAAGAACAAGATTATGCAAGAGGCGGACAAGTATAAATATTTGGTCTACCTAGGTAGTACAAAAATATACAAGGATTTGAAAAAGAATTTTTGGTAGCCTAGAATTAAAAGAGATGTGGTTGACGTCATGGCAAGTTGTATGATCTGCCAAAGGATCAAAGCTAAACACTAAAAACTAAGAGGCTATCTCCAATTACTAGAGATACCCAAATAGAAATTGGAGAACATCATGATGAATTTTGTGATAAGACTACCTAGAACCCCACATGGCTATGATTTCATATAGGTGGTGGTCGAGAGACTGACCAAGTGGGCTCACTTCTTTCCAATCCAATTAGCATATAACTTGGATAAGCTAGTTAAAGTGTATATTGATAACATAGAAATATTGCATAGAACTCCAACAAATATAATATTAGATAGGGACCTTTGATTTGTGTCACAATTTTAGGAAAGTTTTCAAAAGGCCATGGGGATGAGAGTATGCCTGAGCACGATCTATCACCCTTAGAATGATGGATAGTTGGAAAGGACAATCTGACCTTTAAGGATATGTTGAGGGCCTGTGTGTTTGATTTTAAAGGAGCCTAGAGTGAGTATCTGCAATTAGTTGAATTTTCATATAACACTAGTCATCATAACAATGTAGGGATGTCACCCTATAAAGCACTATATGGAAGAAAGTGTCGCTCACCTATCTGTTAGGATGAAGTAGGAGAAAAGAGACTGGGACAAAAGTTAGTCTAAGTGACTATTAAAAAAGTGGTAGTGATCAGAAAGAAACTTAAAGAGGCAAATATAGACAAAAGAGTTGGGTAGACCTAAAGAGAAAGCCTTTACAATTCCAATCGAGAGAAAAGGTGTATTTTAAAGTGCCCCTAACACCAGGAACCATGCACTTTGAAAAAGTTAGGACGTTGAGTCCATAATTTGTGGGACCCTTTGAGACAATATTAGAAAAGGTGGGTGAAATGGCATATTGCCTAGCATTGCCTTCATAATTGTTTAGAGTACATAATATATTTCGTGTGTCTCAACTCAAAAAGTATATGCCAAACTCAGGTCAAGTGTTGGAGAGTAAATCTTTATCTATAAAAAGGGATCTAAGCTATAAGGAATTCCTCGTGAAAATAGTCGGACCCCTTATAACTATGTTGAATACTTCATATATCTATATTTCATTCTATGCTAGTTTGTTTTGTGTTGCAATCATGAGTGTAGATGAGGTCATGAGTGACAAAATGGCCATTTAATTAGAGTTGCATGATAAAGCAAGGGGTGAAAGCTAAGAGGCTAGTCAACAGGTTTAAAATGGGTAATAGGGGTGACATGGAGGCTAGGTCAGCATGTGTAGTAACATGATTGAAGCATTGGGTGCTGATTTTGGGGCACGAAATTAAGGTTGGTTATGGGTTAATGAAGAGTAATTAAGGTGACAAATTTGCCTCATCCTTAAAAAAAGGAAGCTTCTACAAACAAGTTTCACCCTCTCTTCTACACTTTGGCCAATGGCAGAACAAGGAAAAGAGAGAGGAATTTTATCAAATTCAAGTTTGATTGTGTAGAAAACCTAGAATGTGAGCTGTATAGTTTTATTTCATGTGCACCTAATAATTTTTGTGAATATGCTTAAAGGAAATTCATGGTATATGCATGCACATAGGAAATAGTAAGGATTTTGGTTGTTCACCTCGTACACCATCGTGTTCATTTGGGATTCATTAAACCTAGTTGAATTTAAGTGTAAACAAGGATAACAATTTGTTAGTGCATGATATGCCCTAAAAACATATTTTTGGGACCAAGAATTGCAAAGAAAATGGGAAAAATAATTTAGGCTGCAAGAATGATTCGAATAGAATCCCGATTGATCTTGTCGATCTAAACATTGTGATCAACAGGGATCGACTACCATTAGGCCAATGGTAAAGGTAGAGGGCCTTTGGATTGGCTACTCATTAGCATGATTGATTGTGTGCGGGCAATCATAACCTGACAAACCCAGATTGACCAATCCATACAAAGTGATCGATCATGCTGTTGATCAATGGTGCATGATCCTTTGCAGATAATCTCGATCGATCTAGAACTCGACTAGGTTGATTCGAATTAACCCTGGGACAATCCAGAACACTGTTTTCATGAATTCTTCAACCGATTTGAGATTTTTATCACTATTCAACCATTGGTATACATTTGGAACATGTTGAAATCACCAATTACACAATTCAAGGATAGAGAACTCCTTAAATATGTGAAATTTGTTCTAAATTAAAGTTGAATTGGTACCAATGTTCTTAAAACCAACCCAAACTGGGCGGCAAGACTAGTTGAACCGCCGCTTGGTCCAAAAAAGACGCCAATTTATGTCTAAAAATCAAATGCAGTGAAAATCACTTTATTTATCAAAAACTAGTGTAAACTATCAATCCAACTAGAAAACCAGTCAAATTGGTACTAAGTTAATCAACTCGAATAGTTCGGTGCAAATATAAAAAGCTCTAAGTATTAACCTTAGTTTTATTCACACTTTTCAAACCTATCGACTAAACCTATCGACGTCCCTTGGCTGTGCCTCTCGTTTTTCATCTTAGTCCATTTCAATCGTGCTCCTATCTTTATAATTTGTGTCTTCTAATCAAATCTGGTGAGTTTGCTTGCTGTGTTTTGTATTTGGTGGTTTTAATGGTTTTTGAATGGTATTTATCTCTAGAACTGCTACAGCAACTTAAGAAACATAACCACATCGAGTGGGAGTAAGGAGATTTGCTGTTTTAGCTATTTTTAATTTCCAATCTCTACTGGGGCTAATCTATAACTTTGAACTGAGAAGTCAGAACATTTAGAGGAATTTAATTGATTTATTTTCTGATAAGCATTATCACTTTGCATTATAAGTAAATGTTTTTATATTTAGATTTTGTAAATTTTTATTTTTTTAAGTTTCACATTTATAAAATATTATGATGATAAGAACTATAATTTGTCTAATTAATTTGAAATTGTTTAAAGCTCAAAAAGTCAAAAGACACATAAGATACATATTATATAATTATTGTCATGAATAATAATTATGTTAAACATAATAGAAATTTTTTTTATAAAATAAATTTAAGTATTTTTTATTCTTTATTCTTTTTTATGTATTTTTTTAGTATATTAAACAATATTTATGAAATAATTATGACATCACTGGTTCAACCATGGTTGAACCGATAATCCTTAACCAATAATTTTTTTGATTTGATTAATGGTCTATTTTTAAAACATTGATTGGTACAAAATTGTATAAGGAAAAGTTTTCTCATGACTAAAAAATTAGGATTACATTCAAAAGAAGTATTGAAAGTCAAATTTTGCTAAATTGAAATTAAATTGAACATTATTCTAATTAAATAGGAACACTAAAAATTGAGAGCAATCAGCAGCCAAATCAAGCTATCTATCACCAAGTAAGAGAGTTATCCTAGAAATTTATACAACTGCTTGTAGAAACTTATGTCATTCAGTTCACTATGATTTTCAAAGAAATATCCTAATATTTACCAAAATTTTATTGTTCTTAAGTGATACTAATATATGCCAATTCAAATTGCTTTTATCACAAAAATTTTGGATGTGAACAAGTATGCTTAACTAATTTATACTGATTTTCATATCATATGAGTTGAATTAAAAATGTTATGTGTTATGACAACGATTGGAACAACCACTAGTGTAGAGAGACTAGTTCTGACTTTCCTAATTTGGATAAAAGTGTTAGGCCCTTCAGTCCAGATTAAGTTAACCCTTTTAATGGAGGTTAAAAATTGAGACAACTAATAAGTTGTACATGACCCTGTCAATAGGGATTAAAGATTAAGTATCGAACTTTCTTAATTACAGCTAAAGATTAAAACAGCTAGAAAAACCACATGTAACCCTTCTTAGTTGGAATTATAGATTAAGTTCCTAATTAGTGGAATGGTATAGGAAATGTTCGAAACCATGAGCAGACTAACAAGATGTGAGATGGAACTTGAAATTGATACTTGCATTGTCTCTTTATTGTTGTTTCAAAATGTATTCCAAGCCACTATGAAATATAAAATGTTTTATTATGTTTACGTCCTAAAAAGGGAGGTAAACCTCTTACTTAATGATTAATTTCTCACAAAAAAATAAAACCACTTTTTGTAGATGACGACATGGAAGCCGATACAGTTAGGGTTGGTAAAACACCGATGTAGAGAAACGAGGATGTATTTTGTCAATTAAGGATCCAACAATGTAATGAAATAAATTTTTGTTGCAATGATGTATTTCATAATTTGTTTTGAGGAATGATCACATAGGTAATAGAATATTGAATTTTTATGCAATGATGATCATTTATCGGCTTGGACACTCTGATTGTTTGGGCTTTGATATCTTGAGAGTACTACCATGCTGTGAGCTCGAATTTAGGGCACAACATAAATAACTACATGTTTAGCTTATAACCCTATTTCTTACCAAGATAAATATTGATTTTAATGATCTAATAACACATTGACTATCATACACACAAATTATCTACGTCATCTTAAATCTAAGGCTCACATGCACTTAACAAAATCACAAAATAAGATGTTGATAACTAAGATTTAGCTCTATATGTTTTTTAATTCTTTGAGTCATTGTTCGAATATCCATTCTCTAATGATGTATTAACATACGTATTTTCAAAATCTTATACTGAATGGCACAACACTTATTATACAAATGCACGGTGTGCAAGTTGTATAAATAATCCAATCGCATATTAAGAAGTCATGTCCTTCGTAATTTTTTATCAATAAGATTTTTAACACAATCATATAAGCACATGTAATATTTTATACCATAACAAGATTTACTTACTTGATAAGACTACCACAATATTGATATCAAAGAAAAATAAAATTTTTATTAATTAATCAATGCTATATTTATAACCAATATCCCTCACACACAAATGGGGTTAAAAAACATATCACTAGTAATGTCAAATTGGTATAGTTATTGAAGGTCATCTCATATTTTGGGATGGCTTTCAAAAACAGTTTCCCAAAGTTGTTCCAAACTTGGAATGACTTTTTCAATGTTGTCACCGTTTGAGACAACTTTTAAGAAACCATCCTGAATTGGGATGATTAAAAAAAGTCATCTTAAGAAACTGTCCCAACTTGGATGGTTTTAAGAAGCTATCTCAAAATTAAGTTGTTCCAAATTGAAATGGCTTTGAGATAGTTTCAATACTTTATAAATTTTTCTAAATTTAGGATGGATTTCCTAAAATTTTAAAAATTCATTCCAAATTCATTTCAATTTGGAACGAATTTTTGGAAGTACCTAAAAGCCATCTCAATCCAACGAGGTTCTAGTAGTGGGAATAGAAGAATCATAGTATGGATAATATGTGTATGCACACACTATATATATATTATGACTAAGTGTTGTTTTAGTTTGGTTGAATAATGTTACATTACATCAATACCCTTATTTTACTTTTTAAATTTTTTATTTTTTTCTCCCTTAAATTTAAATTTATTTTATTTATGTTATCTCTTTTCAATTTCTTTTTATCTTTTCTTGTATTTTTATTTTAATAGTTTATACTTTCAATATAAATAATTTTATTTCAATTTAAAAAGTACAATATCTTCATAATTTATTATAATTAAAAAATATATGTTTTTTCAATTATTTTGCACACATTTATTACTACGGCGTTTATTAGGCTGTATATATATATACCCACTATTACATCTCAGATATCTAGTCAATCTTGATGCCTATATTGAGCCTAAATCCTCTACCATAATTGAATCAAATTATATATCTGATCTAATTTCAAAAGTAAGCAGAGCCCGTAAGATATCGTGGGAAAGCTATATATCTATCAAAATATATGTATTTCAGAATATTATCTCTTTCTCTACGACTTTTTGAACGTTTCTTTCGGAATAAATTCGAATGAAAAATCAAGACAGAAGTTGTAAATTTAGAAAAAGAAGCCCCAAATGGAATGAGATATTTTTGCAAGAGATAACATTTTGAAAGATGACGTTCACATTTAAAATATTATCTTTTTTTCAAGATAATCTTTTAATATTTTTTGCATCTTGCATCGTTAATTTAAATGAAATGATGTCATTGTTTTAATCCCAAAAAATTTGCTACTTCCCTATGAAATCAAATCATCAACGCGTGCAAGTTTGGCTTTATGAGTTTCAATTTGAATTTAATATAATTCCAAATCAAATTAATTAGACAATATTAGGGCAAGTTTGGTATATGTTTATACAATAATATAAAAGTTGCTTAAATCTCATACATCAATAACTGCACAATAAAAACTTTAGGCAAGTTTTTGTTCATTTTGTTTGATAATACCAAACCTTTATTTTTTATAAAAAAATAATCATTTTTTTAAATTTGAAATACTAAGCCGAGTTTGGTTACATCGATATATCAACTCGACTCAATTACTTCTCTTATAGAATAGCTTGTGTCAAACAATTATATAACTAGATTTTTCAAAAATTTAAGAAGGTTTTTTATTTAGTGGACAACATAAAAGCTATGAGAATGACGATAAAAACTTGTTCAAGGTGCCGATATTTATTGAAATGAGCCAACATCCTCAATGTTCCATGTAATATCAATTATTTAATGGTAGAGTATTTGTAAGTGAAAAAATTCATTCAGAGCATAATGGTCATGGATTAAAAAAAGTAATAATAATTTATAATTACGCCATTTTGCACAATTTCCGCACTTTATGAGAAAAATCTGCAAATCTGTGACAGTTATAATTAAGAACTTATGAATTAACTGAATTATTTAGTCATGCAAGTATTTATCTTCACTGAAATTTGAAATTATAGCCATGCACTATTGAACTATCTCTATTTTTTTTTTTCTCATATAGTGACAATTCATGCTAAAATTTTAGTGGCTAATTCATTTGAAATAGAAAGTGATAATAAAAACTCATATGAAATAAGACACTAACGCGCTTTAACCTTTTTTGTAGGAAACACATATTTGCACAATTTTTGGGACATAACTAACAACTTAAAATATAGTTTTAACGGGCTTTGACATTTTCACATGAAGCATGCCTTACCTACTTTCTAGAAAAGAATATTCGGAAACCTCAATCTGTGTGTTGTAAGAGTTGGATAATTTTGATTAAGTGCTGTAAGACGTGTTGCTGTAAAATAGTTAAATTGGAACACTAACAAAAACAAATAGAAAGCAAAACACTTGAATACCACAATTGTTAACGCAATTCAAAGCCAACTTTCTACATCTACAGGGCGGTTGCTCAAGTAAATAATCTCACTATATCAAATTCAACAAGAGTACACAAAAGCATCCAAAGAAACACTCTATTTAACCAAACCTTTTTTGGTCTCAACCTTTTCACACTTACAAGCCACCCATTATGCCTAAACACTCACTCCACCAGTCTTCATAGGTCCTAATTAGGTTGTATAAGATATATTTGCACTCCTCCCTGACTGGCTTACTCTTTTCCCACTCAATTTGACTCTATAGAATTTCTCACATACTCTCAATAGGAGGGTCACGTGCAGTTTTATTAGTTATCTCAATCTTTAACCTTTAATTAAGAGGATTCGGTACTCAACCTTTGACCTCTATTAAGAGGTTCACATGGGCTCAATCTTTAACCCCCATTGAGAGAGTCATGTGCAGCTTATCGACTGTCTTAATTTTTAACCCCAAATGAGAATATCAGCTTAATCCCAATTACAAGGCCCAATAATTCTACCTCGATTAAGGTCAAAACAACTCCCTCTACTCCAGTGGACATGTAATCGACCCCGAAGATGCAGAAGGTTGGCTCCAAAAAACATTCACAATTGTGTTATTTATTCTTGTTATTTAGTTTGTGTACTTTGGTGTTCCAACATAGCTATTTCACAGCAACACGTGGTGTTGCAGTACTTAATCAGAATGATCAAGTAGCAATAGAGCCATGTCACCTTTTTGTGATTTGGTTTTTAAGCAAATGAGATCCTAAAATTTCTAATTAAGTTATGAGTATGAAGGAGACAACCTCAATTTCTCATCCACTGTTGCTTGATGGGTCGAACTATCTACACTAGAAAGCCCATACAAGGGCATTTATCAAATATATTGAAGAAAAAACTTGGTGTTCCATCGCCAATGGATGGAGATTGTTGATCAAGATGATTGACAGAAAAGTTGTGCCCAAGGATGTTAAGGATTAGACTGCTAAGGAAGAAGGAGCTACCTTAGGTAGTTCAAAAGCTATCAATGCCATCTTCATAGGAGTAGATGAGAAGTAGTTTAAACTAATTTCTACATGTGAATCAACTAAAGAAGCATAAGACATACTGCAAAACATGCATGAAGGAACAAGCACTATACAGATATCTAAGCTCCAAACGCTTGCCTCCTAGTTTGACAGTCTTAGAATGGGAGAAAATGAAAATATAGCCTTATTCAATGACAAACTAACCAAGCATACTAACTAGGGAAGTGATATTTAGAAACAAAACTGGTATGCAAAAACATTACCATCTATACCGAAAAGATTTTTGACCAAAGTGGTTGTCATTGAAGAAGCTAGGACATGGACAAAATGAGATGAGTCAAGCGGTTCTCTACAAACGTATGAGATGAGTTTACTTTAAGTCGAAAGGGAAAAGGAAGCAACATTCAGAAGTGAACAAAGTTGCTAGGGTAGCGAGTGTTGCCACACCAAAGATAAAGTCATACTTGTCACATAAAGACTTAAAAGTCTATAGAAGAAAGACAAAAGTACCTCAAGCAAGGCACCTAATAAATCTAGAAAGCCTAGGGATGATCATTCAAATAAAAGCAATGGAAAAGGCAAAACAAAAAGGAATCCGATGCCATAAGTGTGGTGGCTTTAGACATGTCTTTGCTGAATGTGTAAGTACCTTAAAGAAACAAGGCAAGTCAATGGTGACTATGAGGATGGTTCTGATCTGTCTATGGAAAAGGAACTCGTGTCAACACATGGCGTTTAACAAAATGGAGAGAAAGAATTCTGCTTCTCTAGCTTGTGTTGTAACACCAACAAAATTTGGGAATGATATGGTGACTGACTTAGAGAAAATATACCTTTCTATAATTTTCTATTTGATATGATACAGGAGATAAAAAAAAAAAAAAAGGACCATGAGAAGCTAAAGCTCGAAACATAAAAAATTAAAAGAAGATCAGAACATCGTCGTTTTTAGAGCAAACGATGCTGAAACACATTGAAAGAGTTGAATTTGGAGAAGGCCAAGCTAAAAGACGTCCTCAATATGGGAAAGACACCAAAAAAGCATAATAGAGTTGGCTTCTTCAACAACCCAAAAAACAGTATACGAGCAAGTGTGAATATTAAATTTTGTAAAAGAATCATCATTTGATGTTATAGCACCAACTTTAGTAGATCCTAATACAGTTGTGAAGATGGATGCAACTGATGATTAAGCTCCAGTTCAACAAGCTCTTCCCCCCAATTGGGTACCATGGAAGCTAGACCATATTAGCACCCGAATTGGAATGTATCAGAATGCACTACTTGCTCAGTGATGTTGGGACATCAAAGGAAAAAGAGACCTACTAAGAAGTTGAATGGTTGTGAGTACTGTCTAATGTTAGGACATCCCGTTTCTACTTATTTTTCTTTCTTTAGAAGTCTCATAAATGCGAGACGGGATTGTGCTAAGTTTTTAAGTAGGTTTAAAGAAAGTAAGATTTTGCGAAGAATTTGGGTAAAGAAAGCAGACTTAAGATGTTGTACTTTCCATACTTCTCTAAAGACATATTCCAACACTAGGTGGTACTTTGACAGCACATGCTCTAGACATATAACAAGAGATAAATCAAATCTAATTGATTACAAGAATCACAAATGTAGTTCTATCACTTTTAGAAATAACAAAAAGGAGAGAGTAATTGAAAAAGGTACCCAAAGTGTAGATGGATTGCCACCCTTGAAAAATGCATTTCTTGTAGAAGGATTAAAGGTGAATCTAATTAGCATTACTACGTGACTAGAACCTCCTTATTAGTCTCATGAAAGACCATTGCAGTATCCTCAACAATGAGGATAGACTTGTGCTGACATTTAACAGGTCTTACAACTTGCCTCAAGACCAAAACCAGTGGTGACGAAGTTTGGCATAGGCATCTTAAACATATAAGGTATCGTGATCTTACCAAACACTTAAGATTTAGAGCAGTTAAAGTTTTTCCTTGTATAGTATACTATGAAGTCACAACATGTGAGTCATGTTAACATGGAAAACAATAGCTAAATATCCACTTGGTTTCATGACATCTACGCACATCCAAAATCAAGGAGTTGTAGAACATGGACATCATGAGACCAACTGATATTATAAGCATAGGAGGTAAACTTTACATCTACAAGTACTCGAGATATACTTGTACAAGTACTCGAGATACACATGGATGTAATTTTTCGAGGAGAAAAGTGATGCCTTCAAAAATTTTTATTGCAATAAATGACAAGAAAGGGAACAACAGATCATGAAGTGATGAGAATCAAAAGTGATCATGGTGCAAAGTTCAAGAATAAAAAATTCTCAAATTTTTGTGGAGATTGTGGAATTGTCATGAATTCTCTACACCAAAGACACCACAAAAAAATGGCATTGTGGAAAGGAAGAGCTAAACTCTCTAAGAAGTGGCTAGGTTATGATTCATGCAAATGGAGATAATGTAAAATGGTGGGCTAAAGTAGTGAACCTGGGGTGTTACATCCTCAAACGTTTATACTTGAGGTTGGTGTTGGTGAAGAGACTGTATGAACTCTAGAAAAGAAAACATCCTAATATCAGGTACTTCATGAATTTAGAAGTAAATGCTTCATATTTAATAATCACAAGCACCTAGTAAAATTGGATGCAATAAGTGACAATAGGATGTTCCTTGGATACTCAATCATGGGAAAGACATATTAGGTATATAACCTTCGTACTAAAGTTGTTATGGAAATCATTAATGTTGTTTTCGTTGATGAAATACAAAGGATTAGAAAAGAATTGCTTGTGATTTTGACAAATAAAGCAAGCTAATGATAAAGCATTTGTCTCGCACAGCAAGTATGCCAAAACTTTGGTAAAATGTTTTAGCCTTAAGTCATCTCGACATGTTGCAACACTAATATCGATCAACACAAAGTTACTAAGAATGATGCTGGAGCACCATTTGATGCAAGTCTATATTGTAGCATGATATAAAGCCTTCTAAACTTTATCATAAACTGTTTAGATATATGTTACAAAGTTGGAGTGTGCACTAGGTTCCTATCTAACCCTAAGGAGAGCTAGTTATGTGTGGCAAAGAGAATCATTCAATACACAAATATCACAAGTGAACTTGAAATTTAGTATTCAAAATGGTAGAGTTTTAACTTAATTGGTTTTATTGTCGCTGCTTGGGTCGGAAATGTTAATGATTGAAAAAACACCATAGGTGGATGGTTTTATATAGGTGATAACTTGGTCTCATAGTTTAGAAAAAAAAATTCAATCTCCTTATCCACAGTGGAAGTTGTAAATATTGCCTTGGGTGCTTGTTGTGCATAACTTTTATGGATGAAACAAATGCTTTAAGACTATGGAGTTTCACAAGATATAATGGTGATTAAATGTGATAATTAGAGTGCCATAAATATTTTCAAGAATTTGATTTAGCATTGTCAGACTAAGCATATTGATATTAAATGCCGCTTTGTTAGAGAACTTGTTGAAAAAGTGTGCTGACAGTCAACTATGTTGCAACATCAACCCAATAGACAAACGTTTGTACAAAGCCACTAGATCCCAAAAGATTTTTTAAGCTTGGATTGAGACTGGTCCTCACCAAGTCTAGTTACAAGCCCACATTAGGCTAGTCCATGATGAATGTAGGCAAGAAAATTATTTGGAGGGAAGTAAAAACCCAATCTGAATCAAATCTCTACAAACTATCTACTTCCCTTTTTGAGATGGAACTTTTAACTACCAACAAGATTCTCAAAAATCAATCAAAAGTTCTTTCCTTATTTAATTCCTAATTAATCTCTCTTCTATTTATATATGATCGACTCATCGATTTTCACATTAGTTGCTACAGTACATTAGAGTTTATTTTTTGGCAACTCTACAACTCAAAAAGACGAGAAAAAAAAATGACAAAAAGGAGCAAAGAGAAAGAGGAGTGCCGTAGAAACATCAACATTAGTAGCTCCACCATAGGAGTAAGTTATGGCACTAGTGGAGGAACTGACTTCAGCACCTGAAGACCTACAAAAATAGGAAGCCATGAAGGAGATATTGCCATCGAAGGTATATCCATCACAACTGTGTATCCTAAAGAGTATGTCTGACCACAACCAATGGAAACAAGAAGGAGAAGAAAAATGATTTGTTTCTGACCTAAAACCAAAACCCCAAGGACCTAAAGCTATAGTCAAATAGGAACCTGCCACCAGCAATATTGAAGTACCACCATATGCAGCAAAGCTGATACCTATTGAAGCCAAACCAAAATGACAACAACCAAAAGAGGTAAAACTAGAAGAATATATTGGAGAGCCTTCTAACCCACCGAAGAAGAAGAAGAAAGGCAAAACCTCTTACTGGTATTGATGTTTCTAAAGCAACTAGCTTTAAATTCTATAATGAAAAATGTGAGGAACAAAATAACTATATCAGGACAAAAGATGATAGTTGAGAAATTTGTTGACCTTACAAGATATGAGGAGCGGGAATCTTCAACTTGTTGAAGGAGATTGGACTATTTAATATTTTAGCTTCTTTTGATGTGTATTACCTAAGTTTGGCGGAAAAATTTTACTCAAATTTGAAGAAGGAAGCTATTGATAGTAGGTCAAAGTGGTTCCCTAAGGTGTATATGAGAGGAAAGGTGGTTTAGTTCTCACCATCTATGATTGGATCGATGCTGCAACACTAGGAGAATGATTTGTGCATTGTGTACTTAGATGACTTTATCCCAGATTATGATGTAATGATGATTACAAGCTGCAAACATGGTACTTAGCTCTTAACCTCTACTTTACAATCCTTAGTTTGAAATATGAAATACTTTCTTCTCTTTAAAATTGCGATAAATAAATTTATACCAACAATTAACTTGACTTGGTTGTCCTATGACTTAGGGGTTATGCTATACTGTCTTGGGACTAAGAGAAGGTTAAACCTAGGTGAAATAACTTCAACAACATAATACAGTATAGGGATCTTGCAACATGACTCCTGATACACCTTGAGATGATATCGAAAGTGTTGTTGAGGAGTGAAGATTGATCACTCTGAATCATCCTTCAAAATTGTTGCCATGTAATACAGTGGTCAAGTGCTTCAACTAAGAATGGTAAATAATCTAATTGTCGTTCCACACTAGGGTCAGAAGGTACCAATACACCTTAGTCCACTAAGGAACATCTTACTAGAGTGATGGTACATTTAAAGGCACTTGGGTGTGGAATTGATTGGCAGATAAATCACTTACAACTGCAACCTTGTGAGTAGGACTTGCAAATTGCAACTTTGAAGTTTGTATATGCCTTTGTCCTAGATGATGAAATTGATGATGTTCCAACATCAACACCCTTTAGGGTAGGAGCCTTTTCCTCCTAAAGCTATTGTGGGCCCCTCTTCCTTCTTAGAGACTTGGCTTTATCATTATATACCCCAAAAGGGAAGTAGATTGTAGATTGAGCGAGTGTTGAGGGGGAGCAACATAAGGGGAGTGTACTAAATTTTACTGGAGTTTGGGTAATTAATAAACTTCTTACCTAGATAGTGATGTTTGAGAGTAAGTGCTGCTGATGATACTTTTTGGGTTGCTACTACTAATGGATTGTCGCTATTTTTGCTACTTTTCTACTATTTATTATGTATCATTATTGGTCTTTGTTAGTTTGACTTTTGAGGATTTTAGCTGTTAGTTGATTATTTTGGGTTTTCGGCGATTGCACTGATGATGTTGGTGTGTGGTTATTTTTAAATGGTTTTATTGCTATTATAACAAGCAATTTTCTTAAATCCTCCTTAAGTATTATTTTTTTTTGCAACCTTGTACTTCAAATTCTTCCATTTCTACTAGGTGCAAAATTGTTATTACTTTGATAATGTTGCAACAGTAGAAAGAGGTTGCCAGTTGAGACTTATTGATCACTAAACATAAACACTTAGAAACATTTTAAAAAGGGGGAGTTTTTTAGCCACACAATACTAAATGGGGGAATTGTTGGCATAGCACTGACATGGCAGATGACATGGTAGCTAATAAAGAAGTGATGTGGCCCCAAGCATAGACATGTATTGACAATGATGTGGTACCAACATATTTGGAAAGTTGTTGTGGTATCTTATTTGGAAGGATTTGGTGTAATTTTCTTTCCTTATTTTGAAGATTTGATTGACATTAATCACATGTTCATGTAAAGCTAATATTTGACCTGTTTTATCTAATAAGATAAGAGGATTTATGTGTATATTATTAATTGTTGGCAAAATTTGCTCAAAAAGGAAAACAAATATCAAAAAGTCAAAACTGGCGTTAGAATACTAGATGCCATGACAGGGCAAAAAATTGTGTAGTTTTGATTTGGTGTAGATTTTTTAGTTATTACACGTCCAAAATGAATGCAATTTGTTGATCTTGATGAGTATAATGGCTAGAGATTTTATTAGATGACTTGAACATTTAAAACTTTACAAGTAAAATGAAATTGAGTGTGAACTGTCCCTTTAAGGTTAGGGTTAGTATCTATGTCAAATTGAATAGGAAAAAAGGTAAACAAATGAGGGAAGAGTATAAACACCTCTTGCACAACCTAATTAGGATCAGTTTGGCTCTAAATTGTGTTAACAATTGTATTGTTCGTTCTTACTATTTTTGTCTGTGCATTGGTGTTCTAATAAGAACACGTGGTGTTACAATACTTAATCAGAACTATATGAATTATTTTTGGATGTTGCATCAAGATTTACAAGAAATGTGTCAAAAATAGCCCTCCTAAAATATTTATATGATATTGAAATAGAATACAATTTGGGCATGTTTCAAGTGAAAATTATTTACTCAAGAAACCAGACATGTGTATGAGAAGATTCGAGCTAAATAGTTTTAATTACAAATATCGCTTAACTATTATGTATATCTTTTATTTTAAATTGGCTTTCCTTCTTGTGTTATGTTAAATATATACATAATATGTGCATAAAATATTCAAGTTAAGTGTATATTTAAGAAAATAATTCATGTATGTGTGTGTTTATATGTACATATATATCATGTATGCAATAAATACATTATTATATATGTACTAGTAAAAGTCGAACGCACTATGTATGTACGAATTATTTATGAATTATAAAATTATAACATTTTAAATAACAAAAAAAATTATTTAAAATTAAATGTATAGAAATATTTTAAATAAAAAATAACAAGACCTACATAATTTGAAAAGAGAAAAATTGAGAGAAAACAAAAAAAGAATAAGTTAAAATAAGAAGGGACAAAAAGATAGAAAAACAAAAATAAATAAATTAAAGGTAGTTGTATAATTATGTATCGTGCAACAAAAAATTAGTATTTATTTGATAATATAGTATAGATTAAAAATATAAAAATTATTTAAAATAAAAACTAACAAATTTAAAGGAAAATAAAAATTAAAATAATAAATTAAAAGGAAAAAATATAAAAATATAAATTAAATATGATTGTGTAATTTTTTATTATGGAAAAACTTATTTTCTTAATAATATAGCATAACTATACGCAAGAGGTCTATCTGCCTGGACCTCAAGAGTAACACCCGAACAAGGTCACTTAAGAACTTGGACACGTCAGTCCTACGTTTTCGGTACCACTTATGGACTGAGTAGCTAGAGTGATCTATTTTGATAGCACATAATCATGTATCAATTTATTTTAAAAATCAATTCAGTTTTCTTTAAAATAATTTTTTACTGATAGGTAAACAATAAGTAGTTTAACAAGTTTGGAGAGTGCATGATTATAAAGTCGAATGGAGGTTTGTCTTTATTTTATATTTAGATTGGGACATTTGTAAGACTTTTTTATTATTTTAAATATGCACACTATAAGCAAATGGGATGGAAAAAAGGATAACGATCCACTTTTTGTTATGATTCCTTTAATCTTGTTATTGACAATAATAATGATATAATGTTTGCAATGGTATGAAGTCAACAAATCAAACAAGGTGTTTATTAACAAAATTTATTTAATTGGGTAACCAAGTTTATATTTGCCATGCCCTCAATTCGGCACAATATAGCAGTAATTTTGAGGCAAGTATGAAAGGATATCAAAGCCTATCATCAGAGTATATTCACCAAAATAATATTAGTCATTCTAAAATACAGGCTTTTTTATTAAAATATTATGGTGGAAAACATTCTATAAATATTCCTAGATATATTTTTTGATTATTGAAATCACCAATATTTAGAAAGCTCATTCTCTTCCTATTCCTCGTCACGTTGCCATCTTCAAGTGTCACCGACCTGAATTGCATTGTCTAAAAAAAGGAATTTTGATTTTGGTGAGCAACTAATAGCTCCATAAGTGGATTTACTTACCTTTTTGATATGTGAGCATAAAGAAAAATCTTTTCATGTACAATTTCTCAAAGGAAGTTTGAAGAACCACAATAAAAGATTCAATGTAAACAACAAAACCTTCCAAATTTAAATTTCAATGCCATGCTCATAGGTTTTAGGCCATTTGTATTCCATTCTATTAATTAGGATCTTAGCCTATAACCTTAACTAAAAAAGATCACATGCTATTTATAACCCCTATTGAAAGAGTTAATTTATAACTCTGATTGAGAGGAATAGCTTGTTACTAGCCAAAGGTCCCACACTTGTGCCCTAATTGAGCGAGTCTCAATTTTTAATTACGATTGAGAGGATTATGTGCTCAATTTATAATACAATTGATAGGGTTAGTTTGTTACCGACTAAAGGTCTCAATATTTCTATCCCAATTGGGTGGGTTGGAACTCAATCCTTGATAGTGGTGTTCATTGACTAGAGCATGAGAGCACTTTATCTAGAGCATGAGAGCACTTTATCGTAAAATTCGAACTTAGTTAAAACATTTGATTTTGTAAGGTAGTGTAAAATGGATAAACAGATTTACTCAGTGACGTGGACGTCCAGCATGATAAAGGAGACCCCTTGGCAATTTGAGCTGGACTAATAACTAGGGCACGGGCAAAAATATTTAAGAAAGCAATCAATGCCTTAGTGCATGAAATTCGAAAGGATGTTACACGTGGACATAAATTTGAGAAACCTAAAGAGGAGCACAAGGTGAACATTCTGAGCTGGGTAAGCGATCCGGAGGTAAATGAGCAAGAGAATTAGTTCAATTTTTATTATTTATTCTTTTCTGAATTATTGTAATTCTGGGGCAGTCAAAAGAAGCCCACTAGGGGAAGTAAGCCCAACTGTAGATGGGCTAGGGTTTTTGAAGCACTTATAAATTAGTTTTCACCATCATTTGAGTCAGACAGAGTTTTAATCAGTTCAGAATTCCTTTCAAATTCCCTGAAATTGTTCATTCAATTTCTTGTGAATTTCAATCCCAAATCGAGTCATTTCGGAGTGGTCTGTGTGATTCGTGATGTATCAATCAATATTCAGTGTGCTGATTGTGACCGTTTACATCGAGTTCAATCCAATCTTACCACGTTAAGTCGGCATTCTTCGCTCGGTTTGTGTCCCTAAGATTCTCGGATTTGAGTTTGATTACACCGTTGCTATCCTACTGTTTCGATGTGATTCTAATGGCGTCAGTTTGGTATTAGAGTGAGTTTATGTCAAATTCTAATTCGATAAATGGTCTGTAGTTTTTTTAAAAAAAAAAGTAGAAAAAAAAGGGAAAATCAGCTGCATGCTAGCCGAAAATCGCAGTCGCAATTCCACTGCCATTTTAGCCTATTCACGGCCGCAACCCTCACCAAGAGCGATGCTGCCGTGAGCCTATCTGATCCCACCCTGACTCGCCGTCGGAGGAGGAGCAAATTGGCCGCGAACCGCCACGACGCCGCATGAGTTCTAGCTTGAAATTTACGCTGCCCCACCCGGATTTGCCACCATCTCCACCACCTAGGCTTCCCCAGGCCTCGCCGATGTTGGGCCGGTCGATTTCACTACTGCCGTGGGTGTACACCAGCGAAATCAATCAGCCGCGTCTTCACCGCCGCCGTTCGCGATTTAAAAAAAATATATTCGGTTTGGCCGAGAAGTCCAGTTGGACCAAGGAGTTGAATTGGGCTGGAAGCAGGTTTTGGGCTAGGGTGTGATTGGGCCAAAATCGGGCAGTACCCAAAAAAAAAAGAGAAAAAAAATCCAGTTAGGTCGGGGTTGATTGGGCTGGAGGCTACTTTGGGCCAAAGAGTTATCGTTGGGCCGAACAAAAAAAATTTGGGATGGTTTGAGTCGAAGGAATTGGGCTGGGCCAGGAACTGCTACTAGGCTGAACCTTCCATGCTGACGTGGTAAGGCCATGTTTGGTTGCAAAATTTCTGTTCCAACTTAAGGGCCTGTTTGGTTGTTGAATATTTATTTAATTTATTTATTATTATTATTTTTAAAAAAAAGAGGCCAAAAAAAGGGGCAAAAAGTAAAAAAAAAAAGAGTAGCAAAAAACAAAAGGTGAGAAATTTTCATTCTTTTCCTTGGGAGTTGTGTTTGGACATATTTTAGATTGAGATATTTGTTTATCTCATATTTCGTTATAGTTCCATATCATTCATATCAAGCGCTTGTATTTTTTATGTTACTTGAATTATTAAGGCCACCTGGAATCACACGAGAAGGGCACGACAAATTGAAGTTTGTAAGAATTAAATTGAGTTTTTTCTAATACATGAGCGGAGGCAAGAAATAAGTGTCAGAGGAATTAAATTGAATTTTATGTGATACATAAGCGGAGATAAGAAACGAAAGTCTGAGAGCCCTTCACTTGAGAGGAGTGGGAATAGTGAGATTGGTGAGGGTATTGGTGAGGACTTTTATTACTAATTATTATCTCTTATTGTTGTTTCCTTATAGCTCCAGTTATGTTGGATGGCCAATTAGTATTCAGACCAGGGTAATAGCCCTGACGAAACTAAATTCTTATTTAAATCTCTCACTGGTGAATTGAAGAAGCTTAGTAGGAGCATGGATGGTATGCAGAATAGGATGACAGATATACAAGATCAATTAGGGTGAATAGAGGCGTCCCAAATTACGACCCTAGAAAGAGACGGTTCACTACCCAGGTCACCTGTACGCAGAGACAGTCTCATGCTAGGCCGAACTTGGACTAGGGACAGACATGGGTATCATGTCAGACTTTTAAGGCAAGAACGACATGACTATGAGGAGGAATATGGGTCAAACGAAGACGATGATTGGTACGTATATGACAACGAGCACAAGAGACATTAATAAAGGGACAGTATGGAAGATGAGGTACCTAAGATGGTGAAGTTACAGTTGCCATCCTTCCAAGGGTGATCTGTTCCCGACGCTTATCTCGAGTGGGAAAGGAAGGTAGAGTTGATTTTTGACTGTCATCGTTATTCAGAGGGCCAAAAGGTTAAGTTGGCTGTAGTAGAGTTCACAGACTACGCGATTATATGGTGGAATTAGTTGTGCACTAGTAGGAGGAGAGCTAGAGAGGGGCCAATGTGTACTTGGACAGAGTTGAAAGCAGCCTTGAGGAAGAGGTTTATGTCGAGTCATTATCATCGAGACCTATATCAGTGACTGCAAATATTAACACAGGGTAATCGAAGTGTGGAGGATTATTATAAGGAGCTCGAGATAGCTATGATCCGAACAGATATTGTGGAAGATAGAGAGGCTAGTATGGCACATTCTCTGAGTGAGTTACACCAGGACATAGCTGACGTAGTGGAATTATAGCATTAAGTGAAGTTAGAAGAGATGGTGTAAAAGGCAGTTAAAGTAGAGAGGCAGTTGAAGAGGAGGGGTAGGTTCACGTCCCAATCTAACACAGCTAGCAGACCCTTCCCTAAAATGGAGGATAAGGCACCTATGATGAGTGCGAACGAAGGCCAGGACTGCGCCTAAGGTGGAAGCACTTAAGGTAACGATTCATGTTCCTTCTGGCTTATCTAGCATGCGAAACAGGGATATCTTGTGTTTTAAATGTCAGGGAAGGGGACACATCACTTTGCAATGTCCCAACAAAAGAACTATGCTGTTATCAGAGAATGGAGATATTGTGACTGATGAGGAGTACGATAGCAGTGAAGAAATGCCGCCACTAGAGGAAGTGCCATCCGACGAAGAAAGGCTATGCGAAGAAGGAGGAATTAATTTGGTGGTAATGAGGGCGTTGAGCGCTCAAGGAGAAAATAGACGAGGCTCAAAGAGAGAATATATTCCATACACGCTGCTTGATTAGTGGAAAGACCTGTAGTTTGATAGTGAGAGGCTAGCCTTGCTAATGATGGATCATCCTAGGCCGTACAAGTTACAGTGACTTAATAAAAGTGGCGAGGTTAAGGTGATGAAGCAGGTATTGGTGAGTTTTAAAATAGGTTCGTACGAGGATCAGGTGACATGTGACGTAGTACCTATGTAGGCCTGTCATATCCTACTTAGCAGAACGTGGCAATTTGATCAACAGGTAATATATAATGGGTTGACTAATTGATACTCCTTCTTATTCCATGGAAAGAAGGTCACATTAGCCCCCTTGACTCCGAAGCAAGTATACGAGGATCAATCGTACATGCAAAGGCAATTTGAGCTAGAGTTAGAAAGGAGGAAAAAAAGGAGGGATTAAGAGGGAAAGAACAAAAGAAAGATGAGACAGGAAAGGTAAGAAAAGAGTGTATGATGACAACTATGAGGGATGTGAGGTTGGCATTGAGTGACGAGAGGTCCCTTGTATTGTTGATGTACAAAGAATTATACTATATATCTGATAATGTCACATCCTCCCTCTCCTCTGTTATAGTGTTTGTTTTGTAGGAATATGCTGATTTTGTCTTGGGGGCATTCATACCAAACAAGCCAGCTTACCGAACGAAACTCGAGGAAACTCAAAAGATCCAGAGACAAGTGGAAGAATTGATGAGTAAGGGTTGGGTTCAAGAGAGTATGAGTCCGTGTGCCATTCTTGTGCTATTCATGTTGAAGAAAGACGGACAGTGGCGCATATGCGTAGATTGCAGAGCTGTTAATACTATTACGATAAAGTTTCATCACCCCATACCTTGATTAAATGATTTACTTGACAAATTACATGGTGCTGTTATATTCTCTAAAATAGATCTCAAGAGTAGAGATCATCAAATTAGAATGTATGAGGGTGACGAATGGAAAACAACCTTTAAAACAAAATTTGGACTATATGAATGGCTTGTAATACCATTCGGATTCACAAATGCTCCTAGCACATTTATGGGTCTGATGAACTATGTTATATGTGCATTCATTGATAAATTTGTTGTAGTATACTTTAATGACATACTAGTGTATAGCCGCACAATAGCTGAATATGTTGAGCACATATGCAACGTGCTCAATGTTTTACGACGAGAAAAGCTATATGCTAATATTAAAAACTGCACTTTTTGTACTGACTACTGTGTCTTCCTAAGATTTGTTATTGGTGCATAGGGAATACAGGTGAATGAAAATAAGGTGAAGGCCATATAAGAATGGCCAACCCCAACATCAATATCTGAAGTAAGAAGCTTTCATGGGTTGGCTGGCTTCTATAGGCGATTCATGCAGGATTTCAGCACTATTGCTGTTCCACTTACCGCTATAATTAAAAAAAAGAGAACTTCAAGTGGGGAGAAGCCCAACAACGGGCGTTTGACACCCTGAAACATAAACTTACACATGCTCCTTTACTTTATTTACCGGATTTTAATAATGCCTTTGAAATTGAGTGTGATGCTTCTGGTGTAGGTATTGGAGCAGTCATGATGCAAGAAAGGAAGCCCATCGCATACTTCAGCAAAAAACTCAATGGAGCTGCACTAAATTATCCTACATATGATAAGAAGTTGTATTCCTTAGTGCAGGCTTTGGAGACGTAGCAGCACTACCTGAGGTCGAAGGCGTTTGTGATCCACACTGACCATGAGTCATTGAAGCATTTAAAGGGTCAGAGCAAACTCAGCAAACGGCATGCCAAGTGGGTGTCTTTCATTGACACATTTTCCCTACATCATCAAATACAAAAAAGGTATGGAAAATATAGTTGCTGATGCGTTATCCCGCAGGTATACTTTGTTGAGCACGCTAGGCACAAGATTACTAGGGTTTGAGCATATTAAAGAACTTTATAAAAATGACCCTGACTTTGGTCAAGCCTATGCGCTCACTGTAAAATGTGCTTATGACAAATATTTTAAACATGAAGGCTTTCTATTCATATTAATAGATTATACAACCCACGATGTTTTTTACGAGAATTGCTGATCTAAGAAGCTCACTGTGGAGGGCTAATGGGACACTTCCGTGTCACCAAGATAGTACTAATTTTGTAGGAACACTTATGTTGACTTGGGCTAAAAGGGGATGTGGAGCGGGTCTTAGAAAGGTACATACGATGTAAAGAAGCCAAGTCCTGCAACCAACCCCATGGTATGTATCATCCTTTACCTGTCCCGAGTACCCCTTGGACTGACATATCTATAGACTTTGCTTTAGGGTTACCTAGGTCTAAAAATGGTAGAGATGTCGTCTTTGTTGTCGTAGATAGATTTTCTAAGATGGCTCACTTTATTGCATGCCATAAAACTAATGACGCTTCGCATATGGTTGATTTGTTCTTCAAAGAGGTGGTTTGTCTGCATGGCGTGCCCAAAACTATAGTATCAGAACGTGAAGTTAAATTTTTAAGCTATTTTTGGAAAACACTATGGGCTAAATTGGGAACTAAACTATTATTTTTTACAACATGTCACTCTCAAATCGATGGACAAATTGAAGTTGTTAACAGAACACTCACTACATTATTGCGTACTGTTATTAAGAAAAATATTAAAAGTTGGGAAGAAAGTTTACCGCATGTAGAATTTGCTTATGATCGAGCTGTTCATTCTATTACCAACATGTCCTCATTTGAAGTTGTATATGGTTTAAATCCACTAACACGTTTGGATCTGTTGCTATTGCCTGGCAATGAGCATTTCAGTTTAGAAGGAAGGAAGCGAGCCGAGTTTGTCAAGCAGGTGCATGAGTATGTGAGACAAAACATAGAGAAAAAGAACCAACAATACACTCAGTAGGCAAACAGGGGCAGAAAGTAGGTAGTGTTTGAGCCCGGGGATTGGGTGTGGGTTCATATGTGGAAGGAGAGGTTTCCCAAGTAGCAAAAGTCTAAACTGATACCTCAAGGGGATGGACCATTCCGAGTTTTGGAGAGAATTAGTGATAACGCTTACAGATTAAAGCTTCTAGATGAGTTCAGAGTTAGTCAACTTTTAATGTCTCTGACTTAAGCTTGTTTGATGTAGGGGATGAGCCGATTACCGAATTGAGGTCAATTCCATCTCAAGAGGAAGGGACTCCTTGGCAATTCCAGTCGGACTAATAACCAGGGCACGGGCAAAAAGACTTAAGGAAGCAATCAATGTCTTAGTGCATGAAATTTGAGAAGATGTTACACGTGGACATAAATTCGAGGAACTTAAAGAGGAGTGCAAGGTGAACATTTTGAGTTGGGTAGGAGATCCGGAGGCAAAGGAGCAAGAGAATTAGTTCAATTTTTATTATTTATTCTTTTCTGAATTATTGTAATTCTGAGCCAGTTAGAATAAGCCCACTAGGGGAAGTAAGCCCAACTGTAGGTGGGCTAGGGTTTTTGAAGTACTTATAAATTTGTTTTCACCGTCATTTGAGTCAAACAAAGTTTTAATCAGTTCGAATTCCTTTCAAATTCCCTGGAATTGTTCATTCAATTTCTCATAAATTTCAATCCAAAATCAAGTCATTCTAGAGTAGTCCGTGTGATTCATGATGTATCAATCAATATTTGATATGCTGATTATAGCCGTTTATATCGAGTTCAATCCAATCCTACCACATTGGGTCGGTGTTCTTCGCTTGATTTGAGTCCTTGGGATTCTCATATTCGGGTTCGATTACACCGTCACTATCCTGCTGTTTCGACGTGATTCTAATCGCGTCACTCACATCCACAATTTTCATAACAAGAGAAATTATGAAATTTGCATTTAAAAGCAAGTAGAACATCATTTGACAAAATAGTTGGATTTTCATAACCAATGCATGTCACGTCTCATTTGATAAAACAGTTGGAATTTTGTAAATGATGGAAAAATCATTTTTAAATCACAGTATAAAAATTTCTAGCATGATAAAATAATTTTCTCTAGCAGTTGCAAAAAAAAAAATATAGTTGTAGGGAAGTTTGTTCAAATGATAAAATCAAACTAGTTGCACAACTTTTGGGAAGATAAATTAGCATAAATTCATTTGTATGGATAAAATCATGTTCTATAAGGTAATTATAAAAATTTGTAAGGTAACTCACTTACCTAATGTTAACTTCACTGTTTTAGTTGCTCATTGGATTCGTATTCTTGTATTCATATCCAATAAGAATAATTTTCATTTAATCCCCAAATTTAATGAACTTCACATCCTATCTACCCTTAAGTACAACCTAAATCCTTGAATCATGAGGGTGGTTCCTCCCTATGTAAATTGGGTTAGTTCTCATGTGATCTAATTTTCATATTATTGTTGAGCTTTATGTGCTCGGGTTGTGTGAAAATTGTTTTTCGGTAATACATGTGGTTGGAAAACCAAAACAATTGGAAAGAGCACAAAACATGGTTTCAAGATCAACTTTGCGTACTAGTGGATCAATCTAGAAAATCTTGGGATTGATCGAGATCATATTGGATTGATCTTAGGCAAGGCAATCGACCTCGTGAGTTTCTATAATTACAATCCATGGGTCTTGTGATTGATTATTATGGATCACCCTACACGGATCGACTAGAATCAATTGTTCTAGGTAAGGTGGTTGATCTATTAGCACAGTCACTGCAATTGATCGATCCATCTTGGATCGATAGGGATTGATCTTACCCATTAATGGAATTGATGTACAGGCCATTGTTACTATGATCGTGGCCTCCTACAGTCGATCCATGTCGATTGCGCCATTAGGATCGATAGGGATCGATGATCAACTTGGACAGGTTAACAGGGCTCACAATTTCAACATTTTTTTTTAGGTGTTCAATGGTTTGGATACTCTTTTTAGGTCATAAAAGTGAGAAAACTTCAATTTTCGTAGATTGCTATAAATCATTTGGCAAT
Organism: Avicennia marina; assembly: GCA_019155195.1. Lineage (NCBI taxonomy): Eukaryota > Viridiplantae > Streptophyta > Magnoliopsida > Lamiales > Acanthaceae > Avicennia > Avicennia marina. Next base: position 7,237,238 of record CM032781.1, on the reverse strand, counting down.
TGATTTAGAGAAATTCCCAAAAACATCAATCCGAAGAAGTTCACTATTTCAGTTCACTGTTTCACCTATGTACCCAAAGGGCTTCATACTTATTCAATGTACAAATGATATAATAACCCACTCATGAGAGTAAAATCAACCTACAAGCCTTTACAAGAACGCCAATTTGGAATCCCCTACACATTGAATTGAAGATAGAAGAGTCGACGTAGATTTACCTCTACGGTTGGTTGAGTAGCATTCCGTCTTGCTCTCTATCTCTTGCTGCTGGCCACAACAATGTTTGAGCTTGAGAATTTTTAGCTCTGTTGGTCGCCTTTTTGGTTTTTATGGCTAGAGTTAACATAATTAGTCAAACCTTCCCTAAACAATCAGAACTCTCCCTAACTCTGCATCAACTACCCATTATTGCCATCAATTAGCCATTATGATGTGGTTTGACTACCCTAAATTTCCCACCCATGTAAGACCACACTTAATACTAATTATCATTATCCTTGTCATGACAATAATTTTCGTTATTATAATAATTCTTATTATTACTATCATTATCATTACCTAAAAATACCAAGAAAAGAATCGGCCATTACGATATTATATCAAAATATAATTGATAATAAACAATTCAAATGGATTTTTTTAATTAAAAGTTATGCTATAGTTGCTTATATAAAGATTTTTCTAAATCTTTCAAGAGAAGGTCATGAAATTGCTCCCAATAAAAATTGCCAAGAGCACAATTTTCTAAATCATTCAAGAGAAGATCATGAAATTGCTCCCAATAAAAATTGCCAAGAACACACACACAACCTCGTATATTAATAAATTTTTTTGATAATCTTTAGATTTTTTTGTTACCAACAAATGTTAGATATTTAATTTTGTATGTTTATATTTTAAATAACTATGGGTATATGAAATTTCGTTTTTATTAAAATTTAAAATAACTCTAATTCTTCACATGCAAGACACGTGCGTTTTACTATTACTCTGGCAGAGTCTAATAAAAAAAACAAACTATAAGTATATTTCAGAAAATATTTTTTTATTTTTTGCTACTTTTCGAATGGTTCGACTAGGATAAATTCAACTGAAAATCAAGAAAAACATACTAAAGTCACAAAGGTGGCCCAAAAGGAATGAAATCTTTTTTTTCCATTGAACAACTTTGTGAGTTCTATCCATAGTTTGGGAGCATTCTGATTTAATCGTAATTTGGTGGATCAAGTGGAAATTCGGGTATTTAAACAAGTCGTTGAATCAAATTTGACTTTTTATTTTTCAAGTGCACGATGATTGGTCCAATTTTGACTTGATTATAAAAAAGTTTAATCAAAATTTATTATTTCCTCACCACCCTTCTTCATAGTGTAGAAAAGGGAGTGTTTCCAAAAATTTTAACTTTTGTTTTAATCCTTGTTTATTGATAAAATTAAAATCATATGAAAAATGAGTCTATTGGATCGTAAATAGTATTAATTATTAGAAAGAAAAAAATTATGTTAGTATTTAGGAAAATTCTTTCAAACTTAACTTTATATTGAAAGTCATTTTGATTCTAACTTAAAGTTGTTTTGGGCATTTGTATGGAAACAAACATAAAATATATCTTATGATATTTTTGGATTAATTAATAAAACTCCATTAAAGACTGAATTGTTCAAATCAATTTTAATTTACTTACGAAAAATCTGGAAATGATTAAAATCAACCCTAATGAGCTTCCAGAACCGGGGTTAACATTATATTTTTTCATATAGTTACCCAAACAAAAGCAAGTTATAAAACTTATAAATAGGAGTTTTACCCTGGGAGCCCAAACTTGCAAGTTTAATTTAATTTGGTAATTTTGAAGCCAAATTAATTGTACATTACATCAATTCAAGTTAAGCATAAGAGAAATTTAGGCTTCAGGGTTTAGATATAAAACAAAACAATCCAAATGCATTTTCAACAACTCTATCATCTTATATATATGCATAATATCCTATATTCTTTGCATCTCTTGTTGCAAAGCCATCATTAGTTTATCCTACACTCAGGAATCCAGAGAATGCAGGGAGTGTTAGAAACCCACAACGTCAATATTCTTGGGTCTGGAGAGCAGCACAAAGTCCTATCCCATGGCTTTGGCCTAGATCAATCGGTGAGGAAGTAGGTGGTGCCCCATTTGGTTGACGATTATCGCGTAATCCTCCATGACAACATGGGAGCTGGCACCACTAATCCAGATTACTTCGATTTCGAGCGATACTCCAGCGTCGAGGGCTACGCCTTTGACCTCCTTGCCGTTTTGGACGAGCTCCAGATTACTTCATGCATCTACATCGGACACTCGGTTTCCTGTATCTCCGGCGTTGTTGCCTCCATATATCGTCCTCAGCTATTCTCCAAATTAGTATTGTTGTCTGCTTCTCCCAGGTTATAATCAATTTTCTAGAAATAACAATATTCCTATGGCTCTCTCTCAGTCATGTTTGTTCTTTGTGCAGGTACTTGAACGATGTGGACTACTGCGGAGGGTTCAGCGCAGAAGAACTAGAGCAGATTTTTACGGCCATGAGAGCAAACTACAGGGCATGGTGTTCTGGATTCGCAGTGTTCGTTGTCGGGGGTGATTTGGAGTCTCCGGTGGTGCAAGAGTTCACCAGGACGCTGTTCAACATGAGACCCGGCATAGCACTGAGTGTGGCTCAGACCGTATTCCAGAGCGACCTCAGGCCCGTGCTTGGGCTGACCACCGTGCCTTGCCACATTCTGCAAAGCCCGTCCCCCTGGAGGTGTCGAAGTACCTCCATCGCCACCTCAGCGGCAAGTCCGTGGTGGAGATAATGGAGACCGAAGGGCATCTGCCTCAGCTCAGCGCACCCGCTCTTGCCATACCCGTTCTGCTCAGGCACATTCGGGAGAACCTTGCTAGTTAAATTTAAGTATCTGAACGAATACACTACGAAATATATATTTTTGGGATGCTCTGTGTTTCGCTGGTTATTTAATAAAAAATGAGTTGATAATTTGTTGAAGAAGACGCCTAAATTGCATTAGTTGCAGTTCTTCAGCAATATATTATTTCAATTATCTGATCCCAGTTCGTGTTTGTTGTGTTCGGCCATTCTAGCTTGGCGTATGAAGACATCTAATGCCTGTCAGATCGTCACAGCTTATTGACTACCAACAATTTAAAGATGCGTCAAGTGTATGTTGCGTGCTTGTAGTTAAGGGATAGTTGTATAGTCTGCCACCGATGGCCAACACGAGTTGTAAAGTGGATCAGCCGGGTCAGGTCAGCTTCGAAGTGAGAGAATAAGCTGCCTGACTCGTGAGCAATTTGGAGCGTTGTAGCTCTACTCGAGCTCACAAATAGGTATGTTCATAACTCATTCATACTTCACGTTGACTGAGTCCACGTTGACTGAGTCTCAAGCTTGAGTTATAAAATAACTTGTTCACTAGGTCGTTGAGGTTAATTCAACTTAACAGAGTTGGGATGGCAAGTAAGTTTACATGTTCATAAACACCTGCTTCCCCTGGCCTTCAATATCCAACTCTTTTTTCACCTCATCGAGATTGAGTTAAAACTTTACAGTAAAATAAGCGATCAAGAGCCCAATTTTGATTTTGAGCTCACAAAACAACGGAGTTCGAACTCAAATATGCAAATACATTAACTTGACCAAAGCAACACCAAATTGTTGGAATTGGGCTCAAATTTAAACCTAGACCAGCCCACAAAGAGACCTAGATAGCTTGAGATGCACAAACCCGATCCATTGTTTTGAAAACTAAATTAGTTGTCAATCAGAAAATTTATTGATTGAAGAGTCATCACTTTAGCAAGTGGTGCAACCACAATCGAATCAATAGTGACATATTTATATTGTAAATACTAATTAATATGCTAAAATTAAATAAATAATAAATATAAAACGACTTGAATTTAACCTTAAGCAATTTTAATGTAATTATTGTTGATAGTTAAAACCCACAACCATAAGAATAGTAAGCACTAATATGATAAATAATAACATAGAAATAAACAAAAAGACATAGCTTATTAAAATATTTAATTAATGTCATGCTCCCAAATTTGAGATTATGATATGGCAATACTCGTCAACAACGTTAACGGATATTAAAGCCAGCAGATATTGAGCAAATTAATCGATTAATGTCAAACATGTCTAAAAGGAAACAATGTAATATCAAAATGATAGTCTCTATACTGTTTTGCAATAGAAGATAAAATATCATAACTATTATATCCATTAGGTCCAAATGCTAATGAAGTTAACAGAAACAAAAATAAATTAGGATAGAAGTCTTCATCTACTACGTCTACCATCCTCAATTATGCTTGTCCTGAGTGGTTTCCTCCACAAGAAATAGTATTTGAAAATTTGTGAGTAACAAGTCATTCAGTAAAGGTCCCCCTACCTTTTCATGTCAAAGGGATATGTGGTCCCCCTGCCTTTTCGTTTCAAAGGGATGTGTGCAGAAAAATAAACATTTGCAAAAACATATTTTCAAAACAAACAACTTTAAAAATCACATTTAAAACTATTTACAAGAATTTATAACATTCCATAATTATTTCATCAATTTTAACACCATATAGTTCACATATCCCTTTTCTTGACTTACTCATGATGATATGTACTTTGTACATTTATTTCTACTAATCAAGGACTTGGTCTATACTTCTAACTAGGGAGGGTTATATTGCAAATGACTATGACACTGCAACCCCAAGGCTTCAATCCCCTTGTAAGATATCCTCATCTATACTCTCAATAGGTGGAATCACATATCAACTTCATTTGATGTTAGCTCCAATACTTCTACTTGATTAGGCAAGTACCAATCTATTGCTCATGGTAAGGACTAAGGCTAAACTCATTCCACTCTATCATCGACATCACATGAGACGCTTCTTATATTTATTACAAGTATTTGATTTAAAACAATTTATTTCAAAAATAGCTCAAATCCTGAATTTCAAAAACAAGATAATAATAATTTCAATTCCAGAAATTTTACATCTTAACACATCCTTTTATAAACAAAAATAATATCCGAAATAATTTTCATGTATTGTAAACAATTCAATTTCAACATGAAAACAGTTTGACAAGCATTTTATAAAAGTTGATAGGATGTAACCACTTATCCGTTACATAATCTTATCCGCTACTTAATCCTATTGCTTACTAGGTTCCTTTGTTATTAATTCTTGATTCCCCATTCAACCACACCATTTCTCATTTAACGCTTAATTGAATTGGTACCCCATACTTTCAGATGTCTAGTGTGTATCTTACATGTCATGCTTTGTGGTTCATTTGGATTCTGGTTACTAAGTGATTGTTCCAATTTGAATTCTTTTAGTTATTATTTTCCATGCATTGTTGTATCTTAAGCAATAAACTTAAGTCTATTTTAGCCTGAAAATTAAAAAATTTAGCCTTAATTCCTCAAAATTCACATTCTATTTCATAATCACAATCAGTCTCGCAACCAAGAGTACTCTGGTCACACCTGCGCTAGATGACTGCAAGACACTCTATTTTTCTTATGCTTAGGCTTCACTATCAAAAGCAAAAGAGACGCGATCACACACCTAGTTGTCACGATCGTGACGCTTGCCTACAAAGCATTTTGCTTCGCTCAAGAACCCACTTTGCAGATGCATGGTTTTGCCTCACACTTGTGCTGTTGCGTTCTTTAAGCATAGTGGTGACCATGATGTGGCACTATAGTGGTCTGTTTGGTTGAGTTTTCGCATATACATCATTCCCATCTCCAAAGCTCAATTTTACCAACATTCTAAAAGTTCTTAGGCATATTTTATGAATCTCGATGATAAAAAATGTGATCTAAGCTTCAGATTTTAATTTAGTATTCCCATACATGCTACATATATATCTATACATGATACACGAACTAAATACCAAATCTGTGAACTAACCATATATAAACCTCCAAAAATTTACATTTTCATGTACCTATACTTGCAAACTTAATGTTTCCAACGTATATTTATGATAAATGAAAGGTTCGGCATAGAAAGTATCTTAGATAGCTGCACACACACACACATATATATACTAGGTTTTGGAAACGATAAAATTCGAAGGCTTGAGAGTCCACAATTCCTTTCTAGTAAATTTCCTAGATTTCTTGGGATTTCCACATGAATTTTTTTTTGGGTTTATTTCCAAATTTTATGTCTCCCACACAAGCCAAACTCTTTCCTTGATATTTATATTATTTGGCTAAATTTTGGTTTCTTATAATACCTACATCTCTTTCCATACTTACTTTCCTTGTTTCCCAAAATTGCACACGAAAATTAAAATAAAATAATAAAGTATAGGCTAATTGATTCCTTAACAAATTGCTAATAAAAATATTAATAAAAATTTTGGTTAACTAATTCCCAAAATTCGGCAAGGTTTGCCCTACACCTTTGTGCACATATTTACCTCCATAACCACTACAACATTGCCAACTATATTTGTAGGAAAATTAAATGAATAAATCTAAGAATTTTATAAGTAAATCCCTCACTATAATTTGTAATAACATCTTCATATATATTACTTTTGAGCCCCAAAAAATTTGGCGATGAGTGTGTGAAAGGGTAAAAATTAAAAGATAGCTGCGTATGCTAAAACCTAACGAAACCTGCTTGTGCAAACTATGAAGAACAACCCAACGCAACAATCTTTGGTAAACTCCAGTGATAAGATAATCATAACTAATATGCCTTGTTAGTTGATACGCCATGAATCAACCTAAAACACACTTGAAATAATTCGATTTTGGCTTCATGAGAAATTGAGGCAATCAAATTCAAGGAAGAAACGAAGTAGCGCAATCAATATCAATAATCCAAAACTGGGCTCTATTTATAATTTTAAGGAGAATAGGAACCCTAAAATTCGTATGGAAAATAACTAAAGTAAAAAATTAACACAAAAAGAAGTTTCCAACTATAATTTAGCTCTGGAATGTCTGTGTGCTCGATTTGGATGTTGATCTCATGCTCCTAGATTGTAAAAATAGTGTGTCAAGCGATCCTAATATTTATGACTACACCTTGCACGATCGAGCACAACTTTAACAACTCGTCTAGTCGCAAATGCAGAGAGTCCATTTTTGGTCCACTATCGGTCACGTGTACTTTGGCTCAATCCATCGGCTTTGTGATTGATTGGCCTACTACTAGGCTCAATCCAAAGGGTGCTCAAAGGCTTGTTTCAAGTCTTCTTTGCATTAAGTTCACCAATGGAAGCTTTTCTTCCTTCTTGGGCTCCTCCAATTATCTAATAACCACCTAAAGCTCTTTCACAAGCATTTTCATTGCTTCCTTAAGTCTTTTAGTCTTAGCCTTCGTTGATGGACCTTCGGTTATCCTTAGGTACTCGATATTAGTCTTAGCACTCGTGTTATTCCCCTCCTCTTGAAAAGAAATTGGCCTTAATGCAAAGTCTCATTCATCCCTTGCATTAAAAGGACTCAAATCAAAGACATTGAATGTTGCAGTAATTCTAAACTCACCTAATAATTACAACTTGTAAGAATTCTATTGACGTACTGTATCACTTGAAATGGACCGTTGCCCTTTGAAATTAGCTTCTACTTTCTTTAATCTAGAAATCTTTCTTTTATCATGTGAACCCAGACCCAATCTTTGAGCTAAAACACAACCTTCTTGTGGCCTTTATTCACTTGTGCAAATTGTTCATTCCTTTTTTCGATATTTTAGTGTACACGCTTATGTAGCTGCTTCACAAAAATTGCTCTGTGCTCGCCATTTGTACTAATTTGCTCATTATATGGTAATAATGACAGCAAGTCTAATAAGGTTAATAGGTTAAAAACCATAAACAACTTTAAATGGTAAATTTTAGGTGTAGTTGAGTGTATGCACTTAACGTAAACAAACTCAACATATGACAAACACTCTTCTTAAGTTCTTATGTTCTTCGTCATCAATGTATATAATAATGCAATTAAAGTCCTATTCACCACTTCAATTTGTCCATCAATTTGTGGGTGACTTTTTGCAGAGAAAAACTTAATCCCTAGCTTACACTATAATATTTTCCAAAAGTAACTCAAGAACTTAACATTCCTATCGGATACAATGGTTTTTGGCATGCCACGCTATCTAACTATTTTCTGAAAAAATAAGTTGGCTATATGTGTAGCATCATTCGTCTTATTGCATGCGATGAAGTGTATCATTTTAGAAGACCTCTACAACCACAAAAATACTATCCTTACTCATTTGAGTCTGTAGTAGAACTAACATAATGTCCTTTGAAATGTCCGTCCACAGTGTCTTTGGAACTGATAATGGGATATGCAATCGATGTAATTGAACTCTCAACTTGGCCTCCTTGCACTTAATGCATCTATCAACTATTCTCTCAACAAATCTCTACAAATATAGCCAAAAGAAATGCTCTTGCAAAATTGAAAATGTCTTAGTGACACTATAGTATCCCATCAAACCACCATCAAGTACGTGTTTGATTAGTAACTCACGCAAGGAACACTTAGGCATGTACAACCTATCTACTTAGAACAAATATCCCTCATGTTGAAAATACTTATTATGCACACTTTGCTTAGTCATTTCATACACTTGACCAAATTCCTCACCATTCGAATATAGTGCTTTAATATGCTCAAATCCTTAAAGCCTAGCATTTAATGTAGTGAGCAATGATACCTCCTAGACAATACATCCGCTACTACATTCTCTACACCTTTCTTGTACTTAATTACATATAAGGAAGTGTCTATAAGAGATACCGATTTAACATGTCTATGACTTAACTTACCTTAACTCTTTAGATGCTCTAGGGACTCATGATTAGTATGAACGACAATTCCCTAGGTCTCAAATAATGTCGCCATGCCTCTAAAGCTCTTACCAACGTGTATAGCTCCTTTTTGTATGTTGAGTAGTTTAGCTTTGTTCTATTCAACTTCTTGCTAAAATATGTAATTAGCCTCTTCTCTTACATCAACACTACTCCAACTCCTATTCCTAAAATATCACATTCAAGCTTAAATGTCTTCGAAAAGTCAGGAAAATATAATACTTGAGCACTGATAAGCTCTTCCTTAAGCAACTCAAATGCCCTTTGTTAAGGTTTTCCACATTAGAACTTCTTAGCCTACTTAGTGATTGCAGTCAGTGGTGTGATGATTGTGCTAAAATCTTGTACGAACCTCCTGAAGAAGCTCGCAAGACCATGAAAACTCCTCACCTCAGTCACAATTTTAGGTGTTGACCATTCTCATTATTGCTTTAACCTTATTCTCATCCACGCAAATTCCTTAGGCATTTACAACATAGCTAAGAAATACGCAACGATCTACACAAAATGTACACTTCTTAGGGTTAGTATGCAACTATTCCTTTCGCAAGGCTTTAAAAACTTCCCTAAGGTGAATAGCATGCTCACAAAAGATTTACTATATACAAGAATGTCATCAAAGTAAACCACAACAAATCCATCTATGAAAGCACATAAAACATGATGCATAAGCCTTATATATGTGCTAGGTGAATTTGTTAACCTAAATGGCATGACTGACCAATCTTACAACCCATATTTTGTTTTAAAGTTGTTTTGCACTCATCCCTCTCTTTTATGCAAATTTGATCATACCCACTCTTAAGATTAATTTGTGAAAATACACTAGCCTCTTGTAATTCATCAAGCATATCATCTAATCTAGGAATGGAATGATGATACTTTACCATTATAGTATTTACAACTCAACAATCTACGCATATCTGCCAAAACCCATCCTTCTTTAGTACTAGCAATATAGGTACTGTGCAAGGGCCCATGCTTTCTCTAACCCATCATTTGCTAATCAACTTTTCCACTTGTTATTGAATCTCCTTAGTCTCCTCTAGGTTTGTTCGGTATGTTGGTCGGTTTAGAATGACTACTCCAAATATGAAGTAGATTTGATATTCAATCCCTCTAATTAGTAGCAATCCACTCAGCAACTCCTTTAGAAGGATATCTTGAAACTCCTAAAAATAGACACAATACTTTCGGGGATGGAAGATGTGACCTCTTTCATTAAATAAATTTTCTTGTACAAAAGTAATATTACTCTTTGCTCACTTCCTATATCTAACCTCACATCTTTTATCCTCGCCAACATACACTCCTTTTCTCCCCTTTCTTTCTGCTCTTTTTCTTTCTAACTTTCTCTTTTTCTCCCAATTGTACACTCTCTGATTTTTTCCCACTCTCTTTCTTTTTTTTTTTTCCCTTCTCCACGTCTAATTTGTATTGTTGTTGTAGGTAGTGTTAATCCTTTTACACCTCTTTCAATGTAAGTGGTACAAGTGTCACTTTCTTATTATAATAGAATGTATACCTATTCACCTTCCCATAGAACACCATGTCTTGGTCAAATTACCATGGCCTCCCTAACAAGACATAACTTGCCTACATAAGTACAACATCACATAGTACACTGTCCTTATACTTACCTATCTCTAACTCTACCAACACTTATTTTGTCACCTTAATTAACCACTTTTATTCAACCACTACAATTTGTAAGGTTGGGTGTGGGCTCAAAGTGGAAGTGCAAATCTCTCAACTAATATCACACTAGCTACGTTTGTACAACTCCCTCCACATCTATAATAAGGTTGCACATCTTTCCTTTAACCTTATACTTTGGATGGAAGATATTATCTTGTTGCTCATCAAATCCTTCCTCTTGTACTTGTACATTTTCTCATGACCACCAAACTTACACTACCTGTCTCCTTGTAAACTCTTTTCTCTTTAGACAGTACCTCCTCCAATGGAGGTATTTCATCTCTGCTACTACCTTTTTCCTCATTAGTGACTATCTCTCTTTTATCACTCATTATCATTGTCTGCCTATTCGGGCACTAGGTAGTAATAAGTCCCCTCTCTTGGCACTTAAAATATAAAATATCTTGAGTACGTATGTTAAAAGTACTAGAGTTTAGATTTTGTACCTTGGGTGTTTCAGCCTGAGATACATCCTTGGGCTTAGGCATCCTAATTGCCTTCACCGGTTACTTCTTCTCTCAACAGTTAAATTATCGTGTGGCTGTATACGTTTACTACTGTTATCTATCTCTCTTCTTGAGCTACTTCTCTACCTAGATGGCTTAGTCCACTAGGTCTCCAATCTCTACATAATGGTGTAGCTCTAACATATTGACAATTTCTTAGTTCAACCCCCCCATAAACTTAGCCATGATTGCCTCTCTATCTTTCACCACATTGGCACTCATTACTGCCATCTCCTTTTCCTTGTAGTAGTCCTCTACAATTTAACTATCCTATACTAATATCTGTAGTTGTCTATATACATCTCTTTAGTAATGACTCAACGATAATCTCTTTCTTATTAATGCCTTTAATTCCTATCAAGTCATTATAGGTTGTTTATAATTTCTCCTTTGAGTAATGTATACCTAGTCTCACCATAGAATAGCTTAGTCTATAAATTTTACCACTGCCAACTTTACCCTTTGGGCTTCAGAATACCTATGCAAATCAAAAAATAACTCCACCCATTGTTCCCACTCTAAATATACATATTGGTCGAACTAGCCCTAGAACGTAGGTATATTCAACTTAACACCTTTCAGCATCTCATCATCCTTATCTCGCTTATGCATATGTGGTCTTCTCAAACTGTCAAAATCCTCAAACTCATCAAGATAATCAAAATCTTCATTATTAGCAGACCTCTCTATACATGGTTAACACGTAGACGGTCCTCTTTTTGGTCATCGACTCCTCTTGAAGCACTAGGCTACCCCGTGTAGATGCCTATAATGCTTGTAGATTATCTAAGCGTTGGTTAATGCTAGCCAACATGTCTATAAACTGTTTCAAGCTAAAAGCATTGTCTGCCATAGCTGATTCTTCTAACATCTTGTAGGTATGTGTAATACAAAAAGAAATAGGCAAGTGATGGGTATGCGTAGGTGTCCTCTTGCCTCACAAGATGTATTTACTTTGCTTTTATCTCTCACTTGTATATCACATAAGTTCACTTAAGGATGCACTCAACAAATTAATTTCTTATGGTTGCTTCACAAAATCCCAAGGAGCCCTCAGCAATTCAAGTGGCGTAACTCCTAAGGATGTATAAGTGTGTGAAAAGGTGCAAACTTGAGGTTACGAGATTAATCTAGACACAATTAGATCAATCTGAAATGGAAAGGTAGACTAATGGATCTATCTAGACACAAGGAGACTAATTGAAGCTAAATCATTATGGTGTGATTTATCTTGGAGCAAGCGGGATCGATTAGGAGTAAAACCAACCATGAGATCGACTTGGAAAATATGTGTGATCGAGCATAAATGGGGGATTGTTCTACGTTCTTGCACAACCATGTGCGATCAATCCCATTCAAAGGCATGATCGATCTTGCAATTGAAACTTATTATTTTAACTAATGTAACTCCCAAAAATTCACTCCAATTTATTTTCTTTAAAGTTTTCAACGTTCTCCAAGTGATAAAAAACAATTTGGGCCGTGAATTCAAGCAAAGATCACAATTTTTCCAATATTCAAAATTTTCTCTTTTTTTTCTCAATCGAACTCCCAGGAAAACATGTAAATCAAACAAGCAATGATTTTTTTTTAAATATAGAGAAGGACACAGATAATAAGATACAAAGAGCACGAAGAAGAAAAAGAAACAAAACAAAAAGACACAAACTAAATTGGTACCTGGACTACTACCCAGATAAGAATATGAAATAGTTGACTTTGATGCCAACTGACACTTGTATAGAGTGTAAAAATTAAAAGATAGCAATGTATGCTGGAACCCAATGAAACCTATTTGTGCAAATCTTGAAGAACGACCCAAGGCAACAATCTTCGGTGAACTCTAGTAATGAGATGACCACAACTAACATGTCTTGTTAGTTTCATATGCCATGAATCAATCAAGAACACACTTGCAATAATTTGATTTGGACTTGACAAAAAATTGAGGCCCTCAAGTTCAAGTAAGAAAAGAAATAGTGTATACCATATCAATAATCCAAAAGTAAAGTTTTTAGTAACATAATAAGAATCTAGGAACCTTAAAACTCACATGGAAAATAACTAAAGTAAAAAATTAATACAAAAGGAAGTTTCCAACTATAATTTGGCTTTGGAACGTACACGCGCTCAATCTGGATGTTAACTTGATACCTCCAGGTTGTAAAAACAATGTGTTAAGTCATCCCAATATTTACAATTGTGAATTGTGCGATTGAGCCCGACTCAAGTGATTGTACCTACAGAATGTCATAGTGTTTAGTATTTTTTATCACACCCTATGCAATCAAGCACGACTTGTTTGATCGTAAATGCAAAGAGTTCGTTTTTAGTCCACTATCAATCGCATATACTCTGGCTCTATCTATTAGCTTCGCAGTCAATCAACTAGCTGCTAGGGTTGATCGAGAGGGTACTACAAGGCTTATTTTGAGTCCTCTTTACATTAAGTTCACCTTTAGAAGCTCTTCTTCCTTCTTGAGCTCTTCCAAACATCCAAAAACCTTTTGTAGCTCCTTCATGAGCATTGTCATTGCTTCCTTAAGCCTTTTAGCCTTAGGCTTCATCAATGGACCTCTAGTTATCCTTAGGTACTAGATATCTACCCTGACGCTCTCATCATTTGAGGTATTACATCCTCCCCCCTTACAAAAATTTTTGTCTCTAAAACTTGTATTAACTTACTCTAATGGTAAATGGGGATGTTGATTCCTCGATTCCTCCTATTGTGGCTATCCTATATTGTCACCCCAATGTTTCGGGCTTACGCTTTAACTGTGTATTAAATTACTAAACATAGATGAACGAGAAACACTCTAATCAAGCAAATGTAAGTGCTAAATTTGTTGATATTAATGTTACCTATAGCTATTACTTCTACATTGTTTACCTTTTCCTAAGTCAAGGTAAAGACTTTAGCATTTAGCATTTCTTCGAGTTTGGAGTTTGGCTGGTCTGGTTTGGACTTGTTGCCACCATTTTTGCCATTGTTGTTACCTATGCCAACTAGTCTTGGGGTGCTATTTCTGCATTCTACAGTGCTGTGACCCAACTGACCACATTTGAAACATGTATTGGTGATGCAATGGCATACTTCTATGTGCTAACGCTTGCACAAAGGGCACTTAGGTAGTGGAGGCAATGCTTTACAATTCTTAGATTGGTTTGCTGTCTTGTTTGACCCATAAGTTGGAATTTGGCCTAGGTCACTTTAAGTTGCTTTTCCCTTTCCTTCGATTGATGTCGGCCTCCATTCAGATAGCAGCTCGTAGTAGCTCATCAAAAGTCTAGCTTCATACAAAGCCAATGCCATTTACAGTCCACTTTCGATCCCCTTGTAAATTTATGCATCTTAAGTGTGGGGTTTGCCATTGCCATTAGCAAATACTTACTTAAGGTATGGAATTTAGTAAGTGTTCTACCATTGATATGTTAGGGGCCTACATAAGATTTTTAAACTTTACCATCTTCCACAAGCTAAGGGCATTTGAAAAGGAATGATTTAAGAAGCCCCCGTAAATTAGGCCCAAGTTATTAGCCCTTCCTTCAACATCGCTAGTGAGACACATTTCTACCATTGAGCGGCTTCGCCGATAAAAAATGGTACTACTACCTTTGGGTTCATCTCCATTAAGTCGAAGTTATCCTTCATTTCCTTCAGTCATTTTTGGACTACCTTAGGGTTGTGGGATCTGCCAAAGGTTGGCACATCAGCTTTTCTCAATGCTTCATAGTGGGCCTTCATCCTATCATCAAGTTAGGCCACTCCTGGTGTAGCGGCTTGTTGTTAGGCCCTTATGACTTAAGCTACTATGGCTGTGATGGCCACTAAGTCTTCTGGTCTTAAGTTAGTTTGTCCCTAGGTGTTTATGGTTATAGCTAGACTAGGGGTAGAGGTGGGAGATATGCATAAATAGGTTTGGTTAGAGTTTCCATTAGGATGGTAAAGGGTAGATTCTGCGCAACACGACGAGGTCTCCCAATCATTTTCTTACATTAGGCGATTATCAAAGATTAAATGGGTTATACGTGCACAGCATATGCATATACATGTGTAAAATAGGAGGATAGCAATCAATGAATAAAATAACAAGATAATAATTGTCATGGAAAATAATGGTTTCGTTATTATAACACAAATTTTCGACTCATAATGGACAAGCTAGTCTTATTCGTATTGCAATATCCCTATAATATCATGATTCCTATTTTAAACTTTTCTACTACTAATGCTCCCCTTAATTGGGCTTGATGCTATTGTTGTAATCTGTGGTAAGCTTTGTGGGCTTATTCAGGTATTCTACCACTTTGTAGCCTTGTTGTATGCAACATAAATAGGTGCTCATAACATATTAACATGCTTTAGTTTTCCGACAATGACATATGGTGCACTCAAGTAGTTGGAGTCGAGTCTTGTCCTTGCTAATTTGTTTTGACTTCTTGTTAACTACTGACACAAGCTATTGTCCAAGTCATCTTTCTCCAGAGTGAGGTCCAGCTTTGGCTTCTTCTAATTGTCCTCGATTACTTTCCTTTTTTATTTTCATGCTTAGCCTTTACCTCTGCATGCTCTTATGCTTGACACACGCCTTTGTCAGATTGCCCAAGTCTTCTTTTCGGCCTCACCTTCTTCGCAATTCCTCTAGAACTCGAGCATCACAATGGCCATCTTCCCAAGTAGATCTAGAATAGTGAAAAGGAGGTTTGCAATAGTTCTAATGTAGACGCCATTACTTATGGGTGAATGCTCCCATGTCCCATTAGCTCCTCCCATTATTTACACCAAAACATCAGGTTTGTATCATATTACTATTCTTAATGCCTTATGTACACTTGAACTCCTAGTTTCTTGGTCTCACGATTCATGCCTAATAATTTAGGCTTTTGTGGTCAAAGCCTAGGTTTGCATGTTCCATGTGTCTAGGGTCAAAACTTATGTTCTACTATGATCAATGTGGTAAGGTTATTCTAAATTAGTCACCACCCGAACTAATAATTTAGGGACACGTGTAATAGTAATCTAATATCTTAATGACTTAAATCTTCATTTCCATGTTCCATGTTGGCTTAAAGGCCCACACACCGAAGTTTAAATCGACACCTTTTACAAACTTAGAATCATAGTGGACAAGCCTTTACATTAGGTTCAAACAATATAAGTTCTATGGCTAAAAGTCGAAGTTTAATCATCCATATTTTAATAGTCAAGCGTAGGCTTCGAAAAATGTCTAATGCATCAAGAATTAAAATCTATACTCTGTTACTACTTCTGTCATGCCCCGAACTTGGGACTATGACACGGCAGTATCCGCAAACAACATCGCAGATACCAAAGCCAACAAATATCGACCAAACTAATCCATTAATGTCAAATATTGTCCGAAAGGAAATAATGTAATATTAAAATGAGTCTCTACACTGTTCTATAGTGAAAGATAAAATATCCTAATTATTACGTCCATCAAGTCCTAACGCTAATGAAGTTAACAGAAACAAAATAAACTAGGATAGAAGTCTTCATCCACTAGGTCTACCATCCCTAAGTATTCTCATCCTCATTAGTACCCTTTACAAGAAATAGCATTTGAAAATTTGTGAGCGATAAGCTACCCAATTAATGGTATCTTCTGCCTTTTTGTTTTCAAAGGGATATGAGCAAACAATAAACATTTGTAGAAAACATATTTTCAGAACACAAAATTAAAAAAATTGCATTTAAAACAATTCAAAAGAATTTATAATATATCCATTTCAATATCATATAGTTCATATGTCCCTTTTCTTGGCCTATTTGTGATGATACGTACTTTATATATTTATTTTTACTGATCAGAGCTTTAACCTTGCCTAGAAAGTATCTTCATCTATACTCCCAATGGATAGAATCACACATCAGCTTTGTCTGATGCCGGCTTTAGTACTTTTACCCGATTATATGGTTACCTATCTATTACCTTGTTAATAGGGTAGAACTTGTTTCACATTATCATTGGCATCACATAAGAGACTTCTTATATTTATTATAGTTATTCAACTTCAAATGGTTGATTTAAAGCAATTTATTTCGCAAATAGCTCACATTTAGAATTTCAAAAACAAGGCAATAATAATTTCAATTCTATAAATTTCACATGTCAAAATATACTTTCATAAATGAGAACAATATTTGAAATAATTTTAACATATAGTAAACAGTTTAGTTGCACCATGAAAACAGTTTGATAAGCATTTTAGAAAAGTTAGTAGGATGTAACTACTTGTTACTTAATTCTGCTGTTTATCAGGTTCCATAGTTTTTGATTCATGATTCTTTATTCAACCACACAATTTCTTATTTAATATTTAATTCAATTGATGCCCCATCCTTTCAAATGTCTAATATGTATCCTAATGTCTTGCTGCATAGTTTGTTCAAGTTCCAGTTACTGACTAAGTGGTTGTTCCTATTCAGATTTTTTCAGTTACTATATTTCATGCATTGTTATATCTTAGGCAATGAGCTTAAGCTTATTTGAGCCTCAAAATTGAAAAATTTTGATCTTGATTCCTCAAAATTCACATTCTATTTTGTGCTCACAATCAGGTCCTGTGATTGCGTGACTTATTCTAACAATTGCAAGTACTCTAGTCGCACCTACTCCAATTGACCGTGAGACACTATTTTTCTCATGGTTAAGCTTCATGATTGGAGCAAAAGAGTAGTGGCCATGAGCCTAGTTGTGGCGCCTGTAACACTAGTTGGTAAAGCATTTTGCTTCACTGGTGAACCCACTCTACCTGTGCACGGTAGTGACTGTGACGTTCCTCAATTGACTTTTCACATCTACACCATTCCAATCAACAAAGCTCAATTATATGAACATTTTAGAAGTCCATAGGCATATTTTTTTGAATCCCAATCATGAAATATGTGATCGAAGCATGTCATCTAATTTTTTAAATAATTTAGGATAGGTTTCAAATTTTAATGTAGTATTCCCATACGCACTCCCTATGTATATCTACACATAATACACAAACTAAATACAAAATCTATGAACTAACCACATGTTCACTCCAAAAATTTACGATTTCATGTGCCTGTACTTGCAAACTTAATGTTTCACATGTATGTATGATAAATGAAAGGTTTGGTGTATAAATTACCTTAGATAATTGTGTATGGTGCATGAAAAATTCTCCCCCTCTCTCTGCATGGCCATCTACACTTTGGGCTTTTAAAATGATTTTTTCTCTCACTTAAATACATACATATATATAAATGTATATATATACTTGGGTTTGGGTAGGAATTTGGAAATAATAAAATTTTAAAGCTTAAGAGTCCACAATTCCTTTCTTATAAATTTCCTAGATTTCCTGGGATTTCCATATTAATTTTTTTTCTGGTTTTATTTTCAAATTTTAGGTTTCCCACACAAGGCAAACTCTTCCCTTACTATCTATATTATTTGGCCAAATTTTGGTTGCCTTATAATATCCATATCTCTTTCTATATTTACTTTTCATGTTTTCCAAAATTGCACATGAAAATTAAAATAAAATAATAAAACATAGGCTTAAATTAATTCCTTAAGCAATTGCCAAATAAAATATTGATTAAAAATTTGGTTAAATAGTTTTCAACATTTGGCAAGGTTTGCCCTACATCTTTATGCACATATTCCCTTCCATAACCACCATTACATCACCACCTATATTTGTGCGAAAATTAAATGAATAAATCCAAAAATTTTATTGCTTAAATCCTTCACTATAATTGTTAATAAGGTCCTTATAAATATTACTTTTGAGCCCTCGAAAATTCAAAATATTACAATTAAAATGTAGTAAAATTTTAATATTTTCCGCATATATTTAACATGTGTCTAAGTCAAAGGCTACTAGATATTTCTTCCATTTGATCCAGAAATTTTTAGTGTGTAAAAGAACAAACAGAGGATAGACTATAATAACAAAACAAAAATTGAATTGAAAAGATGGAAAACTTAGAAATTAAAGATCTATTTACACATGATATTTTCAAAATCGGAATGATTATGGAATTGGTGTACTAACTAAATCTCTACATCATTAGTTTGACCAATTGACTTGTTTTCAAAAAAAATCAATGATTTTAAATTATATATAATATTACATATGCACTTATAATAATGTTAATTCAATTTCATAAAATAAATTCAAATTAGTTTATTAATATGTAAAATGATAAGTTTTAGATGTAAAATTGAATATTGAATTATTCAATAAGAAGACAAGATATTACAAAAACACAAAAGAAACTAAATTAAATTCAAAGAAAACATATAATTATTTAAAAATTAGTTTTGTAAAATAAAAATGTCACATTTAATAGGAAAATTTGTAATTTCTAGAAGCAATATTTAATTTTTTAGAACTGAATTAGAATAATATATAGGTAAAAGTAATTAAATAAATAAAAATCAAATAAGAAATTAGGCAGTGAAAATTATATATACTAATAAATTATTTGGGAGTTAAAAATGTTATAAATTATAAGATATCTAAAAAATATTTTATTTGTTTTATTTTTAAAAATGTAAAATTTTCTTTTTTAAAATTTTTATCTGTAAAAAACCAAAAAATTTGATTTTTGGTCTATTTGCACTGATTTAAACGATGAACCAATTATACAGTGTAAGTGGGCTATAAAGCTAACCAATCAAATCAACCTGTTCAGTCCAGCTTTCAAAACCTTGTTTAAACAAGAATTTGGATCATTCAATTTCAGTGAGCTGTGATCGGTTTGCTAGGTTTAAAGGTTCAACTACATTTTACTCAACTTTAATTTATTTTTATTATAGTTCTGATTGTAGGTCCTATTCATACCATTTTACTTATCTATTGAATGGTTGAGCAGGTATATTGCTCAATCAGAGTGGTTTTTCAAACATTGGCCCTTAAATGAATTTTGGATACAATGTTTGTTTGGAATCAATTAGGTTTTAGGACCATTTTTTGTTTTTGGATTCAATTGGACCAGGGTCTTTTTTGGACAATTTTTTATAGAATAATTTATTTAAATAATTATATGTTATTAACAATGATTTAATTTATTAAAAAACAAATCAATATTATTAAATCGTTTATTTTTATTTTTTTGTAAAATAATGCTCTAGTTTGTTAGAGTAATTTTATGTTCATAGATACTTTAATTGAAATTTTACAATAGAAGCGTTCTAATTTATATTAGTTAGGTTCTAATGTTTATTATAGTATTTTGTTCCTTCCCCCCAAATTCTCATGTAATTTTTGACAAGTTTATATTTCAAGACAATGAATCGAATGATTTTTTTTTTTTTAAAATTTTCATTGTTTCATTTAAACTTGTGAATCCAAATTTTGTACTATAATAATGAACTGAAATTTTATTTCCCATTTTAACTTAAACCTACCAAATCAAGCGAAATAATATACTAGCCTAGTCCAACGGGAAACTTAGTTTTGGAAATATGTCTTACATTTATTTACTGAAATGAAACGTTATATCTTATTTAAAATTTCTGAGAACTCAAGCAAAAACAGAAAAAAATATATATATATATATATATAATTTCGGAGTTTGAGAGAAAATTTAATTTTGAAATAAAAATATTTTATAAAATTCAGATGATTGATTTATAACTTCAAATGAACTGCTATTTTAATTTGATAAACTTTTTAAAAATTAAGACAAAACCTTAAAAGAATTCGAACTATTTAAGCCTTTCTAATGAAAGAAAATTATATGTTAAAACACTATCCGTCCCAATTCAAACTCACCACAAACTTGGGCAGACTTAGGCCGTCTCATCTTCGGGCCCAAGCAGACCTGGACCGTAAAGTTACACATTTGATGATTTGATGGCCCACATCAATGTTCTCTCGATACGTTCACTCTGTTATCCACGGAAATCTTCTTTAAATTTGAAAAAAACATGACAATAATAGTAAGATCGATTGACTATTGATTTGATTTTAGTTGTCCACTCATTCATACTCCTATCTATCTAATATTTTTTTAACCTTCTTCCGCAATTATTAATTTATATTTCTAACAGCATTCACTTGCGACTTTCCGCGTAATGTTTTCTAAGGATTATGAGTTTGTGGACATGCACAACATTTTACATGGATTCCAGTAAACAATCAATTATTTACGAATCTGAATATGTATATGGTGCATCATGCATTTGTGAAGCAATTTTGAGAAACTCGTTGAAAAAAAAAAGTCGAAAGGAGTCGATATAAATTTGTGTTAATAACTTGAAAATAATGGTTGGCAAGGGTTACTAGTCACTTGGCATAGAATTAGTTCGAATTAGAATACAAACTGTCCTGAGCATAGGTTAAGATTTCGACTTAAGCGTAATAATATGACAGAGGAAAGTATTTTTGAATTAATTTATGTAGTGTGTGTAACATTATTTTTTAGACAATAGATTTTTTAACGATTAAATTGGGCCCATCACAAAGTAATATGCGAATAGAATTAATGTGTAAGAAATTAAGAGAACGTACTGATGTGATCATATCAAAGTGATTGTTCGAATTGAGTCAACTTTGAATAGAAAACCATACATATAAAGACGGATGAAGATAACATTTCTATCTAAATAATTGATTTTCTAAAAATTGGAATGAAACTCTAATATATTTTGTGCACAAACCTCATAGAATTGTTTTTCGCTATGAATTTGTTCACCGACTCATATAGCGGTTGGTTAACTCTAAAATTTATGCTTGAACATAGTTAGATTCAACCGACCCGTATCTATTGCACTATTAGATATTAAGAAGGTATATTCCTTTTTGACATTTGTTTCCAAATATAAAATTACAGTAAATCTCTTACTTTTCCTTATATATTTTCATTTCACTTTCATTTCTTAATTATTTTTATTTTATTTTATTTTTTTAATTAAGTTTATTTATCTATTTTCTTTTATCCTTAGTTCATAAAATGATATAAGAGTTACATTCTTATTATTCTTATTAATTATATTCTTCTTCTTCTTATTATTATTATAATGATAATCATCAACATTATCTTTTGTACGCACGTTGAGTCTGCCATCATCACTAGTAACTATAAAATGAATGAAATGTTTTGTCATTTTGAATATGAATTAAAAAGTAAAATTGTTTTTGCACACTGCCTAGTTACTTTATATTGTTAAAGTTTATTTTTAAAAAATATTATCTTTAAATAAACTAATATTTACCCTGGTATTAAGCATTTCTTAATTAAAGTGAAATAGACATGAAAATTAATTGTTAGGTTTATATGTTGAGGAAGCAAAGTATACGTAAAACTAGTATTTGAGAATAGGCAAATATATGTTAAAATAAAAACTTAAATTTAGAATTTTCCACTAGTTTCATGAATCTTCTAAAATTGGGTGCGTGTGAAGCTCAATACATTTATTACAATCCACACAAAGCATGGATCAAGAATTTAAACCCCCAACTTTCGTTTCGCGATCTTGGGGCCCAGAAACCTTCGGCCAGCGCAGACGCGGCAGAGCTTCAAAAACTTGTTGAAAGCGTGTTTTAGCTAAACATTGACCTCTGATGAGTCACCTCATTTAATCACACACGAGAGATTCGCTTTTTTTATATTTTAGTTTTAATTTAATTTAAATTCTTGTTTCAAAGTTTTCTTAATTATAACATAACTGTGAATTAGTTTGATATATCGCCATTCGAACCCATAACTAGTAACTATCGATGATAATAAAATTTAAGCAACAATATTCATGATATTTGGAACTTCAAACTGAATTTGTTATCTGAAATAACGACAAAGCAGATATCCATCAGCACTCGCTCAAATTCTGCCAAAGAAATTCCATTATTTGTTTGTTTAGAAAGTTGAGCGTGGGTCGCGAGGACTATATTTTATTACTAGAAAGTTTGCACTCTCAGATTAAGACTAGAGGAATATGGACATATTGTTTTCTAGCATGGCAGTCAAATTAAAAGTCAATAAATAAAACAAACTTGCATTGTTTTGGCACGCCATTTTATAAAACAAACAAATCCAGCATGGGTCGCATGCGCAAGCGTGTACAACGGCATTGTCTGAATTTACGCTGTTCAATAAATTTATTCCCGAACGTAAGCAATGTTTTTAAAATGTTATCAAACCAAAGAACTAATTGGATTCGATTAGTTTAACCGTTTTAAAAAAATAAATTATTTTAAATTATATAATATTATATATAAACAAACATAACAATATTAAATCAATTTTATAAAATAAATTGAAGTACATTACTAATATGCCAAATGATACATTTTAGATGAAACATTGAAATTTTATGATTCAATAAAAATAATTATTATAAAATATAAAAAAAACTGAATTAAATTCAAACCAAAAATATAAATATTGAAAATTAAGTTTCATAAAATAAAAATAACATCATTAATACGAGAAAATTTAATTGTAAGATTCATTATTTAAATTATCAGTAACTCAATTAAAATAATGTATGGAGAAAAATAACTAAATATATAAAAGTAAAAATAGAAATAGTTATTGAAAATTATACATAAAAATAATTTTTTTATGAGGCAAAAATTTTATCAAACATAAAAAGTTATTTATTTTAAATAAAACTATTTTTAAAATAAACAAAAAAAACCTGATTTGCCTATTTCATGGTGTGTTTTGAACTCTTCAAAATTCCTTTAAATACTTGTGACACAAGGGTTTAAGATATAGGCCACGTGTACTCTTTCAATTGAAATAGCACATGAATTTTTATTTATTAATCTTACTAATAAACCAAACCATAAATCCTTTAATTATTAATCACCATTAATAATTAATCCCTTCTCCAATTAATTTAATTTAATTAATCTCATTTATTAAATTAATTCTTCATTGTGTTTCTAATTAATGATCTCATCATTAACAAGTACCATAACAATTTATTTAGTCCAATTCAATTGCAATTAAATAAATTATGCAGCCCATCAATTTAACACTTACAATACATCCCAACCTCATGTGTGTAACTCTTTAAGTTTATCCTTAATTGGCAATAAGCAAAATTTAAAGGTTATGGGTTACGTCTAACTTACTTACTATCTATATTTAGCTTAATCAAGATGAAATGAATGGGATTACAAGGAATCTTTTCGATTGTAACTACTATGCTGTATAAACCATTTGTCTTATTTTATCCTAATTGAGTATGAGTTATGAATTTAGCCAATTTACAAACTTGGTCATATAACCAATCGGCGTTTCCTCATGAGACAAATGTTCCTATCAGAAACTCTTTTCCAATCATGCATTGCCTTAACCCATACTAGGATAAATATTGACTTTTAATGTCCTAATGACACCTCAACCGTCATGTGCACAAGGCAACAGTATCGTCTCAAGTTTAAGGTCTACAAACATTTAATACAATTATAAAAAAGGAAATTGATGGCAAAGAGTGAACTCCATGTGTCTTCTCTATTTTGCGAATCATTGTCTGAATGTTCCATTTCCCAATGGTGCATCTATGCACATGTATTTTCAGTATCTTATATTGAACGGTATGACACTCACAATACAAATATAAGGTGTGCAAGTTATAGTGACTCTTTAATATCCTTTACAGCGTTTATGACTTGCTGACAAGTTTTGGTGATTAAGTACCAAAAGAGCTTTGTGTCCATATCCATAACTACTTATAAATAAAGATTTTTAATTCAAACAAATAGGCAAATGCAATATTTTACGTCAATCAAGATTGACATGAATGAAAACTTGCCACTAGATTTATATGAAAATCAATATTATATTTTTTACTAAATGAAGTACATATACAATCAAATGTCTTTCTAGTATCCCTAATTTTCTATTGGCGTTAAAGGGCATATCACTGACAATATCCCACTTGCAATCTAATGCTAATACGACTAATGCCAATCACTATGGTATCTAATACCTATCTTTTTAAGATGGGGATCTAGCTGCACTTAAGTTATCGGCTTGATGAATGGGTCAGCCATTTTATTAGCGGAAGTTATTTTCTACATGTCTACGTCACCCTTTTGATGATTTCCCCAATAATGTGGCAACACCTTTCCATGTGCTTGGATTGTTTATAAGACCTTAGTTTTTTCACCTATACTATCCTACTATTATCGTCATAACAAAGTAGCAATGGCCAATCCATTTCTTGAAACACTTGAATTTTTGTCACAAACTTTCTTATCCAAATAACCTTCTTCTCTACATCACATGTAGTGATGTACTCAGCTTTAGCGATGGAGTTTGTAGTCATACTCTGCTTGGAACTTTTTCAACTAACTGCTCCTCCATTAAGAGTAAACAAAAATTCGAAGATAGACTTTCTATCATCTATATCTAACTAAAAGTCAAAATTAGTATATTCATCTACTCTTAGATCATCATCTTCATACATAAGTACCATATACTTAGTTCTTCTTAAGTACCTAAGGATGCACTTGATAGCATTCAAATGCTCTTTTCTATGATTCGCTTGAAACCTATTCGTAACACTTAAAACAAAAGGCATGTAATCTTATATCTAACTTGCGTACATCAGGCTCCCAATAGTTAAAGCATATGAAATGTCTTCCATACTTCTCCTCTCATCATCCATTTTTGGGCATATGGATTTTAAAAGATAGATATCATATTTGAATAGTAGCAATCCTCTCTTAAAGGCCTTCATATTGAATCTTTTCAGTAGTTTGTCTATATATAAGACTTAGGAGAGACCTGATAATCTTTTTACTTTATCTCTATGGACACAAATGCCCAAGATGTAGGTTGCTTCTCCTAGATTTTTCATGGAGATGGTATTGGATAACCATATCTTAATTGAGCTTAACATCTCAACATTTTCTCTATTAATAGTATATAACTTAAGCTTGTATACTTGATAAGATTTGCCTTGTATTATAGAATCACATGGCTGCATCATATAAATGTCCTTATCAAGCATTCCATTGAGGAGAATGGTTTTGACATCCATCTGCCAAATCGCATAATCCAAGTTAATGAGTATTGCAAGTAGAATCTGAATCAGCATGGCTACTGGTGAGGAAGTTCACTCATAGTCAATTTCCTCCATTTGACTATAGCCCTTGCCACCAACCTAGCCTTATTGACCTCGCTTATCAAACTAATCTTTCTCTTATAAACCCACTTATATCTAATGGGAATAATTTCCTCAAGTGGATCCATTAGTGTCTATTCCTGGTTTGCACACATTGAATTCATTTCAGATTTCGTAGCCTCCATCCACTTAACAGAGTCCTTATCTGACATTGTTTGATCATAGGTAGAAAGGTTATCTTCATGACCGTTATCTTCGATTACGAGCAACTCTGTTCATTTGCTGGGACATAATCATATCTCTTTGGTGCTCGAGTGATTCTACCTAATCTTTCCAATGGTTGTCCCTTAGAAGTTTCCTCTTGGACAAGGATAGGTGATATGGGTTAGTTGCTTTGTTCATCTTGCTTAACTTCCTTGAGTACTATAGTTCTACTAGTACCACTTTCTAGAATAAACTCTTTCTTAAGAAAATGTGCATAATACCCTCTAACAATCCTATTATCCTTATTTATATAGAGCTCATATCCCATAGAGTTTCTAGGATATCCTACAATACAGCACATAATAGCCTAGCCTATAACTTGTCTATCTTATACTTCCCAAGATAAGCTTGATATACCCAGATCCTTAAATGCTTAAGTCTTGGCTTCTTTCCATACGATATCTTATGAGGGTAGAGGGAATGGACTTAGAGCTTGTCCTATTCAAAATATTTGCTACAATAAGAAGGGTATGCCCCCATAAGGATATAGATAAATTGGTGAAGCTCATTATAGATTAAACCATGTCAATAGGGTTCAAATCCTACATTCAACTACACTATTTAATTAAGGAGTTGCGAGTTGTGTCAGTTGTCATATGGTACTGTTCTTTTTTAGAAACTTAGCAAACTCAGTACTCACAAATTCGCCCCTATGATTTAATTGCAGTACCTTGATATGCTTACTAGTTTGCTTCTATATTTGTGCTTTGAATTCCTAGAACTTCTCAAAAGATTCATGCTTATACTTCATCAAGTACACATAACTATATCGCGAATAATTATCAGTGAAGGTTATAAAGTAGAGAAATCCTCCCCTTGCCATTTCATTAAATGGCCCACAAAAGTCGGTATGGACAAGCTCCAATACCTAAGTAGTCCTTTTGACACATCTATAAAATGAACTTCTAGCCATCTTACTTAGGATGTAAGGTTTGCAATAGGTCTATCTTTCTCTAACTTACAAATCCTTGTGTCCCCAGTATGGCCGAGTCTTATGTGCCACAAAAATTTGAGATTTATACTATACCTTGCACATTTGTTTGAGATAGTGTTAATTAAATCACCGTCATTCATATTCAACCAATATAAGCCATTCATTAGAGCGGGTGTGCCAACCAATTTATTACAATAATAAATATGGCACACATTATTTCTAAAAGAAAAATTATAATTCTCTTTTATTAATAATGGAATTGAAATAATGTTCTTAAGCCTATTGGGTAATAAAAGATGATATCTCAAAACTAAACTATGGCCTAATGATAGCTTATTGAAGTAGTCTGAAATGTGGTAGCTGCAACACTTGTTTCATTCCCCACCTTAATCACCACTTTACAATTCCCTTTACTTTTGAATAGATCCTAATAAAAAGTACAAATGTGAGCAGTAGCGCAAGAATCTAATATCTAAGAAGTAGAAAAAACACTAATGGAATAAGTTGTTTCATAAAGTTCATTACCTCTAAGTACCTTCTTAAGGGTAAGGTACTTGGCGCAGTTCCCTTTACAATGCCCAATCTTACCATAGTAGAAACACTTTCTTTTTTTTGTAGGAGCTTTAGCTTTCTTAATACTCCCACAGGCCTTGAAAATAGTATACTTTTTCTTTATCATCTTCCTTTTCTTGGTCATACCAAAGGAGCTAGATGCAATAAGAAGTCCTTCCTTCCCCTTCTCCATCATGGCTTGTTATGTAGTCATTAGCTTGTTAAGAAGTCCAACTAGGTTACACTCAATATCATTCATGTGGTAGTTAATGATAAATTGTGAAAAGGAATTTGAAAGCAACTGAAGGATCAATCTATCTATAAATGGGCATCCATTACGAAATTCAGTGATTTAAGCCTCTTAATGAGTGAAATTATCTTAAGGATATGTTCACCAACATCACCACCCTCTACCATGCGTTACCTAAATAGTTAGATATATCATATTTAGTAGTATGACTCTATTCACCACACAACTCTTGTGACAATGTAAGATATCCCTAGTAATACCCATACCGTTATGGGTTCTCTAAAGATCATTGATCATACTAGCCAACATATAACTCTTGATTTGCAAATTGTCCTTCAATCATTTCTTATGAGTGGCCTTTTTCTCCTCGCTAATTGTGTCAATAAGAACTCATGGGATATTGACCTCCAAAACATAGTCGAGGCTCTCTAGATTTAGAACAATTCTCAGATTCCAAAGCTGATTGACATAATTAGGTTGAATTAAAACATTGGTCTTAAGTAGTTTCCTATATTAGGATAGATATTGACCCTTAATAGCCTAATGACACATTGATCATCATGTGCACAAGGCAGCCATATCGTCTTAGGTCTAAGATCCATGAACACTTAACATGATCATGAAACAAGACATTGATAACAGAGAGTGAACTCCATGTGTTTGTTTTTTTTGCGAGTCATTGTCCACATACTCCATTCCCTAATGGCGCATCTACACACATGTATTCTCAGTATGTTATAATGAAGGGGATGCCACTCATCATATAAATATATGGTTTGCAAGTCATAATGACTTTCTAATGCCCTGTAGAATATCTATGATTCCCGAACAAGTTTTAGTGATTGAGTGCCAAGAGTGCCCTATGTCTATATTTATAACTACTTATGAATAAGGCATCTTAACTCAAACACATGAGTACATGGAATAGTTTACACCAATTAAGATTTACATGCATGGAAACTTGCCACTAGATCGATATGAAAAATTAATATTTTATTAATTACTAAATGAAAGTACATATACAAGCAAATATCCTTCTAATATCCCTCATTTTCTATAGGTGTTAGAAGGCACATCACTAATAGATGAACCATGTTCTACGTGTTTAAATTGAAAAAGTTATTTTACGCTTTGATGATATTTTAATTTGTAGTACGACCATAGATGAGCATTTTAAGCATGTTTGTAATATTATTTACTTTAATGTAAGAAAAGTTGTAATCTTAAAAAGTGTATACTTTATGTGGACCATTATGTGTTTTTGGATTTGTTGTTAGTTTACAGGGTATATATATTGATGTTGATGAGGTGAAGTTGAAAGCCATTCACGAATGGCCCACATTTCAATCCATTGTGGACGTTAGAAGTTTTCATGGCTTAGCTTGCTTCTACCAATGATTTGTAAAGGATTTTAACATTATAGCTGCCTCACAAATAGTGGTGATCAAGAAGAATGAAAACTTCAAATTGGGCAAAGCAAAATAGGATGCCTTTGATACCTTGAAACAAAACTTACACGTGCACCTATTCCTAGCTTACCTGACTTTAATAAAACTTTTGAAATTAAATGTGATGCCTTAGGTGTTGGGATAGGCATTGTGTTGATGCAAGAAAGAAAGCTCATGGCATACTTCAATGAGAAGTTGAGTGGAGTTACCCTCAACTATCCAACCTTTGACAAGGAGTTATTCTCCTTGGTATCCATACTGATTATAAAGTCCTTGAAACATCTTAAAAGCCAAGGTAATTTGAGTAAGAGGCATACAAGGTGGGTAGCTTTCATTTATACTTTCGCCCTTTTGTGTTGAATACAAGAAAGGGAAAGGTACTATTGTTGCCGATGCTTTATCATGTAGGCATACTTTGATTTCCACCTTAAGAACTAAAATGATGGGGGCTTGAGCATAATCGTGAATTGTATAAAGATAATGTTGATTTTGGTGTTATGTATGCTTTGACACACACTACCCTATATGAAAGATTTTGTCAAGGGTTATATATACTTTAATAGGAAGTTGTGGGTACCACAATGTTCATTACGTGAATTGTTAGTGAGGAAAGCTCAAAATGAGGGATTGATGGGACACTTTGGTGCAACTAAAGTTGTGAGCATTTTGCAAGAGCATTTCATTGGCCTCAAGAGGCCAAGTTCAACACATATCTTTATGGTTGTACCCTCTTTTTCCTTTAGCCCAAGCTCCTTAGATCGATATTTCTATAAATTTTGTTTTAGACTTACGTAGGAGTAGGAATGGACATGATGCTACATTAATTGTTGTTGATAGATTTTCTAAAAGGCTCATTTCATTGCTTGTCATAAAATCGATAATGCAAGCCATTTGGCTAGCTTGTTCTTTAAGGAGATTTTGTGCTTGCATAGGGTCCCTTAGACCATTTTTTTTTATTGTAATATTAAATTTCTTAGTTATTTTCGAAAACCTCTTTAGTGTAAATTGGGAACAAAATTGATTCTTTGCTGCTAGTCATCCTTAAAACGATTGTCGAACCAAGGTGGTTGATAGAACCTTGGGAACATTACTACGTGCGATTCTTAGAAAGAACTTAAAATCTTAAGAAAAATGCTTGCCACACGTAGAACTTGCATATAATATGATCACACAAACTGCAAACGACAAGAAAAGGTTGAATTTGTGAAGACTTTATATGAGAAGGTACACCAAAACTTGGAGAAGAGAACTCAACAATATAAACAATAAGCTAACAAAGGGCATAAGAAAGTCATAATTGAACATGATTGGCTATGGATTCATTTTAGGAAGGAAATGTTCCCTTAATAATGGAAGACAAAGCTACATCAATCTTAGGAGAGATGGTCCTTTTAAAGTATTGGAAAGAATTAGAGATGTCTATAAGATCGAATTGCTAAATGAGTATGGCGTTAGTGCCATATTTAACATTTTTTACTTGGCTCTTTTTGATGAAAGTGATGATAGCAACTTAAGGTTGATGGAACATCCTTCACAAGAGGTGGGAAATGACTTGGACATTATATCATGCTTGAGAAAGGCAGATCCCTTCAATTAAAGTGGGAGGAAAGCAGGCACCATAATTGTCTTGGGCAGGCAAGCGTCTTGGACAATGACTTGAATCAGGGCACGCAAGCATGCGTCTTGGGCAATGACTTGAATCAGGGCACGCAAGCATCTTGGACAAGCCTTGTCACATGAAATTCAGTATATTGGAGTTGGTTTGGAATATTCGAGCAACGATTCAATAGTCATGGATTCAATGATATTCCCCTAATAAATTGAAGTTCAATAGGCTTGTCGAGAACAGAATTCAGACGCCAAAGCTCACAATGCACTGGTTCATTTGGGCAACGGTCACCTCTGGGCACAACCTCAACTTTAACACCACGTCCGCAATTCCATCGCCCGAAAAGGAGATTTACAATGATAATAAAATTATCTTTTTTTTTTAAATTCTATTTATTTTCTGCTTTTCTAATTACAATATATTGTTGCATTGCCAATATAAGAATAAATGTTTAAATAAGCAAGCATATAATACAAATAAAATAAACTAAATAATTAATTTTAATTTTTATTTCATATAATATTCAATTACACACATAAAATGTGTCAGCATTACTAATAAATTATTATGGTCATCGCAATAAGTTAACCAAATCCTGCGTCCAAACGAGCATGGCTTTTGTTGAATGGTTATTTGAATTGGTTTGCTTGAATCCCACATCGAGGGACACTACAAAAGTAATTAATAAAAATTGGGGGGGCCGCGATTTCAGAACGAGTCTGCCCTGAGTTGAGAATGTGTATATTTCAGAACTGGTTTCATGAATCTTCTAAAATTGGGTGCGTGTGAAGCTCAATACATTTATTACAATCCACACAAAGCATGGATCAAGAATTCGAACCCCCAACTTTCGTTTTGCGATCTTGGGGCCCAGAAACCTTCGGCCAGAGCAGACGCGGCAGAGCTTCAAAAACTTGTTGAAAGCGTGTTTTAGCTAAACATTGACCTCTGATGAGTCACCTCATTTAATCACACACGAGAGATTCATTTTTTTTATATTTTAGTTTTAATTTAATTTAAATTCTTGTTTCAAAGTTTTCTTAATTATAACATAACTGTGAATTAGTTTGATATATCGCCATTCGAACCCATAACTAGTAACTATCGATGATAATAAAATTTAAGCAACAATATTCATGATATTTGGAACTTCAAACTGAATTTGTTATCTGAAATAACGACAAAGCAGATATCCATCAGCACTCGCTCAAATTCTGCCAAAGAAATTCCATTATTTGTTTGTTTAGAAAGTTCAGCGTGGGTCGCGAGGACTATATTTTATTACTAGAAAGTTTGCACTCTCAGATTAAGACTAGAGGAATCTGGACATATTGTTTTCTAGCATGGCAGTCAAATTAAAAGTCAATAAATAAAACAAGCTTGCATTGTTTTGACATGCCATTTTATAAAACAAACAAATCCAGCATGGGTCGCATGCGCAAGCGTGTACAACGGCATTGCCTGAATTTACGCTGTTCAATAAATTTATTCCCAAACATAAGCAAAGTTTTTAAAATGTTATCAAACCAAAGAACTAATTAGATTCGATTGGTTTAACCATTTTCAAAAAATAGATTATTTTAAATTATATAATATTATATATATACAAGCATAACAATATTAAATCAATTTTACAAAATAAATTGAAGTACATTATTAATATGCCAAATGGTACATTTTAGATGAAACATTGAAATTTTATGATTCAATAAAATAATTATTATAAAATATAAAAGAAACTGAAATAAAATCAAACCAAAAATATAAATATTGAAAATTTAGTTTCATAAAATAAAAATAACATCATTAATACGAGAAAATATAATTGTAAGATTCATTATTTAAATTATTAGTAACTCAATTAAAATAATGTATGGAGAAAAATAATTAAATATATAAAAGTAAAAATAGAAATAGTTATTGAAAATTATACATAAAAATAATTTTTTTATGAGGCAAAAATTTTATCAAACATAAAAAGTTATTTTTTTTAAATAGAACTATTTTTAAAATAAACAATAAAAAACCTAATTTGCCTGTTTCATGGTGTGTTTTGAACTCTTCAAAATTCCTTTAAATACTTGTGACACAAGGGTTTAAGATATAGGCTCCACGGGCCTTTCTACGTGTACTCTTTCAATTAAAATAGCACATGAACTTTTATTTATTAATCTTATTAATAAACCAACCCATAAATTCTTTAATTATTAATCACCATTAATAATTAAACCCCTGTCCAATTAATTTAATTTAATTAATCTCATTTATTAAATTAATTCTCCATTGTGTTTCAAATTAATGATCTCATCATTAATAAGTACCATAACAATCCAATTCAATTGCAATTAAATAAATTTGCAGCCCATCAATTTAATACTTGCAATACATTCCAACCTTATGTGTATCACTCTTTAAGTTTATCCTTAATTGGAAATAAGCAAAATTTAAAGGTTATGGGTTACGTCTAACTTACTGTCTATCTTTAGCCTAATCAAGATGAAATGAATGGGATCACAAGGAATCTTTTCGATTGTAACTACTACGCTCTATAAACTATTTGTCTTATTTTATCCTAACTGAGTATGAGTTATGAATTTAGTCAATTTACAAACTTGGTCATATAACCAATTGGTATTTCCTCATAAGACAAATGTTCCTATTAGAAACTCCTTTCCAATCATGCATTGCCTTACTCGAGGGCTTCTATCTAATAGAGCACCAATTATATAGGATAAATGTCTTGCTCACTTGTAAGGAGACACATTTTTTATAAAGCGCATACTTGCTTCTATGTGCATTCAAATAATAGTGCATTGAGCTTATGAACCTAACCCATACTAGGATAAATATTGACTTTTAATATTCTAATAACACCTCAACCGTCATGTGCACAAGGCAGTAGTATCGTCTCAAGTTTAAGGTCTACAAACATTTAATACAATTATAAAGGAGAAAATTGATGGCAAAGAGTGAACTCCATGTGTCTTCTCTATTTTGCGAGTTATTGTTTGAATGTTCCATTTCCCAATGGTGCATCCATGCACATGCATTTTCAATATCTTATATTGAACGGTATGACACTCATAATACAAATATAAGGTGTATAAGTTATACTGACTCTTTAATATCTTTTAGAGTATTTATGACTTGCTGACAAGTTTTGGTGATTGAGTACCAAGAGAGCTTTGTGTCCATATTCATAATTACTTATGAATAAAGATTTTTAATTCAAACAAATAGGCAAATCCAATATTTTACGTCAATCAAGATTGACATGAATGAAAACTTGCCACTAGATTTATATGAAAATTAATATTTTATTTTTTACTAAATGAAGTACATATACAATTAAATGCCTTTCTAGTATCCCTAATTTTCTATTGACGTTAGAGGGCATATCACTGACACAATCCCACTTGCAGTCTAATGCCAATCACTATGGTATCTAATACCTATCTTTTTAAGATGGGGATCCAGTTGCACTTAAGTTATCGGCTTGATGAATGAATCGGCCATTTTATTAGTGGAAGTTATTTTCTACATGTCTACGTCATCGTTTTGATGATTTCCCTAATAATGTGGCAACACCTTTCCATGTGCTTGGATTTTTTATGAGACCTTAGTTTTTTCACTTGTATTGTCGTGCTATTATCGTCATAATAAAGTGGTAATGGCCGATCCATTTCTTGAAACACTTGAATTTTTGTCACAAACTTTCTTATCCGAACAACCTTCTTCTCTACATCACATGTAGTGATATACTCAATTTTAGTGATGGAGTCTGTAGCCATACTCTGCTTGGAACTCTTTCAACTGATTGCTCCTCTATTAAGAGTAAACAAAAATTCGAAGATAGACTTTCTATCATCTATATCTAACTAAAAGTCAAAATTAGTATATTCATCTACTCTTAGACAACCATCTTCATACATAAGTACCATATAATTAGTTTTTCTTAAGTACCTAAGGATGCACTTGATAGCATTCAAATGCTATTTTCTATGATTCGCTTAAAACCTACTTGTAACACTTACAACAAAGGCAATATTTAATCTTATATCTAATATTGCATACATCAGGCTCCCAATAGCTAAAGCATATGAAATGTCTTCCATGTTTCTCCTCTCATCATCCGTTTTTGGGCATATGGATTTTGAAAGATAGATGTCATATTTGAATAGTAGCAATCCTCTCTTAAAGGCCTCCATATTGAACCTTTTCAGTAGTTTGTCTATGTATAAGGCTTAGGAGAGACCTGATAATCTTTTTGCTTTATCACTATGGACACAAATGCCCAAGATATAGGTTGCTTCTTCTAGATCTTTCATGGAGATGGTATTGGATAACCATATCTTAATTGAGCTTAACATCTCAACATCTTCTCTATTAATAGTATATAACTTAAGCTTGTATACTTGATAAGATTTGCCTTGTATTATAGAATCGCGTGGCTGCATCATATAAATGTCTTTCTCAAGCATTCCATTGAAGAAAATGGTTTTGACATCTGTCTGCCAAATCGCATAATCCAAGTTGATGAGTATTGTAAGTACAATCCGAATCAACCTGGCTATTGTTGAGGAAGTTCACTCATAGTCAATTTCCTCCTTTTGACTATAGCCCTTGCCACCAACCTAGCCTTATAGGTCTCGACCTCACTTATCAAACCAATCTTTCTTTTATAAACCCACTTATGTCTAATGGGAATAATTTCCTTAAGTGGATCCACTAGAATCTACTCCTGGTTTGCACGCATTGGATTCATTTCAGATTTTATAGCCTCCATCGACTTAGTAGAGTCCTTATCTGACATTGTTTGATCATAGGTAGAAGGGTTATCTTTATGATCGTTATCTTCGATTACGGGCAACTCTGTTCATTTGCTAGGACATAATCATATCTCTTTAGTACTCGAGTGATTCTTTCTGATATTTCCAATGGTTGTCTCTTAGAAGTTTCCTTTTGAACAGGGATAGGGATATGGGTTAGTTGCTTTGTTCATCATGCTTAACTTCCTTGAGTACTATAGTTCTACCAGTACCACTTTCTTGAACAAACTCTTTCTCAAGAAAATGTGCATAATACCCTCTAACAATCCTATTATCATAAGTTATATAGAACTCATATCCCATAGTGTTTCTAGGATATCCTACAAAACGGCCCATAATAGCCTAGCCTATAACTTGTCCATCTTATTCTTCCCAAGATAAGCTTGATAAACCCAGGTCCTTAAATGCTTAAGTCCTGGCTTCTTTCCATATGATATCTCATGAGGGGTAGAGGGAATGGACTTAGAGAATGTCCTATCTAAAATATTTGCTACAATAAGAAGGGTATGCCCCCATAAGGATATGGGTAAGTTGGTGAAGCTCATCATAGATTAAACCATGTCCAATAAAGTTCAAATCCTGCATTCAACTACACTATTTAATTTAGGAGTTGCTAGTGGTAGTTGTGATACGATACTGTTCTTTTTGAGAAACTTAGCAAACTAAGTATTCACAAATTCGTCCCTATGATTTAATTGCAGTGCCTTGATATGCTTACTAGTTTGCTTCTATACTTGTGCTTCGAATTCCTAGAACTTTTTAAAAGATTCATACTTCTACTTCATCAAGTGCACATAACTATACCGCGAATAATTATAGTGAAGGTTATAAAGTAGAGAAATCCTCCCTTTGCCATTTCATTAAATGGCCCACAAAAGTTAGTATGGACAAGCTCCAATACCTAAGTAGTCCTTTTGACACATCTATAAAATGAACTTCTAGCCATCTTACTTAGGATGTAAGGTTAGCAATAGATCTATCTCTCTCTAACTTACCAATCCTTGTGTCCCCGGTATGGCCGAGTCTTAAGTGCGATAAACATTTGAGATTTATAGTATCCCTTGGACAATTGTTTGAGATAGTGTTGATCAAATCACTGCCATTCATATTCAACTAATATAAGCCATTCATTAGAGTAGGTGTGCCAACCAATTTATTACAATAATAAATATGGCACACATTATTTCTAAAAGAAAATTTATAATTCTCTTTTATTAATAATCGAATTGAAATAATATTCTTAAGCCCATTGGGGAATAAAAGATGATATATCAAAACTAAAATATGGCCTAATGATAGCTTATTGAAGTAGTCCCAAATGTGGTGGCTGCAACACTTGTTCCATTCCCCCCACCTTGATCACCACTTTACAATTCCACTTACTTTTGAACAGATCCTAATACAAAGTGCAAATGTGAGCAGTAGCATAAGAATCTAGTATCTAAAAAGTAGAAAATACACCAACAGAATAAGTTGTTTCATAAAGTTCATTACCTTCAAGTGCCTTCTTAAGGCTAAGGTACTCGGCGCAGTTCCTTTTACAGTGCCCAATCTTACCTTAGTGGAAACACTTTCCTTTCTTTGTAGGAGCTTTAGCTTTCTTAATGCTCCCACAGGCCTTAAAAATAGTATACTTTTTCTTTATCGTCTTTTTTTTTCTTGGTCATACCAAAGGAGCTAGATGCAACAAGAAGTACTTCCTTCCCCTTCCCCATCATGGCTTGTTATGTAGTCACTAGCTTGTTAAGAAGTCCAACTAGGTTACACTTAATATCATGCATGTGATAGTTAATGATAAATTGTGAGAAGGAATCTGAAAGCAACTTAAGGATCAAATCTATCTATAAATGGGCATCCATTATGAAATTCAGTGATTTAAGCCTCTTAATGAGTGAAATTATCTTAAGGATATGTTCACCAACATCACCACCCTCTACCATGTGTATCTTAAATAGTTAGATATATCATATTTAGTAGTATGACTCTATTCACCACACAACTCTTGTAGTGATGTAAGATCTCCCTAGTGGTCCCCATACCATTTTAAGTTCTCTAAAGATCATTAGTCATAACAGCCAACATGTAACTCTTGATTTGTAGATTGTCCTCCACCTATTTCTTATGAGTGGCCTTTTTCTCCTCGCTAATTGTGTCAATAAGAACTCATGGGATATTGACCTCCAAAACATAGTCGAGATTCTCTAGATTTAAAACAATTCTCAAATTCTAGAGCTAATTGACATAATTGGGCTCAATTAAAACATTGGTCTCAAGCATTTTCGTATATTAGGATAGATATTGATCCTTAATAGCCTAATAACACATTGATCATCATGTACACAAGACAACCATATTGTCTTAGGTCTAAGATCCATGAACACTTAACATAATCATGAAACAAGACATTGATAACAAAGAGTGAACTACATGTGTTTGCTTTTTCTGTGAGTCATTGTCAGCATGCTCCATTCTCCAATGGTGCATCTACACACATGTATTCTCAGTATGTCATAACGAAGGGGATGCCACTCATCATATAAATATAAGGTGTGCAAGTCATGATGACTTTCTAATGCCCTGTAGAATACCTCTGATTTACGAACAAGTTTTAGTGATTGAGTGCCAAGAAAACCTTATGTCTATATTCATAACTACTTATGAATAAAACTTCTTAAGTCAAACACATGAGTACATGGAATAGTTTACAACAATTAAGATTTACATACATGGAAACTTGCCACTAGATCGATATGAAAAATCAATATTTTATTAATTACTAAATGAAAGTACATATACAACTGAATACCCTTCTATAATCCCTCATTTTCTATAGGTGTTAGAAGGCACATCACTAACAGCTGAACCATATTCTACGTGTTTACATTGGAAAAGTTATTTTATACTTTGATGAAATTTTAATTTGTAGTAAGACCATAGATGAAAATATCAAGCATGTTTGTAATATTATTTACTTTAATGTAAGAAAAGTTGTAATCTTAAAAAGTGTATACTTCGTGTGGACCATTGCGTGTTTTTGGGTTTGTTGTTCATTTATAGGGTGTACATGTTGATGAGGAGAAGTTGAAAGCCATTCACGAATAGCCCACATTTCAATCCATTGTGGATGTTAGAAGTTTTCGTAGCTTAGCTTGCTTCTACCAATGATTTGTAAAGGATTTTAACATTATAGCTACCTCACAAATAGTGGTGATCAAGATGAATGAAAACTTCAAATTGGGCAAAGCAAATAGGATGCCTTTGATACCTTGAAACAAAACTTACACGTGCACCTATTCCTAGCTTACCTGACTTTAATAAAACTTTTGAAATTAAATGTGATGCCTTAGGTGTCAGGATAGGCATTGTGTTGATGTAGGAAGGAAAGCTCGTGGCATACTTCAATGAGAAGTTGAGTGGAGCTACCCTCAACTATCCAACCTTTGACAAGGAGTTATTCTCCTTGGTATCCATACTGATTATAAGTCCTTAAAACATCTTAAGAGTTAAGGTAATTTGAGTAAGAGGCATACAAGGTGGGTTGCTTTCATTTATACTTTCGCCCCTACGTGTTGAGTTTATTGCCGATGCTTTATCATGTAGGCATACTTTGATTTCCACCTTAAGAACTAAAACGATGGGGGTTTGGGCATAATCGTGAATTGTATAAAGATGATGTTGATTTTGGTGTTATGTATGCTTTGACACACACTACCCTATATGAAAGATTTTGTCAAGGGTTATATATACTTTAATAGGAAGTTATGGGTACCACAATGTTCATTACGTGAATTGTTAGTGAGGAAAGCTTAAAATGAGGGATTGATGGGACACTTTGGTGCAACTAAAGTTGTAAGCATTTTGCAAGAGCATTTCATTGGCCTCAAGAGGCCAAGTTCGACACATATCTTTATGGTTGTACACTCTTTTTTCTATAGCTCAAGCTCCTTAGATCAATATTTTTATAAATTTTGTTTTAGGCTTGCGTAAGTGTAGGAATGGACATGATGCTACATTAATTATGATTGATAGATTTTCTAAAAGGCTCATTTCATTGCTTGTCATAAAATCGATGATGCAATCCATGTGGCTAGCTTGTTCTTTAAGGAGATTGTGTGCTTGCATAGGGTCCCTTAGATCATTGTTTTTTATTGTAATGTTAAATTTCTTAGTTATTTTCGAAAACCTCTTTAGTGTAAATTGGAAACAAAATTGATTGTTTGCTACTTGTCATCCTCAAAACTGTTGCCAAACGAAGGAGGTTAATAGAACCTTGGAAATATTACTACGTGCGATTCTTAGAAAGAACTTAAAATCTTAGGAAAAATGCTTGCCACATGTAGAATTTGCATATAATAGGATCACACAAATTGCAAATGGCAAGAAAGGGGTTGAATTTGTGAAGACTTTGCATGAGAAGGTACACTGAAATTTGGAAAAGAGAATTCAACAATACAAGCAATAAGCTAACAAAGGCATAAGAAAGTCATATTTGAACCTGTTGATTGGGTATAGGTTCATTTTAGGAAGGAAATGTTCCCTTAATAAATGAAGACAAAGCTACATCCATCTTAAGAGAGATGGTCCTTTCAAAGTATTGGAACGAGTTGGAGATATTGTCTATAAGATCAAATTGCTAAGTAAGTATGGCATTAGTGCCATATTTAACATTTTTGACTTGGCTCTTTTTGATGAAGGTGATGATAGTAACCTAAGGTTGACGGAACAGCCTTCACAAAAGGCGGGGAATGACATGGACATTAAAAACCAAGACTCCTTGATGTTGCCACCTAAACCCATCAAAAGATCCCAAGCATGCAACTTCAAGGAGGCTCTTATGAATTTCATGCTTAATTAGGAGTTTGGAGAACACTTAGACGCGTTTGGAGAACCAAAAGATGTAGCTTGGCATCAAGTTCTAGTTTGGGAGTTACAAAAAGCACCAAAGGGGTTAAAAATTGCAATTCGAACCAACTTAGATTATTCTAGGCACACTAGATTGTAAATTGGAAGTTCTGGAATTATGATTGACTGGAAGTCCAATTGGTCTGGTCTGAAAGGGCCTGATCGACCTAGGCAGCGAACGGTGAGACTTTGGAATTATTATTGCAAATAGGTGTGATCGATCTCAAAGACTATGATCGCATTGGGCAACTTCTAGATTTGCGATTACACGGTTGCGTGAATACATAGGATTGATCTAATTTACAGTTAGATCGATCATGATGGGTGGGAAAGTTGATTTTTGGACAATTTTTTCAAAATTTTGTCTGTTGGAGCCATTTCTAGGGTCATTTTGGAATTTCTCATTTGTACATTAGGAATTTGACTTGAAGCACCAATAAATATCATTATCAAAGCATATTGTAATAACTCTTGGACAGTTTTTTTGCACTACTCAATAGAAGGAATCTTTCCTATTTTTCCATACTTGCTATTTTTGAGTATTTTGCACCCAAGTTCAAGTATAAATTAGGTCACTCGATTTGTCTTTAATAGTTAGTTGCCTACATCTTCTGACATGGTGTTTAGTATTTCATTTCCCTATTGCATTTTCGATCCTTGTTTCACATCATTTTGTTCGTAACCCCTCAAGCTCTCGTTAAAATGATTGAAATCAAACCTTCTTCGCTTTGTAAAAGTCTTTGAGGACATTTATAAGAATAATGCGTGCGAATAATACAGGCGTTCTTTAAAGTGGTGACTTGGGCTATTTTGTTTGAAATGGTGTTAGTCTGAGTTAGATGAGTGAAGCCGTTAGATCTTTCACTTTCACCCTTTTCACAACCTTCTTCTGTTCTTGTAACCAAGTTCTTTTAATCTTCATATTCTTCTTTTACGGAATCTCACCCATTTTGTCCACTAAAAAGGCTTTTATTTGTGTACCGCTTTTTTCGTATTTCTAATTTGAGTTTAGAGATTGAAAAAACTTCTCAGTGATGACA
Organism: Avicennia marina; assembly: GCA_019155195.1. Taxonomy (NCBI): domain Eukaryota; kingdom Viridiplantae; phylum Streptophyta; class Magnoliopsida; order Lamiales; family Acanthaceae; genus Avicennia; species Avicennia marina. Next base: position 7,195,220 of record CM032781.1, on the reverse strand, counting down.
TCTTGCACGAGGCTTGGTTACAACTTTTTGTGTGGTGGGCCTGCTTCGCTTGTGGCGACCGTCTCGAACAAGTCTCCACAAGTAACTTTGTCCAGTTCCCAGACCAGCTGTTGCAATCATTTTATTAGAACTTTTTCTAGGTTCTTTTTACGAGAACCTTTTCTTTTCATACAGTAAAATTAAAACCTTCCTTAAAGGTTAGATCAGAGTATCAAATCACATTTGATATAAATTGATTTTCATGAAAATACGAGATAAATACTGACGCAAAAATGTATATTTAGTCCCACAATATTTGGTCATTATAGTTTGGTTTTGCGATATTTGTGATTTTGAATTTAGTCCCCACTATTGCTAGGTTTTCTAATTTGAATCCAACTTTTGTTAATTTTAGTCCTATAATATTGCATTTGTGAGAATGGATGTAAAATTTGGAAAATTTTGGAGAAAACAAGCAAGAGTAACACGCGCTGCTAGTTTATAAATTATGGGAGCAACAATAAAAACTTAATTTAATTATGAGATCAAATTCAACAAATTAATTTATTTTTGTTTTATAATTATTTTTATTATAAAATATTAATATTTAATAAAATTAGAATTTTTTTATATTTTTTAAAATTCAATTGGGCAAAAATATTAATTAAAATATAAAAAAGTAAAAAACGAAGTTAAAAAAAATCATAATAATAATAAGAATACTAAAATTTATTAATCCAAAGTTCAAAGTGTGTTCTTAACTCAGCAACTACTAGGATTAATTGCAATTTGTCCCTCTCGGTTGGTCGTCCTTGCCGGTTTCTCTCAATCTCCAGCCCACAAATTCTTCCTTCTATTACACTACGTTCAACCATCTCACAGGTCAAGTCAAACAGCGTTATTTGACCGTTGCATAGCGAATGATTGTCAGGGCTTTACCGAGGGCATCCGACTCATCTATGGTATTCCGAAATATTATCTTGCCTTCCATTGAAAACGAAAAAAGGAATAGGCGTGTAAAATATCGACCAAGTTGAATTGTTCTAAAATAAAAGGATCATTAAGATCAGGTAAATACTATTTTAAGAATATCAGTAAATATTATTGAGGTATAAAAGATCAAAGAAATTATACTGCAAAAAGTAAAATGCATAAAGCAGGCCACTGAAACGCATTTAAGCTTTTTATAATTACACAAAAATAAAAATTGTGATCATTACAACCTCAAATTAAAATCTTTTGTAATAGATTCATACCTTATTAATTCAGCCCTTAATTAGCCCACTGATATCTAATCCGCATTCCCTCACAAAAGCATGCAACGCGGAAGACAAATTAATTCGCATTCAAGGAATAAACCCATAAGCCCTCATTTTCTTAATAGTATTGACAAAAGACTTGGTGGAATCCCTAAACCCCAAGAACCCAAACTCCTTATTCTTATTCATACTGCACAAAGTTTCCTTGTTCCTAAACACCACATCCACCAGCCAAAACGCAGCAATGTCCCTCAGTCGGGTGGGCACCAAATTGTTCTTCTTCACAATTTCATCCCACACAGAATCCTTATCCTTCATCAAGTCCTCCAACAAAACCGGCTCCTTCCCTTCGTATCCCACAGCCTCCAGCCCAAACTCTTTCGCCAGCACTTTCCACATGTGTTTCCACTTGAAAACATCGCCGTTGCAGACGTTAAACGCCTCGTTTTTGGCCTTGGGGTCGGTCGCTGCCCAGACAAAGTGCTCCGCCAGTAAATCGGAGTCCACAGCATCCCACAGACAGGTAAAGGAAACCTCGGTCCCCGTGTACACCAACGGCTTGTTCTCGTGCTTGCAAATTGCGGCATAAACGCAGAGTGTGCTGACCGTGTTCATCATGCTGCACGGGGAGAAGCCGAAAATCAGGGCAGGCCTGTGGACGGACCAGGTTAAGGCTGTCTTTCTTGTGGCGGATTCATAGGCTAAGTCTTCCAGGTTGTAGTAAAAGTTTTCCTGCTTCAGTCTGGGCAAATTCTCGTAGAACGGGCAATCGTGGGGCTGGTTCGTGCAGTCCATTTCAGCCATGTTTCCCCAATAGTATTTGATCCCCGTTTGGAGGCCGATATGTTTGATATTCGGGGCATGCGGGACGACCGAATCCAGGACATTCCGAAACATGAGTGTGTTGAGTTCAGAATCCTCGGAGCCCGTCCAGGAAACGTAGAAAACGTGGGTAATGTCAGTAAGGGGGGAGAGCTTGGAATACGTATCATCGGTTTTTGCGATGTCGCATTGGATGTACTCTACGTGGAGGCCGGCCAGCCACTCGGGGCAGGGGCGGCGGGCGACGCCGTAGACCTTCCATGGGCCGCCGGGGGTGTCGGCCAATGACAGAGTTTCCGCCAAGCCGCTGCCCGCGATGCCCGTGACGCCAACTATGAGCGCTACGCTCTGGTAATTCGGAGCAACCCCGTTGGTTTCGAGTTTTTTCTGTAGAGTAAAATGTGGGCGAACAAGGATATGTCGATATGAGTTAAAACAGTCCAAAAATATCGTGACAGATGTTTCAGAGTACAGTAAGTTAAGTTAAAGTTTGAATTGGTAGAGTTCGCATAACATAAAGAATAAATTTTAAAATAATTAATTATATGATTAGTTAGTAATAATAATTACATTAAGCGTGTAAATAGCAGAATTAACAAGATAATTAATAGTAGCAGCAGGTACCTGTGCAACATCACCAATGGACCTTTTGTACCACCAGCTCATAGTGTCCGTGTACATGTTTGAATTCAACCGAAGAAAGAAGAAGGATTTAAGCTTGAGAGAGCACCAAATAGGTTTTTAAATTTCCCAAGAAAAAGGTCGTTAGGGGCTATCAGAGTGTGGTAGACGGAAGTATAAATAGTGAAATATATGTGTTGTTTGGAAAAACTGAAAATGAAGATATATGGAAGTAAATTTCGAAAAAGGTCACTAATTTCGGGTGCATATTTAAATCCTGCACGTGGGCAGCGAGGGAATATAAATTTAGTAACTTTTACAAGAAATCTTCAAGGGCTTGTTTTTTTAATAGTTTCTTCCTGCTCGGGTTGTCTCCCTCAACTTATATCTAATATATCTAATATATAAGAACAGCTCAGACCGAATAGATAATTAATTTGTTCTATTTTACTTTCTGTGACGTATTAAAGAATTGAAGATTACTTAAAAATTGGAAGTTTAGGATAATTAATTAGGGCAACTTTATTATCCTTTTGTGTTGTAATTTATTTATTGCAAGTTTTTTGTGGCATAAATAATTTCTAAAATTTTCTTTTTATGTTATGTCAAGTGATGGAAGTTCACAATTTATTTAGGGTATATATGTTTTGGAACAATTTTTACGAAATTTTCAGCTTATTTAATTTAGTAAGATTTTTATATGTTAGATTAATTTGATTTTCATATTTGCTTAATTTATTTAAACTTAACATGCAATGTAATTATTAATTTGTGCAACACATTTTTGTGTCATAGTTAAAATAATAGAAGATTACTAAACATAGAATATTACAATAATTAATTTTTTAAATTTTATTTTATTTTTATGTTTAGATTCACTCAAAGTAAATCTTTTTTGTATAAAAATTAATTTATGAAATTTTCTTTTGATTAATTTGGTTTAAAATTTTTGATAAAAGATATTTGGTTAACTTATTTAAAATTGAGATATAACGGAATTATTAATTTGTGAAATTCATTTTTTGTGTGATATTTAAAATAATAGAAGATTACTAAAAATAGAATATTAAAATAATTAATTTTGTAATTTTTTTTATTTGATTCATTTAGAGTAAATCTTTTGTATAATAATTTTCTTTCTATGTTTTAATTTATCTAACTTTTAAGGTAAAAACATTACATTTTCAAAACCTATGACCTAACCTTCATCTTCATAATCAAAGCAAGTCTTGAAATACGGAAATATTTTCCGTAAATTAATAAAATGTATCTTCAGACTACCATAAATAAAAATATTATTTAAATATTAAATATAAATTTCCTTCATAGATTATCTAATATGTATAGTAAAAAATTTTATAGTTGGGTAAACTGTCATCTATTCAACATCTTCATAGTTACGGTAATTTTTAGAATCACAGGAAATTTTCATAAAATAACGTGTTATGGTCTCAACTATTTTATGTAGAAATGTTAAATAAGTAATATTGCATACCAGTATTCCTCCTTAAATTCAACTAGTTTATAAAGGTAAAAATATTATTTTTGGTAACTTATCATACACTCATTATTTCAATCTTCTGTCAATACAATCATTATAATTTTTATGACAGGCAAAAATATGAAATTAACATTATATCAGCAATTTTTCGGCTAGTCTTAGCCCAAAAATGACCCCTATCATATATAAAAATGTGAATAAATCATTTGAATATTATCAAATTATCATTATGTTGAATGAGAAGTTAAATTTTCATTCTTTACAGCATATTACACGTAATCTCACTCAAATTATCTTGGTTACTATTCAAAGAGGCTCATTATTTATGGAATTGGGATTGAGGGGTGGGATAAGTTGGGATTTGATAAGTAGGGGTATGGGGCACAATCTCTCATGAACATGAAAATTTATCCTTCTTTTTAGTATATGTAAAAATGAAGATTTATCTTTGTCTTACCATTCCCCAAATTTTATAGGATGAATTCATGGTATTATTTTTTTCATTTCTTGATGACGTACCTTTTGTCTTTCATGTTCCTATGTTGCTTTATCTGTTTTTGCTTCAAGGAATTGACTAATGACATGATTGGTATGTATGAATAATTGATACGCATGAATACAATAAAGTATAAATGGAATAAATTTAACAACAAAATGAAATTAAGAAATGAATGAGATGATTTCTTGTATTCCTGGTTTGATATTATAAGTTGAGTAACCAAAGGTGCACATAACCTTTATTCACCTTCATCTAAAAAGACTTTCAATTATCCAAGAAAATTATAAAGGCTCATGAAAGAATGAAAAGAGTAAGTGTGGGGGTGGAGGAAAAAAAAAAAGGAAGAAGGAAAAATAATGGAAGCCCATCCTATTCCTTATCAAATTATTTTCAATCTATGATGTATGAAGTCACAAAATTATGAAATTGGCCTCTTATCTTAGTTTTAGAAATCGAAAACACACGAGTAACTCAAGGGGAGTAAGTTAACTTGTAGAGTGAGCCATGCTTGAATTGATGTCTTTAACTTGCCATGGAATAATCAAGAGGTCATAGTGATTGAAGGTTAAGGAGTGATACACACACACGAGAATCTATGTTTGAGGTGCAATTGGATTAAGATTGTTTTGTTCTTGAATGGTTCTTGAGTTATGTGCCTCTTGAGTTATGTGACTTATGTGTGTTCTAGATTTCTGAGATTAAGATGGGTGGCTAATTTCATAATTTCGTGACTTCATAGATCATTGATTGAAAATAATTTGATAAGGAATAAGGATTTAGTTTGTTAGGGACTAGCAAATAAATAAGTATGAGGGTATAATAATTCATGATTTTGTAGCACTTCCACCCTATAATGGCCTATTTTGCATGCATTTGGAGATAAAATGGCTACATTATGTTGTATGCATGTAAAGATGTTATTTGCTGTCAATTGGAGGTGTTTGGGTGTATTCTTGGTGAGATTTGAGTGAATTCAGACTATATTTACACTTATGCAATGTTTTTGTCAAGTTGCAGGTGATGCACCTATGAGAAAGCAATTTGTGGCTATGAGAAGAGGTGTTGGACCCGTAAAATTTAAAGTAACAAAGTCCAGACATTATGTTATAGTCGTGCTCGTGATCATGATCACGATGAAGAAGCTCACGACCATGAGAGAGGAGTTTGCAGCTGTGAGAGAATGAATAGTGAGTAGTTTTTGTTGCTCCTAGAGTTGTGACTGCAAAAAAAGACATCAAGATTACGAGGCTAGATGGTGCAATCATAGATTGTCGTACGAGAAAAATTTTGGACACATTTTTTAGGGCTATTTCGTCTTTTATCTTTCATTACTCAAACCCTAGTCCCCTCATACATATAAATACATGATCATAGATGGTTTTTGGAGAGTCTTGAGTAGTTTTTATCATTAAAAACACCTTGGGAAATGAGGATCAAGCACTGAAGAGGTGAAGGAGGAATCCACACCAAATTGGAGAAGATTCATCATTCACGCAATATGCAATTATAGACTAAGTTTTTACCAACTTTTTCTGTGATATTCACATTGTTCAGATGATGAATAAGTCAGCATTGGTTTTTATTAATTATATGATAAGTTGCTAAATTTCTTGCTACTTCCTTATGTTTGTACTTGGCGAAAGATGTATGCATGAATTTATGTTTAATTGTCTTTACACTTATTATTTGCAATTTGGTGTATGAATTGTGTTTAGAGGACTTGATCAACCCATTAATCACTTTGTGGCTATGTTGGGAATAATGAGAGTGAATCCTATGTGCTACATGTATTATTATAAACATTAATTTTATGGAAATAATGGGAGTGAGATCATAGAATTAGTGTGAGAATTTAGATTATATGTTTGTTGACCTCCTTTCTGCCCTTGGTACACGTTCATGGTCTCTTACCCGACCACCATGTTGCAACTAGTCATCCCATGTTCTTGTAGTTTAGGAGGTCTCAACTCTTTCTAGATAGCCATGCATTCCTTCCACCATCCGAGCAAGCCCTTGCATGTCTCCTCTTATGGCCTCCATCATTATCCACATGTCATAGGATTCTCTAGATGATCTTGCTTGGCCATTTAACATAATGAAGTACACGGTGAAAATTAAGCACATGTGCAAGTGTATATATGTATAATGAGCAAAGAAATTTAGAAGTCACTAAATTAACGACCTAACTCGAACTCACCTCAGAGCATTCAAAACTATTTTTAGGCTTAAAGACTAACAAATTCCATGAAATGGTGTGAAAAAAGAAGAAATTAGGCTTCGTGATCAATCTGGAATGCAAAAGATTGATCTAGTGTGAAGAAAAATGGAAAGGTAATCAATCCGGTAACATGAGTCAATTTGGATGTGTGCAAGAAGGGTGATCATGAAGCTAGGCATGCGTGCGATTGCTTCTAGAATTGAGGTCGCAATCGATTTGATAACAGGGCAAACGATCACGATGGCACTTTTTGGCAACTAGGGTTTTGGTAACCTTAGCAGTGTGATCAATCCTAGTATGCTCAGGATCAATCCATTAGATAGTTTGGATGAAAAAAATTTGTTTCCAAATAACAACACAAAATTCACGCTTTTTTTTTAGTACTGTCTTTCCTTCCTCTCTTTTTTTGTTTGGAATTTTCTGCTTCTTTTCCTCTCTCTTTCTCTCTCTCTTTGTGTCTCAAACAATATACCAAATTTTCAACAATATCCCAACAATTAATATCACAATTTTTAGCACTAAAACTTAGCAAAAAATTCGTCCTAAACAGTCCACAAATTTACTTTTTTTTTTATTTTTTGAAAATAAAAGAAATGGGGTAGAAGGTAAAAAAAAAATAGAAATATGGAAATACAACAATATGGAATGCAATCAATCAACCAGATTAAAACCCGATTAACTAGCTTTGATGCAAATTGATGTGAATACAGAGAAAGTAAATGATTAAAACATGATAGGGAGAATTGGACAAATATAAGGCAAAATAATAGGAAAACTAGGATAAATGGTGAGATTAAATTTAACCCAACCGAAGGAAAACCTACCTCACTTAGGGTAGACCCTTGACGCAAATTGAAGAAAATCTAACTAAAGAATTAAACACCCGCACCATGAAGATGTTAACCACGAACCATCGAAAACAGGCTGAATAACCTAATTTAATATTTAAGTTTGGGTGTACAATCACTTGCACACACAAACAAGCAAGTATGGAACAAGAGAAAAAAAACTTCTTCTTCATTCAATGCATTGTTCAAAGGATGAGAATTGTGCTCAAAAGTCATTACACATGGTATTTAAAGGCCTACTAGTTAAATCTGAAAAATACAAACCACAAATGACGAAAATGCCCTTAGAAAATGGCTCCAATGACTAAACATTTGAAATGTAATCCAAAAATTAGCCTTCCCACCCTTCGTGATCAATCTGGATGTCCATCCAATCTATCACACAATGCTATGGACTAATCCACTGTGATCCGACCTTTTTCTAATTGCCTATTGTCCATTCTGCCTTGGTGATCACCAGTTGTGAGATCAATCGTGTGTAACACGATCATAAAAATAAAAAACCCTAGAATTTTCCTAGGTCAATTAGATTGAATAAGATTGATCGGGCTCTATCTCAATCATAATTCCAGTATGTCCAAAATTCTCCTAGGTTGATCTGGGTGCCTTAAGATCGATCCAACATTTCTTGCCCATCCTAAGTCTAGAATTGAATTTGTGCTTCACTCTTTCGCTCCTTCCAAGTAATCAAATCATCCCCTTCATCTAATTTTTGTATTATCTTCATGAAGATCTTTAAGGCCACTTTAATTGCTCGTGCTTGAGTGGTCATCATCATCCAAGGCTTCAAGATGAGGGTATCTTTGGTTCATATATCCACATCAAGCCCTTTAGCAATTCTACATGACAATGGTCAACCACGTGAGTGTGCCTTGAAATTGCCATTTCTCCTGGTTATTTCTTCTACAACCATTCTCAAATGATGCACGTCCAACCCATGAGGTAGGCATGGATGTTAGGACGATGGGTACATAACCTTTCCTGATATGCTATTTTATACTCGTTGAACCTATTATGTTATGGCTTCATTTTTGACTTGATTTGATATAATTATTTTTCTTTTCCATTTTTAGCATTACTTGTTGTTTGCACATTAAGCTTCTTCGGGATATTAAAATTACACATTGACAACATATTCGTTCATATGAACCGTATGAGGCATAATATTAATTAAACAATTACATATGGTTGGTTTGAAGTCAGTATCACTCATATTTGTCAAGGTCGATGCTATTCTTGTTATCCTAATCACCATCTGCATCTGCTTCATCATGTTACCCCTTTTCCTCATTAAATGTCTTACATTTCTCTAAACTATCTTCATCATTGCCCTTATATATTTTGTCATGCACTCCACTTCCCATTACATCTTGGAGATTAACATAGATAAAAGTTCTTGCTAGATTGAGTAGAATTGGAACATCAAACAACATCATTCAATGTGGATTAACATAGTCAAGCTTCAGTTACTATGAAATTTTCGTCCATTTAGATTATGACAACCTTGCACTTGGATATCCTATGTAACATATTTGGATAGCTTGTTGTGGCAGTATAAGCAATTAATTAGTTATGTAAACTTTTTAATGGTTCACATTCACCAATTTGTATATAGGATGAACTTTTTACTCTTAAACAAGATTGACCCCCTTACACTTGAATAATGAAACATACATATTTAACATATCCAAGTAATCAAACTAGATGATATCTTCAATTAAACTATAGAAGTCATAGTCAGAGTTTTGAGTAACTCGATGTTTGAGCGCAAAAATAGGAATTCATTGCTGATCTTCTTTGTCCTTATTCCATAGTATTGAAGTTAAAACTAATGATAAAATATTAAAAAAGGCTTAAGTTAGTTACTATAGCCCCAAGTTAAGCTCCATAATATGCAATCATAGACGTTGTTTAGATCTAATATCTACTAAACAAAACGGCATTAAGCCCATGTAAGAGAAAGACATGTAAAACCTTGAAAGTGCATATTAGCACTTGTGTGTGTTTTAAACCATGTGAAAAAGGAGTGCGATGGTGCTATCTAGTTAGGGATCATTTTTGTCTAGTTGCTCTATGAATGTCTTACCAATACATGTGTCCAAAGTAAGTCCTTGTAATAATGTAGAGCATTGATTTCATTAATGACAAGAGTAAACTACTAAGACACTTGTAGAACGGTTCCATAGCAGGGTAGTTCAAAGTAACATACATTTTTTAATGTGGTGCTCTATGCTTGTAATGTACCTCATTAGATAATAAATAGATAGTCAATTGAGGTAATTAACGATGGAAAAGGGTGGGTCACCTCCTTTGTGCACCCCACATCATTTTCTTCTTGCACATTTATGGACTAAAATAATGTATTGGAAATGTTAAGGAGTGATGACCTACGTCACGCACATAATAGCATATGATACTAATGCTATTATCACAATACTAATTTTAATTATAAATTTAATTTTTGAATAGTGATGATCTATGTTATGTGTATATGATGATGGTAAGGAATTTGCACAAAGGAATCCATAAGAATATGTATGCATGGAGATACATAATGTGGAATCATACACCTAAACCATATACAATGGTGTTCTCTAGGTAATCAAGCCATGTTAATCCTAGGATTAAACATGGATAATAACCCTTTTATGCATAATATGACCCTCAAATATGGATTCAAACTGAAAAATTGCCCTAAAAATGGACAAAAATGGAATTTTTAAACATCTAGGATGATCTAGATAGATTTTGAATCGATTACTGTCGATCTTGGTTTTGCAATTTGGAGATAGATCACAAAAGGTCTAGATCATGAAAACAATGTCCTCTAGATCAGCTTGCTAGTCTATGGGATCAATACTAGTCGATCTACGAAGTGATCAGCCATGATTGATTGTGAATTCTCTAGATCATAATTCTAAAACTCTCCTAAGACGATCCTAATGTTAGCCTATTGATGTGGCATGCCCCGATTGATCCAAAAGTAATTAGATCGATCCACACTCACCTAAGTTGACCTAAAACCTATTTTTCATGATCTTTTAGCCTGCTCGATGTTTCCAACTACTGTACACCCATAGATATTAACCCTAGACATATGTAAACCACTTGTTACTCAAACTAAGCATAGAAAATCCAACAACTAAGTGAAAATCAATTAGGTTAAATGATTGTTAATGTAAATCCACATAGGGTAGAATTACCCTCATGATTCTAGGATATAGGTTACATTTAAGAAAAGTATAAGAAGTAAATTTTATTAAATTGAAAATTCGATGAGAATTATTTTGATTGAGTAGGAACTCAAGGCCCTGTAACTAGTGAACAACCAAATCAAGAAAGTTAGCACCAAGTAAGTAGGTTACCTCATAAAATTCTACAGATTCCTTTGAAATTTTAGTGGTCCTACAATTTTCATCTAGTGATTTAAAGATTACAAGTTCCAATTGTTACATTTGATGAAATTTGCTTTACTTACAAAAAATTAGACTTTCTTTCATAAACTTTGGAAGTAAGCATCTGCACATAAGCGTTTTACGCCAAATTTAAGATGAATGCTTTTGAATGTAACAAGTATGTAAATTGCTTATGCCTTAGTAATAAACTCTAGTGTAGAAAAATAAGTTCTGCCCCCCTCTGCCAATCGAAGTAGAAGTATCGAGGCCTTTAGTTAGTGAAAAACTAACCCTCTTAATTTTGGTTATAGACTAAGTTAGCTAGTAAAGCTATACGTGACCCTTTCAATCATGGCTATAGATTGAATTTAAAGGACTTACTCAACCAAAGTTATAGGTTAAGCTATATGACCCTCTCAATAGAGATTATAAATTGACTTATATGACAATCCTCAATTAGGGTTACAAATTAAGGCCCTAATAAGTGGAGTGATACATAGATGTGCATAACCCTTGAGCAAGCAAATGAACATGTGAAAATGAATCACTTTACTGATGTTACCCTAAAATGTTCTTTACTGTAAAGCATTGAAAATTTATTGTGATTACAAGACCTTCTCCAAAATATTTTGCATGAAGGATTCTTTTATGCTACATTGCAAAAAGGTAGGTAAACCCATTATTAGGTGATTAGTCATTGACAAGATTTGAAACCTTTTTGTTAACTGCATGGTTGAGGTCATGGATGGGATCACACCTAGGAATGGTAAAGCTACAAGAAGATAGAAATAAATGAAATTTCTAAATGCTTTTTGTATTGATGGTTAAGAAATGTATTTAAGAATATGAATTTATTTTTTGCTATGACAATGTAATAAAGATATTGGATACTGAAATGACAATAATTACTTTGGCATAAGCACCCTGATAAAGGGCTTTTGTATCCTTTAAGATAATTATTTCGAGCATACTACTACGTTACACCTAAATTGGGCGCGTGACAGAGAGCAATATTAGAGCTTAGGTTTGATCCTAAACATATGAAATGCCAAATCTTAGGCTTTAACTATAGGGACTTGAACTATTAGGGAAAAAATCATAAGGTTTGAAGATTAGACTCTCATGTGCACATAAGATATTAATCTGAAGCTAACCCAATTTTGTAATTTAATGTTGAGAATGGACGAAACGAATTAAATAGGACAGCGTATCTCTTTAGACAATAACACCCTCTCTAAGGATGTCATGGAACTCCTGTTTACCACCCTGAGTCAATTAGGGGAAATGGCCAATGCGATGGTTAAGTAATAGAGGTGCTATGACAAGAGTGAGGCAAAGAACAAGATACTAAGGGAAGAACTAGTGAACTTAAGGGAGGCACATGACAAGTTCAAGAGAAAGTATGCAAAGATAGAGACTAAGCATAAGAGGCTCTAAGGTCATGTGCCCAACATACTGTTGCCTGAGTGCGTATAGAGATATGTGTATTTTCAAAAAAGGATTTATCTCCTTACGTAAAGCGTTTGTCCTATCCAATTGGTGTTCAATGAGATAGAAGCCCTTAGCCAAGGTAATGTGTGATTGGAACGAAGTTTTCAATAGGAATATTTGTCTTATGAGGAAACGTCAATTGGTCAAATGATCGAGTTTGGGAGTTTAACTAAATCCATGAATCTTGTTTGGTTGGGAGAAAGTAAGATAAAAGGTTTATATGGCATGGTAGTCACGATCGGGAAGGAATATGATCTGAATCATTACATTTTAATTAGGCTACGATGTGAGTCGTAAGCTAGATGTTACCCACATGCTTCTAGTTATACTTGTTGCCAATTAAGAGTAATCCTAGAGAGTCACACACATAAGATTGGAATGTGTTGTAAGTGTTAAATTGATTAGATGTATAATTTATTTAGTTGTAATTAGATTGAATTTAATAAATTGGGTGATTATTAATGATAAGATAATTAATTAGAAGCACAGTGGAAATTTAATATAATAAATGAGATTAATTAAATGAAATTAGTTGGACATAAATGGGATTTAATTATTAATGACATTAATAATTAAAGGACATATGAGCTGATTTATTAATGAGATTAATAAATAAGAGTTCATGGGCTATTTAATTAAAAAGGTTTTGCGTAGAGAGGCTCATGGAGCCTATACACTTATCGTTTGTGTTTAAACTATAAATAGGGGTCTTGAAAAGTTCAAGACACAATTCCAAACACCAAAAATTCGTGTGCCCCATCAAGCAAAGGAGAGAAGAAACCTAGCCACCCTTTTGTGTCTCTCTTTTGTTATAAAGTTCTCTAACCCAAAAAGTTTCCATTAGAGCTTCGCAGAAGGAGTTTTGTGGAGTGTAGGAGGATCTCACAAGCATCCTGATCACGTGAACAATCTAGAGATTGAGGTTTGAGGGCCATGATTCCAAGGAACATGCATGAAGAGTTTGAAAACGTTTCAAAGGTACCATTTTGATTCCTGCGCTTGTTAATTCAATATCTTACATGTTTTACAGCAAAAATGGATGGGGTTTGTTTTTGTGATAAATTTTTGATTTTTATTGCCAAATCCCAATGAAATCCACAAGTGTATTAGAGCTATTGTTTTTCTTGCAAAATCATGAAATTCAATGATTTAATCCATGTTCTACATTAGTTTTCCATTTAAATTCCATGAAACATGCATATGATGCATGACTAACCCTTCAAAAGTGTTTTGGAGGTGATTGGAATTAAGAAAATTGAAGAAAAATTGAGTTTGAATCAAAACATCCCTTCCGCAGAAAATCTGCAAACGCTTGTGATTGGTTGTTGTAGTCACAAGATGAGTTCTTGCGACCAAAACACCTATCTGTGTGGGTGTGCTATCAACTGTAGGGTTACAGGAACCTTGTAGTTTGATACAGACATGCAGTAAGAGTTCCTGCGGTTGCAATAGGCCTTGTCTTGATCACGAGAGGCGCTATGATAGAAACCCCAAGGTTTCTACTATGGTTAGCCTTTGTGATCATGTGTAGGTATTTTGCGACCACAGTTGTCGTTCCCATAACCATGTGAACATCTACTATAGAATCCAATTTTCAAATTTAATTTCAAAAAACTATTTTTCAAGGCATGGAAACTAATGTATAAGATGCATAAGACATGGAATATCTATTTAATGGAATTATTTAATTATACATGTGAAATATAATTGTTTGGATGGACTTAGAACATTTGTGGATGAAGGCACTTTCTTTGTTTTGGTTTTTATGGGTTGTGTAATTAATTTTTCATGGGTTGTAAGGGCATAAGCCCAATTTCTATTTTTATTATGTAGAATAGGATTCTTTGTGGTATGCCACATGTATTTGTAAATAACATAAAGAGTTGGTGCTTGTGCGGAGGCTAAGAGTTGGTGCCGTTTGAGGTTCTGAGGTGTGGTGGACCCCATGAAGCTTTGAAGAATAAGATGAAGGCATTCAAGAAATCCTTTCGTAATAGTAAAGGATTTCACGCACTTGTTCATGATCCAACCTAGCTGGAGTTGTGTCTAGAGTCCATAATCCTTCACTTTTGTTTTTGCATATATATATTTGTGATGGATCTATGAGATACATGGAAATAGATAATGTGCAAAGTGAAACTGAATCTGCATAGAGCTTAAAACATTCTCTAGCAAATATTAAATTGTGATGCTAAACCTTTTGCTGTGGTCTTCCACTAAGCTCAATAGCCATAAGTGTAGCCTTAGTGTAAGATATCATCACATTAGCGGGGTCATATTACAATTTATGACGACTCGTTTATGACTTCCAATGCATTAGATGCGATATTTAAGGGATACTATACCTTAAGAGCTGTTAGTCATAGGTGGAGTTTAAATTCGACGAGTTGTCAGGCGATAAGTGTGACTTAAGTGGACTCAACATTCCAAAACATGATTACATAAGGCATTGCTGGGCCATGAGCAGAAGGAAAGATTAGACCATGCATGAGATGCGTTGGCAAGAGTTGCCAATAATTGGGCCTAGTATGTCAAGACTCGATTATGCGAGGTGCATTATGTCTAATGAAAAGCCTAATTCCTACTAAGGAAATTTTATCAATGGAATTTCCACCTTCTTCTTAAGGAAGTTTAAGATTCTAAAATCTAGCAAGAGGCCATTTGATTTAAAGTCCATAATCATAATAGTAACACATATAACAACTAAACTAATAAGTCTTGCCTATTTTTATAGTTTGTTATTATCTCGAATAATATATGGCATCTCACTATTGATAATGATTGAGACCTTAATGTTGACTAGAGCTAAGATAGCTGACTAGTTTCAAGATTTGAGTAGAGTTCCCATGCTTGAGAGAGTCAGTGATATCTTGGGTGTTGTCGTCTTATTGTGAGGAAAAGGAGTTGTCCTTGATGCGTCTGGCTTCTTGAGTAGTGAGACTTAAGAGAAAAGAGCAATGGAAGGAAACTTGTACTAGGAAGGGCATGAAATCCAGTGCCCATGTTAGAAAAGGAAAGAGTTTCCAATGCAACAAGATGGGGAATTGGAGAAGGAATTGCTCTAGATACCTCAATAGTCATGGCGATGGCGTTAGAGTTAGCATGTTCTCTACATATTGGATCTTGGATTCGAGTGCTTCTCCTCACATCTACACCTCGAATCAAGATTTAGACAAGAGTAGATTACTTAAAAAGCGAGAAGTGCTAATTAGGGTTGGCAATAGAGTAAGTGAAGCAGCCACTGCAATTAGCATTGCTTCAGTTAAGTTGTCATTTAGTCATGTTTTAGACTTAAGAAGTTGTCTCTTGTTACCAAATAGGTTAAAGAATATAGTCTCTATGTCTTTATTAGTGAAAGAGGGTTATGAATTCTGTTTTAGGGACAACCAAATTTATTATCATAATAAATTGGTTACTATTGGCTCATTAGTAAATGGTGTGTACTACTTGAATTCAGATGATAGATTAGTGATGAATACTATTTCAAACTAACATCTTAGGGATGGTTTAAATCTTAAGTATTTGTGGCCCTTTAAACTTAGCCATGCTAAGAACATATAGATTAGTAAGTTAGAGAAAGCTGGGATTATCAGCCCATTTTGAGACCTTATCTAACTGGCAAACCTTACATCTTAGGCAAGATGGCTAGAAGTTCATTCGATGGACATGTCAAAAGAGTTGCTGAGGTGTTGGAGCTAGTCTACAATGACATTTGTGGACTGTTTGATGAGATGGCAAGGGAAAGATTTCTCTACTTTATAACCTTTATCAATGAATATTTACAGTATGGTTATGTGTATTTGATGAAGTATAAGTATGAAACCTTTGAAAGATTCAAGGAATTCAAGGCGTAAGTAGAGAAGCAAATTGGCAAACATATTAAGCACTATAAACAGATCATGGAGGTGAGTATATCAGTGTTGAGTTTGCTAAGTTCCTTAAGAAGAATGGTTTGTATCACAATTAACACCACCAAAAACTCCTCAACTAAATAGCATGGTAGAATGTATGAATTGAACTCTATTAGACATGGTTTAATCTATCATTAGCTTTACCAATTTACCCATCTTTTATGGGGGCATGCCTCACTTACTGCAGTATTTGTTTTGAATAGGACCCCTTCTAAGTCGGTTCCCTCCACTCCGCATGAGATGTGGCATGGAAAGAAGCTAGGTCTTAAGCATTTGAGTGTCTCGAATACTTATCTTAATAAGATTAAGATGAATAAGTTAGAGTCGAGGGCTATCATAAGCTACTTTGTTGGTTATCCCAGAGATTCCATGGGGAATGAATTCTACATACTTAAAGATAATAGGATTATCATCATGTGTCATGCACGCTTGAGAAAGAGCTTATTCAAGAAAGTGGTTTTGGTAGAACCATATTGCTTAAGGAACAAAGTAGTAAGCCCACAACTCATATTTTGTTTAATGAAACCTTTCTGAGATGCAACTGTTGCAACGATCAGGTAATATCTCTTGAGTATAAAAGATATATGGTTATATCCTAGAAAATAGACAAGAGTTGTTCATAATAGGAGATAATGATCATAGAGATGATCCTTCTATTTATGATCAAGCAATGGTGGATAAAGACTCTACCAAGTAGTAGGAGACTATGAAATTCGAGATGAATTCAATGCATGCAAACCAGATCTGAATTCTAGTAAATCCATAAGGGGAATTGTTCCCATCAGATACAAGTTGGTCTATAAGAGAAAGATTAGTTTGATTGGCGAGGTGGAGACCTATATGGTCAGATTGGTGGCAAAGGGTTATAGTCAAAACGAGGGAATTAACTATGAGGAAACCTTCAAAGTAGTAGCCATGATGAAGTCTATTCAAATTTCACTTGCAATAGCCACCTACTTGAACTATAAGATTTGGCAGACGGATGTTAAAATAACTTAATAGAATACTTAAAGAGGACATTGATATGGTATAGCCATGTGATTTTAAGGTCCAATATGAATCTCATAAAGTGTGTAAACTTAACAGGTCTATTTATGGCCTTAAGCCAACATCAAGGAGTTGGAATCTTTTTTTTTATGATTCAGTCAAATCATTTAGCTTCATCAAAAATGAGGATAAGCCTTGAGTCTATAAGAAGGTTTGTGGATGTGCCATAACATTCCTTATGTTGTATGTGGATAACATACTACTAATAAGGAATGATGTTGGGATTTTAAGCTCAGTTAAGTTCTAGTTATCTAGAACCTTCTCCATAAAAGACTTGGAAGAAGTGACCTATATCTTGAGCATTTATATCTATAATGATAGAGCAAAAAGATTGTTAGGTCTCTCCCATGCCTTGTACATAAACAAAGTGTTGAAGAGATTTAGTATGGAGGCGTTTAAGAGAGAATTGCTACCATTCAAGCATGGCATCCATTTCTCAAAATCTATGTACCTAAAGACGGATGACGAGAGAAGAAGCATAGAAGCCATTCCATAGGCTTTAGCTATTAGGAGCCTGATGTAAACAATGTTATGTACAAGGCCAAGTATCGCCTATGTTGTAAATATTACAAGTAGGTACTAGGTGAATTCTAGCAAAGAGCATTGGAGTTCTATCAAATGTATCCTTATGTACTTGAGAAGAACTAAGGATATAGTAATTATGTATGGAGATGGTGATCTAAGAATAGATGGAAATACTGACTTTGACTTCCAATCAGATGTGGATGATGGAGAGTCTATCTTAGATTCATTTTCACTTTTAATGGAGAAGTAGTCAGTTGGAAGAGTTCCAAATGGAGTACAACTGTAGACTCTGCTATTAAGGTTGAGTACATGGCTACATGTGACGCCACAAATGAGGTTGTTTAGATAAACATGTTCTTGATAGAACTTCAGGGGTTCCAAATATAGATCAGTTGTTGCCACTTTATTGTGACAACAATGGAGTAATTGCACAAGAAAAGGAAATGAGGTCTATTGGAAATCCAAAAACTTAGAGGTGTTACCATATTATTTAGGAAATCATTGGAAGGGGTAATGTAGCCACATAAAAAATAGCATCAGCTACTGATATGGCAGACCTACTCACCAAGCTGATAACTCAAGTGTAGCAGGATCGCCATCTTAAGAAGATGTATATTAGATATCATAGATATTGGCATTAGTAGTGCTGGCACTAGAGTGCCAGTAGGAAATTGTTTGTGATAAACCCTTTAACACTAATTGAAAATGAAGAACACTAGAAGGGTATTTGGTGCTTCTTAATGATACAGTCGTTAATTAGAAGTACAGTGGAAATTTAATTTATTAATGATACTAATTATATTAAATAATTAGGCACAATGAGTTTTAATTATTAATGAGATTAATAATTGAAGGGGTCCATGTATAAAGGCCCAATGAGCCCATGCACTTATCCCTAATGTCTAAATTATAAATAGGAGTTTTGAAGATTTCAAGACACAATTCCTAACCTCAAAAATTCGTGTACCCCTTCAAGCAAAGGAGAGAAGAAATCCTAGCCACCTTTTTGTGTCTCTCTTTTATCATATAAGGTCCTCCTATTCCAAAGAGTTAGCATTAGAGCTTCTCAAAAGGAGTTTTGTGAATTGTAAGAGCTCACAAGCATCTCAATTATGTGGACAATCCAAAGGTCAAGGTTTGAAGGCCACATCTCAACGGAAAATGCATGAAAAGTTTGAGAACATTTTAAAGGTGCCATCTTGATTCAAGCACTTATTAATTTAATATCTTACCTATTTTGCAACAAAATAGATTAGGTTTGTTCCGATAATGCACGAAAAGTTTGAAAACATTTCAAAGGTACTATCTTGGTTCTAGCACTTTTTAATTTAACATCTTACGTGTTTTGCAACAAAAATTTTGATTTTTATGGCCAAATCTTAACAAAATCCAACAGTGGGGACTCAATACCAATCCTCAACCCTAACTTATGTCCACCCTAGTGTGGGAACTAAGTCTCATTATGAGATTCTAAAGAAAGCCCATGTGCCCACTTTGGATAGGTTGCATGACCTTGAGAAAGTATAAAAATAGTTAAAAGATATAGAAGACAATTTCAAATTGATAGAGGTCCCATTCAAGTGCGGCTAAGAATAGGGGTGCCCTTTCTTGTAAGTGAAGCAGTGTTTTGGTAAAAAGGGGTCTCTCACAATGCACATTGCTAGAGGAAGGACCGATAATGTGGGATAGGTTTAGGGGGTGCTCCTCAATCATATCTTTCCAAACACCATCTGGCTACAAAAAATGGTTGAGTTTAGCAATCAGATATAAGGGCTGACTATGCCGGTGTTGGAGTACACCAAATTCCATGCTTTAGAGAACTACTCACCGACAGTGATAGCTGACTCCATGTTAAAATGCATAAGTTTATAAGGGGTTCAAAGAGCCGAATGTAGACCACACTGGCTCTACACACTAGGACCTTTAATGAATTGTTAAAGGCTTTAATTCAGCCCAAGAGGGACTAAGAATAATGTGAAGCATCCCAAGCGGCTCGAGCTCAAGAAGTAGACACCAAAAAATAAGAGGCTAAATCCATCTAGCAATGAAAAGGCCTTGTTTCGACTAGCAGAGTACATCCTATTCCATCACAGGTATGGAGCGTGTGTTGCACGCTGATCGGTGCTTGCTTTAGAAGTGACCAGTGAGGGCCATAGGGTTCTAGAGTGCCTAAACAATGTTGTAGGACCCATTACAAACAACTACCCCAATGAAAACAACAACAATAACAATCACAAGCATAGTCAAGTAAACATAAAGTCAAAGGAGAATGCCAGGGTGTTTGCTTTAATTCTGAAGGAGATAGATAATGTAGAGGACATTGTAGTAGGTAAAAGTATTGTTAGTAACTTAGGTGCTACACATTCCTTTTGTCTACAAAAGATTTATGAAATATTTATGAAATATTTATCCACCTACAAGTGAAGAATTTCATTGTTGTGGAGACATGAGGAACTAATCCAATAAGGTTGATCCATTAATCTCAACAACCCAAGTTGAGAGGGCCTTTAAGAAGGGTTGTGAAGCATGCTTGGCATGTGTGGTTTTCACATAAGAGTAAAAATTGAAAATTGAGTCCAAAAGACTTTTCAATAGTTATGGAATTTTTTGGTGTATTCCCAAAAGACACAGACCAAGCCCAGATAGAGAAATGGAGTTCGAAATCTATTAAGTGCTAGGTGTAGTGCCTATCTTAAAGGCACCGTATAAGATAGCCCCGATAGAGTTGAAGGAGTTGAAGGCGTAGTTGCAAGAACTCCTAGATAACAATTAGATCAAACCCATTATGTCACGTTAAGGAGCCCTTGTACTATTCTTAAAGAAGAAGAATGTGAGTTTAAGGTTGTGCATAGATTACAAGGAAGTTAAGAAGATTATGGTTAAGAACAAATATCCACTGTTAAGGATAGATGATCACTTTAACTAGCTCAAAAACGCTAATGTGCTCTCCAAGATTGACCTAAAGTTGAGGTATTTGTAATACCCCAAATTTGAGGCAAAATAATAGTAGTTATAAAAATACTATTAGATGGATTTTAGTGGATAAATTATTTATATTATTAATATTTTCATCAAAATAAAGTGTGGTTGCAATGTTAAGTATACATGAAAGGCAATATATACACTATTAAGCTAGTCAAATCTTACCGAAATTTCAGAGTTAGTTAACCAAATTTTTAATTGTTGTTTTTATTGGCCACTGCTTAAGGAATCAATTTAAGCATACACTTTTTTATTTTCTTGTGCAATATTTGGAAAACAAGGAAAGTGAGCAGGAAAGGAAATATGCTTATGATAGGTGACCAAACCCTACCTAAATATGTTGGATACCTAGAGTGGGAGTTATTATGCAAGTGGAAACAAAAAAAGGGGATTTTTATAAGCTGAAAAATTCAGGTGAAAAATCTCTGAAAATCTAAAAATTTGGTAAATAAGAAATATAGGTAATCTAGGCTATTAGAATTTTTTTGTATAAACAAATTATCAAGGGGGGAAGTTGTCCATGCTTGGGAGACTAGAAAACAAGGAATTAGGCCTAAAATTTGAGTGGAAATTCCCATGTAAATAGAAATTTATGAAAATTAATTTTTAAAGTCCTAAAATATAAGAAATTAAATTCTCCCAAACCCTTAACAAACCCTAGGGTATAACTACCAATAATAAGAGAAAGAAAACCCCATCTCCCACACCAAAGCAACAGCAGCCATTTAGAGAGAGAGAGGGATTTCTTTGCCTCCAAACACTGTGATTTATGATAATTCTTACATTAAATTATTCTTTCATCATGCACACACACAGAAACAATAATTTTGCATACATAGGCAAATGAAAATATGAGTTTTTAGCGGCCTACACATGTTCAATGCATAGAGATTATTTATAGGATGTGTTGTTATGTGTAGGAGTTGTAAAAAGTGTGTATTAACATACTGTAATCTGAAACATGTCCTAGGTTATTTAAAAACTTAGTAAGTATGCATGAATCACATTTTCCATGGTTAAGCTCAAAAAAATATGAGAGACCTTTAGAATGATGGTGCAAACATGTTATGTTGATTGGGATGTTGTAGAATGTTAAATTTCGATCAAACGGCCCCTTGAAACCAAGCATTCTATTGTGGTCACAGTTGTGATCACAGAACTCGACGGCGTAGGTGCGAGAAGACTTAGCACACACACAGAGCGAACCATGAGGCCTCGATATTGTGACATGTAGTATGCCCCACAGTAGCTTGAAGCGGTCATGCAGTTGACTCTCATGATCTCGAACTTGGCTATAGCCACCGTACAAAATGTGGTTCTTGTGTAGTGTGAGCTAATTTTTTTGATTTTGAAAATAAAATAGTCTTAAACACATTACCAAAGGTATAACAATGCATGGGGAGTAGTAATTGAGAAAATTTGAATAGGAATAATCACTCAGCTAATAATCGAAAATTGAATGAACTATGAAATAAGACACGTAGAATGCACATGAAACAAATGAAAACATGGGGTTCATTTATATTAAGTAATAAATGGACATTGTGTGTGTGATCGATTAGGAAATCAAGAGTCAATAGTCGAGGAATTTGTTAAGGTGTAGAATTAAAGGACTTATAAGTGGTTACTCTTTGCCAAATTTTGAAACTACTTAGTAAGTTATTTTTTTGATACAATTGAATTTTTACTAATCAATTTAAACCATTTTTGAATATCATTTTTGTATTATAAAAGCATGATTTTAACGTATTGCTAACCTATGAAACTTGAAGTGATTTATTTCCTTAAAAACCTGGATGCGATATTGGTGAAATAAATTATTTTTTATTAAATTTTTTGGAAATTGAAATACACATAATAAATATAAATGCCTCTTATGTGACGCCGAAAATAGTGTAGGGACAAGTTGAGCCAACTCACTAGGCAATATGTGAAATACATAACCCATTTAACTGAGGTTATAAGTTGTGATATGCAACCCACTCAATTAGGTTATAGGTTGAGATCTATAACTCACTTAATTGAGATTGTAGATTGAGAGATATGACTCTCCTTAGCTGAGATTGAAGACTAAATCCTTGATCAATGAAACTTGTACATGAAGTATATATCACCACGAGTGGGCTAAGGAAATGTACGTATGAATTTTGTGAATAACAAGACGGTTGAAATGACTGTGAGATGTCATGAAATTTTTTTGAACTGTTTTAAATGTGATTTCTAAAACTAATTTCTGAAAACTTGTTTAATCCAAATTATTATCGTTATTTCTGCTTATATCCTCTAAAAACCTCAAAAAGCAGGAGGTACCATTTTATTAGGTGACTCGTCCCTCACTAATTTTAGTTGATATTTTTGTAAAGGAAGCAAATGATTATAGTCAAACATGGGGATGGTGGAGTTAGTGAGTGAAGGCCTAGTTTAATTGTTCAAGTTCCATTATCATTGTTATTATTCATCCAAACAATTTTAATGTAATAGCTAGTTTATTTTACTTCCATTGTTAATGGATTACGAATGTTACATAGGATGTTATGTTATTTCTTTAGATTATTATGGATTTTATTATTAGATTAGTTTGCTATGATACATAATGGCTTTGGTCTTTGTTAAAGTGATTTGTGAGTATTGCCATGATGTGATCTCGGATTTAGGGCTTAACTGAAGTGTTATCAAAGCATAAGCTTTGATTTTAGATGTATAAGACATTTTTCAAAGTCTAGGTTTTAACAATAAAAACATCAAACGTATGACTTAAATGGAACTATAGGAATCACATCATAAGAACTTTGAATTTAGTAGTTCACTCCATATATGGATAAGTTATAGAATTGTTTTTGTTTGCCTTAGGATTAACATTGATCTAGGACATGGATGGAGCTAGCAGTTCGAGGGGACATATGCCCTCATGTTGTAATGCCTTACCCCAGGAGATTATAGACCATCTCTTTATCATGATAGCCTAGTTAGAAGGGGCAGCTATTGCATTAGCTAAAGCTCAACTACATCACAATAGAATAAAGGTTAACAACATTGTGCTAAGGGATCATCAAAACACCCACAAGAGGAAGTTGGAAGAATTAAAGGCTAAGTGGCAAAAATTTGTTAGGATAAAGAAGGACTTGTAAAAGAGTTATTAGCATCACATAGATGTGAGAAGGAGTGAGAGGGGTTGGTATGGCAGGTGCAGCATCTCAATCACAAGAATGACGAGCTTCATGCACTAATCCACCTTTAGTTCGAGGACCTCAATCTTGAGGAGGAGCCAGAGTAAGACCTTGAGGAGATACTTAATGAGGTGAAGCCAGACGATGGGGGCATAGTTATATATGAGTTATTTTAGACTAGGGGTATGGTCATAGATGAATCATTTAGGATTAAGAGTTGCAGGGCCATAGAGATATTATAAATAGGAATAACATATCCACTGTGATTTGCAAATTTTGAGTAATAATGGTAATATCATTATTTTCTTATGACTATTTTGTGCCTTGCTATTCTACTCATTATCTGATTAGCCTTATTTTATGCATATGTTTCTAGGCATCTCAACTCGCACAATGTGCCTAATTAATGAACAATTTCTCCTGATGTAGGAAAATGGTTAGGAGGGGAAAATGGTTAGGAGACATCATCACACCACTTAGAACCCATCTTTCACTACTCCAATAGAGGACCCAACTGAACATGCATATACGCATCCCCTACCTTGACTCATGGCACAACCTTAGACAAAGCTGATTGTGGGACAAATGAATTTAAGATAAGAATTACTGATAACCATAACTACCATGGTGGCCCACATGATAGGGGCTTAGCAAATGGCCCCATTGCCAACTCAAACCCAACCTAATGGTGATACCAAGGCTTATTACAAAGCACAGAGCAGAGCTTACATACCCACGTTTAATGGCTCACATGACCTTGAAATTGTGCAAAAGTGGTTAAAGAAAATTGAGGATAACTTTAAGCTGATGGAGGTACCTATGGATTTATGCCCTAGGGTGGTGATACCATTTTGGTTGGCAAATTTGCCTCATGATATGAAGGCGTCTCATTAGCAATGTTGAAGAAAAGGCCTATCATGTGCCTCTTTTAGAAAGGCCTTTTCGAGTCACTTTTTTCCAAGCATACTTTGCCTTCAGAAGATGGTGGTGGTTGATAACTCGGTGTAGGGTCCTAACATGTTGGTGGTGGAGTAATCGGTGAAATTCCACACTTTAGGTAAGTACTCACAAATGGTGACGGCAAACGTAACCCTCATGATGCACAAAGTCACTAAGGAGTAGAGGAGCAGGTTTCAAATGACCCTCACACTATACGATGCGCAGATTTTTGATGACTTGTTGGGAGTTGCGATAAGGACTGAAGTTGACATTAATCGTTAGGAGGCTAAGAACAATTTGAAGAGACCCAAACCAAGTTCGAACTCTGGAATTGAATGATAGGACTTCCATTTAGGCTACCAACAACAAGAGAGAAAATAAGACCGCAAATGGGTGAGCCCAATGCAACTGGTACTATTAGACCGACCACCAATACCTAAGGTACCAGTCCAGCCACTAATACTACACAAAAGGAAATAGCTCCAACAGCAACACCAACAACCCTAAGTCGAAAGCGAATGGACAGGTGTTTGCTATAACCCAGGGAAAGGAGGATAACGCCGAGGATGTGGTCATAGGTATTGTAATCATTAACCTATTTTGTGATTATGCCTTGTTCAATTGTGGCACTTCTTATTCCTTTGTTTTAAGAGTCTTGCTGGACAATTACGGTATTAGCTGGAAACTAGAATAGTCTTATATAGTTGCAACATGGGGATGTAAAATAGAGATAGCCATCAACAAATAAATATATATATGTGTGTATATATATCTATAGACATAGATATACATAGGAACTGTGACTTGCAAGCTTAATAGAAATTGAGAGTTGGGGATTAATTTGGTACTCTATGTAGGGGTCTAGTGGCTTAACCACACTGGCTAATACACAAAAAGGGAACTAAGAGTGTTAAGCCCTATTCATGAAAAGGGGAAAGTTAGAAGCTTGAGGTTGAGTATGAAAGATGATAAATTCAAGAGAGTGTGATTAAGAATGGATATCCCCTCCGTAGGATAAATAATCTACCAGCCCATTTAGCTTTTAGACTTGTCTAATTAAAGTATTTAATGGTTGTCGATGTGAGGAATTGGAGCATAAGCTTGAAGTACTAGGGTAACCTTAAAGCATAGCCGCATTAATTGAAAATGAGGAATCAACGAATTTATGCCCACACCTGATTTTGAAGTAAGTGAATGTAAGTTTTGATGATGAATTTTTTTGTAAGGGGGAAGGATGTAATATCCTGAGTTTTGATGCACAATAATAATAGTTATAAAAATATTATTAGAGAGATTTTAGTGGATAAATTATATATTATTATTATTAATATTATTGTGAAAATAAAGTGTGGCAATATTAAGTGCACATGAAAGGCAATATATACACTATTAGACTAGTCAAACCTCACCAAATTTTGGAAATTGGTTAACCAAATTTTTAATTGATGTTTTTTATTGGCAATTGCTTAAGGAATTAATTTTAGCCTATGGCAATTTTTAGGAAATCAGGAAAGTGAGTAGTAACGGAGATATACTTATGATAGGTGACCAAATGCTACCCAAATATGTTGGATACCTAGGGGAGGAGTTATTATGCACATAGAAACTAAAAAGAGGGATTTTTAGGTTGGAAAATTCGTGGAAAAATCACTAAAAATCTAAAGATTTGGTAAAAAGAAAATATAGGTATTCTAGGCTAATTAGAATTTAGCCACACAAATAAATTATCAATAGGGGAAGTTTACCATGATTGGGAGCTTAGAAAATAAGGAATTAGGCCCAAAATTCTGGTGGAAATTGACATGAAAATAGAAAATTATGTAAATTAATCTTTAAAGTCCTATAATAAGAGAAATTAAATCCTTCCAAACCCTTAACAAACCCTAGGGTATAATACCTATAATAAGAGAAAGAAAACCCCATTCTCCCACCCTAGAGTAGCAATCGCCATTTAGAGAGGGGGATTTTCTTTGCCTCTAATCATTACAATTCACTTACGTTAAATTATATGTTTATCATGTATACACATAGAAACAATAATTTTGCATACATAGGCAAATGAAAATATGAGTTTTTAGAGGCCTACACAAGTTTAATGCATAGAGATTATGGATAGGACGGGTGGTTATGTGTAGGCGGTGTAGGAACCGCGTACTGACACAATGCGTGAGAATCTGAAACTTGTCTTAGGATATTTCAAAACTTAGTTAGCATGCATAAATCACATTTTATATGGTCAAGACTCATAAAAATATACTTAGAGACCTTTAGAATGAGAATAATCACTCCACCAATAATTGAAACTTGAATGAACTACAAAGTAAGACACATAGGGTGCACACGAAGGATCTGAAAACATGGTGTTCATTTGGATTAAGTAATAAATGGGCATTGTACATATGATTGATTAAGAAATCAAGAGTCAATAGCTAAGGAATCTATTAAGCTGCAAAATTAAGGGACAAATAAGTGGTTACTCCCTGCCACCTTTAGAAAGTACTTTCTAAATTGTTTTTGTGATACAACTGAATTCTTACAACGTGATTAAAATTCTCTTTTGAATATCATTTCTATTTTGTAAGAGCATGATTTTAATGTATTGATATCCTGCGAAACTTGAAGTGATTTATTTCCTAGAAAACCTGGATACGAGTATCTGTAGAACAAATTGTTTTAAAATGAATATTTTAGAAATAAAGACATATGTAATAAATATAAAAGCCTCTCATGTGATGCCAACAGTAATGTAAGGACTAGTTCCGCTCACTTACCAAGTAAAACGTGTGATACGTGATTTACTTAATTGGGATTATAAGTTGAGATACATGATCCACTCAACTAAGGCTGTAAATTGAGTGATGTGACCCTTCTTAACTTAGGTTGTAAAATAAGGCTCTAATCAGTAGAAATTGTACACAAAGTATGTTCCACTATGAGCGGTCTAAGGAAATGGGTGTATGAATTTTGTGAACGGTAAGACAGTAGAAATGACTATGAGATGTTATGAAATTTTTGTGAACTATTATAAACGTGAATTATATTTCCTAATTTTTGAAAACTTATTTCATGCAAGTTATTATTATTATTTCTATTCACATCCTTTGAAAGCCGAAAAAGGCAGGAGATACTTTTTACTGGGCTATTCGTCACTTTCCACTTTTATTGGTGTTTCTACAAATGAAGCAAATGGGGATGGTAGAGTTATTGAGTGAAGACCTTTAATTGTTCGAGTTCCATTGTCATTATTATTATTCATCAAGACAATTCTGATTTAATACATAGGTTATTTTACTTTCGCTCTTAATGAATTATGAATGTTACATGGGATGTTATGTTATTTCCTTTGGATTATTGTGGATTTTATTATTAGATTAGTTCACTATGAAACATGTTGACTTTGGTATTTGTTAAGGTGATTTGTGAGTACTACTGTATCTGGTCTTAGATTTGAGGTGTGATAGTATTATCAACTGAGGATTAAGGCAGAAAATATATCTAAGACGGCATTTAGAATGAGGTATTAACACTATGAGTACTTAGTGCTACCATTTAGGTTAACAAAAGCCTAAACAGCTTCCATTGACCTCATGAATAATGTGTTTAGGCCTTGTCTAAATGATTTTATAATGGTATTTATAGATGATATTTTGGTCTATTCCCTTAGCGAGAAAGACACAAGAAACACTTAAGAATAGTCCTGTAAATGCTTAGGGAGAGTAGTTGTATATTAAGTTTGACAAGTGCGAGTTTTTGATGAAGAACGTGGCAGTCTTGGGTCACATCATATCTGAGGCAGGTGTATCGATGGACCCTAAAAAGATTAAGGCAATTGTATAATGGTTGAGGCCCACAAATGTAACGGAGCCGAGAAGTTGCTTAAAACTCATAGGCTACTATTGGAAGTTTGTCGAAAGGTTTGCTACGATAGCCACACCCTTAACTGAACTTACTTAAATGTAGAGGAAATTTTAGTAAAGCCCAGAATACGAGAAAAGTTTCACATAGTTAAAGGAGAAGCTAACCTTAATACCTATACCAGCTATGCCCAATGGAGAGCATGGATTCTCTATACGCAACAACGCCAATGAGAATGGGTTGGGATACATCTTAACATAAAAAAAAACAAGGTAATATACTATGCTATGAGACAATTAAATCTATGAAAGCTTAATTACCCTACACATGATTTGGAACTAGAGGCAATAGTGTTCGCCTTGAAAATTTGAAGACACTACCTCTAGGCGAGAGGTGTGAAGTGCATATGGATCATAAGAGTCTCAGGTATTTGTTCACTTAGAAGAAGTTGAACATAAGGCAAATGTGGTGGTTAGAATAAATCAAAGATTACAATCTAGTTATTATCTATCACCTCAGAAAGGCAAATTGGGAAGCAAATACTTTAAGTCAAAAATAGACTGGCATTATAGTAGTTATGCTAACAAGGTAACTTAAGTCGCTGCACCTAGAAACCATAGAGTTGACTGAGGCAATGCTCACCACTTCAAGTGCTGAACCTCTAATTTACGAGGAGGTTAAGTAGTCTCAAGACCTAGACCCTGAACTCAAGTGCTCAAGGACAAGGTTGAGGAAGGGATGGTGCAAGCATTTCAAATAGGAAAGGATGGGGTATTATACATGAGAGGCAAATTATGAGTCCTAAAGGTCACAGAGATAAGGAACAAGATCATGTAAAAGGCACACCAATCCAAATACTTAGTACACCTAGGGTGTACAATAATGTACTGAAAGAGAACTTTTGGCGATTGGAATGAAAAAGAACGTGGCTAACTTCATGGCAAAGTGTATGATGTACCAAAGGATTAAGGTTAAACCCTAAAAGAGTAAGAGGCTATCATCAACCTTTAAAGATACCCAAATGAAAATGGCAGTGCATCACAATTGATTTTGTGGTAGGGTTACCTCGAACCCCCAAAGTTATAATGCCTTATGGGTAGTAATTGATAGATTGACGAAGTTAGCTCACATCCTTTCAATTCGGTGAACTCACACCCTAGATAAGCTAGTCAAAGTGTATATTGATAATATAGTGAGATTGGGTGGTACTCTAACTAGTATAGTTTTAGATCAAGACCCTTGCTTCGTGTTGTGGTTCTAAGGTAGCTTCTAAAAGGCTATAAGAATAAGGATAGAACTAAACTAGGCCTATCACCGCTAAAATGATAGGCACTTCAAAAGAATGATTCAAACCCTTGAGGATATGTAAAAAGTATGTTTCTCGGATTTTAAGGGAACTTAAAGTGAGTATACATTGCTCGTGGAGCTTTCTTACTATATCAACTATCAAAGTAGCAAAAGGATGGCTCCTTACAAGTTGTGGTATGGTCCAAAGTGTTGTTTGCCCATTTGTAGGAATAATGAAAGAGAAAAAAAAAATTATGAGGTTGAAGTTAGTTCAATTGACAATTGAGAAAGTGTCCTTGATATGAAACAGACTCAAGGAGGCTCAAAACGGGCAGAAGAGTTGGGTAAACCTAAAGAGGCGGCCCTTGAAGTTCCAGCTGGGAGAAAAAGCATATCTCTAGGTATCCTCAACTCAAGGATTTATATGTTTTGGAAAGGCTAGAAAGTTTATCTTGTAGTTAGTTGGACCCTTTGAGATACTAGAGAAAGTGAACGACATAATGCACTGCTTAGCATTACGTCTAGAACTGTCTAAAGTATACAATATCTTTCACGTGCCTCAACTCAAAAAGTATTGGTTGGACATAATCCACGAGAAGTTTCTAATGAGGATAGTGGATCAGAAAGAGCAACTGTTGCAAACCAGGACCATTCCATAAATAAAAGTTTAGTGGTCTAATCACATTGAGTATAAAGCCATGTGGGAATTGGAAGAGGTATGCAGAATCATTACCCCCATCTTTTCTCTGAATGATGTACCTTCAAGTTTTAAAGATTCAACTTATTATAAGGTGGGGAGGTTGTGACAACTAGAGTCTTCACAATTTTTTTTTAAAATATTAATTGCAATAATTTTAGGCATGATAATAATGGATTGAGATTAAATTGGGTCTTACATGGAACAAGGGAAGTAAGAGGGGATTAAGGTTAGTCAACCACAACATAAACGCTTGGATGACTTAGGGGTTGAGGGAGAGGGAGAATCATGGCTAAGTTGAGAGAAATGAAGGCTAAGGAACGGAGAATTAAAGGGTGATTAATGAGGCTTTGGATAAATTTAAGTGTATACAAACTTATTCTAGAAATAAAAACTGATAGAAACACCACAAGGGTTGCTAAACAAAAAAGAATGGAAAAGACTTCCTCCCAAAACCTCAGCCAGAATCTACTATTAAAGTGTAATGAGGAGAAGAAAAGTATTAGCTTCATCACCTAGGTAAACTTACAACCCAAGCCTTGAAATTAATGTGACATGCATAGACATACTAGGCTTCATGAATTTTGGATATGATACATGAGTCCCATGTGTGCATATGATAATTGTGAGCAAATTGAACATGGGAATCCATAAGAGTATGTATGCATCTAGATACACGACATGGAACCATACACCAAACCATATAAATAATAGTGTTCACTAATTAATTAAACCTTATTAATCCTAGGAGTAAACATGGATAACAATGCTTTTATGCATAATATGACCCTTAAATATGGATTTAGGCCAGACAATTAGCATAGAAATGTGTAAAATATGATTTGTTGGACATCCAGAATGATCCTGATGAATTCTAAATCAATCATTCTCTATCATGGTTTTGCACTTAATAGGGATCGATTGCAAGAGGTCATTATCATAAGAACAATGGTCTCTAGATCGACCTACTAGTCTATAGGATCAATCCAGTTAATCGATGCGATGTAATCGCCATGATTGATCATGAATTCTCTAAATCATAATTCCAAAACTCTTCTAAGACAATCTTAGTGCTGGTCAATCGATCTGGCAAGCCTTAATCGATCCACCCTCACCCAAGTTAATCCAAAACCTACTTTTCACAAAATTTTCAGCTATTTGATGTTCCCAACCACAGTACACCCACAAATGTTCACTCTGAACACATGTAAATGACTAGTTACTCAAACTAAACATAGAAAACCTGAAAACTCAGTGAACATCAACTGGGTTAAATAAGAGTTAATGTAAATTTGCATAGGGAAGATTCACACTTCTAATTCTAGGATATAGGTTACATTTAAAAAAAGGGTTGGAAGTGAATTTTATTAAATTGGGTATTAAATTAGTGTTATTTTGATTAAATAGGAACTCAAGGATCTGTATCTCCTGAGCAGCCAAATCAGGCTAGCTAACATCAAGTAAGTGGATTACCTTGTAAAGTTCTACAAATGCCTTTGAAAATTTACTTTCATGTGCTTATGATTTTGATGTGGCGATTTAAAGATTACAAGTCCCAATTGTTATACTTGATGAAACTTGATTTACTTTTGAAAAGTTAGACTTTTTTTCGTAAACCGTAGAAGTGAGTATGTGTGCATGATTGTTTTACATTGAATTTGAGATGAATGATTATGAATGTGACAAGTATGTAAATTACACATGGCTTGGTCAAGAACTTTAGTGTTGTCAGGACAAAAGTATTGGGGCTCTTGATCGGTGAAAATTTTACCCTCTTAATTGGAGTTAAAGATTAAAATAGTTGGTAAAGTTACATATAACCTCTCAATTAGGATTATAGATTGAGCCCTAGAGACCGATTCAATGAGAATTACACATTGAGCCACTTAACTCTCAATCGGAGTTATAAATTGATCTACGAGACCCTCATTGGTTAGAATTATAGACTAAAGCCCTAATCATAATCAATAGAGTGATACACAAGATATCTAGGACTAATGAGATCTGTTAACTTTGAGATTGATCCTGATTGATTTGGAATTGATTTAGGGACTCTAAAATTGATCCTCATTGACTTGGAATCGATTTTCTTTATGTGAGATTAGTTCTACATGCCTTGAGATTGATTCGAACATTCCCTTTCATCATTTTCTCCAAATTTTTGCACCCGATTGACCATGAGCTCTTTTTTAGCTTCCTAAATTACTTCTTAGAATGTGTGCAAAGGTGCCTTCTTAGACCTTTGGACCTTGTCAACTTGAACTTGCATGTTGAATCCTTCAATTCGCTTTTGTCACCTTGAGCTTGTGATTAGATAATTTGTCCAACTCTCTAATTAATTTGTGGATGTGTGGAAAATAATAGAAGTGAAACCTGCGTGCTAGATGTACAATTGTGAACGTTAATTTCATATAAATTATAGGAGTAAAACTATAGAATTAGTACAGACAAAACGTTGTTAATCACAAAACTAATCACTTAACTGGATTTGGCTTGGAAAAACCAACTTAAATCTTAAGTTAAGCTGTAGGAAAGTTCAAAAGAATATTCTTTAAACTTTAGGATTGAAGATTTGTAACAAGGTAATTAAATTAATAATTAACAATTGGCATGCAATAGAAACCAGCTAACACAACAGGTTATGCTTTCAACTATTGGCACTTCACCAATTCAAGTTCATGACTTTGTTTTTGAAAGTGCTTGCCTTCTATATTATCTTCATTCTCACTTTCACTACCTTAGCGTGGTTTAACTAATAGAATCTTAATTACATTGATAGACACATACATCATTCCTCTTGGATACAACACCTATACTTACACAGTATTAGTTCTCATAAACTAAATTTTAGTGTATTGACAACATACATCATCCTTGAGCATAAGATTAGAGTCTTTCTAGGTTCCTTTTAAACAAAGGCCACACTAGGAGGTGGGGTTGACAAGATCTTATTTACCTAATGTTCCAATACCAACATACTAGTTACCTAGATTTATGCTTGTTTTTGGTCCAATTTTAGAACAACTTGTGAGCACGTTTTTTCAAGATAATCCAACAAGAATTTCAAATGAGTATGGTTGGAGAGCTGAGATTCTTTTGCAGCTACAAGCGAAGCAAGAAGTTAGAATATTTATCTCAAAAAGTGAGTAGAAAATTTGGATTGTAATCTTCTAGACACATTTCTACACTGAAATCAACAAGTTCCAAATTGAGCAAAGACAATACTAGAAATTCAATTGATATAAGTCTATACCGAATTATGATAGCCTATTTATTATGTGTTATTGCCATCCACCCATACATATGTTACAACATTGGAATTTGTGCTAAATTTTAATAATCTCTTGAAGAGAGTTATCATAGTACAATAAAGGGGTTTATATGATATATCAATGGGGCACATTAGGCGGATACTTTTCGAAAGGGAAAATTTAGATTTTTGGTTCAGCAAAAATTAAACTTCAATTTAATATTGCCAAAGTTGACTACACAGTTTTTGAATCATATTGTACTCAATTATTATGGATGAAACAAATACTTGAAGATCGTGCATTTAAGTAAAATAAGATAATGATGATATTTGATAACAAGAGCTCCATTGACATTTCAAGAAACCTAATGCAACACTCTTGGATAAGGTACATAGATATAAAACATCACTTTATTCGGGATCTTTTTGAAACTAAGGTCATTATGTTGGAACGTGTTGCAATAGAAATATAACATGTGGATATCCTTACAAAACTACTAGATAAAAAAGGTTCACTAAATTGAGAATCAAATTCGCCTTTACATAGTTTGATGTTTGGCCTATAAGCTTAGCTTTTAGAAGAAGGGAGGAGTATTGGAGAAAAAAATGAATTCAAAGAATTGGAATTGCCTCACACTCGTACGAATCTAGGACTCAATCCATGGGATCTCCCTCTTCCATGTTAAATGAGAATTCATCCTCCCTTTGTAACTATTACTTTTATAACTTCATTTGTAACTACTTAAGCATTTTATTTTCCATCATTTCCGAGGATTTGAGGGTTTCTTTGGCATAAAACAAAGATGAAAAAAAGATGAATAAAGGGATTTAATAAATGTAAAGGGAAGGTTGGAACTTCAAACTCAGGACATTCTGCCGCTAATGATGCTCCAATAGATCTAAAAACCGCACTTGTACCACCAAAACGTTTAGACCCATCTAGGAGGAAGGAAAACTTGATGTTGCTCTGTTTTGCACAATTTTTTCAAAAGGGTGAATTTATGTTTCTTAAGGTACACACCTCAGAGTTGAGACACTGCCACCTAGATTTAGAGAAATGGATCGAGAATAAATAGACATAAATATAAATGTTAAAACCGCTAAAGAGAAGATCCCAACTATTACTAAAACAACACCACTGGAACCATCTTTTGAGGAACATAGTCTAGGCAAAGCCAAGAAGTCAATGAAATCTTAGAAAAGGGTGGCCACTTTTGACTAGGAGAACTCCACTCCTAGAGAATAAAAAGAAAAAGAAATTATCCTCCTCTTAAAAAACAAGTATCAATGTTTCTAAGGCTAATAGTTTGTGCTTTCTCACAAAAGACAATAAGGATCAAAAACAACATGCATTTGCACAAATCTTTATTGAAATGAAAAAGATAAAATCAAGAACATATAGTGATATTAGTTTTCTTAATGTTTTAAGGGATCTCAATCATAATGATATTGCAAGGAGTCTTTGTTTTATTATCTAAAATAGTCCAAGAGTTTTAATATAATATTCAAAAGCATGATTGATCCTAATCGAATGTAATATCACAAAGCTTATTTTGGAGGAATGATTCTTTATTTTTTCCCAAAGTTATTGGTATTGGTGAAGTGTTGCAACATCAATCAATCGATTTTTCTAATGTATTTTCTAATGATTATGAGGCAGACTATAATGAAATCACTCAAGAGATTACCTACCACAAGTATGTTACATGGCTTATAACTGTAGCCTATAATCATTAAGCCTTAGTTCAAAGTATTTTTTTTATTTAGGCTTCATATTTCAAACATCTTACCTACTACTAACTCTACATCGGTGTCTAGGGATTAAGCATTAACATTATACTATCCAGGAACTTAAGGGAAGACCAATTTGGCCACACTAATTTTTAACACAATCCTAGGTCAAGCTAAGTCGGAGAGTAAAGGACTTAATTTACTTCATCCAACCCTCATTTCAAAATTTCATTCGAATAAAATTACTATTGAAATTGAGGAGCTCTCAAAAGAGTTGATTTAAAGCAATATAGTGCACGATGGATGATCGTAGGAAAAGTTTTGCACAAAGTAGTTCTAATAGTCAAAAGGTGTTGTAGCATCATGAACCCTCATGAACAAGGTAACCACTACCTTTACTCAAATTAATTAGTTATTTGTACAAAAACATGATGTTGAGCTTTAAATTTCTTTGGTGAAGGCCCTTATGGCAACTTTACTTGTAGATTCTCTAGTTTATGTCCCACTTGTAGCTTTGTCTAAAGTTGGCCCCTCACACTCGTAGATACCTTCACGTACCTTCCTTTTTAGTTGCTTTAAGTTTGTTATTGTGTACTCTAAAGGAGAAGGAGATTATAAGGGATTTAGAAGAAAATGGATTGAAGGGTTTGTTTGCTTGAATTCCATCTAAACTTGAACATGCCCAACTTAAAGGGCAAGAGTTTTTGTTGTTATAGAATCTAACCAAGCTTATAAATATTAATTCAAGAAATTAAGTTATATTTTCTTTCTTTTTCTCTCTGTTTTCTGGCTATTGGAAGAAGCACGGGTGGGGTGACTTATACATAGGCCTTTTAATTTAGTATTTGATTGGATATCGATTTTTGAATTCAGTTTCGATTACGACCAACTAAATACAATTTTTTTTATAATTTATATTTATTATTCTTTTCTAAGTATATTCTAGATTACTTTCTGATTTTGTCCTTTCTCTTATAAAATTTTGAAGATCCTACATCATATTTTGCATTTTTTTGAATGTAACATTTTATTGTGATGTATCTTTTTTTGTCCATAAAAAGTTGAATTATTATCAATTTATTATAATGATTAATTTTCATTTAGAATAGTGAAATCGAAAAATTACAACTGCAGTGTCCTTATTTTATACATTCATCTAATTTTTTCATTTCAACTTCTCCAATTAACTTTTCAGTAAATTTAAATATTTAATGAAATCAAAACAAATAATTTCTTTTCAACAATTAAAGGGTGTTTGGCTACACTTATTTTCAAGAGTTATTAAAGTTTTTGTAACTTAATTATAAGATCTTTTAGAACTTATAAGCTACCCTATCATATTTAAAAAACAAAATTGCTGAGTTGTTTGCATAAAATAACATTGAACAATTTATAATATATTATTGAATTTCATAAATAATAAATCATTATTTCCTATAATATGTTTAAAAATAATACAATATTATCCATTTGATATAATTAAAGATATTTATATGATTTTAACTTTTTCCCGTTTAAAGGCTTTGACATGCTCCCCAAAGAACATGTTCAGTTCTTACTAATTTTTAAAATAGATATTTAAAACATTTTTACAAAATTTCTACTTTTGAAACATCTTTCTTACTATTCTAACAATTAATTCAATCAAAAAACCCTTTTTTCAGCGTTTCTTTCAGTTCGATTTTACGGAGGCACCAAGCCCACAACAATCGAGTGGTTGAGGCGCGCGCGCACCACGTGCTTGGAGATACCTAATTTAATATTCAGGTACACTGACAAAAAGCCTGCAAGACACAAAAGCCTGCAAGACACAGAAAGCCTGCGAGACACAAAAAGCCTTGGGCCACCCACTCCGCGCAACAAAGTCTCTCAGCCAACCATTGGTCACCATTTCTTGGTCTTTCTCGCGCTCTGTCTCTCTCTCTCCACACACAAGATCTGTGAGCCTGTGTCTTCATATTATAATATCTATGCTAATTTCTAATCCAAGCAAAAAATTTCTATCTACTAAAATCAATTCTAAGCAATGTATGTGAACTTACTTGGGAATCATATGAATGTGTCCATTATGATACCGAATTCAGTTGAAAAATTGAAGTAACGTGTAGAAATATTGAAAAATTTCACGATTAGAAAACACTCCTCTTTTTGACTTTTTTTTTTAAAAAATATTTTGGTTTGGATGAAAATTATGGTGGAGAAAAAAATTGAGCGAAAAGTAAGTGGCAATGTCAACAAAATAAGAGAGATAAAAAACTAAAAAAAAATTATTTTGTTGGGCAGTATATTGTAGTGTAAATTTTGATGAAAAAACAATTCTTACCAATTTGCATCCAAACATTGCCATTAAATTTTTAATTTCGGCAATGAACATCAAGTTTGGTTTAAAACAATCCAACCGCTTTCTCATCTAGATTACAGACTTAGTTTTTTACCATTGGTTAGTTTAGATGTTCATATTTGTGACTTAAGTATATGTGCTAGTTAACCATATAATGTCCAAACATTGTTTGAATAGCTATAATCCAATAATAATAATAATAATAATAATAATAATAATAATAATAAATTTGACTGAACTAAATGATACGCTAAAAAATTGTATGTTTGTTTTCATTTTTTCATCTAAAAATATATATTACAATAATTATATTTTTTAAATTTTATCTTTATCTCTTTATTACTTTTACATATTTTTTTTAAAAAATATATTTAAAAATACATATATAAAAAATGAAATCACCGTAGAGGACTAGACAAAACGCAACCACCACGATAATTGACTTCGGTTATTTATTTATTAATTTTTCCAAACTTGGGGTTATAATCTAATTTAAATATCAAGTAAAAACGAGCATCCAATGGATGTATTATATATAAAAGCCACTCATATGTAGTCACATATACTTCACTACTGCCTTCTCTTCTCTATTAGTATCATCCCGCTACTAAGACGTCTGCCTCTACCATGAGCTGGTGGTGGAAAGGTACTCTAGGAGCTGCCCTGGCAAGTCTCCCTACTCATACATTTTCTTTATTTATATTAAAAGAAAATATGATTGAATTTATTCAATGATCAACGCGTGCCAACGATAGTGTTCTTTTATGCATTATAATATATGTTATATCTGCACAATATGTCTCAAATGACATCAATAGCGCATTGTTGACTCCAACCCTGCAGAAAACACACCAAAAGGAAAACGGCAGCCACCAAAACGTAGCTCTAATCATCGGCGTCACCGGCATAGTCGGCAACAGCCTGGCCGGAATCCTGCCAGTCTCGGACACCCCCGGCGGACCCTGGAAGGTCTACGGCGTCGCCCGCCGCCCTCGCCTCTCCTGGAATGCTGATCACCCAGTCCAATACATCCAGTGCGACGTGTCCGACGCCAAAGACACCAAAGCCAAACTCTCACCCCTGACAGATGTCACCCACATCTTCTGGGTCACCTGGGCCAACCGACCGACAGAAGCTGAGTGCTGCGACGTCAACGGCGCTATGCTTCAGAACGTCCTGGACGCCATCATGCCCAACTCCCCTAATTTCACTCACATCTGCATCCAGACAGGGCACAAGCACTACATCGGTCCATTCGAAGCTTTCGGCAAAATCAAGCCCCACGAAACCCCCTTCGTGGAGGATGTGCCGAGGCTGAACGCCCCAAACTTCTATTACACCCTGGAAGACATGGCTCTCGAGTACTGTAAAAAGAAACAGGGCCTGACGTGGTCCGTCCACAGGCCGGCGGTGATCTTCGGTTTTTCCCCTCATAGCATGATGAATTTGCTGGATAGCCTGTGCGTCTACGCTGCCATTTGCAAGCACGAAAAGAGGCCATTGACATTTCCAGGCACGAAAACCGGCTGGAACTGCTATTTCGTGGCGTCGGACGCTGACCTGATTGCGGAGCAACAGATTTGGTGCTGCGTGGATCCCAATGGGAAAAACGAGGCGTTTAACTGCAGCAATGGTGATCTCTTCAAGTGGAAGCATTTGTGGACGGTTTTGGCTGACAAGTTTGAGGTGGAATACGAGGAATTCGATGAGAAGCAGGAATATGTGAGCTTGTCGGAGAGGATGAAAGGTAAGGGCCCTGTATGGGATGAAATAGTGAAGAAAAATGGCCTTGCACCAACCAAATTGGAAGAGGTTGCAACTTTCTGGTTTGCTGATTTGATGTTGGGAGGGGAGTGTATGTTGGATAACATGAATAAGAGCAAAGAGCATGGCTTCTTCGGATTCAGGAACACTCAGAATTCACTCATTTCTGTCATCGACAAAATGAAAGCCCACAAAATTGTTCCTTGACATTCTGCAACAGTCCAGCAATAAAAATTTGGCAGTTTCTCTTTAAGAATTAAGCACTTCCGTTGATCATCTTCAGTTCGACATTTTTTGTTTTTCCTTTTTACTGGGAAAACATATTACGCGGTGGAATTGGTCTCACAATTATTGCTTATAATTAAAATTTTGGAAAGGAATTGAATCCAACATCTACACAAGACAAATTGGGACCAAGGGAGATGAGATAAAATGCTTGGTTCTTTTTTTTTTTGTCATCTTTTCAATGTACACACATATCAATTATACCAATATTCAAATTATTCTTAAACTTTTTTTCACTTAAATTTATGTTTATCTCATTAAAACCCATCAGAAATGACTTCCAAACCTGGCCAATCAGCGCATGTTTGAGAGGCGAGTAAAGGGAAATTTTTTTTCTCTCTTAAAAAACTTTTATCCTTTGGTACAAGATCAAAATTTGATGATTTTCTAATCTGTAAAACCCCGAATCTTTAAAACTTGATAGTAATATTTATAAGGCTGCTATTAGCACTTATAACAAGGGTTTTAAGTAATAAAATTGTTGGTTTCATTTCATTAATTTTCACACAAATATAGTTGGCAATATTGTGGTGGTCATGGAAGATAATATTTGCACAAAGGTGTAGGACAAATCTTGCCAAACATATAAACTTTAATAAAGGATAGTTGCCAAGAAAAATGAGACCAACTTAAGGAGTTAATGTTGATTTTTAGGCTGATAATTATATAAAATTTGTGTAAAAATATTGAGGTAATATAAAGTATATATGAAAGGTGAGATACACACTATTAAGTTAGTGAAATCTAACTAAATTTTGGGACTAGTTAATTAAATTATAGATAATATTTTTGGTGAATAATTAAGGGATTTATTTCCAGCTTATGCATTATTATTTTATTTTCAATTTTCGTGTGCATTTTTTGAGAAATAAGGAAAGTAAGTACGGAGGGAGACATGGGTGTCATGACACAACTAGAATTACCTTATAATATGGACACTATTGACAGGGAGATTGATACGTTCCATCATCACACTAGTGTAACAAACAATAGAAATAGAAAGGTAGTATTTAACAAACACAAATGTCGTATCAACAGGAAAGGGATTTTTTGACTATCAATGTAATTAAGTGTTTATTAGTTAAGTTGAATTAAATTAGTCAAAATAAAATTAAAAAGCAATGAAAGATACAAGCAACAAGGTATCACGTAAGTACTTAAAAGCAACAAACACACTAGAGCAACTAACAACGATTAGCAAGCCTTATCTCTTGTGATGTGATTAATTCAAAATATTGAATTCCTTATGTTAATTATCCTTTTAATTACTTTGTCATGGATTGTTTATCTTAAGGCCTTCATGATAATTTTTCAAACTCTTCTAAAACTTTGATTCAAGATATCAGTAGATTCTTCCTAGCTTAACCAAGTCAAGTTATGAATTATGTGATTAACAATATGTATTCACAATAATCCTATAGTGCCACTTTCATTATTTTGATGCATGAAAATTTAATATTGTAAGTATACAATGATCGACCAAGTAATATAAGGGCGTAATGATTATCATATCAACAAGGAGCAGAAGTGTTGCTTTCAATAATATTGTGCTTTGTTTAGGTAAAGTTGATTTAAAATTGGATTTAATAGCAATTAAATAAACAATAAAGTAACTTTAACTAAGTAGATGAAATAAGATGAATATGGTGACAATCACAAGCAAAAGCTAATCATAATCATTATGCAAAAATATGTAAGAACTTTCATTATCATTTAATTAATTATCAAGTTTTAATTTCTTTATTTAAGGGTTATTAATTTCTTGAGTCCTTAGTAAAAGTTATACCAAGGGTTCAATTGAATTAATCTAATTATTTATGGAGTTAACTCATTTGAAAGTATAAATAATGAATTAATAATTGATCTCTTGTGAACGTATGACCTTCACTCCCATTATAAGTTTATAATTCACAATTATGATCAATTGTCCTAACTTAAGAATTCATTTCCGTTATAACTATAAGTTGGGAAGAAGGAAAATGAAAATAAAAAAGAACGACAAGTAGAACACAATTTTTATTGTGTATAAAGGACTTTCACTTTTGTTAAGTCCAGTATTCACGATTGTAAACAACTTACCTAACTTGTGGGTTCATTTCTGTTATATCCTCAAGTTAGGCAACAAAATAAAAGAAGAAAGAAGAAGAAACAAAGAATGATAGGAAAATTGATTACAACTAAATAAAAAAGATAATTAATTAAAAAAGATAAAATAAAAGCTCTTACTCATTTACCTCAATAATACCATACTTTGAGAATTAAGAAAACAAAAGACCATACTTATCACTTGTTGGCCCTCTTCTCATAATGATTCCTTGCTTCCATGCCACACATTAAGTTTTATGAAAGAATTAAACTCATTTTCAAATCCTCTACTTATACTAAACTAATATTACAATGATACATCATGATGTCTATAAGAAAATAAGTTGTGGATAGTTGTTTTGGCTTATAGAGTAGCCCTCTCTTTATATGTTTGAAGTTCTACTATCCAAACTTTTTGATTGGTTGCAAATTTCATCCATTTTCCATCATTGGTTTGAGGGCTAGTGTGCAAAAATTGATCTATTGCTTGTTATGCTGAGTGAAAAAGTTGGCAATACTGATCGCCTCTTTGTCACCTAGGTGATGGCTAGGCAATAGGCTAAAATTAAGCCATCGCTTGGGCATTGCTTAGGCGGCAAATTTTGATTGGTTTTCACCGACACTCTCACTGGCAATTCACTTAGGCGATGGTTTAGATGCCTGGTCTTTGTTCAAGCAATGTATTAGGCCACGAATTTATATTTCCTTGGTTTGATACCTTTGGACAAGTTTGTTCCTCTTCTCTTTTCACTTATTTTCATCCTACTGTAACTGCAACACATAAGATAGGTAAGTTCTTTCTGATTGAAAATTTTGAACAAGATAACATAAATTGAGCATACCTTTATTCAAATAAAGTTTTATTTTATTTATGTTATCAAATACCCCACACTTTATTTCTTAGTCATTCTCAAATAGGACAAAAGAATAAATTTATATAGAATCAGAACTTTCAATCATCATTATCTTAGAATTCTCTCAAGCAACACACTAGCCTCTAAATGTATAAATTTATGTTATCACTTTATCTTCATGCAAAAATTGTTGTATGAGTTACTTTCCAAGCAACTTTAATATAAAGGAGTTTGAAAAAATTTATATTTTTCAACTGTGTTACATGCTTGGTTGCTTAATGGTGAGTTGTTTAACCTCTTATTTATTTTCGATACTCATAAGGCCATGGAGCATGTATTTTTATTTTATTTTTGTTTAGTCATTTTTTCCTTTTTCTTTTTTGAAGGACTATTTTCTTTTTCTAAGTTATCACATACCTTTTACACAAAGATAAACATGAGTCATTTATGCATCCTAATTACTCAGTATGCCATGGACTTAGAATATTTTGCATACTCATGATTCTTATACCTTTATTATGTGAAAGTGAACAAGGGTCCCTTGAACACCCTTAGTTACATAGTAATCAAATCAATCGAGTAGACTTTTTTATTTTAGAGCCCTTTTATTTTCTAACTTCTCTCCCTCTCTCTCTCTCTAGCTTTTCTCTTGGAGTTCCTTATTGAGTTTATTCAAGGGATCAAGCAATATACTATCATGAATTACACAATCAATGCAACGCACATGTGATATAAATAATTTCAAAACTCAACTTCACATCAAAGTGTTTGTAGCATGTTTAAAAGAGGAGGACTTGCACTAAGCAATGTAACATATAAATCACGAATTTATAGTTTATTACTTTATGAGAATTTATTATGATTAATTATGATCCTAAATTCCCTTTTCACATTATATTTATTCACTTGTCTTATTATTCTTTATTTCAAATCATGAAAACTACAAGCATTTATTATGCAAGATCTTTATTGAAAACTAAGAAAATTTGAAAGGAAAGAAAATACTCAGGTTACCTTCTGAAAAGTGCTAAGTTATTGTTTTCAAATAGACTTATTCTTGGGTTGCCTTCAAAAATTTTTATTCTGGTTCTAGTAAATACTTTCTTATTGCACATAAAATTATAATTATTGGTTTAATTTTCTATTCTAGTTCTATACTTATTAAAAATTTATTCCACTTAACAACAATAAATAATTTTCCATATTTTAAATAAATGAAAGAGTAAAATATAGCAATACTACTTTTATAATATGCACTTTAGCTCATATCATAATTTAAAATATCATCACTCAACATATTTTTTTGCAATTTAAAAGAATTACCCATAAAGACGGGAAAAGAAGTACTCCCTGCCTCTTGTGGAGGCTTCAATCTTCGTAAAAGTCAATTGCTTACTTGAACAAGGCACACGAACTTATCATTCTCTAGCTCTCTTTCTTGATTAAAGGCATCCTAAAGAAATTTAATATAATTTGGTTTTTGAAATAAGGCTATTACAAAAAAATCAATCATGATTAGGTCTTTGAATATGACATAAAAATAGAGGCTTTCATCTTTTTTGTGATTAAAGGGAATTTTGAAT
This sequence comes from Avicennia marina, assembly GCA_019155195.1. Taxonomy (NCBI): domain Eukaryota; kingdom Viridiplantae; phylum Streptophyta; class Magnoliopsida; order Lamiales; family Acanthaceae; genus Avicennia; species Avicennia marina. The sequence continues at coordinate 7,150,284 of CM032781.1, read as the reverse complement.
ATAAAATCACAAGATAAGTTCTTTTATTCCCTTCCATTGTTTTCACACTATTTTCCAGATTTTGATCTTCTTCAATACTTTTTAATTCTAATTCTTGGGATGACTTTTTGGTCGGCTCATTCATCCTAAAGTTGTTCTTATTTACTAGTTCAACTAATTCTAAGCATGAAGATAATACTTGAACATCTTCCAAGATTGTTTTACTTTCCTTTTCTCTTCTTAAATTTCTATTGTCATTAATTCAGCCTTTTTAGTGTTAGCATAATGATAGGGTAATTCATTACATATTCAATTATACCCATTGAAGCTTAACGGCTAGCCACTAATTTATTATACAATTCGTCTATAACAAGTTTTTCTAGTGGTTGAAGTACTTGAGTGTCTAGTGTTTCCCATGAATGTTTCTTTACCTTTTCATTTTGTTCTTTTAATAAATTATCTATCCTAATTGTATAGTAGGAAGCAGCTTCAACCACATCTAACAAAAATTTTTCAATATTATTTTTAGGAGAAACAGAATTACACAAATCAAGGTATGAGTTATATGAATAAGAATTACAAAAGGAATTATTCATACCTTGATTTAACAAATAATCTCTTGATTGAGAAAAATCCCAAGAATAATCAACATTAATTTCATTTTCCAAATCGAGCATGTAAGACTTAGAAGCCCAATCATAATTGTAAGCCATTTTATCTAAGAATTAGAATCTTAAGAATATGCACTTAAAGAAGATCAAATGTAAAATGTTCACACAAGACTTAAGGTATAATTTCACTTAGGCACTTAAGTGCGAAATTAAAAGCATAAATTAAGAAGCACTAGAGGATGGCACTAAAAGCTTGATGCAGGGAAATTTAATGTTGCAAGTGTACAACAGTCACACCAAGTACTATAGGAGAGTAATAGTTGTCATACTCACAAGGAGTATGATTATTATTTTCAATAATATTGTGTTTTGATTAAGTGAAGTTGATTTAAAGTTGGATTTAATAGTAATTGAGTAAACAATAAAGTAACTTTAACTCAATAAATGGAATGAGATTAATATAGTAACAATTATAAACAATGGCTAATGGCAATCATCATGCAAAAATTTGTAAGAATTTCATTATTATTTAATTAATTATCAAACTTTAATTTCTTATTTAGCGGTTATTACTCCCTTGAGTCCTTAATACACTTTTCCAAGTTATAGTAAGCATTCAATTAATTTAATCAATCATTTATGAAGTTAATTCAATTGAGAATATAAATAATGGATTATGGTTGTGGTTGTCACAATCGTGGCACTATTCATGCCAGAGGATTATATGTTTTAGCTTGCAATAGCAAATCCATCCTTGCCAATCACCATCTCCTTCTTTGTAAACATGACCTGCACATTCCAAAACTTGTATTAAGTGTATGAATTGTTCAAAACTCAAGTAATTTCACACAAAAACACTAACATAATATCAAAGTAGCATGTTTGTGCAATATCAATTAATTTTCAATTAACGCACATAATGGCTAGGAAACCAATAGAAAATTCTGATGATGGAAGGGTAAAATGATGTAAATCCCAGAGTTATCAAGGATGTACTATGATAGGAGAATTGGAACTAGGGAAAATAAGGTTAAATTTCGGATAGAGATTGGCTGAAAATAAATAATGAGTAGAGATTGGCTGAAAATAAATAACGAGTCGTGAGAGTTTTATGGCTCTTAATTTATGAGAATTTCAACCCCACCCAATTTCTAACCCAACCCTAGTATAAATATAAATTTCAAAGGAGGAAAAAAAAACCTATTTTACAGCCCTAGAATAGCAGCAACCATTGAAAATATTGAAGGAATTTTCTTAGCTTCCAAAGACTGTGATTCAAGATAATGTCTTCATCGAATCTTTTGCTTATCATGCACAAATGTAAGAACATTGATTTTACATGTATAAGCACATGAAAAACATGAATTTTAAGAGATTTATATGTGATCAATTTTTGGGATAGGTTTATAAACTGTGTGGTTATACATAGAAATTGTATAAAGTGCATATAGGAATACCATGCAAAATTTTGAAACTTGTCCTAGTTATTTCAAGTTAGTTAATGTACTTAAATTATATTTTATATGAATTTTGATGCCAAGAAACATGCTTTGGGATCCTTAAAACAATAGTGTAAGCATGTCTCGGCGATTGGAATGAGGTAGAGCTGAAAATTTGTCCAAACAGCAACCTGCGTGCAAACCGATACTGCATCCCAAGCAGTGCCGCGATTGCAACTGCTGATGGTGCGGGAGCAAGCCTATGTTGCTTACACCTAGAGTGGACCATGAGACTTTAGCTACCTATAGAATATCTCGCTGTCTGTCTCGTAGGTGGGAAGGTTGATGGGGTAGTCGCGGATCTATTGTTCACTGTCGCAAGCCCAGGCGTGGAAATAACAGAATGTTCCCGAGTCATTGCCATGGTCACAAACTGGGCCCTTGCAGTCACAGATCCGAGTGTGGAAAATTGGGCAAAATATGATTTTGACATATCTAAGGCCACATTTTCTGATTTTAGGACTAGTTTAAATGCATTAGTTGAGATATAATGAAGCATTGGGAAAATAGTAATTGAATGAATTCAAAGAAGAATAATCACTCAATTAGTAATTAAAATATCGAATAGACCACAGACAAGGCATGTAGGATACATATGAGACATTTGAAAGCAAGGATATTAATTGAATTAAGTATTAAATGGACATTACATGTGGTTGAATTGGAGATCAAGGACCAGCTTCTAAGGGAATCGTTAGGCAATATAATTAGTGATAAGTAAGTGGTTACATCCTGCCATTTTTCATAAAATGCTTTTCAAACAATTTTCAGTTGTAACCAAATTGTTTACAACATGTTAAAAAATTATTTCAAATATTGTTCTTAGTTATGAGAGCATATTATGACATGTGAAATTTCTACGAAGCTGAACTAATTATTGGCTTGTTTCTAAAATTTTGTATGTTTTTGATTTGCAATATAAATTGTTTTAAATCAAGTGTTTTGAAACTGAATATTTGAAATAACTATGAGAAGCTTGACATGTGATGTTGATGATAGTGTAGACGGACTTCCACCCTATCAACTAGGTAATATATTCATACTTGCCAATTGGGTAGAAGTATTTGTATCGACAATAGGTGAAGCTAATACGTGGCCTTACCAATAGAGTTATAGTAGATTGGGATACTTTCTAAGTAGGCTTAAAGCCCTGGGGCCACAGTGGCATAGCCGAAGGCAATGTGGCCCTCTTTAGTTGAGAGCATAAACTAAGACTCTCATTAATAGAAATAAATACATGAAGTACATCGATCATGAGTGGACCGAAGAGAAGGACATGTGAGCTATGTGAATGTTGTGATGAATTAGAACATTTTAAGAATGTTATTAATTTTTGATGAAATACTTTAATAAGATATATACTATATATTTTGGATTAAGTTTCATGCAAATAATAACTGTCTTGTTCCTTCCTTCCTCACATCCAATTGAAAAAAGAAAAAGGTATGTGTTACCATTTTCTAGATGACTATTCGCTTACCACTTTTAGTTAATATTTTTATAGAGAGGGCAAGTGAGGATGTTCAAATATGGGGCTGGTAGATTTAAGGATGATGATCTAGTTTCAATTGTTTTAGTTTCATTGCAATTGCCATTTATTAAGACAATTTTTAATGTAATAGTTAGGATTATTTTATTCCGTTGCATATGGGATTTTAGATATTACAATGGATGTTATATCATTTCCTTTGGTTTATTATGAATAATATTATTGCATTAGTTTCTATGAAAGATGTTGGCTTTAGTATTCGTTAAGGTGATTTGTGAGTCCTATTAGGTCATGGTTCTGAACATGGGTTGTTTCAAAAGTGGTATTAGAACATATGTTTTGACTCTAGATGCCTAAGATGTTTATTAGAGCACAAGCTTGACCTTACAAGCATAGATATTTAAACTTAAACTTCTAACCATGAGACTTATATCATCAGGATACAACTAAAGGCCTAGTTACCATGGTTAGTGCCTCATTTAGAACAACCTTTCAACCTAGATCATGGCAGAACATAACTTTGACCCTAAACTCTTGAGACATGCAAACCTAGAATTGACCATTGAAGCCTAAAATACTAGGCATGAATTGTGAGGCTAGGAAACTAAGAGCTTATGTGTACACAAGGCATTAAGAATGGAAATATTATACTAATTTGATGTTTTAGCTTAGATAATGGAAAGAGCTAATGAATTTGGAAATTGTACAGCAATGGGGGATAGCGTCTCCATTAGGAACCTCATGAACCTCCTCTCACTATTTTGAGTCTACATGAGGAGATGGCCATAGTGATGCTCGAGTTATAGAGGCATTGTGGGGGAAAGCAAGGTTAAGAACTTAATGTTAAAGGAGTTAGGTTATTTGGCAGAGGGGTGTACTAAGCATAAGAGGAAATGTGTAGAGGCAAAGGCTGAGCATCAATGTGGGAAAAGGAACGAAATTGAGGACAATCAAAAGATGCCAAGGTCACCTCACTTTAGAGAAGGGTGACCTAGCCACCTACCCATGTCGCTTGTGAACAAGAATTCAAAGTAAGTTAGAAAAGACAGGACCTGGCTCTAACCACTTGAGTGTAACAAATGTCATCATTGACACACTTGAGTGTGCCAATATGTCACCAGAGCCTATTTTTATTGTGGCAAACTGCATCACAAAGTGGTAAAATGCTCAAACAAGCCCACAAAGCCTACCATAGATTACTATAATAGTAGCATACCCAATTGAGTGTTGCAATAGTAGTAGAAAATTTTAGAATAGGAATTATGATATTATCAGGATATTACACCATGAATAATATTGGATTGTTCATTATGACATGGCAATTTAGTGTTATAATAATAAAACTGTCACTTTTCATGAAAATTATTGACTTGTTATCTTAGTTATTGATGGATACCCTTTTATTTCACATATGCGTGTGTATATTCCATGCATGTATAATCCATATAATCCTTAATAGCCTTTTAATGTAGGAAAATAGTTAGAAGACCTTGTTGTGTCATGCAAGATCTACCCTCGACAATCCTGATGGATACCCTAACTAAACCTACTTACGGTTATCCTTTGTATCCATTCCTAATCTAGCCATAGCCATAAACACCTATGGGCTAAACCAATTTAAGACTAGAAGATTTAGTGGCTATTGTAGCTACGATAGCTCAAGTCATAGGGGCCTAGCAACAAGCCCCTGCACCAATAATGGCCCAACCTAATCGTGGGACAAAAATCCACTATGAGGCACTAAAACAAGCCCATGAACCGACCTTAGGTGGATCCCACAACCCTGAGCTAGTCTAGAAATGGTTGAAGGAAATGAAGGATAACTTTGAGTTAATGAAGGTGCATCAAAGAGTGGTAGTACCATTTTTGGTAGGCAGAGCCTGCTAATGGTGGGAAGGTGCTCACTCATGATGTTAGAGCAAGAGCCAATCACTTCGGCTCAGTTTGGGGTGGCCTTCTCAAATCACTTTTTCCTAAACACCTTTTGCTTGCAAAAGATAGTGGAGTTTGATAATCTGGTATTGGCCTTTAACATGTCAGTAGTAAAGTACTCGGCGAAATTTCAATCCCTACATAAGTGTTTGGTGATGGTGATGGTGAACCCTACTTTGAAGATGCTTAACTTCACAAGAGAGCTAAAGAAAAGATTGCAAACTATGCTGGTCTTGTATGACACTCAAAATTTTGATGAGTTGCTGGGAGTTGCCATGTGAGCAAAGGATGATGTTAATTGAAGGGAAGCAAAAAAGCACTTGAAGTAGCTAAAGTTGAAACCCTACATAGTAGTCGACTAACAAAGGGTTGTGGGGTCGGCCAACAAGAAACCAATCTAACCCAAGAATGGTGAAGTGTTGTCTCCACTATCCAAGTGCACTTCGTGTGGGTGTTAGGACACATGAGTATGCTATAGGTTAAGAGGTGCATGTTTCAGATGTGGCCAGCTAGGTTATCATGTTGTAGAATGTAGGAATAGCACTCTAAGATCAGTTGCATCGTATAACATCAAGGGCAATAAGTTCAGACTTGATTTCGAAAACCCCAAACTTAGAGGAAATGCTAGAGTCTTTGCCTTGACTCCGGAAAAGGTAAACATGGCAAAAGGCATAGCTGTAGGTAATGCTACTATCTACCAACTTAGCTTGTAAGCTTGTCTAATTAAAGGGTTTCTTGTTCACTTATGTTGAGGAATTCAATATGCCCTTAGAGTGTAAGCCTAAAGCATTGTGGTGACCTTATAAGGATAGCCACACTAGGCAGAAATGAAGAATCGAGGAATTGACACCCCTCACCTAATTTTGTTGTGGGTGAATGCAAGTTTCAAGGATGAAACTTTTTACAAAGAGGGGGAGGATGTAATATCCCAAAATTTTGGGACTACAATAATAATTTTTATGAGTATGTTATTAGCATTTATAGTGAGGGATTTAAGTAATAAAATTTTGGCTTCATTTAATTAATTTTCAAACCAACATAGTTGGCAATATTACTGTGATCATGGAAAATAATATGTGCACCAAGGTGTAGGACAAACCTTGCCAAAGTATAAGAATTAATGAAGGATCATTGCCATGCAAAAAGGGAACCAAATTAAGGAGATTAAGGCTAATTTTGAGGCTAGTAATTATAGAAAATTCATGTGAAAATAATGATGTAATATTAAGTGTATATGAAAGACGATATACACTATATTCACTAGTCAAATCTCATCGAAGTTTGGGGACAAGTTAAATAAATTATAGCTGATATTTTTAGTGAATAATTAAGGGATATATTTCCAGCTTATGCATTATTTTTTTATTTTCAATTTTCGTGTGCAATTTTTGGTAACTAAGGAAAGTAAATACGGTGCGAGATATGGGTATCATAAGACAACTGAAATTACCCTATAATATGGACACTACTGTTAGGAGGATGTACCATGATAGGACATTTGGAAAACTGTGAAAATAAGGTTAAATTTTGGTTGGAAATTGGCTGAAAATAAATAGACTTGTGGGAGTTTTAGGGCTCTTAATTTGCGAAAAATTTCAACCCAGCCCAAATTCTAACCCAACCCTTGTATAAATATAAAATTTAAAGGAGGAAAATCCTATTTTACGGCTCTAGAATGGCAGCTGCCGTCTAGAATATGGGAGGAATTTTCTTGACTTCCAAACACAGCGATTCAAGGTAATTTCTTTACCAAATCTTTAGCTTATCACGCATAAATATAGGAACATTGATTTCACCACATGAAAAGAATGAATTTTAGAAGATTTATATGTGGTAGAAGATTTATATGTGGTAAATTCGTGAAATAGGTGTAAAACCCATGTAGTTATGCGTAGAAATTGTAGAAAGTGCATATAAGAATAGCGGACGAGATTTTGAAACTTGTCCTAAATTAGTTCAAGTTAATGTACTTAAGTTATATTTTTCATGAATTTTGTTGCATAGAAACATAACTAAAGATCCTTAAAAAAATGGTGTTAGCATGTCATGATGATTAGAATGACGTGGGTTAAAATTAGTCCAAACTAAAACCTGCATTGAGAGCAGTACTGCGTCATGGGTCACATTGTGATTGTTGGGGCTGAGGTTGCGGGTGCAATTCTATGTTATGCACATGAGGAGTGGATTGTGAGACTTGGGCTTCCTGCAGACCATCCTGTGATCTGCATTGTGGGCAAAAAGTAGATGGGGCAGTTGCAGCCTTATTGTTCACAGTCGGGGGCCCAGCCACAGAAATAACGAAATGTTCAGCAGTTATTGCCACGAGCATGGATCCATGTGTGGGACATTGGGAAAAATATCATTTTGACATATCTAAAGCCAAATTTTCTGATTTTGGGACTAAAATTAACTTAAATGCATTATTCAAGTCATAATGAAGCATGGGGAAAATAGTAATTGAATGAATTTGAATAAGAATAATCACTTAATTAGTAATCAAAAAATTGAGCAGACCATGAACAAGGCATAAGATATCTGAAATCATGGATATCAATTGAATTAAGTATTAAATTAAAAATTACATGTGGTTGAATAGGAGATCAAGGCCCAACATCTACGAGAACTTTTAGGCAATAGAACTAATGATAGATAAGTAGTTACATCCTACTAGTTTTTATCAACTGTTTTTCCAACTATTTTCATGTTGCAACCGAATTGTTTATAATATGTTAAAAAATTATTTTGAATATTTTTCTTGGTTTTGATAGTTTATTTTAACATGTGAAATTTCTGCAAAATTGAACTTATTATTACCTTATTTTTTGAAATTTTGAATGTGAGTTATTTTCGACTTAAATTGTTTTAAATCAAATGTTTTGAAACTGAATACTTGCAATAAATATAAGATGTCTGTCATGTGATTATGACAATAGTGTGGAATGAGTTTCGACCTATCAATTGGGAAATAGATTGGTACTCACCTAATTAGGTTGAAGTATTGGGACCGACAATAGGTGAAGTTGATATGTTGCCCTATCAATTAGATTGTAGTAGATTGGGATACCTTCTAGGCAAAGTTAAAGCCCTGGGGCTACCAATTAGATTGCAATAGATTGGGATACCTTCCAGGCAAAGTTAAAGCCCTGGGGTTGCGACAGCATAGCTAAATTCAATATGACTCTACGTAGTTTGGAGTATAGACTAAAGCCCTGATTAGTTAAAATAAATACACGAAATACGTATCATTATGAGTAGGCCAAGAAAAATGTCGTGTGAGCTACACGAATGTTAAGACAAATTGCAATATTTGTGGAATGTTTTTAATTTTTGGTGAACTACTTTATATGATTTATATTGTATTTTCTGAAACATGTTTTATGCAAATAATTACCTTCTTGTTCCTTCTTTGTTCACGTTTATTTGAAATAGAAAAAGGTAGGTGTTACCATTTATTGGACAATTCGTCACTCACCACTTTTACTTAATATTTTTGTAGATGAAGCAAGTTATAATGGTCAAACATGGGGCTACTAGATTTAAGGCTGAGGACCCAGTTTAAATTGCTTCAGTTTCATTGCCATTCCTATTTATTAGGACAATTTTGGATGTAATAGTTAGGATATATTTATTCCACTACATATGGGATTTTGGATGTTACATCATTTGTTTGGTTTATTGTGAATAATATTTTTAGATTAGTTGCTATGATATATATTAGCTTTGATATTTTTCGAGGTGATTCATTAGTATTATCGTGTTATGGTCCCAAGTGTGGCATGTGACATAATCCATGGGATATTCTATTAAAAAAGTTGTAAAACGTAGAGCAGTATACAGATAGTTAACGGTGTTTTCTAGACTACCTCTTTAGGATGGACTCTCCTGTTTATCCTAGCTTGAAATTCATTTTTTTACTTTACTATAGGATATATTTTATACAAATAGACATCAAACTTACAATCTTACAATTTTTCGTGATGGTACAAATGTCACTGTATACATAAAAGGTATCTTATATTGTGCTATCAGTACAAGGTTGCAAGCTTCAACTCAATAAGTTATACCTCCCTTCCCAAGGGTTTGTAAGAAATACACCATCATTCCTCCAAGCATGAAAAATTATGGAAACGTCTCTTTAGTTGGCAAAGTTGACCAACTTCTAGTAAAATCACGTGAAATGACCGTTTTGTTCATATATCAAAAGATGAAAAAATCGCAGAATCTTCTCATTAGTTTTGGGTATTTCATAGATTAACCCCTTAAGTGTGAAAAATTATAGAAATCTCCTCTTAATCACACATATGACTAGCACAAAGCCCATCCACAAAGTGAGATGTTGGAAATTAATGATGTCAACAAAAAATTTATATAAAAATCAAATTATACCCTCAGTTTTATTTTAAAAAAATATAAAATATTTTATATTTTCTAAAACCCATATAGCCTTAATAATTTTAACTTTTCTGTTATCATAAAATTTTATATTTTACATTTTTGAAAATATAGATTTCTTTGAAATTTAAATTTATAAATTTGCATTTTTTATTATCACATTTCTTTTATTTTTTTGAGAAACTTTTAGGTATACATTTTATATTTTTATGGTTTATATGTTAAAAATATAAATATTCATTTTTATATTTTTTATAAAACTTATTTTTAAAATACCTTATATATTTCAAAAAGTATATTGTAATATCTTAAATTGGAAGATATTCTAAACTAGTATTTTCTAAATTTAATTTAATTTAAAATTTTATTTTATGATGTACAATTCTTAAAATATATGTTTTTATTATTCAAATAATATATTTGGAATAAGTAAAAATCTTTGAATTTTTTATTTTTAATAAAATATAAATCTTTATTTTTTCATTTTTAGGAAATTCTATAATTAAAATTTTAAATTATTTTTATGAGTTAGAAAATAAAATTTTATGCACATATAAAATCTTAATTTTTTTCTGTTTTAATTATAAATTAGAATTAATTTCATTATGTGAAAACAAAAGATAGAGGTATTACTTTGTTATAAAACATTCAAAATATAAAATATTTTAAAAGTACAAAAATATTTAATAAAACATAAATTATAAATATAGATATATTTATTTTTTTAATTTATTGTCAAAGATCTTAAAAATTTATTTTCTATCTTATAAATTTTAAATTTTCTGAATGGTTGATGATAAAGATTTATATTTCTTGAAAATATAAAATTTAGATTTTATAATATATCTCAAAAACATTATCAAAACAATATAAAAAATATATATTTTATGAAATTATAATGAGACAATTACGATGCCCTCTCTTGAAATTTGGGCCTTTTTCATGACAATCCTTCAAACAATATTGGTTAATTGGCCAAAAGGTTAGCCAAAGGTAAAATAGAATTTTTGCATAATTGTTAGCTAACATAATTGTTTTACAACAACCTACTTGTTGAATAGATTGAACTGTTAGTCGCAAGAGTGATTGAAGGGAGGTTCTCATAATTTTACACTTAAGGGAAAGATGTTGTATTTCCCTCAAAACCCAGGAGAGAGTAGTGTAATTTTTTCTTTAACATTTAACTATATTAATAGATTTTCCATTAAAAAAGGCAAATACATGCACAGTTATTTTATTAATTAATTTTTTGTTAAATCTTATGTAAATTTAATATACGAACTTCATTTACTGTGTAGAATTAAATTAATTTTAATATGTTGACAAAAAGAATGTGGTAATAGGTTTCTTCCTTTTTCTAATAATTATTTTATAGCCACACAACACACACACACACACACATATGTATATATATCTGTGTGTTTTTTGACATGCATAGTGCTTGTGTATGCATAAACGCATTAAGTCAGCTACATCATTAGTTATTTTTGTGGGATGCTACAAAAAAAATTCTAATTTTGATTTGGAATTGAATAATTTGTCCTAAAATCGTCATGCATTTTGATACATATAGAAAAATCTATTCCTAAACGAAACAAAATTTTGAGAAAGACAATCCATCCCCATTCAAGGGGATATGACCTAATTAGATGTCTCTAAATTGTGGGATGAAAACTGCATCTATCCCAAAATATTCAAAACGGATACTCGAATTAGTAGTTTGTTGTAATATATTGGGACATATTATATGTTACTCCCAAATTTCGAGGACTAATCAATATTTAGTTCCTCACCTCCTTATTGTTTGTTTCTTATGTTTTTTAAGTGTTAAAATTATAAAACTAGCTAAACACTCCTTTCAACCATGTAAAAACATGTATATGTAGGTGCATGATGATTGGGTTTATGTGATGGAGTGGAAAAGTCAAAAATAACCTTGAAAATTTTGATGCATATTTTTTTTTGTAATGCATCTGGCGATCGCAAACTATGGCTTTGTGATTGTGACACTTCTTCCCACAACAGCCAACCCAACCATGTTATTTACATAATTCTCACTAACTTAGTTCCTAGTTGCACTACACCATCTCAATGTCATGACTCCCATCTTTGTTGTCAAGAGCTCAATTGTGATAGAAACCATGTCTCACTATTCATGCATTCGCAATTGCAAACTTCATCTTCGAGGTCGCAACTCCTTTGCTCACAGTTGCAACAATCAACTACAAGCTCATCTAGTGTGTCCTACACTCTTATTTGTGCTCATGGAAAGCTCTCTTATGGTTGCACTTAGCTCATAGCCATGAGCATCAACCTCACACTATCTAGAACCTACTACTTCCAATTTCCAGAGGTGTAAACTTGTTTTTAATAGCCACGAGACCTAAAACTCAAACAAAAATATTTTCTATGTAGATAATGTCTGAAATCAACCAAATATCATCAAATGTGCACTCAGACATCTCCAAATCACACAAAATATAAATTCTACATGCATGCAAACATCATGCGACCATTTTAACTCAAAATATATCCAAAAATGAACAACCTTAGGGTGAAAATATACTATAAAATTGCAAGTTATCACACCACCACACTTAATTGTTTTCTTATCCAAAAATAAACTACTTTTGACTCTTCATCAATATATCCACAACTAGTGATGCTTGGAACCACGAATGTCATGAATTTGGTCACCCTTCTTAATTTCAAAATAAAACACATAGAAGTTACACAATTCCAAATCATTCAAGATCGAAACATCATCTACCCAAGCATGTCTCCAACATGGATTCTTGTGTGTATGTCACTCTTCAACTTTTAATCACTTTAATATTTTTTATGATTCTATTCAATTTTAAAGAGACTCAATTTTGTTGGATCTTCATGGGATTTTCCCATAAAAGTTAAAACTTTGGAACATAAAAGCATTCAACAATCATAGTGGAAGCAATAGGAACGAATTCCACCTATTTTTGTTACAAACATGCAAGATATTAAGAAAAAAAGATAAAGGCACAAGCTTGTACCTTCGGAACATTACTAAATGGTTTGTGCATGCTCCTTAGAGTCGTGGCCCTTAAACCTCAACTTTTAATTTGTGCACACAGCTAGGATGATCATGAGCTCTTCCTACACTCCATAAAACTCCTTTTTTGAAATTCTAGTACAAATACTTTGGGTTATGAAGAATTTTTGGCAAGTGAGTGCTCAAAAGAAGGTAGCTAGTGGCTACTCTCTCTTGCTTGGTGAGAGTGCACGAAAATTCTAGGCTTCAAAGGTGTGTTTTGAACTCTTCAAGACTCCTTTAAATACTTGTGACATAAGGGTTTTGGGATATAAACTCCACGGGCCTTCCTACATCGACCTTTTTAATTAAAATTACCTATGGACTCTTATTTATTAGTCTCATTAATAAATCACCCTTATACCTATTGATTATTAGTCTTTATTAATAATTAAAGCCAAATTGTGTATAATTAATTTAATTTAATTAATCTGACTAATTAAGTTAAATTCCTATTACACTTCTAATTAATGATCTTTTCATTAACAAGCACCATGACAATTCATTTAGTCCAATTTAATTGTAACTAAATAAATTATATAACCTATCAATTTAACAATCGCAGTACATCCCAATCTTATGAGTTTGGCTCTCTAAATTCATTTTTAATCTGTAACAAAATAGCTCGAAGCTCAAAGGATATGGATAAGATTTAACCTCGGCCTATATCGTAACCAAATTAAGACAAAGTGAGTTAGATCAGAACAAACCTTTTCAATTGTGATTATCATGTTTTATAAACCTTTGATCTTACTTTGCCCTAAATGAGTGAGAGTACGGATTTAGTCAAACTCACAAACTTGATTATATGATGAATCGGTGCTTCCTTAAGAGACAAACCAAAGGCTTTCATTGCATAGAACACCAATTTCGTAGACAAATGCCTCGTTCACTTTCCAAGTGAAAAAAATCCCTTATTGAATGCATACATACCTTTATATGTATTTAGGCAACAGTATGTTAGGCTCATGACCTTATCCATATTAGGATAGGTGTTGGCTTTTAATGCTCTAATGATAAATTGACCATCATGCATACAAGACAACCATATCATTTAAAGTCTAAGCTCTATACGTACTTAACATGATTATAAAGCAAGATATTGACAACTGAGAGTGAACTTCATCGATTTGCTTCATTTTATAAGTCATTGTTTGAATGCCCTATTTCCTAATAACGTATCTACATCCATATATTCTTTATAAAAATACAAGGTGTGTAAGTTGTACTAACTCTCTAATGCCTTTTAGAGTATTTATGACTCGTGAACAAATTTTAGCAATTAAATACTAAGATAGTGTTGTATCTATATTCATAACTCCTTATGAGTAAGGCTTCTTAACTCAAACATATAGGTACATCCAATACTTTACACCAATTAAGATTTACATACATGTAAACTTTTCAAAAGATTGATATAGAAATCAATATTTTATTAATAGTTGAGTAAAAGTACACTATCAATCAAATGCCATATAGTATTCCTTATTTTCTATTGGCGCTAGAAAGCATGTTACTAACAATCTCCCACTTACTCTCTAATGCCAATACTACTTATGCCAATTGCTATTGTATATAATATCCATCTCAAGATGGTGATCCAGCCACACTTGAGTCATCAAGTTAGTAAATGGATCAACCGTATTATCAGCTAAAGCCTTTTTTTTTACAAGGCTATGTCACCCATTTCAATGATTTTTTAAATAATATGGTAATAACTCCTTGTGTGTTTAGATTTTTGATGAGACCTTAGTTTCTTTACTTCTATGATCATGCCATTGTTATCACAATAAAGAGGCAATGGCTAATCTACTTCTAGAATCACTTGAAGTTTTTTTGTGAACTTCCTTATCCGAACAACCTTCTTTACTGCATCACATGCAGCGATATACTCAGCCTTAGTCGTGAATCTACGACTTTACTCTACTTGAAACTCTTCTAATTGACTGTTCCTTCATTGAGAGTAAATATGAATCTAAAGATAGACTTTCAATCATCCACATTTGACTGGAAGGCAGAATTGGTATATCTGCTTACTCTTAGATCACCATATCTATATATATGTATCATATCTTTAGTACTTTCTAGTACTTAATTATACACTTGATAGCATTCCAATGCTCTCTTCCAAGATTTTCCTGAAACTTATTCGTAGCACATATGGCATAGGCGATATCTGACCTCATACATAGCATTAGATACATCAGGCTTCCTACAGCCAAAGCGTATGAAACGGCTTCAATTCTTCTCCTCTTATTTTCTGTCTTTGGGTACATGGATTTCGAGATATAGATGCCATGCCTGAATAGTAGCAAATTCTTTCTTAGAGGTCTCCACATTGAACCCCTTTTTGTACTTTGTCTATGTACGAGTCTTGGGAGAGACCTAACAATTTCTTCACTCTATCTCTATATATGCTAATGCCTAAGATGTAGGTGATTTCTCCCAAATCTTTTAGGAAGAAGGTATCGAATAGCCATACTTTGACTGAGCTTAATATCTTAACATCATTCCCAATCAGGAGTATATCATCCATGTACAATACAAGAAATGTTATTTTAGTCCCACTAACCTTCTTGTAGATATAGAGTTCTTCTTCGTTCTTCATAAAGCTAAAAAATTTGATAAGACCATCAAAATGAATATTTTAACTCCATAATGGTTGCTTAAGGCCACCAATGGGCCTCTTAAGGTTGCACACCTAATGAGATTTGTCTTAGACTTCAAAACCACATGGTTGCACCTTATAAATGGCTTCCTTAAGCAATTCATTAAGGGAAGCAGTTTTGACTTCAATTTGCCAAATTTTATAGTTTAAGTGGGTGGCTATTGTAAATGGAATCTAAATAGACTTTAGCATGGCTACTAGTGGGAAGGTTTCCTCATAGTCAAGTCTCTCCTCTTGACTATAACCCTTCACCACTAACTTGGCCTTATTGGTCTCTACTCTACCAGTTAAACCAATCTTTCTTTTATAAACCCCACTTGAATCTAATGAGAACAATTCCCATGGGCAGATCATTGAGAGTTTATACTTAGTTTGCATATATAGACACATCTCAGATTTCATAGTCTTTAGCCACTTGGCGGTGTCCTTATCTACCATTGTTTGATCAAAGGTAAAAGAATCATCTTCGCGATCATTATTTCCTATTATGAATAACTCTTGTCTATTCTTTAGGACATAACTATATCTCTCTAGTGTCTGGCAAATTCTATCTGATCTTGACAACGATTGCATTTGAGAAGGTTCCTTTTAAAAGAATTTGATATCGGCTGACGGCTTTGTTCCTCGTGCTTAACTTCCTTAAGCATTATTGTTCTAACTACTCCGCTTTCTCAAATGAACTCTTTTTTGAGAAAATGTGCATGATATCCTATGACAATCTTATTATCCCCTAGTATGTAGAACTTATATCTCATAGAGTCTTTGGGATATTTGACAAAGCAACCTATAGTAGCCCATGCCTGTAACCTATTCATTTTAGTCTTCCTAAGATAAGATGAACATCTTAGATTCTTAAATGCTTATGGCTTGGCTTCCTTCCATACTATGGACCCTTTCAATAAAAATAGTCAATCGACTCTTATTTATTAATTTTGTTAGTAAATTAGACTATATGCCTTTTAATTATTAATCTCTATTAATAATTAAAGCCTGATAGTGCCCAATTAATTTAATATAATTAATCTCATTAATTACATTGAATTCCTATTATGCTTCTAATTAATTATTCATCATGAATAAACACCTTAGCAATTTATTTAGTCCAATTCAATTACAACTAAATAAAATATGCAACCTATCAATTTAACGCTTGCAATACATCTCATTCTTATGTGTGTGACTCTTAAAGTTATTCTTAATTGACAATGAGCATAGTCAAATGATATGGGTGATGTCTATCCTACAATCTATATCATCGCTTAATTAAGATGAAATATGTTGGATCACAATAAACTTTTTCAATCATAATTACCATGCTGTGTAAGCCTTTTATTTTACTTTGTCTCAAATGAGTGAGAGTGATGGATTTAGTGAAACTCACAAATTCGGTCATATGACCAATTGGTTTTTCCTTGAAAGACAAATGTTCCTATCAGAATCTCCTTTTGGAGTATACATAGCCTTAGCTAAGGGCTTCTATCTCCTTGAACACCAACTGCATGGACATATGCCTTACTCACTTGCAAAGAGACAAATCCCTTATCAAATGCATGCATGTCTCCATACACATCGGGCAATGATATGTTGGACTCATGACCTTGTCTCCTGCCAGAAGAGATCTTAGCCCTTAATAGCCTAATGACACTTTGACCACCATGCGCACAAGGCAACCATGTTGTCTTAGGTCTAAGGTTCATGTGCACTTAAAATGATCATGAAAGAGGACATTGATAGTCAATAGTGAACCTCATGCATTTGCTTCATTCTGTGAGTCCTTGTTTGAATGCCCTATTCTTAGTATCTCATACTAAACGACATTATGCTCACTATAGAAATGCAAGGTGTGTAAGTCGTACCAACTCCAAAATGCTTTTTGAAGTGTCTGTGACTCGTAGATGAGTTTATTGATTGAGTACTAAGATGGTTTTGTATATATATTCATAATTCCTTATGAATAAGGCTTCTTAACTCAAACACAATGGTATATGCAATACTTTATGCAAATCAAGATTTATGTGCATGTAAACTTGCTAGAAGATTGATATAAAAATTAATGTTTTATTAATGACCGAGTAAAAGTACAAATGCAACCAAATGCCTTCTAGTATCCCTCATTTTGTATTGGCGTTAGATGACATATCATAAACAAATTCAGAGATAGCTCATTCTTAAAATCAACTCATTCTCCATCGAACAATTTCAATCAACTACAAGCTTTACTAGGAAGGCTTCTAGTGTGGGCATCAAAAATTTGCTTTTCTTTTCTTTTCCCTCACACTTATTGTTTTTATCATTCTTTTGTGAGCCTCATAATTTTTATTAAGTAGTTGAGAGCTTTTTTACTTTAAGTTGAACAAAGGTAACTGTGCGTTTCTAGTTATTCAACACACAACTTACTAAAAATGCTTCACATACTCAAAAATGGGCAATTGTTTTACATGGGAATAATAGTGGTCTTTGTACAATCCCGATTACTAAATCACATCAATTAGCAGAGTAGAAAATTTCACACTTGCTCACTTTTTTCTGGATTTTCAACTTTTTCAAGTTCCTTTTTTTACCCGTTAATGACACTCATTCTCCATAGAATTTGTTAACACTAAAAGGAAGACTTACATCCCTAAACTAATTTTCTTCTCATCGTGATAGAACTTCTCAATCATTCATGCAACTAAGAGGCAAGAGTGTTGTGCATATTAATGTGGGAATCATGTCTTCAACAACTAGGCTACCAACATTATTTTTAAGAATCATTACACAACTATGCAACAAAACTTTCACATATTTTTCATCACAAGTTATGTTCAGTAGCCACTAATTCATAGTTCTTCATGCACTCAATTTAATCACATATATCTCTTCATGTGCGTGTAAGGCTTTCACCAAATTAACACACACATCCTCTACTGTCACATGCAATCATCCATGTTATCCTAACATTAATATGACCTCGCCCACACTTATGATGTTGCCCATCCAATAAGTATGATCACAATAATAAAACAAGAACAAGAGAAGAGACAACTTGGTAAGGTTGACAACATTCCTCAATTCTTCTCTTCCATTATCAGCATGTACATGTAAATCCACTTATCCCTTTCATCTTTTATCATACACCAAACAAAACTCATGTAATACTTCCACACAAGCCCATTAACAAACAAAAATAAAAACACACAAAATAAAACTACTAAAAGCAAATAAAATGCTTGGGTTGCCTTCTAAGATATGTTGTATTTAATGCATGCAGGTTGACATAGTCTTCATAGGTTAGGTCGGGTAAATGGCCCTTGGAGGTCTAGAACCCCTTATGGGCAAGAACCTCTTCTCTCTTGCTTCCTCTTCTTTTCTTCTTCTTAGATCTTGTTTAGCTCTCATGCTTTTCCTCTTTGTCTACTAGCCATGGCCATTTTTTCAACTCTTTCTCCACACTTGCTTTTTGACCCATGCTTTACACCTGCACTACTATTTCCTTTTCAATGGTTACATCACTAGATCATTAGCATAAATTTCAAACATGTGCAGCATAAAAACATTTTCTTTTACCTCTTGTGCATTAATGGTGGTAGGTATAGAGGACATAAAAAATATTACACATTAGACAAATCTTTTTTGCCCTCCATCCTTGACACAACAACATCTATGGGCACAATGAAATCACTTACTTTTACTAACACAATTTCCACTACTCTTAGGGGCCTTTCTGTAGGTGAACTTGCGAGCTTCACAAGCATTCATGTAGACTTCACCAAACTTATGCCACGTGCTTGAAAAGTAGCCAAAAGACATAGCATTCACACTTGCATCCAAGTCACATAATATGTTATCAAATTGAACACTTCCTATAGTGAAAGGAATGGAAAAACTCCTTAGATCTTTTAATTTAGGTTGCAAGATGTTTCCATTCTCTAGGCTGTCTTCCAAGTTATCCAATTTTCTCTTCCTAGAGGCTAACTCTTGCAAGCACTTGATATAACTAGGACTTTTCTTAATTTATATAACCAAATGACCATTCACATCTAATTTTTCAAAATTACCTAGAAACTTCGGTATTTGCTTCTTGACCTTAGCTTGATAAAGCCTCTGTGTGTGTTGAATCTTTGGCTTGTAAGATGGACGTGCACTCTTTTCCTTCGTCTCCTTGTCCTCCATCTCTTCCATCTTTGGTACTGTCACTTCCTCTTCCTGCTTGTCCTTAGCTACCTACACATTTTTTACATTCTCAACTAATTTAATTTTAGAAGTACTAAGTAGTGTAACTGTAGGTCTAGTTGCCATCTCCTTGGCAAACTCTTCATTTTGCATCCCTAAATTCTTGATAGTTAGTTCTACAACAAAATGTCAGTTCTATTCATATAATCTTGTACAGTCTTAGGTAAATTATCTATCTAGCTTCTGTTGATTTCTCTAAGAAAAATTAAGGTGATTCTGCCATCTTGTATTGTTTGTACTTGCGTAGGAATTGTTAGCTTGACGTCCTTGATTTGCTGTAAATTTTACTTGCTCCTTTTAAAGTTGGTCACCACTTGATTCTTCTCCTTGGCACTCATGAATGGGGGGTAGACATGCTACATATCATAACTTTGAATTATAGAGACCAAAGAAGGATTATTGCTTACCACTAAGTTTGTCTTCCATGACAAGCGTACCATTTTTGCTGAGAGTGTTGTGAAAGTGTCTCCATCTTGGACACCTGCAACTCCCCTTACTATAGACCTCTCACCTGGCCATTGATGAGCATTAGAAGATATCTCCTCAATTAAGTTACATGCTTCTTCATAAAGCTTATTTATTAGTTCTCTGCCTATAGTTGTATCTAACATAGCTCTAAATTGCCTATTAATCCTAATATAAAATGTTTTTACCTACATCTAAAATGGCTAGCCATGCTATGGGAACTTTCTAAGTACCTCTTTAAACCTCTCCTAAACTTTTGAAAATGTTTCTAAGTCTAATTATTTGAATGTGCCAATATACAACCTCAGCTGTGCAGTCTTAGTTAGAGGAAAATACTTCACCAAGAACTTGATCACCATATCATGCCATGTTATGATACTCCTAGAGGCTAGAGATTGTAGCTATTGGCATGTCTTGTACCTAAGAGAAAAAGGGAAAAGTCCTAATTTTATAACATCATCAAAAGCACTATTGAATTCTACGATATCACGAATTTTTAAGAAGCCAGCCAAATGTGTACTGAGATCTTTGTGTACGGCTCCTCTAAATTGGTTCAACAACACCATTTGATGATTGTAGGCTTTAGCTCAAATTTTTTGGCATTTATTAGTAGCCTAACTATTCTAATCATGTGAGGATTTGTCATTAGTTGCTCACAGTCTAACAGCCCTTTGATTTAGTGGTGGACAGGGGTGCTCTTGTGGCTATGGTTGTGGGTTAATGCCCATTGCTGCAACTTTTTGTTCATGCTTGAAAAGAGCTTGGCACCTATGCAATGTTCTTTTAATATATGGATCAAACTCTAGCTCTAGGCAATACTAATCTAAAAATCAAAAATAGAAAACAAAAAAGAGAGAAAATTAGGATAGAAATAAAATAACTAAAAGAAAAATAAGTGGCTTAATCTAGCAGAACTATAGAGTATTCGATAGCACTCGTTGCCCTCTCTAGCAACAGGGCCAAAACTTTGATGTGTGCATCAGCACACTAAAATTTAATTTTTGAGAACTAGTATTGGTAAGTATGGTATTGTATCCACAAAGACAGGTATATGTCTCTATCAATCTAACTAAAGTTCTATTAGTTAAGCCACACCAAGACAATAAAAATAAGAATGAAGATAATACAAAAGGCAAGCACTTTCGAAAACAATGTCACAAAGTTGAATTAGTAGAGTACTACCAATAGTGGATAGCCTAGCTGATGTTGCATAAAATTATAGTTAATTATGGTGTTTTATTAACAAGTTTGGTGATATATATTGCCCATGGTAATGTTAAAATTATGTAAAATAGATGTTGTGTCAAACAAATCTTATGATGGAAGAAAATACTTAAATGATGCATGAATTACATTAAATGTTATCATGCATGTATCTTAGCATGAATTATATTAAATATTATAATGCTTGTGAAGGTTCTCATGGTTCAAGGATTAAGTAGTGACTTTGAAAAGATGTTGTGTTTTGTTGGAACATTAAATTGAATTGAAATTTTGAAGAATAAAAGAAAAATGAATTGGATTTCTAGCGGTGTAAAACTCAAGTCAATTAGATATCCGACAAGGAAATTACACCTAAAAATATAAACACCACCAGAAAAGTTGAAAACCTTGAACGGGTGTGGCCAGGGCCGCGATTGCGAGCTAGATGTCTGTGGCTGCGATTTAAGATCGCACCATGCACTAGATTTTCTATGGTTGGAGGCATGACTGGGGTCAAAGGAGCCACAATTGCGAGGAGTTTCACGGCCATGAGTGAAGATCGTGGTGTGCACTGGAATTACCATAATTAGAGTTGCGATAGTGATCGCAAGAAGAGCCACAATCGCGAGAGGCAGTGTAAATAGATATGTTATTTTCAGAAACTATATTTTCTTGCCATTTTCGTGGACCTGTTGACTTGACCTAGTTCTCCCCTATATAAAGAATAAATTGGACAAAAATTGGAGGTGGGTGTTTAGGGAAAAAAGCTGGAAACTTGGATTTCAAGGAGATTACATCATTCAAGAACAACTAGGAAGAATTCGTGCAGTATTGAGCCAATCATCTAGTGTGCAATTGTTCAAGACTTTGGACTAAAATTTTTCTCTCTTTTTCTTGTTTTCTTGAATAATAGGATCATGAATTTTAGCATTATGCTTGCTTTTATTTTTATGGATTGCTAGATTTTGACTCTAGGACCTTGTCTAAATTGAGGATTTTTGATAAATACATATATGTGATTTTTTTTTGTTGTTCTTATTATTTGCAATTGTGTGTTTATATTTTTCAAGGGCTTGGTGGCTCTTTAATTTAATTGTGATACATGGGAAATAATGGGAGTGAAACTCGCAGGTTAGACATGAATTGCAAATATAAATTTCATGGGAATAACAGAAGTGAACTAAGGAATTTATGTGGAACAAGTATTAATATTCATATTCTCAACCTAAGTGGGATGTGGGAACACGCATGTTTAGGCTAGAGTTTTGGGATAATTTGGGAGAATGTCTCAAAGATTAAAAGATTAACAAACCATAATAAGCCAATTGAATTTAATTGTAAATGCATGTATTTTGTTAAATCTACACACTGCACAGAGGCCTAGGTCTTCTCACCACCGAATCTTTTTTAATTTGCAAATAGTTTGATTGCTTCCTTAAATCTGTGTTTTCTCATTTTCTCTCGTTGCTTTTATTCTCTGTCATTTCATAGCAATAGACACAATGCACACCCTCTCTGTTGATACAACACTCATACTTTACTAGTACTAGTTATTTGAAATTTAATTTTAGTGTGTTACAATGACATGGATCAAATTTTGGCGCCATTGCTGCGGAGGGTAACGAGTACTATTGCACATTCTTACGGTGTACTATATTAAACCACCCATTTCTTTATACTTTTTTTTAACATTTATTGCTTTATTTATTAATTGGTCTTTAACGTTGTAGGTGTGGAAAGACACCGCTGTTGTATGCTCCGAAGTCAACGTGTACAGTTGGTATATTTTGATCAGGAGATTGAAAAACACTTTGACACAATAGATCGGTGAAAAGACAATTGCAAGAATGATTAGACATGGAAGACCATCAGCACATACCATCGAACCTTCTAGCACTTAATCAAAGGGCCCTTCGAGATTATGTCCAGCCAGTGATAACATAAAACATGACAGGAATAGTCAGACCATTGGTGAACACTATTAATTTCGAACAAAAACCTACATTACTTGATATGGTGCAATTAAATTAGTATAGGGGAGGCCCTCACGAGGATGCAAACATGCACTTAGCAAGCTTGCTAAAATTGTGAGATATAGTAAAGTTTAACAGTGTCCAAAGATGCGATCAAGCTTGGATTATTCCCTATCTCTCTATGAGATCAGGCTAGACAATGGTTCAAAGGCCTATGCATAAGAAGTATTACTGTTTGGTAGGAAATGGTTAACAAAGTTTTGTCTAAATCCTTTCTACCTACTAGAATTGCACAATTGCATCTTGAAATAGGTACCTTTAAATAAATAGACTCTAAAACACTCCCAGAAGCCTGGGAGAGATTTAAAGAACTACTGAGGAAGTGCCCATAGTATGGATACCAAATCTAGCTTCAAATTCAGACATTTTGTATTAGTATTAGTGGGAACCTGTGAATTGTGCTAGATGTCGCGCTGGCAGCACCCTAATGAACAAAAGGCCAAAAGAAGCTTGGAACCTCATGGAAGAGATGACATCGAATGCCTTCCAATGGCCTTTCGAGAGATCTACCACCAGACGAGTGGGAAGAATTCACGATATAGATGCTTTTATTGCTTTAACTGCTACAGTCGATTTACTTACAAGGAAAATCGATGACTTAAGCACCAATACTAATTTTAGTATTTCTTCCATGCAGGTCTATGACATGTGCTCCAGTCTGCACCTAACACATGAATGCCAGGTGGGCAATACTGGAGGAAATTAGTAGGAGATGGAACAGATGAACTATGTGAACAATTAAAACTAGACACAGAATAATCTGTACTCCAATACATACAACCTGGGGTGGAGGAACCACCCAAACTTTTTATGGAGAAACCAAGAGGGCGTGTCCAACCCTTAAGCCTATAAAGACTAGCAGTGGCAAACTTTCCATATCAAACACAAGAAAAGCAATAATCAATGGAAGACATAGTGGGTAACCTAGCCAAATCCACCCAAGAAATCATTGGAAACTTAGCTAAAATGACTTAGGATTACATGGACAAAACTAACACAGTAATCTAGAATTAACAAGCATCATTGCGCAACTTGAAGCAGCAAATTGGGCAATTGGCGAAAGACGTAGTAGCACGGCCCCAAGGAACACTACCTAGCAATACAGAGGCCAACCCAAGAGAGCAATACAAGGCAGTCACCTTAAGAAGTAGGAAACAACTACAAGAGTTGGCCCCCAAAACAGATAACCAAGATAAAGGCGAAGTGGAAGAAGGGTCTAGTGAATAAGCTGATAAGGGCAAAAGGATGCTAAGAAAAAGTTGAATTACTTGTCAACCCCACAGACCACCTCTTTCGTGTCCGTAAAGATTAAAGGCTATACAAGAGGACAAAAACATCCTTAAATTCTTATATGTATTTAAGAAAATTGAAATTAACTTTTAATTTATAGAAGTGCTAGCACAGATGCTAAGTTATGCGAAGTTTAGAAGGAAATCCTTTCTAAAAAGAGGAAGTTAAATGATTAGGAGACAATGTTGGTAACTGAGGAGTGCAGTGCTGTCATTCTCCTTAAATTAAAGGATTGAGGACATTTTACTATTCCATGCAATATCAGCAATGTGGAGTTTAGAAAGGCCTTATGTAACTTAGGCACTGGCATTAATCTAATGCCTTATACTCTTTTAACGAAACTAGGTCTAAGAAAAGTCAAACCAACCAGGATGTCTATTTAGTTGGTTGACAAATCTAAGAAGGTCCCACTAAGGCTAATTGAAGATATACTAGTAAAAGTAGATAAATTCATATTCCTAGTAAATTTTGTTGTTTTAGATATGGAAGAAGACAAGGAAGTGCTAGTTATACTGGATCGACCATTCCTTGCAACAAATAGGGCCTTAATTGATGTGCACCAAGGTAAATTAACATTGAGGGTAGGAAGTGAGGAAGTCATATTTAATGTAATTGATGCTTCATGATTTCCCATAGATGTTGACACCTGCCTCAATGTAGAGCACATTGACGAATGCACACTTGAAGTTTTCAAGAACGAGCACCACTGAGAGCTGAAGCTAGGAAAGCTACTAGCCAATATGGAAACAGAGGATGATGGCAAAGAGAACGAGGTAGTAACGGTAACCCCATCCCAGATAAAATCATTACATTCCTTAAAGACATCAGTGGAAGAACCGCCAACTCTCAAGCTAAAACAATTGCTAGCCCACTTGAGGTATGCTTTTCTTAGTAAGTTTTCTACACTCCTTGTGATAATTTCTGACATTTGAATCGAGAAGAGGAAGAAAAATTGCTGTAAGTTTTGAAAAATCACACAAGTGCCATAAGATGGACCAAAGCAGATTTGAAAGGTATTAGCCCTTCCTATGTCATGCATAAAATTTTTCTAGATGAAACCTATAAAAACCTGTAAGGAAACCTTAACGTAGACTAAACCCATACATGCAAGAGATTGTTAAGAAAGAGGTTATGAAGCTATTAGACGCAGGCGTAATGTACCCAATATCATATAGTTAGTGGGTGAGTCCAATCTAGGTAGTACCCAAAAAGAAGGTATGATAGTAGAGCAATTCTATCTAGGATCATAATGGGTTGGCGCATATGCATCGATTATAAAGGACTTAATAGTACCACTCGCAAGGATCACTTTCCACTACCTTTTGTAGATCAAATGCTAAAAAGGCTTCTAGGCCATCTATGTTATTATTTTTTAGATGAGTACTCTAGTTATAATTACATCCTAATTACACAACAGTATCAGGAGAAAATCACCGTCACCTGCCCCTATGGGACATTTGCCTATAGGAGGATGCCATTCGGGTTATGCAATGCACAAGCAACATTTCAAAGATGCATCCCGGAAATTTTTTCTAATTTAATCAAGAACAAAATTGAGATTTTTATGGATAATTTCTCTATTTGTGGTGACTCTTCTGATAATTGTTTTTATAATCTATCTCGAGACTTGCAGAGATGCGAAAACATTAACTTAGTCTTGAATTGGGAAAAGTGTCGTTTATGGTGTAGGAAGAGATTATTTTAGGGCACAAAATTTCACAAAATGGTATTGAGGTAGACAAAGTGAAAAATGATATTATCGCCCACTTGCTTACACCATAGAATGTGAAAGGTATTCGAGACTTTCTTGAGCATGCCGAGTTCTATAGATGGTTTATAGAAGATTTTTTCAAGATCTCAAAACCCTTGTCTAACCTATTAGTTAAAGATGCACCATTTGATTTTGATGATCAATGCCTAGCAGCTTTTAATAGGTTGAAACAAGAATTAATGAGTGCACCCATCATCACACCTTTGGACTAGTCCTTACCATCTGAATTGATATGTGATGTCAGCGACCACTTGGTCAAGGTGGCTTTAGGACAACAAAAGGACAAGAGGCTCCACATGATCTACTATGCTAGTCGCACCCTCAATGATACTCAATTAAATTATGCAACAACAGAGAAAGAGTTCTTAGTGATAATATTCGTGTTTGAGAAATTTCAACCATATCTAATTGGAGCTAAAACGATTGTTTATACAAGTCATGCTTCCATTAAATACTTGTTTGAAAAGAAAGACGCGAAACCCAGGCTAATCTGGTGGATTTTATTATTACAGGAATTCGACATGGAGGTTAAAGACCAAAAGGGATTGGACAACATGGTGTCTGATCACCTATCCAAATTGGATAATAAGGGCAACACAGAGGAGCAAGGCATTGCTGAAGAATTTCTAGTTGAACACATCTTTACCATATTTGCTATCTTTACTCCTTGGTTCACAGATTATGTGAACTATTTGGCCTATGATGTTTTTATCTCCTAATATGTCTTACCAACAAAAAGAAAATTTTTATTTGATGTCAAACATCACTTTTGGGTCGACCCTTACCTATATAAAATATGTGCTAATCAAATAATTAACAGGTGCATCTCGAAGGTGAGAGATGGAGGACATCTTGCGTCATTGCCATAAGCTTAAGTGTGGAGGACACTTTGGTGCCAATCGCATTGCGTACAAGGTACTTTAGTTTCGTTTTTACTAGCTAATGCTTTATAAGCACACCTATGCATACATAAAAAGGTGTGACAGGTGCTAGAGGTTGGGGAACGTCTCCAAAAGAAATTGAATGCCACTAAGAAATATACTAGAGGTTGAGTTGTTTGACGTATGGGCTATTGATTTTATAAGGCCCTTCTCGCCTTCGCATGGCAACAAATATATACTAGTTGTTGTAGATGATGTCTTCTCGCCTACGCATGGCAACAAATATATACTAATTGTTGTAGACTATGTGTCCAAATAGGTAGAAGCAGTTGCACTTCCTAGTAATGAGTCGGAACTTGTCTTAAAATTCCTACAAAACTAGGGGCTTCTAGTTTTGAAACTGAGGGATGGAATCACTTTTAAAGAAATATGGTGTGTCCCACCATGTTGCAACCCCTTATCACCCACAAACGAGTAGTCAAGTAGAAGTCTCCAATAGAGAGTTAAAACGAATCCTAGAGACCACAGTCAATCACATTTGGAAGGATTGGGCTAGGAAGTTGGATGACGCATTGTTGGTATATAGAATTGCATTTAAAACCCCAATTAATAGGTGCCCGTACCGCCTAGTTTTTGGTAAGGACTATCACCTCCCCATTGAAATAGAGTATAAGGCATTTTAGGCTATAAAATTTTTAAATTTTGATCTGCAATAAGTAGGAGAAAACAAGCTACTGTAGTTAACTGAATTGGGAGAATTCTGCCACAATCCGTATGAAAACACTAAACCTTACAAGGAGTGCACGAAGAAGTGGCACGATCACTGCATCTTGGCCTAGGATTTCAAAGTCGGAGACAAAGTGCTCTTGTTCAATTCGTGCTTGAAATTATTCTCGAGTAAGTTGCAGGCTCACTAGTTGGGCCCTTTTGAAATTACTAATGTGTTTGATCATGGTGCAGTTGAATTGTGCAATGGTGACCGAACTTTTAAGATAAATGGACATTGACTCAAACACTATTTCTAAAGGGAAGTTCATGCCATAGATGCATGGACCTTGGCTGAACTACCTTGCTAAGGTAGCAGTGGTCTGGCAGTCAATGTCAAATGCAGCAGTTCGGGGGAGGCAACCTATGCTTTAATTGCTTTCTTTTCATTTTTCTGTCCTTTCCATTATTGCAGCCTTGTTTTGTGGTTTTGCACCTTTTATTTCCTCATTGAATTAATTTGTCTTAATTTGTGGGTTTATTTTCAAAAAAAAAAATCGCATTGGAAGAGTCGTGATTGCAGAATCCTAGATTGAAATCAAAGATCATTACGTTGCAACCACAGGAAGGAGTGCAGATGCCACTATTTTTCTCGAGCTGTTGACCATGATCATGGAATTCAATCCCATGATCGTGAAATAGGAGGCCGTGATCACAAACATGATTGCGGCATGAACTGGAATAGCAACTATTTTATCCGCGATCATGGTACTTTTTAGTGAGATCGCAGGGACTTCCTCCGCGATTGTTGGAAGTGATCACACTCGTGCTTTTTTGAATAAATGAACACGTCGCACCTCGACACACCCAGACCGCACATGCACGCACTTCAGCTGAACATAAGAACCGCACAAACAAGCACACGAACTCATACACACCATAAGAACTTGCACTCGTACACACCGTAGGAATGCACCGTAGTCGCACACACCACAGTGACTGGCCCCTCTTGATGACACACACACAATGGTCAAGTAGTCCCCCAATTTTTTGGCAACGATGTTAGGTTGTTTTCTTCTAATATTTTTCTGGATTTTGTTGGGATTTACTATGATTTCCACATGCTTGCTTGAGAGAAGTTGAATTAAAATTTTGTAGGGTGATTCCACCCATTTATGTGCCATTCTTTGCATACTACTTGTTGCATCCAAGGTGTTTGTTTCAATATCTCTATGAAAGCTTGGCACTTAATTGGCTACTAAATGATTCTCAAAAATTTTGAGACTCCACCAATTGGAAATTGTTTTATTTATCCTTTTTAAATCACTTTCAAATGTTGACTCAATACGTAAATTGTCTATATATTGTGTGCTTTTATCTATAGATTGTCTATTGATTTCTTGCATTCTTGTTGAGTGCTATGCGAGCTAGATATTATTTGTATGGTTGTATTGTGCAAATGTTGTGTTATTTTGATATCTTCTTTTTCCTCATCTCTCTACATGTTGTTAGAGCTTTGATGCAATGCAGTCCATTTTGTTTGGTATTCTTTGTTGATGATTTTTTATTATAGGTGCTAGGAAGCAAAGTTGCACCCCAGGAGGAGTGAGCTCCTCACATACATTACTGCCTCTGTCTGCTAGCCCTCGCCAGTATGACATTTCCAGGTTCATGTTGGAGGACGCCCAATATCATTATTAGATTGATATTTCACATTGAGCACTAGTCCTTGAGTGTGGGTTTAGGGAGATCACTGACCCTCACACTGATTTTGCCCAGCTTGTTGTTGACAGAAATTAAGAGATTGTCATTCGTCATCCTACATAGTAGGTTTCTCGAGAGCTGTTCCACGAATTCTATGCTAATGTCCTAAACCACAGGGATGACATGTTCTACATTCGTAGTGTGCTAGTTTCATTTGGGCCTCAGTACATAAACTGGGTGTTCAGGCTGAACTAGTATATATGGTAAGGTTTCACAAGCTAGGCAATTTTAGATGGAAGGAGGGGTTCATCTAGAAGTTATGCCTTAGGGGCATCCAGTGGAAATATGGCTGGCATTACAACTTCCATTTCTATAACCTACCTCAGATGGTGCGACCATGGTAGGTGTTCATCTAGAGACGGATCCGACCCAATCAGCACCAAACCACAATTAGTACTGAGCAATTTCTGATTCCGTATGCTATATACATAGGTCTACCTTTGGACTTGGGTTAGTTAATCTATGATAATATCATGAGAATTGCAGATAGGCAAAAAGTTAGGATGGTCCATCTAGTTGTCATCACAGGGCTTTATCACTGGGTAGGCATAAACTTGGTAGATTTTCCTCTAGATGTGGCCTTGGTGGTGTCGATCAACCTACCGAGAGTGCCAGTCTACTAGTTAGCTCCTAAAGATGGACCAAGACTATAGCAATGCCCTTGATGTCTTGAGTGTGATTATGTAGACTAGGAGTTTCGAGCTGAGATGTGCAAAAATTTTCAGAGGATGGCCCAACACATCGACACACGTCTGGATGGCCTTCAATTGTCAATTCACTCTTTCCAAGATGATCTTGCCACATATTTGCAACAATTTTACCCAAACATGCCCTTTCCGTTTCTAGTGGGACATTCGGCGCCGTTTCACTTTCCATACCAGCACCGCCCTAAGCCTTCCCAGTTGGTTGAGCCATTTGCTACCTATTATGCAATTGATGAGCAAGACAATGATCCTGACACCCCACATGAGTGATGCAATTATCTACTTCCTCTGAGATTAGGTGGTTTTGCTCTTTTCATTATTTGTTTATCTCTTCCATGTATATGCTTATTGCAGTGTGGACACTGATTAGTTCAAGTGTCGGGGAGGGATTTGTGTAGGATTTTATTCTCGCTTCTAAGGTTTGTAAATTTTAAACACTAAATGCACTGCACTTTCATTGGATAATGATTGCTCAGTTACTAATGCTATGTGTATGATTGCTTGAAATCTATCAAACTTGAACTCAATAGGGTGCTCAAGATGCTATCAGAAGAGCAAATGTATGGTTTTGTAGCTACTGAACTTAATTTGTGATGATAGAGACACTTCCTTTTAAATCTGTGTTGCATATGATGGTTGCTTAATCATTTGTAGTTCTGACCTTTTCGATGATTTCCTTGCGTACATGTGGCCCTAAATTTTATTGCACACTACTCTGTCCCTGATTACTGGGTAGCTTGAGAAGTGTTAGTACTTTGGAAAGGGTGAGGCTTTGTAGGCGTCAATATCACCTTGAGCAATTTATAAGCTATTAAACAATAGGTAAGGAATATGGGGAAAAGAAAAAGAAAAAAAAACTATGAGGAATTGGAAAGATCAATGGCTTGTGAAAGAAAGAAAAGAAGGCGAGAATAAGATAGAATTTCCACTCCGTTGGTTATACTAATTAAATAATGGGGATTGTGGAGAGACCTCTATCCATTCTCATATAAAAAGGTTACCTAATCATTAATACACAAAGCAGCTCAATTGTGTTGAGAGCTAAGTAACTAGGGATGTGTAAGTGACCCTTGTTCATTCTTGCATAAAAAGGTTCCCCAACAAATGGAGAAAACTAGGAAAAAAGAAAGCAGAAACAATGATGCAATTTTCCCTTGATGTCGTAGGGTGCACAAGCCCTTATATTCCCTTATGTTCAAACCTATAGGGAGATAGGTTGCTAGGTTTCTTGAGGTAAGCAGCATGCAGATTACTTCCATTGATGGGTAGTAGCAACATCAAGACACCTAGAAAATTGGACAATCAGTGTGGTACACTCACACATGGCATGTGGAAATAGGAGGATTTAGGAGTTAGACTATGAATGAGTGCGC
The DNA here is from genome assembly GCA_019155195.1 of Avicennia marina. Classification (NCBI taxonomy): domain Eukaryota; kingdom Viridiplantae; phylum Streptophyta; class Magnoliopsida; order Lamiales; family Acanthaceae; genus Avicennia; species Avicennia marina. Next base: position 7,118,246 of record CM032781.1, on the reverse strand, counting down.
AACCATCACTTAACTCGAGGTAGCTAAAACTCTTCTAAAATTAAGATAAGTGGCTGTCTAAGCCTTTTGTGTGCATCTGAGCCTTGAATGGTTGAGCCATATCTATGTTTGTTTGGGAATGTTTCTAGGGACTAGCAACCCTCAGCTGTGGAGGTGTGATGTTGTCTAAAATTATAGTTAATTATGGAATCATATTTAACAAGTTTGGTGATATAAATTTCGCATGGTAAAATTAAAAGTGTAAAATGGACGTTGTGTCAAAAAAATTTTATGGTGGAAGAACATGCTTAAATCGTGCATGAATTACATTAAATGTTATCATGCATGTATCTTAGCACGAATTACTTTAAATATCATGATGCTTGTGAAGGTTATCATGGTTGTAGGGATTAAGCAGTGTAGTTGGAAAGATTTCATGTTTTAGTGGAACATTCAATTAACCTTAAACTTTGAATAATAAAGGAAAAATGAATTAGCTTTCCAACGCTGCAAAACTCAAGTCAATTAGACATAAAATGAGAAAGTTGCATGTAAAAGTATAAACACGGCCAGAACAGTCAAAAACCTTGAACGAACACGGTTAGGGCTGTGATCATGGGAACGGGAGCCGCAATTGCAAAGCACATGCCGTGGCCACGATTTAAGATTGCTCCATGCATTGGATTTTATGTGGTTTGAGATGTGATCATAGTCAAGGGAGCCATGATTGTGAGGAGGAGTTCCACGGCCACAGGTGAAGATCATGGCGTGCATTGGGATTACTGCAGTTAGAGCTACGAAGAGCTGTGATCGCCAGTGACGGTGCGAGCATATATGTTATTTTTCAAAACTGGATTTTCTTGCCATTTTCGTGGACTCGCTGATTTGACCTAGTTCTCCCCTATATAAAGAAGAAATTTGGATGAAAATTTGGCAGTGCAAAAAATATTCAAGATAAGAAATTGAATTTATTAAAGAAATTCAAATCTAATTGTCCAAATAGGAATGCCTACTAGTAGTAACAGCCAAACAATGATTATGTTGCCTCATAAACTCCAACTTCCTAATATCACATTAATATGAATCTAAAAACCTTGAACAATCACAAATGCCAAAATAATAAGTGAATAAACTTGAATGGAATTCACAACCCTTAATAATGATTCATTTTGATACTATTCCAAAACCCATTGTCCAAAATCGTTTCAATGCCTTATCCCTCTATAATTGGAATCTAGACGGTATGAATGAACACCAAATACTTAGCATGCTCCAAAAAATGACTATGGCCTAAAGTGCTTATAGAACCTAAAATGGTACTCAAGATAGCACCAATGTAGAACTTCTGATAGCAAGCTTTTTTTGTTAATTCAAATGATGGTGGGATTTTTGTGTTACTCTTACTCAATAAGAAGAAATCTTAAATGTTGTAAAAACTAATGATGAAGATATTCCAATATTTGATGAAAATGGCCACCCTCAACAAGATGTAGTTGCAACCTTAATTTACACAATATCTCTCTATTTTTTAGGTGATCTTTCATACATTAAAAATAGAAATACAAAATTACTTTCCAACCTTAGGTGCGAAAAACTTAGTAACTTCCAATATTATAAAAATACATTTTTAAGGAGAGTTATGCTGAGCGATAATTCAAATCAACCTTTCTAGAAAGAAAAATTTCTTGCAAGATTACCAAGTCTTCTAGGTAAAATAGTTAGGAAAAGAATCCCAGAATTTTCAAGAAAACAAATTATCCTGTATGATCAATATTCTTATGGCCAATTGGTTAGTATTATCCAAAAGAAAGCATAGAAAATCTATCAAGATTTAAAACACCAAAGATATTTGAAATGGGAAATGAATAAAATAAAAATAGAGTTAGGAACTTTTTACCAATAGAAAGAAATGGATCCCGATAAATCCACTTTATCCAAATGTGTAGGAAATTGCCACAGATCTTACAAAAAATCTCATAAGAATTATAAATCTCTTTCAAAATACAGAAAACCTTATAAACCTCAACAGGAGTACTATAAGAAATCTCATAAAAAAAAATTATAAGCGGCAAAAAGCCATAAGAATTCTTTAAAAATATAAATATGATAGGTGTAATAAACTAGGTCATAATACGATTTATTGCAAGCTAAAAAGAAAATTCCAAGAATCACGATTAGGTAAATAAATCTTAAACCAAATCTCAAATCTTTTAATTGATTCTTTGCAAAAAAGATCAAACTTTGAATCTATGAAATCATCATCAGATTCTAAGAAAATCTTTCAATTAGAAGATGATGTTATAAATTTCAGTTCTGAAAACTCATATTTCCCTTTAATAAATACTACCTCTGTAGAACAATAACTTTTCATTGATCTCATAAAGCAAATTGAAAATCCAGAATTCAAAAGGAATATTTAGAGAAATTTTTAAAAAATTTTTGAGATACAAAACCTTCTAGTATAGAAAACATTAAATTAATAATTCCAAACACTTCAAAAAATACTTATGATTTAACAAATATTTTAGAAAAATCAAAATAGGTTAAAAATGAAATAACAATCTAAGACTTACAAAAAGAAATAAAAATAGTAAAAATAGAAAGAAAATAAAGAAAAACAAAAACATGATTTAGAAGCTATAAAACAAATCATCGAAGCAATAAAGAATAATGAACAAACCAATGATTTTGATGAAGATGAAATCAAAGAAAAATCCAAAACATTCAAAACGTCCCTAAAAATTTTCTATTTGTCCTAAAAGAAATTACTTCTAAAAAATACGTCATCAAAATTACTCTCGAATTCTCTAAATCTTTTAAAATGAATACAATTGCTCTCTTTGATATGGGTGTAGATTTAAATTGTATAAAATATGGCTTTGTTGCCAAAAAATTCCTTGAAAAAGCATAAGAAAAACTCTCAGCTACTAATAACTCTCCATGTTAATTCAAAAGTTGACGCATCAATCCTGAATGAAGAAATTTCTTTAAAAACTTCATTCCTTGTTGTTAAGGATATATACTACACAGTTAAATTGGAAACTCCTTTTACAAACCTACTTACTCCTGATAAGGTTGGAATCAATTCTATATTCTTTCGTGTAAATTACAAAAAACTTTATTTTTCATTCTTTGAAAAACACAACAAATCAGAAATATCAATCTCTTCAAAGCTTGTTCCATATATGAAAATTCTATCAGTAATATTGTTTAGATCAAAACTTTTCACCTACAAGATCTAAAGAAAAATATTTCTCTAACAAAGATTATATCCCAACTTCAAATTACACAGGTTAAAAAACAGATCAAAAAACTTCAAGAATTAATAAAACAACAAGCTTGTTGAAATTTTTCCAATGCCTTTTAGCATACAAAGAAGCTTGTTGTTGACCTCTCTTATGAACCAACTTTCAAAGAAAAAGATATGCCGACAAAAGAAAGACCTATCCCAATGAACCAATAACTTAATGAATTTTGTCGAAAAGGAATACAAGATTTACAAAACATAGAACTTATTTATAAATCGAGATCACCATGAAGTTGTGTTGTTTTCTATGTTAACAAAACATCTAAAATAGAGCTAGTTACTCTCAAATTAGTTGTTAATTATACATCTCTTAACAAAGTCTTACAATGAATTAAATATCAAATTCTCAATAAAAGAGACTTACTCCAAATGCTCCATGATACCTTTATATTTTCAAAATTTGACATGAAGTTAGGATTCTAGCAAATACAAATATCTGAAAAAGAAAGGTATAATATAGCATTTACAGTTCCATTTGGTCAATATGAATGGAATTAATGTCATTTGCTCTTAAGAATGCTCTTTCAAAATTTCAAAGAATTGTGAATGAAATGTTTAATGATTACCATAAATTTTGTATTATTCATATTGATGACGTCCTCATTTTTTCAAAAACTATAGATGAACACTTCAAACATCTCGAGACCTTTCTCTAAGTTATCTCTAAATCCAAAATGAATCTTTTCCAAACTAGGATTAGGTTTCTAGGTTATTATATTTCCCAAGGAACTATTACTCCTATCGAAAGATCCCACAAATTTCTAGAAAATTTCTAGACAAAATTGTTGACAAAAAATAGCTTTAGAAATTTTTAGGAAGTTTGAATTATGTCTTAGATTTCTACCCAAATATTAATAAAAAACTCAAACCTCTCCACAATAAGCTCAAAAAAGACCCCAGTCCTTGGATTGATAAACATACCTTAGTCATACAAAAAATAAGATCCCAAATTATTGAAATTCCTTATTTTCAACTTGTTGATTCAAGTCTCCCAAAAATTGTAGTAACCGATATATTAGATATTGGGTATGGTGGGATTCTTAAACAAAAAGAGGTTGAGAAAGAGCTTATTATCTAGTTCACTTTGGTCCATTGGAATGACACTCAAAAAAATTATTTTACAATTAAAAAAGAAATTTTGAGCATTATTTTATGCATATAAAAATTTCAAAGTGATTTGATAAATCAAAAATTCTTTTACTTCGTATTAATTGTAAAAGTGCAACATAAGTTTTGCAAAAAGATGTTCAAAATCTTGCATCAAACATATATTTGCATTATGCCAAGCATTACTTAGTATTTTTGATTTGAAATTTAATTTATCAAAGGAGATACAAACTAACCCGACAATTTCTACAAAATAAGAGTAATGCCACCTAAAATCCCAACTTGTGGAGGAAAAACCACAAATACAAATACTTTAAAACCATAGATACAATGTGACAAAGTTGTCAAAGAGGAAGAAGAACTTCGGACACAGCACAGTCAAACCGACAAATACTGAAAAATCCAAAACTTTAGATTACATAAACAACCTTGAAGCACCAAAACTCTTTGTTACATTTCTTATGTCACTAGAACTCCAAAAAGTCCTTTCTCAAAAACTTGATTACAACAAGAAAGTACAAAGGCAAAACCTATCTCACCAAAACTCATTATAGAGCTAAGAGGAAAACTATCTCTTTAAACTTCAAATTCCTTCTCATTCCTCACACAACCAACCTCGAGTTCATAAATACAGTCTACACAAATAACCAAACCAAAGTCTGAATATTTTACCAAAGTCACATACTAAAATATCATTACCATTGAAAGGGTTATTTTCAATGAAAACCCTCTCCAAATAGCACAAAATTGCTTTGAGAAAAGACGGTTTTACAAAGAAAAACCCCATTTTATTACCAAGCTATCCTTAAATACATTGAATCTGTAACTTTCAAACACTTCTACTTCCAAGAAAACCATTTCGATCCCGAATATTTAATTTGTAAAATATACAAAGTTGTTGGTCCAGTAGATTTGTATTGTGGACTTTTCAAGTCTATTGCATTCCCAAATCATTGCAAAGGTCATCCGTTCTTTGAAAAATGTTTTAGTTATTGGGAATATCAGCAAGCCTAGTATAATTCATTCTTGATACAAAGCTAGCAAGACAAGCACTCTTAGCTTTTACTTTTTGATTTATAAAAATTTGATATTTCAAAATTTCCATCATGGTGGTCTTCTTGGTGGCAAAACTTTTGTTTAATCCTATATATCAAAAAACCAATAGTCCTGAAATCCTTTCAAATTATTAGAGCTAGATACAACTTAGTAGATAAAGAACACAAATTCTAACCCTTTGCAAAGTTTTGTACAAAATTCTATTGTCTTATGAATATTTGCATGGTGTTTTGATCTTTCAAAACATAAAACTCCAGTGCTTAGATGATGATTCAAGATAAAATGATCAAACGTCTTTACCTAACAAATATGGAAGAATTGGTTAACAAAAACTTAGATAAAAACAAATTCTAGCAGTCTAAACTCCTTAATAAGCAGAATTCATGGTACAAAAATCACAAATTGTACCAATGTTGGCAGCAGCAAAATCCCCTGATGAAGTTAGACAAATTCTTGTAAAATTCTATCCAAGAGAAGGAAACTCTACCTCCATAGCACAAAAGAAAAATTCACCTACAAGCTCCAAAAATTCAATCAATATTGAAGAAATTGAGATCTTTGGCAATAGCAGATTTTAATCCAAAGGCTATTGTTACAAAAAAGAGAAAAGCAAAAAGAAGAAGAAAAAAGAAAAAAGAAAATAAAAGAAAAAAGTTCAAGATTACTATTCAAATCATTGTACGATCACACAGATAGTAGTTTATCACTATTCAAATCATTGTTCAACTACATAGACTACTTAACAACACTATTTAAGAATTACAGAAACACTACTTTAGAAGTCTATAGAAGGAGTCATCCCCTTACCTAGACTCAAACTTTTGCAGCTGTTAAAAGACAAACTTATCCTCTCCGTCTCTCTTAAAATTGTAGTGAGTAGTTAGTTGAAGAAGAGTGAATCCTCTTCTAAAACCCTTTCTTTGTAAATCCTTCTATTTTCATTGTACAAAACTTAGGATATTATCTTAATAGATATTTATCTCAATTTAATAAATTTATGTTTACAAATATTTATCTATTTCTTGTTTTAATTATGTGGTTAGTATAACCACCTATAAATTCTCTGAATTTATTATATGATTGACATATTCACCTACAAACTCCTTGCATTTATTTTCCACTGCATTTGTTTACATTTAAATTTTGCATTTATTTATTGCATTCAAATTTAAATTCTATTTAAATTTTTAAAAGTTAAATTTTTTAATATTTTCTTTTGGTATCAAACATTCCTCCATTCGATCCTTTAGTATCTAGTATCAAACTAGGACTTGCAAAAAGAAAATATGGCCTTTTTCTACTATAAATCAACAAAAATGTAAAATCTCGGTTTCATGAATTAATATATACAAGTGGCAATTGTAACAAATAGCATTGATACTAAAATGAATTGGGTATACCAATTTTTTTTCATCATTATCTCCTAGTAAATTTATAATGTAATATTGTTAGCTTAATGTTGACGTGGTGTTGATGTGGCATGTGTTTTGGCATAATGTGGCACCAACAAAATTTAGAAGAATATTTTGTAATATTTAAGTCATCAATGAAGATTTGGCATTATCTTGTTTCTATATTTTGAGGATTTATTCTTTCATATTTTTAGGTGCCCATATATAGATAAGAGACAACCCTTTGACCTAAAGATTTGGTGAGAATGACTGATTCTATCCATTCCTAATTTATAGAAAAAAAATTCATGCACTTTGAAAAGAATTTCACCCAAGAAGGAAAGCTCAATTAATGTTGGAACACCAACTACCAAAACAAGGCATGAAAAGCTAACAATTGAATTTGGCTGTGGATCTTCGATACCTAGTCTCCCAAACTTATGGAATTTTCTAATGAATGAATTGTATAAAGTTTGGAGATTACGGGGAGCTAAATGGACTTTCAAACCAAGTGTCTTTGCGTGTTAATTTGCCCCTTAGTTGTTTGTATGTCCATTGTTGTGGGGGTAATACTCTCTATATCAATATGTGTTTGTTGAGTGCTTGAAAGGTTGAACTTAATGAGGTAATTGACTAGTTGGAGCATTACTCCTACATTACTCATTTCTTGTTGTACCTTTGCTATGTTTGAGATAGTAAAGATGTTTGTTCTGTTGGTGCTGCACACATGTAGAGAAAATTTATTAAAGTCTGTTAACAAATTATGTAGTTTAAGCATTTTACTTTTGCTATTCATACTTAATGGTGTAAATCAACACCTGTCACAAACTCATTGCACCATTTAATCAGAACTATCAAATAGCATCACTACCACGTTACCTTTTTATGACTTGGTTTACAAGTAGGTGAAATTTTGGAAATTCTAACTGAGGCACTATCATGAAGAAATAGAGCTTTGATTACTCCTCCACCCTTACTAGAAGGGTCAAATTATTTGTACTAGAAAGCTCAAATATGGGCCTTCAGAGAATTTATTGATGAAAAGGTCTAGAGTTCCATTAGCATCAGATGGAGTCCGTCTACCTCAATTCTTGAAAGGAAGAATGTTCCCAAGAATATTAAAGATTAGACCATCGATGAAGAGAAGGTTTCCCATGGTAATTCAAAGGTCATAAATGCCATTTTTACTTGAGCAGATGATGAGAAGTTTTAAGTTAATATCAAATTTTGAGACCACATGTGACATGATACAAAATTGTGAGGATGTCAAAACTTTAGGTGCTTGCCACCTAATTTGAATATTTGAGGATGGGGATGGGAGAGGATTAATTCATTGCCACCTTCAATGGAAGATTAAGCGATATTGCAAACAATCGTCAAAGGTACTTAAATTTGAAATTAGTATGCAAGATATTAAGTTCTATATTGGAAAGATTTTCAATAGAAGTGGTTGCAATTGAAGAAGCCAGGTGTAGATGACATGAGAGCAAATGAGGTCATGGATTTCTCACAAACATATGAAATGAATTCAACACAAGCAAAAGAGAAAAGATGTTACTCTTAAATTGAACAAGGATGACTATTGTCTTAGCCTACCATTTTGCACTTCGTTTGCATCATTTACTGGGCTATTTATCCAAATGTTCGATTTTTCCTTTCCATAACACCATTTTTCTAAGGTGTCTTTGGTGAATAAATACATGTACAATCTAATGCTATTTACAAAAGTTATAAATTTCTTTATTTTCAAATTCTCTCCTATGGTTGCTTCTAATTCTTGCGACTTTAATATTTGCTCTACCTTTTTTCAGAGACCAACTGTATGTATAACTTATTAATGTCGTAGAAGGAATTATCCCTTTCTTTGAGAAATTCTACGCTTGTGTACCTTGAGTAGTCATCCACACAAACATAAATGTAGCACTTTCCACCTATGCTTGTAGCATTATTAGGTTCATTATGTCAATTAGCTACAACTCCTTGATTTTGAAAGTGCTCAAATGTCGCAACACTTGGTGACTTAACCCATGCTGCTTACCATGTGGACATAGCTCTCACATTTTGAGTTTAATATCTATCGAATGAAATAAAACTTTGACAACTTTATACCTTAATAGTTTGGCAAGGTTGTGGTAATTCTTATGCCTAAGACGTCAATGGTAAATTTCTTTCTCACTTATTTCTACCTTAAAGCATGTTGTAACATCATCTAATGAATAACAATTATCAAATGACTAGGTTTTGTTAGCACAAGTTTACCCTTTTAAGCATATCTATTAATTACAAGTAAACCTAACAAAGCTATTATAGTCACATAGTTGATTGATACTAATCAAGTTAACTTTTAGTCCTTTAACATGAAGTACATTCTTCAAGAATGACAATCCTTATGCTTTTAAGGCAACTTTGCCAATAACTCTTTCCCTTTATCTATCTCTAAAGGTAATAGATCCACCTTTGTAATCTTTATATTCTATTAGATTTATTTTGTCACTAGTCATGTGTCTAGAACATTTGCTCTCGAAGCATTACCTAGTGTTAGAGCATTCCTTTAGGAATGTCCAAGAAGTATAGCACCTCAGGAAACTTAGTGTAATCTTGTCTCCATTTATAAGGTTTCTAAAGAAGGAAAAACATGTAGAGAGGAGGTGTTGGGGCCTCAGACAATACTTATAAGTATAACATGTCCTCGCAAGCTTCTCTATGTGGTGTTCCAACATCATTGAAGCATATACTATATTCTAGTGTACTGATATAAAGACATTGGCATGACCAGTCTCGTTTATGGTTATCATACAAGTAAGCATTTGTTGGGTAGGGGCTAGAACATTAGGTGTAGATTCCTTCAACAATATGATTTTTGAACTCATCTCTTAACTAGTTTCAGAACTATTGGAGTTTTGGGAGGCCTTTACTTATTGAAAATGTCTTCCATTTTGGCTTCTCTCAAACTTAAATTTTCAATGTTGCTTCACCAACTTTAGCTTTGGCGACAGTCTTAGTGTGATATCTTTTAGTTTGATTTTTTATTTTAGTTCTTCATTATCCCTTTTTAGCTCAATCATCATTTTATATAATAGATTGTATGAGCTCATCAGTTCTACTTGAGGGAGTTCATTGTCATTGTCACTTCCTTTAGAATTCCTCATTTGGTGTTGTAACAATGGTCATGAGAACCTAGTTCTTCCTTTCTATAATGTTAAATGCCACGTGGGTGAAAATGGTCTTCCTCCTTAAACTATTTTATGTCATCTTCTTTTTGTGTAGTTGCCATTGATTTACCTTGTTTCTTCAACATATTTACACTTTTAGCAAGAATGTGTTTGAAGGCACCATACTCAAGGTAGTGGACTCCCTTTTATTTGGTCCTTTATTTTACATTATTCTTATTTAGATAGTCATCCCATTGCCTTTTTGTAGCTTTATTTTGAGTGCCTCTTTTATCTTTCTCTATCAATTTAATGATCTTTTGTGCAACTAGGTTGAGTCCTTCTTTGATGTTGTAATACCCATCACTTTATCAACTAGATTGTAGCTAAATGGACTTCCAAACTGTGTATTTTTAAGTGTTAATTTGTCTTTTTTGGTTTATGTGTCTATCTATGTCAAAGTACATTGAAATAAGTGAGCAAAAGTCTTGTGGGTGTAATACTATCCACTTTAACCTTTATTTGGGCCATTAGGTTGCTCATGGGTGCATTAGCCAATGAGTGAAGTTGCTTGAGTGCTTAAGACGTAGAAATCAATAGGGTGATTGACTAATTTAGAGTGTTACTCATTGTCCTATTGTACCTTTCTAACTTTAGAAATCGTGAAGATGTTTTCCTATACTAGTGTCCTTTAGATGTAAGAGACGTTCTCTAAATAGTTTTAACAAGTTTGATTATTCAAGCTTTTACTTTTGATTTTTCATACTTAGTGTTCCAACACATCTTTCTTTCACACGTGGCGTAGTGTTAATTAAAATTGTTAAATATCGTTAATTTCCATGCGTAACAACTTGTGAGTATAGTAGTTTAATTTAGTAGCATAGCATAATCTAAAAGAAAAGCTACCAGTCAATTAAAGATTGCATTGCTACAATAACCTTAATGAAGGTAGATCTGATGCTAGGTTTCTAACCCCACAATAGATCACTGATCATCTTTGACTACGTCCCCAAGTAGATGATCAAAAAATATTAGTTAAGGGTAGCTTATTAGTGCATATCTTGTAGCTACACATGACAAAAGTTCTGACAATCTCAACAAATGAGCTGTAGAATGATAGGTTGATTATCTAATGATTTAACCGAGGGTGCAGAAAGGCCCTGAATACTATAAGGATGAAGTTGATGATAATCAACATGGAATGAAGCATCCAATTCCATGTTAAAGATGCCAAAATTTTGTACAACTATCTTTTGAGTTACCTATGTCTTCTTGAGAATAAGGTGGTTCCCTTCACCTAGAATTAGTGTTTCAAGTACAACAACAACAGTGTGATGAGAAAGTGTTCAGTGATTGCAAACCGTTCACGAAAGTTAAGTGGCACTCTACTAATGCCAAATATTTTTTATATAAGGTAGAAACTTTGGATAGAGCTCTTCCTAAATGAAGATGAAACGAAAGGATGACCAAATGAATTTGAGGGAAGTGAATGATATATCTCCTTCTAAAGGATGCTCAAAAAAGGTGTTGTTGCTAGATAACACCCTCAAGTGATTGGTGCTATCCTTAACCCAACTGTACAAGAAGCCAACTTCTCAACCATGTAAGGAAGTCAAGAAGGAACCTATCAAGGTGAGTGAGCTAAGGATGCCAAAATACTTTTGATAAAAGCATACAAACAACTCACCAAGGTAGGAATATAACCCGTAAGAGTGCTCACCATTGGAAAAACTCCCTTAAGAAGTTCCAAGTCAAAACCTGCAAGCAACCTTCAGATTCATCTAGCAAAGTTCCATTTGCATCTTCACTACTAAAATAGCTTCCACTAATAACATCAAAGAGAAGGATTGCTCTTAAAAAAAAAAAAAAGAACAAAAACTAGCATAGGTGTCTGTCATCAATAGGCATGGCCCACCCATAGTAGACTTAGCTCATCTAGGAAGCAAAAGTATAGGAAAATGAAAGTGGTCATCTATTAGGCTCCAAAACATGATGAGAGGCATTGAAGCTTGATACCATCCCATACGAGGTCTCAAATGGACTAGGTCCTATCATGTGATAAAGTCTTAAATGCCAAATTCTAAACTATCATCTTCACTAAGCTTAAGCACATTAAAACAATAATAGAGAGAGAGTTTGGAACCACCAAATCACATTTCCCTAAGTGAAGGAGGCCCTATTATGAGAGATGTCAAAGTTATGCAACTTGAGCTTAAGGAAGGGACCAAAGCTATAGTTAAAAAGCAAATAGAAATATAATTAAGAGACAACTATGATCGTTCAAAAATAAATGTCAATGCTTTGTTGACAAGAAAAGAAGTTGAAGTGTATATGCCTAGCTTAGATGCAATGGTAGCCTGCATTGTTAATTAGTGAATAAAGGAGTCAACCCAGTTTGACAAGCCCAACGATGATTCTAACCTAAACTACTCCCTTTGATCCAAGCTAGAGTCAGTAAGCTTACCAAAGTTAGGTTCACTAAGGTTGTCTAATGTCCAACATATATGTTAGCATTGTCTGAGTAAAAAAGAAGAATGAGCATATTCAGGTCTATATCAATTTCAAAGATCTAAATGGGGCAAGCCCTAAGGATGATTTCCTTATGCCTACAACTGAGTTCATAAGTGACACCATCACCAAACATGGCACACTCTTATTCATAGATGAGTCATCTAGATACACCCAGATATGCATGACGATAGAAGACAAAGAGTTGGTGGCCTTCTACATTCCCCATGATACATACTACTACAAAATGTTGCTAATAGCCATGAAAAATGCATGTGTTGTGTAGAGCTAGAAAGTTTGTTCGATGATATGTAGCATGAAAGCATAAAGTTTAACATGGATAATTTATAGTGAAGTTGAGGAAAATGGCAAACCACCAACATGATTGGATAAAGGTTTTTGAATAGTTGATAAGATAGCAATTGGAAATAAATTTCTTAAAGTGTGCATGTAGAGATGTATTTGAAAAGTTTTGGGGTTCATTGTTCGACATCAAAGCATTGAGTTATAGCAAACAAAGATTAATGCCATCATGAAGGTGCTAGAGCATTGAAATATACATGAACTAAAAGGTTTGTATGAAAGCTAGCATGCATCTGAAGATTCATCTCGAACCTAGCCATGCATAGCTATTGAATCAACCTACAGAGAGGCATCCCTTTTGGAATGGTATAAGTCTCATAGGAAGGCATTTGAAAACACAAAGTTGTTCCTAATAAAACCCTTAGTGTTAGTTGCATTAGCACTTGGCTATCTATTGATCATGTATATCGCTATGCATGAATACTCAGTAGGAGTAGTAGGAGCCCTGACACAAGAAAATAAAGACATGTAAGAGAATGCCTTGTACTATTTATGCAAACTGACGACACCTAAGGAACTAAAGTCTCACTAATTGAGAAGATATGCTAGGCACTTATCTTTGCCATCTAGAAGTTGAAACAGTATTTTAAGTTCACTCTGTTTGACTAGTATTAAAAACTAGTTCATTGAGGTATTCCTTAAAGACTAGCTCTCTCAGAAAGGATCTCATGGTGGTACATTTAGTTTTTAAGTAATTTAAAATCCTGCATGTCCCCTTAAAGGTAAAGAAAGGCTAACTTCTTAATAAATTACCTTATCCCAACTGAATGGGACCTCCTAATCATTTACCTAGTGTGGAGGCCCTAGTGATTGAACTCACACCTCTTTAAAAGATGTACGTAGACAACGCCACTCCAAAAGAAAAAGCTCATGCTAGAGTGGTGTTCCTTACATCTATTGTTGAAGTGTTACCCCACTCATTGACACTACCAATGAAGTGCTCCAATGACATTGATAAGCACCAAGCCATGATCATTACACTTGAGATGGCCATTGTTATCAAGTACGTAGAAAGTATATGAAGATTCCAAATTGCTGATTAGTTAACTGCTGAGGGCATATGATGTTGAGAAGCACCTACCATAACTATGCCAACTAGCTTGTAGAATGGCTTGGACATTTAACCATTAAGCACATGCTTGGGAAGGTAAACAAGTAAGAAGATGCATTGATAAATCTTACCTCCACTTTAGCCCTACCTTAAGTTGAAGAACACATACCTATATGCAAAAGATGGTCACTGCTACCAATTTTCAAGGATAAAGATGGTGATGAAGATGAAAGAAACATAATTAAAGTTATTGAAATTGAGAAGGAAGATTAGCGTCTTTGTTAATCACTTAAAGTGCAAGAAATTGCCAGGCGATCCGTGTAAGGTTGACATCTAACATCGACTAGCTTCCTTTATCTAATACAAAAGGCATTCTTTAAGATTTTTCAATTGATGGAGTATTTCAACATTGCCTAGGAGATGATGATGCCATGCAAGCTATGGAGAATGCTTATTTTGAGATTTGTGGCACTCATTAGTCCAAACTAAAGCATGATTTCCAACCAAAGAGAGTGAATTACTATTAGCTAACAAGGGTTAAGGATTGCATGTACTGTATGGATTTCACACAAAGGTGCCAAGCTTGTTAGTTTTATGACAAATTCATCCACCAACCACCTAAGCCATTGCACCCTACTATTACTTTGTGGCTCTTTGATACTTGGCAATTAGATGTTGTCAGATCCATGAAAAAGTTTATAGTTGGGCACTTGTTCATCTTGGTTGTCATTGACTACGTCTCAAAGTATGTCAAGGCCTTTCCCATTAAGAAGAAGAAAGAAAACATTGTTCATTTAATCCATGTTAACATCATCTACCATTACAATGTCCACCAATATATCATCACTAACAACAAAATTTCATTTTCCAATAGTTTGATTGATAGGTTTTGCAAGACGTTTAGTTTCAAATGAAGAAAGTTTTCAAAGTACAATGCACTAGCTAATGGTCTTACCTTGGCCTTCAATAAGACGTTGTACAACTAGTATAGAAAGGTAGTCTCAAAGTGGAAGAGGGATTGGTATGAACAATTGAAAAAGCTTTGTGGGCCTACCAAAGCATTTATTAGGACTTCTTCAAAAGCAACTCCTTGTGCCTTGGTGTACAATTTTGACATTGTCCCATTTGAGTAGGAAATTTTGTCTTTGAGAATAGTCATACAAGAGAGACTAGTCCAGGAGGAATAGTCTGACCTGTGTCTTAAAGAATTTGAAGCTTGTAACTAGAAGAGAATGGAGGCAAAGCAAAAGTTGGAGTGCTATCAAGGTTGCTTATTAAAAGACTTCAATGAAAAAGTTGAGACTCCTTTCCAAGTTGGAGACTAGGTGCTCACAACAAGGAAAACCATCATCACCATACACCACATTGGAAACAAATTTACATTAAAGTGGGTTGGACCTTACAAAATCGAGCTTGTGAATGAATAAAGATAGATTGCAGATTAAACCCATCATTGGAAGGTTCTTGAGGAGGTACTATGGTTAAAAAACCTCAAATAATAAAAAAACAAAAATTGAAGACCTAGAGAACCAAAAAAAAAAAAAAAAAAAAAGAAAACTCTTTAACAAGAGTATAGATTCTTATATTCAAACTTAATGACACCACAACATGAGTATAGATTGTCAAACCAAAATCAATGTCTATGATCCCAAACAGGAGTATAAATGTCCAATTAAATCAAAATAAATTGTTCAATAACATGAGCATAAATTGTTAAGTCAAGTTTGAAGTTACATTGTCCTTAGCATTAGTCTAACCCATTAAGCCAAAGTTAAAAACCAAATACTCCTTAACAAGGGTATGAATTGTCAATTAAAATACAAAATCAATTTCTCCTTTACATAAGAATCTAGAATACAATCTGTGAAGGCCTAACCCTTAGTAAAATTTCAAGTATTTAAATTATGTGATGAGTTGATCCTTTTACAAGGTATGCGAAATCATAGGTATTTTCTAAGTTCAGTTGAGCAAATTTATGATGGGTTATATTATCATTCATTATAAAAAGGTGGGAATTGTGGCGGTGGAATGCCAAATAAACAAATGAAATCAATTGGTTGTGCAATGAAAGAAAGAAGGAGAACATTTTATTAACTCAAATACCTTCCATGATTATAATGCCAGTAGCATGGAAAGTAAAAATAAATCCTAAACAAATCTAAGCAAGAGGATCCAAGTTATCTAATTCTCATCTAAAAACCTTTAGGACTTACTTGAAGTCACTAGATTTGGACTACCCCAACAACTAATAGGGAAATTTTTTTTTAGGGTAGCAACATTATTCAAGATCTCATCAATCTTGCACTTAATATTTTGAATAAACTAGTTTTGTTGAACTTAAGATCTAGATAAATTCTCCTATTACTCCTTTAGGGTGGCAAGCTACTTCTCAATGCACTCTAACTCTGCTTTGGTGTGTTAAACTTGCTCAACATCTATTCTCTTTCTAATTTAAGCTCCCCAAAGATGATTCTTCATCATCACTTAGTCATTAGGCAAGGACTTCCTAAGTAGGCTCCTTAGCCATGGCCTTGCTAAAGAATACCTTAAGCAATCATTCCATGCTTGAGATATCAAAGTGGTTGAAGTTGGCCTCCATGGACTCCTTGTTAGCTCCATCTTAAAGTTGTCTCTATAGATTCCTCATTAATTCTATGTTGAAGTTGCCTTCTTGGACTACTTGTAGACATCATACTGAAGTTGCCTCCAAAGACTTGTCATTAGCTCTATCTTAAAGTTACCTCTATGTACTCTTTGTTAGCTCCATGTTGAAGTTGACTACATGGACTTCTTGTTAGCCCCACCTTCAACTTGGCTCCATCGACTCCTCTTCATCTCCATACAAAAGTTGCCTCTGTGCACTTCTTGTTAGATCTATACAAATATGTCATCTTCTAAGGCTTTTTCTTTAGCATTAGTTGGGCAAATCAAAGTAGATATCCCATGCACATTGCCATTCACTGGGCCACTTCCAAGTAAGATTAGAATGACTAGATGTACATCGAAATCAGGGTCTTCTTGTTGGGAGTAAAGGTGGCCTTTTCACCAAAGATAGTTAGGGTGTCAACAGATACTTTGGTGGTGGTGCCAGAAGAAGGAAGCAGGCAAAACATACAAGCAATACTGGATTGCTATTGAACAACACAACAAGTTGGTGGCAGTGCTACGCTCCATCAAAGCGATTCGATTAACTTAACTGGATAGGGCATGAGAATGCACCAGAGCTTTGATATTTTCTTCTAGGAAGGTACTTTGAGTTGGGAATTTTTTATTGAAAGAATCTTAGTGTGGATAGAAGAATTACACAATAAATGCAAGACAAAAATTACAATAACCAAATGTTCACTTACAACACTTTATACAAAATACAACAATACAATATAAATTGCAATAAACTTATCTCACCTTTCTCCTAAGGAGTTTATTCAAAATACAATAATAAAATATGAATTATAATAAACTTCTCTCACCTTTCTCATGAATTACAACACAAATTTTCTCCAAACGCTATTGAAGGATCATTTCAACACAGGAACTCATATATTTTACTTCAACACTCACTTGGAGAATCCCAGTCAAGCTCCACACCTTTTCACTCTCAATTCTCTTTCTATGTTAGTGGTCACAAATGACCAAGCCTCTTATTTGTAGCAATTATATGTAGATATGAGTGGCAGAGGTTAATTTAATCTATCGTCAGGATTATTTGTTACAAACCTCCACCTACCGTGTTCGTTACCTACTCTTTGAAACTTGATAACATTGTGAATGAGGTTTATTCATCTACCACTTTTTGGTAAATGAAAATGGGCTTGAATATCAAATCAGTTACAATAATATTCTCCAAATATGTGGTACTTTCCAAAAATATATTTGATTACATTTAAAGGAGAAACTATTTCTTTAGTGATCATCACGTGGATAGTTGGATCAAACCTTACTTTCTTCATCTTTGGTGGCAATTCCTTGATTATGTAACTTTTATTTACTTTAACTTTTGTGGTATAATGTGTATTTATTTTGTACACTTTTTCTAACACTAGTTTTCCTTTCGAAGCTTCCAAACATCGTTGGAGAAGTGACAAGAGAACCCCGTGTCATCAAACTTTTTAGTGGAAAAAACGTTCACCCTTAAGTTAGGAACATGCTTCAAATGTTTCACCTCCAAATTGTAGCCTAAAGTTGTTGTTATTGTAATTTCTCCTATTACTTGAACTTTTCAAGTTCTATTTTATCCAATTTCAACTTACCCACTATTGATTACCGTATTCTTTGAAAATAGTTTGTTTTATAGAATTGCGTCGTATAATGCCTTAGACTCCACTACCAAATAGCAATCTTATGTTAACAGATCTACCGATTCATCTCACACAATGATAATATCATCCTCAAATGCTGCGGCTATAGTTACTCTTTCACTAGAATCTTTCTTCTTCTAGTTTTCTTTCTCCTCAGTTGATTCACTTTTTAGTGCTTGGCACTTACTTTTGATATTCCATTTCCTATGATAGTCGAAACATTCAACATCCTTCTAATTGATCAATCTTTGTCTCAAGTGGCCTCCCCAAAACTTAGGTCCTTGGATGAGACTTCTCCCCTCAACTCTTGTTTCTTTGATATTGGGGCTTGTGACTCAAATTACAACTCAATGTATTGCCCTAGTTCTTTTCTTCTTGTCTCCTTAATTAGTAGAGCTTCTTTAGACATTTCAAAGGTTAGTTCCCAATTATTTAGAACAAACTTAGGAATAACAAAGCTTGAGCCATGCCAACTAAATTTAGTTTTAACGTAGTACAATCATTTATCAACCTTTTAAACTCATGTAGATGTTCATCTATACTTGACCCTTCCTTATATTAGAGACGGGTAAGGCTTTGTTCAGATAATATTTCCTTTCATGCATGGTCTCCAACTACTTCAAAGTACATTGACATCTATTTTTTTACACACATGATTGAAGATACTTTGGTCAACCCACATGTAGATTAGATCTACAGCCTTTAAGTGTTTCTTCTCCTACTTAACCTCTGATTTACCTATAGGTTTAGCTTGATCACCCCATAAGGTTAGGTGACTATCTATATAAGATTTCCAAATTGCATAACTAGTGGGAGTTAATTTAATCATTTTGCCAACAGTCATCCATCTAGATTGATGTACAAATCTATTAGAACCATGACTCTAATATCATTTGTTGGAGTTGTGAATGAGTCCAACTGCTAGCTATAATTAGACCCATTGGGCTTAGTGGAGGATCCAACCAAACAAAGAGTATCATTTATAGACAATATCTATTATGCTTAAAGCACAACCCAATCTAACTTGGGAGGACTATCTTGTGTGTCAGCGTGTGTGTGTGTGTGTTTGTATATATATATGTATGTATGTATGTATATATGTTTGTATAAGTGAGTTTAATACTATATTTTAAGCTAAAGTCTCAAGAAGAATACCCATAAAGTATGTGGATGAACCTAATTAACAAAGTTGTCCAAATTTATGGAATAGGTGTGGAGGTAAGTGATGATTAATTTCTAACCATTAGATTAAATTGATCTTAATATCAGCCGTTCATTTCTAAAAGAAATTAGTATAAATAAGGAGCTTAGTCCATTTGCTTAAACCAAGCTAACAGTGAAATTCTCAGCATTTTATAGGTTGTGAGTTCCAAAAACATGTAAAGTTCCTTCTAAGAATATTCCAAGAGAGTGAGAGTTCCTCCTAAGAAGCCTTCCAATATAATTCATTTGCAAATATATATTTGTTTGAATATAATCAAATTGTAATAAATTGTACGTTCTTATTTTATCCTCACACCAAGTGCTTAAATTTGTCTTAGAAATTTCTAACAATTGTTAAGGTTGCAAGATGGCCCACCTACAAGTTTTGATTGAACCTATTAGGCCTAATGATTGAGTCTTAACTAAATGAAAGCATCGACCATAACCAATACCCTTTGGGTGTAGGATGCAGACTTACCAAATTGGGGAGGACCATCCATGGCCTTTTGTATGAGATTGTAAGTGGACTTAGCATTATATATCAACTTAAAACCTTAAGGCTCTTTTGTGAGCCTTTCATGGATTTGTGTCTTGTATGGGTTCATCTAAGTACTGTCATCACCTTATCTCGAGCTAAACCATTGCTTCTAACACCACTTGTAAAGGTTTCGAGTAAGCTTAACTACTAATTAACTATGTTGGGCTAAATGGTGTGGTCTAAGCAAATTAAGAGTATCATTCATTGATAATATTTTCCGGTCTTAGCACGAAGTCCAACCAAATTTGGAAAACTATCCATGAGCCTATGTGTGAGCATATATGTAAGTGAGTTTAACACCACACATTTACCTAAAACTATAAAGCTATAGGTTACAGGCCATCCATCCACTTATATACAAGATAACTTTCTTTTCTTACTTAAAATTTGGGACAATTATTTTTTAAACTCATACATGCCTTCATAGCAATCTCCCTTATAAGTGCAAGTTTCCTTGAAATTGGTCCATTGATCTCCCTTCATTCCCACATTAGTCTTGTTCTTTTTTTTCATGAGCATAAAGGCTTCATTCTCTTTGGGCCTTACCTGTTTCTTCTTAGGCTCATTCATGTAAGATTTAATGACTCACTTGTTTCATGTGAGCTAATTCTTTTGTGGGCTTGCCTTTGTTGGACTTCCCCCTAATTTGATAGTTTCATTAAAAGTACTTCTATTCGTGTCTATCAAACCTTGAAGGGCCTTTTACAAGAATTGGGCCTTCCATGGGATTTTAAGTCTTGCATAGGATCGAAACATTTCCAATCACTTTTGTGGGCCTTCTATAGATTTGGGCCTTTCAATGGTTCATCCAAGCACTGTTATCATCTCGCCCTAAACTAAAATATCGACTCTAATACTATTTGTTAGGAATTTTAAGGACAACTTTAAGTACTTTGTGTAGGAATAAGAACACATAATTTATAACTATATTTTACTATATCAAAATAAACATGTACTTACAATTCAATTTTGTTACAAAGCTTTTCAAGATGAACTCAATCTTTTCGAATTCTCTCCGAATAAAATTTACACCCTTTCTGAACTTAGAAGCTTCGAAACTTATTTAGAATTTGATTTCTTACTAGGTTTAAGCAAAGACCAAGCCACTTATTTATACTAATTTTTTATAGAAATGAATATTTGAGATCAATTTAACCCAACTGTCAAAGTAAATCATCGCCTATCTCCCTCTCCCCCTACATTGTTAACCAAATTCAGTCATCTATCAGCTTCACGTAAATTGAACATGAGCTTCAAAATAAGCTTGGACTTCTTAAAGTAGGCCTTGACAATATAATTCCAATTGGGTTATAACATAACAATTCTTCCCTTGTAGCTCATTTGGTGTCTAGTAATTTCCTTGCAAATCTTAGTCACTCTTGTGGTTGTGTTTTAGTCATCATGTTTGTTCCATTGTCACCCATCTGGATTTTCTCCAATATTGCTACTTTTGCTTTCAATGTTTGCTAAATCTAGTGATATCACACATCTATGTATTTATACCTTGAATGAAATGTGGAATTCTTACTTAGATGGATGGCATTTGGTGACCACAATAAAGTAAATAATCTTCTTGATTCCATGTAATTCTTGAAGGACCACCTTTATCCAAAGTATTTCCTTACGTGCTTTAACGACTACTGTATACTCTACCTCTATGCTTGAAAGTGCAATGCACTTTTGATGCTAACTCTAAAAGAAATTGCAACTCCTATAAATGTCATTAGGTACCCAAAAGTTGATTTTCTTGAAGCAACATCATTGGCCATGTCCGCATTAGAGTTTCCTTCAGGTATAAACTTGTTTCTTCCATGACTATCGTACAAGCTAAGTTTTGATATTCCTTTCAAATATCTTAGAATTCGCTAGACTATAATCCAATGCTCTCTTGTAGTTATTGACTAACTTGACCAATTGTACGCAATATCAAGCCGAGTACATACCATAGTAAAGATTAAACAACCAACAAATGAAGTATGGGGAACTTAA
This sequence comes from Avicennia marina, assembly GCA_019155195.1. Taxonomy (NCBI): domain Eukaryota; kingdom Viridiplantae; phylum Streptophyta; class Magnoliopsida; order Lamiales; family Acanthaceae; genus Avicennia; species Avicennia marina. The sequence continues at coordinate 7,096,307 of CM032781.1, read as the reverse complement.
CTCATATACATCTTATCTTCATCATTACTTGGGCATTTTGTGGCGTGAGCTTGAAGTGTCATTCAAAGGGAGTTAAGATTGACTTTGCTTTGTTTATACCAAAAATTTCAACAATCTTTTTCATTACTTTTCTTGTGATAGCCATAATTTTTCATTTGGTTATGGTTATCTTAAAGAATATGCATATCAAGAATTTTGCTTGTAGGTCATAAGTACTTAATGTCAAAGGATTTATTCTATCCTTTCTTTAACTTGATAATTTTCTTTATGTCTTGGACAACATTCAACATATCATCAACATATAAAAGTAAAATAATTAATTCATCTTCAAAATGATTAATGTATATGGAATGATCAACATTAGTCTTTGTAAAACCATGTTCAATCATGAACAATTCTAACTTTTATGCCATCGTCCCAACAATTGTTTAAGTCTGTAAAAACATTTCTTCAATTGATAGACCAAGTTTTCTTTGCTTTTTTGGTTGAATCCCTGTAGTTGTTGCATAAAAATCTCTTCTACAATATCTCCGTTTAAGAATGCTAATTTGATATTCAGTTATTCTATTTCTAAGTCTAGACTTGTAGCTAGACTAAGACCAACTTGAATGGATGCCATTATACTAGTGGGGAAGATATTTGTTCAAAGTTAATACCTTATTTTTATTCAAAGCCTTTAAAAACTCATCTAGCATTATACGTTGGTTGTAGGCTATCTTTAATTGCCTTTAGCTTGAACACCTAATTGTTCTTAAAGGCTTTTCCTCAAGGGTAGCTCAAACAACTAATGTATGTGGTTGTCAGGTATTAACTTCACTTTTTCTTCCATAGCATTCCACAACTCTTTGCTATCTTTATGATTGATAGCTTCTTCAAATATCTCTGACTCTCCTTCCTCATTCAAGATCAAGTACTTGTTTAGATTGTATTTTGTGGAAGGTCCCCTTTCTCTTTCAAATCTTGTAAGTGGTTAAGTGGTTGGCACGATTTCTTCTTCTTATTGTTCTTCCTTTGGATCTTGTTCTTAAGTTTCAACATTTGGTGAATTGAAGGATCTTTCAATGAGATCTTAAGGCCAAACTTTGAATTGTCACTTTTGTCATTAAGGCTCCGATTACACTACCTTAAACTAAATTTAGATGATGAAGTCCAAGCCTTATTGCTATTTAGATCATTATTAGATAGTTAAAAGACTATTTGTTTCAATAACAAATTCAGCTCTCAATGGAGTTTTGACCCTTAAGATGGCCAAGAAAGTCTTACTGAATGAGGAGATGAAGAGGAAGGAGTTATGGTAATATGTTGATTCGCATGCCTTAGTATTTGAGAAATAAGAGTTAAGGGGAGAATTCTGAACTAAGGGTCTATGCATTGAAAATGTTGCTAGACTGGCAAATTGATTAATCAGAGGGAAGTTGAATGCTTCCACTATCATATGAAAGAACACCTTAGAAGTGGATGTTAGAGTGTTGCAAAGAGAGCTTGCAAAAGAGAAAAAAGATTGGAAGAAGTAAGATTCCAGTAAAGGAGAAATAGCATCCGCGACATTCGAAGACAATGTAATAATTATGCAAGATGAGTCAACAAATAAGTCAACATAAGATTGTAGTTAGATGGTTAACACTAGGGTATCTTACCACATGACTTTACACAAAGAACTATTTTTAAAGTACATGTCATTAATACTGGGCATGTTCAAACGAGAGAGAATATAACTAGCAAAGTTCATCGTGTTGGAAAAATTACACTAACAACAACTTTCACCTTCATGATGAAAATAAAAAATGTTAGAGCATGTGCCAAACTTATGGATGAACATATTATCCACTAGAAAGTTTGATGAAAAGGGGTTCTCTAGTCATTTCTTCCATGGTGTCTAGAAAGTAGTAAAAGGAAATCTAGTGGCGGTGAAAGGAAGCAAAGTGAATGCCCATCACATTACTAAAGTAAGAGTCAACAAGAGCAAGTAGCATGTGAAAGTACCACCTAGGTTAAAGAAAGTATGATTTGGTCCAATTCGGCATGTGTTGCTCACTGGAGAAAGAAATAAGCCAATATTTATTAAAGAAAAGTCATATCCTCTAAATATTCGTCAAGGGGAGATTGTTGTAAAAGTGCCTCACAATTGGTGAGCATTCTTACAAACCATTAGATGTCCAAGCCCACTTAAAAGCTTAAGCCCATTTCATTGAAGTTGGTAGTAAGTGAACTAGGTTAACAAACTTGTCTAAATTCATATAGTAGGTGAGGGGTAGGTGGAGGTTGTTGACAATCAACTCCAATGATTAGATTGAATTGATCTCAAGCATTCATTCTTGAAAAGACAATAAATATGGGCTTTGGTCATTTGCCATAATCAAACTTGAAAAGAAGATTGTAAGTGATATTAAGAGCCTAAACAAGTTGTATAGAGTAAAAGAGATTGTGTGAGTTCATCGAGAGAGATTCTAGATAAAGTGTGTGAGAATTGATTATCATCCAAGTGACCCTGGAAGCAATTTAATTTCTCTAGTTATCCCAAGAAGTCATAATCCCCCTAAGAAAGGAGAAAGAATTTTATTGTAATTTATATATTATTGTTTTTTGTATAAAGTGTTATAAGTGAAAGCTTGATTATTGTAATTTTTGTTTTTTATTTGTTATAGAATCCTTCCATCTACACTATGTACTAAGATCTTGTAGTTATAATTTCTAATAAGTGGTATTAGAGCTGATGATTTGATTTGAGATGAGTATGAAGAAGGTGCTCTGTTCATCTGATAAAAGACCTAAATCCCATGTAAGGCTAATGGTTTTTGATGGGCATGAAATAGTGGTTGGTTGATCATATGAAAGGCCAAAATCCCATTGTAGAGTTATAGAATTGATTGGTAGAATTTGGAGAGCTTTAGGTGAGATAATAAGATACGCTAAGGGCTAATAAGACAAGGCCTAATATAAATAGATAAATAATGATCAAGGTGGAGCAAAAACAGAAAAAAGGTACACTGCAAAGGCGAATGCATACTTAAAGGGGGAGAGTGTTGAGTCCAAGCATGAGTTGAAATACAACATTGTTCAACATTGGAAAAAAATATGGCAAAGTTGAGTAATTGATAAATAGGAATGACCCAATAAACCCACAACCTTAAAGTTTTGGGTTAATAAATGATTAAAACCCGTTATATACATACTTATGTGCAAGTCCATGGATAATCCTTTTCAATTTGATTGAGCTCCACTCTAGATTTAATAAGAGTTATCCATGGATTATTCATCTTATTTTGTTGGGCTTCACCACAAGACCTAATAGGTCTAATTAGAGCTTGAAGTTGGTCTGCATGCAACATGATCAAAGGGTACTATAGGATCAACCATGCACTTTTTTATTCCCATCAATTTCACAACTCTAATACCAGTAGTTAGGAATTTTTTAACGACAAGTTCTAAGTACTTTGTGTGGATGAAAGAATTACACAGTAAATACAAGAAAAATTACAATAACCAAGTTTTCACATATAACACTATAAACAAAATACAACAATATAATATAAATTAAAATAAAAAATCAGTCAACTCTACTGGATTACAACATAAGTTAGCAGTAAACTCCATTGGAGAATAACCTCAATACACAAACTCAAATATTTTCTCCAAGACCCACTTGGAAGATTATCATTCAAACTTACTCATTTTTTCACTCTCAATTATCTTTCTATGTTTGGTTGTGGCAAATGATCAAGTCTCCTTTGTATAGGAATTCAATATAAAAGTTAATGGTAGAGATTAATTTAATCAAACTGTAGGGATTATTTTTCTCCAATCTCCACCTACCTCTTTACCCATTCCTTGAACTTGGACAACTTTGTGAACAAGGTTCATTTAGCTACCACGTATAAGTAAAGTCAGTGGGATTATGAGCTGTAAAATGGGCTACAATAATATTCTCTAAATTGATGAACAATTCCAATAGTACGATGATGTTACGTTTCCTCTTCTAGCAGCAATATGTTAGACGAAGAAAAGGAAACTTTTAGAAGGTGTTGAGGCATGGAAAGTAATCGAAGTGCAAGTTGGCAACGGATGGAAGGCTTTTAATCAAAAAAATAATCAGATATGGAACGAAGCAACTTACTTGCAGGCTACGGTAATTTCTATAACAACAGTCTTATTCTTTTGGCAAGTCGAATCCTTGAATTTCCATGTGAGAGAAAGAAGAGAAAATCCACAGAGAAGGAAACTTGCCTCAAACATAATTGTTCCCGCAGAGCTATGATTATGTTTAAAGAAATGAAAAGGGGAAGTGGGGCACAAAACCTTCTATTGGTTACCAGGGATGCAAGTAAAGGAAGGAAATCATTTGCTAAGCAAGTTCCATGGGTTGGGTAGTGCTAGGCTGAGGAAATGTTTTTGAAATTGGATAGGTGATCAAACCTGTGAATTAATTGGGTTATTGTTAGCCCAATTTAAAAGAATCAGTTATTGTAAATTATATAATTTTATATGTACATATATATTAATATTGAATTAAGTTTACAAAATAAATTCAATTTAGTTATGAAAAATGTACAATTTTAGATTTATTGTTTGAAAATTTAATAATTTAATAAGAATAAAAAATATTATGCAAATTGAAAAGGAAATTATATTAAGTTCAAACCAAAATCATAAGCCTAAAAATGTAAAAAATACCTCAATCAATATGAATTTTTTATTTTAAGAAAAATATTTTAATTCTTAATTAGAATAATATGTTTTTAAGAAAATTAAATTAAAAAAGTCAAAATAAATAAATAATGAAAATTACATAATCTAATCAATATTTAAGTGTTAAATTGCTTGAAATAAAAAACAAAAATATAATTCATTTATTTTTTTATCAAAAAATTGTTCAAATTCTTTTTGTATTTTGACTCACAATTGGTCAAAATTGGTTTTTGACCAGTTTTAGCTGTTTTTACTAGTTTTGGGCAATTTGACTAGTTTGACAAGTTTGTAACTAGTTCACACTAGTTCTTGATTCCATTTATTTTTATGTAAATTGAAAAATCGGACAATTTCCAAGTTAACTAGTCAAGCCAACCAGTCTGGTCAGAAATTTAAATCTTTGGGCTTCTATAAAAAACTAATGAAAGTACCCTAATTAATGTTAGATATTACATTATCATTAAACATTTTTTTTATTCAACACAGAATTTTTTTTCCACAATATCATCAATTAGGTTTATATTAATTTTGTCTCGACGTTTAGGGTTCATCTTGATGTTTCTCCAAATTTAATGTTTGATTCATGATAGTCGTGTTCAACCCTCAAATCAATGCTTTTATTGTGGAGAAACTAGTTTCAAGCAAGAAGAAATTAACAAGTTCTTCTAAAAGTAGTTGAATCCTCCAAATGATGGATGCATCTTGAATAATTTTTCTTGATTCCATACAGAACATTTTTCCATAATATCATCAATCAGGTGAATTTTATTTTACCATGAAAAGGACATCCAACGGGATGTGAAAAGGTGGGGAACTCAATGTTGTACATTGTCACGTGCTTAGCATTAGATGTTATATTATCATTGATCAGGAACAACATTGAAAAATGGCTTCCAAAAGTGATGGATGCATCTGGTGCAGATAAAAGCAGATTCCTCATAATTGGTATGAAAGATTGTTGCCACATATGTTACGACATGGTTACCACCGAGGAGGGCAGTTAGTACTTTATTGGTTAATCAAGTGAAGAAAGATGATAATGTGGAACAATTCTATATAAATGATATTGTTTTTGGTTCTACATTATCTAACTTTGTTAATCATGAATTTATCTTGTATATGTGGAATGAGTTCAAAATGAATATGGTGGGTCAACCCACATATTTCTTGGAACTAAAGTTAAATAAGACAAAGTTTGAATACTTAATTTGCAAACCAAGTATGTAAGGAACCTTGTGAAGAAATTTGGACTTGATAACAAGGGGCACGTTAGAACACCAATTTCAACAAAAGAGAAGATGACCAGAGATGATAATGAAAAGATTGTTAATCACACTTTGCATTAATGTTTAATTGGAGGATTTTAATATTTAACTACAAGCAAGTTAGATTGTGCTTTAGCGTTGGAACATGAGCAAGATATCAACTTGTCTCAATGGAGTCTCACTTTATTGTTAAGAAAAGGATAATCAGATATGTTAGCAGAACGACAGATCATGGACTTTAGTATTTCAAATTTAGTAAAATGGATTCGGTCGGATGCTAAGATGTTGATTGGGCAAACAATGTAGATGAAAGGTAAAACACAACTAGCAATTGTTTCTTCAATTTGGGGTACGGGTATAGCAAAAAGCAAATTATATCTTGTTATCCATAGTTAGAGTAGAATATGCTGTTGCTAGATTACTACGATTGAATCAAATGATGTTGGATTATGACATGCAATAGAAGCATCTTAAACTTTTATGAGATAATTAAATTGTTGTTAATATTTCTAAATTTTTAAATTGAACTCTTCAATGAAGCATATCAATATTAGATACCAGTCTATTCAAGAACATGCCGAGTTGTTAAGAATCATAGAATAGATAAGAAGGTCGTGAATATTTTCAAAAAGACATTCGGTGAGAAATTAAGAGGTGGTTTATGTCTTTGCTTGCTTAATTGAATTAATTTCCTACTATCATATTTTTTCATATAATTTTTTTCAAAAAAAATAGAAAAATACAAAAAAAGAAGAGGGAAAATAGCAATAAAAAAGGAGGGAAATCAAAATTCCAAACAACGTCACTTAGAGGGGGAAACCGTTCAACTTTCAACTACTTTATTTAGGAGATATTATCCCTTTTAAATCTCAATTTCCTTATTTTTTGAGGTGATTAGGGTGTTCATCCTAAACATTTTTCAAGATTTTCAAGATTTATTGAGAGATTTTGTTGCAATAAAATATTTTATTCATGATTATTGCTATATTTATGTGAAATATCTTGTTCAATTTAATTTTTTGTCCAAAAAATCAAACTAACTTAAATTAATATTTTATTTATTATTAGAAATTCAATTTTACCAATTATTAAATGAGATATTTAATTTTTCAAAATATATAAAAAACCACTTTAAATAATATATAAATTACACTTAAAAACAGAAAATAAAAAAAAAGCATATAAGCACGTTTGCATATGAACACTTGTGGAGCTTTGGCCTAAATATTCATGATTATTTTGTAAATATAGAGTTTTGAAGAAATTTTAATATCACATCATCAAAGATATCCGTGTGCATCAATAGGTAAATATAGGAGCTGTGGAGAATTTTCAGCTTGTCAAATGCGAAATTTTTGGACGTAATCTCTATGCCGAATTGCTTGTTATTGGTGTGTATGCATAGGAACACTAATCTCAAATGTGTAGGCACTCAAAAACATGAATTTTGGATGGATTAAACATGTTGAATGATAGCACATTTGGTTTTGAACGTGCAGTTATGTGTAAAAATATAACGAGTTAATACCAAGTAAATGGATTACTTAAAAATTTTGTACAATTGATTGCAAAAATTATTATTTTCAAGTTTACGGTGATTTTTAAGAGACCTTTTTCTTTTTTGTATTTGTAAAATGTTGTTGTTCTTAGTTGGAATGTGATTTATGCCAATTCAAAATTAGTTTAGTTATGAAAATTTTGGATGTGAACAACAATCTTGAAATGTTTTATATTGAGATCCTACTAAACAAGTCAAATGTGAAAAGTTTTTAAATTATGATACTCATTGGAATGTACACTAATGTTGAGAGATTAGTTTTGACTCTTCCAAACATAGTAAAAGTTTTGGGTAATTCAACAGAGAATAAGCTAACAATTTCAATTGAAGTTAAAAATTGAGATAGTTGACAAATTATATGTGGTCCTTTCAATTGAGGTTAATAATTAAACCCGTATGACCTCTTCAATCAAAATTAAATTGAGTTCAAGTAACCTTCTAATTGGCTGGATTAAAGATTGAAACAACCAATTGTGCTATATTTGACCTTCCTTAGTTAATATTAACGACTAAAGCCCTAATCAGTAGATTTAGCATACAACCATGACCAAACTAACACAATAGAAAATGAGATTGAACTGGAAATTCTTTATTGTTGTAAAATGATTTTTAAATGGTTATAAACTATTTTACTTTATTCACATCCCAAAAAGGTAGGTAAGCCACTTATTAAACGATTAATTGCTCACCAAAGTAGAATCATTCTTTTTGCAGATATTAACACTAAAGTTGATTGCACTTAGGGTTGGTGAAAGGCCAAAATAAAGGAATAAGGATTTAGCCATGATATATTTTGTAAATTAAGGATTATTGATGTAATGAACTATTTTCCATTGCATTGAAGTAATTTTGTTTTGTTATGGAAAACTATCTTATGTATAATAGAATTTCTAGTTTATGCTACGATGATTATGTAATGCATAAGATACTCTGAATGATTGGACTTTGGTATCCTTGAGGTAAGTATTTACAGCCATGTTGCATACCATGGTTGGGAGCATGGCACTAGAAGTCATGTTTTGAAAATGAAAAAAAAGGAAGAAAAGTCTTTGAAATTGAACTCGAGCAAAGCTTGCTTCTATTTGTTCTATTTTGAACTTCAGCTCTGATAAAATTTAACAGAAATTGGATTTATTTGTAGCCTTAATTCCACCTAAAAGAATATGTCCATTGGTCAAAACTCCCATTTTTATCTTTGGAGCCCCACACATATATTAAATGACCTTAACCTTACCCCATCAAGCATTACAAACAGGCTATTGTCGACTATGATGCATTACTTTGTAGTTAAATGATCAATGAATTACTACTGAGACCAACGTTAAAGAGCCATTTTGTTGCTCAGATATGAAATTCAAGAGTGGTTTTCTTTTCCAGCAATGTGATCCAATATGCCATTATACTTCACATGTATCAGATGATGACAAACTCTTTTTATTGACCAATAATATACAATAATTAATTATCTAAGATAACTATTATAAGAATAAGCTAACAAAATGGAACCATAACCTCAAAATTTCGAGGGCTTAGCTTTATCATTAGATTACTAATAAATAATGCTCTTGCATAAGAATATTAGTGAAGTTATTTATTAATGGAAGCACCCACCCCCCCCCCCCTCCCTCTCACCAATTCTTTCTTTCTCTGTTCTTTCTGAGTTTATAATTAAGCTTTTGGCGATGGGCTAGTAGTGACTGAATTAACTAAAAACAACGAGATTGTCCACCAAAACAAGTCAGGCATGGAATGCGCACATTCTTTAACTGCATAAAATTAAATCAATGTGGAATTGTGGTCCTCGGCACCATCATAATTCGTTTCCAGAAAGGTTATTTATCTATAAAATAAATAAAAGCAAGTAAAAGAAGATCGAAAAGCAATCTACAAGTCTTGGTGCAGGTCACTATTGTTGATAAATGATCTTGTCACCAGACGAAAAATATCATTTTTGTTTGTCTGTATTCTATATTTTAAAAGTTAGATAATGCTGGTAATGTTTTGTTCACGTTCAAGTTGAAGCCTCAGGACAAAGAATGGCCACGGCTTTGGAATCCGTGGTTCTAGTTTTAAAAATATGGAGAACTAGATTGGACGTTGAACAGTGGTTTTGGTTCCGATTTTGGAGTCAACGACTTTAGTTCTGGTTCCAATTCTTTAATGGTTACAGATCTGATTCTTTAAGATTTTACTTTTATACAATTATATTTTATTAATTATTCTTGTTGGTTTTAATATAAAAATAATGTGATAAAATAGTTAATACTTTTAACAAGCATAGAAAATAAAAAAATGATGAAAAATCAGGTTTTGATTTTATTATTATTTCATAAAGCAAAAAAAATGGTACAAATTTTATAAAATAGATTATATTGTTAATTAACAAACATTTTGAGCTGAAAAAATAAACATAACATCATTTAACTACTTAATATTAATATAAATCAGCATATCATATACATTACATATAAATATATATATATATATATCATTATATTATATATTATATTTAGATTTTTTGGTAGTTTTGGAATCGGAACCAAATCTTCGGTTCGATTCTAATTCCATTCTTTGAGAACTGAAATGTGAACCATTGTGAATGTTTCTTCCACAATTCCAATTCTAAGATAGTTTGGTCAGCCTAGTTTCCGGTTCCAAATGAAACCATGGCCATGCCCATTCAGGACTTTACATTTGATTGTAGTTTTTAGGGTTTCTGTTGCAAAATTTAGTATTCAATATTCAATTATCACTTATATTTAACATTAAATTATAATACACACACATATTTACATTTATATGTATTTTATACTAAATTATCACCCTATATGTTATTTTATCATTCAATTATAAAATAATATATATATATGTGTGTGTGTGTGTGTGTGTGTGTCTGTGTGTCTATATAAAGCATAAGAACAATCAACTTAAACATATATACTTATTACTTTCACACTATCTATAAATTTTCATGTAAAAAATGCATGCTATTTTAAATCCATCAAAAATTGAAAGCTAAGTTTTTGGATGTGAATCAAATTTATATATGTATATATATAAAGAAATATATATATATATATATATAGCAATTTATTTGTTTACACGAAAAATTAATTTTCATTATCTAATTTTAATGAATTCGCGATCAATTGTTAATAATACTGCACACATATAATTTGGCTACGAAAACTACAGCATTGTATTAATTATCATAAAATGGCAGTTGATTCAAACTTTGAGCGTCAAGTGGACATTTACCATTATTTAATGGGACTGAGTTGATGCACTATATGTTCTTCGTGCGGGTCAGTATTTTTGACAAATTGTAAATCATCCATCATAAATCATCATCTTTTGTTTGTCAGCATTCTAAATTTTTACATGGTAACGTTTTTCAGATCTTATTTAAGTTTAGGCTAAAACCTAAAAGTTTTAACCTAATAAGTTCGGATCTTACCTAAGCTATACTATTTTATTATGGCTAAAAGACGACATGCATTTTTTTCAAATATATTCTTATTGAAAAAATATTAAAATTGCATTAAATTATCAAAACGTGGGCAAAATCATAAATTTACAACAATAGCTTCTCTGACTCTTTTTTCCTGATTATAGCTTCTTCTCCACACTTACGTAATTAATTTTCCTTTTTCCCAAATTCCAGCATTTTACTCTTCGTTTCTTGAATTTTCTCTCAACTTATCCACGTTTACAACTTATTTCCTAAATTCTACTGTTTCTACCCTTAGGCACTTCTTCTTTCTTCTTTCAACTTCTTTTTTTTTTTTTTTTTTTATAACTGCCTTTTGGTTTTTCTGAAATTTTAAATTACAAAGTTAAAATTTTTTTGTGCAAGTCCTTGTGGCTAGTATATTTAATTTGAAAGTAATTGATATGTCTATGGGAAATTGTTGGTTATTATAAAAGATATTATCCTTAATTAAAGAAAGATAATCAATATTCCTGAAGCAATCAATGTAACTAATCCAATCAATTTTATTGTAAAAAGAAAAAAGGAAGAAAGCTCAAATAGTGAATCAATCATCGCGTAAAAGCAGTATGTTCCAATTGCGAACATCAGTGGGACAAAATCTTTAATGAAATTGTATTTAATAACATTAAGTTACACGCAAAGGATTGATGGAGTACAATGCTTGCATATAATCTGCAACATTTGTTAATTAACCTAAACATTCACTGACAGATCCAGGAGAGTCCTTTTTTCTTCCATCAGCTCTTTCCAGCCTATTTCCTTCCATTGCCAACTTTTCCAGCAAAAGGCTCTTCTAAAATAGTTGACAGGCCTGGGAAAGTTTATGCAAGAAAAGATAACATTAATTTCTTCATGTGATAGCACTAGTTGTGATTGCAGAAGTATGTCAGTTTACCTGATATATTGCTCTTGTTTTGTACTTGAATTCTCATCAGTTCTGCATCTTTAACGTGCCGTCTAGTGCTGCTACTTTTACAGCTTTCACTTGACTCTGCTGCCTTCTCAGGACGACAATTCAATGCCTTGTGCTGAGCATCTCTGAAGAGCCACGTTGAGTTTATTTGTTTGCTGATCATACGGACAGCATGGTAAGGAAGGTTCACTCGATCGGCAGCCTTAGACTTCACGCAAACATTGATGAATATTATGCAGTCCATCAAGCTCTCTTTAGCCATCCCTTTTATGTCATAGGCCTGTGATCTTGTCCAGAGGCTACTGGCATGAGAATTTGGAGGGCTGGAAAGGCAAAGAGCTCTAGTTGCATCACTGATGGCAGCGTCTGAATCCCTTAGCAGCAAGTGGCAGTGGGCTCTATTGCTGTAGAGGATAATTCTTTCCTTTTTATGCCTTAAAGGGCATACTTCTAAGGCTTCAGTATACTTCAGAAGGGCTTTATCTATCTCTCCCAGCAAAAGTTCATGATTTCCCTGTTGCTTTATTAGCTTAACAATGACCCTTTTTCCTTCAAGTTTCTCTGTTGACATAGCTCGCTCTCTCTGTCTTCGTTCTATCTTCAAAACCCATATTTCTTCTAGTGCGCTTTGTAGACCAACATTCTTGGTTTTTGAGTACTTCTGATGTTTGTAGTGGTCATAGACAAGTGCCCTTGTGATTGCTTCTCCCACGTTTGTCCTGTTTCCGAGACTCCTGAGCTCAATCAGATCAACAAGGTACGAGGTAACAACTTCAATGATGTTATATCTTGTATCTGGATCCTTTAGAAGTAATAGAAGACAATCTATGCCTATATACTGCCAGTCATCCGAAGACCTTGACAGCTTACATAGATTCTCAATAACAAGCATAGATTTTGAAATGTTTTCTCTTCCAACCTTACTGTAACATAGGATTCTCATCAGTCCAACTCCTGCAGGTGAGGCGTGGTTCATCAATCCACCCCACATTCCAGACAAGTCCTTCAGGAATTCTTGTTTGCACATGAGATCTAACGATCTTCCCTTCGCGGCAAAGCAGTTCAAGAGATAGATACTCCAACACTGAAGTTGGCTGGCCCATTCCTCCGCCTTCCGGTTTTCCATCTCCACCCCTCCGGCGCCTCTTGTAAGCAAGTCGGAGTGATACTTCAACCTCTTTCCCCTGCCCTCAACTCCCACAAACACTCTATACACCTCATCTAAACAGGATGATGCCAAGTGCATGGCTAACTTCACCACTTCATCTTCATACACTGCAATGGTCTTAAAGGTCTTTTCGTAGCTTGCAAGGTGCCCAAGGGCTCTGATGGCAACTCTTTGCTCCACCCAACTCATTTTTCCTCTCAAGAGCTCCAATAGTGGCAGTATGACACCTGAGTCTACAGCCCTCACTGCCAAATCAACTTTGTTCATAGTATATGAACCAATAATATGAGCTGCGTAATAGGGAATGTAGATGTTTTGATTTGAAAGAAGCCAATCTCTATCATGGACGGCTTTCTTGATCAAACCTGACAGGCATTCAAAGATACCAAGTAAGGGGAGCTCCTCGTCGTCAGGTTGAGCCATTGCGACGCTCCACAGGCCGCTAACCACCAGAATGAGTTCTTGATCATCAAGAAAAGGAATGCCCTTTAGGTAGTCTTTTATTGTAGCTCTCCTGGTTGATGAATGTGGTTCCTTCATGATGCAAAAGAGACAGCTAGTGTCCGTGCAGTATTGCTCTGACGGCATGTTGTAGAGGCTGCTATTGCTGCAGGTTGGCATTTTCCTCACTTTTCCTCCGGAAGCTTGTATGTCATTTGGGAATATTTACAAAGCAGGGTTTCCTTTTTTTCTATTAGGGTTTGGTGAATGAAAGATTAAAATACGGAAAGTTTAGTAAGTGGATTGGGCAAGTGGAGACCTTAAGCGGCGCATGAGATGACTTTTGTGCAATTTTAGAGATCCAGATAGAGATTAATGTTTCAATGTATTATGCAAGTCATAATCAGATGGGGCTGTAGTAACTGTTTAACCAACATTAAACATTAATAGGTGGTAAAAAGCTGGGACAAAATTATAATTCAGTGCATCACATTTCTGATATCAAGTAGTTGGATACTGCCTAAATTTTCCTTTAACCTGAGCTTTAGGCTTCCTTTTTGGGGATAAATATTGGCTTTAATACGGACACAATATCGATTATTTTTCTTCTTGTATGTTCCTTAAATAGAAACTCTTTTGTCTTAATCGGAAAAGTTTCGTATTAAATACTGCTAACAATGAACAGTAATTACCTGGGCGGAGAACTCGCTAGTGTTCTCGATGACTTGGCTAGGGCATGCACCAATAATAAGATAATAGATTTTCACACATTATTTAACTACAGTATTTGTGGCTCCCTCGTCCAACGATGCCACAATGCTAACACATCAGAGACTATTGATTCTGTTGTTATGCAAACACTATACATACATACATATATATATATATATTTATTTATTTATATTAAGAACACTTGTTGCATTTGAAGTGCAGGTAGAATCCATCAAAAACTAGCGTTGATGAGTTGCAGAAACCAGGTTTATTCTCTTCTCTTGCCAAATGATTTTTCCCAAATTCATGTGAAATATTAGATAACGACAACGTATGAATAGACATACCATAGACTAATCCTTTCCTAGGAAATGCTATTGTACCTCTCTAGAATAAGAATGTCCAGAAATGGCAGAGTACGATGCACGAAAAGCATAATTAAAATTGAAAGGCCATAAGCATAATATCTGAACATTGCCTCTTGTTTAAGTGTGGTTGTGGTCCCTTCTCACTTTAGACTCTCCAACTCAATTTGATTACTGATGTTGGAATTAAATAAGAAAGATCATAGGGCAAAAGAAGTATTTTGTAGAGTATCAAGTACAAGTGGGGATGGTCTCAAGAGTGTACAGCTGCACATAAAAAGCAGATTTACCAATCTGGATCCTCATTAAGAAAGTCATGCTGTAATATCAAATTCCATTCTTAACTTTTCTTTGTAGCGATCGTACATGCATAAGTTTGTCAAGATATGTGGAAAGGCCTTCTCGGCTGGTCCTAAAGGTGCATCTGTTTAGTCACGACACATAAAATATTCTTTCCCATCTGTGACTGTAAACATGCCTTCATAACAAGTTCATGACGATGACCTGAATTCTGGCTTGCTTCAGACAGCTGTGGCTTTAAAATTGAGGTTCCTCCTTTCTTTTTCATTTTTTTTTATATCCTAGGTTTTGAATAAACCCTTCCGAAAATTCTAATCAGATTATGCATCTGTTATCCTGCATAAGAAGCTTTCGGTTATCCCTCCACCGAAGTTGGTGGCTGGTTCCTAGATATCGAAAACAGTGAAAGAAACTCAGTCTGAGGACAGCATCAGTAGAATCAAGCCTACAATCTTTGACTACATCAATGTAACGGATTTGTTGGTTATGGTAACACTGGGATATTTCTATGGCACAGCTTGTCATCTCCATCCTTTACATCATCCAATAGGAAACAAATTGCTTCTCTTTTGCAATTTACAAGTTCACTGAACAAATACTTAAAAGTGTTTGTTGCCAAAAATTCCAAATAAAATCACAGATATCAATCACATATAACAGAACACCAGTTCAAAGGCCATTTGGGGATAAATATAGTAATTGATCAATCAAAAAAATTAATATAATATTAACAACATTTTGATTAGCATCATGGAACTGAAAGATCTAGAAAATATTTGCCGAGAAAGATTTGGAATCTGATGAAGGTGGACTAAAAAAGAACAACATACTATCTGTTGGCAGGAATATAGAATTCCAATTTTTTGACACACGGTGCGTCTTCTAGCCCTGCAACTCTTCACATAGCTTTGATATAAGTCGTGCAGTGTCAAGAACAGACAGTGATGGTCTCAAAAATATGCGGCTGTCCTGCCCCATGCATATAAGCATGTGAAACTGCATAGAAACCATGTGCCTGTACTGATATTCAATAACGATAACATCTATTACTGTAGATTTTTAACTAATTTTTATCACTTAGTAAATTTGTCATGTGAAATCTTGTGTTGCCAAGGGCACTGTAGAGGTTAGCCAGGCATGCTAGGTACTGATAAATGATTTGTACGAATGCTTCAAATTGTACTATGTGTCATCCTAAAATAGATCTAAATTCTCTCACTAAAACAAGTATGAATCTTTCAAATATATAAATGTGTGTGCACGCGCGCACGTATACATATCTTTGTGTGTACAAGTAGATGTAAGAGATATTGATTGTGGATGTAATTTATTCATAATATTTCCTTTTATTAATATAATTAGAATTTTATTCATGCATATAATTCTTGATAAGTGTATGCTTATGTATGTACCCATATATTTGAGTTAATAAGTCTTCTTCACAAGAGTTTTGAGTATGAACACAAAATATCTTAGAGCATGATTATTAGAAAAAGTTTGTAAGTTACAAATCTCAAAAATGACATTAGAGAAAAGGTACAACTTATATACTTTGTATTTGTATAGTGAGTATTATGTCATTTAGTATGAAATATTGAGAGAACATGTGTGTGGATATGTCACTAAAGTAAGTATTCAAGCAATAACTTGAGGAATGACACAGACACATGGAGTTACTCTTTATTGTTAGTATCTTACTTTATGATCCTGTTAAATGCATTTGAGCTTTAGACTTGTGCATATTGTGGTCAATGTATCATTAAGATATTAAAAATTGATCTAGACATGAGATAGGTTTAGGATCCTAATGTGTCATTACCCATGTATGTATGGACGTGTGTGATCAATAAAGAAGTTGTCTCTTTGTAAATAAGCAGGGCATTTGTCCAATGCAATCAGCATTCCATGAAACACAAAAATCCTTAACTGTGTATAATCAAAATAAAGTTTTTGATATACATTAGTCTCATGAGGAATACTAATTTGACAATATGATTGAGTCTATAAGTTTAACTAAATCCATAACTCTCACTAGATTGAGACAAAGTAAAACAAAAAACTTATACTAAATAGTATTCATAATCAAAAGGGTTCACGTGATCATCTCATTTCATATTAGTTAGGCTATTATATGGGCCACAAGGTAGGTGTTACCTATATCCTTTAAGTTATGTTCATTGTCAATTAAGGACAAATCTATGGAGTCACACAAATAAGACCAAAGTAAGGGGAAAAAAAAACGAAATTTTGATGTGGGGACTTGGTCGAAACTTGAGAAATCTCGTGGTGAAATTATTAATAATAATTAGATTGAACCAAGTAGAGTTATTTATTTCGTATTATGTTTATTAATAATCAAATTATTAACTGGAAATAGAATAACCTTTGATTTAATTAATAGAATGTTTAAATTAATAAACATGATGTTAATAGGTTTTAATCATTAATTGGATTAATAATTAAAGATGGAATAGACCTGAATGATTTTAAAGATCCATATAATAACCCATAGTGCCCAGTCCTTGTGCCTTGACTTGATAAATAAAGAAAGAAAAATCTGACCATATTTATGATGTTACGTCTTGGTGATGTAAGTGCCAAGTCAGAGCTAGGGATCGTTAGAGGAACACTCATGTAGGTTGAAGTTCATACGCTCAAGAAATCCTAGAAGAGACTTGTGTGCAAGTTCCAAATAGAATTCGGATGTTTAGGAATACTTTGGAAGTCAGATGAGAGCTCACTGATCCATTATTGTGCAATGCGCAGATTAAAATAATGAAGTTGGAGCAGCCGAATTAACCTAGGACTAAGTTTGATTGATCTCAAGCAAAACTAATTTATCCTCCAAGCTTGGATCAATATTGTGAAATGTTGAGCCTTCTGTCTTAAAGATTAATTGCACATAATCCGAATTGCTTGTGGTTACCTAAGATTGACATTGATGTTGATTGGTGCAAGGGAGATTAATTGCAAAGAGTTGGATTGACATAGTAGGGTAATGGGCTTTCTATAAATACAATTAGGAGAGGATTAAATCGACAAATTAGTCTAAAGGCCACTAGATCAATCTTAAGAAAGCCAAATTGATTGTGCAACTGGTGTGGAGACAAAGATTTTATTATTCTACTAGGATTCTTTTCTATAATTAAAATATGATTTCTAACGTTGTTTCCTATATTGATTAAGTTATTTTTAGCTAACGTTTGTCACTGTAAATAGTTCCTTTGATTTATTTCATATAGAACTTTGGTTATTTCATTAATGAAATTATTCTTTCTTGATTTTCTTTAGAATTTGATAGTTCATTAATTCTTGTGAATCTAACCCCAAATTGAGTTATTCTAAGATGTCCTTAAAAGATTCATGGTGTTGGTTGTGTCCATGTTGTGTTTAAGTTCACTTAATTCTTTGCATTTTGGTCATATACTATGATCCATGAAAACTGGATTTGCATGGCTTTGAACTATGCTTTTATCCATCTTTTCATATGCTTCTATGTATGTGTTAGTTGAGGTCAAAACTGGCTATATCAGATTTGATTTGATAGCTAGTCCAAGTAACAATTTCATTTTCTTGTTCTTCTTTTCTTTTCCATCCTATATCTATAAACTTCAAAACTAAAAAATATATATATTTGATCTTATCATATTTTTCCAGCAATCATGGTTTCTAACAGATCAATCATGCCCTATTTTTCAACTTGAGATCGATCTTAGTTGTCCTAAGATTGGTTGTGCTTGATTCTTTCTTCTTCAGCTTGATCTCATTCATTTTTGAGATCAATTGGGTGTGCCTTGTTTAACTCTAGATAGATCTTTATGTCTCCAGATTGATCTTCTAAGCTGTTCTAGCCTAAGACTTGATCCTTCTTGATCTAAGACCAATATTAGATCCCAATTTCCCCTTTTTTTTCAAGTGACTTGTCACTTGAGTTTTCATGGGATGGATTGAAATTCCATGAGGAGAACACAAGAACTAAGACAGTAGTAAAAAATGAGTGATTACATCTTGTGAGAGATGAGGACACTTTCACATACACACAGACACACTTTCTTGTTATACACCATATTTTCAAGATGATTGGGTGACCAAATGTTAGAAACAATGCCTATAACATAAATTAGTTGGCAAATACTATAGCTAGCATCAATTGGAGATTTGGAAACTTAGGGACATCTTATGCTACTAAACAAGTAGCTTAATGCATAGGGATGATTGTAGTGTAGAGGAGTGGAAGCCTTTGATAGATAGAACCAAATGTTAAGATAGATAAGGGAGGTATGCTAGTGATGGGTTTTCTAATGTTGCTAATAAGTGTGAAATTGATGACCTTTCTTAGAGATGTTCATGGGCAAATCATGATGAAAATGGTGATGAACACTTGAAGGAAGTCAAATTTTCCATCATAATATCCTGAGGGCATTCTAATCTAGACGCATACCTAGAATGAGAAAGAAGGGTAGAATAAGTTTTCAATTCTCAGTACTATTTGGAAGAACAAAAGGTAAAACTAGCCATACTTGCCTTTATAGACTATATTAAATATTGGCAGAGTATGTTTACTAGTAGTAGATGGTGGTTTAGGAAACATCAAATCGCCACATGTAGGGAATTGAGAAAGGATTGAGAAAGAGGTTTGTCTCGTATTCTTTTCAGTGTTTGTTATGCATAGCTCGATAATTTAATTTAAGGAAGTTCTGTGTTGACGAATAATATGATGTTTTGAGATTGGCCATGAAGACCACTAACGTTGATGAACATGTAGAAGAAACTAAGAGCAGATTTCTTAATGGGTTGAATGAGGAAATTGTAGTGATAGTTGAGGGTCGTCATTATGAAGGAATTGAGGATATGATAGAGAGAGCCATGCGAATCAATGGATAGCTTAAAAAGGAGGGCTATTGGGAGGTCTACATAATATCACCTACTTAGGGCCATTGTCGGGAGGATTAGTTGACAAAACTTTCATGGGACTATTATTAGAAGGACTACATAGTACAATACTCATGAGAATTGATGCAAGATCACATGAGGATACCATTGGCACTAAACCTAAGCTAAAAAAAGAGCTAAGTTGTGCATATTCGTATCCAAATAATTTCAATGTAGGAGATGTTGCAATCCATGAGGAGAACAAAGGGACAAATTCATTGTCAATGGATGTGAGCAATTGTGATAGAAAGCAATCCTTTGATGATAAGCTACCCCATTGAAGAGCAGATCTATGTGGCTAAACATAAGTTGAATTTAAAGGATGAAACAATGAAGTAAAATTGGTAGAAAATGGGAGTGAAGCATTATGTCAGGATACATCTATAAAGATCATGGAGAAAGGAGATTGCAGGCCTATTGAGAAATTTCAACATCTTGTCATTCTTTGGAGATAGTCCAACAACATTCATTGGAAATTCAATGTGAACTAAAGCTAGAGAACGAAGGAAATAGAGTGAGGATGATGAAAAAAAAAGAGTGAAAAGAGTGGACAGGGAGGACGAATGTGAGGGAAAAAGTTGAGTTGGAAAGGGCAAGAGGTGAGGAGAGAAATTTAAAGCTTAAAGGGGTTCAAGAGCTTCTGAAGATAGGAAGTCTTACTTACTCTTAAATATCCTTCGCATTCTATTTTCCTTTTATGTAGGATATCTAGAATTTTGGAAAGGAGCTTTCTGTGGATATTAAGTCTCAAGTTTATAAAGTTCTATATGGAAAAGAGTTGGTGAGTCCATGTAAACTTATGGCATGGGAAGACACATAAGCTACTAAAGGTAAGCTGATTGCTCAATGGGACATATGAATAAATTGCATGGTGTTGCATTATGTGCTAGATTTTGCATGAAGGATGATTTCTACTTAATTAGTTTAGCATCTAATCGTGAGCTTTTGAAAATTAATGGAATGAATAGGATCTTAAGTTTCAAGTGCATTATTCATTATGATTAACATTTTAGTAATTAGAATTTGAGGGATCATACTTCATCATGCATGCATATAACTTGTAATGAACAACAATGAATTCTATGATGATTAATGAATATTAGCGGAAATTAAAAGGTAATAAATTGCAACTTAGGAGTTTTGGGAATGGGTTGATATGTGGGAAGTTGCATTTAAATCATAACAGAAGCATCCTATATACCCTAGGGTCATATGCATGGTTTCCACTAGTAAAATTTAAGGAGATTGCACTATAGTTATGCATTGTTGACATCATCTATTGAACACAAGTATCGAAAGTTACATTCCTTTTATAACCACCAATTCAACAAGTTTTGTAGTATTTATCCTTTGCATGATACATTTAAGTTTGTGTTTTATGTTGTCAACGTTTCATGCTAATAGCAAGTTTGTTATTGGTTACACATTATAAAAGTGTTAGATTTTTGGCAAACTTTTCTTAGGCTAAAGGAACTTGTGAGATCTATATTTAATCCCAAATCATAGGGTAGATATGTTGAACTTTCTATCTATGGCGTGTTTGAACTTAATGATTATCATGAGCTTAAATAACATGTCATTACACATACTTGTAGCAAATTAGTAAAAGTCTTCTGTATATTTCACATTACTGTAAAAGCAATGATGTGTATGGTATACTACGGAATGCTAGAGAGGTTTTCTATCATTTGCATGAGTTTTATGTGATTGCATGTAGATGTAAGTGAATTGTAGAGGTCTTGATGGATAAATTATCAGAGTATATAAATTGTAGAAGTCATAGGGTGATGATGAACATTGATACGAGTAATTAGGCATTGCTTGAAATGCACTCGCTTGAATTGCCTTCTTATAACTATTATGGACAGGTGGGCTCATTGAGATGCAATGTTACTAACTTGTTGGAACTCACACATGTCACGAAGGATGGATTAATTGTGCAAAAACCTTTCCCTTATGATGATGAAGTTGTGGTTAGAAAAAGAAGGCTAAAAGGAATACTTAGACTTGTTTTTGAGCGCAAAAGACTACATTCATTAAGAAGTAGGCATAATCCAATGGCAATGTTATTGACACTTGGAGAGGTTAAAAACCTTTCCGCATAACTGTATTTAGTCCTAGAATCAAACTACTATTTGAGGGAATTTTAGCAAAGTTTTAAACTTGTGGAAATCAACGGATGTTAACATCTATGTAAGTATTTCTAGTAATATACTATTCTATTTCTTACATAAACTTATTTCTTATAGGTAGTAAGGAACCAACCAAATTAAGTACGATTCTGTTTCAAGAGGAAGGAAATGATACAAGCACCAAGTCAAAGCTAAGGATTGCTAGAGGAACATTGATGCAGGTTGATGTTCATATTCTCTAGAAAACTAAGAAGAGCTTTGTGTACAAGTTTTAAAGAGAATGAGGATGTTTAGAAGGGCTTTGAAAGTCAAATGAGACCACATGGATCATTCAGTGCAATGCTTAGATGAAAATAGTGAAGTTGAAGCAACTAGATAGATTTTGGACGATGTTTGATTGACATCAAGCAAAGCTAATCGATCTATCGAGCATGAATCATTATCTTGTGGTGCTAAACCATGTATCATTACAATCACATGCAATCTAAATTGGTTGCAAGTACTAAGGATCAACATGAATGTTGATCGAAGCAAGGGAGATCGATTGTAAAGAGGTTGATCGATGCAGTAGGGCACCAAGATTTCTATAAATATGATCAAGTGAGGATTAGTTTGACAAGGGTCACAAAGTGATCTCAAGGAAGCCTAATTGATTACACAACTGGAGTAAAGGCAAAGATTTCATTATTCTACTTAGATTCTTCTCTATAGTTAAAATATGATTTCCCTAAGTTCTTTCCTATACTTATTAGGTTATTTTCAATTGGAGTTTGGCACCATAAGTAGGTCCTTCATTTTTGTTTCATATAGATGTGTGATTACTTGACGAATGAAATTATTCTTTCCTATTTTTTTCTATAATTTGAGAGTTTCACAATTCTTGTGAATCCCCCCAAGTCAAGTTATTCCATGGTCTCCTTAGAAGATTCTTGAAATATCAATCAATGTAGGCATGTTGGTTATGTTTGTCTTGTGTTGGAGTTCTTGCAATTCGTTGCATTTGGGTCATATCCTATAATTCAAGTGAACAAGATTCGCATGGGTTTGAATTATACCTTTATCCATCTTTTCATATGCTTGTAGCATGTGTCCCATAAAGTAAATAAAAGAAAGAGTTTCAACCCAAAGAAGTATTAGAAAAGTCATCAACATATATCTAGAGGAGGAAAACATTCCATTATTTCATTTTTCTCTAGCTTGAAAATTCTCCAAACACAATGAAATTTGTGTAGCAACTTTGTGTAGGAGTTTATGGGGTTTTGAAGAGGATTACTTATGAATTGTTTGTTTGAAAAATCTAGAGATTGTGGCTAAAGTTTCATGAATTTTGGATTGTTAGAGAAAAGTTCTAAGAATTTGATTTCAAGTGTTAATCCATGCAACTTCCTAAACTTTATATTATATAAGTTATGCAAATGATGTAAGCGTCAAGGCTAACATTGAATATCCAAGGATAATCAGAGACCTTTTGATGAGGACCAAGGATAAAAAGCTCAAGGAAGTAGTGGAAAACATTTGTGAAGGAGTTTCGAGAGATGTTTGGATGTTTGAAGAAGTTCAAGAAGGAAGAAGAGCTTTTGTTGCTGAACTTGTTACAAAGAGAGCTTGAATTAAGTCTTGGACTACTTTCCGGATCGAGCCTAGTAGCTAAACGATTAATCGTGAGCACAATGGATCAATCTAAAGGACACACGATCGATAGTGAGCCAAAACATGAACCGTCTACTTTTGCGATTAGCTAGGCCTGCGTGATTGAAAGTGTGGAGCACTATGGCATTTGGCACTTACGATCACTAGAGTCATGCTTGATCACACCTTGCGTGATTGTAAACACTAGGACACCTTGAGACACTATTTTGCTATCAAAAGGCATGGAATCAATATCCAAATTGAGTGCATAGACATCTTAGAGCCAAAATAGAGTTGAAGCTACTTTTGTGTTATTTTTTTAACTTGATTAATTTCCATATGAGTTTTAGGGCTCCTTAAACACTACAAATAGGGACATGGATATTTTGATAAAAAAAAAACTTTTAACACTTGATTTTTTATATTGAATACAATCATATTTTTTTCCTTCCTTCAACATGAGTGTAATAATATCTTGTGAAGTCAAAATTGAATTATTCCAAGCATGTTTTTGGTCGATTCGTGGCATATCAACTAACAAGGTGTGTTAGTTGTAGTCGCCTTCTTGCTAGAGTTCTCTAGAGATCGTTGCGTTTGGTCATTCTTCATAGTTCGCGCAAGTTGATTTTGTTAGGTTCTGGCATACAACACTATCTTTTTCTTTTATGCTTCAACACACTTGTCAGTTGGCATTAGAGTCAATTGTTTTGGATTCTTATTCAGGCACCAGTTCATGTACCAATTTATCTAGTTTCTTTCCATGTTGTTGTTTCCTATTATTTTTGTTGTTCATACCTTGTCGACCATGTCTTTCTCCTATAGTAAAAAAAAATATCCATTACTTGTTCGATTTATTATTTTTGTGGGATTTGATTTCTGAAAAAACCCAAAAAAAAGAGAGATTTAACGTGGAAAAAATTTTGACATTGCTAAAATTTGTGATCTTTGCTTGAATTTGCACCCCAAAATTTCCTTAAGTGTTGGATGACATTGGGAAATCAAAAGAACTGATTGGAGTGAGTTTTGGGGAGTTAAATTGAGTAAGTTGTGAGTTATCAAATGCAAGATTGATTGCACGTGTTTGTGTAAAAGCCTAGAATAATTGGCCTATTTATACTTGATTGTGCCTAATTTCCAAGTTGATCGTGCAGTTGCTTTTTACCCCAGATCAAGCCTTTTTAGGGTTGATCACACCATCTCTTTTCACCTAGGACTGACCTCCTTTAGCTTAGATCGATCCACTAGCCTATTCCTTCACCTCAGATTGATCCATTTGCATTGGATTGATCTCTTACCCCTTTGCTTCCATCTTTTAGGCACTTACATGTACTTAGGTGCCATGCCACTTATATTGCTAAGAACTTCTTGGAATTTTGCTAGATGGCCATAAGAAATTGACTTGGTACGTGCATTCTTTGAGCAAATTATGTGATAAACGAGCAAGAGGTAAACGTAGGGTGATTATATCTTGCGAGGTAAGAGGACCTCCATACACATGACTTACATATTTCAATTTTGTATTACACATATCCACAAGATGTTGGGATAATCAGCTGTGGAAGATAATGCTTTTAGTTTGAAGCAGCTCACAAACAGCTTAGCTAGCATCAATTGGCATTTGGATATTTTAGACGCATCACAAACATCTACACAAGGTAGTCCAGCACCTTAAAAGGAGTCAACGCCTAAGAGGGGACCAACTACATGCCAACCATGTTAAAGGAGGAGGCACGTTAGTGATGAAGACATTGATTATCATGAAGAGTTTGAGGATTTTGGTAGCCTGAGAAGACTCTATAGGTGTAGGTGAGATGAGGATGATGCAGTGCTAAAGGGTGTCAAATTAATATAACGATGTTCTTAGGTAATTCTAACCCAAATGCGTATTTGAAGTGGAAACGATAAGTTTAGTTGATGTTTGATTATCACAAGTACTTAGAAGCCCTAAAAGTAAAGTTGATAGTGGTAGATTTTACAGACTGTCATCTTATAGTGGGAAAAGGTATATATCAGTTGTAGGAAAAATGGTGAATGTCCTGTAAAGACCTAGCAAAAGTTAAAGACGATGATAAGAAAGAGGTTTGTGCCAAGTCATTATCATAAGGATGTATATAAGTGACTGCAAACATTGGCATAGGGTATTCAAAGGGTAGAGAACTACTACAAGGAGATGGAGATAGCATTTATGAGGATAGACATAGTAGAGGATAGAGAGGCAACCATGACAGTTCATGAGAGGATTGAATCAAGAAATTGTTGATATGTTAGAGCTGCAACACTATCTAAAGATTGGAGATTTAGTGGAGCTAGCCTTCAAGATGAAAGAGCAGATAAAGAAGAGGGGTATACTATAGTAGCCATTGTACATAATCTCATGACAGTTAACTCACTAAGAGGAGAAGGAATTAGCTAAGGTAGTTGTAGTTCCTAAGCCTAAGGATGCATCACATGCTAAAGCACCTATGGTACAAAATCTAAATCCTAATACTTCTAGTACACATAACTGAGATATCTTATGTTTTAAATGCTAAGGAAGATGATACATTGCTACTTAATGCCCAAATAGATGGGCAATGATAATGACTGACAAAGGAGAGACAGTCACTAACAAAAAAAGAGGTAGTAGAGGAGATGAGATGCCACCATTGGAAGAGGTGCATCTGAAGTAAAGGAATGAATTTACAAGGAGATGGGTCGCATAATGGTTATGATAGCATTAAATGGCCAAGTAAATGAAGAAATATTTGAAGAGCTATGAGAGAATATTTTTTATGCAAGGTATAAGATCAAAGGAAAGATGTGTTGTCTTATTATAGATAGAGGAAGTTGCATAAATCTGGCTAGCACAATGTTGATAGAGAGACTTGTATTTCCACTTTGAGACTAGACTAGACCTTTTAAGTTACAATGGTTGAATAACAGTTGTAAAGTAAAGGTAACAAAACAAGTGTTGGTGAAGTTTGAGATAGGTAAGTACAATCACAACGTATTATGTGATGGGGTACTTATGTAAGTGAGCCACATCCTACTGGAAAGACCATGTCAATTTGATACAGATGTAGTATTCTATGGTAAGCTAAATAGGCATATATTTTATCACAACAACAAGAGGGTAACACTTGTGATACTTACACTAAAGGAGGTGTTGAAGGATCAACAAAATCTACAATAGCAATATGAGTAAGATATGGAAAGGAAAAAGAAAGAGAGTGAAAAGCAATTAGAGAATGTATAAGTAGGAAGGAAGAGAGAGAGTAAGAAAGAAAAAGAAGGGCAAGGAAAAGAGAGAAAATGGTGTATGTTGGTGAGGAGAAGAGATGTGAGAATAATAAATGGGAGTGAGCAAAGAGTGATATTACTTTTTTATAAAGAAATTTTGTCTAGCAGAAGAGATCGCATCTTTCCTCTCTGAAAGTGTCGTGTCTATTTTGTAGGACTTTTAGGATATCCTTCTAGTGGAGTTGCTAAGTAGATTGTCGCCGATCAAAGGGATTGAGCATCAAATGAAATTCATACCTAAAGCTATCATTCCAAATCCACGAGTGTACTGAACAAACCTAGAGGAGACTAAAGATATCCAGTGATAACTGGAAGAGTTGATTAACAAAGTATAGGTTAGAGAAAGCTTAAGCACATGTTCAGTACTAGTGTTTCCAATATGAAAGAAAGATGGATCTTAGAGAATGTGCATGAATTGTAGAGCCATAAATGCTATAACAGTTAAGTATTGACACCCCATTCCTAGGCTGGATGATATGCTTGATGAATTGTATGGAATGAGTGTATTTTCTTAGATTGATTTTAAAAGTGGATATCATCAAATTCCTATGAAAGATGGAGATGAGTGGAAGACAACCTTTAAAATAAAGCATGGGTTATATGAATGGTTAGTTATGCCATTTGGATTAACAAATGCACCTACTACATTTATGCAACTTACGAATCATGTTTTACATGCTTCTATAGGCAAATTTGTTGTGATGATTTTGATAACATACTTGTACATCATAGGTCTATTAATGAGCATGCTAGATACTCTAGGGAAGTTTTTAGAGCTTTGCAAATGGAACAATTGTATATTAACTTTATAAAGTGTATATTCTATGTATATCATTGTGTATCTCTTGGATTTGTAGTAAGTGCATAAGGAATTCGCATGGATGAGAATAAAATTAAGGCGAAATGAGAATGGCCAACACCTAAGACTGTCACCGAGGTAAGGAGTCTTCACGGCCTTGCAAGCTTTTATAGGAGGTTCATATGAAACTTTAGCACATTTACAACAGTACCAAAAAGAACGAGAAGTTCTAGTAGGGAGAACCTCTACAAAAGGCATTTGAGTTGCTTAAGGACTTACTAATGCTTCTATGTTATCTTTACCTAACTTTGCTATAACTTTTGAGTTTGAATGTGATGATTTAGGTATAGGAGTTGGAGTAGTGTTGATGAAAGAGAAAAGACTATTTGCATATTTCAAGTAGAAGTTGAACAGAACAAAGCTGAATTACCTAGCATATGATAAGGAGTTATACACATTGGTAAGAGCTTTGGAAATATGGCAACATTATTTGAGACCTAAAGAATTTGTCATCCATGTAGATCTCAAGTCTTTAAAGTATTTTAAAGCCAAGATAAGTTAAATCGTAGACATACTAAATGGGTATCTTTCATTGACACTTTCTTGTATGTAATTTAGAACAAGAAAGGTATAGAGAATGTAGTAGTAGGTACAATGTCTAGGAGATGTTCATTGTTTACTATATTAAATGCTAGACTTTTGAGATTTAAGCACATTAAAGTGTTGTATTTGAATGATGAGGATTTTAATCAAGTATGTGAATTGTCTAAGCAAGGTGTACATGACAAGTATTCTCAATATGATGGTTATTTATTTTACATAGATAGGTTGTGTATTCCTAAGTACAACATTGTAGGAACATTTCTTCTGTGTTGGGTATTTTGGAGGTCTAATTGGACACCATGATGTGACTAAGATATTTGCAATATTGCAAGAATATTTCTCTTAACCATATTTGTGGAGAGTAGTTGATAGATGCATCAAGAGCAAAGAGGCCAAGTCGAGAGTTGAACCACATAGATTGTATATGCCATTACCATTTCTAGGGATGTCATGGATAGACATTTCAATGGACTTCATATAGGGTTTTCCATGGACTCAAATAAGTAAGGATAGTATTTTTGTGGTGGTAGATAGGTTTCAAAAATGGCCCACTTCATTACATGTAATAAGACGGATGATACTACCCATATGGCTAACTTATTCTTTAAGGATATAGTTAGATTTCATGGCATGCTAAAAACTATTGTGTCTGATTGAGATGTTAACTTTTTGAGTTACTTTGGAGAATACTATGATGTAAATTAAGGACTAAGTTTTTGTTTTCTACAATGAATCGTCCAAAAACTAATGGGCAAATAGAGATAGCGAATAGGACTTTAATTGCATTATTTCAAGCATTGATTTAGAGGAATATAAAAACTTGGTAAGAGTGTTTACCACATATTGAGTTTTCTTACAAAGAAGTATACCCTCAACCACACACAAATCACCATTTAATGCAGTTTATGGTTTTAATCCATTAACCACGTTAGACTTGCTATCATTACTATGTAATGAGCAAATTAGGACAAATGAAGAGTGCAAAGCGAAGTTTGTGAGATAGCTACACAAATGAGTATGGAAAAATATTGAAAGTAGAAATGAATAAAATGCACAACAAGCCAACAAAGGTCGTAAGAAGATTGTGTTTGGGCTTAGAGAGTGGGTCTAGGTTCACAAGAGAAAAGAAAGATTTTCGCATTAGAGAAAGTCGAAATTGATGCCAAGAGGCAATGAACCATTTCAAGTAATAGAGTGCATTAATGACAATGCTTACAAACTATAATAACCAAGTGAGTTTAGGATTAGTGCCTCGTTTAATGTATTTGACTTAAGTCCTCTTTGCATAAGGGATAAATGAGATTTGAAATGGAGCCCAATTCCTTTTCGAGTAGAGGGGAATGACGTGAGTGTCAAGGCTAATGTCAAGTATCTATGGATAACTAGAGGCATTTGATGAGTGCCAAGGCTAAAAAACTCAAGAAAGTAATGACAACAGTCGTGAAAGAGTTTCAAGAGGCTTTTGGACGTTTAGAGGAGCTCAAGAAGGAAGAGGAGCTTCCGTGGGTGAAGTTGATGCAAAGAGAGCTTGAACTAAGTCTTGAAGTAGCTAACAGATTGATCGCTAGCATGATGGATCAAGTTGGAGGACACGCAATCGATAGCAAGCCAAAAATGGATTGTTTGCATTTGTGATTGATTAAGTCCCTACACAATCAAAAGTCTAGAGCACCATGACATTTTGTAGTTACGATTGCTAGAGTCATGCTCGATCATGCAAGGCATGATTGTAGACACTAGGACACCTTGACACACTATTTTATGATCTAAAGGCACGGGATCGATGTTAAATTGAGAGTACGGATGTCATAGAGCTAAAATAGAGTTGGAAACTACCTTTTTTGTCATCTATTTAACTTGGTTACCTTTCATGAGTTTTAGGGCTCCTTAAACACTATAAATAGAGCCCTATTTATTTTGATAAAAATACTTTGAACACTTGATTCTTGACATTTAACACAATCATATTTTTTCCTTCTTAGAACTTGAGTGCATCAATTTCTTGTGAAGTCCAAATTAAATTATTCCAGGTGTGTTTTTAGTTGATTCATGGTGTATCAACAAACAAGGCATTTTAGTTGTGTTCATTTTCTCACTAGAGTTGATCGAAGATTGTTGCATAGGGTCTTTCCTCATAGTTCATGCAAGCAAATTTCATTAGGTTCCAGTATATGCCGCTGTCATTTATCTTATACACTTATGCACACATGTTAGCAAAAGAAAATATGTTGGGATGGGAGAATTGAATTTCATTGTGTATTTATGAAATTTTAAATTGAAATTTTACATCCTAAATTTGCTAAGACCCAAAAGTGATATCAAAGCTAGCATTTTTCCTTGTATAACCTTGAGTTTAATGATTTGTCTTATGAATTATTGTAGTTTTTGATGAGAATTGTTAAAAACTTATATTTGTATACTTGTTTATAGTGGAAACACAAGGCATTCATGACAAACTTAGGAATTATGTTGTTGTCAATGTCCGCGATTGTAGAGCATGAGCTTACAATTGCGAGAGTAGTTGGCATGATCACAGGAGACCTTGCAATAGAATTTTGAATTTTTTCACTAATAGTTTTACAGATACAGAAGGTCTACTTGTGATTGCAAGAGCTTATCTCATAATTGTGGTAGACATTACAACTAAATAATGAATGCCATTGCTGTGGTCTTCGCGAGCACAAAAAGAGTTTTCTCCATTGTAGGAAGGGTTCCTGTGATTGTGAGAAGGTTGACAAAAAACTAAAAATGTCTTTTTCTTAAATCTAGAACTTTGAGAAAAAATTTTTTTCCCAAATAAGAACTAAGGAATGAGAAGCATAAGCCACAATAAAGTCATTAAATGGATCTTTTTCTTTATACATATGATGCTTAAATGTTGTAACAATGGATGAATCAATTATGGACTTAGGAAAAATGTAAATGGATTTATTTTTGATTTTGTTCTGGATGCATTTCAAGTATAAACCATTTTTCATGGTTTGTAAGGGTATAAGTTTAAAGGTCTCAATCATATTATATTTACAAATTTTATGGTATGCCACAATATGAATGTAAAAGGTAAACTAAAAGTTGGTTGCTGTTCATTGTTCCAAGTGGTGGAGAGACCATGGATCAAGGAGTACGAAGCCAAGACCAATTAAGACTTATTAAAAGGCATTGTAATAGAATAGGTCTTCACACACATGTTCACGATCTAATTGTTAGGTCTAATTATATCTACAAAGTTCATGATAATCTATGTTATTGTTTGTTGATGCAAGCCAGAAGATATATAAGATATATGCTTGTAAATTGATTAATGTGCTAAGAGAAAGCTTATAAAAAGATGAAAAACTTTCTCATTGCATCATAGCCTTCCACTAAGCTTTGGGTTCTAAGTATGAACTTAGGATGTGATATTATCAGATTTGAGGGGTTGCATTGTGATGGCATATTTAGGTTCCTATGTGCACTTGAAGTGACTTTTTGAAGGATATTTGATAACTTGTAATTTTATAGCATATGTTATCCCATTGTAGTATAATTTTTGAATGATTTTGGAGATAAAATGGTTGTAGGATGTTTGCATGCTTGTAAAAATACCATTCTCATGCATTATTGATGATATTTGGTTGAATTAAGACATTATCACTATTTGAACAATTTTTATGTCCAAATTATTGGGTTTGCAACCGCTAGGAAAAAGTCCATGGCCATGAGAAACAAGTTTGCAACTACAAGGAAGGAAAGCAGAACATTTTAGACACTACTACTATAGATGCTCACGACTGTTGAAAGTGTCTTTATGACCACGAGGATGGCTTTCACAAGAGCCAAATGAAGCATAAAAGACACTACACAAGCTAGCAATCAATGGTCGCAAATGTGAGGAGATGTGTCACAACCTTGGGATTTTGTGTCACAATTATGGTGTTTATGATGTGAAATTATGCAATTCTCATGGCCAAAGTTTTCTACCATGGATGAGAGTGGCATGATTGTGAAGAGCTATATCTTCATGGCCACGGATTGCAATGTGGGTGGTGGCCAACATGTGTTTTTAAGGGTTGTTTCATCTTTTCCACCCTATTACTCAAGCCTTAGTCTCCCATGAATATAGACACATGTTCTAAACAATTGTTAAGGGAGACTTAAATAGCTTTAACATTAAAACACCAAGAAAGCAACAAGATCTAACATTGAAGACGTGAAGAAGAAGGAATTTATTCTAAGTTGGAGAGGACTTATCTTCCACACAAACCACTCACCTCACATAAGTTTTTCCAAACTTTTTTCATGATTCTTGCATTTCTTGGATGTTGAATATTTTAGTCATGGATTTTATTGAATACAACATTATAGCTAAATTTCTTTTCTATGTTCGTGTTTGGCGGAAGATGTATGCTCTATGTTGTAATTAATTGTTTTTGCTTTTGTTATTTACAATTGGTGACTTGTATTGCGATTGGAGGATTTTGACAACCATTTAATTAGTTTGTGGTTGTGCAAGGAATAATAGGAGTGAAACCTGTACACTAGACTTCCAAGTATGAGCATTAATTATATGGGAATAATGGGAGTGAAATCATAGGATTAGTGTATGTGAATAATTTTTAATCACAGGAATTCATAACTTGACTGGATTATACTTGGAAAAACTGATTGATATCTTGAATCAAAGTTTTGGAGGAATTCGAGTGGATATCTAATAGACTTTAGGATTAACAATCCATAACAAAGCAATTAAATTGATAAATGCAATTTGACATACATTGGAAACTATACAACATGAAGGGTTAGGCTCTTCAATATTGGACTTTGCTAATTCTTGTTTGTAAAATTGTTTCAAAGGTATTCATCTTTTTATTATTATTCCCATTCTCATTACATTAAGATGGTTTGACTAATAGGCACTTAGTTAAATTGATATACATATGTACCCTCATCATGGATATGACACTTATATTTACTAAGCACTAGCTCACACAAACATAATTTTGGTGTGTTGATGACACACATCAAATTTTTGTTGTTATTGCTAGGGTGGAGGTGGCGACGAGGGCTATCAAATACTCTAACAGCTTGCTAGATTAAGCCATTTATTTTTCTTTTAGTTTTCTCTTATGTCTCTCTTTTTCTTATCTTCTATTCTCTATTTTTGTTGTTTTGATTTGAGATTACTACTGTAGGTTGATTTTAGTTTTTGCTGGAATTTTGTACTCATAAGGCTATATGCTTGGAGCTAGAATTTGATCTAGGGATCAAGAGAACTTTGCATAGGCAAAGAGCTCTATTCAAGTGAGAACAAGAAGAAGGGATGGAAGACAACCTACCACTACCACCACAGCCTTAAGAACACCTTCCTTAACCAAATCGAAGTTCAATTAGAGATTATGTGCAGTTGGTAATTAATTCAAATATGACAAGAATTGTTAGACTACTAGTAAATGCAAATAACTTTGAGCTGAAGCCTATACTCATCAACATGGTGTAATTGAATCAGCTTAGAGAAGCCACACACGAGATTGCAAATACACACCTTGTGAGCTTTCTAGAGTTGTGTGATACGGTAATGTTTAATGGTGTGTCTGAAAATGCTATTAAACAATGATTTTTGCTATTGTCTCTTAGGGACTGTGCTGGGCAATGGTTTAAATCTCTACATCTAAGAAGCATAGTGGTGTGGTAGGATATGGTGAAGAAGATCTTAGCAAACTATTTTCCTCTTGCTAAGATAGCCCCATTAAGGCCAAAGATGAGAACTTTCAAGTAAATAGAGTTAGAAACTTTACCAAAAGTGTGGGAAGTTCAAAGAATTACTCAAAAAGTGACCATAGTATGGCTAATCGCTATAAATGCAGGGACAAACATTTTGTAGTGGTTTAGTGTCCAACTTAGAATTGTTTTGGATCTAAATGCTAGAGGAGCCTTAATGAATAAGCTACCCAAAGAAGCTTGAGCTTTAATTGAAGAGATGGCCTTCTATGTTTACCAATGGCTTGTTAAGAGATCCACAACAAGGAGACTTGCTAGAGTTTATGACATAAATGCATTAATGGCCCTCTTTGCAAAAGCAAAGCTCTTATCGAAGAAGATAGACAACATTGTAGTGAGTACAAATACTTTATGGGTATCTATGATATAAGTTTCTAATATGTATACAGGCCTAGATCCTACACATGAGTGCTGAGTGGACAAATCAAGTGGTTGCCAACCTCAGAATGAACAAATGAATTTTACAAGCAAACAAGGAGGGCAAGTTAATAACCTATATGTAAGCACCTACAATTCAGGATAATGGAGTTACCTAAATTTTTCTTGGAGAAATCAACAAAAACTGCTTAGGTTCCAAGCACTAATGCAACAGGAAAGGAAACAATTATAAAGGATCTAGTGAGCAACCTAGCAAAGTCTACCCATGAAATGGTAGGTAATTTGGCTAATACTATGCAGGATTATATGAATAGAATTGACACATTACTACAAAATCAACAATCTTCCCCAAGGAATTTGGAGGTGCAAGTAGGCTAACTAGTAAAGGAGATGGCAAATTGACCTATTGGAACATTGTTGAGTACCACTAAAAACAATCTCATAAAGCATGTGAAACTGGTAAGCATGAAGGTAGTTCACGACAAGGAGATAGAAGAGGTTCAACAATCGGAATTAAAAGAAGAAGAGATAGAGGAAGTAAGCGCACCACCACTTTACAAGTGCGAAGTTCCCATATCCACATAGGTTATATCAATCAAAGGTAAAAGGAGTAGGTAAGTAAGTTTCTAAGGGAATTTGAAAAGTTAGATGTTAATGCTCTTTGGTTGAAGAAGTTAAGGAATCTCCAAGTTATGTCAAGTGCTTGTAAGAGGTGGCCTCTAGGAAGAGCAAGTTAGAGAAGTTAGAAGATCAACTAGAGCATGGACATGTTTTGCTTCCAAAATTGAAGGATCTAGGGAGTTTTTCTATACCTTGCACAATATGAAGTTTTTAATTTGACAATTTAGGCCTAATGAGAGACAACTTTTGTCAACACATCTCATGTGGGATTCAATCTTTCCTTCGGCCCATTGCCCCACAATGCCTCATGTAATTGGGTCTTAGGACATTGCGTTCATTTAAGACACACCCATCGACTGATAACTCATTAGATTTGAACTCTGCCTGCGACTAACTGTTCTTAAGGTATAGTATCCTTTCAATATTGCATCTAATAGTCTTGAAACTGTAAATGCACCATCACATTGGATAAGTTGCTCTTAATCGTGCAAGGCGTAATAAAAAATCTTGAACATTGTGACATTTTGCAATTATGATTACTTAAGCGATGATTGGTCATGCAAGGCACAAACATAAATATTGGGATGACTTGAAACTCTATTTTTATGATCTCGCGGTAGGAGGTTAACATTCAAATCAAGCGCACAGGCATTTCAGAGCTAGATTACAATTGGAAACTTCTTTTTACATTATTCTTTTACTGTAGTTAATTTCCATAAGAGTTTTGAGGTTTCAAAGTTCCTTAACATTATAAATATAGTCTGCTTATATTTTGAAAACAACAACCTTTAGCTTATTGAGATTGAATTTTCTTCCTTGAACTTGAGTGTATCAATTTCTCATGAAGTCCAAATCAAATTATCCCAAGCGTGTTCTTAGTTGATTCATGGTGTATTAACTAATAAAGCATGTTAGTTGAGGTTGTCCTCATCGCTAAAGTTCACTGAAGATTATTTTGTTGGGTCGTTCTTCAAGGTTTGTGTAAGTAGGTTTCATTGGGTTTTGACATACACCGCTATCTTTTATGTTCTTACACTTCTGCACACGCACCAACGGTTGAGAGTTAAATACCTCTCCTACTTTTCTTTCCCATGCCAAATATGCATCAGGATTAGCTCATCCAACAAACAATAGAATATTGAATTTGGTCCTCCTTGATGACTCTCCATCATCCTCACAATGTCTTAATGAATGCCTCCTAGGAAAGTCATTAATTCTATCATAATTATCAAATTCATCATCAACTGCATACCTTCTTTGTCAAGCATGGTGTATCCTTCTGATTGGGTTTTTAATGTTCTACGCTAATTAAGGAATTTTCCAAGACGAATTCTCACACAAAGATCACTTTTTTTCCTCTTTTTTTCCCAATTTTCTACACAATTTTTTCCTATAATTTGTCACCCATAAAATCACAAACTAAACTAGAAATAATAATTTATTAAGAAAAACACAAAAATCACCAATGATTTTTTTTGTTTTTTTTACTAAGATCAGGAAATAGGATTTAAAGAACACGAAAGAATAGGATATGAAGAACATAGAAGAACAAGATAAAATTGATACCTGGACCGCTGTCTAGATAAGTGGCTAAAATCGCCAACTGTAATACAAACTAGTGCATGTGCGAAAGCGTAAATATACGAATTTTTGATATATGCTAAAACCCAACAAAACCTTCCTATGAGAACTATGAAAAATAACCCAATCATTAGCATAATTGCACTAATAAAATAAGGCAAAAAGAAAAGAGACAACCTCGTGGAGTTGGCCACATTTCTCAAATCTTCTCTTTCCAATGCTGCTTGAACATGCAAAACCACCTTTGTACAATCCTACACCAAATGAAACATAAAGTAATACTTTTTCAAGCAGCCACAAAGCATAAAATATAAACACAAACAAAACTACTGAAAATAATTAAAAAAGCTTAGGTTGCCTCCCATAAAGTGATATTTATTAATGTTTAGATGATCTTATGGTTTAAGTTAGATAAATAGAAACTTTGGGAATCCACAACCCCCCCCCCCAAGAAGCCAAAATTCCACTCTTTCTTCCCCTTCTTTTTCTTATCCTTACTTTCCTTTTGCTCAATTGAATTTCTTTCTCTCCCATCAGCCGATGCAACTCTTTCATTATTTCATCCACACCTTATTCACTTTCTTCAATGCTTTGTAACTACTTTATACCTATTTTTTCAATTGTTGCATTACTAAAATCATTAATAGAAACATCAGATGCTCATTGAATTTGACGTGTAAGGTTAAGTACCATTTTCCATACCAATCAAAGCTTTAGTGGAAGCCAAGAATAGGTGACCTATGATTAATAGAAACTTCTTTTTACTCTACATGTCCAACATCACAAAGTCCATAAGCACAGTTATATCACTTATCATCACTATCACATTTTCTAGCTCTCCCAATGGTCTTTTCATGGATCTATCTACTAACTTCATAAGTATCCTCATAGGCTTCACAAACTTTATACTTAGTGCCTCAAAAGTAGAAAAAGACATCTCATTCGCACTTACACCCAAATCACATAATATATTATTAAATGAAAATTTTCATACAGTGCATAGTATGGAAAAACTCTTTGAATCTTTCAATTTTTATGACAAAACACATCCATGTTCTAGTTTGTCTCCAAACTCTTTCAACTTCCTTTTCCTATTCATTACTTCTTTGAAAACTTAAACTAAGTTGGAGAATTCTTTACTTCTTAAACTAAAGAAGCAGTTACATCTAATTTTTTAAATTCACCTAAAAATTTACTTACCAGTTCCTTCACCTTAGTTTGATACAACCTCTGTGGATAAGGAATTTTTACCTTGTAAAAGGGTGGTGCACTGGCATCCTTCTTCTCCTTTCCTCCACCTGTGGTGCTGGCACTTCTTTTTTTTGTCCTCCACCACTTGCACGTTTACTACCTTAACATGCTCTATAGGGTTGTTTTCGGTCATGCTCGATAGTATTCCAACAAGTCTGTTGGCCATCTCCTTTGCAATTTACCCAATTTGCACTTCCAAATTCCTCAAAGAGGATTGTTGATTATGAAATAAAGCATCAATCCTATTCATATATCTTGTGTAGTCTTAGCTAAATTACCTATCATCTCATGCATAAACTTAGCAAGGTTGCTCACAACATCTTCTACGGACTGCCTATTGTTTTACTACACGGGTGCTTGGAATTTAGGTTGGTTTTATTGATTGCTCCATGAAAAGTTAGGGTGATTCTACTACCCAATATTTTAGGTATTTGCATAGGGATTATTTACTTGGCTTCCTTGAATTCCAATATAATTTAACTTTCATTTTGAGGTTAGCCACTGCTGGCTCCTTTCCTCAATGTTCTTGTGCAAGATGCAGCCCTACACACATATTACATACTTGAAACATAGCTATTGAAGAAGTATTAGTAGTTAGTGCCATATTGTATATTTTCTTCAAAAAGAGCTCCACTTTCATAGAGAGAGCTGTTAATGTGTCTACATGCCCACTACTCTCCTCATAGTGGACCTATCAATGGGCTATTGATAAGCATTGGAAGCCATCTCTTCTATTAAGTTCCATGTTTCTTCCGAAAGTTTATTCTTTAATGCTCCTCCAATAGCCACATCCAAAATAGTACATAATTAGCCGTTAATCCCACTATGAAATTTTTATACCTGCATCTAGAGTAGGTAGCCATACTGTGGGCACCTTTTTTAGTAACTCATTAAATCTTTCCCACACATCTAGTAATGTTTCTAAATCTAGCCACTTGAATGTGCCAATCTCTGACCTCAAGTGTGCTAACTTGTTCATTATGTCCTACCATGTCATTATGCTCTTTAGTGGCAAAGATTGAAGTCATTGTTTGCCCTATCCTTAAGAAAAAAGGGAAAAAGTCTTAGTTTTATAGCATCATTAAAAACACCATTAAATTTTACAAAGTTCTAGGAAGCTTGCTAAATGTGTATTCGTGTCCTTCTGTGGGGCTTCTCCAAACTAGTTCAACTATACTATATTGATGAGTACAAGTTTTAGCTTAAAATTATTGGTATTCACTAATGGTCTAATAAAGACCGTCATGTGAAGATTCATTACCAATTGCACATAATCTTGAATGGCTCTTTAGTTTGGTCAAAGTAGATGTTCTTGAGGCTGTGGTGGTGGTTTATCTTCCATCTCTGCTTCTTGCTGTCACTTGAATAAAGCTCTTTGTCTATATAGAGTTCTCTTAATTTTAGGATTAGACTCCAATTCTCGCTCTTACTCCTATGCATGCAAAACCCTCTAAAAAACCAAAATCAACCTATGAAAACAATCTTAAACTAAAAAAACACAATAGAAAAGAGAAAAAAAGAAAATGATAATGAATAAGAGAGAAATAAAAGAAAATGAATCGCTTAATCTAACAGACACTTAGACTATTTGATAGTACTCATCCCCTCCTTGGTAATGACCAAAAACTTTAGTGCGTGTCATCGACACACCAAAATTATAATTATGTGAATTAGTATTAGGTGAGCACAAGTGTCATATCCATGGTAACACATGAAATAATAGCTTATTTATACCCCTTGTGTGTGCATGCATGTGAACTGAATATGATGGAATTAAGTATTAATTTTAGACATTTTTTATACTTAGAATGCAAGTTATTGTCTATAGGTCAATGTCACAAGTCCTAACACACAAGTCACAGCCACAGATGAAGGAATCACAATCCGTGATATTCTAGAATTTTTGCATTCATTGGTCATAGTCATGAGGTAGAGGCTCATAGGTGTGGGAAGGCTTGTCATAGTAGCAGAACAAGAAGGTGAGGCTTTTTAGAATTTTTATAGGCAAGAGTTGTGATTGCAACCTAAAGGTTAGAGACCATGAGATTGACCAATGCAAGTGTGGAACTACGTGCCAGATTCACAACTGCAAGATGGCGGTCTACAACCGCAAACGTGAAATTTGCAATTATAGAAATCAAATGCAATGCATACTAGAATCTACCTTAGAAAGAGTTTGTGGTATCAAAACAAAAGGCCATAGTTACAGGAGACTTTTTCATGAGTGTGAATCAAAACCACATTGCACATTGCTTAAGGAATATAACTTGTCATGATTAACACTATAATTGCAAGATGTAAGGGCGGAACCGTGAAGAAAAGTGGCATGACCATAGGAATTAAAAGGTGAATGTTATGTAAAACTCGTGCCTAGGTTTGCAAGTGCAAAGAAGTGAGTCGTAGTCATGGGACCTAATTATTTGACAGAAAGACAAAGTGTGAAAACCATGCGAGATGCGATTTTAAGGGTTATTTTGCCTTTTCACCATCTTTACTTAGCCTTAGCCATCCATGCACCTATAAATTCATGTTCTCACACATCTAAAGAAAATTTTAGCCTAGTTTTTACATTTTAACACTTACAAAACTTAGGGATAAAAGATTGAAGTATTAGAGGAGGGATCTGCATCTATATTAGAGAGTGTTCTACTATCCCCCCAATCTATGGATATTAGATTAAGTTTTACTGAATTGTTTTCTTTTATTTTCAATTTGTTTGGATGTTAAACAATTTTTCTATGGTTCTTGTTGCTTTTAATATGAGTCGTTGAATTTATTTCCAGCCACTTGTGTTTGTATTTGGTGAAATATGTGTGCATGAGTTCTTGTTTAATTGTCTTTGACTTAGTTATTCACAATTTGGAATTAAATAGTAATTAGAGAAATTGGTCACTTCTTTAATTAATTTATGGTTTTGTAGCGAATAAAAAGAGTGAAACTCGTGCTCTAAACTTACATTTTATGAACATTAATCTTATGGAAATAATGAGAGTAAAACTATAAAGTTAGTGCATGTAAAATATTGATAATCATCAAACCTGATCTCTTGACTCAATTTAGCCTAAGAAAACCAATTGGAATCCAGATTCAAAGTGTTCAAAAGTATCTTTGTAGACTTTAGGATTAATAATCTATAATCAGCTTAATTAAGTTAATAATTAACACAACATGGCATATAAAGGAAACTAACACCGCACAAGAGGCTAGATCATTCAATTACTAGTACTTCACATTTCAAGCTTGCATTCTTGTTTTCT
This sequence comes from Avicennia marina, assembly GCA_019155195.1. Lineage (NCBI taxonomy): Eukaryota > Viridiplantae > Streptophyta > Magnoliopsida > Lamiales > Acanthaceae > Avicennia > Avicennia marina. The sequence continues at coordinate 7,055,188 of CM032781.1, read as the reverse complement.
GAGTGGTCATTTTTCTTTTTTCATTTTGATTCTCATTCTATTTTTACAGCTTAAATAATACAATCCTTGTTATATTATTAGACACACAACCCCTCTCTATGGATACTGCACCTATACTCCCCATAATACTAATTTACTAAAATTTAAATTTTGATGTGGTGACAACACGCATCAAATTTTGACATTGTTGCTGACAAGTGCTATTAAACACTCTAAAGGACTACTAGAAACCTTTCTTTTCATTTATTTTTTTCTTCTTCTCTTATTTCTCTCTCTCTCTCTCTCTCTTTACTCTTTTTTTTTTTCTATCTTGCTTTATTTCAAATTAAATCCTTTTTGGAGGATCATGTATGCACAAGAACAAAAGCGTATATCTTGATTTTGATCTAAAGATTAAATACACTAGATAGACATCGAGCTCTATTTCTGCATAACTAAGAAGAACTAAAGATGGAGGATAACCCACCAAAACCACCATAGCGGCAAGAACAGCTTCCACTCCACCAATCAAAGAGCTATCCACGATTACGTGCAGCTAGTGATGAATTCGCACATAGGGGCATAGTTAGACCACTAGTGAATGCTAATAACTTTAGCCTGAAGTTTGCACTCATCAATATGGTGAAATTGAACTAATTTGGTAGAGCCCCACACGAAGATTCCAACATAAACCTTACTAGCTTTTCAAAGTTTTGTGACATGATAAAATTTAATGGTGTCTCTAACGATGCAATAAAACTAAGATTATTCCCTCTTTCTCTTAGGGACAAAGTCAGGCAATGGTTGCTACCTTTACTACTAGGTAGCACTATTACTTTCTAGGATATGGCCAACAAATTTCTCGGCAAACCCTTTCCACTTATCAACATTACACAACTGAGGCTAGAAATATGAATCTTTAAGCAACTAGATCCCAAGATCTTACCTAAGGTGTGAGATTGATTCGAGGAGCTACTCAAGAAATGTCCATGGCATCGCTACCTATTGTGGATGTAGTTATAAAAATTTTATAGTTGGATTACCTATTAGTTACATATTTTTCTTAATGTAGCTACAGAAGGAGCCCTAATCAACAAGTTACCTGAAGGTGCTTAGGCTTTGATTGAGGAAATGGCTTCAAATGTTAACTAGTGGCCATCTGAGAGGTCTACAATGCGAAGGGATCACCAACATACATGATGTGGATATGGTGACAACCCTCACAGCAAAATTAGAACTCTTGTCCAAGAAGATTGATGCTATAATTGGTAACCAATAACTCCACTTTGGTTTCTATGGTTTAATTGTGAGATATGTGTGCAAATCCTAATTTGACACATAAATGTCGAGGAGAAGGGACAAGTTCTGGGCAAATAGAGCACGTAAATTTTGTAGTAATTCAAGAGCACAACGTAACTATTCATATTCGACTACCTATAACATAAGATAGTGAAACCACCCAAATTTTTCTTAGAAAAATTAGCATAATTCATTAGGGTTCTAAGCACCACATCAGTAGTAAGAAAAGAAGTAATCATTAAAGGACATAGTGAGCAATCTGGCAAAGTTAACCCATGAGATGATAGATAATCTTGCTAAGACTATACAAGAGTACACGAATCGCACTGACACTCTCTTATAGAATTAGCAATTGTCCATTTGAAATCTAAAGGTGCAAGTTGGATCACTCACTAAGGAGATGACTAATCAATTTGCAAATACACTTCTTAGTACTATTGACAATAACCCAGTGGAATATGTGAAAGTGTGTAGGTAGTGAAGGACAGAAAAAAGGAAGGAGTGTAACCTAACGCCAAAGAAAAAGAGAAGAAGGAAGCCATCGCACCATCACCGTACAAACCTAAGATCCCCTGTCCTAAGGGATTGTTTCTAGTAAAGGTGAAGGAGTAGGTAAGCAAGTTCCTTAGGGATTGTGAAAAACATAAACATGAATGCTAGTTGGTTGCAGAGATTAAGAAGAACCTGAGTATTATTAAGTACCTACAAGATGTAGCATCTAGAAAAATACAATTAGAGGAATTGAAAGACAACCCAAAGAATCAAAATGTGCTTCCACAAAGCTTAAGGACGCAAGGATTTTTTCTATCTCTTGTGCTATACGAAGCACCTCATTTGATAATGTTTCATGCAATTCAGATGCTAGTGTTAATGTCATGTCTTATGCCACTTTTCAAGCACTTGGTATGGAACTCATGAAGCTTACACAAATTTGGGTGAAGCTTGTAGATAGGTCTATAACGAAGCCACATAGGTTGACAAAAAATGTGTTAATCAAGGTAAATGATTTCATTGTGCCTATGGACTTCATTGTAATATATATGAGGGGTGACAAGGAGCATAACCGTATCTTGGAGCATCTGTTCTAGGCTACCACCAAAGCAATCATTAACATGGTAAAAGGTAGCTTGACATTGCAAGTTGTCCTTGAGAATGTAACCTTTTTTATGTATTATTCATCTTCTATCACATGTACAAAAGGTAAGGGACAATGTCTCTATGCTACATATAGTTGACTATGCTACTAGCAAGTTTAGTGATGTAGTGAGAGCCGAAGAAGATATAGTGCAGACACATGGCATAAGTGAAAAAACAAGTGTGGGGGAGGCATTAAGCGAAGGCAAGATGAAGAAGTCAAGCTTCAAGAGAAAACTGAAATGGAGTAAAAAGAGTGGAAGAAGAATGAAGAGATTGCTATAGCTCATAGGGGTTGTGGATGCCTAAAATCTTCATTAATTCACTTTGATCCATGAGTATCTTGTTGGACTGTAAATATTAAATACAGTGCTTCTTAGGAGGCAACCCAACTTTTTTATTGGCTTTTAGTTTATTTTGAGTGTGCTCTTGTTTTTGTGTGATTTTGTGCTTCTGTGGAAATTATTTTGTATTCTAAATTGCTTTATGATGTGAGGAGAGCTTTGGGATTGAAGGGTGCATGAGTAAGCAAACATTGGAAATTGAGAATTAAGTGGAATTTTCCAAACCTACGAGGTTGTATTTTTTTAAGCTCCTCTATTTTGTATTATGATTTATTAGCTAGAGAAGCAACATCATAAGAGAGGGGAAGAGCAAGTTTGTATGAGAATGCTAGGTTTGCATGGGTGTAAATTTCTAGAAGTTTTGCTTGCAAGTTGTGGTTTACATGATTTACTTAATGACATAAAAATACCATAAATTTAGTGGTCATTGTACTTAATTGGTAATGAAATTTTTGAGTAAATTTTCTTTTGCTTTGTTTTTTGATTGTTCTTAAGAAAAGCATGCCTGGCCTAATGTTGAAGATTTGATTCCCATTATTTAATGCACTACACTTTTCACTCTTAATCACTAGACTACTTGAGAAGTTATACGAAGAAGATAAGATAATTGAATTAGGGATGTAAGTCTTACCTTAGGTATTGATAAATTCTAGCATGAGCCTTGGGTCAGAATGAAAGATGTTTGTCAAGCTTTGGATGCAAGTTCGAGATTATGGCTACAAGAAGCCAAGAAGAACTTTAAACATAAGTTTCAAAGAACTTTTGTATGTTTTCAAAAGACTTGGAGGTCAAAATGGAGCTTACAAATCATATTGGTGCAAAATAATGATAAAAACAACTTTGGAATAGCATTAAGATCGATCTCAAGGAAGTCCTAATCAACCTTGAGTTGAAGCACATTGACTTAAACATAATTTGGGACACTTGTAATTACAATCTCACAAGGTCACATTTGATCACGAGCACATGGGATCGTAAACTCAGCATGCAGTAGTTACAATCAAATTGGTTTTAGATCAGCCCAAATCGAGCCGAAGGATGCATGCTCAATCCCATGACGTCTAGATTGAGCCCGACAATAGCCTAGAGCCCAAGAATTGTATTTAAGTTAGGATGTCTTTCCAATTTTCATTCCCAAACTTCCTAAAATATCCATAAACTTTAGGAGGGTTTTTAAAGGTTCTTAACACTATACGAAGGACCCTTGATTATGTTTATGAAAAAACATTTTGGTATTTTGATAGATAAAAATTCTTCCTTTGGTTTTCTCTTGATTTATGTGTACCTCACTTTCTTGTAAATCAAAAATCCGAAATTGAGTTATTCCAATCGTTTGTTAGATTAATTCATGGCATATCAACTAACAAGGTATGTTAGTTGTAGTCATCTTATCGCTAGCATTTGTCAAAGGTTATTGCGTTGGGTTGTCCTTAACATTCGTGCAAGAAGATTTCGGTGGATTCCAACTTACTCTGCTATCTTTCATCTTTTATGCTTCCACACTCACTTCAAATTCTCTAGAGAATGAATGAGAATGACTAAAAAGAAAAAAAATATGACTTTCAATTGGAAAAGAAAAAAAAGAAAAAATCTAAAAAAAAATTAGTGAGCCTGGGAAAAAGATTTATACTTCACTAATTGGTGTAACTTAGTAATTGGGATTGCGCAAAGATTCCTGTTAATTCTTAGGTAAAGCGATTGCCCAATTATGGTTATGCAAGACATTTTAAATTAAGTTTTAAGTGGAGTAGCTAGGGGTATGTGGTGACCCTTATTCACCTTTATTGTAATAAAGCTCCTAACAACTTAAGAAAAATTATAGTTCTCAAAAAATAATGAAAAGAATAAGTGTTGTGGAGAAAAAAAAAAGGAAAAATAAATCAGCCCCATAATAAAGCCCTCTAAATTACCAACGTTGTTGGTAGAACTTGTTCGAAGAGGAATGAGTTAATGCTTAAAGTGAGTTGTCCTTGCTTTTAAATTGCCATAAAATTATCAAGTGATAAGAGTGATTAAGAGTTAAGGAGTGACACACAAGCATGGAAAATCATGTTGGAACACTTCGATTAAAGGTGTTGTAATTTTGAATTGTGAACTATGTAACTTATATATGTGTTTGATTTTTGAAATTAAGAAAGGTGACCAAATTCATGGTTTTTATGATTTCAAGCATTAATTAATTTATTAGAAAAGAAAATGTGTGCTTGTAGCGTAAGGGCTTGATATGTCACAAATTTGCAACATATCTACACCCTGTTGTTGCTAATTTGGCATACATTTTAAGTTAAAATGGTTATTTTGTAAGGAATTGCATGTAAAAGTAGTGTTCCTAAGGATGTAAAGATCACAGGACACAAAGTTGATGATATTTTATTAAAAACAAGCACTACATACACTTGAGCAATTAGTGTTGCTATGGTGCAGGATTTGCAAGTGTAAGATGGTGGTCCATAGCCACAGAAGTCAAATGCTAAAAATACTAGTATCTACCACAGAAAGAGCTCACAGTTGCAAGACAAAAGGTCACAATTGCGGGAGACCTGTTCATGAGTACAGAGCAAGACCGCAGTGCACACTATCTATGGAACATAACCTGTCACAATAGACACCACGACCATGAGACATAGAGGTGCGATCAAGAAGATCATGTCCATGGGAGCTAAGTTCGTGATAGCAAGACAGCATGCAAGCTATGTGAGATGCAATTTTAAGGGTTATTTCATCTTTTCTCCATCCTTACTTAACCATCGCCGTCCATGCACCTATAAATTCCTATTCTCAAATGTCCAAAGCAACTTTTAGCCTAGTTTTTACATTCTTAACACTTTGGAAACTTAGGGATACAAGATTGAAGTGTTGGAAAAGGAAGGATCCATACTTGTATTGGAGAGTGTTCAATTGCCCACGTAATCTATTTGACTAAGTTTTTTTGAATTATTTCTTTTATTTTCAAGTTTTTTGGTTGTTGAACCATTCAGCTATGGTTTTTTTTTGCTTTTAATATGAGTTTCTAAATTTATTTCTAGCCACTTGTGTTTATATTTGGTGGAATATGTATGCACAAGTCCTTGATTAATTATCTTTGCCTAAGTTATTCCTAATTGTGGAATGACTAGTAATTAAGGGAATTAGTAACTTCTCTAATTAATTTGTGGTTATGCTCTGAATAATTGGAGTGAAACTATAAGATTAGAGTGGGCACTAATTTACTACTTGCTATACGTTCTAACCTTTGGTGTGTGATTCTTTAACTTTATCCATAATTGGCATGCTCGAAAGATATGGGCAGCACCTACTGCCCTGTTATTCATGGTTTGTGCATCAACCTTGCCAAATTTGATTAAGTAGTCCTTTCATTGATTTGGTAAGTTTATCAACTAATGTCTTTGATGCACATAAACAAGCTTAAAATTTTAAAGGATTTGAGGTTTAGATGGGATATGAATATGATGATGAGAATATTGTTGAGGATGAAAATTATGTTTTATCATAAAATTCTGATTGGATAAATTTTAATTTAATTGAATTTATTTAATAATATATATAATGTATAATAATAATTGAATAATATGATAGTATATAGAAATAATAATTAGTTTTTAAAGTGTATATATGAACATAAGTATAAAGTATGTGTGTGTATATCATTATTAATTTTATTCTTAATAAATGTAATGTAATAATGAATTTGAAAGGCTCGTGTTTATTTTAGAAGAACAATAATTTGAATTTATATAAAATTATATTGAGTTATATGTTTAGATTAAATAAATTTTAATGAGACAAAATGCGATGAAAATTTTTAAATGTTCATTGCCAAAGCAGCCTTAGCAATTATGACTCGTCTTTGGAGGTGCAACTAAAGATGATATATTTACTGGGGACACAAGAAATGGAAATCATTTGCACAGAACAAATATCCCACTTTTCGCATAAGTTCTCATTGCCAGACACCACGCTTGATAATGATCAGTTGCAAAATTCAACTAATTGTTTTCATTTACAAAGATATGACTACATTGATAACACAACTAAGAAACTTAAGCTCTCATCAAAACAGATTGAGACGAAGAACACGCCCATGACAACTGAAATATTACAAGATCAGTCACGGAAATACAACAATTTCCCCAACGTTTTCAGCTGAAAAAATCTGAGTCCATCATGTAAGTCTGAACTGGAAAAACGACTCATTATGACTATATATACAGATTGAGAGAGAATCGGGAGTTGCCTAGTGACTACCTATTACATCCCTGAGTTTGTCGGTCTGTATCAGGAGACTAGCCATATAGTTGATGAAAATGAAGTTACCAGTCTCTCTTACCTTGTATGTTCTTTTTCTGCTACAGTATTGTTGCCATTGCCATCACTGGGATCTCCCTATCGCAGCAACCTTTGCCCTATTAGCTGCAGCTGCAGCTACTGCGACAGCAGTCTTTACCCTGTATTCTTGAGGAACCTCACACGCTTCACTGATGGAAGCAAATCTTAGTTCAGCAGGAGGAATGAAACAGTCCACAGATAGGCCCGGTACATTGAATGCTACTTCCTCAATTGTCCATGTTTCTTCCATTCTAGTCTTGGTGTGGCTCATCGATGTTTCTCCAAACTTGAAAAGGGTAACCACAGATCGCCCTGAGTGAGCGATCATGATCCCCTCTACAGGCCTATAATCATCAAGAAAAGAATTGATTGTAGTCTCCCAATACACAGCATCACCTTCACTGGTTTGTATCCTGGTTAAATGGGAGTCATCTAACTCTACAAGAAGCCCCGTCTTCTGGCTGAAGTAGCCAAACAAAACATGCCTTGTGATCTCCGCCGGTCCTTCGCTCCTAGCTTTCAGCCTATGTGGATCTGTACAAAGTTTGAGGATGAAGCAATCCTCACCATCGATTTTCTTCTCTCCAGTGCACCTTGCATCTGCAAACACGTTTGCTGTTGTCCTTGGATCAAGACCCTACAATTCAATAGTAGAATTATCTGACTGAGACATAAGGAAAACAGACATCAAATAATCATTCATTGTTACTAACAGGCAAGTCTACCTGTAGAGCACGACGCAAAGGCCTAACAGGCCCTTTGGCAGCATGTACGCCAAGCCAGGGGGTATGCCGCCAAACAAGCTTCCCATTGCAACCAGCGTGAATCTTGCTGCCTCCAATTTCCAGCTCCACATACCACATGTCGGGATTCATTCGCCAGAGCACAAATGCCCCTGACTCTGCTGCTTTCGCTGAACTCCTGCTCTTTATAACCTTGGTTGATGTCTCAATATCAGATGTCAACATTTTCACGTTTCCCATAGCATAAGCATTCAGAATAGAGCTTTGAAGTTTCTGCCCACCGGATGCGGCCAAATATTGCTGCAGTATGTACTGTGCCGACGAAGTTTCCTGAGTAACGTTTCAACAGGCATTAATGCGTTGTCTAACTAAATCGAACAGAGCAAAAACAACAGAAGTCAAGACAAGGACAGCCACCGGGGGCACAATATCGATCTATAAGTCTTTCGCTCTGATAATCTTGAAGAGTGAATGAAATAACCGTATACCCCTCGGTAAGTCATGTGGTCTACAGTCCCATTCCTCGTTCAAATCATTTTCATTGTTCCTCTCCATCCCCATGTTCTTTCTCCCTTCTCCTCTTTAGCAGAAGTCATTTATACGTGGCAGAACAACCAGAAATACAGATTCAAGAATACCTCACTATTCATCTCAAGAAAACAAAGCATTTTCACCAATTTTAGCAAAAAAGGAAAAAAAAGCCATAAATCAGAAAGTGAAAATTTCTAGGAACTATATTTCAATTAATGGAATTATCAAATTATATTATATGCAGTCAAATTATCAGCAGAAAGGAGACACTTTACTTTCATAATCAAACCATTCACTTTCTTCAAAAGAGCAAAAAAAATCCAAAAACGCAACGAAATGAAAAAAGAATTAATCGGTAACTGAAATGAAAAAAAAAATACGGAAGAAAGGGAACTCACAATTAGAGTGTCTTTAATACAGAGGTGAGGTAAAGGTTCACTGTTTCGAACGTGCACAGGGGCGAGCGGCGCCCCCAGTACGCCAAGGAGCAGCCTCAGATCGGACCCGGAATAACCCTGACTGGCACTCGAAACAGGAGGAGCCCGACAAAGCCAGTGAGCCCACCTGTCGATCCTCGGGTCTCCAGTGTGGGACCCGTTCGGATCCGGACCCTCCCTTAAAGGCGAGAGGGCCTCAACCCCGGCTTTCAAACTCCCCGATCTCGTTATAAACAATTCGGGAGGTCCCAAGCTGCTGCTTCTCCTTCGGCGAAGCAGGCTCGACGGCGACTGGCTCCGGCGCGTCCTCGAATGACGTACAGAGAAGCTCCGGACCACTTCCCCCTTGAGTACCGAGAAAAAACCATGCTTTCGCTCCATATGCACAGCAATGCAAGTGCGACAAACCCCTCAGTAACTGTAAATAGCTTATCAGCTGGAGCCTGAAATTAGTTGTATGTAATCTGCAGGAGAGAGAGGACAAATAATGGAGAAAAGAGAGAATGACGTTTAAGAGAAGCAAGATTGTTTTCATTTCCGTTAAGTTCTTTTAATACAGTGACTAGTCCGGAATGAGAATTTGGAAATGATGGATAGCTGCATGGGATTGCACGCGCTTTAATAACATCGTGTTCATAAAATTAGTTCTGCACTGTCCACCTCCGCACGCTTGACTACGGGCCCTCGGATAATTAGGCTGGGGTGGGCGAATATATGCGCGAGATTGCTGCACTATAAATAAAAATTAATTATTACTAAATTTAAATTTTTGACCTTTTAATAATAGGAATGTATTCATGGCTGTAATATCAGTGAATTAATCACTTATATTTTATTTATTTTTTTAAATTTTATTTATTTAATAAATCTATTCAATGAAAAAGAGTAACATTAAAAATAAAGAGAAGACTCGATCTTGAACTATTTGGTTAACCGCGAACCTCCCCATAGCTTATTCAAGTTCAACTTGAGCTCAGTATTGATCAAGATCGAGTTGAACATTGATTAAACTACTCGATTAAGTTCAGTCAATTAATTTGAATTGCCAACACCTCTTCGCCTGACGTATAGGAGAAAAAAATATGAGGCTCCATTTTGATTAAATGAATTGAATTTGGAAAAGGATTTAAATAAGAGATTTTGGATTATTCTATTAAAGTTCATTCAATGAAATTGAAGTTTAGAACCGAACGAAGGCTGATGAGCTGAGTTGGAGAGCTAAGCTAGAGAGTATGCCATTATGCTAACCTAGCTTGTTCAATTGTTAAATTTAACTGATGTAGGAAGTAGTTACGGCAGTTATTTAACTGTATGTTAGATAAGGTAGTTATTGTTCTTAGGAACTTAAAGAGGAAGAGTAATAGTCCAAAGAATGATGCAATTATGCACATATACTCATTTTCTACAATTAACTTGATTTGATTCTCTTCTCTCAAGGCTCAAATTGTAGAGCTTTGATCATATGCTCATCTTGGTTTGACCATTTTCTTGATGATTGCTTTGAGTTCTAGCCACAAATTTGATTACATTCAATCTGCCCAAAATGTTGCTCATTGTTCCATTGATCAAAGACACGAATCTCCCAGCCTTTTTCAACATGGAATCAAAGCCTATGAGCTTCTAATTCGTGCAGCTTCTTCTCACACCTTTTATCTTGGCTAAATTGTTTTCCCACATCCACAATTGAGTTTGCATAGATTCATGGAGTGCAGCCACCTTACATATCACTAATGTTCTTTTTGTTCTTATCTTCAAGCATGATTTGTTATCTATGAAGAAGCTGACTAAGGCACTAAACTATTGCTTGATGTTTGATTCCAATTCTTTTTGTATTCAAGGCTTGTCACCATGGATGAAGATTGGTATTGCTAAGTTGAAAGAAGGATTGTTTATCCAACAACATGAATCAAAGCCATTCATGTCATCCAACTGTCAACTGCCTTCCTTAACAGCCTTTCAGTCTAAATCAAATCATTCCATTAAGAACTCTTCTTCTTTTGACACTTCTCATTATAGATTAAGGCATCTTTCTCATGATATTGCTACTTGTATACAAAAACAATCCCCATCCATTAATATACACAAGAATAAAGTGTGTGTTACCTACCCCTTAGCTAAGCAAAAGAGGCCACCCTTCCAACTTCATGAAAAGTGTAGTAATAATCCCTTTCAACTTGTATACATAGATATATAGGAGCCTTACTCAATTGTAGTCATAAGAGGATATCATTTCTTTTTAACTATAGTCGATGACTATACAATATGTACTTGGACATATCTCCTTAAGCACAAAAATGAAGCTGTAGTTTGTTTATCTACTTTCTATATTCTTGTTGTCACTTAATTCAACACCAAGAACAAAATCATTAGGACAGATAATGCTCTAGAGCTTAAGCTCACTACATTCTATTCTAAAAAGGGAATTCACCACAAAACCTCTTATATGGAAACACCACAGCAACATGCTATAGTGGAATGAAAACATTAGCATATATTGTCCATAGCTTGAGCTTTAGTTTTCCATTCTCATCTTCCCTTGAAATTCTAAGGTATGGCCATCCTAACATCCACTCATTTGATCAATATCTTGCCTTCTCCTATTTTGAACTATCAATCACCCCATCAGTGCCTTCTTGGAACAGTTCCCGACTATCAACTTAAGGTGTCTGGATGTTTTGCTTTCGCTTGTATTCTTACAAGAGATAGGAAGAAATTTGATCTACAGTTGAGAAAATGTGCATTTATTGGTTACCCTATAGGAACAAAAGGATATAAACTTTATGAACTTAAAACTAATGAAACCTTTGTATCTAGAGGTGTAATCTTCTATGAACATGTTTTTCCCTACTACAAAGACCACCATTTCCTTCTTAATTCTCCTAAAATATGACTAAAACAGCTGCCCTATTCCTTTGATTACCAAGACACATTATCTAGTGGTTATACACATGATCAAGTGCATCTGAGACATTCTTAAACTGCTAAATATGATAGTAACCATCTAGATCATGGACCAAAAGACTCATTAACACCTAAGCCATTAAGCCTTGAACTTGAACCATTAAATCAGTTTTCGCTTCCTTCTAAACCAAAACCAGTTGTTTCACCTCAAACTAACCTTAGAAGATCATTCAGACATAGAAAATTACCAAGGTACTTGGAATTTTATCAACACAATGTCAAACAGCTCTCTGTGCACACAACTTGCACTAGTTACCTCATATCATGTTACCTAAGGACTGATTAGTTGTCCTCAAGTTTTGTGTGTTACTTGTTTGAACTCAATAAGATCAAAGAGCTAACTTCCTTTGCTAAGGTTGTCCTTGAACCACAATGGAGAGAAGCAATGGTTTCAAAATTGCAGGCATTGAAGGATAACCTTACTTAGGAGATAGCGCTATTACCTAAGCATTATCATGTCATAGAGAAATGGATCCACAAACTGAAGTTGAAGTTAGATGGCATAGTTGAAAGACATAAGGCATGGTTGGAAGCCAAGGGGTGCAGTCAAGTTGAAAGGTTTGATTATCATGATACTTTCAACCTAGTGGTCAAGCACACAATCGTTAGACTTTTCTTCACTATGGTAGCAGTGCTTAGATGAAAAATGCAACAACTTAACATTCATAACGCCTTCTTACACGGGGATCTTGAAGAGGAACTTTATATGGCTATACCACAGGAGTATAATTTGAAGCAGGAAGGACATGGCAATTCATAGTTAAAGGCACCAAGTTTAAGACAATTGATGTGTAGATTGAAAAAGACATTTTATGGTTTAAAGCAGGCTTCAATGTAGTAAAATTACAAGTTCACAGAAGCTTTAATCTCCTGTGGATTCACTCAATTGAGGGAAAATTCCTCCCTCTTCAGAAAAGAAATTGGTGCTGCTATATGTTGATGACTTTGTGGATGGTTGCAAATCAAATGCTAAAATAGAAAAATGGTGGCATACTAGAAGTCAAGATTCAAGCTTAGGAATTTGGAAACTCCTAGATATTTTCTTGGGTTTGAGATCGGAAGATCTCAACCATGACTATACTTAAGCCAAAGAAAATACACATTAGACCTTTCGGAGTAGTATGGTATGCTTGGATAAAGAATAGCCTCTACCCCTATGGAGGTGAATGCTTAGTTTAAAGGGAAGATGGTGGATGCATTAGTTGATGCAACACTTTATAGATAACTTATAGGAAGAATGATCTATTTACTATTCACAAAGCTTGACCTTGCCCATTCATTTCAAGTTTTATCCCAATTTATGTCTGTACTAAAACAATCACACGTAGAGATAGCCTTTAGAATACTTAGATAACTCAAGGCTTCACCAGGGAAAGGGAAAGTTGCTTAGCCCATCAAGATCTTTAGTGACAATCAAGGGGCTATCCAAATAAAAAAAAATAAAAAATAAAAATCCTACACACCATGAAAGAACCAAACATTTCAATCTAGATGTTCGCTTTATGAGAGAGAAGGCGGAAAAAAAGGTAATTGAGGTGCAATATATTCCCAGCAGTGAGTAGCCACATGATTTGCTAAACAAATCATTGAGCATTTCTCAATTCACTAAGCTACTAGCAAGATGAGTATGAAAGATATCCATGCTCAACGAGAGGGGGGGGGGGGGGTTTCAAGTTCATGCAATGAGACTAAGGTTTGGAAGCGAATGAAGACTAATGAGCAGAGTTGGAAAGCTGAGCTAGAGAGTCCACCAGAATGCTAACCTGGTTTGTTTAGTTGCTAAATTTAATTGACGTAGGAGGTAGTTATGGTAGTTATTTAATTGTATATTGATTAAGGTAGCTATTGTTCTTTGTGAACTTAAATAGGAAGAGTAGTAGTTCAGAGAAGGATATAAACACGTACATCTACTTATTTTCTACAGTTAGCTTGATCCGATTCTCTTCTCTGAAGGCTCAGATTCTGGAACTTTGATCATATTCTCATCTTGGCTCATCCATTTTCTTGATTATTGCTTTGACTTCTAGCCAAAAATTTGATTAAATTCAGTCTGCCTAAAATGTTACATGCTGTTCCATTAGTCACAATCATGAAGTTTCCAACCTTTTTCAACATATTATAAATAAAAGGAATTTGAAATTCATCAGAATTGCAAAAATTATAGTTTAAAATAAAAACTGAAGTATTTAAAATGCATAATCATCCAAACTTTCATTCCTTCAAATCCTCACATCCAAATGTGTCTTTAGAGGATAAAATATGCATTAATTGGTATACTCTTAAAGATAGGATTGTAATTTAAATGAATATTTTGATGGATAAAAAAATTGCTTAGATCGATTAATCTTAACAATCATATTTAGTAAGTTTGACTAATTGAATTGGTTATATTTATTTTACCATCATAATCTTAGCATCCAAATTATTTAATGAATTATATAAAGTTAAAATAGTCTTTTGAATTACTTATAAAAAAAATTTAACATCTTAATTGTCTTATTATGACTTTCAAGTAGAATTATTTATACTACAATTTTACAATTTTATGTTGGGCCCGCCCTTATTTTATCAAAGAATTTAATCAATTAAAAAAACATTTGATTAAGAAGGATAAAAATAATCTATCTTACATAATTACTCAAAATAAACATGTCTAATAAGTTTGATAATAAGAAACAATAATTAGATATAATTAAATTTTAATAAAAAAAAGTTTGGATTGAATGGGATTTATCAAAGCATGATAAACCCTAATTTGTTTATTAAATTAAAATGCTGCAATTTAATGTTTGAGAGAAATGAAAGAGCAACAGCGAAAATAAAGAACTTGAGTAAGAAATTAAGAGAAAAATGCAGAAGATTCGTGAGTGGAGGAGAGATGTTAGGCAAGTTGAGAGAGAAACTGAAGAATAAACAGAAAAGTAGATTGCATGGACGAATGTTAAAATTTGGTTGTTATCTTAAAATCATCGTCTTATCCATGTTTTAATGTTTAATATAATTTTAATTTTTTTCATAAAGATAATTTTAAATTCTACATTGTACAACCAAACAATGGCATTTAGCTATAACAAAACAGAATAAATATGTAATTCTCTTTCAAGTAAATCATTGGAATGTAAAACTATTCTAAATAAATTTTGATTATGCCAAAATCAACATTGTTATACATAAAATTTTTAAATTATAATTTATAATAAATTTAAGATATTATAGGTTATGTTTGTTTTTGGTTTTTGGTGTATGTTTTTAGGTGCGTTTTTAAGAAAAAAATTTGTGTAAAAAAGAGATAGAGAGAAAATTTAAAAAGTGTAATGATTGTATTATGGTTGAAAAGATGAAAACAAACATATCTATAGTTTTAATATAAAATTAATGTTTCACAATGCATATTTGATTTTATAAAATTTCATCAATTTTAATCGTCAATTGAAACATTACATTTCCCTTAAGTTGTAAATAAAAATTGACCTAAATGATTTAAGCAAAACATAATTTAGGAATTAACATATATATATTTTTTGAAAGCAAATTTTATTAATAAAGCAGAAGCAAGCAGCAGAACCAGAAGCTAATGCATATCATCAATCTCGTATCTCACACTCCTAGCTAATTCATGTACTTCTTCCCTACATTCTCGTTTAATGAAATAGAACTCGACTCTGCTTGACACTTACTCTTCTTACGTATGTTTTCGAGCAAGACGCTACTCATGGATAGATTCGAACTCGGACACTGTAGCTTTGTGATGAGAGCAAGGCAGCCCGCCTTCTAGCACAACCTTCTTCCCACCCTGCAACACTGCTAGATCAATAGCCTCTCGAGCCGCTAGGCATTCCGCAGCAAATGGGTCCGAAACATGATTAATGTACCTCGACCAAGCACCCACATTAGTTCCTTTTGACATTTTTTGCTGTAACACCAATTCCAGCACCATCGCGTTCCAGGAAGATTGCATTATCAAACTGTATCTCAATGGAATCTGAAGGGATAGACCGAGAGCTAGGTCGAGTTATAGCAGTGTGGGGCTTCTTCAAATTCGTTGAAGCCTAGTCAAATTCCTATAACAATCATTTTGAAAACTCCAGAGCCATTTGTGTTAAATCGGTTTGTCCGACAAGTATCATTTTGTTGCCGCTCTTCCAAATAGCCCACTGGATTGTGACAGCTATTTCAAATTGATCCTTAACTAGCTCTTTATGCATCTTCCTTAGCCATTGAACAGGCGGTGCATACCATTCACTCACTATCTTCCACGGCTAATCTGACAATGCCCAAATTTGTCTAACAAGGTCACATTTAATGAAGGTATGTTTAGTTTCCTCTACCGCATATCCACATAAGGCCTGGCTCAGGACCGTCCTGCATCCTCAATGGCTCAAATTCATAGCTATGGGAAGGATATCATTCCCCAATTGCCAGGAAAAAATTGAATTTTATGCAGTAGTCTAGCATTCCAAATGAACTTCCGGGATGCCTTCCCCATCCTACTGCTCTCTGCCCCCTAGCTTTCTTTGTTCATTAGCCAGATATGTTTCCCCAAATGGTTTGTTGAACACACTTTGAGAACAGCATTCGATGGGTAGTTCCAGGCTATCATCATCATCATATCATCCCAAAGTAATTTTGAGAATCAGCACAACATCCTCTTGTCTGAGCAGAGCAAAATGTTTATTCACATCCTATGACTGTGAGGCACTATCAATCAGTTCACTAACCTTCATATCCCGCAGCTTATATGGACATGGAGTGATCGGCTTAAAAGTCTGGGATTGTTGATTCCAGCTGTCATGGCAAACCTGAACTTTATTCCCTGTGCCAAGTCGCCACTTGATGCCTGCCGCAAGGAGTTTTTTGCTTCCAAAATGCTACACCATACCAAAGAAGGTTTGGAGCCAAGTTTAGCATTACGAAAGTTGTTCTAGGGAAAGTATCGAGCTTTCAAAACAAAGCTCATTAAGCTATTCACATATTTAATTAATCTCCACCCTGGCTTCACTAACAGTGCCAAGATAAAGACATAAAAGTCCCTAAAACACAAGCCACCCTTGAACACGCCTTTACATATGAAATTCCAATTTCTCAAGTAAATGCCTTTTGGGATGTTGCCTCCAGAAACGAGTTAACATGGAATTTAATTCCTTCAACAGCATTCTTGAAAATAAAAGAAACGACATAGTGTAGGTTGGGATAGATTGTAGTGTTGCTTTAATTAGTATCCTTATCCCAGCATAAGACAATAATTTCTCTTTCCGACCTAGTACATGCCTCCACATCCTATCTCTTACAAAATCAAATAAACTCCTTCTTGTCTGCCCTGTTGCTATTAGTGCTATGCCCTTTCATGCTACTAAAAGGGCATTTGGCTGTATATTTACTCTTTACACTAATAAATAAATTATTGACTTTTATATTAGTATTGTAGCAAATTTTATACATTTAAATCTTGATTGATATAATATATTGCATGTGTCCATGTATTTAAGTCACGAAGACTTACTCTTAAGGAGTTATGAATATGGATACAAGGTTTTTTTGGTACTCAATCGTTAAAATCTGTCTACAAAATCACAAACATTCTAAAGGGCATTGAAGAGTCAGTATGACTTGCACACTTTATATTTATATAGTGAGTGTCATACCGTTTGGTGTAAGAAACTGAGAGTACATGTATATAAATGTGCCATTAAGAGTAGAGCATTTAGGCAATGATTCTCAAAACAAAATAAACGTACAGAGTTTACTCTTAGTTGTCAATATCCTACTTTGTGATGATATTAAGTGTTTGTGAATCTTAAATTTGAGATAACATGGTTGTCTTGTGTGCATGATGGCCAACATGTTATGATGGTATTAAAAACTAATATCTATCCTAGTATGGTATACAATCATGAGTCCAACATGTCATTGCATGGGTGCGTATGACAGCATGTGTGAGTTTAATAAAGGATTTGTCTCTTTACAAGTGAGTAAGACATTTAACCTTGCAATTCCTATTCTATGAGACAAAAGCCCTTGGCCAAGGTAATGTGCGATTGGAAAGGAGTTTTCGATAAAAATATTTGTCTCATGAGGAAATAACAATTCTCATATGATCGAGTATGTGAGTTGGACTAAATTCATAACTTTTGCTTGGTTGAGACAAAGTAAGAAAAAATGTCTATACAGTGTGGTAGTCATGATTGGAAAGGGTCATTTTGATCTGTATCACTTTATCTTAATTAGACTATGATATGAGCCATAGGCTAGATGTTACCTATGTCCTCTGAACTATATTTATTACCAATTAAGAATAAACCTCAATAGTCGCAGACACGAGATCAAGTGAGTGTTAAATTGGTGGATTGCATAATTTATTTAATTGTAATTGAATTGGATCAAATAAATTGTCATGATGCTTGTAAATGATGAGATTATTAATTAGAAGCAAGTGAAAATTTAATTTAATTAAAGACATTAATTAAATTAAATTAATTGACCACAAATGGGCTTCAATTAATTAGAAGCACAATTGGTAGTCACAATCACGAGAAGAGTTCCTACAGCTATAATACTAGCTTATGCAGGTGTGTCGTCACTACATGCTTGCATGAATCCCACAGGCCTATTTCACAATAATGAGACATCTCCCGTGCTCATGATTGCCCATCTCGCGATTTCAAGAGGTGCTGTAATAGAACCCTAGGGCTTCTATTGAAGTCAACCTCTACAGATGTAGAAGGGTAGCTCACAACCATGGTAGTGGCTTCTAAGACCCCGAACAATTGTTGCAGAGGCATTTCTTTTTCAATTTTAATTTTGAAAAATTATTTTTCAATGGACAAAAACTAATGTATGAGATACATAAACAATAGAAATAGTCATTGAATGGAATTATTTAATAACAAATGTGATGTATAATTATTTGGATGGATGTTGTGGTTGGATTGTGGATTTAAGACACTTTCTAGATAAATGCACTTGCTTTCATATTTGGTTTTTTATGGGGTGTATAATTAAATTTTTTATGGATTGTAAACACATAAGCCTAATTTTTATTTCAAATTACATGGAATCAAATTCTTTATGGTATGCCATGTATATTTGTAAAATTTAAAAGACATCAAGAGTTGGTATTTGTGCAGCGGCCCAGAGTTGTTGCCATTCGAGGTTCCTAGAGAACTACTATAAAAAGATGCTTTGTTGATTGTTAGGAACATCAGTTTTTCTTTTATTTTCAATTGGCTTGTAAAGTATGCATATTTAATTTGTACTTAATGAAGAAGTAATACATGTAGAACTTAGCCAATGAATAAAAATTGTAGCTTTTAAATTTTGATAATACTCTCTGTTATATTAGTTGATTGAAAACAAGTTAAAAAAAAGTGTTGTACCACAGTGTGCCAAAAGCGGAGATTGTTAGTATGTTGGCACATTATTCACAAAAAGCATGATTGATGATGAATCCTAGCTTAGTGTGGTGGACAAAATATTTGGTACAACATCAGAAGAAGTTGAGTTTATTTGGAAAATACAACTGAATAATCCTTAAAGTTTCAAGAGGCATGGATAAGGATTGAACAAGAGTCCAGTCTTGATATGTTGGATTGTTGCTGACAATGTCAGACTAGAGAGAAAAGTTCACCTACAAATTTAGATGTTGGATGATCATCACATGGAGGCTGACCCTCATTGGGAAGTGATAATACCAAGCTATAAATGAGAGGTTGTGGAATTGATAAAGTTATAGGAGAGAAACTGAGAGCATTAGAGTAAAAAAAAGTCAAAGTTTCTCCTTTTTGTGGTTTAGTCATTTAACTTTTATGTTAAATGTGAATTCAGTTACAGTGCTAAGAGTGTGAAGAATGAGTAAGACAAAATCTTGATTCTTAAGAGAAGTCATTATAATGAAATGTTGATCTTAGAGTGAGCTAGGTAAATACTATTGAGTGAAGTGTGTTGTCAACTAGCTGGGAGCCTTAGGATTAGGGTAGTGAGTCGAGTAAGAGATTTTTTGGAGATCTTCACCAACTTGCTTAGTGGAAGTTTTTACTAGGTAAGGCTATTGCTTCAAATTGTGTTATCAATGTCATGCCTCATTTTTACATTCTATTTTTGTTGTGTACTACGTTCCTAACACTTATTACAACACTCTTAGATGTGTTGTAAATATCAACCCTATTAATGGAGTTGAGAGGGACTATTCCATTAAAGAGGTGGATTAATTATTGCTAATTGTACTAGAAATTCCTTAATAGGTACTCCAATTAGTTTATAGACATTGACTCATAACCATAGCATAGAAGCAAATTTATAAGTGAAAGAGGCCCTTGATAACTGACCAAGTTTTTAGCTCGAGTTTTTGTTCCTTCTCTTGATTACTAAATTAGCTTCACTTGATTTTCTTGAATCTTTACATGGTACCAAAGCTAGCTTAGTTTTGAATTTCAATCTTCTTGAAGCATTTCATCCATCATTTATCAGCTAATTAAATCAACATCAAGAAACTCAGTCAACCAACCTATCATCAATCCTTGTCCTAATGACAAAAACTCACTCTTCTTCATTCATCTGCCTAACAATCATGCTTAATTGTTTTTAGCCTTTGATGAAGCCTATAATGCAATTATGGTAGAGAAGGCACATAGGACTGGTATTGTATCTCATTAGTCTTAAATGGAGGCATTGAGGATGGGTACAACATCAAAAAGAAAGAATAGAAGATCAGAGAATGTTAGCTCACATTGTGGTAAGAAAGGTCAAGTAAGGAAGAAATGTTATAGGCTCATTGGTATTCCTGCTAATTTCAAGTTCACCAAGACTAAATGGAAATCACAACCATTAGTAAATCAAGTTTCTTCAGATGATGGAAATGAACTGTCACAAGGGATAGAAAGTATGAGATGGCTATATCTCATGATCAAATCTGAAGGTTGATTTCTTTGCTTGAGTCTTAAAGCATTGCTCAATTTAATCAGGGAAGCTCATAAAATCAGAATAAGAACCTACCATGTTAATCCTTTTCCAACTTTGCAAGTGACCTTTCTATGTGTAAACTCTTATGTCAAATTAGATAAGGTTGTAGAATAAGACATTGTTAAGACCATTTAGTTGGATAGTAGATGCTAGAGCTTCTAATCACATGTGCAGTAATATCAACCTATTCTAGTCCTTTAGACGAGTGAATGATACCAAATGGATCTAAAACTCTTGTGACACACATAGGCTGCATCAAAATATTAGACTATTTAACCTTTCATAATGTGCTTTTTATTCCTACCTTCAAATACAATCTCCTTTAAATTAGCAAGTTAATACAAACTAATAGATATACCATACCATTGATCCAAATGCTTGCTAAATCTAGGTTAACATCCATGGGTGAGGATTGGCATAACTTGATGTCTCAAGGTCTCTTCATTTTAAAATAGCTACCATCAAAGTCAAATCTTAAAACACCAATTGCTTCTTTTTCCTTTGTTAACAACTTAACTTCTTGCTTAATTGATTTATGGCATTAAAGGTTAGGCCATACTTCTCATCGGATAACATAGAAAATTCATGTAAAATCACCTCTTGTAATTGTGTTGCATCATTAAATTTGTCTTGTATGTCCAAAGGCTAAGCGAAAGAGAACTCCTTTCCTTAGTCTTGTAGAAGAAACTATCAAACCTTTTGAATTACTACATATTGATGTTTGGGAGCCATATTTAATGGCAGCAATTAGCAAATTTCTTCACGTTCTTACAATTGTGGATGATTTCACTAGAACCATATGGAGTTACATTATGAGACATAAGAGTGAAACATCTTGTTTGATACCTATGTTCTATGACTTTGTATATACTTAATTCAATTCTAAGGTTTAAATCATAAGATTTGATAATGCATCAGAATTTAAATAGCATAGATTCTTTTCTTAGAGGGGCATTGTCCATTAACATTCAAGTGTAGACACTCCATAGTAGAACGGAGTTGTTGAGAGAAAACATCATCATCTTATTTCTACTACCAAAGCTCTTTTCTTCTAAGCTTCCTTACCAACCAAGTTCTGGGGTGAGCTAGTCCTGAGAACCAAGTACAACCCCAATAGATTGCTTACCCCACCCCTCAATCACAAATCACCTTGTGAATCTCTTTTGGAACACAACCTAACTATCAGTGTGTCGGGGTCTTTGGGTCATAAGTCTTGTTGCTACACTTGATAGAGATTGAAGAATGTTTGATTCAAGAGTAGAACATGTATCTTTGTTGGAAATCCTATTAGAGTGAAAGGCTATAAACTTTATGACCTTAAGTCCCATGAATTTTTTATGTATGGAGATATCACTTTCCATGAGAATGTTTACACTTGAAAAAATCATCTTACCTGCCTTAACTCTCTTACCTTAGAACCTGACCAATTAGACCCTTTGTTGACTGACACCACAAGTGATCTAGCTCCAAGGCATATTACAACACATGATGACATCAATGATGAACATTATGATTGCACTTTATTACCATCAACACAAGACCTCAGCTTATCTTAGGACCATACTAATAGAAACAATACAACCTCATTTCAACCACATATACAAGAACCTATACAAATTAAAAGATCAAATAGACTAAGAAAATTACTTGCATACTTGAGATTATACCAACACTACCTTACTGAACTTGATCAGCCAAGACATTCCACAAATCACCCAATAGCTAACCATATTAGCACTACTTAATTGTCACCTTAAGATATTTATTGCTTATCTGCACTTGATAACTTGCATGAAGTAACCTCTTGTGCTAATGCTATGAGCAAACCTTGTAGGATGTTTGATGAACTACAAGCACTAGAAGAAAATGGCAGTAGGATATTATGCTGTTCTAAAGAAAGAGCATGTCATAGGATGCAAGTGGGTTTATAAGGTGAAGTAGAGGTTAGATTGTTCGACTAAAAGACATAAGGTAAGATTGGTAGCCAAAGGGCACAATCAAGTAAAAGGGATTGGTTACCAAGATACTTTTAACCCTGTGGTTACGCAAAGCACAATGAGAGTTTTCTTAAGGTTGCCTCAATGCAAGATTCGAGTAGCTTAATGTCCATAATACATTTCTACATGCTAACCTACATATGGATATATATATTAGGATTCCTGAAGGTTATGCCTTAAAGGGTGAGAGGAGAGGACAAATGGTTCTATGGTTTGTAAGTTGAGGAAATCACTACATGGCCTTCAATAGGCATCTAGAAAATGGAAGAAAAAGTTCACTGAGGCATTAGAACTAATTATTCCCTTTTCACAAAAGAAACTAGAGATGATGAGATAGTGACCCTGCTGGTCTACATGGATAATGTGGTGTTGGATGCAAACACCAAGAACATATGAAAGAGAGGTTGCACTTCTTGAGAACAACCTTTAAAATAAGGGAACTAGGAACACTCAAGAATTTCTTGCAAATTGAATTGGTAAGATCAAATGAAGGAATTATGATACATCAAACAAAATAAACACTTGACCTGCTAAGTACCTATGGACTACTTGATCCAAATCAACAGCAATGTTAATGGAAATGAATCAACATCTAATTGCTAATGATCGAGAGTTATTAGAGAATGCAACCTACTATTGACAACTCATTGGAAGATTGATATATCTAACCTTCACCAAGACAAATATATCACATGTAGTAAATGTTCTTTCTCAGTTTATGCATAAACTAGGTAGATCTCACCTAAAGGTTTCATTCTAAGTATTGAGATACGTGAAGGAATCTCTAGGAAAGGTGTTCTATTCGCTAGCTAATAAAAAATAAAATTAAATGGCTTTAAAGATAGTAACTGGGGTAGCTGCCTAGGTACCAACGTTCCTTAACTAGGTTTTGTCTCTTCTTTGGATATAGTTTGGTCATTTGGAAGACTAAGAAACAAACTGTAGTGGCAAGAAGTTCAATTGAAGTTGAGTACAAAGCAGTAGTGGCCTAGTTATGTGAGATGATGTGGATTGTAAACTTGCTGAAGGACTTAAATGTGAACTTGAAACAACTAATGAAAAAAAAAGTGCTTTGTAGATTTGTAAGAATCCTACACACCATGAGAAGACCAAATAGTTTGACATGGATATAAACTTTATTAGGGAAAAGGTACGAAATGGCATGATTCAAGTGGAATACATCCTAAGCAAGGAGCAGTCAATTGATCTCTTAACAAAGGGACTAACAAGCATTTAGTTAAGCAGATTTTTTATGCAAGATAAGTATGAAAGACATACAAACTAATCTTGAGGGAGAGTGAGAAGATAACATGACCATTGTTGAATAGCAATAAGCACAAATGATGAAGATAAATTTGATTAAGTAGTTTAGGAGTTGACAAGGACAGTTCCATTGAAGCTGTGGATCCATGATTTGTTGCTTAGAGTGTAGCTTAGTTGATTAATTGTACTAGTAGTTCCTTGGTAGTTACTTTAGGTAGTTCACAAAACTTAACTCTTAACCGTAGCTGGCCCTTGATAACTGATCAAGTTTTTAGCTCTTTAATTTTTGTTCCTTATCTTGATCAATGAATTTGCTTTGCTTGGTTCACTTGATTCTTCTCATGAAAGATAACAAAAGTGAAGAAACATAACAAAAACAAAGCAAGAAAGATATTGAGAAAGTAAAGTGAAGACTGTATATTTAATATCAAGACACTTAGTAAAATAGAAAATTTGTTCCTTTATATGTACATTAGTCCAAGAACCTAGAGAAGAAAGCATCTTTAATAGTGAAGATTAAATTAACAAACTTCAATGTAACTAAACTACCAATAACTACCAACTGTAGGAGGCTAGTTAACTATCTCTAGCTTGACACCTCCCTCAAGATAAGTATGTATATTTTTCATGCTATCTTGGATAATAACTTGTAAAACTGCTTCCAACACATTACTTTGGTTGGTAAATTCATAGCCCTTTCCTTTGTTCTGATATGCATTGTTTTTATTGTTGAGTTTCACTAGATTTGAAATGCAAAAGTTTTCAAAATTAAAACAAGATATATCAAAGAAAATACAGCGAAAATAAAAATCACAACCTGATCAATTTTTCTTCATTTGACTCACATAAATTAAAATAAGCTTAGTTGTATGATGATTATTTGAAATCAAATTCCTACAATTTTTGTTTATGATCCACAAACTATGACAACATCCTATCCTTTAGTTTGTCCACCTAAACAAAGTGCTAGTAAGGTTTCTCCAATGAATCTTCATGAACTCCTTTGCAAAATCATATAACTTGTGCTTGGATAATTTCTTCAGAAAAAATATGTAAGGGCATAGTGAATATTCTCTCTTTTGTGCAAAGAGGGTTGGTGAATAGTAGCACTATATTGTGTGAACACTGTCACTACAGTACCTAAATAGTGCCCTCAAACTTTTGGAACACTTTCAATTGATTTATTGCGAATACACAATCCAATATATATGGTTAGATTCCTAATCCACCAAGGCATATAGAATGGCCTATGTGGGCTATTACATAGAACTTAAAATTAAGTCAAGCTTATTCTATCTTTAATTATTAATCCAATTAATAATTAAAGCCCATTGGAAATATATATTCAATTTAATTAATCTCATTAATTAAGTGAAAGGCACATTATATTTCCAATTAATAATCCCCTTATACCAAACATAATAGTATTAAAAAATTCCTTTATGTCCTTGTCCTTTAATTTAATTAATCCCCATAAATTAAATTAAGGGGTTCATTATGTTTCTAATTAATGATCTCATTATCTGATATCTAACAAATATACTGCGAAATAAATCATTCCATTCAGTCTAATCCAATTGCGACCAAATTAATTCTACCATGATACTTTTCAAGCCTCATGCATTGCCCCCACTTTGTAAATGTTTTCCAAACCATTATCTTGTTTTTATATATGTGACTTTTTACATTCATCTTTAGCTAGCCATGAGCATGGCTCGAAGGATACAAGTAATACCAAATGAAGTGAATAGATCACATAAACCCTCTTGATCGTAAATATCATGCAGTATAAGCTTTTATCTTATTTTGTTCTGATTGAGCAAGAGCTATGAATTTGGTCAAAATTATTGGCTCAATCATATGACCAAATTAATATTACCTTATGTGACTAATATCCTATCAAAAACTCATTTCTAATCATACACTACCTTAACTAAGGATTTTCATCTCATAGAACATCAATTGCATAGGATAAATGACTTGCTCACTTATAAGGAGACAAATCCTTTATTGATTCCACACATGCCTCCATATATATTTAGGCAATGACACATTGGGCTTTTAAGCCTATCTCACACCAAGAGAAATGTTGGTCCTTAATGCTCTAATAACATGCTAACTGCTATATGTAAAATACAACCATGCTGTCTTAAGTTTACAGTACATGCACACTTAGCATGATTTCGAAGCAAGACATTTATACTAAAGAGTGAACTCTATGTGACTACTTTTATTCAAATACATTATTCTCTAATGACGTATCTACACATATGTATTTTCAGTATCTTATATCGTGTGGCATGACACTCAGCATATAAACACATAGTGTGCAAGCCATACCAAATCGCTAATGCCTAATCAGAGAATCTGTGATTCACAAACAAATTTTAATGATTATATAATAAGATGTGTTACATCTATATTCATAACTCCATATGAATAAGACGTCTTAATGCAATTATATGGGCACAAGCACAATTTATGTCATATCAAGAATTACATGCATGAAAATATTGTCAAAATGTTGATAAAGTAAACATCAATATTTATTAATCAATGAAAAATAACATTTACAATTAATTTTTCTTATAAAAAATTTAGCGTTAAAGGGCATATCACTAATAGTTATTACTCCACACTCCACTTTCTTTCTAACAAAGTGCAAATCAAGGTCAAAGTGTTTAGTTTTCTTTTTTTTCCATGAGTTAGATATTTTGCGTATTTACAATGCACTTTGACTATTAAAATACATTTGCACTAGTTGTCCATGATGAATCCCAAAATCTTTTAGCAAATTAAGGATTTATATCACTTCATATGCCAAGGCTACCAGTGCCTTAGATTCTACCTTTGTTGAACTCTTTGCAACAATGCTTTTACTTCTTTGATATCTAACTTATTAATGCTTATCCAAAGAATATGCAATATCCAATTAGAGATTCTCTAGCAGCTTCACATGCAACCTAATCCCTATCTTCAAAGCCTAGGAGTTGCATACTGGATTGCGAAGGCATAAAGATTATTCTTCTAGGTGCTCCCTTGAAATACCTCAACACTCTAAAGGTTGCCCACAAATGAATCTTCCTTTGCTTGCTCATGCATTGTGAAAATAACTGCATTGCGCATGAAATATCAGGCCTAGTAAAGTGAGATAGATTAGCTTGTCCTCTGCTACCCATAACAAGTTACTTCCTCTAAGAAGTTTTGCAACTATGAATACAACTCATGATTAGTCTCTATAGTGGTGGTTAAAATATTTGCTCCTAAAAGTCCACAAGCCTCTAACATGTCTAATGCATATCTCCTTTGATATTTCACAAGTCCTTCCCCTAATCCTACAATTTATATTCCATGAAAAAACTTAGGTGTCCCCAAACTTCTCAATTTAAACATTGACCTAAGGTATTTCTTAGTCTTGTTAATGCCCTATTAATCTTTGCTACCAATAACCAAATGGTTAATATACACAAGTATATTGTAACTCTGCATCCATGCTAAGTGTCCTTAGTGAAATAGGAATAATCTAATCTTGACTTGACAAATCTAATCTCAGGGAGAGCTTTAATAAACTTTGAGTTCCATTACCTAGACACTTGTTCAAGGCCATGAAGAGATTTCCTCAATTTACATACCATTCCTTGCTTATAATTCCTTTTTTTAAGCTCATAACTTGGTGGTATATCCATGTAAACTACCTCATATAGATCAACATTCAAAAAGTCTTGTGTATGTCAAGTTGCTTCATGTTCTAATATTGTCAAAGAAAAGAATAGTCTAATTGTGGTTTGTTTAACATATGAATTGAAGGTGTCTTGAAAATAAAGCTTTCAATCTGACTACAATGCTTTACAACTAAACTTGCTTTAAACCATTCAAGGGAACTATCTGAATTCATTTTAGTCTTATACACCTACCTACAACCAATTATGTGTTGGATTTCTCAAAGTTCCACTAGCTAGCTCTAATGTCCTGTCATCTTAAGGTGCTTGTAATTCTTTAAACATTGCTTCCAGTGTGGTTTAAACATAGCCTCAGCAAATGTTTTTGACTCTTGCACATTATTAAAGGCAACAAAAAATTGGGTGAATTGGTGTGATAAATGCTCCATGATCAAGTAATTAGAGAGAGGATGGTGTGAGGTTGCATTCCTTTGTCTTGAATTTGAGAGGTTATGTTGATAAACATCCAAATAATTAGGCAATGTTATAATTCTAGATGATTTTCTAATGTTTATATACAAAGTATGATCATTAGGGGAAGTAACATTTTATGTTTCATGAGCTGAAATATAAGGATGATGGTTGTGTTTCAATGTCATGTCTATCACCAGCATCATTCACCAACAGAATCTAGTGCAATTTGATCATAATATATGTTATGTTGTGGAGGGATAGGGAGGCTAATAACACAATGAGGTGAATTAATCAATCAAGGATAATTTTGGGTAAAAGGAAAGGCAAACTCATGAAAAACAACATCCATGAAGATGAACATTTTAGGTTGTGTAAGTTGTACAACCTTTGACATCATGAAGATAACCAATGAAGATGCATTTCCTAGTTCTAAGCTCTAGTTTCTTTTAGTTTTCTTTCAGAGTTGAAGCAAAGTAGGTAAGCCAAAAACCATTAGGTTTTTATTGCTTGATCATTTGCCAAAGAATGATTCATATGGTGTTTTGAGCTCAAGAACTTTGGTTTATAATGTGAGTGGTGTATAGAATCAGTTTCCCCAAAATTTTGTAGGTAAAGAAGCTTGGAACAAAAGGGCTCTCTATTTTTTTAAGCACTAGATTTTCCTATAGTGCTTCAACATAAGACGATTGATGTAGCATGCTATGCTTCGCGGCATGCATTCCATATTACCATACTAAAACAAACTGAAATTTCAATATACTAAAAAATCAACATGCCAAACTAAATATTGAATACCAAATTAAAATTTTCAATTTGGTTTGGTAATTTACCAAATTTTTTTGGGATATTCAATTTAGTATTTTGACATACCTTATTTATAAAAAAATTATAATATAACAAAAAAATAATAAATTCATATCTAAAATTATAAATTTATAATTGCATTACTTATAAATAAATATCAGACATTTTTAATTTAATATCTCATTATTTTAATTTAAATTGTTAAAGATAAGAAATATATCATTCTAATAGAATGTTGTTATTTAACAAATATAAGGTAATAAAATGCTTTTTTAAAGTGTATATAATAATTATAAATTAAAAAATATGTAAAATAATTTAAGATAAAAATAAGTGAAAATATAATAAATATTAAAAATAAAAATAAAATTGGGTATTGGGTTCAATTTGGTAAATCAAACTTAAAAATTGAAATTGAACTGAATATCAAATATTTAAAAACCATATACTAAATATTGAACCAACAGTTTGGTTCTATATTTGTTTTGTTTTGAAATTTTAATTTTGGTTCAGTGAGGTTAGTTTACTAAACTGTGAAACTTCTCTGTTGTTTCATGGGATAAGTTAAGGTACACCATGTGAAATCATAAACAAAGGATAGGAAAAAAAAAAAATCCCCGTTGATGGTTGGAATTGAATAAGGACTCCATACATCAACATGCACCAATTTAAAGGATTGTGCTTTACTTGAGATGTGCAAGAAGAGGTAGTCTGTTTTGTTTAGCTTTGGGCATATCTCACTTATTTTATGTGGCATAACACTGACAAAAGGGCATGTACTTTGAATTTTATGAGCTACACCGTGTGATTTATGTCCTATCTATAATACCATACATCAAAACTACAAGTTTTAGCAGCAAATACAGTTGAATCATTTGACACATTATTAGAATTAGGACTAGGGCAACGATCAGTTATCTCTTCTTGATGTAAGAAGAGGCCTTGATATTGCCTAACCACTTCAATCTTGATCCATGGAGAAGACCCGAAATATAGCAAGAATTTGAATCAAATAAAAGGCAACATCTATGCGTACAGTTAAGTTTGTTGTCTGATAATAGGTTAAACCTGAATGAGAGAGCAAATAGGACATCACTGATAGTCAGGTAGCTTGATATCATGACTGTACGTACATGAGTCACTGAAATTTTAGAATTATCATGAAGGTTAACAAAGAAACAGAAGACTAATTTTTAAGTTGGAAACATGGTCAAGGAATCGCACAAAAACTTTGATGCACCACTATTCATTATCTAGTCGAAAGAGCTAAGTGATGCATGATTGTGTATTGCATTTTGAGCAATGGACATTAAGGAAAAACAATGGTTAACATGGAGGTTACCTACAAATTTGAATACTGAGCATGAGTTTCTGATTGGGTTGTGTACTAGCCAAACAACTCTGCTGTTTTTGTGTATTCACCACTTTAACTAGTCGTGAACTTGGGTAGGGCCAATGAATTGTTTTAAAGAGGATTATTTGAGGTGTTTTGATTTAAACACTTTAATGATAGTATAATTGCTTTAATTTAGACGAGGCCTCAAGGATGTAAGAGAATTGCTTCAAATTGCGTAAGAAAATCATCTCTCCCTCTTTATTTCTTTGTTGGTTTCGTGTCATGGTGTGTATTGCCATAATTGATCCAACATTGCATGAATGTTTCACAATAAAATAAACAAGTGGTAC
Organism: Avicennia marina; assembly: GCA_019155195.1. Classification (NCBI taxonomy): domain Eukaryota; kingdom Viridiplantae; phylum Streptophyta; class Magnoliopsida; order Lamiales; family Acanthaceae; genus Avicennia; species Avicennia marina. The sequence goes on along the minus strand of CM032781.1, from coordinate 7,024,596 downwards.
TTCTGTGTTCCCAACATTCAACCCAACATTTTCGCCACAAGTGGTGATTATGTGAATGCTTGTATGGATAAGCATGACAATAATGAAGAACGAAAGAAATGTTGATAACGACGAGCAACGACCAGAAATAAAGTGCTGGTGAATCGAAATACCTTTTGAACTAGTGAAAATTTGTGTAATTCTTCTCAAAGAAATGATGCTATAAGGAGTAATCAGAGATGAAATTTGGATGTGGGATCAACAGTTCTATTTGACAGCCGGAAAGAGCGAGACTGTCGGGCGTGCATGGGAAAGAACAAATACTTAGAATTTTAAAAACTTTTGATCCATCTCCGTGATATTGAAGATGATACCAAATGCCTTCCAAGCTCTTGTTTAAGAATTATCCCGGCTCAAGACGAGTTCTTGAATAAACTTTCCATTTGCTTAATTTGGTAACTTATGTGCACACGAAAGCAAGCATCTGTAGGCCCTTTTTATGAGGCACAAGCACACACACAGTATAGATTTAGTTTTGGTTTTTAAATATAGTTCATTTTATCCAACAACTTTCGATTTCAATGAAGAAATCCTTTCGCGGGGAGTTGGTTGTTCATCTGTCTTATTTTCTGCCTTTCTTTATTCTTCTTGTTAAGTTAGCCTTGAGTTGCATCTTCTTATATAGCCCGTACGGTGGCTTATTAGTTTGAAACTCAAATTAATTGACCCTTCTTTGTTACATTCGAGCATTGGGGTTTGAATTGGGTTGAGTTTTAAATTATTTCTTGTTTGGAATTAACCCATCCGGTAGGGGCCTTAAACAAATGTTGGGCCCAATTGAGTCCGACGTTCAAAATTTATTGTTTTTTTTTTAAAAAATATAATATATGATTTTCTTTTATTATTTTGTCGAACATTATATAAATTGAGAGGAGAAAAAAATTGAAAAAGAGGAAAATGAAAAGAATAAAATAAATTAAACATGAATTGAGGAAGGATAGGGAAATGAGAAAATCGATCTTTATTATAGAATGGGGAAAGGTGTGATTGGTATTTTAAATAAATTTCTAAAATACCATACTTACAATTGCTCCTCTATCATTCTTCATTTCTCAATTTTGCTATTAACACAAAACTTTTTTCTTCCACTAACTTAATTTCTCCTTTTACTTTATTTTAAATTTTAATAACATTTAATTAATTTATTTTTTACTATAATTATTATGCATATTTTAATTTTAAAACACATGCAATGATTGTAACTCAATTGCTACAATTAAGACTTTGTACTTACTTCAATTGCATAATGTGAATTTACGCTATTACCTTTAATCTATACTATTCGGCTAGATTATTAAGTGCAGGGGGTTTATAATAAAAAATTTTGTATTTAATGTTAAGTTATAAAATTATCCTTCCATGCCCTTTCATTTCACAATATGAGCACGGTACATCTAACATTTTATACTTCTATATTTTGTCATAAAGGCCATATTGAACTTTCCATCCATGATTGTTGTGCCACACTTATCAACCTTCGTGATTCCTTAATTGCCATGGCATTGTTGGCCTCATACGAGGAAGGAAAATACTTCCATCTCAATAGTTGAGACATGTTAGCAAAGTACATTTTATTCAAGCCATTCAAAAGCCTATATTGCTTGTCCTTATCTTGTAAATTTGGAAATTTTTGGAATATTTTTAGATTGGATTTCCCACACGAATAGTGTGAAGGTGTCCTTTAGTGCCTAAAATTTCCACTAACGGTCATACGCTTAGTGTAGTGAACATCCACATTCTTTAAACCTAGCGTTATATTTTGCAACTAATTCTGCAAGTTACACATACGTTTGTCATTGGGATGTGAAAATCTCATTTGTAAACACTCCATATCTAAAATGCATACTTTACGTAAAAAATAATTGAAGCCAAAGAGGGACCCATACCCTTTAACCAAGGCACAATAGTAATTGAACTTGGCTCATGGTGGATGAAGAGGGTCATCTTGAAATACTTTGGTCATTTGGGCTCACTATCCTCTCATGAAGATCAACCTAAAACTTCTAGAGATACTCTTTGGTGGTTGTGAAGGAATTACTTGGATTTGAACACTGAGACTGCTGTAGGAGAAAGGATCCTCCTAGCTACCTCTTAAGGGGGCCTCCTTTTATGCCTCGCCACTGGATAGGGCTAGGGCCGATGGGCTAGGTCTTAAAGTGGGTCCTTAGCTATCTTGAGAGTCTTTGCTATCATCTTCAAAGACTTACAAAAAATGAAATAGGAAAGCTTTAGTTGGAAAGAAAATGTGAAAATGACATCAAATGAAGAAAGAAAGTAATGGAGTACCTCCTTAGAAAAGTAATTAAGTGACTATGAATAGTTGGAAGCTTCACCTTCCTTCAAACCAAAAGGCCTAGAATCCCCTTTGACCTTTTTCCAATGACGATCCCCATTGCTGTTAGCACTATCATCCAAGACATGCAGGTTTGTTGTCTTCTTCCCTAGATCGATGGGCATGGAAGACTTACAAGGAGGATTGTCACCATGAGGAGATAGATCACCTACATCGCACTCTTCATCTCGAGATAAAATACCACTCAACTTTGCAACTTGAACCTCGAAGTAGCTTTCATAAGAGTGTGTCCAATTAAATAACAACACATGGGATTATTTATATTAAATGTCTATTAGGTATTTGGGAATTTACGTAAATTGCACCACATCATAGATGAATATGGCAAGGTAGATTCTTCCACAGCAATAAATGGGGTGGTCTTCACAAATTTAAAACACACAACTTAAAGACAAGCAAGGTAGCATTCAAGTGATGATGCAATCATGGGTTGGAGAAGTTATAAGGCATAGGACCACATACATTATTTTATTTTAGTTTTATTTATTTATTTTTAGACTTTTCACATATTTGGGCTTTTCATACATTTTATTCCGAATGGACTTTAGGAGTTTGGGTTTTCGTATAATTTTAGTATAAATATTGTTTTTGTATTTTATAAGATTCACAGTTGATCACATTTTCCTTTTTAGTTGAGATTAATGAAATTTTTTTGGATTCCTTGATTTTTAAGTTCTTGTGAATCAAATCAAATCAATTCAATTGAGAGAAATTCCTTTTGAATCATGACATATTAATTGACCCCAATGTGTCAATTGTGGCCATCCCATCAAGCCATTTATCTAATTTATTGAGTTCTATTTTGATTGTGCCATGTTCTGTCAGACACTTGATGCATGGTTTACATCCCTAGAATTTGACCACTCTCAATGCATCATCATCTCCATCATGCTTTCTTTGTGGTGTTCTCGGGGCCTTATCAAATCATACCCATGATCATCGTTTGACCTATAGCCTTCTGCATATTGATACTAGTCTTGTCTCATTTTCTTAATAAGTGTATGTGTCTATCCATGGGGTTTGGAATTGGGTTCATTTACATTGTCTACAATCTTTTTACTTCTGTTGTTCCTCTGATCATGTTAGGTGGTATCAAGCTAGTTGTATCAAATTCTAATTTGATACCCGGTCTAGGATTTCAGTTATTGAAAAATCCAAAAAAGAAAAGTATAAAAAAGAAGAATGAATTTGTAGCAATAGATCGCGATATCCATTGCAACCTCTGCTAAATCTTCCCCCATTCGCTGATATTTAAGCCAGATTTTCCCTCGCCCAAATGCATCACACCTCTCGAAGCCCACTTTTACCCTCGATTGTTGCTAGAAACTCTCCATTAGGGCACAAAATTTTAGGCTGAAGCCATGTTGTATCATTGCCCTCAATATTGTTCCCCTACCATACTGTTGGATATAAAACCTTAATCAATGTCACCACTAACCACCCACCTACAGCCGATGTCGCTCGACATCCTTGTGTTGCCCACAATCGTTCATTGTGCAGTGCTGTTAATGCCACCATCTACAAAAACCCTAACAAAATGTTTGCTAGGCTGTCCAAAACAAAGCGTTGGGCTAGAGGAGTTAGGTTAGAAAATTGTTTTTGCGGTTAGAACCCATAGTGAGGTGGGCTAAATTATTTGTTGGGCCAGAGGACTAATTTTTTGCCAAAAGAAAGTTTTTATTCTTATGGGTTCAAGGCTAGGCCAAGATTATTAGGTTAGATATTTTGTTTGATTTTTAGGTTAGTTATATTAGTATTTTCCTTGGTATTCTAGGTAAAATTCAAAGCATTCGTCCTAATAATTCCCTAAAATTCAGCATTTGATCCATGCTTGCAGCATTAGACTCTCCAAATTAATGATTTTTAGTGGCCAAGTCAGCTTAAAAGAAGATCAAGTCAAAAGACCTTGATTGAAGTTGTCTACACCCCTCAAATTCTTAGGTTAAAGGAAGAATTAGTGGATTAGAACTAGGGACTTTTGTATCCACAACTTGTTTTGATTCAAATTGTATAATCTTGTATACATTTTTTTGTTTTTATATAGAAATTTGTCCAAAAATTTTTAGCATGCCTGGTGGGATCTCTGTATCCTTCATCCCTTCCTTTTTCAAGTTTAAATCAAGTTAGAATGGCAAGAAGCTAAGTGAAGTCATCAAAGGTGGCTACCTCAAGTTCCTTGAAGGCTATTGCCAAAAGTATTAGCATTGTCATCTATAGTGTGACAAGGAAGCGAACACACTCTGAGCTGACTCCCATCTTTAAGGTTATTGAAAACCCATTCTATCTAAGAGAGATGAAGCTTCTAAAGATGGTTTTGCAGCATCCAACTCTTGCTCAATTGCCTCGTCTGCCTCTAACATAACCCTAATCATAATGACTAATGCCTCATGCTTGAAAGACTAAATTGTTGTATTGACCAAAGTTATTGAAGGACTTTCAAGCATGTAAAAGAGTAGGACTTGCAGATTTCATGACTAATAGACAAGGTGGACAATGCTGACACTAGTAGAGTTATGAATAAGGTACCTAAATTTCATGGTGAGGTTGAGACATCTACCAAGAAACCATCTAGTGAGTTGAAGAAGCCTAGGTTCAAAGAGTCTTCGGTCTCTTTTGATGGCCTAATCATAATTGACTAACTGAAATTGAAGCTACCACTAAGAACAAGCTTAATAGAGGTCTCAAGTCCTCTTTGACGTATGGCAAGCCCTACACAGCAAGATTTGATGACCTAAAGATGTCAGCAGATTATCAACCTCCTAATTTTTAGTAGTTTAATGGCAATGGAAAGTGACATGTGGGTGGAAGCATAAACAATAAAAAATAGCAGTGTACGCTAGAACCCAATGAAATATACTTGCATGAACCATGAAGACAACATAACATAATGACCTTCGATGAACTCTAGTGAAGAAGACAACCACAATTAATATGGCTTGTTAGTTGATAGGCCACGAATCAACCAAGAACACACTTGGAATTTGATTTGGATTTCACAAGAAATTGATACACTTAAGTTGAAAGACAAAAAAATAGTGTATTCAATAGAAAGGATCTGAAAGTTCTTTCAATGACATAACTAAGCTTTATTTAGAGTGTTAGGAGCCCTAGGAACCCTAAAACTCATATGGAAATTAACTAAAATAAAAGGATGATATACAAGGTAGTTGCCAACTATATTTTGGCTTTAAGGCATCTAGGTGCTGGATTCGGATGTTGATCTCATACCTTTAGATCATAAAAAATAGTGTGCTAAGTTATCCTAGTGTTTACAATCGTGCCTTGTGCAATTGAGCACGACTCCAAAGTTTGTAATTGGAGAATGTTAGTGTTTAGAACTTTCAATTGTGCCCTATGTGACCATGCACAAATTGTCCAGTCACAAAAGTAAAGAGTCAGTTTTTGATTCACTATCACTATGTTAGCCTTATGCTAGCTATTGGGCATAATCCAGAGGGTATTCTAATGCTTTTTTCGAGTTTTGTTTGCATCAAGTTCACCCACAAAAGCTTTTCTTCCTTCTTAGGCTCCTCCAAATGTCCAAAAGCCTCTCGAAACTCTTTCACGGGCTTTGTCATTACTTCCTTAAGCTTTTTAGCGTTAGCCCTCATTAATTGGCCTCTAGTTATCCTTAGATACTTGATATAGCCCTTGACACTCACGTAATTCCCCTCCTCTTGAAAAGGAATTGACCTTAATTTCAAGTCTCATTCATCCTATGCATTAAAAGGATCAAATCAGAGACATTGAATGTTACACTAATTCCAAACTTACCTAGTAATTAGTACTTGTAAACATTGTTATTAATGCACACTATCACTTAAAATAGACCATTGCCCCTTGACAGTAGCTTCGACTTTCTTTGATTTGGAAATCCTTCTTTTCTTAAGTGAACTTAGACCCAATCTCCAAGCTCAAACATAACCTTCTTACAACCTTTATTCGCTTGTTGCATATATTTTTAATTTCTTCTTGTGATGTTTTTGTATACACACTAGTGTAATTAATTTGTAGGCTTTGCTTTGTGCCCTACATCTGTACTAATTTGCTCATTACGTAGTAATGCAAGCAAGTCTAATGGTGTGCATAGGTTAAAGCCATAAACAACTTAAAATAGTGATATATGTGTGGCTGGGAGTATGCTTCTATTGTAAATGAACTCAACATGCGGCAAACACTCTTCCCTAGTTCTTATGTTCTTCTTAATCAATCCACATAATAGTAATAATGCAATTAAAGTCTTATTCACTACTTTAGTTTATCCATCAGTTTGTAGATAACTTGTTGTAGAAAATAACTTAGTCCCTAGCTCACACCATAGTGCTTTCTAAAAGTAATTCAAATGCCTTAACATGTCTATCAGACAATAGCTTTTAGCATGCCATGTAATCTAACTATTCCTTAAAGAATAAGTTAGCCACATACGTAGCATCATGTGTTTATTACATCCAATGAATTGTGCCATTTTAGAGAACCTATCAACAATCACAAAATACTATCCCTACCTATTTGAGTCTACGATAAACCCAACACGAAGTCCATTGAAATGTTCATCTATAACTTCTTTAGAATCAGTAATGGCATATACAATCCATATGGTTGAACTCTTGACTTAGCTTCCTTTCACTTGATACAACTATCAACTATCTTTTCAACATCTCTCTATAAATATGGCCAAAAGAAATGTTCTTATAAAATCACAAATGTCATGGTGATACCATAGTATCCCATCAGGCCTTCATCATGTGCCTCTTGAATTAGTAACTCACGCATAGAACAATTTGAGACACACAATCTATTTATGTTGAACAAATAACCATCATGCTAAAAATACTTATCATGCATATCTTGCTTTATCAATTCATATACTTGACCAAAATCCTCATCACTTGAATACGGTACTTTAATATGCTTGAATCTCAAAAGTCTACCATTTGATGTAGAAAATAATGAATATCTCTTAGACAATGCATCCACTACTACATTCTCTACACCTTTCTTGTACTTAATTACATATGAGAAAGTGTCAATGAAAGATACTCGTTTAATATGTCTATGACTTAACTTACCTTGACTCTTTATATGCTTTAGGGACTCGTGATCCATATAAATGACAAATTCCCTAGGTCTCAAATAATGTTGCCATACCTCCAAAGCCTGTACCAATGCGTATTGCTCCTTGTCATGTGTTAGGTAGTTTAGCTTTGCTTCATTCAACTTTTCACTAAAATATGCAATTTGCCTCTTCTCTTGCATCAATTGCTCTAACTCCTATTTTTTAGCATTATATTCAAGTTCAAATGTTTAACAAAAGTTAGGCAAAGATAATACAAGAGCATTAGTAAGCCTTTCCTTGAGCAACTTAAATGCCCTTTGTTGAGGTCTTCCCCACTGGAACTTCTCAGCCTTCTTAGTGATTGTGTTAAGTGGTGAGGTAATTGTGCTAAAGTCTCACACAAATCTCTTGTTGAAGTTCATAAGGCCATGAAAACTCCTCACCATAATCATAGTATTGGGTGTCGACTCTCGGATTACTTTAACCTTATTCTCATCCATGTGAATTTCTTAAGGTTAGCATACAAGTTTTCCTTTAGCAAGGCTCCAATTACTTCCCCAAGGTGTTTACCATGCTCATCAATAGATCGGTTATATACAAGAATGTCATCAAAGTACACTACAATAAATCTACCTAGGAAAGCCCAAAATACATTATTCATAAGTCTCATAAATGTGCTAGGTGCATTCATTAATCTTAATGGCATAATGGCATAACTAACCACTCATACAACCTATATATTTTTTTTAAATGCTATTTCCATTCATCTCCCTCTTTTATGTGGATTTGATAACACCCACTCTCAAAATCAATTTAAGATAATACACTAGCCCCTTGTAATTCATGAAGCATATCATTTGACCTAAGAATGAGAAAACAATACTTTACCATTATAGCATCTATCACTTTGCAATCTGTGCACATTCGCCGAGATCTGCCCTTCTTTGGTACTAGCAATATGGGTACTATACAAAGGCTAAAGGTTTCTCTAACCCATCCTTTACTAATCAAATGTTCCACTTGTTGTTAAATCTCCTTAGTCTCCTCTAGGTTTGTTTGGTATGCTGGTTGATTTGGAATGGCTACTCCAAGTACGTAGTCAATTTAATGCTCAATCCCTTTCATTGGCAGCAATCTACTTAGCAACTCCTCTGGAAGCGTATCCTAAAACTCTTGCAAAATAGACTCAACACTTTTAGGGAGGGAAGATGCAACCTCTTCGATTAAATAAATTTCCTTTCACAAAAGTAATATCACTTTTTCCTCACTCTCTATAGCTACCCTCACATCTCTCAACCTCGCCAAAATACACTCCTTTTCTCTCCTTTCCTTCCCTTCTTTTTCTTTCTTACTCTCTCTCTTCCTATGTACTTGTACTTTCTAATTCCTTTCCTTTCTCGTTTCTTTTCTTTTTCCTCTGCATGTCTAATTCATATTATTGCTATAGATAGTGTTGATCTTCCTACAACTTCTTCAATATAAGTGGTACAAGTGTCACCTTCTTAATGTTGTGATAGAATGTATACCTATTCACTTTACTGTGGAACACCACGTCTCAGTTGAACTGCCATGACCTCCCCAACAAGATATAACTTACCTGTATAGATACCACATCACATAGTATGTTGTCCTTGTACTTACCTATATCAAACCCACCAACACTTGTTTTGTCACCTTTGCTTCATCATTATTATTTAGCCATTGCAATGTGTAAGGCTAGGTGTGGTCTTAAAGTAGAAGTGCAAGTCTCTCTGCCAAGATTGTACTAGCTACATTTGTGCAACTCTCTCTATCTATAATAATGTTGCTATCTTACCTTTACTCCTACACCTCGCATGAAAATATTCTCTTGTTGCTTCTCGAATCCTTCCTCCTTTACTTGTGCATTTAATGCCTTCATAACCACCACTTACACTACCTATCTCCCTATAAACTCCTTCCTCTGCCTTAGATAGTAGTTCCTCCAATGGTGGCATCTCATCTCCACTTTAGGATTAGGTAGCAATGTGTCCTCTCTCTTGGCACTTAAAATACAAAATATCTCGATTACGTGTGTTAAAAGTACTAGGGTTTAGATTTTGTACCTTGAGTGCTTTAGCTTAGGATGTGTACTTAGGCTTAGGTACTCTAACTGCCTTCATTGGTTGCTTCTCCTCTTGGTGGATAAATTGTCGTGCGGTTGAGTACAATGGCTACGATTGTCTACCTCTTCTCTTTAACTGCTTCTCTACCTTTATGGCTCACTCCACCAAACTTCCATTCTCCACATGATCGTGCAGCTCTAGCACATTAGCAATCTCTTAGTTTAGTCCCCTCATAAACCTTGTCATCGTTGTCGCTTTATCCTCTACTACGTCTACCCTCATTAGTACCATCTCCATTTCTTTGTAATAGTACTCTACAGTTTGACTACCCTACACCAATGTCTGTAGTCATCTATAAACATCCCTATGGTAATGATGTGGCACAAATCTTTTCTCATTAATGCCTTTAATTCCTGTGAAGTCCCCATAGAATGTTCACCATTTCTCCTACAACTGATGTATGTTGAGTCCCACTATAGGATGGCATAGTCTATAAATTTTACCACTACCAGCTTTACCTTTTAGACTTCAGAATACCTATGGTTGTTAAAATTCTAACTCCACTCGTTGTTCCCACTCTAAATATAGATTTGGGTTGGATCTTCAATTTGACACCATTTGACACCTCATCATCTTCATCTCACCTATACTGTGGGGTCTTTTTAGACTGGCAAAATTCTCAAAATTTTTTAGGATAATCAAAGTTCTCATCACTAACATAACTTCCCCTATGTGGTAGGTCCATTGCTAGTCCTCTCTTGGGCATCAACTTTTCTCAAGGAGCTAGCTACCTTGTGTAGATGCCTATGATGCCTATGATGCCTCTAAAGTATCCAAACACTGGCTAATGCTAGCCAACGTGTTTTTACGCTACTTCAAGCTAAAGGTATCATCTCTCGCAGCTGATTCTGCCGACATCCTATAGGTATGTTTAATATAAAGAGAAATAAGCAAGTGATGTGTGTGTGACAGTGTTCTTTCACTTGTATGTCACATAAGTTCATTCAAATGATGCACTTACCAAGCTAATTTCTTATGGCGACCTCACAAAGTCTCAAGAAGTTCTCATTAATTTGAGTGGTGTAACTTCTAAGTACGTGGAAGTGTCTAACAAGATGGAAGCTTAAGGTTGCGAATTAATTGAGAATCGAAAAGTAGGCTAGTGGATTCATCTAGACACAAAAAGATTGATCCTAGCTGAAGAGAACACAGTGAGATCAATTCAAGAGCAAGAGGATTGATTTAAGGTAAAAATGACTACGCAATCAACCTAGGATAAAGGCGCAATTGAGCATAAAGAGGGTGATTGACCTAGGTTTTTGTACAAGCACACATGATCAATCCAGTTTCAAGGCTTGATTGATCCCATGTTTGAAACTCACAAATTTATCTAATGTAATTCTCAGACTCATTCCAATTTAATTTCTTTCAAGTTCCAACATTCCCCATGTGATAAGGAACAAGTTAGGACATGAATTCAAGCAAAGATCACAACTTTTTGTAATGTTATTTTTTTTTTTGTATTCTTGCTTTTTGTTTTTTTCATCTTTTTCAGAAATCAACTCCCATAAAAACAAGCAACCCAAATAAGCAATAATTTTCTATTTTTTCCTTTACTGGAGAAAGAGTGACATAGATGATAGGACATGAAGATCACGAAGAAACAACAATGAAAAGAACAAGACCAAATTTGTACCTAAACTAGTGCCTAGATAAGAATTTGAAATTGTCGAGTTTGATGCCAATTGACACATGTGTGGAAGCGTAAATGATAAAAGATAGCAGTGTATACTGAAAGCTAATGAAATTTTCTTGCCCAAACTATGAGGACGGCTAAACTCAATGACTTTCAATGAACTGTAGCAGAGAAGACAACCATAATTAACACTCTTTGTTAGTTGATATGCCATGAATCAACTAAGAACATACTTCGAATAATTTGATTTAGACTTCACAAGAAATTGATGTACTCAAGTTCAAGGAAGAAAAAAATAGTATATTTAATAGCCAGAATCTAAAAGTTCTCTCAACGATATAACCAGGCTCTGTTTATTGTGTTAAGGAGATGTAGGAACCCTAAAACTCATATGAAAATTAACTAAATTAAAAGGATGACATAAAAGGTAGTTGCCAACTACATTCTGGCTTTGAGGCATCCACACGCTCGATGTAGATATTAATCTCGTGCCTCTAGATCGTAAAAAACAATATGTCTAGTCATCCCAGTGTTTACAATCATGCCTTGTATGATTAAGTGTGACTCCAGCAATCGTAACTATAGAATGTCACAAAGTTCAAAATTTTCGATCACACCTTGCTCAATCGAGCTTGAATCATCTGATAGCAAATGTAGAGAGTATGTTTTTAGTGCAATGTTGATCACGCATGCTTCAACTCAATTTATTAGCCTCCTGATTGATCAACTAGCTACTAAGCTTAGTTAGAGGGTACTCCAAGGCTTATTTCAAGTTTTCTTTGTATCAAGTTCACTGACAGAAGCTCTTCTTCTTGAGCTCTTCCAAATGTCCAAAAGACTCTTGAAACTTCTTCATAAGTGTTCTCATTGCTTCCTTTCTTTGCATCAAGTTCACCCACAGAAGCTCATCTTCCTTCTTGAGCTCTTCCAAATGTCTGAAAGACTCTTGAAACTCCTTCATGAGTGTTGTCATTGATTCTTTAAGCTTTTGAGCCTTAGCTCTTGTCAATGGACCTTTAGTAATCCTTAGATGCTCAATATCAACCCTGAAACTTGCGTCAAAAGCAAGAGCTGGTCATGAACTAGATCAAACATTGGAGAAATTTGAGTCTAAATTGCAAAGGTCAATTATTTGAAGCTTTAGGCATTGAGATGTGTACACAAGACATTCACTGGGGTTTGAGGTATATTCTTCAAAAGATTTAATTTAAAATCTTTAAAAAATTGGCCACATATGCTCACCCCATGGAATTGAGTATGCCTATAAGTGGAGCTAGTGGTCCACTCATTCTATAGTTCACAAGCCAAAGGAAAAGTAAGATGTGAAGAAAGTGGGCAAGCTTCCCACCAAGACCTTAAGCAAAGCGTTTGTGACAATACATGTGAAACCTATTTAATGAAAGGAAAAAGTAGTTGAGAAAAAAGAAAGTTCCTCAAAATTTGAGCTAACTCTAAAGGAGATGTAAGCCAAATTGTGCCAGTTACTTGACTCATATGTCTCAGAATTCTTTCATGGCCAACTTAAAGCCAATCTCTTCAAGTTGCCTAAGATGAAGTAGCCTGTTGAAGCTAGAAGGACCAACGACCCCAAACATTGGATGTACCATTTCCCAGTGGGACATTCTGTCCACAATTGCTTCATATATAAAAATAAGGTCACAGGGCTCACATGCCAAGGGAAAATAATGTTGAAGGAGGACAATTCAAATGTCTAATGGAGCAAATGAATCTACTAATGAAGCTAAATGCTTCCAAGAGAAAAGCTAGGTGTCTATCGAAAATTACATGTCTACCATGACCTTCATGGATGAAGCCCCCAACCCTAAAACAGATTGTTATTCATCTCTAGCCATATCAATAAGTAAAGGATCAAAAGAATATTAATTGATGGTGGCTTTACAACCAACGTCCTACCCTTATGCAGTCAAGAAAACAAGGGATCCCGATGAATGAGCACTTAAATACTCGATTGATGATCGATTCAATGAAAAGGGTAAAGGGCCTTAGGTACCATAAAAATAAGTTGCTACTCAGTGATCTAAAGTTAGGAGCCCTATTCCACGTGATTGATGCTAAGAAATCATGCAATTTGCTCCTCGGTTGATCATGACCCCATGGGAATAGAGTTGTTTCTTCTACCTAGCACTCATAGTTCAAGTATTATCATAGTGGTATAGTGAGTAAAGTGCTCAGTGATTGTAAGCCCTTCACTAAAGTCGAGTCTCACTTCAATGACATCATGTACTATTTAAAAAAGGTGTTGACTTTGAAGGCTTTGACTTCCAAGTTGAAGTGAAACGAGATGATAGCCAAGTGAAGGGAAATGAGGGGACCATGGCACGCCCCTTTGAATGTTGCCCAAGAATAGAGCTAATGACTAATAATACTTTGAAGGTTTGGTGCTACCCTTGACTTAAATTTGCAAGAGACCACTTTCTTAGCTATCTAAAAAAGCTATGGGGGAATATGCTGAGGCTCAAGAGTCAAGGACATTGAAGTGCTTTAGTCCAAAGGTAAGCAGGCTCCTTACCAAGGTAGGGTATAAACCGTAGGATTGCTCACCACTAGGGAAGCTTTCTCAGGGAGCTCTAACTAACTCCTACAAGCAGACTTTAGGTTTGTCCAAAAAAGCCATATTTTCATTGCCATCAAAAGAGCAACAATCAACCACATCACTAAGGGGGATTACTCCTCAAAAAATGATGAAAAGCCTGCGCATGTATTAGTCTTTGAAAGGCTTAGCCACTAAAGGAGCAGAGGTCCTAGAAGGTAAAAAAGGGCATCTTTAGGACACACCTAAGCATGATGAGAAGCTTCAAAGCTTGATCCCATGCCACATGAGGCACCAAATAGACATAGTCATGTCATGTGATAAAGTCCGAGGGGTGAAGTTCCAAATCACTATTTTTGCCAGAATTCAAGTCAATGGAGATAATGATAGAGAAAGTTTAAGGTCATCCCACTGCATTACTTTGAGTAAGGTAAAGGATTTCATTGAAGTGGACGCCGAGGTTGCACCAATCGATATCAAGGAAGAAACCAAAGCCATAATGAACAAGCTGAAAGAGAAAAACCGAGGTAGTAATAGTTTTCAATCAATCTACATAAGGGCTTTACTGACAAGAGAAGAAGCTAAAATATATATGGAACTATCAAACAAAATTAGAGACATGTTCACTTGGTCATATAAGGAGATGCCTAGTTTAGATGCAAAGGTAGTTATGCATCATCGAGCAGTGAAGAAAGGAGCTCGCTTAATTAAGCAAGTACCAAGGTGATTTCGACCAGAATGGTTCCTTTCGATTGAAGTAGAAGTCTATAAGTTGATTGAAGTTGAGTTCATCTAGGAGGTCAAGTACCCTACATGGATCTCCACATTATCTCAGTGAGAAAGAAGAATGGGCAATTTCATGTTTGCATTGATTATAGAGGCTAAATGAGGAATATCCCAAGAATGACTCTTCCTCACCAATCATTGAACTTATAATTGATGCCTCCACTGGATACAATTTGAAGACAAGAAACGGTGTTCAAGCAAGGTGGCTCCAAATTCTCTCCACAAATTTAAAGAAGTTCCACGGTATTCTTGGCGAAAAGGGTGTTCAAGCAAGCAAGGTGCTCATTTTGGTACTTCCTCAGATTTAGTATTTGATGCATTGTCAAAGCACAAAACACTCAAATTAACGTTGTCTAATAGTCAAGTTAACTTTAAGGAAGATCAAAATACCAAATTCTTCCAAGGAGATGTTAAATCTGCCAAACTTGCATACTAAATACCAAACCAAAATTTTTAGTTTGGTTCAATCATTTTTACCAAAATTTTTTGGTTTATTGATTCATTATTTTGGCAAACCAAACTATATTTTTAAAAATATATATATTTATATATAAAATATAATATTCCTACCCAAAAATTATACTTTTAAATAGTTGAACTCATAAATAAATGTCAAATATTTTATTACTTAAATTGAACTTTTTAAACAAAAAAAGTTACTATTATAATAAAATATCTATTTAATAAATATAAATTAATAACAAAAAATTACCAAAATGTTAATCTAGAGGTTAAAAAATAATCCATAGACATATTTAGTTATATACTTAAAATTAATAGAAATATAATAAATATTGAAAAATAAAATAAATTTTTGTATTTGGTTCGATTTAAAAAATCTAACATAAAAAGTAAAAACTAAATTGAATACCAAATAATTAAAAAGCATAGATTGAATATTGAACCAAAATTTTAGTTCGATATTCGGAATATAATCAATTTTCAATTTCGATATGGTTTGATCGGTATGTAGAATTGTAAACACCTCTATAGATTATATATGATTTTAAACCTTAAGTGCATGCATAAGATGAATAATAAAATGCAATACAATTCGAAAGAAAGATCCAACATGATTCTGTTGAATACTAATGTTTAGAAATGTGGTAGAATGTTAATGATATATTTTCACAAAAGTAAAAATACAAGTTGTTTTGTATACAATCCTGAAAGAAATAATTTTTCTTAATGAACTAAAGTAGGTACATAAATAATCACACTATCACCTCTTTTAAAAGGCATATTAAACCAACAAATGTAAGTTTATACTCACATATCGTGTAATGTAGGCGGTAAAGTACATCAAATTAGCCTATCAACAAGTAAAATTTTCGCCAATCAAATGATACCAAGTGACATTTTATTGTATTAAATGTTAATTAAAAACAAGAAATTCTATTATTTACATTCTAAGAATTTAATCAAACATAATTCTTGAATTTAAACAACAAATGAATTGATATTTTATTACAAATATGGTTATCCACTTAAATTGTGACTAGTGTTAAGGCCAGCCAATTAAATCCTATAAATTTGGAAGAAAAATATTGTTAGTTTGACAATTAATTTGTAATCATTCAATTAAAAGAAATGATGCCAAATCAAATATTCTCTACCAATCAGACGTTGACATGTCATCAAACATTTATAGCAACAAAACCTTCTCCACCCTTAAAATAGAGATGGCTTCTACAAACTAAAGAACAACAACACACGTCAAGCAAGACGCAACCTTGGACAAAACTCAAACTCTCTCTTCATAAGTTCAAAGCTGTTCTTGTAGTATTCAAGATGTTCTTCATAGAGGTCCATCAAATTTTAGCATCTAATTCAAATTGAATGTGTTAAACTAGTAAATTAGCATTATTTGAAGCTCTAACCAATATCAAAAAAGATCAAAGCCTAAAAGCTCTTTCATTTCTAGTGCGTTCTTTAAATAGTATTCAAGGTATTCTTGTAACATTCAACACGTTCTTCAACAAGTTTATTAAATCTCGGTGGTCAATCCAGGATCATAGTGTCAAACTAAGAAATTAACATTTCCTAAAGGCAAAGTGAACTTTAATGAATATTAAATTCATAAACACTTTAGCAAATTGTAAAAACATTCAAACTTTCCAAGTTAAAAAGAGAATCTGAGGATCAAGCTAAAGAATAGAACCTATTGAAATTCGTTTGATTCATATTATAATTGTACTTGTACAAATTTTTTGTTAATAAAAATTCAATTGTAAGAATTTTGACTACAAGTTTCTAGCATGCTAGGTAGGACGATCTCTCCTTCTCATCTCTTCTTTCATCAAGTAAAAAGAAATTTCAAATGTATAGTGAAAAAGCTAAGTTATCCAAAGTTGTTGCTTCAAGTTCCTTGGTAGTTACTCCCTGGAGACATGATGTTATCATGAGGGGTGGGGCAAGACAGTTGGCCTACCTAAACCAACTCCTATCCCAAAAATTGTCAATATTCCACTCTATACAGCGGAAGGAAATGAAGATCCTAAGAACATCTCAACACCCTTCAATCCTCACCCAGTAGCCTTACCTGGTTCCAATGCTACTCTAGTTTTAATAACTGACTCCTAAAGTTTGGAGAACCAAATTGCAACCTTAACCAAAGTCATTAAGAGTCTTCCCAAGTGAGTACAAGAGTAAGACTCTAAAATTTCAAAGTTAATAAAAAAAGCAGATAATGTTGAGGCGAACTAGATAGAGGAAAAATCTCATGAAGACTATGAAGTTGAAACATCAATGAGGCAACATTTAAACAAAGGCAAGAAGCCTACTTTAAAGGAACTGCAAGTCTTCGCTGATGGTTTTATCCCCATTGATCAACTATAACATTTCATTGAGGGAAACATCAAAACAAAATTTGAAGGGACCACCAAATTGTCCTTAACTTATTCTAAACCCCACTCTACAAGAATTGACGGCCTGGAGATGCGAGCCAGCTATCAACCTTCTAAATTTCAACAATTTTGATGGAATGGGAAATCCAAAGCAACACATCACCCATTTAATCAAGACTTACAACGATGTCAAAACCTATGGCAACCTCCTTGTCAAGAAATTCATCTGATCACTAAAAGGAAATGCTTTTGACGGGTATATTGACCTGGAGCCTGGGTCCATGGATAGTTGGGAGCAGTTGGAGTAAGAGTTGCTTAACCATTTTTATAGTATTAGAAGGACAGTTAGTATGATTGAACTCACCAACACCCGTTAATAGAAGGATAAGCCTATCGTCAAGTACATCAACCAATGGAGGAGCAAAAGTTTAAATTACAAGGATAGACTTTCTAAGGCTTCTGGCATTGAAACGTGCATCTAAGCCATGCACTTGGGGTTGAAATATATCCTGCAATGGATATAACCTAAAATTTTTGAAGCATTAGCTACTCAGGTGCATGATATGGAGTTGAACATAGCAGACAATGAAGTTTATGGCCCACCTATGCAATACTATCAAAAGTCCAAAGAGAAGTTGAATGGGGGCAAATCCTTTTCACAGGCTCCAAATAATGAGATAATAGCTATAAAAGCTAAGCCTACCAAAGTACAAAAGAAGGATAATGTTGTAGAAAGGTAAAGGAGACCAACTTTGAAGGAAATGCAAGTCAAGGCCTACCGCTTCCTTGACTCTGATGTCTCAGGGATATTCGATGACCTGTTTAAAGCAAATCTCATCAAATTACCTAAAATGAAGTGACCTGATGAGGTTAGAAAGGTCAAAAACTCCAAATACTACAAATATCATCGTCTAGTTGGCCACCCAATCTATGATTGCTTTATTTTCAAAGATAAAGTCATGCAATTAGTTCAACAAGGAAAAATCACACTAGAAGATGATAGTGCAAATGCTAATCCTATCACAGTCAATGATCAAATTAAAAGAGATGATGAAATAGAAGGATATCCTAAGCAAGCTACCTACTTCCAAAAGAAAAGCCATACACTTGATAAAGATTGCATGCCCATCCTAACTTTCATGGATGAAGATTTAATGTTTGGCTCCCAACCACATAATAGACCTTTATTTTTCTCCGGCTACATCTACTAGTAAAGAGTCAAAAGAATCTTAATTAATGAAGCCTCTATGATAAATATCTTACCCTTTTGTACTATCAAAGAATTGAGAATTCCCATGGATAAAATTTTAAACAGTAAATTGATGATTCAAATATTCAATCAAGAGGGTAGAGAGCTTTGAGTACTTTAAGGATAAAGTTTCTAATAGATGACATGGAATCATATGCTTTATTCCTTTTGATAGATACTAAAACATCCTACAATATGCTTCTAGGACTGCTCTAACTCCATGAAAATTGTATGGTTCCCTCTAATTGGCACTAATGTTTTATGTATAAACATGATGGTGTGGTGAAGGGGTGCTTGGTGATAGCAAGCTGTTTATTGAAGCTGAATCACACTCTATAGATGTTGAGTACTATTTAAGCAAAGCTAAGACTTAAAAAGAAAGCTCTTCTCAGGTAAAGGTCGAGCAAGAAGATAATTAGTTAAATAAGAGCAGAGAAAGAGATACATCTTCTTCTAATAGTGACTCAAAAGAAAAGCTATTGTTAAATGATGCCTTCAAAGGTTTGATGTTTCCCTTAATCCAACTTGATTAAAAAGGATGCTTTCTCATTTGCTTAAAGAAGTTGAAAAAGAACAAATTGAGGCATCTAAGCTAAAGTCAGAGAAGTGCTTTGGCCCCAAGGCATATAAACTTCTCCTCGAAGCAAGATATGATCCTCAAGAATAGTACAGGTCAATGCCCATGAGCAGGCCTTAGATTTGTTGGGCAAAGTCCTGTCCAAATTGCCATCAAAAGGTCAACCACAAATCATATCACTAAGGATCGCACCCCAATCAATGTGTTGAAATCAACAAAAGCATTTGTCCTCAACAGGCCTTGTCCGTCTACTAGTAAGGGGCATAAAACAGTTCAGATAGGTACATGCATGGCATCAAAATGCATGTAGAGGAATTAACTATTCAAAAAAACAAAAAGAAAGAAAGAAAGAAAGAAATGAGAAACAACAAAAAAAACTAAAAAAATAAAAAAAGATGACAAAAATAAAGGAAAAAAACGTCCCTTGATATGAGTATAAATTGTCTAATTAGACTTGAAGTTGTTAAACTCTTTAATATGAGTTGAAATTATTTGCAAATGTTCAAATTTGAATATTCTTTGATATGAGTATAAACTATTTGAAGTCATTAATTGAAGCTACCTTGACATATGGGATTAAACTGTATGCCACTTTTAGCCCACTAGAGTAGAAACTATGAAGGGCTAAATCCTTTAACGACCTCAATTGTTTAAACTATGTTATGATTTGATCCCTTACAGGATACGTAGGCAACTTAGATACCACTCAAGTTTAGTCACTAAATAATGATGAATTGCTAAAAAGAGAGTATTCAAACCATAAAGGATGAAGAGCAGTTCTAAACAAGTAAAAGTAAAAGGACTTGAATTCTTTAACACTCTTTTGGCAATTGCTAAGTGTGCACCTTTGAAGTTCTCAAAGTTCTAATTGCATCACAATTGGCTTGTGTGGATTCAGTTGATTTCACTCATGGCATTCACCTTGAAGTTGGTCATCATGCTTTTCCTATGAACTCCCTTTCAAATCAACCTCAAAGGCTCCATGTAAAAGTTAGTCTTCACATGCTCTCTCTTAAACTTAGCCTACATGGATGATCTTGAACTTCATCAATTTTTTGAAATTCTTTATAGACCACATCTTACAAATGGCTTCTACAAGATTGTCTTCACTTTGATGATACTTCGTAAGCATGTTTTCTCTAACAAATCTTAAGAAGGAGATCACTTTAGTAGTCATGCACTACTTATTGAGATTGTTAGCACATGTTGAAGTTGCTTGGCACATGTTGAGGTCACTTGGTACTTGATGGAGTCATTCATTGCTTGCTAAAGGTGAAAAGGCCTATTGAGACTATGCATCGCTTGTTGAAGTCAAAGCACATATTTCTGATCACCCAAGTCTACAGTTCAAACCTAAGTCTAGCAGATCACCCTAAGTCTATGAGTCAACCCTAAGTTTAACGGATCAACCCAAGTCCATGGTCCAAGCCTAAGTCCAAAGGACTAACAAAAGGCCATGGTTCAAGTCCAAGTCTAAAGGACTAACCTAAGTCCATGGTTTAAACTCAAGTTCATGGGTCTAGTCCAAATCTATAAGTCTAAAACCCAACTCCATGGAACTAAGGTTCAAGTCCACAACTTCAAGACTTATGTCCAAGGAACTAAAGCCTGAGTCCATAAGTCTAAAACCCAAGTCCATAGGTCCAGTTCAAGTTCATGAGTCCAAAGCCCAAGTGTATGAGTCCATAGGACCAAGGTTCAAGTCCATGAGTCTAAAGCCCATGTCCAAGAGACTAAGGCTTGAGTCCGTGAATCCAAAACCCAAGTTCATGGGTCTAAGGCCCAAGTCCATAGGACTAAGGCTCAAGTCTATGAGTCCAAAGCCTATGTCCATGAACTAAGGCTCAAGTCTATGAGTCCATGGCCCAAGTCTATAAGTCCAATCTAAGTCCATAAGTTCAAAGTCCAAGTTCATAGATTTAAGGCCTAAGTCTATGGGACCAAGGCTCAAGTCCATGAGTTTAAGGCCTATATCCAAGGAACCAAGGTCCAAGTTCATGAATCTAAAGCCCATGTCCATAGATCTAAGGCCCAAGTTCGAAGGTTTAAGCCTAAGTATATAAGTCCAAGAACTAAGTCCATGAGACCAAGGCTCAAGTCCATGAGTCCAAAGCTCAAGTCCATGGAATCAAGGCCTAGTCCATTAGTCCAAGGCCTAAGTCTAAAGGACTAAGGCTCCCAAGTACATAAGTTTAAGGTCCATGTCCAAGGGACCAAGACCCGAGTCCATGAATCCTAGGCTTAAGTTTAAGGGTCAAAGCCTAAGTCCACGAGTCTAAAGCCCAAATTCAAAGACCCAAATTCAAAAGATCAAATTTAAAGCCCCCGATTCAAAGGCCCAAATTTAAAGCCCCAAATTCAAAGGCTCAAATTTGAGGCCCCAAATTCTAAGGCTGAAAGGAAAAGGCTGAGCCGGTGCCTTGTTGGGGGTGAGTGTGCAATAATGCCAATGAGACAATCCTTAGTAGACTAGGATACATTAGTACCTTCTGGTGTTGGAACAAAAATCATGTTATTTATCCTATCAAGCCTCATCACCTTTCCATTATATTGCAAAGGAAAAATCTTTAAAGAGGGTTCAGAGTAGTCTACCTTTAACTTCCTTCCACAGACCTTTGAAATTATGCTAGGATGAATTGAATGTATGTTGATATTAAGGTGCCCACATGCTACATCATATTGTTGAAGATTATAACAGCAAATTTATTTGTCGATGAGTTCCAATGAAAAATAGAATAGCTCCCATCTCCCACGACACCCAAGTTGAGTTAGTTGAGGGCAAGAAATTATGCACAACAATTCGGTAAAGCAATTAGTACTTTACACTAAGAGTTGAAGATTGAAGTACTAATGTTAGAAGCCACATACCATGTTTAGACCCTATGGTCACCCTAGTAGTCTTGTCATAATATAGTGTGAAGTCTACTAGGTGTGTACTACTAAAATCATTGTTCAAGTGTTGTAGTATCACCCTAATGATAAATGGTGAAAACTATACCACTTTTCCTCTTATATAAATATTGTGGTACTACTTTGACTCACTATCCTTAGTCTCTTTTTCAGATTTGAATAGAATTTTTGCACTAGGCTTGGGTAATAAAAATCTAAAGATACCAACACATCAAAAAGCTCAATCTTCTGCAGTAAGTCCACCATCCCAACTCCATGTATTTTTTAGAGTCAACAAACTTTTCAAAAATTCTTTTTCTCCTAAAAACATGGTTATGCTGACCCTCACACTTATCATCATAAAATTTAAAGTAATTTGCTTTAGAGACATCAATACGTTTTTTTCTTTTTAAGATGAGGCTTTTCCCTTAATTTTCTTTCTTTGTTTCAATGGCTCAAAGGGCTCTCCAGCATCTTCATATGGTGCTTGTTTATTTGCCTATTGTAGCTCAGGTTTGGCTACATATTCTTTTGGAAGTGGTTTTTCTTCAATTATTAATGGTACTCTAATATCACTAGCACCCACTTCTAGTTCTGTATAAGCATCAAGTTCCTAAAGCTCAGGCTCAGGCTCAAGCTCATTAACAACCCTTTTACTTCTCTTTTTTGTTGTCCCCAATTTGGAGAAACATATCCTTTAAGATGCACAGTGGCAATAGGTACTGCTTTAGTTACAACATTCACCTCTATGTGTTCTTATTTTGCTGGTACTTCAGGTGGTGGAACCTGTTCCTAAACAGGTGTAAGAACTTCCGCTAGTGGTGAGGCTATTGGTTTTGAGGTTCTAGCATCATCTCTTCTCTTGATTGCTCCATTTCTTCCTCTTTCCTTCATAGTGTCTCTTTGCAAAAGATGATGAAAGATAATTCTCTAGTGTTGAAACAATATCTGAATACATGGGAGAGAAAGAAATCATGTGTCATGAATGGAAAGGATTCTGGACTGATTAGAGGGAATCTTGTAGGTGGTTAAAAGTCCTAATTAGCATGAAAAGTTGAGATTCTAAAAAGATTTCATCCAATTTAGCTCCCACCTTTCCTCCAAAAAGTTTCCCTCATGCACTCTTATGGACTAGACATGAAGTGGGCCTATAGCTAGATCAGGTAGAGGATCTGTCTCAATCTCAACTCAAAAATCTCTTAGGGTCCAATAACTTTATAAGAATGTCTACCTACCAAGTTGATGTTGCAACTTAGTTGACTGCTACCACACTTTCTTCCACAAGTTCCCTTGCACATCTCCACTAGTATAGCATATATCTAGATGGCTTGCAGTTAAGCTTCCTATCATGTTGTGCTATAGATTGGGATCAACTAGTGCTTTAGCCTATCTCATCTTTAGTAAGGTTTGTGTTGCAACATGTCAGGATGACTCTAGGGTAAAATACTTCACTAGATTTTTAGCATGCTTGCCCATGCTCATTTCAAACTTCTTTTGTATTAACTTTACAAATTTGTCAACAAGCTGCTTCAAATTGTATCCAAGGAGGATGTTAACAACATAGATCTACACAATGATGATGTCGATATTACAACATCAGATGAACAATATTCGATAAATTCCCTCTCTCACATATCCTTCTTTCAACAAGTACTTTGTAAGCCTCTCATACAATACTTTAAGTGTTATTTTAAACAATTAAAAGCTTTATTAAATTTGTAAACATGGCTAGGTCCTTTTCGTGAACCTATTCTACCAACACTTCATTTAACATGCTCGCTTGATGCCCATTTGGTATAACTTGATGTTGAGGCAACAGGTGACTAATGTGAGCAATTTGGCCTTATTATGCATCACAATACCATGCTTGTCCATCTAGTTCTTAAGTACTCATTTGGTGCCTATCATGTTCTTATTTTATAATCGCTCCACTAATGTCCAAACAACATTCCATGCAAACTAGTTCAAGTCCTCTTGCATTTCACCAATTCAGAACTCATCCTTTAAGGTCTTTATTCACCTTTTTTTTTGGTTCAATGTTGGATAAAAAGCAAGAATACCCTACTAATTAGTCCTTTCAACATTTATAGTACACCTTATCTCATTCACTCCTCCAATGATAACATCCTTAGCATGATTCTTCTTGATCCTTGAGCTAGATTCCTTTCTGAACTGTGGCAGTGTTACAGAATCATCATTGTTCTCACTATCTAGTGCTAAAACACTGGGTACCTGGTTTCCTGATAGGCTTTGGTGGTTTCTTGTCCATTGTTCTACCATTGAGTTTTGCAGGACCCTCAATCTACAATGTTGGTGGTATTTTCAATGCACCATAATTGTTTTGCTCTACTCCAAAACATTTGAAATAAACACCATTCATTGAAGCTCCATTAAATTTCCCTTTCCAAGACACCATTATCAACACATTCAATCTATAGTGATTGAAGCTACAACTTTTCAGTAGTTGTTGGGGTACTACTAATGATTTGTGGATCTAATGTTGCGACTTCATTTAATCATCCAAAAGTAAAGAGGATTTGATTCTCTAATCTGTAAATATATACACACACACAAACACACACAAAAGGAAAAAATCCAAAAGATCTTTTGGAGTCTTTAATGTTAAGGAAAAAGGGTATTTAATGAGATTAAACTCCAGTCAAGAAGAAGAGTGAATAAGTTGAGATTTTTCAAGAATATTTCCTTGTTTATCTTTTCTACCTCTTTCCTTTATTTTTTCCTGCATCATGGGCCAAACGTTAAACCAAGCAAAGGCCCAGTTTTTTTCTCAAGTCTCTGATTCCTCTTATGTCCAATGATTATATTAAGATGTCTCCAGGTTGCATTGATATTGTGACATGCTGCACTGTAGTGTCATTGACCTTCACTAACCCTCACAAAAGGCTTCCTATTAGTTTTCATAGCTCCTTTATCAATCATATGCTCTTTCTAACTATCTCCAATTTCTTTATTGAGGTTTGTACTGCTTGTTATGTTGCTCTTAACTATCAAGTCTGCTTTCTTTACTCAAACTCGTTGTATAATCCTTATTCTGTTAAATCTATCTAAAACTTGGCATAATCTTGTCTTTCATTCATGAGGTTTTCAAGTAAAGAGAAACAAGTAAAAATAGGGTGTCCTAGCTTTAGACGATACTCATAAACATTTGATCTCTTAGTAGGTCTCTTCTTCTGATGTTCTAACATTGCCTTGCAGGCAATGTATTCTAAAGCATCCCAGTTAAGGTACTAACATGATCTGGTTTTCTTGACACTTTAATTGGGGAAGGAGCTTGTTACACTAGTGTTTGAACATCTGTTACATCCATTTCTACAGTGATATTTCCTCTAACTAAAACGGATGCACTAGCACAATCCTTCAAGGGGTTTGCATGTCCTAATGCTGCAACATGCAATGATCTTTCCTTCACAAATTTCATCCCTACAGTTGTTCTAGCTCCTTCTATAGCATATGTACTAGCACAGTCTCTCTTTGGTAAAGGTTCTACACGAACTGATGCCACAACATCAGATGATGGTTCCTTCACAAATTGAATCTTTGTGCTTACTTATATGACATCTTCTAGGTTGTTGCAGAATCCAACTCTATGGTAATCTTTTGGTGTCTTTTCCATGTTGAGGATGTCTTTTAACTTGAACTTTGTCAAGTTTAGGTCTTTTAGTGTTGTTTTAACATCCTCAGCTCTTAAAATGGCAATGGCATGATCTTCTTTCAATTTTTAGTGATCTTTCTCTAATCTTTGATACTAGACCTTTAGATCCTCGTACTCTTTTCTTAGTAATTCCAACATATCTAGTGGATGATTATAGGTAGACATTATACCTACTTAAGTATCTTCACTGTTGTAGTCACAATCACACCCAGATTCTATTAATGAGCTACAAAAGTACATTTTTCCTTTTTGTGGAATTGAAGGTCACATGGGTTGATACAAATTCCTTTTCTTTAGACTGGTTAGAGTCATCATTACTCCATTTAGTTTCCATAGACTTGCCTTGCTTCTTCAAGATATTCACACATTCAGCAAGGACATGCCTAAAACCACCTCACTCGTGACATTGAAACTCTTTTTGTTCAATCTTTATCTCTCCACCTTTGTTCAAGTGATCATCTCTAGGATTCTTTATTTTACTAGTGGTCTTGTTTAGGATTTCTTTCTTCTTCAAAAAATTCTTTATTTTCTGTGCGGCAAGAACAATCTCGCCATTGGTGTTGCAACACACACCATGCTAGTAGCTTTATTCAATTTTGTGACCTATCACCATACCTCTTTTAGCTTGAAGTAGAATCATCTTGTACATCTATAGAAAGCCTATCAGCTCATCTAGCCTCATGTTTCAACATCTTTGGCTCCTTCAATGACAACCATTTTGGCCAAGAATATCTCTAGCAAGGACCCTAGTGTTTCGTGTATCAATTTTGTCTCTAAATACTACTTCCATAGTTGATACGCTTGGTTGGCTATGTCCCTTTAACCTACTATTGAACTAGGTTATATTTTCCTCCTCTCTTATTTTAAGATTCTCAAATTGAAAGGCAAACATTTGAAGCTTCAACATGTATACGATGCTCATTCCTTCATGCTCATTGGTGATGGAACACTAAACTTTCTCATCAATAAACTTGATACATGCCCTCATATAGGCTTTCCAATATAGGTAATTTGACATGCCAAGCAATAGTAGATGAGACACTAAGGCTCCCTCCTTTGTACTCATGATTCAATCAAAACTTATAAGATCTCACCTACTTAAAACCAAGTTACAAAAGGGTAATGTGGCTCTAATGCCACTTGTTAGTTATGACTTGGTTTGGCAACATCAAGTGTCGCTATGAACCTGTTGTGTTAGAATACCAACACACACAAATAGAATATAAATTAAATGAACAAAAGAAATTAGTAATACAGTTGGAAACCAACCTCTTACGTCTGTGGGACACCCACCCTAGTGAAAAATCTAACTATGTCAAATTCAACAAAAGAAACATTCCATTGACCAAACCCTTTGGTCTCAACTCTCACACACATTTACAACTCTCTTTGCCTACATGTTTAGCTAACTAGCCCCTTTGGTCCTAATTAAGTTGATAAGGATGTGCATATACTCTTTTTTTTCTTATCTACTCTTTTTTCACTCAATTTGACATATACAATAATCCTCACCACTCAGGGACTAAGTTCTCATAATATTCACTCTCTAAGTAAAGTTCCAAAGGTCCAAGTAATCTAATGAAGCCTCCAAACCTTATACCTATCAAAGGTCAATAGCTTCCACCCATTTTTGATGAGAATCTCCGAGAAATCCACAACAGATTTAAACTGTATCGTTTCTTACCAAATCTTTGTATCTTAGTGTTCCAACACTAGTGTTGACTTTCTCTACAAGCAAGATACGCTTTCCATCTTTTACTGGATCTAACAATAATTATCAAGATTACACAGTTTTCCATCTTTAATCAGATAAACTAGATTGATTCCATTCTATACATAGACATTTGACCTAAGCAAATCATAGCACACAAATTGGAAATGAAGATTTCAGCCAAATAATCCCATTCCAACTTAGTCAATACTTTCCATACTTAGGCTCTTTCCAAATGTGTTGGTGTTTCAACACTACCAACTCAACTGCCTGCTTAGTACCACATTATTGCATTAATGCATCATCAACTACCAAGTCATCCTCCACATTAGTTGCCACAACCTGGCAATTCTTTTGATATGATTAACTTAATGATAAGCTTGGTAATTTACAAATATTATTTATGGTTACTATTAAGATAGACAAATCAAAAAGAAAGAAATAAAAGTAATTATGCTCTTAAATATACTCCTTGCATTAGGATGGGAAGATTTGGAAGGATGAATTTTAAATCCATAATGATAAATCTATTACACTTGTTTGAATAATTAAATATTTCAAATCCCTTGGTTCTTATTTTAAGTTATATTTTTTCTAATTATGATGAATTTCAATTCCTTTTGATTTAGGATAATTTGAAATCCTTTATTTTAAATCCTTGTTCAAATCAAAAATTATCAATCCAAAGAGAGAATGGGTTTGCTAGAAAGGGAGGCAAAATGGTGTTGGCATCACCAATTAACTAATGGACTAAATATAAAGAACAAAAAACCGTGTTCGAAAAAAAAAACTGAAAGAAAATTGTGGGATGGATTAACTAAAATGGTTAAACAGCTACAAGATACATATTTCATCAGTAATATTTGTTGTAGTATAATGATTACATATGATTTCAATCTTTTTTATTAGAAGTTAATAGCATGCTTTTGCTGAGCTTTACCTATATAATCATAATCTTTATCGCAGATTTTAAGGTATTATTAATTTTTTTCTTTTATATCCATTAATATGAGTTTTGTTTCTCAATTCTCTTCATTTTAAATTTTAATAATGTACTTGAGTATTAAATTATGAGATTCTTATGTATTTATTTACTTTATTTTGGTACTTATTATATGACACATATACTTTTTTATTTTAAAAAACTTTTTACACACACGATAAGTATGTCCCATTTACTAGTAATACAGAGGAAATGGTCGAGAAACACTATTTTTAGGCTGCCAGATATTAATGAACTAAAATGCCCCTCAATTCATTGAATCTATTTGACTTGTTACGCTTATATTGCATTCATTTCATTTTTTATATTTCTTACTCTTCAAATGTATACTTCTCTCTTTCTATAAAAAGTTCCCAATTTGATTAAAATTTTCAATAATTTTATTTAATTGTCAAAGTACATATATACATACACACACACACACACATACATATATATATATATATGTATATATATTACTATATTAACAAAATCATTTAATTTTTTGATCATGCACACCCGTCATTTTACTTGTATCTATATGATTTATTTTATACCATATATGAGAAACGTATGATAATTTACTTGCACAGTACACAACACTAAACTACCCTTAATACTTTATATATTCTCTTTTCACTTTACTCTTTCAATTTTCGTTCATTTCATTCTCTTCTCTCAAATTTTACTTATTCTATATTTTATTTTGTTAATTTATTTATTTCATTTATTATTTATGAATTTTATTATTGAAAAAAACTATTTGAATTTTTATTTTATTTATATGTACAATCATTGGGTGTTTTGATTTTAATTTATTATATTTTTAATTTTTTATTACTTGGTTTTTTTCCTTAAAATTTTCCTCTTATTTTATATAATTTTATAATTAAATTTAAATTTAATATTTTATCATGAAAATCTAATAATTATATGTGCTATTATCGTTAATAAATTTACATATTTTTATAAATATACAAATATCTACAATATTTGATTTTTATTAGATGGTAAATTATAAAATAATTCTCGTATGCAATATGATTTTAAATATTTATGTAGTATAATTACAACCGAAAGTGCACACATGATAAATTATATTTTAAATTTTACATGCACACTCATCAATTACTAATTTTATGGAAGTATTTTGTAACATTAACATGTATTTATAATATGAAACATATTACGAATATAAAATTGCAGTAGAGAACTCAAATTGAAAATCATGCAAATATGATAAATATAGATGGAAGATTTTATGATTTAAATAACATAGTATTAATCACATAATAAAGAACCAAAAAAATTGAGGTCCATCAGTTAATTCTGAGATCTCAAGATATCAATTTCTGCTTTTGGCATAACAAATATTAAGGGAAATTACAGCGCCTCGTAAAGTTTAGACTTCGTATAAATCAGTTCTTCCAATATAAGAAATTACTTAAATTTCCTTTTAGAAGAAGTATATGTAATTTTTTAAAGGACTAATTGGCGCAAAACTATTTACCGGATGAATTTAAATGTTAGTTAAAAATATAACTGAGTAAAATTATATGTAATTTTCTATACGTAGATCTATACAAAATCTAAGACAGATCCATAAAAAATCTAAACCTAGAATACAAACTGTGGTGCTTACGAAAACGAGCCTGAGTGTGCTTAGCACAGGGCCAAAATACACAGGCAATCCCACATACACTTAACCAATTGATAAGAAGCACAATAAGAAATTTTAGCCCTGGTCTTGATGTAATGATGGTGGGGTTATTTTATGCTACATATCTTCAATACTGTACCTATTTCTCAATCGGATGAAAGGATTTGGGTTGCTAATCAAACTCCCATGCCTTTCTATAAATTTCATGTGCTGTTTGTTTGATGTATTCTTGTTAAATCATTCATAACGAAATTCTCGTGACGGACCGAAAGCGAGAAGTCATCATTTTCCCTAATTCTTATTTTCAAATATGACTCAAAAGTCAATGTAAACAAACACCCCTTGACTCCCTATCGTGAGATAAGATATCTATGAAAGGAAGGAAACAAGTTATGAGGACCAAACAATAATAGTTCGTATTAGGAACTACACGACATACATGGGTTGAAAACACTGTGTCCCGTATGTACTTCTGTGAAAGATGCTGAAGATGCTCTTGCAGTTTCAGACATTCAACAGCTTCCCAATGGCTACTTTATAGTACGATATTCTCTACGTCACCTAGTTCAGTATATAAAAAACAAAAAAAAACTAGATCTACATGAGAAACATGCAGTTATTGAAAACGACAGTAACTAAGAATTCAACCTCGCCACGAGTATCTTCTCATAATCAAAAAGACAGAACATCAATACTCATGCCAAGGGTTCTCTTCTTGTAACATCATCAATCTGTACACATTTAGGCGCTATGGAGCTTCTTCTTTTCAAACCTAGCAAGAATCTTTCTCCCGTAGATGTTGCTTATCATGGAAGGCGCGTTGGCTTGAATGAAATTAAGCAAAGCATCACGAATGTGCCCCTGTTATTGAGGTGGTCAGCTACAATGAACAAGACAAAACCGGCACTAAAAGCCCCCTTGTCGAGGCTGAATATTTCATGTGCACTTGTAATATTCGCTGCGCAATTAGGCCAAAATGCTAGGCTAAAGAATTACATTTGAGCTCAATAAATTAAAATAAAAATAAAATATTTATGTTCACCACTATTAGAAATAATTGTAATCTGGTTCTTTCTCTAGATCATAAAGATGCAATTAGGAAAACCATTAATCTTGAACACAAAATATGTTGCACGCTATTAGGTCACAATTCCATCAAAGAAAACTACATCAACTGCAAAAACAGTATCCGTACCAAACCCTAAAAGTATTCTGACTAGGCTTGTCGAGAAAATTCTGAGCTTTTACTGTTTTGTATTTCTTTTTATTTTTCATCCAAGAGAAATCCCCTACTAAATGAACGGTTCTAGATGAAATAGGCACAGAAGCCAACTAGTTTCTATTGGAGACTCTCACTTAATTGAAGTAAAATGATACACTGTGGGAAATAAAGTTAAGCAGAAATAAAGACACTCCTACATATCATTAGCAAGATAATCGGATTGCAAAATTCCAAGAATTGAAACTTAAGATGCCTATTGCAATCTACAGTAGGAGAAAACCTAGCGAAGGCCTGATTTAACTACAAAAGGGCATAACCAATATTGAACAAAAAGGCCTAATATAAATCAAATCCAGAATTGAGCATAACGGCACTACCTTACCTTTGATGCAAATAATGATGACTGAATGACAAAATTTCCATAAGGATCAGTCAGTAGCATTGAAGCATTTGAAGTTGTCAGCAACTCCATGATAATTTTTGCAGAGTGGTTCTCTCCTGATTCTAGCAAGAACTTTTCCACCACATTACTGGCATACTTATTGCAGGAAAGAGACACAAAATACCCTTGGAATTGTCTCAGAAGATCTGCTGTCACTTCCGGCATCTTCATTCCGAGCAGATGTTGCACCACATAGTTGCTACAAGTTATTAATTAAAAGGATAAAATATAAGAAAACAAAAATTTTGATGCTAACTGAGCCTGAATGAAACAATTCAGAGAGGCGTCTTTTATCATACCCATAAGGATCTTCAGCAAGGTGCAATGCATTTGCTTTTATCTTCCTTATCAATTGTTCCCTTGCTTCTCCATCTGAGTGTTCCACACACGACTGAAGAACACAGCACCCACTTTTGTTGCTTGCAACTTTAAAGCAGTTGTCTCCTATCTCATTGAAAAGGCACTGCAAATATGAATCAAAATATCAAATAGATGATTGAGCTCATCAAAGAAATAACTCACTCTAACAGTTATTATTTCTGATAAATTGATCTTGAAATAGGTTAAAGGAATATCCATGAATCTTAGGGTGATGCTAGAAATTTCAAATAGTTCCAAGGGAAGACAACATTGATGGAATTTCATCTACCGGATGCTTGGAAGAAGAAAGAACAAGATTCTCCACAAATTGATTTACAATTGATGGCATAAAAAGCTGAATTTCCTTCAACTGTCATTGCTTCTGAGGATAAGTCTAAACTATTTGTCACCAAATTATAAATAATAAAAAATATGCTACAGAAATGAGTCCAGTACCCAAGTTCACACTTAGGGAAACTACAACTGATGAGGTATTGGATTTGAGTAATTTTGAGAAAATTGATCCGAGAAGCACAAGGTTAGCAGAACAAGAAATTATTTTGACCAAAAATTAATTGTTTAGCCACATTCTGAAAAGGAAAAGAAGATCTTTGTATTCTTAGAAGGCGTTTGGTTGAACTTGTAATCCTCCATGTCACATCCATTCTTTTATGAGCTTTGCATCATTTGTGAATTATGTATTAAGGAAGGCAAATGTATTTTTTTCCATCAAATAGGTGGGATGATGAGGCAAGTTATAAATAGGTATAGGATGCTTCCCTGCTGAAACTCTAGAGACAGAAAAAGCCAACATCAACTTTGCATGGAGAAGCATATAGTAATGTCTTCTTTTCCAATGAGATGATCAATATCCAACAAAAAAAACAATGAATACACATCTAAGAATTTCAATAAGAATAAAATTGTGAAATTTGTATAAAGAAAATGATTATTCCCTGTACAAGGTTGCAAGATCAATTTCTCCAAGCGCATAAGATCAAATATAGGGATACTTAGGATTGGAATAACTTGCACTATTTGGTTTGACCTAACAACAAAAATCACCAGAAGTCAAAACACTATGTTTGTTTTAAGTTTTGGATGTGTGTTTTTAGGTGTATCTTTTTCGTAAATTGTGCAAAAGTAAAAAATAAGGACAAGAGAATTTGAACAATACGATGATTGAAGTGTGTGTGTTTGTAGGGGGGTGGGTAAGGAAACCAAATATCTGCATTTTAAATTTCTTTTTGCAGTTGAAGGCATGAGACTCTTAACCTAAACAACTCAAGCTAAATGAAAAAACCAAATATAAAAGGAAAAGATTTGCTAACGATGTGTTTATCAAAAATTTCTAATAAACAATCCAGTAAACCACAAAAACTAATTCATATCAGAATTAGCTAGCGCACATGGTTTATACTCAAATGGAAATATTGATTTCTTCATTGTCCAGGTTACCGTCACTATGACCAATTATTGACAAAGTGAAATACCTGAATATCCTCAGCTTTAAATTATTATTTACTTACGAGCATTGGAACGTTTAGAAAGCACAAATCTAATGCTTTCACCAAGCATAAACCATCAACAGGTGACACAAAGCAATATAATTTTAAAATAAGAGCTCCTATCTACTGTTTCGCCTAGTCATTTAAGTATTCACTAGTACACAGAGAGCATTTTCTGTTACCTTAATATATCTCGGAGGGAAACGTTTGACACAGTATTGAATAACATGTTGACCATAGGGGTCAGTGGCCAAGGCAATTGCACCAAGACTTAAAGCAGAGACGACGAAAGGTATTTGAGGGGTAATCAGCTTCTCCAACAATTTTTGCATTGCTTTAGCCCTGAGCATCATAAAACCAAATGCATACGAATTTGTTTTCTAAACAACGGCACTAAATCAACAAATGAATCTTAATCTAGCAAAATGGTTTACTCTTACCCATTGGAATTGAGACAAATACTAATGAGTTTAAATGGAAATTCTGTAAGGGACATGACGATCCTAGTTCTCTGATCCTCGTTGCATGCTTCAAAAAGCTTCAGAACAAAATTACCCCCCAATTGATTCCTCATTAAATCACCTAAAACATTCATCACCTCAGATAAAACCATCTCAATTTCTTCCTCACCCAAACCCTGTTCCAATTTCGAAAGTAAAACGGCACTCCACGCTTGCTCCGTTGTTAAAGTAACTATTCTCCCCCGCATGTTTTCAAGAGTTAACCCTTGCTGCCACTGGTACAATTGCTGGTTACTGTACAAAAAAGAAGGCCTGGCATTACAGGTATTGTTTCGTCGAGCAGAGGGTGAAACTGGGAGATGGACGTTGGCCTTTCTTGACAATGGTTTCGTGCAATACAAGGAAGAGCAACCAAGAGTATCAGAGGTAGCACTATAAAAGTCTCGTCTTCGGCTGTACTTCAATCTCTTCAGGGGATCACCTGTATCAAGATTAGGGCTTACCCCAAAGGAACTCACAGCCTCCGGGCCCACAACGGTATTCTGGTGGGCCCTAGAGAAGCCGAAAGGCCCACTGACACCACCGTTGCTACTTGGAGACTGAGCCCAAATAAAAGGCGGCGATCTTTCTCCAGAATCCATTGCCGGTGGAAGCGATTCAGCCCATGACACAGCGTCTGTGGTAGCCGGAAAGGCCAGTAACGAAGGTGTTTCGGAATAGGGTCGAGAACTGGGAGAGAGGGTCAGTCTCGAGAAGGCTGATTCAATGGCTTGATTTGCGACCGAAGGGATGGGCAGGTGATTCTCGGTGGAAAGGAAGCGTTGGCATGGAGGGTCCAAGAGATTCTCAGGCGGCGGAGACGCCAGCGAATAGGGGTCTACTGGGAATTCTCGGTCCATCCTCGTTGCAAAGAGAACTGAATGTCTGGTCTGTGTGGTGAAGACCGAAAGGGGTTTTGTTGAAGGGTTATTTATAGAGGTGTAACTGATTTTACTAATATATATTAAACTTGGAAATATACGAAGAAATATACATACATACATATAGGTGTGTGTGTGTGTGTGTGTGTGTGTGTGGTGTGTGGAGTAATAAAAGCGGCTTCTTACCTTTATCCCTTTTTATTGCATTTTCGTGTGTGTGTGTGTGTGCGCGTGGATTCTTATATTATATCGAAATTCATAATCTTAAATTTCTCGAACTATTGTACAGAAAATGAAGATTTCTTGCCCAACAGAAAAGAAACATGGACAAATAAAATTCTAATTAATGTTTGCTTATAATACACAAATGCATGACTAAACATGGATATAGACAGATGATATCTTCAAATATTGTTTTATTTTTTCTTCACATATCTGTATTTATCATCAGTACGGCTTTATATCACTTGTATATTATTTATTATATATGTGGAGAAAAACTAAAAAATAAAAAAATAAAGAAAGAAGAGTGACTACATTTTGAATACTAATTTTAGTGGACAAGAATATGTATAAAAAAATAATTTTAGTTATTTTGTTGCTAAGAAAATGGTAATAAAAGGAAAAC
This sequence comes from Avicennia marina, assembly GCA_019155195.1. Taxonomy (NCBI): domain Eukaryota; kingdom Viridiplantae; phylum Streptophyta; class Magnoliopsida; order Lamiales; family Acanthaceae; genus Avicennia; species Avicennia marina. The sequence goes on along the minus strand of CM032781.1, from coordinate 6,988,903 downwards.
AGGTGAAAATTTTGTTTTCTAGGTTCTAAAAGACGACAAAAGACGAGAACAAAGTTGCCTACATTTCATTCAAAACACCCATCATATTCTTTTACACATCTCATTTTCATGTTGTTCCTTAAATATTGAAACAAATTTAAAATCTTCTTTTCCTTTATTTGATTCAATTTTTCTTCATATTACTCTTATTAAAATCTTCAAACAAAACTTGCAAATTTTAATTTTAGTTTTATTTTTTAATCCTTGCATTATTTCTACTTAAAACTGGACAAAATAATGAAGGGATAAGTAAGAGGGAGAAAAAAGGAAACAACCAAAACCAAAAATAGAATTACAACGGAAGAGACGATATACCGATAGAAGTCAGCATGCAACACAAGGAAAGTCTTTTCACGCGGCGCCTGCAGTTTGACGCTTCGTCTCCATTTCCCCGAAGTTGCCCCCACAATTTCCTTTGCTTCTTTCATTGGTCAGGATTTATGAGTCAAATTAGATATTGCCTTTTAGGGTAAATTAAGACTAATGCTCGAGTCCGTTGTTGTACTAATTTAGGTATGGAATCTTGACTGGGCCATCCTTTGTTTGAAGGAGGGTTTGCCAAGAAAAAAAAAAATTGGACTTTTCGAGAACGGGTTAGAGAGAGATAGATTTAATATTATAACATACTCCACTCAGTTATTTAATTGCATTAGGTTCGGTTAAACTCGTCACTGGCTATTTTTATCAAATAAACAAAAGTACAAAGAGTTTTAAAAATGGAGTTATCTATAAAATATTAAGGTCAAATAAAAATACCCTTGTTCCTTTTTTCAACTTTTACTTTAATAAAACTTCAAAGGAAAAACACATTTTTCAAACAATCACTCGTTGTGGAATTAATTGAATTTACTTCTGATTAAAGAGTCCAAGTACAAAATTTGGAAAACCTTATGTTGAGATCATGAGTATTAAATGACTTTATTTAGCTAGATTATGAAGTGCCAGGGCTCTATAATAACAAAATTTTTGTATTTTTTTGTTAAATTGCTAAATCATCCATATTTCTTTATTTTTTTCTTTTCTCTCATTAATATTATTTTTAATTTTTTCTCTTTTATCTCAATAAAAGTTGATCTTTTTTCTCTTCTTTACTCTCACCTCTAATTTAGTTTATCTTCTTTTTATAAAATTTTAAAATAATTTTAATTTATACATATTTTTTTATTATTTAAATTATGAAAATACAACTATTTTGTTTCTATTATAACTAATAAAATTAATAATTTTTTTAATAAATATGCACACACATAGGGCCTGAACAATTTTTACTAGTATACATGTTTGAGTGTGACTGAATGATTGGTTGCTGTCTAATATACGTGTGTTGATGTGTTGTTGTAAAGATAGTTATTAGATGAAATCATATCAATATAATATTCACTGAATAGTAAATATTCATGTGATTAATATTACTTGATATTTTCCATACTTTGATCATAATTCCTCCTGTTCGAATATGGAACCAAGACGAATCAAATTGCGAGCTAAACTTCATGATACAGAACACTTATTACGCCTTATTTGTGGGACTCCATCAGGCACCATTAACAAAACCAATCAAGGATTTGGGTTTAGTTCAAATTTACTTTCTTTTGGTTTTCACTGAAGCTTCTTGCGCAGTATTTGATTTTTGGAAATTGGTTCTCCTCAAATTTTTAGAACCATACACATTTAATGCTGGTCCCATGTTCAAAGAATTTATGATTATGTCAGTTTGGAGACAAATTTGATTGTTTTTTCTTGTGATTTTAGCATGAAAAAAGGTATAAGTAACTGTAGCATATTTGGTTTGTATTTTACGGAGTAAAATAGGTTAAAATGAATAAGAATACGAGAAGTGGTTTATGAGAGTTTTTCTAGGCTCCTTTATAAATTATGCCGTCAATATCTTTTCCCAAATCGACTCATTTTTTATTGTCCCGTATGATTAAGTAAATTATCCTAAAATTTGAAATTGGGTTTGATTATCCCACTATGACGTATCCTTTTTACACTTTCTTGCCCCACTAATCACGTCATAACCTTAAAAAAGGCATTTTGTACATATAACTGAGGACATACGCCAATCCGAATTAATTGCTTGAGAAAATAGGACATGAATAAAGTTGACCTGGGCAACTAGAAAGAACGTTACAGAATAGTCAGCATTTTTAAAATTGTAAACTTGATCCCATTAGACACGGCCATCATGGTTTTAATCCCGTAATATATGTGATTTTGATTTTAGTTTGAACAATTGTTAGATTTTTCAAATTTAGTTCAATTTTCATCGATTTTGGTCCCATAATTTTTCTACTGTTAAAAACTAACAAAATGATAGGAAAAAAGGTGAGAAAGAAACAACGAACAGCATGTGCTGTTATATCCTAAAAACTTTGGGACCAAAATTTTGATTTTAATTTATTTCTATTATTTTAAAGACATAATTATTTATATACGAAATCAATATTCGATATAATTAACATTATATTTATCTTTTAAAAGCCAAATAATTCAAAAATATTAATTGCAATATTAAAAAATACAAAATAAAGTTACATTAAAAATTTAATAAACATATTAAAATTGAAATAAATTTTAGTGCAATAGCTAATATAGAAAAAAATTAAGTTAACGTTTGTTTTGGTTTATGGATGTGTGTTCTTTGTATTTTTTTTTTTGAAAAGTGTACGAAAATAAGAAGAAAAAAATAAAATTTAAAATGTATTATAATTGTAGTGTGTTTTTTGAGAGCATGAAGTAAAACAAACATTCTTTCAATCACAATTAATATTTTCATTTTATCCAAAAGTAATATTTTATTAATATTAAAGATATTTACTATATGTTTTAATTCAATATAATTTTTGGTTATATAAAATAAACATCAATCAAAAATATTTTTTATTTTCTAAAATTAACTTTTCTAAATGATGAATTAAAAAAAATAAATACAAATTAACATTCAAGTTTTTTTTTTTTTGTAAGATATAAGTTAAACTAAAAAATTCAAATAATAAAAAACTAAACTAAACAGAAAAACTAATTTCAAATATTTTTATTAATTTATTTTAATCTTTTCCACGTATTTTTTCGTATTAAATTTATAAAACTAGATTAAGTATTAAATTTGCTTAATATAACTTCTATATGAGAAAATAAATTGAATAAAATTTATTTTGAATAAATAAAATATTAATTTTTGAAAAAAATAAAATAATAATTTCTGAATCCCTGAAATTATTATTTATACTCAATTCATATTTCTATTCTTAAAAATTTTAGTTCTAAAATTTAATTAAAAAATAGTTTTTATAAAATGACAAAAAGTTTCACTAAAAAATTGTACCCAAAACTCACATTTTATTTTAATTTTTATGGATTATTGAAAATATTTTAAAATTAAATTGCTTACAAATATATAGCTACAAATTCAAATTGATTGAAAATTACTGTTTTATTATGTTCTATTAATTAACAATATTTTTAAATTAATGATTTTTTCTTATATAAAAGTAGTATTAACTAAAATTTATGCTTTATTTTAATGTGAAAGTGCTAGTTTTATAAATGTAAATAGAAACAATCATTATATAGTTTAAATAAATGAAATTTATACTAAAAATATTTTTGTTTTATGATTTTTATTATTTTTAGCTTAACGTTATTTCATATAGCTACAAACTCAAATTGATTGAAAAACACTGTCTCATAATGTTCTATTAATTTAAAATAATTTTAAATTAATGTACTTTTTTATATAAGAGTTGTATTAAATAAAATTAATGCTCTATTTTAATTTTAAGGTGCTAGTTTTAGAAATGTAAATCAAGACAATATTTATATAACAAAAGGTTTAAATAAATAAAAGTTATACTAAAAATATTTTAGATTTATGATTTTTATTATTTTTAGCTTAACTTTATTTCATATATTTTAATTGCTATTTTTGAAAAATTTAATTTTTAAAAGATAAAAAGAAGATGTTAAGATTGAATATTAATGTTGTATGTTTAAAATAATTAAATTTTCAAAATAAAATAGAATTAAACGAAATTTTTTATTTTGGTCTCAAAGTTTTCAAGATGACAACTTATGTAGCTCAATCTCTCTTTTCCCACTTTTTTTTTTTTTCTCAAAGGTTTCACTAATTTTTAACTGCAGAAAAATTACGTACAAAATCAATGAAAAATAAACTAAATTTGAAAAGCGTAACGGTTGTTCGGACTAAATCCAAAATCGTATATATTACATGACTAAAATTATAACCACCTTATCTAATATCAAGTATACATTTTTCTAGTCAACATTGTATGTCTAAGTAAAATCCTTTTGTAGGGAACAAGCTTGGTATGGATCTATGGGCCATTAGCCTTGTATTTCTCATTGAAGGTCGATGAACATACGACTATGTTAGCATCCATAAGAGTTAATACAAGCTCTCAAGAATTTTGGGAAATAAGAGTGGTCGACTCCTCATCCATTATTGCTTTTCAAGTAGGATGTTGTATAACATCCTGATAATATCAAGCAATATTTGTGGAGGACAATGAAAGAAAAGGAGTGAAAAACAAAATTAAGATGATTAAGAGTCAAATGCTTAGTTAAGAGAGAGCAATAGGAGATCTAAGTATCTTTATGAAAAGCTGTTGAAAAATCTATATTAGATGCATAGGGGTTGGGAACTTCAGGGGCCATAGACTGGGGAAGGAAGTTGGTGAGAGGAATCTTCCGGGGGGGCGCCCCTGGCAGGCATGCCACGTGTACACCTTGATTGGTTGGGTGAGAATTGTGTTACAAGTAGGGGCTAGTGTAAGACCAACAGGTTATAAAATCATAAGCCATAACAATGATAGCCTTTCTAAGTCTGAGAACCCCTTGGGGGGACCAAGGGGAGAGCATCTCACTTTCGAAGATGGAATTGTGAACAAACCAAATGCTCCCAAACACTCGAGGAGGGATGTGCATTGCAATTTAAAATTTTACTCTTTATAGATTAAATAAAATCAAATAAACTTAATTTGTATTTCTTAGTATTCTAATATTTGAAAGAAGAAATCAAGTTTTTTTTTTTTATATTATATCACTTTGAACTAAAATAACTAAAATATATTTAATTTTTTTAAAAATTAGAATCAAAAATATGTGTTCTATATATATATATATATATATATATATATATTTGAGATATGAGAAACTAGTAAGTACTACAAGTAAATTCTTGAATTAAATTAAAAATTAGAGATATCTATTGAAATTAATAATGTACGGACATACATACATACATACAATATATATATATATATATTCATGAATCTTTACTATGTACAATGCATGAGAACCCCTTTCCGGTCTATTACTGCATTTTCTAAAATGCTATTTTTAATAAATTCAGTCTTAACCACTTTCTTCTATTCTCTAATGTCAAAGAGAAAAAAAAAAAAAAAATAGAGTGCTTATTGGTAAAAGTGTACCGTGTTTTTCATTTAAAATTTATAATATATGTAGTATTTACTTTTGGTCATTAATATTTTTTTCAAATTCTCTCTTTAATAAATTCATTATAACGATTTTTCTCTATTCTCCAATACACAAATATATATATTGTCACAGAAATTGATTTTTTAAAGTAATATGTAATAGTTTATGTCTATTCTTTTTTTTTTTTTTTGAAAAAAACTGTCAATATAACTAATTTATTCCTATAATATAAAAACTGAATTTCATTCAAATAATTTATTTATAAATTTTTTTGTTACATATGCAACAAAATTTATTAAGATGCCCGATATATATGTGTGTGTGTGTGTGTGTGTGTGTGTGTGTGTGTGTGTGTGGGTATGCTGCTTATATTCAATGTTTTAAAAATCAACTTGAACTAAACGGTTAAACTGGTCAAATGCGAATTGGTAAAAAAATAGTTTGTGTAGGATTTGCAAACCAGAAATGTAGTAAAGTTGAGTAAAATCGAGTAAAATTGCAGTTGAACTGTTAAACTACTGAACTAGTCATAGTTTATGAAAACCATATGGTTCAAATTGATAAATATTGGACAATTTTTTTTTTGAAATTTTATACTTTTTACTTATACATATATTGAATATATAGGAATTTATTAAAATTTTACTATATTTTGATTAAATATGTTTGATAAGATATAATTTTGATGTATAGTTTTACATTTTGTAGTATTTCTATAGTACTACTGCGATATATTTGCACAATTGTAACTTTAATAACTCCAATACTAAATCTTCACGTGGAATTGTTTTAAATGCCGTACGCATCATTCTATAAAATGAAGCTTCCAAATACTAATAGTATAATTACTTAAGGATAGTATTTAAAGAGATCACATTTTGTTCATTCTTAAAGTATTTGTAAATCAAATGAAAACGTTACTTTCACATTATACCAACTTAGCAATCACTATCAAAAATTTCCTGGATTGGGATGGCTAATTTAGGATGTGAAAATTTCATCCCAAATTAGCGATGGCTTTGGACAACTTTTGTAAATTCACACCAAAGCCATATCGAAATATGTATTTTTTTTAAGGAAAAAAATCGTTCTAAAGCCATCCTCAATTTGGGATTGTTCTTTAACCGTCCCAAAGTTGTCCCACACTAAAGTGATTTTGGCACAGTCCTTTTCTTTAGTTCCAAAATCCATCTCAAAGTCTTCCTAAAATAATTTGTAAAAAACTAAATTAAACCCGTCTCAAAGCTGTCTCAAATTTGGGATGATTTGATCATATGGGATGTAGAAACTGTTGCTAAGTTGTGCCAAACTTTTTGAAAATAATATTAAAAAAACTCGTCCCTGAGTCATGCCAAATTTTGGGATGGTTATCCCAAAATAATTTGCAAATAATTAAATTAAAACCGTCTCAAAGTCGTCCCAAATTTGACTCGACTTTAGGATGGCTTGATCATATGGGAGGTGGAAGCTATCCCTAAGTTGCGTCAAATTTTTTCAAAATAATATTAAAAAAAAGCCCATCCTTGAGCCGTGCCAAATTCTAAAACAGTTTTGGCACAACTTTTTAAAAATCCATTTTAAAGCTACTTCAAAATAATTTGTAAAAAATTAAATTAAAACTGTGTCAAAGCCATTCTAAATTTGGCATGACTTTGGGGTGATTTGATCATATAGGATGTGGAAACTGTCCTTAAGCTATGCTAAAATTTTTCGAAATAATATGTTAAAAGTCCATCCCTGAGCCATGCCAAATTCTAAGATAGTTTTGGCATGACTTTTTACTTTTGGCCTCAAATCCATCCCAAAGCTTCCTAAAATAATTTGCAAAAAGTTAAATTAAAACCGTCTCAAAGTCGTCCCAAATTTGGTGCGACTTTAGGATGGCTTTGATTATATGAGATGTGACAGTTGTCTCTAAGCCATGCTGAAATTTTTCAAAATAATATTTTAAAAGCTTGTCTCTAAGCTTTGCCAAATTTAGGACGGTTTGGCACGACTTTTTACTTTCGGCCCGAAATCTATCCCAAAACTGACGCAATCAGAATCATGACGAAACAGCAGGATAGCGACGGTGTAATCGAACCTGAATTTGAGAATCTCAAGGACACAAACCGAGCGAAGAACGCTGACTCAACGTGGTATGATTTGATTGAACTCGATGTAGACGGCCACAATTAGCACACCGAATACTGATTGATATGTCACAAATCACACGGACCACTCTAAAATGATTCGATTTGGGATTGAAATTCACGAGAAATTGAATGAACAATTCCAGGGAATTTGAAAGGAATTCTAAACTGATTAAAACTCTGTATGACTCAAATGACGGTGAAAATGAATTTATAAGTGCTTAAAAAACCCTAACCCACCTATAGTTGGTCTTACTTCCCCTATTGGGCTTATTCTGATTGGGCCCAGAATTACAATAATTTAGAAAAGAATAAATAATAAAAATTGAACTAATCCTCTTGCTCCTTTGCCTCCTGTTCTTCTACCCATTTCAGAATGTTTACCCTACGCTCCTCTTTGGGTTCCTCAAATTTATATCCACCTGTGACATCCTCTCTAATTTCATGCACCAAGGCATTGATTGCTTCCTTAAGTCTTTTTACCCGTGCCCTAGTTATTGGTTCGACTGGAATTGCCAAGGGGTCCTCTTTATCATGCTAGACGTTCACATCATTCCCTTCCTCTTGTGAAGGACTTGACCTCAATTTGGCAGTCGGCTCATCCCCTGCATCAAACAAGCTTAAGTCGGATACATTAAAAGTTGCACTAACTCCGAACTCACCTAATAGCACTAATTTGTAAGCGTTATCATTAATTCTATCCAAAACGCTGAATGGTCCATTCCCTCGAAGCATTAGTTTAGACTTTCATTGCTTGGGAAACCTCTCCTTCCGCATATGAATCCACACCCAATCCTCACGTTCAAACACTACTTGCTTTCTGCCCCTATTTGCCTGCTGAGCATATTATTGGTTCTTTTTCTCAATGTTTTGTTTGACATGCTCATGTTTCTACTTGACATATTTGGCTCGCTTCCTAGCTTTTAAACTTAAATGCTCATTGCCAGACAATGACAACGAATCCACTTGTGTTAGTGGATTAAAACCATATACAACTTCAAATGGGGACATGTTGGTAGCAGAATAAACAGCTCGATTATAAGCAAATTTTACATCCAGTAAAATTTTTTCTCAACTTTTAATATTTTTCTTAATAACAGCACGCAATAATGCAGTGAGTGTTCTGCTAACAGCTTCAGTTTGTCCATAGATTTAAAGGTGACAGGTTGTAGAAAATAATAGTTTAATTCCCAATTTAGCCCATAGTGTTTTCCAGAAATAGCTTAAAAATTTAACATCACGATTTGATACTATAATTTGGGCACGCCATGTAGACAAACCACCCCTTTGAAGAACAAATCGGCTATATGCGAAGCGTCATTAGTTTTATGGCATGCAATAAAGTGAGCCATCTTAGAAAATCTATCTACGACAATAAAGACGGTATCTCTACCATTTTTATACCTAGGTAACCCTGAAACAAAGTCCATAGATATATCAGTCCAAGGGGTACTCGAGACAAGTAAAGGATGATACATACTATGGGGTTGGTTGCGAGACTTGGCTTCTTTACACCTTATGCACCTTTCTATGATCCGCTCTACGTCCCGTTTTAACCCCGGCCAATAGAAATGTTCCTACAAAATTAGCACTGTCTTGGTAACACCGAAGTGTCTCATTAGCCCTCCACAGTGAGCTTATCGGATGAGTAATTCTCATAAAGAACACCGTGGGATGCATAATCTATTAATATGGAACAGATAGCATTCATGTCTAAAATATTTGTCATAAGCGCATTTTTCAGTGAGCACATAGGCTTGACTGAAGTCAGGATCATCCTTATAAAGTTCTTTAATATGCTCAAATCCTAGTAATCTTGTGCCTAGCATGCTCAACAAAGTGTACCTACGGTATAACGCATCAGCAACTATATTGTTCATACCTTTCTTGTATTTGATGACGTAGGGAAATGTGTCAATAAAAGACACCCACTTAGCATGCCTTTTGCTGAGCTTGCTCTGTCTCTTTAGATGCTTCAAAGATTCATGGTCAGTGTAAATAACAAACTCCTTCAATCTCAGGTAGTGCTGCAACATCTCCAAGGCCCGGACCAAGGAATACAACTCCGTGTCATATGTAAGATAATTCAGTGCAGCTCCATTGAGTTTTTCACTAAAGTATGCGTTGGGCTTCTTTTCTTGCATCAGGATTGTTCCAATACCTACACCAGAAGCATCACACTCAATTTCAAAGGCTTTATTAAAATCCGATAAAGAAAGTAAAGGAGCATGTGTAAGTTTATGTTTCAGGGTGTCAAATGCCCGTTGTTAAACTTCTCCCCACTTGAACTTCTCGTTCTTCTTAATTATAGTGGTAAGTGGAGCAGCAATAGTATTGAAATCCAGCATGAATCGCCTGTAGAAGCCAGCCAACCCATGGAAGCTTCTTACTTCAGATATTAACGTCGGGGTTGGCCATTCTTGTATGGCCTTCACCTTATTTCATCCACCTGTATTCTCTGTGCACCAATAACAAATTCTAGGAAGACACAGTGATTAGTACAAAAAGTACATTTCTTAATATTAGCATATAGATTTTCTCGTCGTAAAAACATCGAGCACGTTACGTATGTGCTCAACATGCTCAATTATTGTGCAGCTATACACCAATATGTCATCAAAGTATACTACAACAAATTTACCAATGAATGCATGCATAACATGGTTCATCTGACGCATGAACGTACTAGGAGCATTAGTAAGTCTGAACGGCATTACAAGCCGTTCATATAATCCAAATTTTATTTTAAAGGTTGTTTTCCATTCGTCACCCTCACGCATTCTAATTTGATAATACCCACTCTTGAGATCTATTTTAGAGAATATAGAAACACCATGTAATTCATCAAGTAAATCATCTAATCGAGGTATGGGGTGACGATACTTTACCGTAATAGCATCAACAGCTCTATAATCTACGCACATGCACCACTATTCATCTTTCTTCGGCACGAGTAGTATAGGAATGACACACGGACTCATTCTCTCTCGAACCCAACCCTTACTCATCAATTCTTCCACTTGTTTCTAGATCTCTCAAGTTTCCTCAAGATTGGTTCGGTAAGCTGGTTTGTTGGGTATGGATGCCCTCAGGACAAAATCTATCTGGTCTTTTATTCTTTGAACTGGCGGCAATCCCCTGGGAACCTCCTCTGGGAACACATCAGCATATTCCTACAAAAGAAACACTATAACAGAGGGGAGGGAGGATGTCATATCATCAGATATATAGTATAATTCCTTATACATCAACAATATAAGTGACCTTTCATCACTCAATGCCAACCTCACATCCCTCATAGTAGCCATCATACACTCTTTTCTTTCCTTTCCTCTCCCATCTTTCTTTTGTTCTTTCCCTCTTAATTCCTTTTTTCATTTTTTCCTCCTTTCTAACTCTAGCTCAAACTGCTTTTACATGTACGAGTGATCCTCGTATACTTACTTCAGAGTCAAGGGGGCTAATGTGACCTTCTTTCCATAGAATAAGAAGGAGTACCGGTTAGTCAATCCATTATATATTACCTGTCGATCAAATTGCCACGGTCTGCCAAGCAGGATGTGATAGGCCTGTATAGGTACTACGTCACATGTCACCTGATCTTCGAACGAACCTATTTTAAAGCTCACCAGGACCTGCTTCACCTCATTAACCTCACAACTGTTATTAAGCCACTATAACTTGTACGGCCTAGAATGATCCTTCATAGGCAGGGTCAACCTCTCAACCAACGTCGTACTCGCCACATTCGTACAGCTTTCTCCATCTACTATCAGACTACAGGTCTTTCCATTAATCAGACAGTGAGCATGGAATATATTCTCTCTTTGAGCCTCGTCTATTTTCTCCTTCACTTGAGTGCTCAATGCCCTCATTACCACCAAATTAATTCCTCCTTTGCACAACCCTTCTTTGTCGGATGGCACTTCCTCTAATGGCGGCATTTCTACTGCTATCATACTCCTCATCAGTCACAATATCTCTATTTTTTGACAACATAGTTCTTTTGTTGAGACACTGCGAAGCGATGTATCCCCTTCCTTGACATTTAAAACACAAGATATCCCTATTTCGTGCGATAGATGAGTTAGAAGAAAGAAGAACCGTTACCTTAGGTGCTTCCATTTTAGATGCAATCTTGGCCTTTGTGGCACTCGTCATGGGTGCCTTATCTTCCCTTCTAGGGAAGGGTCTGCTAGTTGTGTTAGGTTAGGACGTGAACCTTCCCCTCCTCTTCAATTGCCTCTCCACCTTAACCGTCTTTTGCACCATCTCTTCTAACTCCATGTAATGCTGCAATTCCACTACGTCAGCTATGTCCTAGTACAACCCACTCAGAAAATGTGCCATAGTAGCCTCCCTATCTTCCACAGCATCTGCTCGGATCATAGCTATCTCGAGCTCCTTATAATAGTCCTCCACACTCCGATTACCCTGTGTCAATGTCTGCAGTCGCTGATATTGGTCTCGATGATAATGAATCAACACAAACCACTTCCTCAGGGTTGTTTTCAACTTTGTACAAGTACGCATCGGCCCCTCTCCAGTTCTCCTCCTACTAGTGTACAACTGGTCCCACCATATAATCCCATAGTATGTGAACTCCACTATAGCCAACTTAACCTTTTAGCTCTCTAAATAGCGATGACAGTCAAAAATCAACTCTACCTTCCTTTCCCACTCGAGATAGGTGTCGGGATCAGATCGCCCCTAGAAGGACGACAGCTATAACTTCACCCCCTTAGGTACCTCGTCTTCTATACTGTCCCTCCGTCGATGTCTCCTGGCTTGTTGTCATATGCATACCAATCCTCGTCTTCATTTGACCCATATTCATCCTCATAGTCATGTCAATCTTACCTCATAGGCTTGACATGATGCCTATATCTGTCCCTAGTTCGAGCTCGGCCTAGCACGGGATTGCCTTTGCATCCAAGTGGCCTGGGCAGTGAACCGTCTCTTTCTAGGGTCGTAGCTTGGGACGCTTCTACGCACCCTAATCGATCTTGTATGTCTGTCATCTTATCCTGCATACCCTCCACGCTCCTAGTAAGCTTCCTCAATTCATCAGTGAGGGATTCAAATAAGAACTTAGTCTCTTCAGGGCTATTACCCTAGCCTGAATATTGACTAGCCATCCAACGTAACTAGAGCTACAAGGAAGCAACAATAAGAGATAAAAATTAGTAGTAAAAGTCCTCACCAGTTGTCTCACCAAGTTCACTATTCTCAATCCTCTCAGGTGAAGGGCTCTCAAACACTCGTTTCTTACCTCTGCTCTTGTATCACACAAACTCAATTTAATTCTCACAAACTCCAATTTCTCGTGCCCGTCTCGTGTGATTCCAAAGTGGCCTTAATAATTCAAGTAACGTCAAAAAATATAAGCGCTCGGTATAAATGATATAGGGCTACAATGAAATATGAGATAAACAAGTATCTTAAACTACAATATGCCCAAACACAACCCTTAAGGAAAAGAATGAATAATTTCTTCCCTTTTTTTTTTTGATTTTTTTGCCTTTTTTTTGGCCTTCTCTCTCTCTCTTTTTTTGGCCCCCCTATTTTTTGGCCTTTTCTCTCCCCTTTGTTTTTAAAATAAATAAATAAATAAAATAAAAATTCAACAACCAAACAGGCCCTTAAGTTAGAATAGAAATTCTACAACCTAGCACAACCTTAGCACATCAGCACGGAAGGTCCAGCCCAGTAGCAGTTCCTAGCCCAGCCCAATTCCTTTGGCCCAGACTCCTAAGAGTTCCTCCTCCCTTTTTCTTTTTGTTTGGCCCTGCTGCAACTCTCTAGCCCGGGGTAACCTCTAGCCCAATCAACCTCGGCCTAACTGGAGTTTTCTCTTCTTTTTTTTTTTTTTTTGGGTGCTGTCCAATTCTGGCCCAATCACAATTCTAGCCTAAAACCTGCTTCCAGCCCAATTCAATCCCCCGACCCAACTGATTCTTTTTTTATTTTTTTTGGTCGCGGGTGGCAGTAGCGATGCGGCTGGGGTTGTTTTTTTTTTTTTTTGCTACGATGACGGCAGCTTGGGGCACAACAATGAGGGGGAAACACTTTCCAGAGTCACACGGCCTTTATCTAGCGGTGGCTCGACGAATCATGTGGCGTCTGGCGAAAAACGAAGGCGCGAGCACGGCGACAGTTCAGTTGGAAATTTCTCCCGATTGTGGTGGCGTTGGCTTCAATTGACAGTAGCAGTGGACTGGGCTTTAGACGGCAATCCTTAGGTGGCTGGATTCCAGCTTGAGATCGGCTGACAGTGACGGATTGCTGTTGCAATTTTTTGCTGTCGCCGATCACAATTCTTTTTTTTTCTGACTTTTTTATGAAAAAAAATTTGGACCGTGTATCAAATTAGAATTCAACACAACCTGGCTATAATACCAAACTAACGCGATCAGAATTATGATGAAATAGCAGGATAGTGACGGTGTAATCGAACCCAAATTCGAGAATCCTAGGGACGCAAACCAAGAGAAGAACGCCGACCCAACGTGGTATTAGATTGAACTCGATGTAGATGGCCACAATCAGTACACTGAACACTAATTGATACATCATGAATCACACGAACCACTCCGGAATGACTCGATTTGGGATTAAAATTCACAAGAAATTGAATGAACAATTCCAGAGAATTTGAAAGGAATTCTAAACTAATTAAAATTATGTATGACTCAAATGATGGTGAAAATGAATTTATAAGTGCTTTAAAAACCCTAGTCCACCTACAGTTGGGCTTATTCTGACTGGGTCCAGAATTACAATAATTCAGAAAAGAATAAATAAGAAAAATTGAACTAATCCTCTTACTCCTTTACTTCCGGGTCTTCTGCGCAGCTCAAAATGTTCACCCTGCACTCCTCTTTAGATTCCTTGAATTTATGTCCATGTGTGATATCCTCTCAAATTTCATGCACTAAGGCATTGATTGCTTCCTTAAGTCTTTTTGCCCGTGCTTTGGTTATTGTTCCAGCTGGAATTGCTAAGGAGTCCCCTTTATCATGTTGGATGTCCACGTCAAAAACTATTCCAGAATACAAATTTATTCTCCCAATCCATAATGGTTCTAATATTTGAAAGTGATTAAAATTGATAATTTTCTCAAACACCAAACTCTAGGAGGACACCATTTCTAGGTGAGGGAGTGAATTTATGATTCCATGACTTGAATTATTTATTTTAATCATATTATACCAGAGTTATGCCATGTATATATATGTGCCTATGTTTTTATGGTACATCATACCCTCTGTAACAGTTTTTTTTCCTTGGGAGGAATGTTTTGGGTATGTAGTGCATTATTTGTCATGTATTTGTGTGGCTAAGGATTATTAACACCTATTTTATAATTTTCATCACCTAATGCCTGTAATGCACATGTTTTGTGGTGAAATTTGGGCTCGAGCATAGAGATTTGACAAAAGATTTGAAAACAGGGTTAATGAATTTGTTGACTGTGCGATGCATCAACTTGAGTATATGGATGGTGCTAAAAATTAGATGTCCATACTCTCGTTGTAAGAATACAAAATTTTGGAGCCCGATGAAGTTGAGGTTCACCTATTCAAGGAAGGATTTGTTCAAAATTATTATAATTAGATATGTCATGGGGAAAATTCTTATTGTGGTTTAGTACAAAATGTAGAAGTGATTAGCAAAGCAACCCCATCGACGTTCGTTTACATTGGAATGATGTAAGACTATGGTTGAGAGTATCGTATAGTATATGATGTAACTAGATATTGTAGTGACACTATACATGCCATTGGCCTTTCCTCAAGGGTGGGTGAGGAGCACGATAACCTAAATGTTGGACAAACTACCTAATGTGATCAAGGTACTAACCACCAAAGTTGTGATGGGGACAAGTCAACAGTTAGATTTTTTGATGTGGTGCACGCGGCTAACCAACCACTTTACGTTGGGTGTGAAAATTTTTCCTAGTTGTCTACAATTGTTCGGTTGGTCAATATTAAGTTGGATTACAACATGTTGCAAAGTTGTTATGCTAATATTTGTAAATTGATTGGTGAGATGCGTCCTAGTGATCATTGTATGCTTTTTAGTTTCTATAGTACTAAAAACATGATAAGAGATTTAGGCTTTCCTATTGTAAGAATTAATTGTTACAAATCTGGCTATATGTTATATTGGAAAGGGGATGAATCCCTGGAGCACTGCAAGTTCTATGAAGAGGCAAGGTTTAAAGCAAAAAGGACAACTTTGTCCCATTAGAAGTGAATTTCACATAGGCGTTTGTGCTACTTGCCTCTTATCCCAAGGTTATAAAGATTATATGCATCCTAGATGATAGCTGAGTATATATCTTGGCATGCCATTCACAAGACAAATAGTGGTTGCATGTATCATCCCCCAAATATTGAGGCATGGAAACACTTTAATTTGTCCCATCCTGAATTCGCAGCTAAACCTCACAACATACAGCTTAGTTTATGTGCAAATGAACTTACCCTACATGAATTATATAGGAAGACATATTCATTCGTGTTGACTTCTTATGGTGACACTATATAACTTACCACCAGAAATGTGCATGAAATATCGATGACAATAGTGATTTTAGGTCCATCTAATTTAAAGAGACTTATAGATGTGTATATGTAACCACTCTTAGGCGAGTTACTACAACTATGGACTATAGTAGCAGTCACATATGATGCTTACAGGAGAACTTATTTTAATATGCGGGCTACTCTCCTTTAGATAATTAATGACTTGCCTGTATATTCGATGTTGTTGGGGTGGAGTGCAGCCGGAGTCATGAGATGTCCGATCTACCTTGATTTGAGCAAAGCATTTCATTTGTGTCATGGTAGAAAAGCTTGTTACTTTAATTGTGATAAAAAATTCTTGCTAACCAATCTTCCATACTAGAGAAACAGGAAACATTTTACAAGAGGCCAAGTTGAAACAAATGTTATGCCAACGAGAGTAATGGATGAGTAGACATAGGAGCATGTCTGAAACCTAGTATAGGTGGTGGATGATCCACACAGAGGGACCCTGGGATTCGGGATAGATCACAAATAGATTATAAGAAGTATATTTTGAGATCTACTGTATTGGAAGACAAACATACTGTCGCATAATTTGGATGTCATGTATATAGAGAAGAATATTTTTTATAACATTATAACATTATCAACATAGTTTGGATGTTAAAGGCAAATCCAAAAACAATCTTAATACTTGGAAAGACATGGGCATCATTTGTGACCATCTTAAGCTTTCTGTGCCATTGGATAGTGTTGGATTGAAGCCGAAAGCTGCACACACCTTTCCCTAAGAACAAAACAAAAGTTTTTACAGTGGTTGAAAGGACTAAAGTTCTCATGTGGGTATGCTTCGAACATAAGACGATGTGTGGGCATGATAGAATTGAAATTACATTGTCTTCAGTCTCACAACTGTCATGTTTTTATGGAAAGACTTATACCCATGGTTTTGAAAGATTTGTTACCCAAGTTCATGTGGAATGCCTTGATTGAGGTAAGCTTGTTATTTAATCAACTTTGTATGCTTGTCCTTCATACGGATATGTTAATGGAAATGGATGATAAAGTGGTGAGTATAATATACAATTTAGAAAAGATATTTCCCCTATCATTATTTGATTTTATGAAGTATTTGATAGTGTATCTACTATTTGAGGCAAGGATTGGGGTTCCAGTCTAGTATAGATGGATATATCTTTTTGAGAGGTTTGTTAATGCTACACCTATTATGATAGGTGTACTTGAACTGGATAATATCTCACTTAATATTATTCATATTGGTTCTTACATAGTTTAAAAAGGAAGGTCAAGAATAAGACACACGTCGAGGCTTAATTGTTGAGGTGTATATAATGGAGGAGATAGGGATGTTCACATCATACCATTTTAATGCAAATGTGCCTTCAAGGTGGATAAGGCCCCCTATAAATGACACTGGTAAGACTTCAACAGATAGGCCCCCCTTCTTTATATTCAATCCCCTTAGCCATGCTTCTGGACGAAAATTCCTAATATGCATGAGTAATGAAGAAGGGCATGCCATAGTGACTTATGTCCTTTTAAATTGTTCGAAGGTGGAGCCACTATATAGGTTAGACAGTTAGACTTCAATTTGTTACATCTGTTCTTCCTTTGGGATGGGATTATATATGCTTTTCACTAATTATACTAATAGCAACAAAATTAGGTTTGTGATAGGTAATTTGTCGAACAGCTCAAACCGTCCCATGTCAATATCAATTTTGTAGTTGCACTTCAATTTACAGAATGATTTAAAAATTATGTTAGTTTTTTGTTCTAGTTTCTAAAGTCAGCTTAATTTACCTTTAAATGACTATTTTACATTTAGAAATTTTCAACAGGTTGACAACCCACCTAACAACATATCAGACCCAATGTTATGTAACTTAGCATGTAGCCCCTTCAATCGTGTTATCACATACTCGGCCTACTTTTTTAATAGTTTCAAGTTTCACACCACAGCACGGGGGAGACAAACACAGAATAATGGGGTTTGTGTATAGACGTCATGTTACGACAACTTGGAGTATGATTTTTATAGGGCTGTGGAGGAGATACTCTACCTTGATTACTTGCTCATACCAAACATGCACTTAGTGTTGTTTAAGTGTCGGTGGGTGGAAGTTGATAGAGGCCAGAGAGTGCACCGAAGGTATAAGCTAGTAGAGGTCAACCATGACGTGAACAGAAAATCACAACGGAAGTAATAGGGTACTGAATGATGTAATTGAACTTGAATCTAAAATTCCAAGGATGGGAACTGAGCGATGAACGCTAACCTTACGTAATAGAATTAGATTGAACACGATGTACGTGCAAACAATCTACTTTGATACCAACTGACGTGATTAGATGAGGCAATGGAAATAGGAAAGATAGTGAACAACATAATCAAACGTAATTCGAGATTTTAGGGATGGGAATCGAGCGATGAACACCGATCCAACGTGGTAGAATTGGATTGAACCTGATATAGACGGACACAATCTACTCTGATACTAATAGACGTGACTAGAGGGTGGGCAGCGGAAGAATAAAAACTAGGGCGACTATTGAGAAATGGTGGGAAGATGTGCCATATCAATTAGATGAGGAGTCCACATCACTTGAATTGGGCAACGTCCTCAACATGTCTAAACTATATGATCCTACAGGTGTGCAATTACACATTGACATCACTGAAGTAATAGCAAACGACCAAGTGGACTCGCCTAGTGATCCATCGGATGATACTTCTACTGGGGAGGAATCCCCAATGGATAATGTTAATCATGAGACAGATTCTGATTTTGATTATATGTTTTAAGTATGTTAGCATCCTATGCTCATTTTATTATATTATAAAGAACACACTGTATTTCTAATGATATAGTATACCAAATTAATATAACATGATTCAACACAGAGCACAAACATGGCAACAAAGTGCCCCTATAGTAGACAAAACTATGTAGTCAACATGTGAAATAGGATTCATTACTCAAAAAATTAGTTAGGTAATTGTTTATGTAGGACAAAATCTTGTTCTTGGATTTCTACTAACAAGAAATTTGTACAAATCGATTACAACTTGAATCAAATGAATTTAATGCGGGCTCTGTTCTCTAATTTAGTCCTCTGATTCTTCCTCCAAAGCTGTGATTTCAACTTGAAGTGTCTTCAAGGAAAGGGCTTGTGTTTGATCTTCCTTGAAACTTGTAAATTTCTTCAATTAACGCTGATCTTCGAGCTTGGCGCCCTGATGTCGGATCGAACGTTGAATTTGAAGATCGTTGACGAAGAATACCTTGAATTTGGGTTTAGGATAGAAGTTGTAGCTTTAATTTGGAGTATCTTTAAGAGAAGGGCTTGTGCTTGATCTTCCTTGAAATTTGTTGATTTCTCCAATTAACGTTGATCTTCGAGCTTAGCACCCTGACTTCGGATCGAACGTTGAATTTGAAGACCGTTGACGAAGAACGCCTTGAATTTGGAGATGAACTCTTTAAACTTGACGAAGAACGCCTTGAATGTTCTTGAACGCCTTGAGAGGATTTTGTGTCTTCTCTTCTTCTCCTTGGCTTGTTGTGTCCTTTTGTTGTGGGTTTTTAACCCCTATTTATAGTTGTAGGAGAGATAATGTAGCCACCTAACTTGTTGACGTGGAGCGTTCTGATTGGCTGGGGTTGTTGGCCTCTTGTTAGACTGTGCCACTTGTCGCCTTCTGATTGGCCCTCTTGATCATTTATTGCCTTTTTACCGGATTGTGCCATTTGTCGTCATTTGATTTGGACAATTTTGATTGATTAATTATTTATTAAGAAAAGTGTATTTGTTTTAAAATTTTGAAATAAAATTATTTAATTTACGTTTTAATTTCTTTATTTAATTTTATGTGATATTTATTTATTTATTTTATGTGTCTACAAAATGCCCCCTCGAAACTTGTTCATGAAAAAAATATATATATTATTTATTTATTTATTTTGAATGAATAAGTCTCGATTTTATTTATATATATGTATTATTTATTTTCGTTTTTATTTATTTATTTATTTATTTTTATTCATTATCATTATCATTATTATTTTTTTTTATGTATAATTTTTGTCGATTTTTCTTGATGTGTATAAATGTATACGTGTGTGTGTGTCTATATATATATATAAATATATTTATCTGTATTTAATTTATTAGTGTTTAATAAGATTCATTAATGTTTTGTCCTGGAAATCGTGTATGTCGATTTCCAACTCCTACAAATCACCTTTTATATAACCGCATCCGATCAATAAAAATTTGTCCTCCATTTTTCTTTTACCGCAACAAAGCGGTGAGTTCGTACATATTCCTCCATTCTTTTTTTTGTCTTTCTTTTTATTTTTTTGTTTGTTTGTTTTTTTTAAACAGAGTTGCACCCGTTTCCTCGTCTCGCTCGAGCGGGCTGGCTTTGAGCCTGGGCCGCCTGTTGCTTCACCCCTGACTTCGGTGGCTCTGGACATTGTAGCAGCGCTGGTCGAGGTGTCCTTGCGGTTGCTGGGCGACGTCGGTCGGCGACAGAGGCTGAGGTCGCGTTAGGCGTGGCGCAGCTGGGCATGTGCAGTTCTGCGTGGTGCTGCAGGCACGTGTTGTGAAGCTGAGTGCAAGGTGACGGAGCTCCTGGCAGTTAAGGCGCGGCAGGGCTTGCGGTGGCGTGGGCAGGCGTAGTGGCGCTGAGGCGGAAGAGTTGTAGACACGGCGTAACACGTTCCCGTTGACGACTGTGCTGGGGGGGCTTCCAAGTGGCAAAGACTTCGGGTAGCAGTGGCGTGGCTGAGCTTGCAGTGGTGCGGCGCTGGCGGGTGAGTGTTGTGGCGATGTTGCGTTGAGAAGGGCTGCAGACTCGACGTCGCTCGGCTGTGCGGTGGTGCGGGCAATGGGAGTTGGGCGTCGCTCGGCTGCATGGTGGTGCGGGCGATGGGAGCTGGGCGTCGCTTGGCGGAGGCGTGAGGCGCTGGTCCTGCAGGCGTACGAGCGCGCGGTCCAGTCCTGTGGCATCACGCCGTGCTCTGCGCAGCCCTGCGGTGCTACAGTTGACGGGCAGCGGCTGCGTCGGGTGCCGCGAGGCGTTGGGTCTGCGGGCGTGCGCCGTGCTCTGTGCGGCCTTGCGATGCTGCAGTTGACGGGTGGCGGCTGCGTCGGGTGGCGCGGGGCGCTGGGTGCAGGGCGTGCACCGCGCTTTGTGCGACCCTACAGCGCTGACTTCAACGTGTGGTTCCCCAAGCCTAGGAAATGAGCAGAGTTTAATGCTGACTCATTTCCTATGGCAAGGCCACGTTTGGGCGCAATTATAGTTTTGGGGCTTAAGGCCCTATTTGGCGTTTTTTTTTTTTTTTAAGGACAAGGCTTGGTTTGGTGTGAATTTTGTGTTTTGGAAAACGGGGCTTGATTTTAGCCCACACGTACCAACTAGGCTTGAACTTTTAGACCTTTGAGTACCAGGCTTGATCTTAACCCACGTGTACCGACTAGGCTTCAATTTTGGGCCTTTGAGTATCAGGCTTGATTTTAGCCCACGTGTACCAGCTAGGCTTAAACTTTTGAGCCTTTGAGTACCAGGCTTGATCTTAGCCCACGTGTACCGGTTAGGCTTGAACTCCTTTTTTTTTTTTTTTGGAGAATCTATCTAACCTTTTCTTGCGTTTCTTTTGCAATTTTCATTATGGTGCATTTCAAGGGCAGCTTTTCTCCTTCAAGCGTGGAGCATTTGGTCATCCTTGATGAAGAAGGTCATCCTCTTGAGAGGAGCACGATCTTGGAGGTTTATCCTCCACTTCTCCATCGTCCTTGGCCCCGACTGGAAGCTGCTGATCGGATGGACAATTGGACTCGAGAGGTGCCTTTTAGTAGGACCTCTAAAGCATATACCTTGCGGTCGTCTCATCATCACGCTGCTGTCAGGTCAGTCCTTCTTCCGACTCTAGGGCGCCAGATTGTGGAAGGAAAAGCTAAGTGGGGTGACATTCTTCCATGTGTTTGGGAGTTTCGTTTCATTGAAGGCTATTGGGAGTGGGCCGAGGATGTACTTAGCCGTTGCGAGCGTGACTTGAGGGCAGCCCAAATTTACGATGCTGTGTATGCCTCGATGTTTACTTACGATCGATGCTCTAACATTTTGCGGGCGATTTATAAGGCGTGGTGTCCATCCACTAACACACTCTTCACTTCTTACAGCGAGGCGTCTATTTCATTGCATGACTTACGGAGTTTGGCTGGACTCCTGATTTATGGGAGGTTTTACGACGAGGTGGTCCCGAGCGCGAAGGAGCTTGTGGGTCTCAATGATCAAGGCAAGAGGCACCTTCCCTAGTCTTGTCAATATTTGTTTCATGCTTACCGGTTTTTACGCAGCAACTCAGATGATGCGCGGGCTTCCTCAGTCTCTATTAAAGATTGGATTAGCTTCTGGTGTAAGAGAAGGGCGAAGTATGTTGCACCTCCTGCCCGAAAAGAAAAGAAGTCAGCTCGCCCTAAATCCTCTTGCAACCCATCTGGTGAGATTGGTGTGCATCAGCAGTGGTCGACCGTAGATGAAGAGCCATTTGTGTGCCTTAGTGTCCCTGATAATTTGAGAGTGGGGACTTATTTAGCGGCATTTCTAGCTTGCTGGCTCAGCGTCTTCGTCCTTCCTATCGAGGATGCTGGTTCTGTGCGTTCTAGCACTTTCAAGATGGCATGTGTTATGGCGACTGGGAGGGTAGTGAGTCTGGCGGTCCCTATCCTTGCGAGCCTTTATCGTGGTTTGGGTTGGATTGCATAATCACGGAGGCCTTCACGGATACTCTCCCCGTTCCCACTTCATTATATTTATGCGTGGGCTGCACACTTCTTCAAGACTCACTATTTAATCCATAAGGACATCGATAGTCCGAAGATGGTTGTCTATTCGGGTGAAGGCGGAGTGAGGTATTATGACCCACATGAGGCGCGCTGGAGAATTCACAAAGGCGACCTTTTCGGTTAGACTAACACCATGATTACTAAACAACAGGATATCTTCTATCTTGATGATGGTAACCATAGGCGTCACGAGGATGATTATTTTGCTGCGTTCCGCTCGGGCTATCTTTCATTGAGGCAGGGCGCTCAGTGTATTGTTGAGCCTTATAGCCCGCACCGGTTCAGCCGTCAGTTCGGTTTTTATTAGGAGGATTCTGGGATTCTTACACGTGATGTGCGTGAAACTTCCTTGGAGGAGGGTCTCTACTTCTGGCGATTGCTGACTTTGTCTGGGTCGAAGACTAAGGCATTTTTTCCTCGCATTCTAGCGGTTGTAAGGAAATTTCACTCTAAGAGCTACAAAGAATGGTGGACCGCGGTTCATGGGAATTACCTTGAAGCTCATGCAGCGAAGTTGTGTGCCAGCTAGTCTCAAATTGATGTGCCACAAGCAGAAGGTCCATCTCCCAATATCCCTGATAATCCCGACGACCATGCTGCCCTGATCGCCCCTGAAGGAAAGCGACTGGCTCTTTCAGTTTTGGATGACAGTGTTAGCAGCAACGGGGACCATCAATGGAAGAGGGCTAAACAGGATCCTACTCCCTGTGGTCCGAAAGAAGATGCTACTTCCAGCCACCGTGAGTCAATTGAGGTCCTTGCCAAGGAGGTGATTAGCTATAACTGATGATCCTTTTTTCTTTCTGACTTGCTTGATTTTAATGTGCTTATATATATGCTCATTTTTAGATAGAGAAGCAAGTGTTTGGGAGTGATGGTGGGGATTTCAGTGGTAGCCGTAAGTCTTTAGGAGGATCTAGCGTAGCATCTGCTGTCATGCCTGGTGATGTTATGCTGGATCGAGCTCACCCCTCAAAGAAGCAGAAGGACGCTCTTCTTCCTGCAGCAGTTTCGGGGTTCGAGGTCGAAAAATTCCTTCGGAGCCACGAGAGGGAGTTTCTTTGTAAGCTGTGGACGGGCCTTCGTGAGAGATTAACGGGCACCTCACTTGACTCTGTTTCCTCCCTCAAGGACGAGGTCATGTTAGTCCTTGAGTCCATGAAGCGTTTTGAACATGCCAACATTTCATGCATCGAGGAATTCTTGGAGAGTTTGTTCGCCAGGGCCACGGTGTATGACGAAGCACGATCTGCCACATCAAATGCACTTACCAAGGAGGCCCTTGCCCGCCAGTTGAAGGATACTAATGACTGACTTCGAGAGGCGTTAAACAAGGAAGCTGAGGGGGTTAAAGAGGTTGAGTGTTCTGAGGCTGAGCTGAAGAATGTGGAGGAGCAGCTTGAGCTATTGACGAAGCAGAGGCAGGAGCTTTCCTCATCCCTTGTGCAGCAAAGAGAGTCTTTGTAGGAGGCCACGGCTGAGGTTGGAAAGATTCATAGGGAGCTAGTTACTCTGCGATCTATGGAGCCTTCAGACGAGAGAGCTGTCGAGGCCTTGCGCGTTGCTGAGGCGGAGTTGGTGATGGCCAAAGACGAGCTAGAGAGCTTGAACCCTTTTTCTTAGCCTTTAATCAGAATTTATTTTCCCTTTTCTTGGATTCTGATGTTATTTCTTTTGTCAACAACTAGATTTATCAATAAAATGCCATTCTTTATTTCCTCATTTGTTGCTCTTTCTTCTTTCTGCGAGTGCTCTGATGGTGGCTATCAAAGCATGATTTGTTACAAATTTGAGACTGAACTTAGAGAATATCTAAGCTGCCTACGTACCCCAAAGAATGGGATCAAATCAGAACGTAGTTCAGAAACTTCTTAAATTCGCAAGAAGTAAAGGCCGTTCACAGTTTATACTCTTGTGGGCCAGGAGTGTGTACAATTTATGTATTTTGTTTTAACATTTTTATGCCTTGCCTTCAAGCATAATACTTCTTGAGGAATTTGTCATTGATCGAGCCAATAGTTACGCCATCCTGATCGACCAACTTGTAGGCACCATTTGTGTAGACTTCTCGGACAACATATGGCCCATTCCATTTTGGGGTAAACTTTTTTCTAGTGTGATGAGTGATGATGATAGGCCTCCTTAGCGCAAGTACCAAATCTCCAATTTGAAAGGATCGCGTACGCACCTTTTTGTTGAAGGCTTTGGATAGACGGGCTTGATAGCATTCAAGCCTCTGCTAAGCATCAAGCCTCTTTTCATCCAGTGCCTCCAATTCTTCAAGACGCAAGTGGGCGTTTTCTTCTTCAATTAGTCTCTCCTGTATAGCAACTCGTAGCGATGGGATTTGTTGCTCGAGCGGGACGACCACTTCGACTCCGTACACTAAAGCATAAGGAGTTGCTTGCGTGGATGTCCTGAACGTAGTCCGGTAAGCCCACAGGGCCTCCCCAATTCTCTCGTGCCAATCCCTTTTAGACTTTGACACCACCTTTTTCAACAGGTTGCCTAGAGTCTTATTGAAGGCTTCTGCATGACCATTGGCTAGAGCATGGTACATTGAGGATTTTCTTTGCTTGAAGCCAAACTTTTGGTATAACTTGTCTATGGTGCTGTTGACAAATGGTTTCCCATTGTCGGTGATGATATACCGGGGGACCCCATACCTGTAAATGATGTTAGCGCGGATGAAGTTGACAACATTCTCCTTTTTTACTTCCTTTAAGGGAATCGCCTCCGCCTATTTAGAGAAGTAGTCAGTAGCTGCCAAAATGTAGAGATGGCCGGTGGATGATTTTGTCATGGGTCCAACTACATCCAATCCCCAGGCATCGAATAGCCATGAAGCTACTGTCGAGTGTAGCAGCTCGGGTGGTTGGTGAATAAAATTGGCGTGGTATTGACATGCTTGGCATTGGCGAGCGAACTCCATGCAATCTTTCACCATTGTTGGCCAATAGTACCCCATTCTCTTGATTCGGAAATGGATTTTTGGCCCGGACTGATGAGCGCCGCACATGCCGGAGTGTGCTTCTTACATGGCTTGAGTCATTTCATCATTGCCTAAGCAATGTAGGAACACTCCATCAAACGAGCGTCTGTATAGGACACCCTTAAAATAGATGAAGCGGGCTGCTCGGCGTCGGACGTCGACTTTTTGGCGTGGATCATCTGGTAATTTTTCGTATTTCAAATAATCCACTAATGGCTAGCGCCGGTCTTCCTTTTCTATGTCAAGGACTTCTACAGGGCAACTTTCTACCCCTTTGTCATCTTCGAATGTTGGCGGCGCCACCCATTTTTTGCATATAGTCACCTAGTATTTTGCATCAGGCAACGATAGGGTAGAGGCAAGCTTAGCCAGTGCGTCAGCTTGTTTGTTTTCACTCCTTGGCACGTGTTTGATCGTGACGTCCCCAAGCCAGCTCATGATTTTGCTTGCATAGTTGTGGTATGGAAGCAATTCGGGTTTTTTAACTTCATATTCCCCTAGTAGCTGGTTGACCACTAATCGATAATCTCCAAAGACTTCAAGGTGTAGCTGCTTGATATCCATAGTGATCTCGAGTCTGAGGATTAAGGCTTGGTACTCGGCCATGTTGTTTGAGCATTTTTCCGCAAGGGTAAATGAATGGGGCAGGATTTCGCCTTCGGATGTTACGAATACTACCCTGGCGCCGGCTCCTTCCCTGTGGGAGGCTCCATCAAAGTACATCTTCCATGGAGGGGAGACTTCTACCAGCAGGGCGTGCTCGTCCGGTAGGTCATCAGAAGATCCCATTCAGCTGGGATAGGGTGGTCTGCCACGAAGTCTGCGAGGGCTTGTCCTTTCACTACCTTTTGTGGTATGTATATAATCTCAAATTGTTGAAATTAGAGATACCACCTTGCGAGTCTATCAGAGAGGACAGGCCTTGACATAACATATTTTAATGGATTTACTTTAGACACCAGATGAATTGTGTGAGCTTGGAAGTAGTGTCTCAACTTTTGGATGGCAAAGACGAGTGCCAGACATATGTTTTCTATTGGTGAGTACTTCAACTCATTTGGTGTCATCATTTTGCTGAGGTAATATAAAGCGTTTTCTTTCTTTTCGTTGTTCTCTTGTGCTAGCAGAGCTCCCACCGAGCATTCCTGTGCGACGATGTACAGGATCAACAGGCGGCCGATCACCGGGGCTGCCAACACCGGAGGTCTTGTTAGATAGGATTTGATGTTTTGCAGGGCCTTTTTACAGGACTCATCCCATTCAAAAGGGATTTCTTTTTTCATGAGGTGACTAAAAGGTTAGCAGCGCCCTGCCAGGTTAGAGATGAATCTCCGGATATAATCCAATTTTCCTTGTAAGCTTTTGAGCTCGTGGATGTTTCAAGGCTCCGGCATCTTCAAGATGGCATCGATTTTTGCTTGTTCAATTTCGATGCCACGATGACGAACAACAAAGCCCAGGAATTTACCAGAGGTGACCCCGAATGCACATTTCAAGGGGTTCATCCTCAGCTGGTACCTTCTCAAGCGTTCGAAGACTTTTCTCAGGTCGTGCAAATGATCTCCTCGTTTCTTTGATTTTATTACAAGGTCGTCGACGTAGCATTCAACGTTCTTATGTAGCATAACGTCGAATATTTTCTGCATGGCCCTCTGGTACGTTGCTCCGGCGTTCTTGAGACCAAATGGCATAACCTTGTAGCAGTATATGCCTTTAGGGGTGCGAAAAGCCATGAGTTCTTCATCTTTGGGTGCCATTCGTATTTGGTTGTACCCGGATGATCCATCCATAAAAGACAGCGCCTCATGCCCTGTGGTGGCATCGATCATGAGCTTCGTGATGGGCAGAGGGAAGTCATCTTTAGGGCATGCTTTGTTGAGATCTCTAAAGTCGACACAGACTCGGATTTGCCCGTTCTTCTTTGTTACCAGGACGATGCTAGAGATCCATGTGGGATACTTGACTTCTCGGATGAATCTAGCTTCAATCAATTTGTTGACTTCAGCTTCAATTTGTGGGAGGAGTTTGGGTCGAAAACGGTGCTGCGCTTGCTTAACGGGGCGAGCAGCCTTTTTAACGGCCAAGTGGTGTACTGCTACCTTCGAGTCTAAGCCAGGCATTTCCTTATATGACCAGGAGAAGACATCCCTGAATTCCTGTAGCAATTCTACATATGCACATGCCTCTTCATTTCCTAGTAGGGCATTGATGTAGATGGGGCGAGGAGTGTCATCGTCTCCCAAACTTATTTCTCTTAACTCATCCATCGTGGACTTTGTACCTGCTTCCATTTGAGGTGGTGTGATTTCAGCGTCCTCCTCGATGGGTTCTCCTTCGTTCACAGTTATATGGTTGGATGAACCTACACTTTCCTTGTCACCGTCTTCTTCAGTTTGGGCTTTGGTGAAGATGATTGTTTGAAATTTGGCTTTGAGGAACCTGTCACATGACATGACCAAGTCTGTCTTTCTTTTCATGCGGGAGGGAATTCGACTGTGGAGCTTTTCTTCATGCTTTGGTGCTTCAGCAGCTCTATTCTTTATTTTCCAGCATTTTTGCTTCTGGGACGAGCCAAGTCTTTTGAAGACTAACACTCGTACTGGCTTCTTTTCAATTTTTGAAGAGCAGTCCTCCACTGTGGTGTTGTTAGTGGAAGCTCTCCTTACATTGTTGGTAAGGGCTCTTCTTATGGCAATGCGCACAGGACCCTGTGGCTGTTCGTATCCGAGTCCGGCTCGTGGGTTTTGACCCTCAGACTTTTGTGGGAGTTTTCCCAATGGCGACTCTTCTTGCGGATTGTATCCTACTTTGACGAGGAGTTTGTATGCTTTGGGGCCGAAACCTTTGGCAGTCCTCAATTCTCGAGCCTCAGGACGTTCCTTTATGATCCCTTCAGGTGGTTAGGCAAGTATGCTACCGTTAATTTGAGTTATAGGCAGTGTCAAGCCCCTTAAAGCATCATGAATTTCTGGCGTCTTATTTGGACGGTTCTTGGGGCACACTTCATCGGCTTCGTCTTTCTTTGCCAGAACACCTCCCGTCTTGTCATTTTGTTGGGAGCTGCTAACCTCTGGAGCCTTAGTTTTATTCAAGTAATATTTTGCATCAGCAAAATGGGATTCAGCTTCGGTGAATGCTTGCAATCACCCAAGACGCTTTTAACGATACCATTGTGGCAATATTTGAAGCATTGGTGCCAAGTGGAAGGGATTACCTCGTTTTCGTGGAGTCATGGCCGACCGAGCAGTAAATTGTATGAAGTCCTAGCGTCAATGACATGAAACAAGGTGGTTGATTCCATGTCATCTATAAGTAGGTTTAATCTTAGGGTGCCTAAAGCTCTTTGCCCCCCTTGATTGAATCCTTGGATCATCAAGTGGCTGTTTGAAAGCTTATCTGTCGGAATCCCTACTTCTCTTAGTGTTCGTAGTGGTAGGATATTTACTGCTGAGCCACCGTCGACTAGCATCCGGTTGATTTTTTGCTCAAGGATGTAGCCGGTTATGAACAAGGGTCTGTTATGGGGTTAAGATCCCAATATCAGATCTTCGTCTGTAAAGACCATTGCGATCATGCAGCCTTCAGAGTGTTGGCTTTTCTCACGGAGGCAATTGATTTTGCCTAGGGAGTGGTCGTTTCCAGGGGCTTCCCTCATTTGGTCGTTGGAGGTGGTAGCATTAACGTTTGCACTATCATCTTCCAATGTGATTTTTTCCTGGTGGGCAAACTCCATGATTTTCTCTTTAAATATGAAGCAATCATGAATGGGGTGCCCAACCAAGCAGTGGTATTTGCAGTATTTGGGATCGTCAGTCTTTCCAGCTTCCGCAGGCCTTTTCATTTCAGGGAGTTCAATGAGGTTGGCCTTTAGCAAGTCGTCGAAGATCCCGGGAACATCTGAATCAAGGAAGGGATAAGATTTGACCTGCATTTCTTTTAGCGTTGGCCTTTTTGGTTTTTGTGAGGCTTTTTTTCTTTCATCAGCCTTTTCTTTTCCTTTGATTGGGATGGGCCTGGCGCGTACCGCCATGGATTCTCTTGTTGGAGCTTTAGGGAGAGGCTTGCCCCCTCTTCTTGCTTCTTGTTTATCCTTCGCCTTGCGGAATTCCGAAATAGGTGGCGCGCCAATGCCACTTGCGGCAATGCTTAGCTCCATATCATGGGCTCGCGTGGCCAATTCTTCAAAAGTTTTAGGTTGAATCCCTTGAAGAATGTATCGCAGTCCCCAATGCATTCCTTGTATGCACATTTCAATGCCTGAAGCCTCGGAGAGTCTATCTTTGCAGTTTAGACTTAGATTCCTACATCGATTGATGTAGTCAATGACTGGCTCCTCTTTCCATTGGCGGGTGTTGGTAAGCTCAATCATGCTAACGGTTCGCCTTGTGCTGTAGAAGCGGTTGAGGAACTCATACTCCATTTCTTCCCAGCTATCGATGGATCTGGGTTCAAGGTCAGTGTACCAGTCGAATGCGTTTCCCTTCAACGATCGGACGAACTGTTTGACCAGAAGATCTACATATGTTCCAGCGTCATTGCATGTTTCTATGAAGTGTGCCACATGCTGTTTCGGGTTTCCTTTGTCGTCGAATTGCTGGAATTTAGGAGGCTGATAGCCCGTTGGCATTTTCAGGCTGTCGATCCTTGCCGAGTAGGGCTTGGCGTATGCCAGAGTCGACTTAGTGCCTCCTTCAAGCTTGTTCTTGATGGTGCCTTCAATGAAACCTTTAAGTTGATCAATAGGAATTGAGCCGTTCGAGGATAGTTGAAGCTCTTTGGCTACGGACTCCTCATGGTCATTGGTTGGTTGCTTGGTAGATGCTTCAACTCCGCCAGGAACTTCGAGCGCCTTTTCTGCCATTTGACTGGTTTCGGCTTTGTCCACTTTGTCCATCACCCTTGAGATCTGAGCATCTTGCTCTTGGACATGTTTGGCTAGCCCTTCAATGACTTTAGTCAGTGCGGCGATCTGGTCCTCCAAGCTCGAGGCATTAGTCGTCATGACTGGGGCGTCATTGGAGGCAGATGAAGCATCAGAGCGAGGGCTCGAAGGTGTCGAGTCGTCCTCATTGTCTTTGCTCGTGAGGAGTGGGTTGTTGACATCTTCATGGAGGGGAGCTGGTTCTGAGTGTGTTGCTTTCCTTGCCAAACTCCTAGTGATGACCCCGACGTTCTTTGTGGAGGTTTTACTAGCGGCTAAGGTGGCTGCTTTGACAGCTTTTCCCTTGTTACTGGCCATGATGACTTGTTTGAAGCTTGTAGTCTACTTGAAACTCTGAGGAAGGAAGAGATGAGAGGTAGAGAGGTCCCACTGGGCGTGCCAAAAATTTGTAGGACAAAATCTTGCTCTTGGATTTCCACTAACAAGAAATTTGTACAAATCGATTACAACTTGAATCAAATGAATTTGATGCGGGCTCTGTTCTCTAATTTAGTCCTCTGATTCTTCCTCCAAAGATGTGATTTCAACTTGAAGTGTCTTCAAGGAAAGGGCTTGTGTTTGATCTTTCTTGAAACTTGTAAATTTCTTCAATTAACGCTGATCTTCAAGCTTGGCGCCCTGATGTCGGATCGAACGTTGAATTTGAAGATCGTTGACGAAGAACGCCTTGAATTTGGGTTTAGGATCGAAGCTGTAGCTTTAATTTAGAGTATCTTCAAGAGAAGGGCTTGTGCTTGATCTTCCTTGAAATTTGTTGATTTCTCCAATTAACGTTGATCTTCGAGCTTAGCGCTTCGACTTCGGATCGAACGTTGAATTTGAAGACCGTTGATGAAGAACGCCTTGAATTTGGAGATGAACTCTTTAAACTTGACAAAGAACGCCTTGAAAGGATTTTGTGTCTTCTCTTCTTCTCCTTGGCTTGTTGTGTCCTTTTGTTGTGGGGTTTTGACCCCTATTTATAGTTGTAGGAGAGATAATGTAGCCACCTAACTTATTGACGTGTAGCGTTCTGATTGGCTAGGGTTGTTAGCCTTTTGTTAGACTGCGCCACTTGTCGCCTTCTGATTGGCCCTCTTGATCATTTATTGCCTTCCTACTGGATTGTGCCATTTGTCGTCATTTGATTTGGACAATTTTGATTGATTAATTATTTATTAAGAAAAGTGTATTTGTTTTAAAATTTTGAAATAAAATTATTTAATTTATGTTTTCATTTCTTTATTTAATTTTATGTGATATTTATTTGTTTATTTTATTTATTTTATGTGTCTACAGTTTACAAGGACAAAAAAATGTCCCAGAGGGTGAATTGAAAAACAAAAAGGAATTAGTTGTGATGTTAGCTTGCCCAATGAAAATTAAAGTAATACACTTAGCTAGGCATGATCATCATCTCTTCCATTATGTTGCATGTCGTCTCCATCACCACAACTAAGAAAATGAGCTAGTGGGACATCCTCAAGAAATATAGCAAGAGTCCAGGTAGATAGGCTAACATATGGCCTTGTAGAGGATGATGCTCCCATAGTTGGTTGGAACTATGCTGACATGAATTTCATAAATTCACATAACTGGCCCCTGGCATGTGTTTTCCAGTGTTCTATACGGTCCACTTGAATACGTATATCCTACAGCTCAGCCATTACATTTGCTTTAAACTACTACAACTTAGCCTCCCACTGTGGTGGGATGTCATGCTTGTCAAGTGGGGGAGTTGAGATATCCGGGTCATCGTTAGGCCCTCCCTCGATCACAAGCACATCAGCATCCAGGGCCTAACGTCGAAGGGCAAAGTAAATGGGAGTTGATGGTGCCTTGTGCTCCTCAATGGATGAAATTGGTACACCAGCTGCAACATATAGTTCTGTAATGAGATGCAGATACCATATAGACTAGCGTTGATTCTATGTATAGTGATGTATCACCTCATTGATTAACTAGCAAAACATTAAAAGATTATCCTTTCAATATGACGTAGATGATGGCTATAGGCTCATGTGTGATGGTCAATTGGCTTGACCCTCGTGGCAACGAAGTACCACCATGTCTTACGCAACTTTTCTAACCTAACAATGTAGAACGAAATTATGAAGCGAGTTTGTAGAGAGACATTCCATTGTCACTATCAGGACACACAACCTCAACTACTCTTTCCAATGCCCGTTGATGGTTAATAAGCTCCTTAAAGGTGTCACTGTGAGGTTCCTTAAGCATATGTAAGTGTGTATTGATTGTAGTGGAGCTGATATCAACATACACACTGTGAATAAAAACTCTCTCCCATTGATATTCAGCCAGGTTGGCGTAAAAATTCCTTACTAATGGGACATTTGCATCAACTTGTGCCTGTTGAATGAATTGGGTCCATTGCCATAATACTAGCATAGGCGATAAGATCGGACCATTCCTCATTGCGTCAGCTAAAACCCTCTCGTATATTAGTTCACCATATTTGGTGACATCCTTAATACGGTTCACTGCATCCATGAAGACATACTTCTGACAGTCATATGAGGAGATTGCTCTTTTAGTCTTGGGGGCCACTTGAACAAAATAATCCTACTAAAACATTGCAATAGTTACATTGCACCAATGTAGATTCAATTTGCCAATATATAACTTACACCTCCAACATTCACACTTTCACATGCATCCACTTAACTAAAACTGTCTTACCAAGATGGTGCAAGACAATGGAATGCAACTACAAATGTTTAATGCTCCAACATGTATAGAATGGTATGGAATGACACATGTTTTTCAAGTGCCTATACTAATGGAAGGCAAACACATGTATCCAATGCCCATTCTCATGTCCAATGGCCAAATAAATAGTTTAATTCACTTGTTTAACATGAGCATAACTGTAGCTTAAATGGCATTTTCATATTCAATGGCTAAACAAACATTTCATCGAACACTTTACATGTAGGTTGGATTTAAGTGAAGGATTTACAAATTTTGGTCATCATTCCACCCAAATACAACAATCCAACAAAACACTACCCACACCCAATTTCACAAGCCGTAACTAACAAGTAGGCCATGATGAAATGGATTCTAATAACACTTCAAACTCAATTCCATGCATAAATATGCAACTACCTTTACACAAGCAAAACATTGCAATAATCCAATTCGTCCATGTTTTCAATATGGAATGCAAGTAAAATGCACAAACCATAAAAATTCAACACATTTAAAGCAATTTACATGAACGAAAATTATCAACATAGCACATTTGAATGGGTAGCGTGCATTTGCTTTCTCCATCCACAGAAAATGTAATGAAATTACACACAAATCACATGTATGAAGCTGGAAATTGGTACAAAATTGGATGTATACCTTAAGTGTCATCAGAGATCAAAGGAGCTCGGGATGGATGTTGGTGGTAGGATGTTTCTTTGAAAAAAAAATGGCTTAATATAAGAAGTCTTTAGCTCGCATCATCCTCGTTATCGCAATGACGAGGGCAACGAGAAATATTGCAGGTCACGTTTTGCGCCCATCGTCGCGATGATTGGCGCAACGTGCAGAGTGAGAGTTTCATCTCGCCAGTCCTCCCAATGATGAGCTCGATGTGCAAACAAAGAGTTTTGTCATCCCACGTCATCGCGACAACAGACGTAATGTACTGATGAGATTTCTGTCGCATCCATCATTGCAACAACAGGCGTAATGCAACGATGCATTTAAATGGATTTTCAAATGTTAATAAATTGGGATGGATTTTTTTTCCATCCCAAAAACCATGCTAGAATGTTATAAAATGCCCAAATTCCAAAGACACCTATCATTTCCACTTTTCTCCAAAACATGCTCGACCCATTCACTTCTCTTTTCCAAGTGTGTAACATCAATTTTTTGGCTTCATACTCCAACAACGCAGTGGTGGTGGATACCAACACAAGCTAAGTACTCTCAGTTTTCCACTCTTAGCTCAAAGAAAGTGAAAGGTGAGTGCTAAATGGGTTTTAGTTTTTAGCTCTTTATGTTGAAATAAAACAAAGCCCGCAATTTACTTTTTCTTGTAGTAGTTATAGATTACAAACAATTCCATGTGCATATTTGGTTGGTTTTATTTCAATGTATTTCTCTGTATATATTTCATTTGGTTGGTTGAGAATTCCAAGTTAAGTTAGGATTTTGTATCACTAATTTTTGGGGAAAACATTTGCTTCATTTGTGTCACCAATTAGCTAATGATGGTTAGTTTGATTTATTAGGTGGAGAGATGATGAAAATATAGAGCAAAAATGCACACCAATTGTTGCACATAACATGCTTGATAAAATGCCTTAATGTATCTACATTTTGGTTCTTATCCTTGTTACCGAACAAAGCCCCCTGCATGGTCTAATTTATTTCTTTCACATTGTATACTATATGAAATTCCAAGTGACCATGTTTGATTGAATGACTCTAGGAATGTTTCCCTTATGCCACTGATGTTTTCAAATGCTAGAGAACTCCTACCGAGCATGACATTTTCTTTGATGATTTTTTGAAAGAAACACTTGATAACATGCCTCACTAATTTAGGGTTCATGCTTAACTTCATTGCCACAGTTGAGAAATGATCAAAATATGTCCCAAAAAATGCTAAAGACATCTTGCACATAACGTGTTCGTTGAATAACTCTGAAGGGTTTACTTTAGTAGGTGGAATGTTCTCCGTGTTTTTGATAACAAGTTGGCCCAAATATTATATATAATGTTTGAACTAAATTCAACATATAAATGCTCTCCTTGTTTTTGATCTTAGAATTAAACATTGATTGATGAATAATTGATGAAATAAGTTGTACTTTTATTTGATTTTTGCAATTGAGGATGATTCGTGGTGCATATTCGGGGGGTCGAGCACCACTTAACCTAAGCATCCCATATGGTAGGGCAAGTGAACAAATAATGGCCGACCCATGTTTCACACTTTTGATGGCTTCAACGCTTTTTGATGATGACGAGACCTAACCACCGAGTGAATTACAGGGTGACTGGCCATCTACATCAATATACCACTCAAACCACCCACCATCGTCATCTGAACATAAAGATGGCCCTATTGTACCTACAGCGTTAGCTGATGATATAATGGAAGGCAATCAGCACTTGGTGGGAGTCCCAAAACACGGGATGCCACAGTTTTTTTAGTGAGACTACATAAATCACATTAGTATACACATACATTACATAAACTCTTTCATATAGTGAGGAGTGGGCAATACCCGACATGTGCATTTTACTTGATATTGTAGTGCATGCAAAAAAGTAATAGATTTAATAAAGTCCATTATTTTTAGACATTACATTGGATTCTGGATCCGTTAATCTGATGTCCCATTAGAGACGAAGTAGGATTGGTTTTTACTTTCCAAGGCTTGAAATATCCATTTTCTTGTTGTCTACTTGAAACTATTATGTGACAAATTTCTTTCCTGCACGGTTTGCTTACTTTTCTTGCAAATGTACATATACACCAAATTAGTTATTACTGGTGTTGCAAATGAAGTTAGTTTTACCTATGATTGGATGGACTCTAATTCATATTTACACGTACATGAATAGAATGAATTCATATGGAACTCATCTGATAATACAATGGTACAACAAGTCTTTAAGAAAAAGCCTACAAAGTTAATATAGAAATACTTACATCGAGCAAGGGTTTCTAATACTAAAGCTGATTGGATCTCACAGGAGAAGTGGGACGAGATGTTGAGCAAGTGGACAGATGACACATATCAAGCAGTATGTGAAAAGAATCGGGCTAATCAGGCAATTGACAATGCATCTGTATCAACCATTTACCGTGGTAGCCCCATTTCCATCACCACACACAGTCACCAAATGGTGAGCAATAAGTTTATGTATACATAGCTTAAGCTTATGTTTTCCCAAAAAAAGAAAATAACTATTTGCTTATACCTGTGCAATATAATATCATGTAGTTGAGAGCCTCTAATTAATGTTATAGGAACTGCAACTTGAAAGGCCACCAACTCTCCTAGAGCTTTACTATAAAGTATGGAAAAACGCTGTAGGAGAATGGGTGGGCCCTCGTGCACAGTTTTAGGAGATAAGTGCAATATTCTAACATATGTACATATTGTATAATTTCATATGTTGCATTAATGGTGCCTCAATTATATAGGAAATCGTGGAAAAAAATGTAACAAGATCAAAATGTAGCTAAAGACCCAGAAGGATGCGAATTAGAGGGTGGCGGGACTACATCCAACTCTACTAATAGCAATATGATGGTCCTTAATGCGCTTGGGTTTTTCACAAAAAGGGCTGACTATTGGGAATGAGTTTTGAGGCTATGTCTTTTAGGCAGCTATCCCATGGATCAACTAGCTCTAGTTCCTCGCTAAACACGAAGTTACAAGCAATGTAGGAGACATTAAAATGTACTCAATAGTAGCTATAGAAGAGAGATGTTGAAATGGATTATTACAAGACTAGACAGGCACAAACTGAGGCAAAGTTGAACAAATTTATGTGACTCGCTGCTAGGAAATTTGGGTTAGACTCTCTTGATGATGATAAAAGTGAGGAAGATAATGACAACATTAATAGCTAGACATATATCACATTTGCCCAACATGTTGAGGCTTCTAACATCTTGTTAAGTTTGTAATGAATACAATTGTACATTAATTTTGTGACATCATGTGTTGATTTATATTGAATGAATTCGTATGTATTAACATGAAAAAATTTACTAGCTTTTTTTATTCATGTATTTATCCCAAAGTTCCGTGTATTGCATACTGATTTTATTGTATGAAGCAAGCTAACATTCTCTTCAAAATCAAAACCACTAAAATTCTCTTTTAAAAATTTTCCAAAAAAAACCATCCTAAAGCTATGCATAAAATAACCATCTCAAAGCCGAACTAAAAAATCCATCCTAAAGTCATCCCAAGATAACCCATTCTAAAGCCGTGCCCAAGATAAGCCATCTCAAAACCATCCCAAAGAAGTTTCAAGAAAAATAGTTCCAAAGCAGTCCCAAATAAAGTCATTCTAAAGTCGTGCCAAAAAGAAACCGTCTTTAAGCCCCGTCAAATGAAACCATTCCAAAACGTTGTCCCTAATCCATTTCAAAAAACTAACTCGAAGCAAAATAACCACTCCAAAATTATGCCAAAAGAGCTGTTCTAAATCCGTCTCAAAAAACCTATCCCAATAACCCATCCCGAAATTTAGAATGGGCTCATTAGGGACGGAACATAAACCGTCCCAAATCGCCGTCCCATGTTGGAATTTTTCTATTAGTGAATGGCTACCACAATCAAATGCCAAAATGACTATTAGAGACTTAGCATGAGTTTTTATATTAACTCAAAAATTAATAGACAGAATTTGAATATAATTCTTATGGTTATTAAAGCTAACTAGCCATCAAAACACAATTATCACATCATTAGTATGTAATAACTAATTCATTAGTATTTGATAGCTAATTCACATAAATGCATAATATTGTATAAAGTCATAGTAAAATATCAACATTTTGATACATTATATCATCATGAATTTATTTAATATTTAGCCAAAAATATCATCATGAATGAAATAACTTGAAGTGCAACATATTCTTGTTCAAAAGAAAAATAAGTTCAACATATTCATTTTACACATGTAGCTGATAAAAATACAATTTGTGAAAAATTGAAACTCAAATAAACAATTGATCTCGCTAAATGATAGCAAAAATTATGATCTCATCCTTCAAGATTCTAAAATTTTACTAATTTTTTGAACAAAATTACTATGTTATCATGCACATAAACATGTTCTTAACCATGTGTTTAAATCGGTAACACATAATTTTTTATGATATTTTATGTTAATGCGTACTACTTTTGCAATCAAAATCAATGTGAAATACTCCAATTTTATTATTGGCAATCATGTTGCTTGAATTGAATGATTTTATTAGATATCTGGCATAAAAATAAGATCATGAATTATCATGAATTAGTGCAACCATACCTACCCTACGATTGTCATTATACACATCAAATAATTACAAAACAGACCACGTTCGGAACTCTAAAATATTGTGGATATTGTGTGATTTCTGTTTATGATTTATAATGAAAGAATAACCACAAATACCTTTAAGAAGATCAATTCAATATAATCATGTTGATCTAAATATGAAATAAATTTTATAGAACTTATGAAAACGATACCTACACACTTGGATAGTCAAGACAATCGTTATTGTCCTAAAACTAACATTGTCCTTTTTATGTGCCGATCATAACTTCAAGATAAAATTCCATTTGCTCACAACAATGTTTCATTTCATCAGCACAACCATAAGAAATCTAGAAAACAAACGATAGTTACATTGCCAAAACTGTAAGGTAACATTTGGATGCCCATTTTGTGTAGTTTTATTCTATCATAATATACACATTCTAAACAAACTAACATTAAAATCACTTTTGTTGGGGTTGCATGTGGATCTTACTACAAGCTCTAATTGGAATTGTTAAGCCTGATGGTTGACTACTTGTTGGGGTTGCATGCGGATTCAACTATAAGTTCTAATTGAACTTGTTAAGCCTAGTGCTAGAGCCAATCAAATTAGAAATCATCCATAAACAACATTTGACTCATACTTGCTCTCAACAATCTTTTTCTTAAATATGAATTTCTTTAATTTTGCTCTCCTTTAGTCAAGAACCTTTAAGTTTATCTTCAACTTTGCTCTCCCTTAATCAAAGATCTCCAAGTATCTCATGTTCTTACAAAGAGTGCTTATTCATGCCTATTAAGTTCATGACCTTTCCATGAGATCACTTATATATATATATATATATATATATAGAAATTTTATCTTTAATGAAGATGATAATCCTCAACAGGATGCCCTCTCCACTCTGATCCTTACTGTGGAGACTAGATAAGGTTCAAAAATGGGATTTTTCAAATCTTTTTTGCTGAGTTGAATAGGCTGTTTTTGAATATGTTTTTTAATATGATCAAATTGTTTCCTAATCGTACTAAAATGAGCATTTGAAAAATTGTTTTAGGTGATAATTTTCTTCAAATTATCATCTTCTGAAGTTTTAAAAGGAATTGCTTCCACAGCTTTGTTGGAAACAATAAGCTCGACATTGTGCAAAGGAGGATGGTTTGAAGTAATTTTTGTTTCTACAGAGGTTTCCCATTCTATAGACTCTGAATTTTTGTTTCTCATGGTGATTGGATTTAAGGAATTTTTTAAAGTATATTTGATACCATTGTCGGTAGAATAGATCTCAAACCAATCAAAGAAGAAAATATGAGTTTTGTTTTGCAATCCATAATTGTAGCAGCAAAAACTCCCGATAAAGTTGCAAAAATTCTCTCCTAATTCACACCAAGAGAACAAGTTGGGACATCAAAATCACTTGAAGATACTGAATCCTCCACAAAAGAAGAAAAAGAGATAGACCCAGACTTTGAAGTCTTTAGAAATTCAAATTTCTATAAGAAAAATGATGAAATGAAAAAGAAGAAGAAAAGCAAAAAACAAGAAGAAAAAGACAAGACAAGAAAAAGAGAAAAAATTATTGTTCTTCACTATTCAAAAATACAGGTACTATTCAAAGATATAGTAACTAGTCAAGCATGGAGCAAAAGAACAAAAATAGTACAGTCACTGTAGCAGAATTGTTCACTTTTCACTGTGCAGTCACGGATGTAGTTACTGTTCAAACTTCTCAGAATTACAAAAAGGCCCTTCCAGGCATCTATAAAAGGAGGAGCCTTCTTCCATTCAAAAACAGAGTTTAAAGCAACCTTCAGAGTGTCTAGAGTGAGCCTTAAAGCTCGGAAGTGAGCTTAGCTCTTACTGCAAAAATTCCAAAAACCCAAAATAGCCAAAAGCTCTGTAATAGATAGGATAGGTAGAAACCTTGATCTTCCTCCCCTATCTTCCCAAAAATCTTTCATCATACTTCTTTTTAAAGGAAGCAAACACCCTAAGGGTGTTACCCATCGCCAAAATTTTCAAAATTTTTTATATTCAAAGGTTTATATTAGGTGTAGCCTGAAGTTGTATCACCAAATATTCTACAAATATTGTTCAAATATATTAAAGTATTTCTTTTTGCCTATCTCTACCTATTTCCTTTTTGCCTACTCATGCATATGGTCGGCATAACTGCCTTATTCAAATATTTCTGCAAACATTTCATGCATATGGTTGGTATAGCTGCCTGCATAACTGCCTCCATATATTTTGGTATATCAGTTGGAAACCTTATTGATCCTTGGATCTGATAGGTATAACAACGTCATGTACCAATCTCGCATACTTATTTTATTTTCTACATTTTCCGCATATCAACTAACTTATATTTATTTTCTGTATTAATTTCCAAAGTGTCTAGACCCTATCCCGATTTGATCCTAGCGTCCCTGGTAACAGATTCAAAAATCTGTGGAGATTTTTTGTGTAAAGTCAACAAAGTTTTGAGGTAGGCCGTAGGTAACTTCAATAGGCTTGTAGAAAACTTAGGTTTTGCATGTTTTGAATGCTTTAAGATTATAGTAAAGTGGACAGCTTTGTGGTCCGTTGTGCTAGGTGTTAAAGTGAGGGATTGCTTGTAAGGCCATCTCTCGCGCAATGGCGCATGAGAGGGGACCACTACCACTTTTTGGGTTGCATCTTTTAGTAAGAATGGCTTAAGAGTGGTTGGCATCCTTTGTGTTTGTTTATGTTGTCTACAGATGACTAGGTCATCTGTATAGCATGTTTGGATTGAAGTATCATCATGCTTTCTATTTGCCTTTCTAAGTCAGCTATTTCACTTTCTAAATTTTTATTTTCTAAAAGTAGATTTCTATTTGTAATAATATTACTGTTGCTAAAATGCCATGTAATGGGATTAAGAGCAACAATTTTTTGGCCTATTTTGCGAGCATTCCACAGGCTATCAATCAAAATCTTTTGTTGTAAAATCAAATTATGATCTTTATTTGTGCCATCAAGTCTGGCATGGTTCCAAACAGATTTCTTGAGAAATCTCAAGAGGTTATCAATCAAAACCTTTTGTTGTAGAATCAAATTATAATCTTTATTTGTGCCATCAAGTCTGGCATGGTTCCAAATAGATTTCTTAAGAAATCTCAAGAAAAACTCTCAGCTGCAAACAATGCCAAACTTTGCATCAAATTAAAAACTTTTGCAAATATCACTAACAAAGATATTTCTCTCGAAACAGCTTTTGTTGTTGTCTAAGACATACACTATTCAGTTATTCTTGGAACACTCTTCATCAACATCATAACTCCTTACAAAGTCAAATCTGATTCTATTTCTTTTAAAATCAATCACAAAAAAATACTTTGAACAATCTTGTTTAGGCACAAGATTTTCAACTTCAAGATCTTCACAAAAATATCTTTTTTGAAAGGATTCAAGAACAGCTAAACATCTCTTTTGTCAAAAAGCAAATCAAAAATCTTCAAAATTTAATTGAAAAGCAAATTTGTGCTGATCTTCCAAATGCCTTTTGGAATAGGAAACAACATACTATTGATCTTCCTTATAAGGATTCTTTTGCTAAAAAGCAAATTCCTACCAAAGCCTGTCCTATTCAAATGAACTATGAACTAGAAGAACACAGTAAGAAAGAAATATAGGATCATCTAGACAAAAAATCCATTTCAAAGTCACGCTCCCCATAAAGTTGTGCAGCCTTTTATGTCAACAAAGCCTCTGAGATTGAGAGAGGAGTTCCAAAACTCGTTATCAATTATAAACCTCTTAATGATGTTCTCAAATGGATTCGATATCTAATCCCTAACAAAAAGATTTATTTCAAAAATTGTTTGATTCTTATATCTTTTCAAAATTTGATATGAAATCTGATTTCTGGAAAATTCAAATTTCTCCAAAAGACAGATACAAAACTACCTTCACTGTTCATTTGGACAATTCGAAGGGAATGTTATGCCTTTCGGCCTAAAAAATGCATCTCAGAATTCCAAAGAATTATGAATGATATTTTTT
Source organism: Avicennia marina (assembly GCA_019155195.1). Taxonomy (NCBI): domain Eukaryota; kingdom Viridiplantae; phylum Streptophyta; class Magnoliopsida; order Lamiales; family Acanthaceae; genus Avicennia; species Avicennia marina. The sequence continues at coordinate 6,945,894 of CM032781.1, read as the reverse complement.
CTGCTTATTCAAAATTTTGCATTGTCTACATTGATGATGTGCTTATCTTCTCCAAAACCATCGATGAACACTTCAAACATTCAAAAACATTTCTTTATATTTCTATGAAAAATGGTATTGTTGTTCCAAAATCAAATATTTCTCTTTTCCAAACAAAAATTAGATTCTTAGGGTATTACATCACCCAAGGAACAATTACTCCTACAAAAGGATGTTTACAGTTTGGTTAAAAATTCCCTGATTAAATTCTTGACAAAAAACAGCTTCAGAGATTTCTAGAATGTTTAAATTATGTCTTAAATTTATTTTCCAACATTAATAGGCTAGCAAAACCTTTGCATGATCATCTCAGAAAGAACCCAATTCCTTGGACTAGTAAGCGTACAGCTACTATCCAACACATTAAAAGTCAAATTCTGCATCTCTCGTGTTTGCATATAGCAAATTCAAACCTCCTAAAGGTCGTCCAAACATATGTCTCTAAATTTGGATTTAGAGGCATCCTTCTCCAATTCTAAGAAAACAAAGAGTGTATTGTCCAGTACACCTCAGGTCATTGGAGCCAAACATAGAAAAATTACTCCACTATCAAGAAAGAAATTTTGAGCATTGTTCTATGCATAAAAAAATTTCAAAGTGATTTACTCAATAAAAAATTTCTTTTATGCATTAATTGCAAATCTGCAAAAGAGATTTTGAAAAAAGATGTTCAAAACCTTACATTAAAACAAATCTTTGAATTTGATATTGAATTTATTAAAAGTGATATAAATTCCCTATCTGATTTCTTGACTCGTAAGTTTTTATAAAACAGGAGCGATGCCTTCCAAATTACCATGAAGACCCATGGCGAAAGACAAACGGGTTACAAAATAGAAAGATTCCAACCTCAAATAAACACAAGCAAAACTATTAACCTGGTATGATGTCATGGTCAAAGAGGAAAAAGAAACAGAGTTTCTAGTTCCTAATATGAAATATCTTCTACAAATAGTACCATTGTTTTGGGAAGAATCTCTCAAATCTCTTCTGTAATTGAAATATATATATATATATATATATATATAAGTCATCTCAGCTCACTTCTCGTTTCTTCTTTTGACGTGCGACAAGGACGTCTTCTTAACTCATACTTGTTCTCAACAATCTTTCTTTGAAGTATAAGTTTTTTATCAACTTCACTCCCTTTCCATTGGGAACTTTTGAGTTTTTCTTCAACTTTGAACCCTTCGTAATCATGAACTTTCAAGTATCTCTTATCCTAACAAAGAGTGCTCATCCATGTTCAGCAATGCTTTTCAACTTTACTCCCCTTCAATTAAGAACTTCTCAATTTTTCTTCAACTTTGCAATCCTTCAATTAGGAACTTTCAAGCGTCTCACATTCTTAGAAGTAGTGCTCATCCATACCCATTAACTCCATGCCTTCCATAAGATCACGAAGCACTTGTATGTCCATTACTTGAGCAACGTTTTTATACTTATTTTAAGTCGAACCATTAATTATGATATCTCTGGTTGGGGTTGCATGGGCCCAACTACAAGCTTTGAAGGGATCTATTGTACCTGGTGGCTAAGCCCAAATAAATTGGAAGCAACATCCATAAACACCCATCGAGCCTAGAGCTGATTCCAACCAAACTAGGTAAATGAACCTAAGCATGAACATGTATATAAGTGAACTAGATATGATAGTTCAACTTAAAACCTTAAGAGTTACGAGTCATGCACTCTCTTATATATAATTCACTTCTCTATTCTTCTTTTAACGTTGGCCAATGATATCTTTTTAACTCATACTTTCTTCCAACACTTTTTAACGCTCTTATTTTTATATTGTTCACAATATTGTACTTTTAAAACACAGAATTTTCAACCCATGGAAATTCATCAAAATGAGCTTTCAAGTATTGCTTTAAAATCTTATGAGTAAAAATATAATATTAAAATTCTTATAAAAACAAACAACTCAACTATAGCAAATAAATGGCCTATTAAATAGATTTAAAGTTAATAAGACCTCACAAATATAAAAATGGGACGATGGTGTTTGGAAGGTAAGTTTTGTTAGGGCATGATGTTTGGTGTAAGATGCGTTGGATAGGTGTTTAGCAAGAATGTTATGAGATGGATAATATAATTTATTTAAAATTTGTATATTTATATATGTATAAAATATATAATAATAATTTAATAATGTAATAGTATATAATAATAATCATTAGTTTTTAAGAATTAATACATACATACATACATATATATATATTTAAGTGTGTGTCTATGTGTGTTTATTTTGTATATATGTAATGATTGAAAAATAATTAATCAATTATATAATTAAATGAGAAAACATTTTTATTTGAATTTGTATTAAAATTTTGTTAAGTTGTATATCTGGGAGTGCATAGTTTGATGCATTGTGCGAGGTTTGAAAAACATGGAAACGAACATAATAAACCTATAGAAAATTATGTGAAAACAATCAAGGCAATAACCTTAAAAGAACAGTAAGTAATTAGGTATATTAATTAAATAAGATGTTGAAATAATTTAATTACCGAATTTTTTAAATTTTATTTCCCACTGACGCTTTTCTAAACTTTGATACGCCGAGGAAATCCATTTAAATCGAGACAAGCGGTGATAAATGACGGAAGAAAAAAAATGCCATTGGACAAAATGCTCTTCAGCTAAAAAATTACAGTAGAATTCAAATAAAGCATGATTCTGTTCATCGTGGCACCAGAGTTGCCTCTTAGAATGATGTGACTGGTTGTTATTTCATCTCTCATATATATTTTACTCTAAAATTTTAAAATTGTTGAAATTTTTGTTTTAAAGTTCATAAAAGTACAGAAATTGAAAAATAATTTAGTTCCAAAAATAATAAAATATCAATGATGTTAATGCAAAAGATTATATAGCTGGGTTTTGTGAGGAGCCGAAGGAATGAACTTTTTTAGGCATAAACATTTATTTTACGGTTTCTTTATTATTTTTTCATTAATACAACTTTGATATCCCGGAGAATGATCAGTATATGGGTATGAAAATCATCTACTTTCTTTTTTTCGTACACTTTGTAACTTTAGGGGATATTTGGGTGAACTTTATTATTATTTTTTTGGAGCAAAAATATAAATTTCACTTCCAAAAGGTATCCAAAATGCAAACTCGCATCAGTCAGAATATGGCATATTCCTGGCAGCTCGAGCTAAACCTTGTGCCTCGCAATTTATTCCTCACTCTATGTGCCAAAATTCCAGAGTCTCGAACCCGTTGCATAGTCGCCTTATATCTTGGACGATTGAAGCGCCCACTGATAAATCCTTCTCGTCATGCTTCAGTTTATTTGTCGGCGTAAGAGAATCGCCTTTGAGGAGAATCTTCTATCAACCTTGTCCTATCACAAATGATGCCGCTGTCGGAATTTTTGAAAGTGTAATATTGATTTTATGGTAGACACAATGAATAAGAAATTGCAAGAAACAAAGCAATATATATGAGATTGCAAGAAACAAAAGAAGATGGAAAAATTACAGGGCAAAAGAACAAACTTCATGTTGCGTAGGAACAAATCTTCAAGCAAACATGGCCTGTAGTATTACAATAGCACAAGAAAAGGGCTGCTCGGCGTTCTCTGCTACTCTGCAGCCATAATGAACACTAGCTTTTATTTATACTACTAAAACCCTAGTTTAATCAATGTAATAACATAACCTAATATCAATCATGAATTAGGAAATCATAAAAATTAGGAAATATATTAAAGCAATATGTAGAATGTCCTCTCCAAGAATCTAGTATTATGTTAAATGTTCATTCTTTCTCTTACTTGAATATTCTTGCTCTTCAAGTTGCCACTTTTATGAATATTATTCATTTGCCAATTTTGAATCAATTTTAACACTCTCTTTTGATTCAGAATGTTGTTCTCCAAGCAATGTTTTCAACATTGATATATATGACATATGTCAATTTCTAGCTCCCAAACATTTGATGTTATATTCCTTCCATAGTTGAACCTGATTGCCATCACTAATTTGCTTTAGCTTGCACTTATTTTGTTCATCCCATTCAACGTAGAACTCAAAATTTGCAATTTCATTAACTTTAGGGAATATATCACTAACTTTATAATACGAATCATCATCCAAATATTTTTGATAGACTTATTGGCACAATCTTCAACACCTTTAATTTTAATATACCTAATCAATGTCTCATCATCCACTTCATGCTTCTTTTCCAAATTTGATTTTTCTTACACATAAGACATGGTGTAAGGTCCAAAACTTCCAAAGCTTAAACATGGACAATCTAAACTTTGAACTTGCAAATTATTAAAAATTACCTCATTTGATTGTAATGTTTCGACATCATCCTTTTTGACCTTATGGTGAACTTGTTGCTTGGCACATGATTCAATATTCTTCATTGCCATTTGATTTCACTTTCAAGAGTCGACACTTTTGCACATGCTTCTATACTTGCCGCTTTTTCAACTTCAAGTTCTTTTTTCAAGCATTACATTTTTTACTCAAGTTCTCCAATCCTTGATCTATTATCTTGTAAATTTTCTTTCTTTTTTTTCCCAATTCGAACCTAAATCATCATTAAAAACATTATCATAAAAAAAGACAAGATTTATCTTGGCTTGTCTGTGTAGTTGCCAATCCTTTGTTTTTTCTTGGGTCTCTTCATCATAAGCCATAAACAACATACTCTCTTCACTTATCTATTTCACATAGTTGGCTTGCTTGTTTTTATATTAACAATTGGCTTCAATGTGTTCATACTTTTTGTAATTAAAGTATTGAACTTTCTTGTTTGGCTTTTGATTTGAATTTCTACTACTACCTTTGCCGTAATAGTTATTCTTGCCTTTGTTTCTTTCATGTCATTCATTTTGGTCATGCTCTTTGGATCTTTCTCCTTTTACTTGAAATGCTTTTTTTTTTTCAACATTCTCCTTAATTCTATTGATTCTTACTTCATGAGATTGCAAAGACCTCATCAACTCATCAAATAAATAATTTGTCAAATCCTTTGACTCTACAATTTCAACAATAATATGATCAAATTTATGAGAAAGACTATGTAATACTGTAGTCATGATGGTATGCTCAGAGACATCCTCTCCATATGATAGCATTTGGTTGACAACTCCCTCCCCTTTTGTCAAGAATTCCTGCACCGATTTTTCATCCTTCATTTGGAGATTTTTGAATTTACAATTAAGTATTTGCAAGTTAATCCTTACCATGGTAGATGCTCTATGATATGCCAACGTCAACATAGTCCATGTCTCGTTTGCCGTAGAGGCACCTACAATTTTAGAGAAGATTGATTTATCCAAGACTTGTTGAATGCAAAACAGAACCTTTGCATTCTTCCTCATATTTTTCCTTAGTTTGTCCCCCTCATCACCCTGGCTATAGCTAGTCTCTACCAAGTCCTGTAGCTTTTGAAATTTAAGCAATGCCTTTATTTTGATACTCTAAAATTCATAATTGCCTTTTTTAAAAATCGGCAAGAGAGGTTGAGCAAAATTTTTCATTGTGATACGTCCAATTTAAGATCAACGTGGCTTTAATACCACAATGTTAGAATTTTTAGAAGTGCAACATTGATTTTGTAGTAGACACAATGTGTGAAGAGTTGCAAGAAACAAAGTAAGATAGTTAAGAATGCAAGAAACTGAAGAAGATGAAGAATTATGGGGCAAAGAAACAAACTTTATATTATATAAAAATGAAACTTCAAGCAAACATCGCCTAAAACTATTACAAAGATGAGAAAAGGGTTGCTGGACGTTTTCTGCTACTCTAAAGCAACAATGAACACTAACTCCTGTTTATACTAGTAAAACTTTTACTCTAATCGAAGTAATAATTTAAACATAGTACTAAGCATTAATTAAGAAATTATAAAAATTTAAAAATATACTAAAATAATGTGTAGGGTGCCCTTAAAAAAGTCTTCGTTCCCTTTCGTACTTAACTATTCTTGCTCTTCAAGTTACCACTTTTACGGAAATTATTCGTCGACCAATTTTGAATTTTCCTACAACCGCTTCCCTCGCAGCATGGCACTCTGCCGCAAATGGGTCAACCACCTACGCCACTGATTTAGAGAGCTTACCCACAGCCCTATTGGTCATAGTCTTCGCCACAACCCCAATGCCGGCCCGTTCATCCTCAGCAAGTATTGCCCCATCAAAGTTAATTTGGATCAAATCTGCGCATTCTTCCATGTAATAACGCTCCGATCCTGCCTCTGCAACAGCCATATTTCCTGTCTGCTTCATCGCTTGATCATAGGCCGCCATCATAGGTCTTGCATCCTGCACCACAACCCGCAACGCATGGATTCCATTCCCTCTCACAGCTTTAATCCGAAATCTCCAAATTCCGCTTCCAGAACTTCAGCTAGCTGCTGCGCCCATTTGAATACTGAGCCCTCCCAACGTGATAGCTCACCCCATGGTAGATCCAAGAGGTCCCAAATCAGCCTAGCACAATCACATTGAAGGAAAACATGCTTGGAGCTCTCTGCGCCATTTCCACAGAGCCGACAGACCTCATCCACATTGCAACCCCTCCTTTTCAAATTAAAAGCCGGGGGAGGTATGTCGCTGACAAACCTCCGAAGAAAGAACAATATTTTTCTGGCGATTCTCTGCTTCCAAATAAAGCCCCAGGACGTTGGCATCCAATCAGTGCATTCAACACCATGCAGGTCGCTTTCATGTAGACGTAGACTTTTTCCTTGATAATATGCCGACCTTACTGAGAATTGACCAATATTCGTGTAGTGCCACACCAAACGGTCTGGAGTAGGGAACCCCGGCCAATGGGATCTTAGATATCATTCTAGCATCCTCTTATTCGTGTTTAGCAAGCATTGCCAGATTGAAGTTTCTGAGTCCCGAAATCCCAAACCACCTTTTTTTAAGCTTCTGCCGAGGTACTGCCAGTTCCTTCAATGAATCGATGTTCCTTAACACCATTCCACCAGAACAAATGCATGGATATCCTTAATCAGGCCATTTCGACACCGCCTAGTCGATGATTTCTTGTGACGGTTGCGACGATTGGAACGACTTCTGGAAATATCACTCCACAATACCCTGAACCTGACTGAACTTCGACACCCAATGGCCAACCTCATTTTTTCATCGTTCAATCCTGTTTATTGTTGCTCGTGTCGACGCATATGCATGGAAGTAGCGAGTGTTGTTATCTCCTTCAGTCAACCAAACTTGCTTTCTACGTTGCTTCATTTTCAGCTCCTCGCCTCGTAATAATATTTCCAATTTGTCATGTAATCCATTTTCCTCATAGTCAGAACCTACTCTACTGCATATTTCATATTTACCAGTCAATCTTCAATCTCGCTGCGCTGCCCACCTCCAAGGCAGAATTTATCCCACCGAGCTCACTCATTTCCAAACCTGTGAATCCTATCTTTCAAGGTCAAGTTGCATCTTGCTCCAGCCATATCCGTCTAATGATCTGCTCACGTTCAGCATGCAGAGTCCACCTGGCCTCAAACCTAAGTTGTCACTTCCCAACCACCCTACAATCCATGTCCTGTGATCTTTTCTTAATCAAGTTTGGAGCATGGTCCGAATAGATGGTTGGAAGATAGGAAAGCTCTCCACCCAGCTACGGTTTGCAATAGCTCGATCCAGTCGCTCCCTCACTCGACCAGCTCCCCTTCGGTTGTTGGAATGTAAAGCCATGGCCCTCGTATCCAATATCCATCAACTCGGTGTCGTGTAGCACTGCCCGAAAGTCCACCTGCCAGTAACATATGTTTTCTGAGCCGTATTTTTCCTCTGGGAATAGAGCAGCGTTGAAGCTGCATGACAAAATCTTGCGATTGAATTTTCACTAATAATAAAGTTTGTACAAATCAAATACAATTTGAATTAAATAAAAATTGTGCGGTTTCTATTCTCTAAGTCAGTTCTCTGATTCTTCCTTAAAAATTGTGACTTTGATTTGAAGTATCTTTAAAAAAAGGGCTTGTGCTTGATCTTCTTTGAAATTTGTAGATTTATTCAACTAACATTGATCTTTGAGCTTGGCGCGCTGGTTTTGGATCGAACGCTAAACTTAAAGAGTTTTACGAAGAACGCCTTGGGTTTGGAGATGAACTCTTTGAACTTGCGAAGAACGCCTTGAATGTTCTTGAGTATCTTTGAAAGAATTTGTGTTTCTTCTTTCCTTCTCTTCCTCGTTGTGTCCTTTTTGTGGGGTTTTGGCTCCTATTTATAGTTGTAGGAGAGATAGTATAGCCATCTTAGCTTGCTAATGTAGAGTGTTCTCATTGGCTACCGATGTTGTTGGCCCCTAACTGGACTGCACCACTTGTCGTCTTCTGATCGGACAACTTGATCATTTATTGTCTTTTCACTAGATTGTGCTATTTGTCATCATCCCATTTGGTTAATTTAAAATTTTAATTGATAAAATTTTTTATTAAAGAAATTGTATTTGTTTGAAAATTTTGAAATAAAATTATTTAATTCATATTTTAATTTCTTTTTTGTGATATTTATTTAATTTTATGTGTCTACAAAATGCCTCCTCGAAACTTGTTCATGAAAAATTTACTTTTTGAATGAATGAGTCTCGATTTTATTTATTTATTTATTTAAGTATTATTATTTATTTTACTTTATTTATTTATTGACGATTTTTGATTTTGATTTTTTTTGACATATATATATATGCATATATATATATATGTATATGTATTTTTTTTGGTATTTTATTACTATTATTATTTATTATTTTACAGTGGAAGCTACACATGCCGATTCCGATGTTTTTGCAAGTCTTTCGAGGTGGCTATTCCTTCCATTTATGCTACATCCATCTCCCAGTTTCTCATCTGAAGGCTTGTTAGGAGAGGTGAGTTGTTGCCATCTCGTCGCCATCTCTTCCCTGTTTTTTTTTTTTTTGCTACAAGACAAAATGGTGATATTCTTCCTTATTGCGATTCTCGACGATTTCCTTTCCAGCTCGAACTAGTTGCGGTGGCATTTGGAGTGGTGGTGGCGATGGCTACTGGGTCGCGGGGGCCCGCCGCGGTGCAGCACTTCACCTGGTCGTGCGGCGTCGCGCTGCACCTTACATGGTCGCGCTGGTCGCGAGGGCGCGCGCACGCGGTGCTGCGGGCGTCGCTCCCTGTGCTGGTCGCGGCATGGCTCTCCACCGGGCTGGTAGCTAGAGCAACAGTCAAGCGCTGGTGGGTGCGATGGTTGGGCTCGGTGTGGCTTCCCGACGGCTGGCCAGCAGTGGCGAAGGCATTGGCGAACGCGGCGGTGCTGTGGCGGAGGGAGTGCAGCCGGTGGGGAGTTCGATGCCTGGGAAATGAGCAGCGTTTAACGCTGGCTCACGAGTCTGAGGAAAGGCTACGTTTGGGCGTGAATCTGGTTTTTTTTTTTTTTTTGGTATACTGGGTTTGATTTTAGCCTATGTATATTGACTAGGCTTGAATTTTTGGGCCTTTGAGTATTAGACTTGATTTTGGGCCACGTGCACCGGCTAGGCTTCAATTTCTAGGCATTCGAGTACCAGGCTTGACTTCGGCCCATGTGTACCGAGTAGGCTTGAACTTTTAGGCCTTTGAATACCAAATTTGATTTCGGCCCACGTGTACCGGATAGGCTTCAACTTTTGGGCCTTCGAATACCAAGCTTGACTTCGGCCATGTGTACCGGGTAGGCTTGAACTTTTGGGCCTTTCAGTACCGGGCTTGATTTCAGCCCACGTGTAACTGTTAGGCTTCAACTTTTTGGCCTTCGAGTACCAGGTTTGACTTCGGCCCACATGTACCGGATAGGCTCGAACTTTTGGTCCTTTGATTACCAGGCTTGATTTTGTCCCACGTGTATCGGCTATGCTTCTATTTTTGGGCCTTAGAGTACCAGACTTGATTTCGACCCACGTGTATCGGCTAGGCTTCCACTTTTGGGCCTTCGAGTACTTGACTTCGGCCAAGTGTACCGAGTAGGTTTACACTTTTGGGCCTTCGAGTACCAGACTTGACTTCGGCCACGTGTGCCGAGTAGGCTTCAACTTTTGGACCTTCGAGTACCAGGTTTGATTTCAGCCCATGTGTACTGGCTAGGCTTCCACTTTTAGGTTTTCGAGCACCAAGCTTGACTTCGACCCACGTCTATCGGGTAGGCTCGAACTTTTGGGCCTTTGAGTGCTGGGCTTGACTTCGGCCCATGAGTACCGGCTAGGCTTCCACTTTTAGGCCTTCAAGAACCAAACTGCCTTTGAGTACCAGGCTTGATCTTAGCCCACGTGTACCGATTGGGCTCGAATTTTTTGGGCCTTTGAGTCCCAAGCTTGATTTTTTTTTTTTTAAGCTTCCCCACTTGTAAGAATTTAACTGAAACTTTTATGTTCCTTTACAGTTAACATTATGGTGCATTTCAGGAGCAGTGTTTCTTCCTCAGGCATGGAGCATTTGGTCATCCTTGATGAAGAAGGTCACCCTCTTGAAAGGGACACAATCTTGGAGTTTTATTCTCCCTTTCTTCACCGTTCCTGGTCTCGACTGGAAGTTGCCGATCGGGTGGACAACTGGACTTGGGAGGTTCCTTTCATCAAGAGTTCCAAGGCATATACTCTGCAGTCATCCCACCATCATGCTGTTGTCAGGCTGGTTTTTCTTCCAACTCTAGGGCGTCGAATTGTAGAAGGGAAGGCTAGGTGAGGTGATATACTTCCATGTTTCGGTGAGTTCCAGTTTATCGAGGGTTATTGGGAGTGGGCTGAGGACATACTTAGTCGTTGTGAGCGCAACCTGAAGGCGGCCCAGATTTATGATGCGGTGTTCGCCTTGATGTTTACTTACGATCGGTGTTCCAACATCTTGCGAGCGATCTACGAGGCATGGTGTCCTTCTACCAACACACTTTTCACCTCTTACGGCGAAGTATCCATATCTCTGTATGATTTACAGAATCTAGCTGGACTCCCAATTTATGGGAGGCTCTACGATGAGGTAGTCCCGAGTGCAAAGGAGCTTGTGGGCCTCAACGAGCAAGGCAAGAGGCATCTTCCCTGGTCTTGTCAATATTTGTTCCATGCCTACCGCATTTTGCGCAGCGGCTCGGATGGCTCTCTAGTCTCTTTGGTTTCTGTTGGCGACTGGATTAACTTTTTATGTAAAAGAAGGTCGTGGTATACCGCGCCTCCAGCCCTAAAAGAGAAGAAGGTGGCTCGTCCCAAGTCCTTCTACAATTTGTCCGGCGAGATCGGTGTACACATACAGTGGTCTCTTGTTGATGAGGAGCCTTTCATGCACCTTAATGTCCACGACAATTTGAGAGCGGGACCAATTTGGCGACGTTCCTGGCTAGTTGGCTCAATTTCTTCGTTCTTCTTACTGAAGATGTTGGCTCTGTGCGTCCGGGCACCTTTAAAATAACGTGTATCATGGCAACTAAGAGGGCAGTGAGTTTCGTCGTCCCTGTCCTTGCAAGCCTTTGCTAAGGCCTAGGTAGGGTTACGTAGTCGAGGAAGGCCTTTACGGATACTTTCTCCATTCCTGCTTCATTATGTTTATGTGTAGTCTGCGCATTTTTTCAAGACCCATTATTTAATCCATAAGGGTGTTGACAATCTGAAGATGGTTACATACTCGGGTGAAGTTAGGACGAGGTACTACGACCCACGGGAAGCGCATCAGAGGATCCACAAAGGTGACCTTTTCAGTTGGACCGACACTATGATTACTAAGCAGCAGGATGTTTCGTACCTTGATGATGGTAGCCATAAGGGACATGAGGATGACTGTTTTGCTGTGATCCGCTTGGGCTACCTTTCATTAAGGTAGGGCGATCGATTTTTTGTTGAACCCTATAATCCACATCGGTTCCGCCGTCAATTTGGTTATTACTAAGAGATTTTGGGAATTCTTACGCGAGATGTGGGTGAAGCTTCCTTTGAGGAGGGCCTATACTTTTGGCAGCTGTTGACTCTATCCAGCTAGAAGGCCAATGCATGTTTTCCTCACATTCTAGCAGTTGTAAGGAAGTTCCATTCTAAGAGTTACAAAGAATGGTGGCTCAAGGTTCATGAGAGTTACCTCGAAGAGCATGCGGCGAAGTTGTGCACCATTTCGTCTCAAAGTGATGTGCCTAATGCAGGGGGTCCATCTCCCGATGTTTGTGATCATCCTCATGACCGTACTGCCCTAGTTGCTCCTGGAGGGAAGTGGTCGGATTTGCAAGTTTTGGATGATAGCGTCAACAACAGTGGGGATTGCCATTGTAAAAGATTCAGGAGAGATCCTACCCCTTATGGCCCGAAAAAAGGCGATTCTTCCAACCACCTTAAGTCAGTTCAAGACCTTGATCAGTCCAACCACCTCACTATTCAAAAATACAGGAACTATTCAAAGATATAGTAACTAGTCAAGCATGGAGCAAAAGAACAAAAATAGTACAGTCACTGTAGCAGAATTGTTCACTTTTCATTGTGCAGTCACGGATGTAGTTACTGTTCAAACTTCTCAGAATTACAAAAAGGCCCTTCCAGGCATCTGTAAAAGGAGGAGCCTTCTTCCATTCAAAAACAGAGTTTAAAGCAACCTTCAGAGTGTCTAGAGTGAGCCTTAAAGCTCGGAAGTGAGCTTAGCTCTTACTGCAAAAATTCCAAAAACCCAAAATAGCCAAAAGCTCTGTAATAGATAGGATAGGTAGAAACCTTGATCTTCCTCCCCTATCTTCCCAAAAACCTTTCATCATACTTCTTTTTAAAGGAAGCAAACACCCTAAGGGTGTTACCCATCGCCAAAATTTTCAAAATTTTTTATCTTCAAAGGTTTATATTAGGCGTAGCCTGAAGTTGTATCACCAAATATTCTACAAATATTGTTCAAATATATTAAAGTATTTCTTTTTGCCTATCTCTACCTATTTCCTTTTTGCCTACTCATGCATATGGTCGGCATAGCTGCCTTATTCAAATATTTCTGCAAACATTTCATGCATATGGTTGGCATAGTTGCCTGCATAACTGCCTCCATATATTTTGGTATATCAGTTGGAAACCTTATTGATCCTTGGATCTGATAGGTATAACAACGTCATGTACCAATCTCGCATACTTATTTTATTTTCTACATTTTCCGCATATCAACTAACTTATATTTATTTTCTGTATTAATTTCCAAAGTGTCTAGACCCTATCCCAATCTGATCCTAGCATCCCTGGTAACAGATTCAAAAATCTGTGGAGATTTTTTGTGTAAAGTCAACAAAGTTTTGAGATAGGCCGTAGGTAACTTCAATAGGCTTGTAGAAAACTTAGGTTTTGCATGTTTTGAAGGCTTTAGGATTATAGTAAAGTGGACAGCTTTGTGGTTCGTTGTGCTAGGTGTTAAAGTGAGGGATTGCTTGTAAGGCCATCTCTCGCGCAATGGTGCATGAGAGGGGACCACTACCACTTTTTGGGTTGCATCTTTTAGTAAGAATGGCTTAAGAGTGGTTGGCATGCTTTGTGTTTGTTTATGTTGTTTACAGATGACTAGGTCATCTGTATAGCATGTTTGGACTGAAGTATCATCATGCTTTCTATTTGCCTTTCTAAGTCAACTATTTCACTTTCTAAATTTTTATTTTCTAAAAGTAGATTTCTATTTGTAATAATATTACTGTTGCTAAAATGCTATGTAATGGGATTAAGAGCAACAATTTTTTGGCCTATTTTGCCAGCATTCCATAGGCTATCAATCAAAATCTTTTGCTGTAGAATCAAATTATAATCTTTATTTGTGCCATCAAGTCTGGCATGGTTCCAAACAGATTTCTTGAGAAATCTCAAGAGGTTATCAATCAAAACCTTTTGTTGTAGAATCAAATTATAATCTTTATTTGTGCCATCAAGTCTGGCATGGTTCCAAACAGATTTCTTAAGAAATCTCAAGAAAAACTCTCAGCTGCAAACAATGCCAAACTTTGCATCAAATTAAAAACTTTCGCAAATATCACTAACAAAGATATTTCTCTCAAAACAGCTTTTGTTGTTGTCTAAAACATACACTATTTAGTTATTCTTGGAACACTCTTCATCAACATCATAACTCCTTACAAAGTCAAATCTAATTATATTTCTTTTAAAATCAATCACAAAAAAAATACTTTGAACAATCTTGTTTAGGCACAAGATTTTCAACTTCAAGATCTTCACAAAAATATCTTTTTTGAAAGGATTCAAGAATAGCTAAACATCTCTTTTGTCAAAAAGCAAATCAAAAATCTTCAAAATTTAATTGAAAAGCAAATTTGTGCTGATCTTCCAAATGCCTTTTGGAATAGGAAACAACATACTATTGATCTTCCTTATAACGATTCTTTTGCTAAAAAGCAAATTCCTATCAAAGCCTGTCCTATTCAAATGAACTATGAACTAGAAGAACACAGTAAGAAAGAAATATAGGATCATCTAGACAAAAAACCCATTTCAAAGTCACGCTCCCCATAGAGTTGTGCAGCCTTTTATGTCAACAAAGCCTCTGAGATTGAGAGAGGAGTTCCAAAACTCGTTATCAATTATAAACCTCTTAATGATGTTCTCAAATGGATTCGATATCCAATCCCTAACAAAAAGATTTATTTCAAAAATTGTTTCATTCTTATATCTTTTCAAGATTTGATATGAAATCTGATTTTTGGAAAATTCAAATTTCTCCAAAAGACAGATACAAAACTACCTTCACTGTTCATTTGGACAATTCAAAGGGAATGCTATGCCATTCGGCCTAAAAAATGCATTCTCAGAATTCCAAAGAATTATGAATGATATTTTTTCTGCTTATTCAAAATTTTGCATTGTCTACATTGATGATGTGCTTATCTTCTCCAAAACCATCGATGAACACTTCAAACATTCAAAAACATTTCTTTATATTTCTATGAAAAATGGTATTGTTGTTTCAAAATCAAAGATTTCTCTTTTCCAAACAAAAATTAGATTCTTAGGGTATTACATCACCCAAGGAACAATTACTCCTACAAAAGGATGTTTACAGTTTGGTTAGAAATTCCCTGATCAAATTCTTGACAAAAAAACAGCTTCAGAGATTTCTAAAATGTTTAAATTATGTCTTAAATTTATTTCCCAACATTAATAGGCTAGCAAAACCATTGCATGATCATCTCAGAAAGAACCCAATTCCTTGGACTAGTAAGCATACAGCTACTATCCAACACATTAAAAGTCAAATTCTTCATCTCTCGTGTTTGCATATAGCAAATTCAAACCTCCTAAAGGTTGTCCAAACAGACGTCTCAAATTTAGATTTAGAGGCATCCTTCTCGAAGTCTAAGAAAACAAAGAGTGTATTATCCAGTACACCTCAGATCATTGGAGCCAAACATAGAAAAATTACTCCACTATCAAGAAAGAAATTTTGAGCATTGTTCTATGCATAAAAAAATTTCAAAGTGATTTACTCGATAAAAAATTTCTTTTATGCATTAATTGCAAATCTACAAAAGAGATTTTGAAAAAAGATGTTCAAAACCTTACATTAAAACAAATCTTTGAATTTGATATTGAATTTATTAAAAGTGATATAAATTCCCTATCTGATTTCTTGACTTGTAAGTTTTTATAAAACAGGAGCGATGCCTTCCAAATTACCTTGAAGACCCATGGCGAAAGACAAACGGGTTACAAAATAGAAAGATTCCAACCTCAAGTAAGCACAAGAAAAACTATTAACCTGGTATGATGTCATGGTCAAAGAGGAACAAGAAATAGAGTTTCTAGTTCCTAATATGAAATATCTTCTACAAATAGTACCATTGTTTTGGGAAGAATCTCTCAAATCTCTTCTGTAATTGAAATATATATATAAATATATAAGTCATCTCAGCTCACTTCTCGTTTCTTCTTTTGACGTGCGACAAGGACGTCTTCTTAACTCATACTTGTTCTCAACAATCTTTCTTTGAAGTATGAGTTTTTTATCAACTTCACTCCCTTTCCATTAGGAACTTTTGAGTTTTTCTTCAACTTTGAACCCTTCGTAATCATGAACTTTCAAGTATCTCTTATCCTAACAAAGAGCGCTCATCCATGTTCAGCAATGCTTTTCAACTTTACTCCCCTTCAATCAAGAACTTCTCAATTTTTCTTCAACTTTGCAATCCTTCAATTAGGAACTTTCAAGCATCTCACATTCTTAGAAGTAGTGCTCATCCATACCCATTAACTCCATGCCTTCCATAAGATCACCTAGCACTTGTATGTCCATTACTTGCATGGGCCATCTATGGGATCACTTGAGCAACGTTTTTATACTTATTGTAAGTCGAACCATTAATTATGATATCTCTTGTTAGGGTTGCATGGGCCCAACTACAAGCTTTGAAGGGATCTATTGTACCTGGTGGCTGAGCCCAAATAAATTGGAAGCAACATCCATAAACACCCATCGAGCCTAGAGCTGATTCCAACCAAACTAGGTAAATGAACCTAAGCATGAACATGTATATAAGTGAACTAGATATGATAGTTCAACTTAAAACCTTAAGAGTTATGAGTCATGCACTCTCTTATATATAATTCACTTCTCTATTCTTCTTTTAACGTTGGCCAATGATATCTTTTTAACTCATACTTTCTTCCAACACTTTTTAACGCTCTTATTTTTATATTGTTCACAATATTATACATTTAAAACACAGAATTTTCAACCCATGGAAATTCATCAAAATGAGCTTTCAAGTATTGCTTTAAAATCTTATGAGTAAAAATATAATATTAAAATTCTTATAAAAACAAACAACTCAACTATAGCAAATAAATGGCCTATTAAATAGATTTAAAGTTAATAAGACCTCATCAATATAAAAATGGGACGATGGTGTTCGGAAGGTAAGTTTTGTTAGGGCATGATGTTTGGTGTAAGATGCGTTGGATAGGTGTTTAGCAAGAATGTTATGAGATGGATAGTATAATTTATTTAAAATTTGTATATTTATATATGTATAAAATATATAATAATAATTTAATAATGTAATAGTATATAATAATAATCATTAGTTTTTAAGAATTAATACATACATACATACATACATATATATATTTAAGTGTGTGTCTATGTGTGTTTATTTTGTATATATGTAATGATTGAAAAATAATTAATCAATTATATAATTAAATGAGAAAACATTTTTATTTGAATTTGTATTAAAATTTTGTTAAGTTGTATATCTGGGAGTGCATAGTTTGATGCATTGTGCGAGGTTTGAAAAACATGGAAACGAACATAATAAACCTATAGAAAATTATGTGAAAACAATCAAGGCAATAACCTTAAAAGAACAGTAAGTAATTAGGTATATTAATTAAATAAGATGTTGAAATAATTTAATTACCGAATTTTTTAAATTTTATTTCCCACTGACGCTTTTCTAAACTTTGATACGCCGAGGAAATCCATTTAAATCGAGACAAGCGGTGATAAATGACGGAAGAAAAAAAATGCCATTGGACAAAATGCTCTTCAGCTAAAAAATTACAGTAGAATTCAAATAAAGCATGATTCTGTTCATCGTGGCACCAGAGTTGCCTCTTAGAATGATGTGACTGGCTGTTATTTCATCTCTCATATATATTTTACTCTAAAATTTTAAAATTGTTGAAATTTTTGTTTTAAAGTTCATAAAAGTACAGAAATTGAAAAATAATTTAGTTCCAAAAATAATAAAATATCAATGATGTTAATGCAAAAGATTATATAGCTGGGTTTTGTGAGGAGCCGAAGGAATGAATTTTTTTAGGCATAAACATTTATTTTACGGTTTCTTTATTATTTTTTCATTAATACAACTTTGATATCCCGGAGAATGATCAGTATATGGGTATGAAAATCATCTACTTTCTTTTTTTCGTACACTTTGTAACTTTAGGGGATATTTGGGTGAACTTTATTCTTATTTTTTTGGAGCAAAAATATAAATTTCACTTCCAAAAGGTATCCAAAATGCAAACTCGCATCAGTCAGAATATGGCATATTCCTGGCAGCTCGAGCTAAACCAGCCTCCCAATTTATTCCTCACTCTATGTGCCAAAATTCCAGAGTCTCGAACCCGTTGCATAGTCGCCTTATATCTTGGACGATTGAAGCGCCCACTGATAAATCCTTCACGTCATGCTTCAGTTTATTTGTCGGCATAAGAGAATCGCCTTGGAGGAGAATCTTCTATCAACCTTGTCCTATCACAAATGATGCCGCTGTTGGAATTTTTGAAAGTGTAATATTGATTTTATGGTAGACACAATGTATAAGAAATTGCAAGAAACAAAGCAATATAGATGAGATTGCAAGAAACAAAAGAAGATGGAAAAATTACAGGGCAAAAGAACAAACTTCATGTTGCGTAGGAACAAATCTTCAAGCAAACATGGCCTGTAGTATTACAATAGCACAAGAAAAGGGCTGCTCGGCGTTCTCTGCTACTCTGCAGCCATAATGAACACTAGCTTTTATTTATACTACTAAAACCCTAGTTTAATCAATGTAATAACATAACCTAATATCAATCATGAATTAGGAAATCATAAAAATTAGGAAATATATTAAAGCAATATGTAGAATGTCCTCTCCAAGAATCTAGTATTATGTTAAATGTTCATTCTTTCTCTTACTTGAATATTCTTGCTCTTCAAGTTGCCACTTTTATGAATATTATTCATTTGCCAATTTTGAATCAATTTCAACACTCTCTTTTGATTCAGAATGTTGTTCTCCAAGCAATGTTTTCAACATTGATATATATGCCATATGTCAATTTCTAGCTCCCAAACATTTGATGTTATATTCCTTCCATAGTTGAACCTGATTGCCATCACTAATTTGCTTTAGCTTGCACTTATTTTGTTCATCCCATTCAACGTAGAACTCAAAATTTGCAATTTCATTAACTTTAGGGAATATATCACTAACTTTATAATACGAATCATCATCCAAATATTTTTGATAGACTTATTGGCACAATCTTCAACACCTTTAATTTTAATATACCTAATCAATGTCTCATCATCCACTTCATGCTTCTTTTCCAAATTTGATTTTTCTTACACATAAGACATGGTGTAAGGTCCAAAACTTCCAAAGCTTAAATATAGACAATCTAAACTTTGAACTTGCAAATTATTAAAAATTACCTCATTTGATTGTAATGTTTCGACATCATCCTTTTTGACCTTATGGTGAACTTGTTGCCATTTGATTTCACTTTCAAGAGTCGACACTTTTGCACATGCTTCTATACTTGCCGCTTTTTCAACTTCAAGTTCTTTTTTCAAGCATTACATTTTTTACTCAAGTTCTCCAATCCTTGATCTATTATCTTGTAAATTTTCTTTCTTTTTTTTCCCAATTTGAACCTAAATCATCATTAAAAACATTATCATAAAAAAAGACAAGATTTACCTTGGCTTGTCTGTGTAGTTGCCAATCCTTTGTTTTTTCTTGGGTCTCTTCATCATAAGCCATAAACAACATACTCTCTTCACTTATCTATTTCACATAGTTGGCTTGCTTGTTTTTATATTAACAATTGGCTTTAATGTGTTCATACTTTTTGTAATTAAAGTATTGAACTTTCTTGTTTGGCTTTTGATTTGAATTTCTACTACTACCTTTGCCGTAATAGTTATTCTTGCCTTTGTTTCTTTCATGTCATTCATTTTGGTCATGCTCTTTGGATCTTTCTCCTTTACTTGAAATGTTTTTTTTTTCAACATTCTCCTTAATTCTATTGATTCTTACTTCATGAGATTGCAAAGACCTCATCAACTCATCAAATAAATAATTTGTCAAATCCTTTGACTCTACAATTACAGCAATAATATGATCAAATTTATGAGAAAGACTATGTAATACTGTAGTCATGATGGTATGCTCAGAGACATCCTCTCCATATGATAGCATTTGGTTGACAACTCCCCTCCCCTTTTGTCAAGAATTCCTGCACCGATTTTTCATCCTTCATTTGGAGATTTTTGAATTTACAATTAAGTATTTGCAAGTTAATCCTCACCACGGTAGATGCTCCATGATATGCCAACGTCAACATAGTCCATGTCTCGTTTGCCGTAGAGACACCTACAATTTTAGAGAAGATTGATTTATCCAAGACTTGTTGAATGCAAAACAGAACCTTTGCATTCTTCCTCATATTTTTCCTTAGTTTGTCCCCCTTATCACCCTGGCTATAGCTAGTCTCTACCAAGTCCCGTAGCTTTTGAAATTTAAGCAATGCCTTTATTTTGATACTCTAAAATTCATAATTGCCTTTTTTAAAAATCGGCAAGAGAGGTTGAGCAAAATTTTTCATTGTGATACGTCCAATTTAAGATCAAAGTGGCTTTAATACCACAATGTTAGAATTTTTAGAAGTGCAACATTGATTTTGTAGTAGATACAATGTGTGAAGAGTTGCAAGAAACAAAGTAAGATAGTTAAGAATGCAAGAAACTGAAGAAGATGAAGAATTATGGGGCAAAGAAACAAACTTTATATTATATAAAAATGAAACTTCAAGCAAACATCGCCTAAAACTATTACAAAGATGAGAAAAGGGTTGCTGGACGTTTTCTGCTACTCTAAAGCAATAATGAACACTAACTCCTGTTTATACTAGTAAAACTTTTACTCTAATCGAAGTAATAATTTAAACATAGTACTAAGCATTAATTAAGAAATTATAAAAATTTAAAAATATACTAAAATAATGTGTAGGGTGCCCTTAAAAAAATAATGTGTAGGGTGCCCTTAAAAAAGTCTTCGTTCCTTTTCGTACTTAACTATTCTTGCTCTTCAAGTTACCACTTTTACGGAAATTATTCGTCGACCAATTTTGAATTTTCCTACAACCGCTTGGCACTCTGCCGCAAATGGGTCAACCACCTACGCCACTGATTTAGAGAGCTTACCCACAACCCTATTGGTCATAGTCTTCGCCACAACCCCAATGCCAGCCCGTTCATCCTCAGCAAGTATTGCCCCATCAAAGTTAATTTGGATCAAATCTGCGCATTCTTCCATGTAATAACGCTCCGATCCTGCCTCTGCAACAGCCATATTTCCTGTCTGCTTCATCGCTTGATCATAGGCCGCCATCATAGGTCTTGCATCCTGCACCACAACCCGCAACGCACGGATTCCATTCCCTCTCACAGCTTTAATCCGAAATCTCCAAATTCCGCTTCCAGAACTTCAGCTAGCTGCTGCGCCCATTTGAATACTGAGCCCTCCCAACGTGATAGCTCACCCCATGGTAGATCCAAGAGGGCCCAAATCAACCTAGCACAATCACATTGAACGAAAACATGCTTGGAGCTCTCTGCGCCTTTTCAACAGAGCCGACAGACCTCATCCACATTGCAACCCCTCCTTTTCAAATTAAAAGCCGGGGGAGGTATGTCGCTGACAAACCTCCGAAGAAAGGACAATATTTTTCGGGCGATTCTCTGCTTCCAAATAAAGCCCCAGGACGTTGGCATCCAATCAGTGCATTCAACACCATGCAGGTCCCTTTCATGTAGACGTAGACTTTTTCCTTGATAATATGCCGACCTTACTGAGAATTGACCAATATTCGTGTAGTGCCACACCAAACGGTCTGGAGTAGGGAACCCCGGCCAATGGGATCTTAGATATCATTCTAGCATCCTCTTATTCGTGTTTAGCAAGCATTGCGAGATTGAAGTTTCTGAAGTCCCGAAATCCCAAACCACCTTTTTTTAAGCTTCTGCCGAGGTACTGCCAGTTCCTCCAATGAATCGATGTTCCTTAACACCATTCCACCAGAACAAATGCATGGATATCCTTAATCAGGCCATTTCGACACCGCCTAGTCGATGATTTCTTGTGACGGTTGCGACGATTGGAACGACTTCTGGAAATATCACTCCACAATACCCTGAACCTGACTGAACTTCGACACCCAATGGCCAACCTCATTTTTTCATCGTTCAATCCTGTTTATTGTTGCTCGTGTCGACGCATATGCATGGAAGTAGCGAGTGTTGTTATCTCCTTCAGTCAACCAAACTTGCTTTCTACGTTGCTTCATTTTCAGCTCCTCGCCTCGTAATAATATTTCCAATTTGTCATGTAATCCATTTTCCTCATAGTCAGAACCTACTCTACTGCATATTTCATATTTACCAGTCAATCTTCAATCTCGCTGCGCTGCCCACCTCCAAGGCAGAATTTATCCCACCGAGCTCACTCATTTCCAAACCTGTGAATCCTATCTTTCAAGGTCAAGTTGCATCTTGCTCCAGCCATATCCGTCTAATGATCTGCTCACGTTCAGCATGCAGAGTCCACCTGGCCTCAAACCTAAGTTGTCACTTCCCAACCACCCTACAATCCATGTCCTGTGATCTTTTCTTAATCAAGTTTGGAGCATGGTCCGAATAGATGGTTGGAAGATAGGAAAGCTCTCCACCCAGCTACGGTTTGCAAGAGCTCGATCCAGTCGCTCCCTCACTCGACCAGCTCCCCTTCGGTTGTTGGAATGTAAAGCCATGGCCCTCGTATCCAATATCCATCAACTCGGTGTCGTGTAGCACTGCCCGAAAGTCCACCTGCCAGTAACATATGTTTTCTGAGCCGTATTTTTCCTCTGGGAATAGAGCAGCGTTGAAGCTGCATGACAAAATCTTGCGATTGAATTTTCACTAATAATAAAGTTTGTACAAATCAAATACAATTTGAATTAAATAGAAATTGTGCAGTTTCTATTCTCTAAGTCAGTTCTCTGATTCTTCCTTAAAAATTGTGACTTTGATTTGAAGTATCTTTAAGAAAAGGGCTTGTGCTTGATCTTCCTTGAAATTTGTAGATTTCTTCAACTAACATTGATCTTCGAGCTGGCGCGCTGGTTTTGGATCGAACGCTAAACTTAAAGAGTTTTACGAAGAACGCCTTGGGTTTGGAGATGAACTCTTTGAACTTGCGAAGAACGCCTTGAATGTTCTTGAGTATCTTTGAAAGAATTTGTGTTTCCTCTTTCCTTCTCTTCCTCGTTGTGTCCTTTTTGTGGGGTTTTGGCTCCTATTTATAGTTGTAGGAGAGATAGTATAGCCATCTTAGCTTGCTGATGTGGAGTGTTCTCATTGGCTGCCGATGTTGTTGACCCCTAACTGGACTGCACCACTTGTCGTCTTCTGATCGGACAACTTGATCATTTATTGTCTTTTCACTAGATTGTGCTATTTGTCATCATCCCATTTGGTTAATTTAAAATTTTAATTGATAAAATTTTTTATTAAAGAAATTGTATTTGTTTGAAAATTTTGAAATAAAATTATTTAATTCATATTTTAATTTCTTTTTTGTGATATTTATTTAATTTTATGTGTCTACAAAATGCCTCCTCGAAACTTGTTCATGAAAAATTTACTTTTTGAATGAATGAGTCTCGATTTTATTTATTTATTTATTTAAGTATTATTATTTATTTTACTTTATTTATTTATTGACGATTTTTGATTTTGATTTTTTTTGACATATATATATATGCATATATATATATATATCTATATGTATTTTTTTTGGTATTTTATTACTATTATTATTTATTATTTTACAGTGGAAGCTGCACACGCCGATTCCAATGTTTTTGCAAGTCTTTCGAGGTGGCTATTCCTTCCATTTATACTACATCCATCTCCCAGTTTCTCATCTAAAGGCTTGTTAGGAGAGGTGAGTTGTTGCCATCTCGTCGCCATCTCTTCCCTGTTTTTTTTTTTTTTTGCTACAAGACAAAATGGTGATATTCTTCCTTATTGCGATTCTCGACGATTTCCTTTCCAGCTCGAACCAGTTGCGGTGGCATTTGGAGTGGTGGTGGCGATGGCTACTGGGTCGCGGGGGCCCGCCGCGGTGCAGCACTTCACCTGGTCGTGCGGCGTCGCGCTGCACCTTACATGGTCGCGCTGGTCGCGAGGGCGCGCGCGCGCGGTGCTGCGGGCGTCGCTCCCTGTTCTGGTCGCGGCATGGCTCTCCACCGGGCTGGTAGCTAGAGCAACGGTCAAGCACTGGTGAGTGCGATGGTTGGGCTCGGCGTGGCTTCCCGACGACTGGCCAGCAGTGGCGAAGGCATTGGCGAACGCGGCGGTGCTGTGGCGGAGGGAGTGCAGCCGGTGGGGAGTTCGATGCCTGGGAAATGAGCAGCGTTTAACGCTGGCTCACGAGTCTGAGGAAAGGCTACGTTTGGGCGTGAATCTGGTTTTTTTTTTTTTTTTGGTATACTGGGTTTGATTTTAGCCTATGTATATTGACTAGGCTTGAATTTTTGGGCCTTTGAGTATTAGACTTGATTTTGGGCCACGTGCACCGGCTAGGCTTCAATTTCTAGGCATTCGAGTACCAGGCTTGACTTCAGCCCACGTGTACCGAGTAGGCTTGAACTTTTAGGCCTTTGAATACCAAATTTGATTTCGGCCCACGTGTACCGGATAGGCTTCAACTTTTGGGCCTTCGAATACCAAGCTTGACTTCGGCCAAGTGTACCGGGTAGGCTTGAACTTTTGGGCCTTTCAGTACCGGGCTTGATTTCAGCCCACGTGTAACTGCTAGGCTTCAACTTTTGGGCCTTCGAGTACCAGGTTTGACTTCGGCCCACATGTACCGGGTAGGCTCGAACTTTTGGTCCTTTGATTACCAGGCTTGATTTTGACCCACGTGTATCGGCTAAGCTTCTATTTTTGGGCCTTAGAGTACCAGACTTGATTTCGACCCACGTGTATCGGCTAGGCTTCTACTTTTGGGCCTTCGAGTACTAGGCTTGACTTCGGCCAAGTGTACCGAGTAGGTTTACACTTTTGGGCCTTCGAGTACCAGACTTGACTTCGGCCACGTGTGCCGAGTAGGCTTCAACTTTTGGACCTTCGAGTACCAGGCTTGATTTCAGCCCATGTGTACTGGCTAGGCTTCCACTTTTAGGTCTTCGAGCACCAAGCTTGACTTCGACCCACGTCTATCGGGTAGGCTCGAACTTTTGGGCCTTTGAGTGCTGGGCTTGACTTCGGCCCATGAGTACCGGCTAGGCTTCCACTTTTAGGCCTTCAAGAACCAAACTGCCTTTGAGTACCAGGCTTAATCTTAGCCCACGTGTACCGATTGGGCTCGAATTTTTTGGTCCTTTAAGTCCCGAACTTGATTTTTTTTTTTTTAAGCTTCCCCACTTGTAAGAATTTAACTGAAACTTTTATGTTCCTTTACAGTTAACATTATGGTGCATTTCAGGAGCAGTGTTTCTTCCTCAGGCATGGAGCATTTGGTCATCCTTGATGAAGAAGGTCACCCTCTTGAAAGGGACACAATCTTGGAGTTTTATTCTCCCTTTCTTCACCGTTCCTGGTCTCGGCTGGAAGTTGCCGATCGGGTGGACAACTGGACTTGGGAGGTTCCTTTCATCAAGAGTTCCAAGGCGTATACTCTGCAGTCATCCCACCATCATGCTGTTGTCAGGCTGGTTTTTCTTCCAACTCTAGGGCGTCGAATTGTAGAAGGGAAGGCTAGGTGAGGTGATATACTTCCATGTGTCGGTGAGTTCCAGTTTATTGAGGGTTATTGGGAGTGGGCTGAGGACATACTTAGTCGTTGTGAGCGCAACCTGAAGGCGGCCCAAATTTATGATGCGGTGTTCGCCTTGATGTTTACTTACGATCCGTGTTCCAACATCTTGCGAGCGATCTACGAGGCATGGTGTCCTTCTACCAACACACTTTTCACCTCTTACGGCGAAGTATCCATATCTCTGTATGATTTACAGAATCTAGCTGGACTCCCAATTTATGGGAGGCTCTACGATGAGGTAGTCCCGAGTGCAAAGGAGCTTGTGGGCCTCAACGAGCAAGGCAAGAGGCATCTTCCCTGGTCTTGTCAATATTTGTTCCATGCCTACCGCATTTTGCGCAGCGGCTCGGATGGCTCTCTAGTCTCTTTGGTTTCTGTTGGCGACTGGATTAACTTTTTATGTAAAAGAAGGCCGTGGTATACCGCGCCTCCAGCCCTAAAAGAGAAGAAGGTGGCTCGTCCCAAGTCCTTCTACAATTTGTCCGGCGAGATCGGCGTACACATACAATGGTCTCTTGTTGATGAGGAGCCTTTCATGCACCTTAATGTCCACGACAATTTGAGAGTGGGACCAATTTGGCAACGTTCCTGGCTAGTTGGCTCAATTTCTTCATTCTTCTTACTGAAGATGTTGGCTCTGTGCGTCCGGGCACCTTTAAAATAACGTGTATCATGGCAACTAAGAGGGCAGTGAGTTTAGTCGTCCCTGTCCTTGCAAGCCTTTACTAAGGCCTAGGTAGGGTTACGTAGTCGAGGAAGGCCTTTACGGACCTAGGTAGGGTTACGTAGTCGAGGAAGGCCTTTACGGATACTTTCTCCATTCCTGCTTCATTATGTTTATGTGTAGTCTGCGCATTTTTTCAAGACCCATTATTTAATCCATAAGGGTGTTGACAATCTGAAGATGGTTACATACTCGGGTGAAGTTAGGACGAGGTACTACGACCCACGGGAAGCGCATCAGAGGATCCACAAAGGTGACCTTTTCAGTTGGACCGACACTATGATTACTAAGCAGCAGGATGTTTCGTACCTTGATGATGGTAGCCATAAGGGACATGAGGATGACTGTTTTGCTGTGATCCGCTTGGGCTACCTTTCATTAAGGTAGGGCGATCGATTTTTTGTTGAACCCTATAATCCACATCGGTTCCGCCGTCAATTTGGTTATTACTAAGAGATTTTGGGAATTCTTACGCGAGATGTGGGTGAAGCTTCCTTTGAGGAGGGCCTATACTTTTGGCAGCTGTTGACTCTATCCAGCTAGAAGGCCAAGGCATGTTTTCCTCACTTTCTAGCGGTTGTAAGGAAGTTCCATTCTAAGAGTTACAAAGAATGGTGGCTCAAGGTTCATGAGAGTTACCTCGAAGAGCATGCGGCGAAGTTGTGCACCATTTCGTCTCAAAGTGATGTGCCTAATGCAGGGGGTCCATCTCCCGATGTTTGTGATCATCCTCATGAACGTACTGCCCTAGTTGCTCCTGGAGGGAAGTGGTCGGATTTGCAAGTTTTGGATGATAGCGTCAACAACAGTGGGGATTGCCATTGTAAAAGATTCAGGAGAGATCCTACCCCTTATGGCCCGAAAGAAGGCGATTCTTCCAACCACCTTAAGTCAGTTCAAGACCTCGCCAAAGAGGTAATTAGCTACATCTTTCCACCAGCAATCCTCTTTTTTTGACTTGCCTAATTTCAATATATTTGAATGTGTGCACACATTTTCAGATAGAGAAGCAAGTGTTTGGAAGTGATGTCAGGGATTTTAGTGGTAGCCATAAGTCCATTGCAGGATCTGGCGTAGCATCTGTTGTTGTGCTTGGTGATGTTGTGCCGGATGGAGCTCACTCTCTAAAGGGGCATAAGGAAGCATCTCCTCCTACGGCAATTTCGGTGTTCGAGGCAGAGAAATTCCTTTGGAGTCACGAGAGGGAGTTCCTTTGTAAGTTGTGGACGAGTCTTCACGAAAGGTTAGCAGGCACCTTGCTTGACTCCATTTCTTTTCTCAAGAATGAGGTCATGTTAGTCCTGGAGTCCATGAAGCGTTTTGAACATACCAACATTTCATGCATAGAGGAGTTCTTGGAGACCTTGTTCGCTATAGCCGCGGTGTACGATGAGGCAAGATCTGCCACATCTGAGGCGCTCACCAAGGAAGTCCTTGCCTATCAGTTGAAGGATGCTGATAGCCGGCTCCGGGAGGCCCTAGACAAAGAAGCTAAAGGGGTCAAAGAAGTTGAGTGTTCTGAGGCTGAACTGAAGAGTGTAGAGGAACAGCTTGAGCTTTTGACGAAACATTAACAAGAGTTGTCTTCATCCCTTGTATAGCAGAGGGAGTTTCTACGAGAGGTAGTGGCCGAGGTTGGAGAGGTTCATGGGGAGATAGTTACCATACGATTCATGGGGCCTTCAGATAAGGGAGCTACAGAGGCCTTGCGTGTTGCCGAGGAGGAGTTAGTAATCGTCAAGGATGAGCTGGAGGGCTTGAACCCTTTTACTTAGCTTTTATTAGGTCGTTTTTTTTTTAATTCTTTGGACATTGATGCTACTTCTTCTGTTAACATCTGGCTTTATTAATAAAATGTGATCTTTCTACTCCATCGTTTGTTACTTTTTTTTTTTTTTTTGAAAATCCCCTAGTGGTGATTACTAGAGCATAACCTATCACCAATTTGTGACTGAACTTAGAGGATGTCTAAGCCGCCTACGTACCCGAAAAAGGGATCAAGCCATAACGTTGTTCAAATCTTTTTAAATTTGCAAAAAAGGAAAGACAGTTCACAGTTTATACTCTTGCGGCCCAGGAGTAAGGTACAGTTTAGGCTTGTGTGTTTTGCTTTAACATTTTATGCCTTGCCTAGAAGTATAATACCTCTTTAGGAATTTTCCATTGATTGGACCAACCTTCACGCCATCCTGATTGACTAGTTTGTAGGCGCCATTTATGTAGACTTCTCGGACGACAAACGGCCCATCGCATTTTGGGGTAAACTTCTTTCTAGTGTGATGAGTGATGATGATGGGCCTTTTTACTACAAGCACCAAGTCTCAAGTCTCCAATTTGGAAGGATCACACACGTACCTTTTTGTTGAAGGCTTTGGATAGGCGAGCTTGATAGCATTCAAGCCTTTGCTGCGCGTCGAGTCTCTTCTCGTCCAGCGCCTCCAATTCCTCAAGACGTAAACGAGGGTTGTCTTCCTTGGTCAATCCCTCCTGTATGGCAACTCGTAGCGATGGAATTTGCTGCTCGAGTAAGACGACAGCTTCAACTCCATATATTAGCGCATAAGGGGTTGCTTGTGTAAGTGTCCTGAAAGTAGTCCGGTAGGCCCACACGGCCTCCCCAATCCTCTCGTGCCAATCCTTTTTTGACTTTGACACCATTTTTAACAGGTTGCACAAGGTCTTAGTAAATGCTTCTACAAGACCGTTGGCCGAAGCATGATACATTGAGAATTTCTTTTGCTTGAAGCCAAATCTTTGGCATAGCTTGTCGATGGTACTATTGACAAATGACTTTCCGTTGTCGGTGATGATGTACGGAGGGATCCCATACCTGTAGATAAAGTTAGCACGGATGAAGTCAGCGACGTTCTCTTTTTTCACTTCCTTTAAAGGGATTGCCTCCACCCACTTGGAGAAATAGTTAGTGGCTGCCAAGATGTAGAGGTGGCTAGTGGATAACTTTGTCATGGTCTGACGACATCCAATCCCTAAGCATCGAATGACTATGAAGCTACCGTTGGGTGTAACAGCTTGGGCAATTGATGAATGAAGTTAGCGTGGTACTAACATGCTTGGAACCTTCGAGCAAACTCCATGCAATCTTTCACCATTGCTGGCCAATAGTATCCCATTCTCTTAATCTAAAAATGGAGTTTTGGCTTGAACTAGTGAGCGCTGCAAATCCCAAAGTGCGCCTCCTCCATAGCCTGAATAATTTCGTCATTGCCTAGGCAGCGTAGAAACACTCCATCAAACGAGCGTCTGTACAAGACACCCTTAAAGTAGATAAAACGGGCTGCTCGATGGTGGATGTCGACCTTTTGGCGTGGATCATCTGGTAATTTCTCATATTTTAGATAGTTCACAAATGGCTGGTGCCAATCCTCCTTTTCTATGTCGAGGACTTCTACAGGACAACTTTCTTCTCCCTCTTTATCCTCAAGTGTTGGTGGTATCACCCATTTTTTGCTTATAGGTACCTGGTATTTTGCGTCAGGCAATGATAAAATGGAGGCAAGCTTAGCCAATGCTTGGCTTGTTTTTTTTCGTTTCTTGGCACGTGTTTGATTATGACATCCCCAAGCCAACTCATGATCTTGTGGGCATAGTTATGGTATGGCAGCAATTCGGGCTTTTTGACTTCATATTCCCCTAATAGCTGGTTGACCACCGGGCAAGAATCCCTGAAGACTTCAAGGTGTAGCTTCTTAATATCTATGGCGATCTCAAGTTTGAGGATTAAGGCTTGATACTCAACCACATTATTTGAGCATTTTTCTACAAGGATAAACGAGTGGGGCAAGATTTCACCTTCGGATGTTATGAATACTACCCCAACGCCGGCTCCTTCCCTATGGAAGGCTCCATCAAAGTACATCTTCCATGGATGGGTGACTTCAACCAGCAGAGCGTCCTCATCAAGTAGATCATCAGAGAGATCCCACTCAGTTGGGATAGGGTGGTCTGCCAAGAAGTCTGCCAGAGCTTGTCCCTTCACTGCTTTTTGGGGTACGTATATAATTTCAAATTGTTGGAACTGAAGGTACCATCTTGCGAGCCTGTCGGATAGGACGGGCCTTGACATAACGTATTTTAGTGGGTTTGCTTTAGACACCAAATGAATTGTGTGAGCTTGGAAGTAGTGCCTTAACTTTTGGATGGCAAAGACAAGTGCTAGACATATCTTTTCTATTGGCGAGTACTTCAGTTTGTTTAGCGTCATCATTTTGTTGAGGTAATACAGGGCATTTTCTTGCGCTAACAGAGTTCCCACCGAGCATTCCTGTGCGGCGATGTACAGGATTAATAAACGGCCAATCATCAGGGCTGCCAACACTGGAGGTTTTGTTAGATAAGACTTGATGCTTTGGAGGGCATTCCTACAGGACTCGTCCCATTCAAAGGGGACAGCTTTCTTCATGAGGTGGCTAAAGGGTTGGCAACATCCTACCAGGTTGGAGATGAATTTTCGAATATAAGCCAATTTTACTTGCAAGCTTTTGAGCTCATGGATGTTTCAAGGCTCTGGCATCTTGAGGATGGCATCGATCTTTGCTTGTTCAATTTCGATGCCTTGGTAGCGAATGACAAAGCCCAGAAATTTGCCAGAGGTGACCTTAAATATGCATTTTAGCGGGTTCATCCTCAATTGGTATCTTCTTAAGCGTTCGAAAACCTTTCTCAAGTCATGCAAATGATCTCTTTGTTTCTTTGACTTTACGATAAGGTCATCGATGTAGCATTCGACATTTTTGTGTAGCATGTCGTTGAAGATTTCCTGCATGGCCCTCTGGTATGTTGCTCTGGCATTTTTAAGGCTGAAGGGCATAACCTTGTAGTAGTATATGCCTTTAGGGATGCGAAAAGTTATGAGTTCTTCGTCTTCGAGCACCATTTGTATTTGATTGTACTCAGATGATCCGTCCATAAAAGAAAGTGCTTCGTGCCCCGTGGTAACATCGATCATGAGCTTCGTGATGGGCAGAGGGACAATGCTAGAGATCCATGTGGGATACTTGACTTCTTAGATGAATCCGGCTTCAATCAATTTGTTGACTTCAGCCTCAATTTGTAGGAGGAGCTCGGGTTGAAAACAGTGTTGCGCTTGCTTGACGGGGCGGGTTGCCTTTTTCACGGCCAAGCGGTATACTGCTACTTTTAGGTCTAAGTCGGGCATTTCCTTGTACGACCAGGCGAAAACATACCTGAACTCCTTTAGCAACCCTACATATGCACCGGCCTCTTTGCTTCCTAGCAAGGCACTGATGTAGATGGAGTGAGGATCGTCGTTGTCCCCCAAATTTATTTCTCTTAATTCGTCCATCGTGGACTTGGTGCCTACTTCCATTTGAGGTGGTGTGACTTCAGTGTCATCTTTGATGGGTTCCCCCCTTCTTTCGCGGTTATTTAGTTGGATGAGTCCACACTTTCTCTATCGCTGTCTTCCTCAATCTGGGTTTTAGTGAAGACGATAGTTTGAAATTTAGCTTTAAGAACTCTGCCACATGATACAACCAAGTTCGTCTTCCTTTTGATGCAAAAGGGGATTCAGCTATGGAGTTTCTCTTTTTGCTTTGGTACCTCAACAGTTCTACCCTCCGTTCTCCAATATTTTTGTTTCTAGGGCGGACCAAGTCTTTTGAAAGCTGACACTCGCGCCGGCTTCTTTTCGACTTTTGGAGAGCAATCCTCTACTATAGTTTTGTTAGTATAGGCTCTTCTTATGGCAATATGTACGGGGCCCTTTGGCTGCTCGTACCCAATCTGGCTGGTGGGTTTTGATTTTGAGGCTTTTGTGGGAGTTTTCCCAATGGCGACTCTTCTTACGGATTGTATCCCGCCTTGATGAGGAGTTTGTATGCCTTGGGGCTGAAGCCTTTTGCAGTCCTCAGCTCTTGAGCCTCTGGGCATTCAGTTATGGTCTCTTTAGCTAGTTAGGTAAGCGTCCTGCCATCAATTTAAGTTATAGGCAGCATTAGGCCCCTTAGAGCATCATGGATTGCTGGTTCTTTACTTAGACGGCTCTTGGGGTGCATTTTGTCGACTTCGTCTTTCTTTGTCGGTGCACCCCCTGTCTTGTCATTTTGCTGGGAATTGCTAGCCTTTGGATCATTAGTTTTATCCAGGTAATATTTTGCATCGGCAAAATGGGATTCAACTTCAGTGAATGGCTTGCAATTGCCGAGCACGTTTTTGACGACACAGTTATGGTAGTATTGGAAGCACTGGTGCCAAGTGGAAGGGACCACCCTGTTTTCATGGAGCTATGGCCGATCGAGGAGTAGGTTGTATGATGTCTTAGCATCGATGACATGGAATAAGGTAGTTGATTCCATGTCATTTATAAGCAGATTCAACATCAGGGTGCCTAAGGCCCTTTGCCCCCTTTGATTGAATCCTTAGATCATCAAGTGGCTATTTGAAAGCTCATCAGTCGGGATCCCTAGCTCTCTTAGTGTTCGTAGTGGTAGGATGTTAACTGCTGAGCCACCGTCGACTAACATCCGGTTAATTCTTTGCTCGTGAGCTGGTTACGAACAATGGTCTGTTATGGGGTTGGGATCCCAACATCAGATCTTCATCTGTAAAGACTATTGCGGTCATGCAATCTTCGGATGGTTGGTCTCTCTTGTGGAAACAACCAGCTTTGTCCAAAGAGCGGTTGGTCTCATCAACTTCCTTCATTCAATCATTAGAGGTGGTAGCGTTAACGTTTGCGCTATCGTCTTCCAATGTGATCTGTCCTTGGTGGGCAAGTTCCATGATCTTCTCTTTGAATATGAAGCAGTCGTGGATGAGGTGCCCGACTAGGCAGTGGTACTTGCACTATTTGGGATCTTCAGTCTTCCCGGCTTCTGTAGGCCTTTTCATTTCGGGGAGTTCGATGAGGTTAGCCTTCAACAAGTCGTCGAAGATCTCAGGGACGTCTGAATCAAGGGATAGGATTTAGCCTACATCTCTTTTAGCGTTGGCCTTCTTAGCTTTTGTGGGGCTTCTTTCTTTTCATCAGCCTTTTCCTTTTCTTTGACTGGGACGGGCTTGGCGCATAACGCCATGGACTCTCTTGTTGGAGCTTTGGGGGAAGGCTTGCTCCCTTTCTTTATTTCTTGTTTATCTTTTTTTTTTGCGGAACTCTGAAATAGGTGGCACGCCGATACCACTTGCAGCAATGCTTAATTCCATATCGTGGGCTCGGGTGGCCAATTCTTCAAAAGTTTTAGGCCGGATCCCTTGAAGGATGTACCGCAGCCCTTAGTGCATTCCTTGTATGCACATTTTGATGCCTGAAGCCTCAGAAAGTCTATCTTTGTAGTTTAGACTTAGATTTCTCCATCGACTGATGTAGTCAATGACCGGCTCCTATTTCCATTGGCGAGTGTTGGTGAGCTCGATCATGCTGACCATCCGCCTTATACTGTAAAAGCAGTTGAGGAATTCATACTCCAATTCTTCCCAGCTATTGATGGCCCTAAGTTCAAAGTCAGTCTACCAGTCGAACGTATTTCCTTTTAATGAACGGATGAATTGTTTGACCAGAAGATCTCCATATGTCTTGCCGTCATTGCATATTTCTATGAAGTGTGCCACATGCTGTTTTAGGTTTCCTTTGCCATCAAATTGCTGGAATTTAAGAGGCTAATAGCCCGTTGGCATTTTCAGGCTGTCGATTTTTGTCGAGCAGGGCTTGGCATATGCTAAAGTCGACTTAGTGCCTCCTTCAAGCTTGTTCT
The DNA here is from genome assembly GCA_019155195.1 of Avicennia marina. NCBI lineage: Eukaryota > Viridiplantae > Streptophyta > Magnoliopsida > Lamiales > Acanthaceae > Avicennia > Avicennia marina. Next base: position 6,911,792 of record CM032781.1, on the reverse strand, counting down.
TAATAGTGCCTTTAATGAAGTCTTTGAGTTGATCGATAGGAATCAAGTTGTCCAAGGATATCTTGTCCATTACCCTTAAGATCTGGGAATCTTGTTCCTGGACATGCTTGGCTAGTCCTTTAATGACCTTAGTTAATGCAGCAATTTGATCCTCCAGACTTGAGGCGTTAGTCATCATGACTAAGGCAGCATTAAGGGCGGACGAAGCGTCAGAGCGAGGGCTCGAAGGTGCTAAGTCATTCTTATTGTTTTCGTTTGTGAGGAGTGGGTTGTTGACATCTTCATGGAGGGGGCCTGGCTCTGAGCGTGCTGCTCTCCTTGCCAAACTCCTAGTGATGATCTCGACATTTTTTGTAGCAGTTTCACTAGCGGCTGAGGTAGCAGCTTTGACAGCTTTTCCTTTGTTGCTAGCCATGATGACTTGCTCAAAGCTTGCAGTTCACTTGAAACTTGAGGAAGGAAGAAATGAGAGGTAGAGAGGTCCCATTGAGCGTGATAGAAATTTATAGGACAAAATCTTGCGTTTGGATTTCCACTAACAAGAAATTTGTACGAATCGAATACAATTTGAATCAAATGGAAATTGTGCGGGCTCTGTTCTCTAAGTTAGTCCTCTGATTCTTCCTTCAAAGATGTGGCTTTAATTTGAAGTAACTTCAAAGAAAGGGCTTGTGCTTGATCTTCCTTGAAGTTTGTAGATTTCTTCAACTAAAGCTGATCTTCGAGCTTGGCATCCTGGTTTTGGCTCGAAAGCTAAACTTGAAGACTTTTGATGAAGAACGCTTTGAGTTTGGAGATGAACTATTTGAACTTGATAAAGAACGCCTTGAATATTCTTGAGTATCCTTGAGAAAATTTGTGTTTCCTCTTTTCTTCTCTTCCTCGTTGTGTCTTCTTTGTGAGGTTTTGGCTCCTATTTATAGTTGTAGGAGAAATAGTGTAGCCATCCTAGATTGTTGACATAGAGTGTTCTCATTGGTTGTCAGGGTTGTTGGCACCTTGCTGAACTACGCCACTTGTCGCCTTCTGATTGGCCCAGTTGATCATTTATTGTCTTTTCACTGAATTGTGCAATTTGTCATCATCCCATTTGGTTAATTTAAAATTTTAATTGACAAAATTTTTATTATAGAAATTGTATTTGTTTGAAAATTCTGAAATAAAATTATGTAATTCATATTTTAATTTCTTTTTCGTGATATTTATTTAATTTTATGTGTCTACATAGTCGCCGCAACAAAGCCACGAGAGTTAATACTTTGAATGAAAATGTTTCAAAAGCTTCCAACACGTTCGTCATTGTGATACCTTTGGGGCCCCATAGAAACCAATAGACCTCCACCTCACATTCACTCGATCATCCACAACAATGGAATCAATAAAGTTCACTGAATAAGCCACAACCTCTAGCTAAGTACTCTTATCCCATAGAAGTGCTAGTCCACCCAATTTCCCTTTCATAGGAACACTAATGCCAAAGTACTAGTGTAGAAACATTAAAATTTGGTATCCAATTAAACATTGCCACATGAAAAATATAGTATTAAAATATTAATTAAATCATTGGTTTATTTATTTGAAAATTTAAATAAATATGGTTCTTAAAATAAATAAATAAGAAAATCAATATTTTAATTGTCCAATCAAATAGTGACAAATGGGGCGATCTTGTTAGAAGTTGGAGATAAAAATTCTACAAGATTCAACATATTTATTAAGATGATGGATAGAGTCCAAATTGTTACAACCAATAGGACTGTACCATGTTAGCAAAATGATGCAATCACTTTATTTTTCCTCCAACTATAAATGGGGGCCAAACTTGAAACTCCTCAAATTCTTTTTGGAATTCTTAAGAACATTCAAGGCGTTCTTCATCAAATTCAAGAAGTTCGTCACCAAATTCAAGGAGTTATTTACCAAATTCAAAGCGTACTTCATCCAATTTAAGAAGTTCGTCGCGTTCTTCACCAAATTCAAGAAGTTCATCACCAAATTCATGCATTCTTCGTTAAAGGCACTAAATTCAATGTTTGATCCAAGATTATAGTATTAAATCTAAATATCAGTGTTATTGAAGGTCAATCCTCAAGGAAGATGAAGTACAAGTCATTTCTTTGAAAATTATTCAAGTTTCAAGCCAAACGTTCTTAAAAGAAAAAATTAGAGGATTAAAGTTAGAGAATAGAAATCATAAAATTTAGTTTGATCTAATCTTATTCAATCTCGCACAAGTTTTCTTATTATTTAAGAATTTTATCATCCAACTAGAATCTCTGCTTCATATTCTTAATAGAACTTAACGATAATTTAATCTCCAATGGGAAAATGATTGAGGGTTGGCGTTGGTGTTGGTGTTCTCGGATTAATCATCCGAGAAAATGAACGGTCCAGGACCCCCAACCCTAGCAGTTCCATGCTAGGCAAATCATAGCTGTTGGCATCGCAGTTTCTGCCGCTGGATTTTCAGGAGTGTCTAAGAAGTCTTTTTTAGCTGGTTCAAGGCGAATACTCTTATTGGTTGAAGCCTCCTCCAACTCGTTACCGGAGCCCCATTTCTGTCCACCCTCAGTTTCCATACGTTTTCTTGGGTGCTCACGCGTTCTTTTTGTGCGTTTAAGATTTGTCCAACATTGAACAGATCTGACCCATGTAGTTCTTGGGTCACCCCACTAACAATCCATTAGGGTTGTCCCATTACTCATTTAACGAGCTAGCACCTAAATTGTTTGGGCGCAATCCATTCCTTAGGTATCCACCGTCACGTGCTTTAGTCCCGTCCAGTAGGGATTCACAACCTTCCTCCCCCATATCCACGTCAGTTGTTACTCTATCCCTTCCAACATGCGTGACCGTTTCTAGCATGTCTTTCCATATCATCTCTCCTACTTAGTTTGCCTAGATAGTAATGGGAAGAATCTCTCATCTCCAGAACTGTTCTTGGTCGAAGTGTCGCCCTCATCCCTCCATCCGAAGATGTTGGCACCGCGCCTTGTTTGCCCCCAAACTCCCCGCAACTCAGCGCACTAAAATTGTCCCCTACTTCCATTTAAGGCACACGCTCATCCATCCGCCCAAACGAAAAGCCAGTTGACTCACGAAGCCATGGACCATATGGCATGTCTGCCTCATTAAACTCAATATTCCCCTCATATGGTAGTGCACATGCTTGGTGAATATGTCCCTAGTTTGCCACAGTTATAACAAAAATTTGGTAATTTACCATATGTGAATGTGACAATATGCTCCTCGCTTTGTGTTGTCCATATTTAAGGCACCACCGTAATCGTTCCTGCACATTAATCTTTACCTGCAGTTGCAACCCAGTACGTCCTTGCAACTGTGAACTCGCTTGTCGGCATTTGATAAATATTCCGATGCTCTTCCCTATATGTTTAGTCATTGGTTCATCTTGTTGGGCAAACAAATATGAATTAGAGGAAGCAACATTCCACATTGGTAGAAGAAGAGAAAAGTGACTTGTATATAAGTGGATATTTGACTTAAAACTCATAATCTTAAGGTTTTAAATTAATATATGGGTCAAGTCTATTTATATACATGCGCATATACAAGTCCATAGATGGTTTTCCTCGATTTTATTGAGTTCTGCTCTAGGTTCAACAAACATTGTTCATGGGTGATATTCTCGATTTGATTGGTTTTCTCCTCTTAGTCCAACAAGGTCTAATCAGAGTTTGTAGTTGAGCTCGCTATACTCCCAACAAGTTGTATTAGAACTGATGGTTCAACTTGGGATAAGTATGAAGACGGTGCTTGGTGATCGCATGGGAGGTTTATATCCTATGAAAGGCCTGCGGAAGTGATAAGCGTGCAAGTATGCTCGAAGATTATATAGGAACCCCATATCTTATAGAAAGAAGGCCCACAGAATTGATGGACATGAATGAGCAACTTAGTGAGAGGACCAAGTAGAAGAAACTCATATTTGAGTAAGAGATTGTTGGGAAACAAATATAAGTTAGAAAAAATAGCATTCCACATTGGTAGAAAAAGAGGAAGGTGGCTTATATATAAGTGGATACTTAACCCAATACTTATAGCCTTAAAGTTTTTGGTTAATACATGGTGTCAAGTCTACTTATATACATTTGCACAGGCCTGTAGAAGGTTTTCCTCAATTTCATTGGGCTCTGCTCTAGGTCCAAAAGATGTTGTTCATAAGTGATACTCTCAATTTGATTGGACTTCTCCTCCTAACCTAACAAAGTCTAATCAGAGTTTATAGTTGGGCCCATCTCACTCCCAACACATTTGCACATCTGAATGGAAGGTTATGGAGAAAAACATCAAGTTCACACCAGCAAGGTAAACATCTTCCAATCTTTGTCCTTCTCGTGTTGAATTAAATAATAATAAATTACGATAAAAAAATCACAGTCCTCTCTCTTTTATCTCGAGCGTAATTAAATTGAAGTAGAAATCTAACACCCGCCATATTTTGCACCCACATACCACGAACCTGATTCAACATCCGTAGGAGATTATTTCGAAGAGCTTCCATATTGCATCCGCAAAGCAATAGCAGTGTCCCTACAAGGAGGAAATGTGGGGGTGGGTCACTTGAATGCCAATCTTCATGTTGTATCACGCCATCGTTCACCTCTTCTTTAGTTAACACCAAAGTTTGATGTAGCAATCTAATATTATCCTCCATAGGCCAATCAAACTAAGAGAAAGCTCTAATATAAGAGAAATAAGACTCTTAGTAATGGGAAAAGCTTTCATTTAAATATATTTTATTTTTAGGTAAACTTACTAATTTCTTAAAATATCTTGTAAAGTGTTTGATAGTCTATAAGCCATTTATAAGTATTTGGCTTATAAACGGCCTATAAGGTGTTTGGTGCCTATAAACCATTTATGAATATTTCGCTTATAAGTAACATATAACATTTTTGTTAGCCTATAAACTTACAGTCAAGATGTGTTTAGATTATTTTTTTAAAATAAAATATATGAATTTATAAATTTTAAAAATATCTTATAAATTATATAATTTTATAACGTCTTTAAAATAAATTGAGTCAAACACCCTCTTACTCTGTGCAAATTATCATAACAATTGTCTACTTTATCTTTTCTTTTCCTTTTTTATTAAATTTATCTTCCGTCATCCTCCATCTCGGTACAATTTATAGCCTCTGCACTTGTGTGCGCGATATTGGCAAATTAGAGGAAGAGAATCAAATAATGAACTGATTCAAGCTTCTCTTCATCGCCAGCGAGCCGACATAAAATAGCTAAACTATATATTCTGTATTACAACAGATTTACTCATACAGGCCTTCAAATCTGGCAATATCTTACAAAGTACAATATTCCAAGCAAAAAAAAATAGCTGGAAAAATTGCTTACGATCAACAAATATTATAATCTCTACAATCTGCTAAATGGCAACAACTAGATTCTCCATGTTCACAGGGCTCGCAGAGTGCTGAAGAACTCAGTTCATGTTTCCCAGACCAGGCCGTCCTTCATGTTGTAAGAAAGGTTTCTGAAGTCAAACATAGGAGATGTCTCATGTTCCAAGATGCGAAAATCCATCATGTTGCATCCTGCTGAACCTCGAGATAAGGCCATTGTCATGGAAAATAAGATATGCCAGAAATAATGCGTATAGTGCCACCACAAAGCAAACTATGGTTCCAAACAACATTCCATGGACACCTGATAAGAAGAGGTCTGCCAGAATATATCCATTGATCACTATTACCAATGAAGCCACACTCCACGCAATCCTCTGAAAAAGAAAGGCAATGGAATTTGTAATAAGAAGATACTTTATACTGTTTTCTTTAACTGCAATTTTTGAAACATTCATGACACAACCTGAGTTTGCCTAAGTGTTCTAACAGAATGAATAACTCATGCTCCATATAAAAGGAAACTTTAGCACAGAAACGGGTGCAAACGCTAATCAGAAAATATAGTTTCTTAGTTATCTTTATAATCCCCTAACAAAAGTTATAAATAGGCATCAGTCCTCACTCTTATCCAAGTCCCACGGTAAAGTAAATAGGCTTACATCGTGTGATGTAAAATAAACATCATAGACAAGAATCAATCTAGTTTCTCTTAGTTGAAGTAATCCACGGCTTCCATCAACTAATACTTATGGACAAAATTTTGCTTCAATGGTGTAAGATTTTACCAGATGAAATGATTTCTGTGCTAGACATATATGCTGCGTGCTTTAGTAACTTTCTAATTGACTAAGCAGTATATCATGTTAAATTTAGTTTCTGACCCATACAAAACAAACTTTAATCTACATGAATATTTTGATTGTTTAAAATAAATAAATGTTATTGACTGCAGTAGCATATCAATGTACTTATGCAGAATGACAGAATTTTAATAAGAAAGCATTACCCTTAAAGTGGTTCCAATTACAAAGCTCCCCATAATATGCTCATCTGACACCAAATGGAGAAGAGGGATGACTGCGAAGGGGATTTGCATTGCCTGAAGCACATTGAGCCATTCATTAAGAACATCAAGCATCTTTTCAGATCTGTTGAAAATTGCAGCCACAATGATGGTAGGTAGAATGGCACAACTTCTGGTGATCAATGATCTTAGCCATTTTTTTATCTGGAGGTTAAGGAAACCAGCCATAATAAATTCCCCAGCATATGTACCAGTAATGGTGCTACTCTGTCCAGCCGCAAGGAGACCTATGCCCCAGATGTATAGAATTGGGAATAATCCTCTGCCAAATCTCTGTTCGAGATATTCTCCTGCATTTACAAGGCCTATACTTTTGGCTTGTCCTGACCCATAGAACCCTTTTGCAAATATAGTTGTGACAAACAAATTAATTACTAATGAAACAAATACGGCAATTGAGGACTCAATTATGTAGTAATTGAGAGCTTCCTGTACTCTCCCTTTCTTTTTCGAGTCAATTTTTCTGGACTGGACTAAAGCCGAATAGAGGAAGATGTTGTATGGAGTTATGACACAGCCAACAACTCCAACAGCCACTGAAATTGTCTTGGAGCTAAGCCTAGGTACCGACAACCCTGCAACAAATTAGATCTCTGTTAAATTAATGAATCAGAGAACAAATTGGCAAAGGAAAAACTTAGATGGAAGAACAAAAGTGGGTTAAGTGACCTACCATCTATAAGTTCCTTCCCACTAGGCTCTGTTTCAACAAACATCCAGGCGAATGAGACAGCCATACTTGTAATTAGAACAGAAAACAAGGCTTCTAGTTTTCTGATTCCATAGTTTTCAAGAAATAAGAAGATAAAACTGTTCAGAAAAGCACCATAAGTATTAAAAAGACAGAACATGTCTCAATACACTAACTGGGTAAGGATCTGGACAGATGCGTCATCATGCCAGAATCTGTTTTCAGAAAATAGGAAATAGTTGATGTCATGGAATAACTGATGATCACGGCAAGAAAACCCAATCATGCCCTAAACTAAAATAAGCCCGTTGATGTACTCAAGTCAGTTGAAAAACAGTAAATATGACCCACAGGATAACGCTTGTTTATTTTTCTGGTCAATGACTAGGATTTTATGAACAGATGATTATGAAACATTTTACTGGAAAATGCATTGAGCTTTTAGTAAAAATATCTGAAGAGTACTTATCACTTGGAAGGAAAAATAAAAAAAAGGATTGATGTCTAACCAATTTACACCATCACATCTTTCAGTAACATTTAGAAGAAAACACTAAATGGGATGATGATTTGCCTGTTCAAAGTCCATTCATATCACCGAGGGCTACATGCAATATCATAGTATCTCATCAGAACACGTCGCCTAAAATTAAAGGAATAATAAAGAACTTCAAATTCAGTCTGCGCAACCACTGGATTTATGCATGCTAGTGTTTCATCTCTTCTAATAGTATCTCCAGTTGGATGCTGAACCTCTAAAATCCCACCATAACAGGAATTTCAGAGAATCTTAAAGAGTTTGTTTAGCTTAAACTTTAGGGAGTTCAACAAATTTCACCTATTACAGATATAATGACAATTTAGGAAATCTCAGAAAATAAGATATGAAAGTTGTCTTCATGAGATAATAACAGATGTACAATACCAAGGTTAATTCTTGGAAGCAGATACAACTATGCCTAAAAATAAACTTTCTCACGGTACATTTGTAAAGCAATAGGCATAAATATTTTAGTTGGAGGAAACACCTGTGAATTTTGGTGAAATATATCATTAGTTCTTAAAAAGTATTTAGCGCATCTTCATGATTGAATTCTTCAAGAATATTAAGAGCTGCAGAAGTATATCAAATCAAAGGGTTCCATTCCTAACAAAGCAACTAAAAGAGTACTTGAATGATTAATTGATTACTCTAGTTTCTATGTTTAGACTAATAAGTCATATCATGCACGAAATCCATTCTTCTGTCTGCATTGTTATCACAACAATGCAATTCTGAACTGCCCTTTTTCTATGAGCTCTTGAATCATGCATGCCAATGAAATTAAAAAATTAATTACATACAATGTCATGACATGATTAACAAACAGTTGCAATATAAACACTGAAATATGTTTTTTTTGTTCTCTATCTGGGCAAGAATTTGTATGTATATGCACAAGCTATTGTTATCAAATAGCAAGATAGGATATAGAAACATATTCTGATGGTTTATCCCAAAGCAGTAGAAGAGAACTACCCCAAGCTATTCAAGTTTTTGTTATGGAGTTTCAATAGTCGAAACTGAGAAAAATACTTTGGAAGTAAATTGATTAGAAATGTACCCAAAAATGAACTTAGTAATTTTTTTTCAGTGGTTGCATTACAATAACCAATCTTGAATTTTTTTTAATCAAGGTCTGTTTTTTTATCAAGGTCTGTCTCCTTCCTAAGCACTCTCTCACAATAAGTTTTGTTGTTCATCAATAAGCTGTCAAAAGATCCAGAGTTAAAAGTAGAGTACATCAACTGACCTGTAACAGGGAAATTGTGTACGTCAGTTATAATCAGTTGATAAAGAATGATGCATATGTAGAGAGGTCCATGGTGCATAGAGTTCACTTTAGGTTTTCACTTGTATGGCTTTGGTCCACGTCTTCTAAGTTAAAATTTTTGTCTTTCTGTGAGGGTTCAGTATAGAATAGTTCGATTACAAAGACTTCTGTTAAATGGAGGATTGCCAACTTAGGAGCTCATCTGATCAGCTCATGATAGCAAAGAGGAAGATATCTTCCAACCTGATTGCAGTGATGACACATGAGCTTTCCAAGCTAGCAGACAGGTAGTTTGATGTTGATTGTTAGCAAAACTAAACCTTGGTGGTTGTATTGTACAATTAATTAACTGATGCTGTAGTTGGGGGCAGTTAATTGTAGGTTAGAGGGAGTTAGAACCAATGGAACAGTAACCTTGCCTTATGAGCAGGAATGCTGTGGCTGTGTACAGATCTGATTTTTTATCAAGTGAAAAGCTTGAAACTTTTCCCTGATCATTGCTTGTTTTCTTCTTGTTTCATCATCTCAATTCACCATCTTGTTGATCTGCCACTGCCCTTTCCCAATTTTCAGATAATGATCAAGAATTTCGAAATGGCATCAGAGCCATATCGTAGCAGATTCAGCATTTTTCTTCCTTCTTTCACGATCAACTTGCTTCTGTCAGTCTTGATCTCATGGAGTCTTCCTCAAGACAACACCTTGAACACCTCTGTAGATGACCCTAACTCACCATACTTCATTCATCCTAGTGATAATCACAGTACTATCATTGCACAGCAGGAGTTAACAAGAGCTAACATTGCTATTTGGAAGAGATCCTTCCCCCTACCTTTGTCTATCAGAAACAAGCTTGTCTTTGTTGATGGAGTGTCAGGGACCTGCCAAAAAATGATCCTCTTTATCTAGCATGGATCCGCTGCAATGATTTAATAGTGTCATGGCTCCTGAATACAATAAGCCCCTCTCTTGCTGCAATGGTATTTTACATGAAGTATGCTCACCAGATTTGGGAGACCTTGTGCAAAAGATTCTCCCAATCTGATGACGAGGGTATGTCAGTTGTGGGGGGAATTGCATGGCCTAACTCAAGGGAACAGGTCAGTAGATGCATACTTCACAGAGCTTGCGATAGTATGGGAAGAGTTGAGACAATATAGGCCACCTCCTCATTGCAAATGTTGGAGGTGCAACAATAAATGTTTCCAAGACCATGCTGAGATGCAGGAAAAAGATAAGGTTTACAAGTTCCTCAATGGTTTAAGTGACATATACTTAGCAAACAGGTCACAGTTGTTGAAGCAAAGATCCTTTCCCACTTTAGATGAAGCCTATAACGCAATTGTTGTGGAAAAGGCTCAAAAGAAAACTGAAGCTGGAAGAGGATTGGGTGATGCATCAGCACTGATGTCACAAGCTGATAAAAGGGACAAAAATCTGACCAAGTGTGCTCCCATTGTGGAAAGAAGGGACACACAAGGGGGGAATGTTTCAGGATTGTTGGATTTCCCCTAAATTTCAAGTTCACAAAAGGAAAAGGGAAAGGAATGCAACCTGTTGCTAATCAGGTTTCTGCTGGTGCAGCTGCAGGTTATGATCAGAAGACAGGAGGTGAGAATTTGAAGTTATCACAGCAGGAAATCATAAAGTTAATGAAGTTGCTAGACTCTCAAGGCATGGCTCAATTCAATGCTGCTAAGTTGCAGAATCAGCAGGAGCAGGCTTTGCACCTCAATCCAGTGACACCAGCCAGTCTCATTCAAGTTGTGCAGCAAAGCACAACCTTCCTCGTGGCCTGAAACCAGAAATTATGTATCCCTTACGGCTAATTCCCAGAGCATACAACCTTTAACCAAAGACACATCATCATTATTTTCTACCTGTTGGGTTGTGGACAGTGGCGCATCAGATCACATTTGCTACTCTATCTCTTTATTCGAGTCTTATAATCCAGTGTTAGGGTTATTTGTCAACCTCCCTAACCAAGCTAAGCCTATTACAAAATATAGGCAGTGTTGTGCTTACTAAATCCCTTGTCCTCAGCAATGTTTTACATGTCCCAACTGTAGGTTTCAACCTCATTTCTATAAGCCAGCTCACTAAAACACACTCCTGTTCTGTTGTTTTTGATTTCACTTCATGCCATCTTCAGGTCCACTCACCATTCATGAAGATTGGACTTTCTAAGCATCATCAAGGACAGTATGTGTTGCATCAGACGGAAATTAGACCTAATCCAAGCTTTAGCAGTGCTGTGTGTTCACTCAAGGCTTCACCTTAGCAACTTCTTGATACCTAGCACTTGAGGTTAGGCCAAATCTCACATGATGGAGCAAATATATTACACTCCAAACATCTTTATATCAGTGTAATGCCCTATAGGATCTATGAAACTTGTCCCAAGACTAGATAGAAAAGAATTCCCTTTGCTGTACATGTGAAATCCACTATCAAACCCTTTGGGCTTGTACATATTGATGTATGGTGTCCTTATCCCACTCCTGCAATAAATGGACAGCATTACTTTCTAACAATTGTAGATGACTTCACTAGATGCACATGGACATTTCTCATGAAGCATAGAAGTGAAGTTGCATCCTTGCTGTCCTCTTTCAATAAAATGTTGCGAACTCAATTCAATTCAAAAATCATGACACAAAGGAATGATAATGCACCAGAACTCAAACTTGATTCCTTCCTTTCTGAAAATGGCATACTTCATCAGTTCTCTTGTGTAGAGACCCCACAACAAATGCCATTGTTGAAAGAGAACACCAACACATAATATCCATTGCAAGAGCCTTTTTGTTTCAGGCCTTATCACTAAAGAAGTTTGGGGGTGATATTGTGCTAAGTGAAACACACATCATTAATAGGCTTCCAACCAAAGTGTTGACTGAAAGAACACCATATGAGATGCAGTTTGGTAAACCACCTGAGTAACCATTTAAGGGTGTTTAGGTGCTTGGCCTTTGCTTCTATACTCAAAAGAGAAAGTACCAAGTTTGTTTCATAGGTTATCCCTCAAGAATGAAAGCATACAAGTTGTTTGATATTGAAAATCAAAGCATTCAGTTCTCTAGAGACGTGGTCTTTCATAAACAAATCTTTCCATTTGATCCACAACATAGGAAATCTCTCAATATTGCCAAGTGAGTGCCCATGAGTCTGCCACCTGGTTATCTAGCCCTACACAGCAGGCCTTTGTCATGCTTTTGCTCTTTGAGCATACTTTCTCCCAGCAACATGATGATCAGAGGCCACACACACACAGCTCATCAGATAGGGTAGTGATGGTCATGTAGATCTCAACTTAGAACACCATGAATCAAACACATCCCCTGCATACTTACCAAGTCAGCCTCCTATCATACCTGAGCAACCTCAACCTAAAAAGTCCAGTAGGCCTAGAAGGACACCCAAATACCTTGAGGCCTATCATCACAACCTAAAGGAACCTAATCATCAGCCTAGCACATCTCACCCCTTATTCAATTTTCTTGGTACACATAAACTGTCCAAACAATACGCTTGTTTTCTTACCTCACTGGACAATGTGCATGAGCCAAGTTCACTTGTTGAGGCAGCAAAACAAGCTCACTAGAGGCAAGCCATGTCTGAGGAGTTGTAAGCTTTGGAAAGCAATCACACATGGGATTTGGTGAGCTTACCTGAGCAACATGACACCATTGGATGCAAGTGGGTGTACAAAACTAAGTTCAGGTCAGATGGGAGCATAGAGAGGTTAAAAGCAAGATTTGTTGCTAAAGAATATAGCCAACAAGAAGGCTTTGACTACCAAGAGACCTTCAGCCCTGTGGTTAAGCAAGGTACTGTGGTGCTTTTCTTCTCATTAGCATCCATGCAAGGGTGGTGCTTGCAGCAAATAGACATTCATAATGCATTCTTGAATGGAGATTTGGAAAAAGAGGTTTACATGGATATGCCTCCTGGATATTAGATAGAAAATGGCAACAAAAATGATAACAAGGGACAAAGGAAGGTCTGTAGGCTGAGGAAAGCAGTTTGTGGGCTTAAACGAGTATCAAGACAGTGGAATGCGAAACTCACCGAGGCCCTGGTTCAGTATGGCTTTGAGCAGTCCGCAGTAGATAACTCACTATTCATCAAAGGGAAGGAAGATAAGAATAGGATTGCACTGCTAGTCTACATTGATGATGTGCTGATAAATCCATGGGGTAATGCAGTTCCTGAATTCCAAATTCAAAATGAGAGATCTTGGCTCACCAAAATACCTTCTGGGAATAGAGGTTCCAAGGTCTAAGGATGGGAACTTACTATGTCAACGAATGTATACACTGGATCTTTTAGATGCATATGGGATGTTGGGATTCAAACCAACATCTATACCAATAGAAAGCAACCAAAAACTCAATAACCATGATCAGGAGTCCTTGGAAGATGCTTCCAATTACAGGAGGTTAGTAGGCAACAAATATACCTCACCTTTACCAGACTTGACATCACCTTTGCTGTCTAGGTGCTTTCACAATTTAGGAGCCAGCTTGGAAAGACACATTTGAAGGCTGCATATAGAGTGTTGAGATATTTGAAGGGAACACCAGGAAGAGGGATACTCATGAGGAGAATGATCAATCCAAGGATTATAGGATATGCAGATAGTGATTAGGGAGCACATTATGACACTTGGACGTCTGTCGCAAGCTATTGTGTGATGCTTGGAGAAGCAATGATTAGTTGGAGATCCAAGAAGCAAAGTGTGGTAGCTAGAAGCTCAACAGAGGTAGAGTATAGGGCTCTAGCTTCATGCATATGTGAAGGATTGCGGGTACAAAATCTACTGACAGAGTTGGGAGTTGTTCATCAAAAGCCTATTACAATCTACTGAGACAACCTCAGTGCCATACAAATAAGCAAGAATCCAAAATATCATGAGAAGACCAAACATTCTGATCTGGATTCACATTTTGTAAGGGAGAAAGTCCAGGATAATAAGACTGAAGTCAAGCACATAAAGACAAATGAGCAACTTGCAGATGGCGTTCACAAAGGGCCTGAGTTCACAGCAGCTTACACAATTTGCTTGGCAAGACAGGTGTGGAAAATATACACTCTCATCTTGAAGCGGGGTGTTAAACAGAGGATTGCCAACCTAGGAGTTCATCCGATCAGCTCATGACAGCAAAGAGGATGATATCATCCAACCAGGCTGCAGTGATAACACATGAGCTTTCCAAGCTGGTAGATGGGTAGTTGATGTTTATTGTTAGCAAAACTGAACCTTGGTAGTTGTATTGTACAGTTAATTAACTGATGCTGTAGTTAGGAGCAGTTAATTGTAGGTTAGAGGGAGTTAGAACCAATGGAGAAACTTTTCCCTCATCATTGCTAGTTTTCTTCTTGTTTCATCATCTCATATCATCATCTTGTTGATCTGCCACTACCCTTTCACAATTTTCATCATAATGATCAAGAATTTCAACAACTTCTATTATAAATTAAGACAGTGCAGTCATCCACATTAATTCTCTGCCTCAAACCACAATGCACCATCAATCAAACTTTTTTCGGCCAATCTGCGGATATGCATGACTAATCTTCATAACAACTTATTCTGGCATCAGTTAGTCTTCAATATATATAAAATTACATAATAGAAAGCAAGTTTCTTCAACCAGGTAGACTCGAATATTTTACACTCTCCATAAATCAGCTACACCCCTTGCTACAAAAGGAGTATATAATTAAGAAATCAATTGTCTAAGTTGAGGATTGAATCTAGTAGAGCAATCAATTTCTGTCTTGAATTACTCATCTAAACTTTATGATATCCCAAATTACGTTCACCCAATTATTTGAGCCTAAACGTTGAAGCCGGATACAAGTATAAGAAGTAAACTGCTGAGCAAATGAATTATCAAAAGTGTTCCGTAGGGCACCTAATAGTTTGATACTCATTATTTTAATCATAAGATCATGGATTCAAATTTTTAAGAGGAGTTTGGGTGTGCGAGTGGGTTTAAAAAAGTTATCAAAACCGAAAATTACATATGAGTCTACTTCCGCCTAATTTACGTACGTAAGAACTAATCTCCTAGTGTCCAATCATTGCAACCGGCTTGCTGCTGTTGCTCGTAACAAGGGTCAAATCAGGGATCCTGATTGGACCTCAATCATATGTGTGTATATATACATAAATTTATATATATGTAAATATTATTTTTCAGCTTCATAAAACATATATCTGAATCAGCACTAACAGTCCCAAAATATATCAACTAAAAACACAAGAGCACTGACCAATCAAAAGCAGTGATAACGACACCCGCCCAGAGGGGCAACGCCCCATTGCTAAGAATATTGATAGCGATGGCGCTTCCAATTACCTCCTGAATGTCCGCCGCAATCAACGCCACCTCAGCCATTAACCACAACATCAGCGCCGCCCAGTGAGGGTACTCCTCTCTACAAATCTCCGCCAGGTGCCGCCCCGTCGCAACGCCCAGCCTCAAAGACAACATCTGAATCAGAAAACCCATGAGCGTAGCCCACATTAGAAGCCACAGCAAAGAATAGCCCGCGATTGCCCCAGCCTGGAGATCACCCTCCAAATTTCCGGGATCGAGAAACGCCACGCTCATCAGAAACCCGGGCCCCATAAATTTCCAGAGCTTCTTCCAGGAAAACGGGGGCACTGAGAGGCCGGGCGATGAGAGAGACTGCGTCTCGATCTCCACCGTGTGGAGAAGAGCGTTAGTATCTTGGGATTCGTTTTTGTGGGATGGCAATGGAGGCGGTGAAGCAGGAGCCGGCAGCGGAAGGAGGGGGTTGGAAGCTTGCTGCCCGGCATCGCGGTGGTGGTGCTGGAGAGCTGGGAATGAGGTGGTGTCATTACTTGGGTTTCTCGCGGAAGTCATTGACTCTGCATGTGACCATTCGGCCGAACGCTTCGCCAAAATGTAGTGATATGATACCGCGTGCGAAAAAAGAGAGAGTGAGTATTCTCAGGGATTACGGCATTATTTTCGCCCTACTATTTGGGCAAAGAATCTGGACTGAGCCCACACATAAATAATGAAATTTGATTACACCTTTTGTAATTATCATTTCATATTTTTATTCTTCTTTCTTTAATTTTCATTTATTTTATCTACTTACTAATTTCTAAAAATCTGAACTGAACACTCACATAAATAACGAAATTTGGTTTACATAATTTGTAATTATCATTTCACTTTTTTTATTTTGATTTATTTTATAATCTTGCTAATTTATAAAAAATCTGGACGGAACACACACATAAATTATGCAATTTTATTACACAATTTGTAATTATCGTTTCATTCTTTTTAAATTTACATTTATTTTATACAATTACTAGTTTTAATTTGTTCTATTTTTAAGTTTTTAATTCATTTTTTGTATACTCTATTATTAAAAATTTGTGTCCAATTTCGATGCACATTTTTAATTTAAAATATTACAGTTAATTAGTAAATTTATACTATTATCCTTAGTTTAAGACATAAAACACACTTAAATATAGTCACTAACCTACCGTTCAATTTTTGTATACATACCTGTACTTATTTATATTGTTATAAAAGTAAAATTTTTAGTTGTATATTATTATATTATATGACTATCTTAATTATTTTTCTATTTTTCTATTGTTTTTTCTTTTCTTTTAATTTACTGTTTTTATTTTTTCTCTTTTCAAATTCTTTTTGTCTTTCTTCCTTTTATTCTTATTTTAAATATATATATTTTTACTTTTTATAATTTTTATTATCTAAAATATAATTATTTTATAATTTATAAACAATATTGCACACTCATAAAGTGTGCCGCTTTTGCTAATGTTATACTAAGGTTAAGGGCATGCTTCCAGTTATATAATGTTAAATTCCTATAAAGTTCTGATTCGAATATCTTTTATTTTTCTATATTTCTTTGTTCACTTTTAATATAATTCTATATTTTTCTCTTATGTTTTCTATACATTTCAATTCACTCTTTCTATTTTTTTAATTTATTAAAAGTTTTATGTGCTTTTAATTATAAACTAAGTTTATATTAATTTATTGTAATGAATAATATGTAATAATTAATAAAGATTAGACGAATGGAGTGTGCCAATATGCATTAATTCAAAGACAAATACTCTCATAGTCTCATAGATTGCCCCCAAAGCCACTGAGCTATGTTCTCCAAATAACCGTAATTTCTTTTTAGTACATAATTTTTGGCATTATGTTGGACTCCTTATCTCTCTCTCGGTTTATTTTTCCCTAATATTACCAAAATACACACCATTCAAGCATATTATTCATTAACATAATTTTCTATATCTTTTTCTTTCTTTTATGCCATCTTTGGATTTTCACACCTAAAATGTATTTTTTTACCTCTTATACAGAAAACGACATCCAAACGAAGCTTAATATTTATATAATTAATTATAGTGTAATTCTTAAATCTGACATAGTTTTAGATGATCCTTGTGGCTAAAGCAATATAAGTATTATGTATTATTGAACGGTGATTTCAATAATTTTGGCACATATTTATCGGTTGCATTAATGCGAATAATGACTTGATATATCTTGTATTCAATTTAATATTAGATTGAGCTTAATTATAGAAGTAAGACATGTAGTTAAAATTGGAACCAAATGAAGCAAAAAGGGGAGAGAGAGAGAGAGAGAGAGAGAGGGAGGGAGCCTTTGGGAATAAGTTCAAGTCAAGTAATTGAACTTGAAAAAGAAAATAAAAAGAAAAAATTGGCAAGTAACACGAATCCAACGCATAATTTCCGATATTGCATATAGAAATTTTACTACTAGACCAAATAATTTATTCTAATGATATATTAATATGATTTTGTCCTTAAGAGTCAAACTAAAGGAGAAAAAGGAAGATAAAAGGTGCATTTCAAAATTTGAATCTGGCACCTCTCAAGTTTAAAAACTAATATTCCAGTTGGCCAAAATGCCTTTATAATTCATTTAATGACACGAATATATACACATATGTATATATTTAAATTAAACAAACTGAATTGTTCGATGAGTATTAAGCCTAAATAATTCATACTTGAGCTCTACTTGTTAATACAACTAAAAAGCTGGATCTCAATTATGCTGGTGCTTTGAGTTGAGTCGAGTACCTCTGCTAATCGAGAACTTTCCACAATTGCATTGGTATTGATCACCAACTCTAAAAGTCAAGGAGTTTGCAATTAAATCAATGAGAAACAAAAAAAGCAATGGCTTTATTTGTTTTGTAATTGTAGTGTGTATTTTTAAATATTTTTATTTTAAAAATTGTGTAAAAGTAAAAGAGAGAAAGAGATAAAAAAGAAGAAATATAATAATTGAATGTGTGTTTTTTTATGGTAGATAATTTAGAAACAAACAAAGCTAATGGGTCTTTGGCAATCTTGCATGAGTGAGATAGAGTTTAGTGAATTGTGTGAGCAGAATCAACTCCTCTCTCTCTCTCTCTCTCTCTCTCTCTCTCTCTCTCTCTCTCTCTCTATATATATATATATATATATATATATATGAGAAACATATTCAAAAACAGTCTATTCATCTCAGCAAAAAAGATCTGAAAAATCCTGTTTTTAAACTTTATTTAGTTTCTAAAAGTTCCGTTAAGAATATTCAAGAGAATAGGAGTGACTTTAAAAAGCAATTTCCAAAAATTTCAGCTAGTGATTTTAATGTTGTCCTTGAGACACTAACATCCACCAGTAAGTCTTTAATTATCAATACTCTTTCTCAAAAGTTAGAAGTTGATGAAACTATTAAAGTCAATATGTGGCCTACAATGCCAATAGTCCCAGTGCTTGACATTGTTCCGACAAAGCTAATTTTTCAATTTTGCTTCAATGCTTCTTCTGTTTATGAATGGAACATTGATAACTTTTTTGAGTATCAAATTCTTTCAACTCTTCAGCAAATGACTATGGCTGCAAATGCTTATAGAATTCAAAATAATGTTTCTAACAAAGAAATTGCAAAAATCCTAATTGCATGATTTTCTAGTCAACTCAAAGGATGGTGAGATAATTATCTCACTTCTAACCAGCAAAATGAAATCCTCAATGCATACAAAATAGATGAAGAGGGAAATTTCATTCTTGATCAAGATGATAATTCTCAACAGGATGACCTCTCCACTCTGATCCTTATCATTTCCCTCCACTTTATTAAAGATCCTTTGCAAATCAAATTCAAAAATACTGAACTCTTTTCAAATTTTCGTTGCAAAAAACTTAGCCATTTTTAGTCATATAAAAATATCTTCTTTACTAGAGTCATGCTTCAAGAAGAGTCTAATCAGCCATGTTGAAAAGAAAAATTCCTTGTTGGACTTCCAACACTTCTTGGTGAGAAGGTCCGGAATATATTAAAGAAACTTCTCATACGAAAATCATTCCTTATAAAGATTATACATATGGCCAACTTATTGGTATCATCCAATATGAAGGCTTAAAAATCTGCCAAGATTTGAAATTCCAAAAACATATCAAAAGAGAGATAAAGCAAACTAAAATCGAATTAGGTACATTCTGCCAACAATTCGATATCAATCATTTCAAACAATTTCATTTTTCTTGTCAAGGTAATTGTAACCGTGGCAAGTCCAAATGTTACAAAAAACCCTTTAAGAAGAATTATAAATCCTATAAGAAACCTTCAAAAGAGGAATATTACAAAAATTACAAAAACCTCCTTAAGAAGAAGAAAAAATATCAACTTAAGAATTTCTCCAAATCTTTGAAGGATGTCAAGTGCTTCAAATGTCAAAAGTTTGGACACACTGTAACATATTACAGACTCAACAAAAATATTTATAAATTGGATCTTGGAGAAGATGTCTTCAATAAACTTTCAAACCTCCTTGTCAGTACTTCTGAAAATTCTTCAAATTCTGAAATAGAAGATTCCTGGATTTTAAAAGAGAATAAGAAATGTCTTCAATTAGATGAAGCAACTTCATCTAACCTTCAAATTTCTTCTCAAAAAACTTCTTCTGAAGATGATAATGGATTTTTAGTCCATGTTTTAAATTCAAAATAAAAAATAATTCTTAACATTATTAATCAGGTTGATAGTACTGAGTTAAGGAAGGACTGTCTTGAAAAACTCGTCAAAACTTTTATTAACTGTGAAGGGAGCCAAAATCATCATCCCAGCCTGTAATATCAAACAATACTTATGATCTTACAAGTATTCTTAGCAAACAAAAACATAAATTCAAAGATTTAACAGTCCAAGACCTCCAAAAGGAAATTGAAATTGTTAAGCAAGATTTGCGAGAACTCAAACAAAAACAAAAATAGGATGAAGAAGCCATTAAGCACATCCTCTCCAAAATTCAGCCCAATGAAGAATCTTCGTCAAATGATGAAGATAACCCTATTAAGACAAAAATTCAAGCCCTACATGAAACACCAAATGAATTTCTCTTTATTCTTAGAGAAATTACAATAATGAAATACATGATCAAAATTACTCTTGAATTTTCTCCTGATTATTAGTGCCTTGATATCATTGACCTTTTTGACACAGGTATAGATTTAAACTGCATTAAGTCTGGTATGGTTCCAAACAGATTTCTTAAGAAATCTCAAGAAAAACTCTCAACTGCAAAAAATGCCAAACTTTGTGTTAGGTCAAAAACTTTTGCAAACATCATTAATAATGATATTTTTCTCAAAACAACCTTTGTTGTTGTCCAAGATATACACCATTCAGTTATTCTTGGAATACCTTTTATTAACATCATAACTCCTTACAAAATCAAATTTGATTCTATTTCTTTTAGAATCAATTACAAAAAGTTTTCATTTCCTTTTCTTGACAAGCCAAAAACTAGAAATCTTGATTATTTAAAAGCTCTTTCTATTCACTAAAATACTTTAAACAATCTTGTTCAAGCAAAAGATTTTCAATTTCAAGATCTTATCAAACGTATCTCTTTCAAAAGGATTCAAAAACAACTAAACACCTCTTTTGTCAAAGAACAAAACAAAAATCTTCAAAATTCTATTGAAAAACAAATTTGTACTGATCTTTCAAATGCCTTTTGAAATAAGAAACAACATATTGTTGATCTTCCTTACAATTATTCTTTCACTGAAAAACAGATTCCTACCAAAGCCTGTCTTATTCAAATGAACCATGAACTAAAAGAACACTGTAAGAAAGAAATACAAGATCTTCTAAACAAAAAACTCATTTCAAAGTCACACTTCCCATGGAATTGTACAGCTTTGTATGTCTACAAAGTCTCTGAGATTGAAAGAGGAGTTCTAAGACTCGTCATCAATTATAAACCTCTTAATGATGCTTTCAAATGAATTCGATATCCAATCCCGAACAAAAAAGATTTGTTTCAAAAATTGTTTGATTCTTTTATCTTTTCAAAATTTGATATGAAATTTGGTTTCTGACAATTCAGATTTCTCCAAAAAATTGATACAAAACTTCCTTCACTGTTCCATTTGGACAATTCGAATGGAATGTTATGCCTTTCGGCCTAAAAAACACACTTTCTGAATTCTAAAGAATTATGAATGATATTTTTTCTACCTATTCAAATTTTGCATTGTCTACATTGATGATGTGCTTATCTATTCAAAAATAATTATTTTTAAGGAGTAGGATCCTATATTAAGAAGGATGCTACTATCCCTCCAAAAACTCTCATTTAAATTTCCAAAAATATTAAAAACTCTTGTCCTTTTACCTTAACTTATCTCCAAAAGTTTTTGCAGGTACTTATCGAAGGACCAAGTAGCAAAAGACCAAACAACCCCTACTACATAGATATTGGCCCTTACAACCTCCGGATTTTCCCCAAAGGTACAAATTTTGAATTTTGAACAAATAAAGATTATAATTTGATTCCATAGCAAAAAGTTTTGATTGATAACCTATGGAATGCTCGCAAAACAGGCTAAAAAATTGTTGCTCTTAATGCCCTTGCATGGTATTTTAGCAATAGCAATATCATTATAAATAGAAGTTTGCTTTTAGAAAATAAAAATTTAGAAAGCAAAATAACAAACTTAGAAAGGCAAAATGAAAACCTGATAATGCTTCAATCCAAACATGCTATACAACTAACCTAGTTATCTGTAGAGAGCATAGTCAAACCAAAAAGCATGCCAACCACTCCTAGGCCATTCTTTGTAAAAGATGTAGCCCAAAAAGTGGTGGTGGCTTCCTCTCATGCGCCATTTGTGCAGAGATAGTCCCAAGAGCAATCCCTCACTTTAACACCTGGCACGACGAACCACAAAACCGTTCACTTTATTATAATCTTGTAGCATTCAAAATTTACAAAACCAGAATCTTCCACAAGCCTATTGAAGTTGCTTATCGCCTACCTCGAAACCTTGTTGACCTTATTACACCAAAAATCTCTACAAATTTTTATCAAACCTTTGCCAAAATACAATCTCTTTTCTATGAAATATTCTAAGAAAAAAGAGAGCCGATACTTGGATAAAGGGTAATTACCTTAGTCTCTTTCAAACTTTTCCCTGAATTAGCTCTTTGCAAACTTGATAATGTTGATGCATGCAAATATAACACATGTTGGAAACTTTTCAAGGCCTCAATCAAACAAGAAAATTTTGATAATTTGGTAATCGAACAGGAGAAATTCTCCTCAGGAAAATTAATGAATTTTGTACTTGTCAGCCAGATAATTTTCTCAAATCCAGAGCAAACAGACGATTTTGGATGAAAATTGGCAATATGTGTTTGCAACCTTTTCTCCCAAGAAACCAAAAGAGTAGATGTAAAAATCAGTTCCATTCCTCTTGAATGGAAAGGATTATTCATTCAACAAGCTTACCACCGCATTTGGATTGGCAAACACACCAGAAGGATGGATCATTGTCCATTCAAAATTTTCTGCCCTAAAAGCTTCACTAGAACTCATATATACTGGAAAGTAGAATTAATGGCCTCGCATGGCTATGATGACCATTTTCCTCACAAAATTATGAGACTCATTATAAAAGATCAGCATCAAAAAATCTATGGCTCTGAAAGCCTACCAGAACTAGAATTCACATTCCAAACAATTGATACAGAAGAATACGAAGTTTACTGTAATAGGTATTCTTTTCCCGGCCAAGCAAGTTATGGTGACCCATTACTGCCAACCTTAGCTAAAGAGGATTTTGTAGATGAAGAGGCATAAAACATTGACAATATGCTGGAAGGATGATTTCCTCGTGCAAAAATAAAAAATAAAGTCCATAACTGTGCCAGCAAAAACTCTTGAGAAAGTTGCAAAAATTTTCTCCCGGTTCACACTAAAAGGAGAAGTTGGGACATCAAAATCACCTGAAGATGTCGAATCCCCCACAGAAGAAGAGGATGAGGCAGACCCGAACTTTGAAGTTTTCAGGAATTTAGGTTTTTTTTAAAAAAAAAAGAAAGAAAGAAGAAGAAAGAAAAGAAAAGCAAAAACAAAAAGACAAGAAAAGAAGAAAAATTATTGTTCTTCACTATTAAAAAATACATTACTGTTCAAAGATACAGGAACTATTCAAGCATGGAGCAAAAGGACAAAAATAGTACAGTCACTGTAGCAAAACAATTCACTTTTCACTGTGCAATCACATATGCAGTTACTATTTAAACTTTCAAAAATTGTAAAAAGACCCTTCCAGGTTTCTATACAAGGGGGAGCCTCTTCCATTCAAAGATAGAGTTTAAAGCAATCTTCAGAGTGCCTAGAGTGAACTTCAAAGCCTAGAAGTGAGCTTAGCTCTCACCGTAAAAATTTCCAAAAACTAAAATAACCAAAAGCTTTGTAATAGATAAGATAAGTAGAAATCCTATTCTTCCTCCCATATCTTTGAAAAAACCTTTTACCATACTTTCTTTTAGAGAATGCAAATACCCTAAGAGTATCACCCATTGCCAAAAATTTCAAAATTTTTTTATTTTCAAAAGGTTTGTATCAAGCATAGTCTGAAGCTTGTATATCCAAATATTCTGCAAATATTGTTCAAATATATTGAAATATTTCTTTTTGCCTAGTTTCTTTATGCATACTTATGCATATTGTCGGCATAGCCTCCTAATTTAAATATTTCTATAAACATTACATACTATGGTCGGCATAGTAGCCTGCATAACTTCCTGCATACATTGATTGGTATATCAGTTAGAAACTTTACTGATCCTTAGATCTGATAGGTGTAACAATGCCACGTATCAATCTCGCATACTTTTTTTTTTTTTGCATTTTTCGCATATCAACTGCCTTATATTTATTTTCTGTGTTAATTTCTAAAGTGTCTAAACCCTGTCCCCGTCTAGTCTTGGCATCCTTGGTATCAGAGCCAGAGGGGGTAGAGTTGTGAGATACTGTTTCTGTGTTTATGACAAAGTCTTGTTGTAGGTTGAGTCGGCCGGAGCCACTTTGTTACTTAGACCAGATCTAGAGTGGTAAGTCTCGAAGAGTGAAAGGGCAGTAAAACGCATAAGAATAGACTAGGGTCGTGGTATAGTTGATTGCCCATGCCATTATTGAGTCATAGTCATGGAACCGGTGTTCCATAGATCTACTTCTTCAAACTCTGTATCTAGTGCCTATCAAGATTCTACTAGGAGAGCAATAAATATTGAGAAAATTATAATAGAAAATTTTGATAAAGCAATTGATATTTGAAAATTTTCAGATGTCAAAAAGCATGAGATTTATGAAAAATCAAACATTTTTAGCTTCAAAAATGATTTTGTTATCAAAACTGAGGAAATGGATATTTGAATCTCAAAAAGTTTTGAAACCATTCCTCTTCTTTCGCAAAAAACTCTTTAAAAATATTCTAAAAAAGGTTCAAATTTATCCATTTAGGACTTGTCCAAGTTGGATTCAAACTATTAACTAAAGAAGGTCTAAATATTTCAATCTTAGCAGCACTTCGAGACCCTAGATTTACAAATTTTGTTTATTTCCTACTTAGCTCAATAGAGTCTAGTCTGTGTCAAGGTCCAATATCATTTGATTGTTTTTCAAATCTAACCACTTCCTTAAAGGACAAGAACATCCTCAACTCTCTAGTTCTTTATATCCAAACTCATAATTACAAAATGCTCAAGGGATTTATCCCAATAGCAATCATCTATCATTTACATTTCAAAGTTATGCATTCAGCATTTGCTTCAAAAATCAAAATAATCCCTTCAACAAAAGGAGAGACTCTTCTTTTGCAAACAGATCTAATCAGATCTAATGCCATTACCACTAAAACTATTCAATGGAAAGATGTAAGTCTTCCAGATGAATGGGATCTTGAGAATGATGTTGTCGTATAGCCTCTTGAGCCTACACGTCCAAATACTTAGTTTAAGAACATTCAGCAGTTTGCTAAGGGTCATGTCAAACTCCTCATAGGAACTCATTTTCCAGTTTCATATCTAAAACATCTTTTACAAAAAGTACCATTGATTTGAGAAGAATCTCCCAAACCCCTTTTGTAATTGAAACAAAACTGAGGTTCTCCACTTCAAATCTTCCAAAAGAGTTTCCTTCAACTTCAAATTTTAAAAATGCTAAGTACAACACTCAAATTATAAAACCAGTTTATATGAAAAATATTGAAATACAGCCCAAGTCTTCTTCTGAACAATCTGAGCCTGTTAGTCCTGATTTTTCTGCTATGACAGAGAATCTAATGGCTATGATCTCAATGTTCTTGAAGAAGAATTTGTTGTTAATAAACATTTTGTGTAATGATTTTTATCCAAAAGAAAATTCTGAAAAAAGATTTTGGTTTTTCAAAAACTTTCCTGAAACAAAAATGTACGTTCAAGAAGAATATTATGTTTTTATTATTCAAAACAAAACTCATATTTTCTTCTTTGATTGGTTTAAAATTTATGTTACCAATAATGGTATCAAATATCCTTTCAAAAATTCTTTAAATCCAGTCACTATGAGAAACAAAAATTCAAACTCTATAAAATGAGAAACCTTTATAGGAACAAAAATTACTTCAAACCATCCTCCTTTGCAAAATGTCAAGTTTACTGTTTCCAACAAAGCTGTAGAAGCAACTCCCTTCAAAACTTTAAGAGATGATAATTTTAAGAAAATTATCACTCAAAACAATTTTTCAAATATTGATAAGCATATTCAAAAAAAGCCTATTCAACTCAGCAAAAAAATCTAAAAAATCTTGTTTTTAAGCCTTATTTAGTTTCTAAAAGTTCTGTTAAAAATATTCAAGTGAGTAGGAGTAACTCTCAAAAGCAATTTTCAAAACTTTTAGCTGGTAATTCGAACATTGTCCTTAAGACACCGACATCCACCAGTAAGTTCCAGTCATCAATTATCTTTCCCAAAAGTCAGAGGTTGACGAAATTGTTGACCAATTCTCAAAAAACTCAGTCTTTTTCAGTCATACAAAAATATCTTCCTTACTAGAGTCATGCTTTGAGAAGACTCTAATCAGCCATTTTGAAAAGAAAAATTCCTTACTGGACTTCTAACAGTTCTTGGTGAGAAGGTCTAGAATCATATCAAAGAAACTTCTCATAAGAAAATCATTCTTTATTAAGATTATACATATGGCTAGCTTGTTGGTATTAAGGGCAATTGTATCAAGGCTATAATCAGGAGAAAAATCAAGAGTAACTTTAATCATGTAGTTCCTTATTGTAATTTCTTTAAGAATGAAGAGAAATTCATTTGGTGTTTCATGAAGGGCTTGAATTTTTGTTTCAATGGGGTTATCTTTATCATTTGATGAAGATTCTTCATTGGGTTGAATTTTGGAGATGATGTGCTTAATAGCTTCCTCATCTTATTTTTGTTTTTGTTTGAATTCTCGCAAATCTTGCTTAACAATCCCAATTTCCTTTTGGAGGTCTTAGATTATTGAATCTTTGGATTTACGCTTTTATTTGCTAAAAATACTCATAAGATCATAAGTATTTTTTGATATTACAGGCTTGGATGATGATTTTGGCTCCCTTTCACAGCTAGTGAAAATTTTGAGGAGTTTTTCAAGACATTCCTTTCTTAATTCAGGATTATCAACCTAGTTAATAATTTCAAAATTGTTTGTTGTTCTAAAGTTAAAACATGGACTAAAAATCCATTATCGTCTTCACAAGAAGTTTTTTGAGAAGTTTGAAGGTTAGATGAAGCTACTTCATCTAATTGAAGACATATTTTATTCTCTCTTGAAATAGAAGAATCTTTTATTTCACAGTTTGAAGAATTTTTAGAGGTGCTGACAAGGAGTTTTGAAAGTTTATTGACGACATCTTCTCCAAGATCCAATTCATGAATCTTTTGCTTGAGCCTGCAATATTTTGCACTGTGTCCAAACTTTTGACATTTGAAGCACTTGACATCCTGCAAAAATTGGAGAAATTCTTGGGTTGATATTTTTATTCTTCTTAAGGGGTTTTTATAATATTCCTCTCTTGAAGGTTTCTTATAGGATTTATAATTCTTCTTAAAGGGTTTTTTGTAACCTTTGGACTTGCAACAGTTACAATTACCTTGACAAGAAGAATGAGCTTGTTTGAAAGGATTGATATCGAATTGTTAGCAGAATGTACCTAATTCGATTTTGGTTTGCTTTATCGCTCTTTTGAGATGTTTTTAGAGTTTCAAATATTGGCAGATTTTTAAGCCTTCATGTTGAATGAGACCAACAAGCTGGCAATATTTATATTCTTCCAAAGGAGTGATTTTCTTATGAGAAGTTTCTTTGATATAATTCCGAACCTTCTCACCAAGAAATGTTGGAAGTCCAGCAAGGAATTTTTCTTTACAAAATGGTTGGTTAGAGTGTTCTCAAAGCATGACTCTAGTTAGAAAGATATTTTTGTATGGCTGAATATAGCTGAGTTTTTTGCAACGAAAATTTGAAAGGAGTTCAGCATTTTTATCTTTGATATGTGAAGGATCTCCAATAAAGTGAAGGGAAATGGTAACAATCAGAGTGGAGAGGGCATTCTGCTATGGATTATGATCTTCATCAAGGATGAAATTTCCCTCTTTATCTATTTTTTATGCATTGAGAATTTCATTTTACTAGTTAAGAGTGAGATAATTATCCCACCATCCTTTGAGTTGCCCAAAAAATCATACAGTTAAGATTTCTACAATTGCTCTATCAAAAACATTATTTTGAGTTCTATAAGCATTTGCGGCCATGGTTATTTTGAAAGAATTTGATACTCAAAAAAGTTATCAATATTCCATTCATAAATAGAAGAAGCATTGAAACAAAATTGAGAAACTGGCTTTACCAAAATGATATTAGGCACTAGGACTATTGGCATTTTAGACAACATATTGACTTGAGAATTTTTGAATTGGTCAACAGTTTCGTTACCTTTTGACTTTTGGGAAAGAGTATTGAGGACTAGAGACTTACTGGTGGATGTCGGTGTCTCAAGGACAACATTCAAATC
Source organism: Avicennia marina (assembly GCA_019155195.1). Lineage (NCBI taxonomy): Eukaryota > Viridiplantae > Streptophyta > Magnoliopsida > Lamiales > Acanthaceae > Avicennia > Avicennia marina. Next base: position 6,883,356 of record CM032781.1, on the reverse strand, counting down.
ACCAACTGAAATTTTTCAAAATTGCTTTTGAGAGTCACTCCTACTTTCTTAAATATTTTTAACGGAACTTTTGAAAACTAAATAAGGCTTAAAAACAGGTTTTTTCATATTTTTTTGCTAAACTGAATAGGCTGTTTTTGAATATGCCTCTCAATACGATCTAGTTGTTGCCCAATCGTACTAAGCTGGATATTTGAAAAATTATTTTGAGTGATAATTTTTTTCAAATTATCATCTCCTAGAGTTTTAAAAGGAGTTGCTTCCACAGCTCTATTGGAAATAGTAAGCTTGACATTTTGCAAAGGAAGTTGGTTTGCAGTAATTTTTATTCCAACAGAGGTTTCCTATTTTGTAGAGTCTGAATTTTTGTTTCTCATAGTGACTAAATTTAACAAACTTTTAAAAGGATATTTGATACCATTATTGGTAGCATAAATTTCAAACCAATCAAAGAAGAAAATATGAGTTTTGTTTTGAATAATAAAATCATAATATTTTTCTTGAATTTGCTTTTTTGTTTCAGGAAAATTTTTGAAAAACTAAAATCTTTTTTCTGAATTTTCTTTTGAATAAAAATCATTATGCAGAAAATGTTTGTTGACAAAAAATTCTTCTTCAAGAACATTGAGTTCATTAGCCATTAGATTTTCTATCATAATAAAAAAATCGGGACTAACAGGCTCAGATTGTTCAGACGGAGACTTGGGTTGTCTTTTAATATTTTACATATAAACTGGTTTTGGAATTTGAGTGCTATAATCAACATTTCTAAAATTTGAAGTTGAAGGAAAATCTTTTGGAAGATGCAAAGTGGAGAACCTCGGTTTTGTTACAATTACTGAAGGGATTTGCGAGATTCTTCCCAAATTAATGGTACTTTTTTTCAGAAGATGTTTCAAATTTAGAACTCGAAAATGAGTTCCTGTAAAAAGAGAGTTTGACACGGCCATTAGCAAACTGCTAAATGTTCTTGACCTGAGTATTTAGATGTGTAGGCTCAAGAGGTTGTGCTAGGATAGTATTCTCAAGATCCCATTTATCTAGAAGACTTACATCTTTCCATTCAATAGTTTTGGTGGTAATGGCATTAGATCTGGTCAGATTCATTTGAAAAAGAAGAGTCTCTACTTTTGTTGAAGAGATCATTTTGATTTTTGAAGTAAAGGCTAAATGTATAACTTTGAAATATAAGTGATAGATTATTACTACTTGGATAGATCCTTCGAACATTTTATAATTATGAGTTTGGATCTAAAGAACTAGAGATTTGAGGATACTCTTGTCCTTCAGGGAAATGTTTAGATTTGGATAACAATCAAATGATATTGGATCTTGACACAGACTAGACCCTATTGAGCTGAGTAGGGAAACGGAAAAATTTGTGAACCTAGTGTCTCGAAGTGCTACTAGGATTGAAGTATTTAGGCCTTATCTGGTTAATAGTTTGAATCCAATTTGGACAAGTTCTAGATGAATAAATTTGAAACCTTTTTCAAAATATTTTTGAAGAGTTTTTTGAGAAAGAAGAGAATGATTTCAAAACTTTTTGAGATTTGAATATCCCTTTCCTCAGTTTTGATAAAAAAATCATTTTTAAAGCTAAAAATGTTTGATTTTTCATAAATCTCATTTTTTTAAACTTTGGAATTTTCCAAATATTAATTGCTTTATCAAAATTTTCTATTATAATTTTTTCAATGTTTATTGCTCTCCTAGTAGAATCTTGGGAGGCACTAGACACAGAATTTGAAGAAGTAAATATGTGGCACACCGGTTTCACGACTATGACTCTATAATGGCACAGACAATCAATTATACCACAACCCTAGGCTATTCTTATGGGGTTTGTTGCCCTATCACTCTTCGGGACTTACCACCCTAGATCTGGCCTAAATAACGAAGTGGCTCTGGCTGACTCAACCTGCGACAAGTCTTTGTCATAAATATGGAAACAGTATCTCACAACTCTATCCCCTCTGGCTCAAATACCAGGGATGCGAGGACCAGACGGGGACAAGGTCTAGACACTTCAAAAATTAACACAGAAAATAAATATAAGGTAGTTGATATGCGGAAAATGTAGAAAATAAAATAAAAATGCGAGATTGGTACGTGGCATTATTACACCTATCAAATCCAAGGATCAGTAAGGTTTTCAGTCGATATACCAATCAATCTACGCAGGAAGTTATACAAGTGGCTATGCTAACCATATGTATGTAATGTTTGTAGAAATATTTAAATTAAGCAGCTATGCTAACTATATGCATGAGTAGGCATAAAGAAAGTAGGCAAAAAGAAATACTTTAATATATTTGAACAATATTTGTAGAATATTTGGAGATACAAGCTTGTTATGCCTGATACAAACCTTTTGAAGACAAAAAATTTTAAAATCTTTGACGATGGGTGATGCCCTTAGGGTATTTGCTTCCTCTAAAAAGAAGTATGGTGAAAGGTTTCTTGTAAGATAGGGGAGAAAGAGTGGGGTTTCTACATATCCTATCTATTTCAAGGCTTTCGGCTATTTTGGTTTTTGAAAATTTTTGCGGTGAGAGCTAAGCTCATATATATATGAATTTGCTAATTATCTAAATAGAGTTGAGTGAACATTAGCAATTAATGTGATTTAACCTACCATTCAGCACCACACACTTAAATTCAAAAGTCAAGAAATTAGTACAAGAAGTCGTGAACACTCTTCTTGATAGGAGAATTCAAGACAACTAATCATAGATGGTCATAATAATATTTACAAGTCATTTTCAAATGTATTTGAAGGAAAGAGGGGAAGATTTCATGAGATTTTGCTTGGAAAATGTGTTGATTGTTTGGCATTTTTTCATTTTTGTGGCCCTTCACTTTTGTTACATTGATGTGGATTGTCATGCAAAATACCAGTAGAGCTTTTCTGGGCATTTGTAATATGTAGTCTACTTAGATAACATCTTTAAGTATAGGAGCCACTAAGAGTAAAATTCATGAAAAAGAACCGATTGTAAGAGAAATACATGTCGGTCTAATTAGACAACATCTTCAAGCATAAAAGTTGTTAAGAGAGAAATTCAAGAAAAAGAACTAATTGTACGAGAATTACCTCAAGAAGTAATGTATAGGCTTCCTGTATTACCAATTGTTTACCCCCATTAGTTTGTAAGGGATTCAATACAAATTTTGGATGGGGATCAAATGGTTGTACATGTACCTTTATTTTTGGATGCTTAAGCATAGGCCTTTACTTACACATTCTCATATGAATCTTTTTGCTTCTGGTGATTGAAAATTCTATTTATATACCAACTAAAAATATACCAATTGAACTCTATCTATTTGTAAGTGGGAATCACAAAGATGTTTGTTTAGTAAATGTAATCCTTAGAATTGCAAAATCTATCAAAGAGAAGTGAACAATGATAACTACAGGTGTACTCAAGAACCACTTTTCTTCTAATTCCTTTGATGATTGGAGCTTATCAGCAAAAAGAAATTAATTTAGATAGTCCTTTGTGGCTCTAGTGGCAATTAGATCAACATGTTATTACTACAAGAGAAACTCCCATCAATGTTCACTATGAATTTTTAGACACTTGTGAGATTTGTGGACACTATTTAATAGTAAGAAGTGTAAAGAAAAGAATTTTTATTTCTACATATTCAAAATGTTGTTGGTCAAATTTCTCTTTATTGAGAAATCGAATAAATCATGTAGGGGCTTTCTTAAGCTTGTTCATATTGTACCTAACTACACTAAAGAATTCTATATTATTAGCAGGAATTTAAATATCTCCACTTCAATCAGGCCCATTATTCTCAAATTTCTATGCAAGTTATGATAGAAAAAGGAAGTTTTTCCAAACGTTGACTCAACCCATATTCAATAGTCTTTCTCCAAGGAAGAGGTCAAATGGAATCAACTTGAATTTGGATCGCTATTCAAAATCTTAGTGAAATACCAGATTTCTTTACTTTTTGTGAAAAAAGTACCATTTGAAGTGGAGTGTTTGTTCAAAAAACAAAGGACTAGGTTAACTATTCAATCAAATGATATTAAGCATGTTTCCCTTCCCTTATTTTGGAACAACTAGGCTATTTGTTTGTAGAATTTTGCTCAATTTTATATATGGAAAATTTTCCAAGATCTCTTCTTTAGTTACGGGAAGAATCCAAACAAATTAGATTTTCAAACAAACATTTTAAGAAAGAATTTGATTTAGTTAGATAATGTGTGGTTGGTAAACTAAAATCAATTTTTTTTTACAATGGGATGAAACATATGATACCTCGAGATTCAATTTCATTCAAGTATTGTACTCTAGCCAATTAAAAGGATGTTCTAATCAATCTAGTAATTTTTTGGATTTCATTAGTAATAAGGAATTAGAATATCAGTAATTTGTCAATCAAGGAGAGACTCAACCACTCAAAGAAAGATTAGATTTTTGGGATTGTTTCATTTTACCTACTAAAGAAATAGAGATTGAATTAGATCAATTCATAAAATTCCCATTTTTTGGATATTCCTTAATGTCCCAATGATGTGAAGTAATTAGGTCCATATTATTTGACTAAACTAATTAAGAAAAATTAGCCTGCGTCACGTGATCGACTAATCACCTATTGCAATAAACTGCATCCTTTCCCTAAACACCACAATTGCTTGATAGTTTTGCATGATCAATCTAGGTTAAGCTTGTGGGTCACAATCAAATGTCAACTCCATGTGATTACTTGCGACTCTTCCCTAACTGAATGTTATGCTAATTAGAGCCTTGGGAGGTTAGTTTAATGTCACCATATTGACAATCCAATGCATCCTAGAGCCTATCGAGTCCTTCAACTCTCTTATTTTTCACCCACTTCATGCCAAAGTATATACCTCTACACACATCCCAATAGTTAGGATTCTAACACTCACATCATTCTTGTCCTCTCAAAAAAGAATTGTCCTTTATTCTCGCATTCTATTCATATGCAATGAACAAAGAGACTCTACGTGTGTTGGCTTATGGAAAGTCTTATTATACACCTACAAGGACAAATCACTAAGATAAGGAAAAGAATGTGTAGAATGAATTAGCTTCATAGGAAAGACAGGACATGCCAACAGAGATGTCTACTCCACCATATAGCCCTTCCACTTCTACTTCCTTTTCTCTACTATAGTTTTGGGGGAAGTGAGGCAAGTGCAATTCTATATCTTTAGAACAACAAAGTTTGAGAGATATGTCCTCTAATGCAAATAGAAAATAAGGGATGTTAGAGGAGCATTTGGTTGTATATGTACTTTTACTTAGTGATTAATAATTTGTATCAATCTTTTGGCAAGTTTTCGTGCTTGTAAATCTTAATTGGCATAAAGTATTTTATGTGCCCATGTGCTTGAGTTAAGAAGTCTTATTCATAAGGAGTTATGAATATGGATATAAGGCTCTCTTGGTACTCAATTACTAAAACTTATTTGGAAATTACAAACACTCTAAAGAACATTAAAAAATTAGTAGGACTTGCACACCTTGTAGTACGATAAGTGTCATTCTATTCAGTATTAGATACTAAGAATATATGCATATAGATGCATCATTGGGGAATGGAGTACTCAAAACAAAGTAGATGCATGGAGTTTACTCTTAGTTGTTGACACCTTGCGATCATGTTAAGTGTTAGTAGATTTTAGACCTGAGAGGACATAGCTGTCTTGTGCGCATAACGGTCAATGTGTCATTAGGGCATAAGGGCCAATATTTATCTAAGTGTGTGTGGAGGCATGTATGCATTCAATAAGGGATTTGCCTCTTTGCAAGTGAGCAAGACATTTGTCCTATGCAATTGGTATTCTATGAGATAGAAACCCTTGATCAAGGCATTATATAATCGAAAAGAAGTTTTTGATAGAAACATTTGTCCCATGAGGATACACTGATTGGTCATATGACCAAGTTTGTACGTTTGACTAAATCGTTGACTCTTGCTTAGTTAGGATAAAGTAAGACAAAAGGTTTATACGGTATGGTAGTTACAATCGAAAGAGTTCATTATGATCTGAATCACTTTATCTTAGTTGACCTGTGATACGAGTTGTAGGCTAGATGTTAGCCATATACTTCAAGCTATACTTTTTACCAATTAAGAATAAACCTAAAGAGTTACACACACAAGATTGAGATGTATTGTAAATGTTAAATTGATGGGTTGCATAATTTATTTAGTTTTAATTGGATTGGACAAAATAAATTAACATAGTGCTTGTTCATGATAAGATCATTAATTAGAAGTAAAATAGAGAATTTAATTTAATTAATGAGATTAAGTAAAATAAATTAGTTGGACACTTTTGGGCTCTTTTGGGCTTTAATTATTAATAAGATCAACAATTTAAAAGTTTTTAAGTTAGTATATTAATGAAATTAATAAATAAAAGTTCACGGATTATTTTAATTAAAAGGGATCACGTAGGAGGGCTCAGTGTCTCAACTATTTCAAAGGGTCTTGAAAAGTTCAAGATATCATTCTTAAGCCTTAAATTTTATGCTATCCTTCAACTAAAAGAGAGTAGCCCCTAGTCACCCTCTTTGAGCACTCTTTTGTCAAAAATTCCTTCTAGTCCAAAGTTGTTTGCATTAGAACTTCATGAAAGAGTTTTCTGGAAGTGTAGGAGGAGCTTGCAAGCATCTCAATTGTGTAGACAAGCATGACCTCATTACATGAGGCATTGTTGGACCATAGGCTGAAGGAAAGATTAGACCGCATATGTGATACATTGGCAAGAGCTGCCACTCATTAGGTGTAGTATGCCAACACTCAATTATGTGACGTGTGTTATGTCTAATGAAGACTCCAAACATCCACTAAGGAAATTTTACCAATTGGAATTTTCATCTTCCACCCAAGGGAGTGTGAAATTTGAGAAGTCTAATGGAGGCCATTTTGATTTAAAGTTTATAATCACAATGGTAACACATATAACAACCAAATTAATAAATCTTGTTTATTTCTGTAGTCTTATTTTATTTGAATATTACCTACACCTCTTTCTAAATTGCATCAGAACAACATTATAACTAGGCCTAACTACATCAATTAGCTCCAAAATCTAAGAACTAGTCTCAATCTAGAATGCCTTAGCTATGTTCTAGAGGTTAATATCCCACAAGCCCCTACTAAAATGGCTAATGAGGAGGAAAAAGCAACCTATAAAAAATGGGGGTAGAGGACAATTTGTGGGTTAATAGTTACATTTTAGTTACCATGACCAATGATCTTCAGAGAACCCATGAAGGTTTTGGGACTACTAGGGAGATCTTATACCACCTGCATGAGTTGTATGGTGGGTAGAGTTTTACTATTAGATATGAGATATCCAAACAGCTATTTAGGCACATGGTAGGGGATGATGATGTCAGTGAGCATATCCCTAAGATGATCTCACTCATCGAGAGGCTCGAGTCACTAGATCTCATCATGGATGCCAATCTAAAAATAGATTTGATCCTTCAGTCACTTTAGATTCCATAGTCTATCATTAATTATTACATGAATGCTATTGAGTGCATAATGGGTGAGCTTCTCAATAAGTTGGTGATTACACATCAAGCCATGAAAGGAAAAAAAAAAGGAGGTGGTTTTTGTGATATCTAGCTCCTCTGGTATGATTAAGAAGGGGAAGATAGTGAAGAAAAAGCCTACCATTCTTAAGGCCAATGAGAGTATCAACAAGGCTAAAGAGAAGGAAAATGCTTCTATTGTGTCAAGATTGGGCTTTAAAAGAGGAACTACACCAAATATCTCAACTTTAAGACGATGGTTAGAGGTAAGGAACTTTATATTTATGAAACATCTTATTCCATTAGTGTGTTTTCTACTTATTAGATTTTAGATTTTGGTACTACTTCTCACATTTACACTTTGCATTAGGATCTAGTTTGAAGTAGGACACTTGGAAAGTGGAGTGGTGATCAAGGTTGAGAATGGAGCAAGTGTTGCAACCACTATGATTGGGACTGCTTCAATAAAATTATCATCAAGCTATAGTTTAGTTTTGTGAAATTGTCTTTTGTTCCCTAATGTTCTTAAGAGCATTGCTTCAATTCCATTATTACTAAAAGAGAATTATAAATTTTCTTTTAGAAGTAATGTGCATCATATTTATTGTAATAAATTGGTTAGCACAGCATCGCTCATGAATGTCTTATATTATTTGAATATGGATGATAATAATGTGATTAACATCATCTCAAACAAACATCCAAGGGATAGTTTAAATCTCAAGTACTTGCGGCACTTTAGACTCAATCATGTCGAGGGACACAAGGATTACTAAGTTGGAGAATGATGGGCTTATTGACCTATTAGGAGATGAACCCTATCCAACTTGCAAACTTTGCATCTTAGGTAAGAGACTAGAAGTTCATTTGATTGATGTGTTGAAAAAGCTACTGATGTGTTGGAGTTAGTTCACACTAACATTTTGTGGGCTATTTAAGGAATGGCAAGGGAAGGATTTCTCTACTTCATTACCTTTACTAATGACTACTCACACTATGGTTATGCATACTTGATCAAGTATATCCATGAATCCTTTTAAAAGTTTAAGGAATTCAATGCACAAGTAGAGAAGCAAACATATCTAGGTGCTATGATCAGATCATGGAGGTGACTATATGAGTGCTAAGTTTGTTGACTTCCTTAAGAAGAATGGTATTGTATCACAATTAACGCCACTAAAAAGCCTTGTAAATCCGTTCCCTCTACCCCACATGAGATGTAGAATGGACGAAAGTTAGGCCTTAAGCATCTAGGGATGTCTAATTTATCTTAGGAAGACTAAGAGGAATAAGTTAAAGGCAGGGCTATTATATGCCTCTTTGTAGGATATCCTAAATACTCGATAGGACATGACATAAGTTCTACATACCTAAAGATAATAGGATTTTCATACAATATCACACATGTTTTTTCAAAGAAGATTTCATTGAAGAAAGTGGTGTTCGTAGAACCATAGTGCTTAAGGAAGTTGAGCATAAGGAACGAAGCAGTCAAACTATAACATACATTCTTGTTCAAAAGGAACTATCTGAGACACAATTATTGCAATGATCAGGTAGAATCTCTCAAGCACTAGAGAGATATGGTTATGCCTTAGAGAACGAATAAGAGTTGTTCGTAATAAGAGATAATGATCATCAAGATGATCCTTCTACCTATGATTAAGAAATGGTAGATAAGGACTCTAACAAGTAGCTAAAGGTTATGAAGTTTGAAATGGATTTAATGCATGTGAACTAGGTTTAGACTCTTGTGGATCTACCTAAGGGAATTGTTCCCATTAGATGTGAGTGGATCTATTAGAGGAAAATTGGTTTAACTAGTGGGGTGGAGAACTATAAAGCTAAGTATGTGGCAAAGCGCTATGGTTAAAAGGAGGGAATTACTATGAAGAAACCTTCTCACTAGTAGTTGTGGTGAAGTCTATTTAGATTCTACTTGCAATAGCCACCCACTTGGAATATAAAATTTGGTAGATGGATATTAAAACTACTTTCCTCAATAGAATGCTTGAGGATATTTATATTATGTATCCACCTAGTTTCAAAGTCTAAGGTGAGTCTCACGAAGTATGCAAGCTTAAGAGGTCCATTTAGGGTCTTACGTCTATAGGAAAGTTAGTGGGAGCGCAATTTGTAGATGACATGTTGTTGATAAGGAATGATGTTAGGATGTCAAGTTTAGTCAAGATATGGTTATTTGATACCTTCTCTATAAAATACTTGAGAGAAGTGACTTATATTTTAGGCATTTGAGTCTGTATAGATAGAGCAAAAATTGTTAGGTTTTTCCTAAGCCTTGTATATAGACAAAATACTGAAAAGGTTCAGTATGGAGGCCTCTAAGAGAGGATTCCTAACATTCAAATATGACATCTATCTCTCAAAATCCACGTTCCTAAAGATTGATGGTGATAGGAAAAGCATGGTAGTCATTCCATATGCTTTGGTTGTAGGAGGACTAATGTACCCAATTCTATATACGAGGTTAGATATCGCTTATGACATAAGTAATATGAGTAAATTTTAAGCAAATCTAGGCAGAGAGCATTGGAATACTATCAAGTGTATCCTCAACTACTTGAGAAAGACTAAAGATGTGATACTTGTGTATGCAGACAGTGATCTAAGAGTAGATAGATATACTAATTCTAACTTTTAGTCAGATTTCAATGATAGAGTGTCTATATCCAAATTCATATTTACTCTTAATGGATGAGCAATTAGTTGGAAGAGTTCCAAACAGAGTACAACTGTAACTCCACTGCCAAGGTTGAGTATACTGTTGTGTACAATGTAGCAAAGGAGGCCATTTAGATAAGGAAGTTCGCAATAGAGTTTCAAGTGGTTCCAAATGTGTATCGGTCGTTGCCACTTTATTGTGATGATAATAACATGATTGCACAAGCAAAGGAACCAAAGTCTCTTCAAAAATCCAAACACATAGAGGGGTGTTTGTTAGTGATACTTCCTTTAACACTAATAGAAAATAAAGGATACTAAAAAGACATTTGGTTGTTTATGTACTTTTTTTATTAATTAATAAAATATTGATTTTCATATTAGTATTGTAACAAGTTTTCATGTATGTAAATCTTGATTGGTGTAAAGTACTATATGAGCCCATGTATTTAAGTTAAGAAGTCTTATTCATAAGACGTTATGAATATGGATAAAGGCTCTCTTAGTACTCAATCGCTAAAACTTGTCCACGAATCACGAACACTCTAAAAAGCATTAAAGAGTTGTTATAACTTTCACACTTTATATTTGTATAGTAAGTGTCATGCTGTTTGGTATGAAATATTGAGAATACATGTGTGTGGATACGCCATTAAGGAATGGAGCATTTGGTCAAATAGTGCATCCATATAATAATTTGCAGAATGAAGCAGACTTATAGAATTCACTTTTAGCTATCAATGTTTTGCTTCATTATCGTATTAAGTATTTGTGGACCTTAAACCTAAGATAATATGGTTTCTTGTGCGCATGATGGTGAATGTGCTATTAGGGTATTAAAGGCCAATATCTATCTTAGTACAGGATAAGATCATGAGTCCAACGTGCTGTTGTTCGAGTGTATATGAAGCCATGTGTGAATTTAATAAGAAATTTATCTCCTTGCAAGTAAGCAAGGCGTTTGTCCTATGCAATTGGTGTTCGTTGAGATAAAAGCCCTTGGCTATGGTAATATGATTGAGTTTGTGAGTTTGACTAAATCCATGACTCTCACTTATTTAGGACAAAGTAAGATAAAAGATCTATATGACATGATAGCCATGATTACAAAGGTTCATAGTAATCCAAGACACTTCATCTTAATTAGGTTACGATATAGGTTGTAGGCTAAATGTTACCCATATCCTTTAAGCTATACTCGTTATCAATTAAGAATGAATTTGGAGAGTTACACACAAAAGATTACGATGTGTTGTGAGTGTTAAATTAGTGGGTTCTATAATTTATTTGGTTGCAATTGAATTAGACTAAATAAATTGCCATGGAGCTTGTTAATGATGAGTCATTGATTAGAATCACAATGAGAATTTAATTAGTTGGACAAAAATAGGCTTTAATTACTAAGAAGATTAATAATCAAAGAACATATAGGCCAATTTATTAATGAGATTAATATACAAAAGTTTATGGGCTATTTAATTGAAAAAGGCTTGAGTCAATGCACTAAACCTTGATGTCTCAACTATATATAGGGGCTCTAAAGAGTTAAGGACACTTACTTTATATCCTCAAATTCGTGCACATTCCAAGAAAAAGAGAAAGAAACCCCTAGCCACCCTCTTTCAACTCTCTTTTGTTAAAAATTTCTCCTAGCCTACAAGTGTTTGCGTTAAAGCTTTATAAAAGGAGTTTTATGGAGTTTAGGAGGAGCTCACAAGCATCCTAATCATGAAGACAAACTAGAGATTAAGGTTTAAGGTCAACAATGCCAAAGATCAGGTGCAGAAGGTTTGAAAACACTCCAAAGGTACAATTTTTATGCATCTTTTTGTTTAATCAATATCTTACGTATTGTACTGCAAAAATGGATGGGATTTGTTTCATTATATTCTGCTGCATGTACATGATGATTTAATGTGCTAAAGTTTTAATTTTTTTTCAGCTAAACCCCAACAAAATTCAACTAGATTACCACATTATTTGAGAAATCATTAGAAGATGTGACAAAACTATGCAAAGAATAGCTTCAATTGATAATATGGCTAACCCACTCACCTAGTCAATGATTCATGTGCAGCTGGATCACCATCTTGAGAAGATGGGTAGTACATTCCATCGCGATTAACATTAGTAATATTGGCATTAGATAGCAAGTGGGATATTGTTGTTGATATGCCCCCTAACATCAATAGAAAATGAAAGATACTAGAGAAGCATTTGATTGTATATGTACTTTTACTCAGTGATTAATAAAATATTGATTTTTGTATCAATCTTCTGGAAAGATTTTATAAATGTAAATTTTGATATGCATAAAGTATTACATGTGCCTATATGTTTGAATTAAGAAGCCTTATTTATAAGATATTATGGATACTAGACTCTTTTGGTACTCAATCACTAAAACCTATTTGCAAGTCATAGTGACTATAAAAGGCATCAAAGAGTCAATATGACTTACACATTTTGTATTTATATGGTAAGTGTCAAGTCATTCGGGGTATTAGACATTGAGAATACAGGTGTGTGGATATGCTATTGGGAATGAAGCATTTAGACAAACGCGTAGAATTAAGCAGAAGTATGGAGTTCACTCTTGGCAGTCAACATCCTACTTCATGATTAGGTTAAGTATTTGTGGACATTAAATATGAGATAACATGATTATCTTGAACGCATGACAATTAACATGTTATTAGAGCATTAAGGGCCAATATCTATCCTTATATGGGATAATGTCATGAGCCCAACATGCCATTGTTCAGATGTATATAGAGACATGTATGTATTTATAAAGGGATTTGTCTCATTACAAGTAAACAAGATGTTTGTCCTATATAATTGGTATTCTATGAGACAGAAGCCTTTTACTAAGGTAATATATAATTGAAAAAGTGTTTCTGATATAAACATTTATCTCACGAGGAAATTGCAATTGATTACATGACTGAGTTTGTGAATTTGATTAAATTCATGACTCTCATTGAGTTAGGACAAAGTAAGACAAAAAGTCTATATGGCATGGTAGTTATGATCAAAAAGATTCATCATGATCCAAATCATTTCATCTTAGTTTTCGCTATGATATTCAGCATAGGATCGATATTATTCATATCTTTGAAGTTATACTTGTTTTCAATTAATAATGAACCTATGGAGTTACACATAAAGGATTAAGTTGTATTAAAAGTGTTAAATTGATAGGTTGCATAATTTATTTGGTTGCAATTGAATTGGATTAAATAAATTAACATAGTACTTGTTAATGATGATATCATTAATTAGAAGCACAACAAGAAATTTAATTAATTAGATTAGATTAATTAAATTGAATTAGTTTAACATTTTTGGACTTTAATTATTAATGAGATCAATAATTAAAAAGTTTATGGACTGATTTATTAATGAGATTAATAAATAAAATTCTATGGGTTATTTGAATTAAAAAAGTCTATGTAGGAGGGTCCATGGAGTCCATACCCCAAACACTAGTGTCTCAACTATTTGAAGGGGTCTTGAAAAGTTCAAGACGACATTCTTAAGCCCTAAATTTTGTGCTACCCTTCAACCAAAAGAGAGCAACCCCCTAGCCACCCTCTTTGTACATCTTTTGTCAAAAATTCCTCTTAATCCAAAGTTGTTTGCATTAGAACTTCACAAAAGACTTTTGTGGAAGTGTAGGAGGTGTATGCAAGCATCTCAGTCTTGTAGACAAATTTAAGGTCAAGGTTTGAGGGCCTTGACTTAAAGATCATGTTCGTGTTGCTTGGAAACATTCCAACAGTATAACTTTTAAGTTTGTTGTTGTTTATTTGATATCTTGTGTGTTTTGCAATGAAAACTTTCAAGACGTTTGCCTCTACCCATTTGATCATAAATTATCGTGATTAATCTGGCCTTCAAATTCATATGCATATTTTGCACCTTTAGGGCTTGAAGATCAATGCATTGGTCCTTCTTCCTATCGTTAATTATGTGATGTTCCTACATTTGACATATGAGCAAGAATAGGACATTCTACATTTGACATATGAATAGTATAGGACATACAGGGTGTTTATGAACATTGTTTGAAGAAATTCATGGCCTTAATAATGATGAGCTAAGGTAATTTCACTACATAATGACAACATTAGCTCACTTTGAGCTTGCCTTGTACTTCACTTTGTTGTAATAACTTCCTATTTGTGGATTACCAACGTGTTTTTGTATGTCCTTTTCATGTGGACAACATCTTAGCTCAAGGAAGATTGTTGTTTGGTAGAAAATGATGTAAGCATTTCATAATGAGTGTTAATAACTACCAGGTTTCTATTCCATGTGCTTAGTTGGCCTAAAGAATATTAGGCTTGATCTTTTGATTCACCTCAATTATAGTATCAAATCAATCATTATCAAATTGAACCTCAATCGAAAGACAAGATTCAATGTCAAGCTAGTTAGCTTTAAGATAGGTTAGTGATATTTGGTAGGTGATATATTGTATTTGGTTCAATAATTGTGAGCTACTTTGTCATAATTGTTCTTGATTTAGCTAACAAGTTCTATGTTAGCTCACCAACCACCACTAACAATATTCCCATGTTTAATGGTACAAATTTTGAAACATAGAAGCATAAAATGATGATGATTTTAGGTTGCTTGAGTCGACACTAAGCATTAAGGGTACCTATAGCACGATCACCTACTAAGCAAAGCACATCCTAAGAAGAGAACACATATAAAAGGTGGAAGAGGTTTAGCTATGTAGGTCTTATGATCATGAGGAACGTAGTTTTAGAAACCTTCTTAAACACTATGCCTAAGGATGTGGGCGTCAAGATGTTCCTTAACACCTTTGAGTGGCTCTTTGCAAAGAGAAATAAAGCAAAGACAAGTGTTGCCCTTAGGAAACTTATTTCTAGGTGGTACGAGGGTGATTGGAACATGAGGAAGAACATTCTTGATATGTTCTATCTCACAAAGAAATTGGAGATATTGAAGATTTACCAAAAGACTTTTTGGTACACTTGAAGTTGATTTCCTTGCATATTATGTTTAGTTCATTTGAGGCAAGCTACAACTATTCAAAAGATAAATAGGTGTTGAATATGCTCGAATCACATTTGGTTCAAGGGTATGATAAAATGAGGAAGCACGGGACAGTGGGATCTCATTAGGCGTCCAGCTCTTCCAACTCTAATAAAAGAAGAAAGGTAAGGATACTATGGTTGTGAATTTTTAGAAAATGTAGAAGGCTCATGATAAAGGAAATAAATAAAGAAAATTTCTTGTTTGCAAGGAATCATCTCATGTGAAGAGAAAACAACAAAAAGTATAATGCTTAATGTGTGAAAATAGGTCAGCCTTTCTCCCTTGTTTGTATTCAAGTCACTATGTTTCAATTTATTAATATACTTGGTGGTCATATTAAGGTGCCACATCTACATAAAATATATATGTAGGGTTTCTTGAACATATAAAGTCATAGTGAAGATAAGTAGCTCATCTATATAAGAGATAGAGATCTAGTCGAAAGCTAGAGATCTAATTGAAGTTGTAGGCATAGAGACATTTAGGTTATTACTTAATACTAGCTATCATATAGAATGGAAAAACGTCTTGATTGTATTGTTACTTAGACAGAATTTGATTTTTGCTTCTATTTTAAAATAAAAGGTTTTATTTCCTCATTTAAAAATTAAAAAAAAAGTTGAATGTTTTTTAGAATAAATTGATTGTCAAAGGTGCATTGTCATATAGTGATAATTTGCATATGCTTAATACAATTAATGCAAACAATGAGTCTCTACCAATCTGCACCAAAGTCATAAAGTGAAAATTACCAGAATTTTATTTAATGTAGCATAGGCATTTAGGATGTATCTTTGAAAGGAAAATTGATAGACTTGTAGCCAATGAAATTTTGATCACATTTGTTTAAAATGATAATAATGAAACATGTGTGAGGTGTTTTAAGAAAAAATAACAAATACAAGAAATGTAAAGGGTTAGGAGGTCATATAAAGCTTTAGAATTAATCCATGCCAATATTTGTAGGCCATTCCCTATGATTGCTTGAAATTGTTAGCAGTATTTCAATGCATTCCGTAATGATTACTCTCGATATGATTACATCTACATAATAATTGAGAAACCATGAGCACTAAACATATTTAAATCATTCAAGAATTATGTTTCTCAGCTCGACTATTAAGGCCATTAGATTAGATTGTAATAGTAAATATTACAGTTTGTATAAAATACTAAGTGAACAAAGTCCCAAATCATTAGCGCAAAATTTTGAGGGCTTAAGTATTGTTCTCCAGTGCACCATGTCAGGCCCTCTAATTTTAAATGGGGCAGGGAATGGGGGAACCTACCCCAGCCCCATCCCCAGCCCCACTCCCTGCATTAATTTAATAACATATACAATTATATTTATTATATACATATAACTATACATTATTTAATAAAAATAAATTATAAACTAACAAAAATATATATTATTTTAACTATATTAAATTATAAATTAAAATTAGTTATGTTAAATTTTAAATACAAATTTATGTATAATTTTAAGTTTGGTTAATTTGAAAATTAGAATTAAAATGTTTCAATGTTAAATACAAATTTATATATAATTTTGACCACTCTACTTAGAATTAAAAGAAAAATCTTATAAAAAGAATTAATTTTAAATAAACATACATTTCAATTGTGAAGAAATATGCACTTTCTCAAGAAACAAATATTCTTTCTTACAATAAAAAATTATAAAATATGAAAAACTAAACTAATTACAATAAACAAAAGTACAAAAAATTTCATTTTAAACGTTTCATGGGTTGAAACTCATTTTTTACTAAACTAAACTAATTGATTAATTGTTATAAGTACAGAATAATATTTTTTATTGTAATATTATTAATAATTTAAAATTAAATTAAAAAATTTTCCCTCAACAGGGGCACCTGCATGGGAATCTAAGCGGATGATGGGGCAGGGCAGGGGAAGCAAAGATGGGAGATGGGGTGGGGGCAAGAGGAAGTTTTTGACGGGCGGCATCTCCACCCCATTGTCATCCCTAATTGCACCCACCTTTGGGTGAAGCACTTAGAACTACAATTTATATCATCAATCGAGTACTAACAAATGTTGTTAAAAACCCCTACAAGGTTGTGAAAAACCTACTCACCTTCCATAAGGCTACCACTGATAGGTCTCGCCAGACTTCGGGTGCAAAATTATAGTTTAAAATCTATAAAACACAGGAAATGCAGCAAATTAATCACCCAAGCCCTATAAGCTTTTCATCTTATGACATGTAAAATTCTATTTATTGGAGAAGGTTACAAATACTACCTTAATGTTTCACTTTCAAATCATTTTTGTGTGATACCTAAGTTACAAAATATGAGCTGCAGCCTCTTGATTATCCATATGAACATGCTCGGGCATGAAATTCCAAAATATCCTCACAAACTCTTCTATGAATTTTGGAGAAGAAAACTAGAGAAAAATTTTCTTTGTCTTACAGTGGACAGCTACTGCAAAATTTCTTTTTGGGGTTGAAATGATTTCCACCTAATTTATTTAAAGACATAAGCTCCATCTTATAGGAAGAAAGAATCTTTCCATAAATCTTAGAGGCTTTTACATGGACCTTTAAATGAATTCAAGTTCAACCAACTTTAATTATTAATAAGATCATTAATTAAAACCTAGTCATGTCTTAGCTTTTGATTTTAATAAATCCTATTCACGAAATTTATAGCCCATTAAGTTTCTAATTGACAATTTCATTGTCAATAAATATAATGAAAAATAAATAAATCATCTTGGCCCAATCTCATTGTAGCCTTGATCTTTAGACTTCCCAAATCTCAATCAAATTACGACAGATTTATTATCTTACCCTTACCTTGTTTTTATATGTGTGACTCTTTAAATTTATTTTTAATTAACAATGAATATAAGTCAAGGATATGAAAAGCACCTAACCTGTAGTGTATATAGAATCTTAATTAAGATGAAGTGATGTGTTAAAAGAACCTTTCTGATCATAAATGCCATGTGGTGCAGTTATTTTATCTTACTATGTTTCGATAAAGTGAAAACCAAGAATTTAGTTAAACTTTCAAACTCAATCAATATTTCTCATTTGACAGATGTCCATTAGAAATTTCTTTCTAATTATGCATTACCTTGGCCAAATATATTCTTTTCATTTTTACAATGTTCACATAGGACATATGCCTTACTTATTTGTAAGGAAACAAATCTTTTATTAATTACACACATACTTCCAACACAAATGATCAATGGTACTTTGGGCTTATAGCCTTACTAAGGTAGATTTAGTTTTTAATGTCCTAATGATACACTAATTATGATAAGCATAAGGTATCCATGTTGTCTTTGATCTACGATTCACTTGCATTTAACATGATCACAAAATCTAAAATTCACTAAAAAGAGTAAACTTTATATATCTATTTTGTTCTTTAAGTCAATGGACGAATACATTTGTCCCCAAGTAAAATTTTCACACATGTGTTATCAGTATTTCATATGAATGGCATAATGCTCATGCTTTGCAAGTTTTAACGATATATTTAATGCCCATTTAGAGATTATACAACTCCTAAATAGGTTTTGATGATTGTGTATTAGAAGTATTATGTTCATATTCATCACTTTAACGAGTAAGACTTCTTTGTAATCGTAAGAGCACATACAAAACTTTACACTATACCAAGATTAACATGCATAAAAAACTACTTTATATTGATAAACAAAATATCAATATTTTATTAATAAAAGTGAGAACATTTACAATCAATCTACTTACACTATACAAAGATTTAGCATTAGAAGGTATATCATTATCAATTTCCCACTTACATTTAATGCCGGTATCTTTTAATTCCAATTGCTATAGCATAGCCCATCCTCTCAAGATAGAAATCTAGCTGTTCTTGCATCATAACCTAGATAAGTTGGTCAACTATATGATCCACTAAAACTATTTTTTGCATAGCTATATTGCCTCTATCCAATGATCTTTTAAACAATATGGTAATTCCTCTCAATATGTCTAGATTTTTAGCTAAAACTCAATTCCTTGGCATGTCAAATTACTCTATAGTTGTCATAACAAAGTAGCAATAGTTGATCTATACTTAAAACCACTTGAAACTCAGTGTCAAACTTTATGATCCAACCTCTATTGATGCATCACATGTTGCTATATACTCAGCCTCAGTGATGAAGTGTGCAAAGGTACTTTAGTTGGAACTCTTGCAATTGATTGCTCCTTTATTGAGAGTGAAAATGTTTCCAAAAGTAAATTTCCAGTCATTGACACCTAACTAAAATTTGGAGTTGGTTTCGCCATCTACTTAAAACTCTTCATTGATGTAAACAAGTATTTTCTCACTTGTTCTTCTTAAATACTTAAGGATATACTTAACAACATTACAATACTCTTTGCTTGGATTTGCCTGAAATATACTCATAATAGTTATGGTATGGAATATGTTAGGCATCGTATGCAACATTACATACATCAAGCTTCCAATTGTTGAAACAAATGGAACGGCATTCATATTCCTCTCATCCTTAGTTTATGGGAAATGGGAAATATTAGCTTTGATGGATCCATTAGAGCCTAAACCTAGTTTGAATACATTAAATCTATCTTGAATTGCATAGCCACTCATCACTTTGCAGAGTCTTTATCCATCATTACTTTGTAAAAAGTAGAAGGATCATCACTATGAACATTATCTCCCATAACAAACAATTCTTGTCTATGTTCTAGGACATAACATATCTCTCAAGTGCATTGGAGACTCTACTCTACCATTGTTAGTGATATGTTATCTAACGCTAGTAATTTTGTGGTAGAAAGCATATTGGTTGTAAATGCTTAGGGTTATTAATAAAAATTGAAATATTGTTTTATTAGTATCTAGCAAGTTATTCATGCACAAAATTCTTGGTTTGTTTGGCATAAAGTGTTACATGTGTTGATATGATAGTGTTATAAAGTCTTATTTATAAAAAAGTTTTATTCTTTGAGTTGGACAATAGAATATTGGTACAACTTACATACATTATATTTGCATGGTTTGTCATTCTATTTTATATGATATACTGTGAAAACAAGTATGTGGATAAGTGAACAGGGAATGATTTATTTGATCATTGACTTGAGAAACAAGGCACCCATATAGAGTTTACACTTTACTATCAATGTCTTACTTCATAATCATATTATGTGTGAGTGGGCCCTAGACCTAAGATGATATAGATACCTTGTGCATGTCGTGGTCATTCATTAAGGCATTAAGAATTGGATCTACCTTTGATGGGTTATGAATCCAAAGTGCCATTAGTCATGTGCATATAGAGTGTGCTATCAATATATAAACAAGCAAGACATTTGCCCTACGTGATCAATATCCTATGGTATGGAAATCCTTAGCCATGGTAATTTATAATTAGAAATCAGTTTTCAATGGACATTAGTTTCATGAGAAAAATTGATTTAGTCTTATGATCGAGCTTGTGAGGTTGACTAAATTTATAGTTCTTACTTGATTACAACAAAGCATGACAAAAGGGGTATACCACACGGAACTCACCATCAGAAGGTTTCAAGTAATCACATCTCTTATCTTAATTAGGATAAGATATGGGCCACCAACTAGGTGTTATATATATATATATCCTTCAAGTTATACTAGTTTCCAATGAAAGATGAATATAAAGAATCACACAAATAAGAACAAGACAAGAGTAAGAGGGTAATTTTAATGTGGGCTATTTGATCGAGACTTGAAAAGAACAAGAACCAAATTTAATAGTTACAATGAGATTGGGCTAAGAAAAATAATATATTCTTCACCATCTTTTTTTAATAATAAGATTATTAACGGGAAATATGATGGGATTTTAACTTAATTAATGGGATTAAGTAAATTAAAAGACTAAGACATAATTGATTTTTAGTTATTAATTAGATTAATAATTAAGAATGGGTTGGGTTACAATTGATTCAAAGGTCCATGCAAAATTCTGTTAAGGCCCATTTGATAAGTTGAAAATTTTGTCTTAGAATAAATGAACGTGAAGTTAATCCTAGAGAAAATTTTCAACTAGCTACCCACCTCAATAAAAAATTGAGGGGGAACAAATTCAAGCCCCCATCTAATTCCTCTCTTTAGATTTTTTGCAAAATTCACAAAGTGTTTCTAAGGAAGCATTTGGAGTTTTTGCCTAATCCTTGTTCATGTGGACAATATAAAGGTCATGAATAAAAGCTTGTAGCTTGAAGATGACAAACATAAAATTTCACAGCCAAAAACTTAAGGTAACAATCTATTCATCCAATGTGTATGTGTTTACAATTGTTACACGAAGCATGCCTCCTTGGAATTTATTTTGTTCTGTTGCTAAATTGAATTTTTACATCCCAAATGCAATGAAACCCAACAACAATTACAATGTTTGCATCATAGAAGGTGGCCCTTGAATTGGCACTCGTAGCACGGGTTGTTTGCTTTGTTGCTCAACTTCGTAGAGCGCAACTATTCTCCCTACATTGCTTCTCAAACAAACTCTTCTTTGAAGAAGGGTACTTGATAACCAATAGTTATGCAAGGATAATTAGGCAAGTAGAACTCATATCCCTTAAAATTCTTAGAATATCCCGTAAAGCAACCCAATTTGCTATTTCCTCTTATTTTCATTTATGTAATCACAGCATACCCAAATCTTAGCATGCATATGGGTTGGCTTTCTCTCAATTCACATCTTATGTAGAGTTGAAGGAATAGACTCAAAGGGAATCTTTACAAGATGAGTTGTAAAAAGGATGCCCCCATAATGAAATGAGAAGGTTGGTAAAGCTAATAATGGATTGAACCATATCTAAAAAGGTTAGATTTCGCAGTTAGCCACATCATTTACTTGAGGAATTTTTGATGGTGTAAGTTGTGATACAAAGCATTCTCCTTGAGGAATCCATCTAACTTAACACTTATATATTTGCCATTACGATTCGATCGAAGTGGTTTCACATGACTATCTGTTTTTTTCCTACTTCAGCCTTGAATTATTTGAACTTTTTTCAAATGATTTGTGCTTATATTTCATTGAGTAAACATAACCATACTTAATGTAATCATTGTTAAAGCTTATGAAGTAACGAAAAAAAATGCCCCCAGAAGCACAGTTCACAAGTTGGATAGAATTCCATTCTCAATTGACCAATAAGTCCATTGTCCTCCAAGTTTCTTATTCTCATCTCTCCATCATGATTGAGTCTGAGGCACCACAATCGCTTGTATATAATCCCTTCCTCACATGTTTGTTAAATAGGGCATTAATCACCAAGTTATCATCCATGTTTAAGTAATAGAAACTATTCACCAACACGCCAATGCCAACCAATTTATTTCTATAGTAAATGCATCAAATTTTGTTTTTCAAAGAAAATTCATAATTATCTTTTACCAACAAAGGAATGGAAACAATCTTCTTAAACCCTTTAGGTAATAGAAGAAAACCTCTCAAAACTAAAACAATCCCTGATAATAATCTAACTAAAGTGGTTCCAATCACAAGGCCGCAACACTTGCTACTCCCAACCTTAGTCGCCACTTCTTGCTATCTTTATCCAAAGTACAAATATGAGAAGATGCACTTAAATTAAAATCTAAGAAGTAGAAAATACACTAATAAAACTAGATATTTAATTAACATAAAGTTCCTTGCCTCCAACACCATTTTTCAAGCTCTTTAAGTACTTAGGACAATTCTTCTTCCAATATCCCTCCCTATTCCAGTGAAAACATTTTCTTTACGAACATGTGCCTTATCCCATTGCTCTCCCACTACCCTCAGGGATGGAAGGTTTCCTTTTCTTGGTTCACATCTCTTTATCTCACTAACTGAGGGACTAGACACAATAAGAACAAAAACCTTCCCATGGGATGGGATGATGGATTCCAAGGTACATTTGATTATTCTAGGAATGAGAATGATTCTCAAACTTCAAAATCAATAAACTAAATTGGATCTAAATAGCATAATGTTCTCAAATAAGATTGTGAGAGGATTAAGCATTATACAATTAAATAACTACACAAAATAGAGAAGATTATTAGTTTGATTGTAAATGTCGTCATTGTTTTATTTTGTACTTTAAAAAAGTGGCCTCACAGTAGAGTTTTTGAATCCCACACTCCCTCGAATAGGAAAAGGAAATTCCATTGGAAAAAATTTCCTAATTAGTGATTTGAGTTTTCATTAACTATTGCACACCTTACACCAGCAATTTTTTAGATACTACATCAAATGAGTGGTAACTCTTGCCGACATATTTCATGCATAGTCCAATCTTCATTTCGCCTTATGGCCCATCTAAACTTCACACATATTGCTCTTAGCATTGCAGGTCCAGTCACACCCGCCAACTGAAAACTCATTGGATTTGAATTCTATCCACTACACATACTACTCTCAAGGTAAGATACCCTTTGAGTATTGCATCAAATGCACCTAGAGTTCTAAAATGTGTTGTTGTCATGTGACCCAATGAATGTGATGATATCATATTTCAAACTCATATCTAAAATCCTAAGCTCAATGAAGGGACAAAATAAAAAAAATATATCATTACAACTAAATATTGTAGTAAAGAAGTTTTTTAGTCCATGTTTTACCTTTCACTTTGGACATTAGCTAATGTATAAGTATATATCACATAAATGTAGCAAACATAAATGCATGATGTGTGTGAAGTCATGTTCTATTACAAAGCTTTTCACAAATCTTCACTTGGTCTTGGCATCAAGCTCCTTGCTCCATTAGCTCATCATCACTTCAAACTAGCACCAACTCTTAGACTCAAATTACAAAGCAATTACAAATGATAATTACATGGAAAGTAAAATTAATGTGGGCTTATGCCCTTACAACCCTTCAAAAACATTGACTTATGACATTACATCAATCCAAAACCAAACCAACACATACACAAGAGTCCTAAATCCATAATCAATCCATCCATCAATTCATGAAAATGTACATTGCATGTTAAAATAAAGACACTACTTTAACAACCCTTGTATGACTTGCGCATCTCTAATGTCTTAGTTTTGTTCATGGAGAACTCTTTTACATAATTTTGAATTTGATAAAAAAAAAAAAACAATTTTAAAGAGTTGTTTGACACCAACTTCACTATTGCAAGAACTCTTCCTATGTTTGCAAAAGGCCTAATCAAGATTGTGAACCCACCCATGGTAAAAATGTAATTTTTGCTATGACTGCTACCACAACTACATCATCCATAGCCACATGGCTTACTTTTAGCCTCCTTCTCCCTACAATTGTTCATATTTTCTTATTTTCTCTGAATTCAAAATTTGAAAAGCCAATTTTTTGCAATTATATATGAGTATCCAAATAATAGTTTGTAATTTTTTAATGAGAACCCACAATAATTCATAAGATGAATCATTAAAACGCACAATTATAGGTAGAAAAATGCCTACTCTAATAGCACTATTGGGTTTCGTTAAACTTGGGATGCAAAATTGTAATTTAGAATCTTATACGGCACACAAGACATAGTGGAATTAATCTCCCAAGCCCAGTACGCTTTTCTTCCTATAATGCCTAAAATTCTATTTATAGGATAAAGTTACTAATATTACCTCAATGGTTCACTTTTGAATCATTTGTGTGTGATCCTCAAGTCACAAAATCTGATTTGTAGCCTCTAGATTGTTCACATGAACAAGCTCAAGTAAACAATTGCAAAATTTAGTCACAAACTCTTTTGTGAATTTTGAATAATAAAACTAGAGAGAAAAACTCAACAATGAGGATAGAAAACATTTTTCTCTCTTTCTTAAGGTGGGCAGCTACTACAAATTTTTTAATACTGTTGGAATGATTTCCACCATTATTCATTATAAGAAATAATATTCATCTTATGACAAGAACAAATTTTTTTTATAAATCGGAGGTAGGAGATTTGGAATGAGCTCCTACAAGCTTTGGTATGGACCTTTAAGTTAATTCAAGCCTAGCCAACATTAATTATCTATCTCATTAATAGTTAAAGCTCAATTATGTCTTAAAATTTAATTTTGATTAATCCTATCAATAAATTTAAAAGTTCATTATGTTTCTAATTGACGATCTCATTGTCAACAAGCATAATGAAGAATAAATAAATCATTTTGGCTCAATATCATTATGGCCTAATAAATTTGATAAATAAATCCTTTTGGCACAATATCATTTCGGCCTAATAAAGTTGATCCTTAGACTTTCCGAGTCTTGATTGAATCATATACGACAAAATTGCTATCTTGCCCTTGCCTTGTTCTTAAATGTATAACTCGCTAGGTTTAGTCTTAATTGATAATAAGTATAGTTTGAAGGATAAGAGTAATAACTAACTTATGGCCCGTATTGAATCCCAATTAAGATGAAATGATGTAATTACATAAACCCTTTTGATTATGAATGACATACAATATTGGCCTTTTATCATGTTATGTCCTGATTGAACAAGAGTTAAAGATTTAGTCAAACTAACAAACTTAATTATATCGCGTCATCAATATTCTTGATAAGACTAATGTCTATCAAAACTCCTTACTAATCATGCATTGCCTTGACTCAAGATTTCCATCTCTCAAGACATTAATTTTGTAGGACATCGATCGCGTAGGACATAGGTCTTACTTAAAAGGGAATAAATCCCTTATTGATTGCACAAATATCTCCATACACACAATATCAATGGATCATAATCCTACCAAGGCATATTTGATTCTTAATGCTCTAATGATTTATTGATCATGATATGCACAAGATATCTATGTCGTCTTAAGTCTAAAGCTTACTCACACTTAACATGATCACCAAGTAGAACACTGATAGTAAAGAGTAAACTTCATCTTTCCACTTCGTTCTTCAAGTCACTGTTTAAATACATCACTTCCTTAATGACATATTCATACATATGTGTTCTTAATATCTTATACTAAATGGCATGATAGTCAAATTGCAAACACAAGGTGTGAAAGTCTTACCAACATCTCTTATGTCCATTTAGAAATTCTATGACTCGCGAACACGTTTTGATAATAGTGTACTAAAATGTCTTATACCTATATTCATAACTCTTACGAAAAAGGCTTCTTTACACAATTATAGGGGCAAATTCAATACTTTATGTCATATTAAGATTTGCATACACAAACAAAATACAACATATTGATGAACAAAATAGCAATATTATCTTAATAAAAGTGAACATTTATAATTAATATCTCTACACTGCTTAAAGATTTGGGTGTTAAAGGCCATATCACTAACAATCACTTGTTTGAACTCTTAAAATTGAATCAAGCCAAGAATAATGAAACCTAATCTATGAAAGTAATGGCATTTGGCACCTTATTACATTGCACAAAGGTGTGAAGCCCCTTACTTGAAAATGGATATACAAACCCTAAAAAGATACATTTGGTAATATGGAAAAAAAATTATCTTTTCAAGAAATGATTTAAACAAAAGGGAAATATTAATTACAATGAGAATGTCTGTCCAATTTCATCAAAAGATTCCTTTAGGACAATATAGCACTCATGATACATTTTGATTTTTAAGCTATGTCAGATAGATGCAATAACAACCTTCCTTAATGGAGACATTAAGTAGATCATTTATATAATGCAACCTAAAGGGTAACCTTTGAAATAGGATGGCAAGTTGATTTTCAAACTCAGTAAGTCCATCTGTGGCTTAAGCATACATCCTTTTGGTAGTGCAAGCTCAAGGGGGTAGATTCACATTCTTGGCATTATATGTGGGTAGATGTAAGGTCATTCTCTCATTTTGTTTCAGGGTAAACATGAGCTATGTGTGGTACAAGTTCAATGGGGGTAGATTCACATTTTTGGCATTATATGTGGATGATATTCTACTTGCTAGCAATGATGTAGAGCTTCTTCAAACCAAGAGAGTTCTTTCAAAAATTTTCAAAATACAAGATCTTGGTGTATTTGGAATCCAAATTCATTGCATCTAATTGTGTAGAATTCTTGAATTATCACAATAGTTCTACATCAAAAAAGTATTGCAAAGGATTGCCTACAGAAGAATAAGCCACACCAACCGTGACAAAAATGGATAAGTTTAGCCTCAAACAATAACCAAACAATGATGCTAATTCCAAGTTTATAAATTGAGATCTCATATGCCCTGTAATGGGGAGTCTCATGTATATGCAAGTATGTACCCATTCAAATCTTAAGTTTAAATGGGAATGCTTGGTGAGATTAGAGTAATTTAAAAAGTAAATATTAGGTAACAACAAAAGAATTTCGAGAAGACCAAGGGTATGCACTCACATATAGAAGGCAACTAGTCATATTATTTGGCTATGAAACTTTATTTATAGACTGTGTATTGTCGATGCCATTGAAAGGTCATTCAATATTTATTGTAAAATTAGGTAGTAGTTTTATTATTGAGTTTAGAGTCAATTAATTGGTACTAAACTCATATGGACAAAGCATATGGCTATAGATCAACTTATTCATAGATTGACACCATCTGTTTTCATGAGCATGTAGCTCTTGTGGGTGGCGTTAGTTTAGATATCATTTGATTAGTGGGACTTTGTCATTTGTATAGCTCAGTGCTATTTGATGTGATGGCATTATTTATCTATGAATATCATATTTAGTTCTTTCAATTTGTTTGGTTACTCTAAACTCTAGTCTCATTTGTTTTAATTAAAGTTAGACCAGTGGGAAATAAGCATGTGTTGATCACCTTGACATATAATTTTCTAGAACGTACCTACACCACTGATGTCGTTCAATTAAGTCATTGTTTGAAATCAATAGGGGTTTAGCTTAACAAAAACTTATAGCAACTAGTTCTTGACTCCTAGCACTAATGGGAATGATGGATGAGATAGTTT
The DNA here is from genome assembly GCA_019155195.1 of Avicennia marina. Taxonomy (NCBI): domain Eukaryota; kingdom Viridiplantae; phylum Streptophyta; class Magnoliopsida; order Lamiales; family Acanthaceae; genus Avicennia; species Avicennia marina. The sequence continues at coordinate 6,855,129 of CM032781.1, read as the reverse complement.
AGATGGCATGCTATATGTGCGCACATTTGGATATGTATATTAATCTATATGCATTCAAAGTTTTTATGGCCTCATATATGGCTATGTAGTTGAAGTAGGAGATTGCTGATATTTGAACTTCATCACATGTGTCTATGCATATTGGTGGACACATTTAGATAAGTGTATGCACACATATAATATCATGGATTGTACAGTTATCATTATATTAAAGCTAAGAACTCAATTAAAGCAATCAAATAAAATTATATAAAGTTAATGGGCTCCGTCATGTAAAATAAAGTGTGAGGGATTAATAAAATTTTTTAGAATTCCAATGGTCCAACTACCAACTGTCGACAAGCTAAGTTGCTATTTGAGCCCATCAGATTTTTAATTCAAACTAATAAAATTGCACACTTTATTCGTGTGTAACTTTATAAAACTTTATTTATAAATTATAAAATTATTATTTTAAAATAATAGATATTCAAATATTTAAAATAAAAGGTATAAAAATTATTTAAAATTTAAAAAGAATGGTGGAAAATAATTTGAAAAAATAGAGTTTGAAAGAGAACTCAAATAAAAATAAGAAACTAAAAAGAAATAAAAGAATTTAAAATAAAGGTTCTGTGTAAGTTCACATCATGTAACAAAAAATTCTTATTTTAATAATAATATAATACAGATATAATATGAAAAAAGTAATAATTTATGAGTGATTATATTAATTTGAGTGAGCATGGTCTTTCTAATTAAAGGTAATGGAATAAAATTACTAGTTGGAGATAATATTGTAAATTTACAATATATAATTAAATTGGCCCCATACTTTTAATAATATAATAAAAATAAACGGATTTGTTCCTGATGAACATAAAACAAAACAAATACAAACACCCATTGAAGAACATTTGGCTTAAGTTTCCATTTAGAAGGGTCCCTGTGTCAAAAGTCCAGTTTTCTCGAATTTGCCAGTTGCTATCATGGGTTTAGATGCACCGTTACGTGCATTTTTATCTACACAATTTTTGAGTAAGGATTCTAATCTTAATGTATTTAATTAAATAAAGTCGATAATGATTAAACTTAAAAAGGAAAGACAAGCAAAGATAGATGGAAAGGCGAGGGAATAATATTGATCCCATGAGTCGAACAAGATCCAAACTGCAGTCCAAATGCACGAGGATTTATAAATGTGGACAGTAGAAATCAAACACATTATTGATTGCATGCAGTTGAAATTCAAGTAAGGGTTACAAAGGAAAAATTCGTGTGGGATGACCTAGCAAAACTGAAAGCCCAAGTCATAATTTTGTTAGATTCAACTAGGCAGAGTCATAGGCATAGTCATGGTTGCATTTAAAATTAAAAATCCAACTAGCACACCGTGCTACAACCAAAACTATAGGACTGAAGCCATGCGAGAACTTTAAATAATAGTTTTCGTTCTAACTTTTCAAAAATAGAATTTGAACCAATTTAATTCTGTTTCTAAAACCGCCAAAAAAAAAAAAAGAAAACATATTTAAATATATAATATAATAAAATTTGAAAAAAAGGACACTTATTCCAATATTATTTTTTTTTCAGTGAAAATATCATGTATATTTATCACACTCAAAGTGTTTGCCAATTGATAATATAATATATTTTGATAAAATTTGTATCACTTATTCATTGCTTTATGGAATAAAAAAAATCAAATATGCTTTTATTTTGCCTTTTACATTGTTTAAAACATTTGAAAAGTATTGTTACGTTACTTTACATTACAATTTATAAGACAAGTAAATAAATATAATTGCACAGAACCATAACTGCTGAAAGGCTAAAATCGTAACGTTGGCTCCAAGGTCAGAACCAAAACCGTCGAAAAATCAGAACCGTTGTATAAGCTTTTGTTCTGGTTCTTCAATTTCTTAGAATTGGAATCGCTAGTTCCAAAATCATTGCCATAACTAAATTCTACTAATAATCATGCATCAACTGCATTCTTGTACCTATAAATTTTACAGATTTTTCTTATATACAATTATTATTATTGTTTTTTTGGGTTTATGTAGAAATTCATCTTTTATTACTAAGCACTTACTGCCATATGTTGGCCCGCTTTTTCTACAAACATCCAAATGATTTAAAGAAGTTTTTCAGGCATTAAAAATTGTGCAACCATCTGTCGCACCGTCAATGCGATCCAATTAGAAGTAATGAGCGATGAATTCCATAAAAATAGAACAACCAGCCATAAAGGTCATGAATTCGAGTATCACCAATTCCATGCGTGACACGTATTTCAATCGCCCCGTCGCATATCATACTTGTCTGCGTTCTCTGTTGGTCACAGAAGATCCTTAGCTAGAGTAGAGTTTCCATTTATTCCATAAGGAATCATTGGAAAAACTCGTTCCCTATTGGAATTACTCATACGAGAAGTGCACGAAGTTGAAAGGTGATCAAAATAACACGGAAGTCATGCCTTTGTCCACCACCACCAGATAGAGAATGTCTAGCTTGATCTCGCCAGCAGAAGAATGAATGATGTTCCCAACTGAAGGATCTGGTGAGATACTGGAAGAACTTGACATCGAATCTTCCTCGGAATGGGTCTCGCATGTCTTCATTGACTAGTTTGATGGAATGGCTTCTGTTGTAGGAAATGCAGCCACATAGAAAACCACACCTCGAAAAAGTTGTCTACTTTTACACACGTCCCTTCGTCGATTCAGTAATGGATAACTGTCTGTGTAGTATTTTTTCTGACGTGACAACCCTATAAAAAGTTACCCACTATGTGTTGATGAAAAATCAAACGACAGAGAATACAAATGCGACTGGGTATTATGATCTAAAACCACGCTCTTACCATTTAGCTGGCGGCTCCTATTTCTCCACCAAATGAAAAATGAAAAGACAGAGAATACAAATGAGACTGGGTATTAAAACCACACTCTTACTATTTAGCTGGCGGCTCCTATTTCTCCACCAAATGTGGGAATCCTTATTTTCACTTTCCCCTGATGTGAACATCAAGGCTAGGAGTGATCTCCTTACGTAGCTGCCTGCACCCGTGACGAGAGCTCAAGCACAAAAGTTCAAGAAGACATTTGCGAGCCTAGTTCGGGAGTTAAACGTTGGAGATGACTTGGATCGAGTGGAGCTGGACCCGTGATGAGAACTCGAGCACAAAAGTTCAAGAAGACATTTGCGAGCCTAGTTCAGGAGTTAAATGTTGGAGATGACTCAGATCGAGTGGAGGAACTCAAGATAGGAGCATGGCTTCGAGTTTTGACATGTCAGAGCGAGCAAGTAGGGTAGCTTTAGATTTCGCGATCCAACCCGAGGCATATCGATCTAGGATGTTGGGATCAAGATTGGAGCGTTTTGGAATTATGATCTGGCCAGCCCCATTCAATCGCAAGTGTCCAGATCAACACTAGAGTGTTCTGGAATTATAATCATGAGTGGCCGGATCAACCGCACAAGCACGTGATCAACAAGATAGCTTTTTGGAAATATGATCGCATCTAGACAGATTAACTCCGATCAATCCAAACTAAGCAGATCGTTCGCGTGAGGGCTATGCATAGATTTTCTGAAGCATTTTCTTATAAGCAATTCTTACTCAACTCCAAGTGATCAAATCAGGGCATTTGATGTAGTTATCGACAGCTTGTGGCTAGCATCTCCACGGTGTGGCTGTAAGATCATTGGTTTGTTCCATTTTCAGTTTTTTCATGAGTCTTCCTTTAGAGGTAAGGTTTTTGATCAATTGGAGAAGGCTTCAAACATCACCATCCTATCCCTCTCAATCATGTTTTCGATGCGTGTGCTTCCTTATTCCACATCAATTGGCATCAAAGTTGGTTAATCGAATTTCTTAATCCAATTAGTTGGTTGAGGTGCCAATTTTTCTATTTTTCTTCTATTTTCTGTTATTTACTTCATCTCTTTCTTCATATTCTTCTCCATCTTTTATTCCAAAAAAAAAAAAACTGTGGGCATATTTTTTATTGTAAATATTCTTTGGAAAATTAAATAATTTTTGGGAATGCTATTGTTTGGGATGCAATTAATGTTGATTTTACATTGAAATTTGTAGCAAAAATTTGTGTGATTATTGAATAGAAAAGGCAAATTCATACTAAAAAAGAGAACAAAACATAAGAGCAAACGGCACTAAAAAAGGAGAAAATTTTTGAGTAAGAATCGTAGCTGGATTTGTTAAATTTTTCCACCAATTTAATGTGAAATCAATCGTAATTAAACCTGGATCAATCGTGTCATCATGTTAACAGGTTGCCAAGTAGTCAATTTTTTTCTCACGATGGATCATGCCCTTACCAATCAATCATATGCCCTAGTTCGAGGAACGAACCCATACCAACCAGTACAATTGGCAATGTTTGCCTTCCACCCAATCAATCCAATTTGTCCCAGGATTGATCGTGTCCTTTTAATCTACCCCAGGTTGATCCTATTGCCTCCAGGATCAATTGTACCTACTGTTTTCCAACTCAAATCGATTTAATTGATGCCCAGATAGATCCTGGTCTACTTTTTTATTAATTTTTACACTTGCCTCCATGTTTTGGAAGCCTTTGAGCTTAGGAAATCTATTAAATTTTTCGTGGTCACTTTTGAGTTGAGTTTTAGTAAGATTGTTCTTAGTATTGAGTGACATACATGAGTGGAGTGCATACAAGAGAATTGTGAGGTGTGATGTTTACTTTTCACATTTTATATGTATGCACACTCATGCATCCGTTTTGTACTATGTTAAGCAGTTAGGCAGTTTAGGAAAGGAAACATATGATATAAAAATGATGTTTGAGGTTATTAATAGGGATATTTAGAGACTCTTATAGACTATTAAAGGAATGGATAACCATTTGGAGAAGGTTGAGGCATCCTAGACTAGAAGGGCTTTGGATGAACCACCACCCGAAGGTGAGAGGATTAGAGGTCGTGATCATAAACAAACGGTGGAGAGAATGTCTCCAGATGAATTTTCTTACTGTCATGATGACTAATTTCATGAGTGTCAAAGGTGGCCTAGGAGAAGATAGATAGATGATGATGAGGACTTTCATGGAGTTAAATTGAAAGTGCTACTCTTTTAGGGTAGGTCAAACCTAAAGCTTTATGCGGAGTGGGCGCATAGGAATGAGCTGGTTTTGGACTATTACTAGTATTCAAAGAGTCTAAAACTAAATTTGGAAGTGGTGAAGTTTACAAACTATGCAGTGGTTTAGTAGGATCAGTTGACTATAAGTAGAATAAGAGACAGCAAAAGGCCTCTTCGAACTTGGAATAAGTTAAGGGTAGCCATGAGATGGTGTTTTATTCCATCCCTCTACCACTAGGGCTTGTTTGAAAAGCTATATAGTCTTACATAAGGATCTTAGAGTATACAAGATTATCATAAGAAGCTAGAATTATTGATGGTGAGGGTTGATGTGGTGGAGAATCGAGAGGCCACCATGGCACGATTCTTGGGTGGATTACACTATGATATCGCTAATGTAGTAGAACTACATCACTGCATGGAACCAGACGAGATGGTTTGGAAGACCATTAAAGTAGAGAAGTAGCTTAAAAGAAGGGGTCGTAGTGGACCTTAGCCAAATGCTGTGGGTCCTAGGGCTTTTCCTAGGAAGGATGACCGACCTGCCTCGGCTAGTTCCTCCAAAGCCAAGGAGATGCATAAGGAGTGATCTTGAATGAGGGTACAACATCCTACTGCATCTTCTAGTATCTTTTGTAACCGTGATGTTGATTGTTTTAAGTGTTAGGGCTATGGACATATTGCTAACTAGTACTCGAACAAGAAGATAATGGTGTTGAATAACATAGGTGAGATACTGGCAAATGAGGTAAAGGAGAGTAAGGATAAGGGTGTTTTTAAAGTGGATAGTGATGTTGTCAAGGAGTTATGTAAGGGATTAGATGGAGTAAACTTGGCAACTATAAGAGCCCTTAGCACACAAACTGAGAAATATTTGAATGATTAGGAAAAGGAGAGTATATTTCATGCTTGGTACAAGGTATAAGAAAAAACTTGTAGTATGATTATAGATGGTGGGAGTTGCACCAACATAGTAGCACTACACTAGTGGAAAAGCTGAGGTTGCCTACTACTGCCCCTTCCAAGCCTCATCATTTGTAGTGGTTGAATAATAGTATAGAGGTGAAGGTGACCAAGCAAGTGTTGGTGGCATTTAGTATTAGTGGGTCTGTCGATGAGGTTACCTGTGATGTTGTTCTGATGCAGGCCAATCACATTTTACTAGGACTACCATGACAATTTGATTGGCGGGTAACCTTTAATGGTGTCACCAATAGGTATTCATTCTTCTTTAGTGGTCGGAAGATTACCTTAGTGCCATTATCTCCAAAGGGGAAAAATAAGAGTGGTAAGGGAGGAGAAAAGGATTGTTTGTTTGTGAGGGTGCGAGACTCGAGAAGAGCATGTGAATTTGAGAGTCCTATAATATTGTTGGTGTATAAAGAAAGCCTAATTATTTCTAATGATGTCATATTCTCCCTCCTTGAGTGTATTGTTTCTCTTTTGTAAGAGGTCGAGGGCGTGCTCTTGGAAGAGTTGCTATGTAAGTTACGACCAATTCAAAGGATAGAGTAGTGATTGAATTAATGCCTAGAGCTTCCATCCCAAATCAGCTGGCGTACAAGACCAACCCAAAGAAGGCTAAGGAAATACAATAAAAGTGAAAGAGCTGCTATAAAAGGGATAGGTTTAGGAGAAGATGAGCTCGTGTGTAGTTCCTATTGCTCATTCCCAAGAAGAACGGAGAGTGGTGTATGTGCATCGATTTCCGAGCTATGAATGCTATCATGGTAAAGTTTTGTTACTTTATATCTTGCCTAAATGATATGTTAGATGAGTTACATGGTGCAAGTGTGTTTCACAAAATTAATTTAAAAAGTGGGTATCATCAAATTAAGATAAGGAAAGGAGATGAGTGGGAAACTACACCTAAGACCAAATTTGTGCTTCATGAGTGGATAGTTATGCCATTCAATCTTACAAATGCTCATAGTAGATTCATGTGTTCAACAAAGAGATGTAATTCTCATTTGATTTTTGATACTACAACATGTCCGATAATTATGGCAATGGTAGATTTTCAAACTTTTCATGAAATTCAAATCTCTCCCTACTACATCAGCCTATTTTACCCCCATAATCCATTTAATCATCATCAGGTTCTTCAATAAATCCAACAACTATGATTTATCCTTCCTTCACTAGCTAAAAATATGAGGACAAAAGAGCCTATTTACAAATATATATACATACACACACATACACGTAAGATAGGGATAGCCGAATGTGACCAAATCAGTGAAATAAGCTTATGCCTATAACACTTCCTAATGTCTCAATTTTTAGATATGTTAGAACATATTCTTCTACAACCATCTTCTTTTGATCTACATTATGATCATATCTTGCCTGCTTTTGGTTTTCAATCCTTTGAATATCTTTAGTCCTCCTCTCATCAATCAAACTTCTAATAATAGCTTTTGGAGGGTGATTCTATCTAACTTTGGATGAATATCAAGGAATTTTAGCATCATCTTTGGAATAATCAATAGTTATTCCAACGAGTGTTAGGACATCTGGTGGCACAACTGGATTTTCTTGCTTTGCTACTTCTCTCACTAGATCATCCTCTTTATTTGATTTTTTGACCTATACTTGCTTGAAGAATGTCTGTTTAGTAAGAACTTACCTCTTTAGTATCAAATGTTTTGGCAAACTGTAACAAGAAGAAACAAGGTGACTACTAAAATGACAACAAGTACATACAAGACTTTTTTTTGGCCTTTAAGCCTGCTACTTCTTATTCCTAATTATGGGCAATGTCAAAACATTTGTAGGAATATGCTTAGTCTCTTGCATAAACTCCAATGCTCAATTTCCAAAATTATTTGAATAGGGTTGTCCAATATATCCTAGGCCATAGTGATCTCTAGACGTGATGTGATCAAATCGCGTCGGAAAATAGCAGTGTAATCAAACCTGAATTCGAAAATTCTAGGGACGCGAACCGGACGAAGAACGACAACCCAACGTGGTAGGATTGGATTAAACCCGATGGAACGACCACAATCAGCACACTAATTGTTGATTGATACGTTACGAATCACACGAACTAATCCGGAATGACTCGATTTGGGATAGAAATTCACGAGAAATTGAAAGGCTCAATTTCAGGAAATTGAGAAGAAACTTGAATTAATTAAAAACTCTCTGTCTTTATTGTCTGTATCTGAATCTACTGAATAACAAACTGCTATTTATACTAAATACTATCAAACTCTAACCTAAAAGCCCATATGGCCCAATTTATTAATAAAGCCTATTTACAATAAAGTTAAAATTAATAAATATTAAAATAAATTTCGACGAATCCCTAGATCACGTCATGCCTCTCCTCTTGAAGGCAAATTATCCTCAATTCGAATTTGTGTCCTCCTAGATCAAACATGAATCTCTGGACGTTTCTTAACTCTTTATCGTCTCACTGAAACTTCAACTTCAACTTCATCTTCCTATGAGTCTAGCACAGAAATATCAGCAACAAACTATATAAAGGAGTATAAAAACGCACTGACGACTCATCCGGATATGCATATGTTGCCTCTGCAGATAAAATTATTGTCAACTCTTGTGCAGTACAATTGGACAGAGCATCTACTAAAGGGTCAATTGGATCAACGTACACGTGACTCTGTAGAAATTTAATCTCTCAATCCTTGGCTTGTTCTTCATTCTTGTGGCTGCCCTCAACTTCCACTTTAATTTTTTTGGTTTCTTCCATCTCAGCTTTATCCTTTTCAATTTCTACTGATTCCGTTACTTCTTTCCGTTCACTTTTCTCCTCAAATTTCCAAATGTGTGTTATCACTGTCATTATCTTCATATTGTACTTCCTCTAGTAGCATTTTCTCTGCAATCCTCACTGTAGCCAAAGATGGCATCTCTATGGATAGGACTTTCTTCTCTCCCATAACTTTGCTAATCCCAATATGAGTATCAACTTCCTCGTTTCGACATTCACTCATACTATGTCCACGTTGAAAGCAATTAAGACACACTCAAATTTGACATTCAATATGAGAACTCGATACCTTGGATGTCTCGTCGTACTCATCCACATTCGATCCATAATCTCTGATATTATAATGCCTTAACGATGTATATTTATTTATTGTCTCCTCATAGTCTTATTGATCTTGTCTCACTGGCCTGACATGATGCCCATGTCCGTCCCTAGTCTGAGCGCAGCCTGGCACGGGACTGCCTCTGCGTCCAGGTAGCCTGAACAGTGATCCGTCTCTTTTCAGGGTCGCAGCTTGGAACGCTTCTACGCGCCCTAACCAGTCTTGTATATCTGTCATCTTGTCTTGCATACGCTCCACACTCCTGGTAAGCTTCGTCAATTCACCAGCGAAGGATTCAAATAAGAACTTAGTCTCGTCAAAGCTATTACCCTGTCTTGAATACTGGCTGGCCATCAAGATAGCTCCGCTCGTGTATCACACAAACTCAATTTAATTCTTACAAATTTCAATTTCTCGTGCCCTTCTCGTGTGATTCCAAAATGGCCTTCATAATTCAAGCAACGTAATAAATACAGGCATGGATATGGTCCACGATAAAAAAAGATATAAGATAAACAAGTATCTCAATCTGCAATATCCCTAAATATAATCCCTATAAAGGTTAAAATTAAATAAATAGAATAAAATTCCTCCCTTCTCTTTTTTTTATAATTTCTTTTCTTTTTTTTTTTGGCCTCCTTTTTTTTTACCTCTTTTTTTTGTTTTTTTAAAAAAATTCAGCAATCGAACAAGCCCTTACGCTGAAACAGAAATTCTGCAGCCAAACAGGCCCTTAAGTGGAATAGAAACTGTAACCAAACACAACCTTACCACGTCAGCGCGGACGGCCCAACCCAACAGCAGGTCTTGATCCAGCCCAATCTCTTCAGCCCACTGATTTTTTGCTCAAGCCTGGCCTAGTTGCAATCTGGCCCAAATCCTGCTCCCAGCTCAACTCTTGCCTCGGCCCAACAATTTTATTTTTTTTGGCGGCCCAGCTGCAATTTTCTTCTGACCCAAAATGGACTTCAGCCCAACTCAACCCTCAGCCCAATTCGTTGCCTTGGCCCACGGAATTTTATTTTTTTAAAATATTCGCGCAGGCAGCGGTGAAAAGGCTGATTTTGCTGGCGTACGTCCACGGAAATGGCCAGCGTCAACTACCCAGGTGTTGGCGAGCCCTGGGTGGTCCTCAGCGGCGGCCATGGGCGGCGAAATTGGCGAAACCTAGCGGCGGTTCGCGGCGGATTGCGGCTGATTCGCTCCTCCTTCGGTGGTGATTCAGGTCAAAATCGGACGGGCTCATGGCAACGGTGCTATTGGTGGTAGTTTTGGCCGTGGATCGATTGCGGCACAGTGGAATTGCAACTGCAACTTTCGGTTAGTGTAGCAGCGGCGGCGCAGCAAACTTCCCTTTTTTTTTTGACTTTTTTTTTAACTCGGATCGTGTATCGAATTAGAATTCGACACAGGCTCGCTCTGATACCAAACTGACGTGATCAAATCACGTCAGAAAATAGCGGTGTAATCGCCCCAAATCCGAAAATCTTAAGGACACGAACCGGACGAAGAACGCTGACCCAACGTGATAGAATTGAATTAAACCTGATGGAACAACCACAATCAGTACCTCGATTGCTGATTGATACGTTACGAATCACATGGACCAATCCGGAATGACTCGATTTGGGATAGAAATTCATGAGAAATTGAAAGGCTTAATTTCAGGGAATTGAGAAGAAACTTGAATTAATTAAAAACTCTCTATCTTTATTATCTGTATCTGAATCTACTGAATAACAAACTGCTATTTATACTAAATACCATTAGACTTTAACCTAAAAGCCCATATGACCCAATTTATTAATAAAGCTTATTTACAATAAAGCTAAAATTAATAAATATTAAAATAAATTTTGACGGATCCCTGGATCGCGTTAAGACGCCTTTAGCCAATTGAAAGGATGTCCTTCACCTTCACCTTCATAGTATTCAACTTACTCAATATTGTAGCAGACTGTTCAACTTCATGTTGTAACTTTTGATAGGACATTTTATAACTATGAAAATATTCTAGCAACTTAGCATGTAAGGCTCCTACATCATCTCTGTCCTTTTACAATACCTCATTCTCCAACTTTATCTTCTTCTTTTTGTTATAAGTAATGGACAACTTCTCCACCAGCATCTGGTTAATCGATAGCAATGCCTCATGGGTAATTTTTTCTCCATCGCAGCAACTATAATTAGAAATGGCAAATGTTATAAGAAATGTTACAATATCAAACATAGCAATACACTTATTTTTTATGTGATTGAGTGAAATGCCATGTGCTTGCTGGGGTGCTTATTATCCTCTTCATGGCTTTCTTTAGATTCAACATCACTTGTGTAGTACCTAGGAATTTTTCTTATTTCTTTTAAGTGTTGGCACAATATGATAGAATTCGCATTTCCAGCATTTGATCCCTTTTTTTAACATCTAGAACTTTAGGTTTCAATTGCTTCCTCTAATTCTTAGCAGAACCTTCCTTTTTTCGCTCTATTGTTGCTAGGAATGTTGAAACTTTTCTTATGCCTTCTCAACTCCTTATTTTTTCCCTCTATTGTTGTTGGAAATGCTGAAACTTTCTTACATCTTCTTAACTCCTTGGTAAATCTTCTGGCCATATAGAAAATTTCATCCTCAACTTCATCAAAATCTTCATCCTAATCATCATGATGACGGTTGGTGGTAGATGAGTGCAACAGAATTTCTTTCTCCCTTTTAATCTATGTGAGATTCATTTCAAATTCTTGCAGTAACCCCATCAGTTTATCCAACCATAATGCTGCAGCCTCTCATGCCTCTTCAATGGCAGCAACCTTTAGGGCAAACCATTCTGGCAACGACCTTAGTGTCTTCCTCACTAGCTTCATTTTTGAGTATTTCTTCTCCAACTGGTAAACCTGATAGACTATATCTCTTTACTTTGTGTCACATGTATCCACAGTCTCATTAGCATTCATCAAAAGATTTTCGAACTGAGATGCTAAGATTTGTAATTTGGACCTGCGCATCTAACTCCTACCCTTGTGCATGTTCTACAAAATCTCCCATAATTCATTTGTTGTATCACTTGTTACAATAAGCTTGAATTATTCTTGATTGACTCCTATAAAAATTGTATTTATGGCATGCAAATTTTTAAGTGCCGCCCTCCCTTTGCTTAAGCTCCATAGCTTACCATCTTTCTGAACAATTTGGTCATCTACTTCATGCAGAAGTGGTGTCCATCCTTCTTCCACAATAGTCTATGCCTTGTCATCCAAGGATTTGATGAAAGCTCTCATGATGGCCTTCTAATAGGGGTAGTTCAATCCATCTAAGAAGGTTGGATGCGACATAGATGCTCCTTGCTGCTCATTCTGTCAACCAACTATCCTAGATCTCACTCGCCTAAAACACAAGCCTACCTGAGTGACTAGGCTCTAATGCGACTTGTTACGTTGGTTGTGCAGTTAATATTGTAAGTTATATTAGAATAATTGTTACGACAAACTCACACATACAATGAAAAGGTAAAGAGACACCAAGAACTTATTCTCATAGTTTGGAGACAAGCTTTCGACATCTATAGGGCCATGTCTAGAAAATTCCACTTATAAATAATCCAAGAAATATTGGAACAACTAGTCTAAACTACTACATAAGCTTTCACCTAACTCAAATTCCCTTTGAGATCAATTTGTTTATGCATTTTTAGATAATTCACCTAGAGAGCAAGTCCCTTTGTCTTCACTTTGTTAAGATTCTCTGTCAGTCCTAACTACTAGCGTTGATCAATAAGACCTAAAAATGGTTTCTTCACTTGATCACTTAGTGGTTTTTTTTTATGGATGGAAATTCAACAATTCATTCTGCCTTCGTAATTGCTTGCTTCTCAAAGATGTAGAAAATGAAGAACAAATTAAAATCTTTGAAGAATAATCACTCAAACTTAAATACAAGCAATCTGAAGAGTTCTCTCAAGAGTATATGATTTCTCTCAAATCAATCCTTGAATTTTCCACTCACTTGACCATCCAAGAGCATCCATCCTATTAGCCTCTGAGGATAAAACAATCTCTCTTAAAAACCATTTGAAAATCTTTAAATGCTCGAATTTATTGCCTACCATATTGAGGCGCATCAATTGCAATATTTTCGAAATTCATTCCTTTCTTGATTCTTGCCAAATCAGCAATATTTCCTAACTGAAATAACCATAAAATCTTCTTCAAATCCTCCCTTGTATTGCCAAATTGGATTAGATATAAATAGTTAAGATATAGTCAAATATGAGATTCTCCCATATCTTTATGGATAAGGTAAGTCAACCATATCAAACATCATCAGTTATAATCTCATCAGATCAGCTTATATTAGTTTAGTCAACAGCATATAATGATATTTAAGAAGGAATAATCTGGCTAAATACCCTTAATAAATCTTGTTACAGCATCCGTTAGGACATGTTACCAAAATTCCATGATTTCCATAAGAATTTGATTAGCCATATTAGTACCATATTGGAGTTTCTACCAAGAATAATAACAACACTTTAATCCATGCACACGCTAACTGTAATAAATGAGTTTTAAATGTTCAGTGAAAACACATTAGGTGGAGGAGTTATGAGAGATAATCAAGGAGTGTGGATACTTAAATATAGTTGTTAGATGGGCCATCATGCAAACTATGCAAATTGGCACGGAAAAACTGATTTCAAAATTTTAAGTCAAGATTGATTAGGAGTTGCTTTTAAACAAATTGAACAAGCAAATATTACTGACATCTTTAGGTTTAGATAATTAAAGATTGCAAAGGAATCCTTTGCAATTTTCAAAGCAACAAGCTCATGCACACTTAGAAAGATGAAAATTAATGGAAAAGCAACTTAATCAAGAGGATTGAGCAAGCACCTAAAAACCTGGGAGTATGGATGGCAATGGGGCGTGATCCACCTCCCTTGTCCTCCGCCACAATATGCTTCTCTTTTCCTCCACCACCCAACTATTGAAAATCTCACCCGTGCCCATCCTATCCCCTACCTCAATTCCATCACAAGTATCCATTAGGGAGAAAAAAGCTCATTTCTATAGCCAATTTACTAGTACCATTACAACAAAAAATAACACTCTTATTATAACTATACTAATTAATTTGCAAGTTTAGTATAATAAAGAACAGATCTCAATTGGTTGTGAGGATTAAAATATTGTCATAAAAATTAAAGGATATATGTATTTGCAATTAATTTTTTTACATAACTTTTTCTTTTAGTGTTTAATGTAACAATTAAATTGCTAATTGAGTAGACTGAAAGTTAATTGTACATAAAATTATCTAAAATTAATTGTTTAGTATTGCACATAACTAGTTTTAGTTTATAATTTATTTTGATTAAAATGATATATATTTTTGCTAATTTATTATTTATTTTAATTAAACCTCACCCTGCCTCAACATCTATTTCATTTCTCATCCACAGGTGAGGTGTTTGCCATCATTTGCCCTCATTGCTATTCGTGCATTGGCGCAACTGCATGAGCTTTCAATACCTTGATAAGAGGCACACTTCTTCATTATCTGGTACATTAAAAATGAAATGGTTATTTGAACTTAAAATTTGTAATTAATGCATAGTTACGTTCGAAACCACAATTTCAATCTCTGTACATTCTCTATCAAACATATTATTAAGAAAAAGTTTTATATAAATTCAAATTTTCCTTGCTGAAACATATAACTAACTAATGGTATTTTTAGTCATTACACTTATTCATAATTAAATTAATACATATACATACAAACAGAAGTTGGAGAGCAGGATGCTTCCCCCATTCTTCATGCCAATGTTAAAAATCTCCTCCCGCCCCGCACCAACCCCATCCCCCATCCTATTTCCCGCATGAGTGCCCCCGCGGGTGTTTGTTAAAGAAAAAAATTGATTTAAAATTTATATTACAAATAAAAGAACTTAATTATATCCACTTTCACATACATAATTAAAAATTTGATATACCAATTACCTTCATAAAAATAGTAGACTAAATATATTCATCATATTAGCAAATTTAAAATATTTTTAAGGAATCATATATTTGTTGTATTAGTACGAATAATATAACAAAATTTAATTTTTTCACAAATTAATTGTCACAAAGAAATTTTTCTCATTTTATTTCACATTAAAATAAAAGAATCAATTTTGACTTTACAACAATTGTATATAGATATCATATATTAATGAGTGAGAGTATATATACAAATATATATATATATATATATGGAATCTAAAAACAAAACGACAGCTTGTTATTTAATCTATACATTCAATTCAAAAAAATGATTATATTAAATCTATTACCCAAAAAATTTTAAAAAAATAGAATGATAAATCATTAATTGATTTAGAGTTATATGAATTAGGAATAATGACTAAGGCGTTTATCTAATTAGTATATAACAAAACTCAAGAAAAATATATAATTAAAAAATTATAATTGAAGAGAGAATGTAGTGATGAATTTGGTTTTGTCTTACTTTACGAACTTTCATTGTAAAAGAAAATATTAATTTTGTGACAAGATTTATATTTCATCATAATTAAAATATATATTCCATCACAACTAATTCTTTATTTTAATTTTCATGAACAAACTAATAAGTTAATTTACTGATTTCTTGTTTAAATACAAAATATTACATATAATTAATATTAAACTTATAATTTATTACAATTAAAGCAGTATATATACCTACACACACGCACGTCATATATATATATATATATATATATTAACTTATGTATATTAACTTATGTGGAGGTGGGGCGGGGGTAAGTTCTCTCATCCCCCACCACGCTTTAAAGTAAGAAAAAAAATTATTCTCCCCACCTCCACTCCCATTGCCATTCCTGTACACATACAATCACGTTTATATATATTTATATACTAAAACTTAATTATTAATTTTTACATACTATCACATTATTTAATTATTATTATATACTTAATATACATATTTAAATAAATTAAAACTTTTAAAACATCAAAATCTTACAATCAAACATACTAATCATTTCAATATAATTCATACCAAACATATCGCTAAACAAAACCCCTCCCCCAAACATAGCCTTTTAACCAGTCAAGATAAGCATTTAACTTCTCCAAAATGTTGATATATCGATGCCACTTACGTGTTTTAATGTGACGAAAGTACAAATTCTCTGTCCTTGTTTGTTAGTCCAAGTGCATTCTCCCGTGGCAAGCGCAGGTCTTCGATTTCACATTATTAAAATTAAGTTTGACTAATATACACACACACATATTCAAGTTGTTCTTGTGAATTTTTGATTTATCGTAAGTTTATATTCTGTATCATCAAAATCACTTGCTATCACATCAGCAAAATTATATAGACCAATATAACTATGTTCAGATTTGAAGCTTAGGAGCAGATAAATCGATACCCTCAAGAGAGAGAGAGAGAGGGTAAAAGAAACACTGTTCCATACAGGAAAATAAAATAAAAAGGTAGACATTTATATCTTCATTTTTAACCATCTCATATGAACAGAATAACAATTGTTGTTATGTTCTCATCGTAAAAATTACTTGTTCAACCCTTTAAATTTTCTGGTGTTGCAACCTCGTTGAATGTGCCACAAAAAAAATGAAGAATGAACAAATGGAAGTAATTTTATATGAAAAAATAACTAAAAAGTTGCGCCTAAATTTCTTTTCTGTCATTTCATTTTATTTTTCTTTAATTTATACTATATCTCTCTAATTTGTCGTGATTGATTTTCGTCTGTCCTGAAAGATGAGAATGAAGTAGATAAGAAAATTAGGCGGTTGTGACAAATAGGGTAAATCAGAGGACCGGCAATATATCCACGTAAGATGGATTCAAATTGACGCTTCGGTTCAATACTATTAATTTTGAGTTAAGTTGGATTTTAAATTTTTTATAGTCGAGTTAGGTTTTATTGGATTTCAAATTTAAATTGTGAACAAATTTTGACAATTCAATAAAATGAAATAAAATAAAATAATTTTAGGGGTAAAAAATTTATTGTTTAATATTTTCAGTTAGATTATATTATTTTAATAATTTTTCAAGAAATTAATCAGTTTTAAAACATGATTATTCGAATCCTTACGGACCGAAGGAGCACAAACCTGACCTAATTAACTTGAGCTTAACAATTTAAACAGAAGTAATTAATTTTTATTTGGGGCGACCGATGGATTCCCAATTACATGATTTTAAACCACCAACCCCCTCACCACATAATTCGTGTGACCTCAAAGTGACTTGTTCGAAGGTTCACTTGGAACACTATTCTGGTTGCGGCAGATCCTGACAAATGTCACGATCTTTTCTTTTTTTCTTTCTATTTTTTCATTTTCATAATTTATGGTTAATTAAATACTTTAACATAAAATTTTATTTTCTATTTATTTTTATCAATTGGGGTTTAGGGTATTTTATTTTTTTTATTTTCAATTTAGTATTTCTTAATTAGTGTATTATTTTTTACTATTTTTTTCTCATACATTAAAATATGTAATAAGGGCCATATAAGTTTGACTTCCTCCTATGTGCAAAGATGTTAATTAAGTATAAATAAAAAATAAAATAAAATAAAGCCTGATTTTAATATAGTTTTTTAGTATTTTATACTTTATTATAATTTGTTTTTATGTATTATTACAATTGTTAAGTTATAAAATAATTAAAGAAAATTTAAAATTTATCCTAAAACATATATAATAGTTATGATTAATAAAAATTAAAAATGAAATTAAAACTTTTAATTAAATGTATGAGAAAAACTGGTAAAAAATAATAAAGCAATTCAACAATACTAATTTGAAAATAAAATAAAATACCTTAAACCTCAATAAATAAAAATTAAACATAAAGTAAAAATTGAGTTTCAAATTAAAATATCTAATTAACTTTAATTATTAAGAAATTTAAAAAACAGACAAATAAAAGAAAGAAAACAGAATTTAAAAAAAAATATTCATTTCACTACAATTATTAAAAAATTAAAAAGAAGAAAATGCTGTTCGGTGCACTATGGAAAAGACCCCTCAAAGTTGAACATCTTATCAGCAAATCAATACCCTGGCCGGATGTCGATAGAGTCAAGGAGACCTTCTGGAGTGTAGACGTGGAAGCTATCCTCTCTGTTCGTCTTGGTTACATCAACGGACGAGTACTCTCATTTGGCATTTCTCCAAAACAGGAGACTTCACCGTGCGAAGTGCCTTCTACCTTGCTAGAGTTAGAAGCCAAGGCTTGATTCCTTACATAGCTCCCAAGACTCATCCTAGCTTCCAATGTGGAAGGCTTTGGTCCCTATCAAGAGGAAAGTTACTGGTTAGCGCTTTTGGATAGATATCCCTCCTCTATCAAAATCAAACTCAAACCAAATTCGGCAAACTTTCGACCAATGCCCGCTACCCTGACGGGAACATCTTCCATTTCCTTTTTGGTTGCCCGTTCTCAAGGTAGGTTTGGGCGTTATCTAATCTCCCTTGGAGAACCTTCTCTTAATGGGGTGACTATACCAATAGTAGGCTGTATAAAATTTCAACTACCTTGACTAGAGAGGGTTTCAACTGGTGCATCATCCCATGTTTGGCCATGTGTGATAATCGAAATGGTTGAGCAAACAAGCGCACCATGCGTGAATCATGCCAGCTCATTCAATTTGCCCAAAGTTATCTTACAGCGTTCTACTTAAACACAACAAGTCACTCAAAGACAGAAGACGTACCGCGATTTAGCTCGATGGACGAGCCCCCTTGGGGAGTGATCAAAATCAACTTCGATGGATCCTTCCATAAGTCGGATGCTAGGGCGGATATCGGAATCATCGTGCGGGATCATAATGGCTGCCGCCTCCATTGGAAACGTGAGTCTATATTGCATTGTAGTGGAGCCGAACACGCACAACTCTTGGCAGCAAGGTCAGCACTAGAGGTTGGTCTCCACATGGGACAGCGTGAGGTAATTTTAGGAGATTGCCAGCAGATCATAATGAAGCTATACTGCGATGGCTCTGACCTGTCTGCTCTTGGTGGTTTGGGGAACAACACTTAATCAATGCTCTTTTCCTCGTACTTTGTTGGTTGCTCCCTTCTTTTTGTATTCAGGAGGCTAATAAGCCGGACGATGTTTTTGCTAAGTCGGCATTGTGTGGTGCTGATGAAGGTGCCTCCCCCTCCCCTTCTTTCTTTCCTGATTCACCAAGACTCTGAATAAATTGATCTCCTTTTATTTCGAAAACGAAAAAAGAAAAGAATTTGCTCTATTTATTTGAATTTATTTCAACCTTGGTCTATCTATTTTTGCTCCCCACAAGACAACGAATTAGAAATATAAAAATATATAATAGAGAGAACATTGGCGTGAATATCTAATAATAAACTAAAAGTAAAAGCGAACAAGAAACAAAAAAAAAATATTATTTTGATGAATATTATGTTTTAAGAGTTAAATTTTGAAACAATAAAAATCCAACAAGCAATATAAAGAATATGCAAAAAAAAAAAAAGAAGTAATCGACAAAAATTGGCATAATAAAGTAAAAGGAAGAGAAAAAAGTGATCAAATATATTATTTTGATAAATAACATGTCAAAAGAGTTAAAATTTTAAAGAATAAAAATTTTGTAAAATTTGCATCCAAACATTCCGTCAATTGATTAACGTAGAGGGAATAAAATCGAGCATCTATCAAGTAAAAAAGCTACTATAGTTATAATATTCTTGCATTGCAAGAATTATTATAATTTATAAATTTTTTTGGAAGAAAAATAAATACATTAGAAACACAAACTTTATTTAAAGTCTGAATGCTTATTATAGATGGGCTTTTTTTTATATATAAAATAAAAATAAGTTATATTTAAATATGAAACTTGAAAAATAATACAATAGTAAAAAAGTAAAAAGGTGTTTTTTAAAAAATTAATCATTTTAAATGTATCTATTTATTTAAGGAAAACCTGGCACCACGCATAACCACCGGTCTAAAGTCATGAGCCATCACAGCCTTTTCTGAAGGCAAGAAGGAGAAACAAGAGAAAACAAGGAAAAACCATTCCGGACTGATGAGATCAAAACTGTGGGCGGCGGCGGAATTGTCCAAAGGGAAATGAGAAAGTGAAACGTGTTACGAGCAGCAGCGCGGTTTCAGTGTGTCACCTTTAGCAGAAAATGAGGGGTCAACTTTTTTTATTATTAACAATTAATAACAATAACCCAAAAATAATAATAATAAGGGTTTCTGCTCTGCTTGCCTTTTGAGTCGTCTTAAAGTCGTAAACCATAAAGGGGTAGTAATAAACTATTGCCCTTATTATTTCTCACCCAAACTAACATTTGGTCATTGTATAATACTAGTCCCCACAAGCACGCTTGTTGTGTGTGCAAAATAATTATACATTTGAATATAATTATTTTATTGTTTATTATATAAAAAACTAAAACTAGAATACATTAAATTTGAAAGAAGGGAGAAAAATAAATTAATTAAAATCAAAGAAACATGATAGAAATAAATAAAAATTCAAGGAAAGAAAGTAAAAAAAAAATATATATATATATATGTACAAAAAAGTAAAGATATTATGGTAATTTAACATCATTCAATAAAAGAGGTCCATATTTTTAATCCATAGTATGAATATAATATGATACTAATAGAAGTCGTGCACTTTATGTGCATGCAAATTTATTTATAAAATATAATATCATTGTATTTTAAGTAATATAAATTAAACTATTTAACTTCAAAGTGTAAAAAGTATTTAAAATAATAAAATAAAGAATGATGAACATTATTTTGACAAAATAAAAAGAAAATTTGAGAGAAAATATAAATAAAAACAATGAGTTAAAATAAAAAGGAAAACTAAAAGGAAGAAAGAAAAAGATAGAAAAATGAAAACAATTAAAATCTGAGTAAGTTTGTAATTGTATATTGTGCAATTGAAAAGTCTTATTAACTTAATAATGCAGTATACAAATATAGATAATATATATTTTTCTCTTTTGATTGTGAAATAATAATAATTGAAAGGAAAAAAATATTAGCATGTTGGGATTTTCTAATTTTTTATTAAAAGAAAAATTATGAAAAATATGTCATTTGTGTGATTTTAATATTGTGTTGAATCACTGAAATTCCTACTGTTTTATAACCTGAACTTCTTAGGTTATGTTTGGCACCGCTTCTTCAAACTTTAGATAGTCCAAATTTTACACTACCATATATACTACCTAACAAAAAAACATTTCTAAATTCAGATTTAAGTTTTCTTAATTTTGTATATATAATTAACTAATATGGTAGTATATATAAATATGTACATACCATTTACAATTATATATATATATAAACTAATCATTATCTATGTATATTATTGTATCATTCGATCATTATTATATGTTTTATACATGTCTAAAATACAAAAATTGAAAATAAATAATACTTTCATCAATGCTTTTTTGTTCAAACATGTTACTTTTTTCAACACAATTCTTACCAAATATCATCCCAACAAAATTATACACTCAAACATAGCCTTAGCATTTTGTTTAAGTTACAACTTAGTCAAATTTGTGTTGTGATAAAAGTTTTTTATTTAATGTGCTATCATAAACTTTTTCTTCTCTGCATCAACTAGGAGATTGACGAGGTTAAAACTAATAATTTTAAAACAACATGATTATTGAAAATTAGTGCCTAATATATTTTATTAATCATTATTTTATGTAGATGAATAGACGTATAATCTCTCGCTGAACTTGCATTATTCCAAACTTGAATATATTCTCCTAGTAACTTGACAAGCATCCTAGTCTTGAAAGTATTGTAACTGCAGAACTTTTTTGTTTCAATGAACAGTTGGATCTTTTACATGGCGATATTAAGTTATTAACAATTAATACATTATATTGTAATCAAAAAATTGAATAAAATAATATAGTAATAAATTCATATAAACGAAACAAACAATTGCAGAACCCAAACGCTTAACCTTGTTGCATAAACTATTTTTCAGCCTAATGGAATACTACAAAATATTACAAAATACTAATAATTGAGAGTTTAAGAAATATTAAAATCACAAAAATAAGTTAAATAACGACTCGAAAATCTGACATGATAAACAATAATTTGAGCTAGGGGGGCAAGCGATATGATTTAAATCATTAACAATAAGTATAAATATTGAGAACTCATGCTTACATAGAAGCTCAAAAAATCTAGTTTGTTTTGAGTTTTTTTGTGTGTTTTTACATATATTTTTCTTGGAAAGTGTACAAAAATAAAAGAGAGATAAAAATAAAATTTAAATAGTATAATAATTGTAACGTATGTTTTTAAATGAAAAAATGAAAACAAACATAGCTCTATTGTTGGGCATATAAAAATAATTGGTTCTTCACTAAAATCCTTGTTTTGAAGTTAGGAATTCCTAAACTTCTGTATCGCTCAAACCAAATTAAATTAAAAAATAAACATAATTATAAAATTTTGTGAGCAAAGAAATCATCATATTTAAACCGTCGCTAATATCACGTCTGTTGAGATATTCTTGGTCTCATAAAGATATTGTTCTTTCACAGTCACAATCCTTTGTTACTTATGTATCTATGATAAATAAATCTTGCATAAACTTAACGCATATTCACTTCACCTGAATAAATATATTCCATCAACTTTCTTCACTTCACATATATTTTATTTAACCTATAAAATTCGTGACAGCAAATACTTTGAGTCAACAGTTACCCGTCCCGTACAACCGAAGCGAATAACCCATCAGTCCTTCCCTATGAGAGTCCCAAGTCTTCTGAGTGCACTGATTACCAAAAATCTCGTCCAAGAATTGTTGTAATTATTGTTATTGTTGAATATTATTTCAGTGTGGAGGCGGGCAGAAGCTCAGCAAGCAAGAGAACATTAGGGGCCATTTTGCTACGTGGCCAAAAGATGGTTGTCATTATTTCCACGACCCTAACCAACTGGCATCAAATTCTTATTTCTTCCACGCTAAAGGATATACACCGCCATCCCTATTTCTCTTTCTCCCGTCACCTTTCTGTACATGGCCTGACACTGCCAAAACACCATTGCCTAATCTTCTCTTCTCCCATCTCATCCCCCTTCTTAGCCCTACTTTTCCACCTCAATTTCGGTATTAAAGTTCCCCCAAGGAGAACAGATATACGTATATAATTGTATCAAAGTATTTGTAGTTCTCACTTCTACCAGAGAATAGGTATAATTAATAAGCTTTATTGGGTCCTTTCTCTTGGGTAATATATAGATGTATTTAGTGCTGTATTTGGAATAGTTTCCAAGAAAATTTGTGGGCTTCCATCAGAGTTCGCAAACTCTATATTTCGGGAGAGAGGAGACGCAAATAATGGGAAGAGTGAAACTTCAGATCAAGAAGATTGAGAATACAACAAACAGGCAGGTCACTTTCTCCAAGAGGAGGAATGGGCTCATCAAGAAGGCTTATGAACTTTCTGTACTCTGTGATGTTGATGTCGCCCTCATCATGTTTTCCCCTTCTGGGCGTGTTAGCATCTTCTCCGGAAACAGAAGGTGGTTAACCAATTAGGATTCTTCAATTTTCTCTCTATATATGCTTAATTTATCTTCTTTTGTCTTATATGTGTAAGAGAAATGTTGTTTCTTTTATTGTAATTTTTAGTACTATAATCCTCACTTGAAGGGTGAATTACTCGTTTGTTTCTATGTTAATTTGTTGAAGCATTGAAGAGATCATGGAACGATACGTGAATCTTCCCGAGCATGAACGAGTAAGGTAAGGAATGACTCAAGAAATTGAATTTCCAAGTATAGTAGTTCTTGGAGTAATATTGTGATATTTGGATGTCTTTCATTTGCTTATATGTTGATAACTCTCTTTTTTTCTTCTTATTTTATCTATTTTTTTCTTCTCATGCGCCTACAAAAGGCTGCAGAACCAAGAGGTAACACATTCCCAAACAATACATAGTCTTTGGGCTTCGGAGTAGGCTAAGACATACGGATAACGAGAATTTAGTGAATTTATTTGCAGCATCTACAAAGGGCTCTTGGAAAGTTGAAATCTGAAGCAGATAGAAGTTATCAGGCAGCTAGCAGGTATAATATGATGCACAAATTTGATAATTTAAGTATGGACCATTTATGGAATATTTTTGTTTTCGCTTCACATAATTTTGCTTTTCTTGTTGCCACCATATGTAGAAGCTCAGCTAACATGATTGATTCTCAAGTTGAGGTATGCTTTGTTTTTCCACAAGTCTTGTTTTGGTTTTTTGTTTTTGATTCGATTCTATCGATTTAGAAGTGATCATGCCACTTGATCAAATTCAGGAAATTCAGCAAGAATTTATGAAATGTAAGTGCCAACTCGAAAATATGGAGAAAAAGTTAAGGTACTCATTCAATCAGAGTGCTATTTCAGTATCCAAGTTCTTTGTAAATTGAGAAGTGCTATTTATTGTGCAAAATATGAATATAAATTAGGATATATGAAGGTGATCCTTCTGAAATCACCACATTGTGTGAGGCTGAGTATAGGGAACAAGTTCTAGAAGAAAACTTGAAGCACATCAGGTTGCGCAAGGCAAGTTTGTAGTATCAATTACATTTTTTTTTTAATATATAAAATAAATGTTAGTATAACCTATTAAATTTCCTCACGACTTGTTTTTCCTCCCAATCAGCAGCATGTTCTGCAGGAGCAATATAACTCCCCTCGTGCACAAACTTCACAGGTATCTCAAATTTCAACAAGTATTTGTCGATGTTGTGTTTATTATTGATAGATTGAAAAATCAGAATTGGAAATGCTTTTTATTCGTACTTAGTTCAGTCATTTTAACTTGTAAATTTACGAAATCAATACGTGGACTGGGACATATTATCACAAAAGAGTGTCGAAGGGCTACGATTAATAAACATATTATGTCTGTCATCAAATTTCAGGTGATGAATTTGCCCCCCGAGACTGGAGATACAAATATTCTGGCTGCGAGGAATTCGGATAATGTACTGGACTGGCTTCCACACAGAGATCCACAAGTCCAAATCCTCAACTTCTTGGATTCAAATGGGCTGCTTCCCATAAGGTTCTTAAATAATACATAGACATTTATATATACTTCAGTGCATATATGCGTGCAAATATGATTCGCCAAAGCATAAGCTGGTTCATTTTGTTCTACTTGTGCTTATCTGCAGGGATCAACCTCAACGCATGGATAACATAATCCTACCATCGCCAACTCTTGTTCATGCCCCAAATGTGCATGTTCACAATCATCTGAGTCCTAGCAGGAGCATAGAAGATGATACACAAAGACCTGAATTTGGGCAGGTGATTGGTGTCAATCTTTCACCATGGGCTGAGTTATATCCAACAGGTTGGTCAATCAGCTTATTCACTGCTATCATTCTTAATTGAGAGCATATTACCATACCCGAATGAAAATTATAAAAATATTAAGCAAAGACATGACAGCCATCGCCAATGATTACACACACACACACACTAAGTCATAACATTTTTGTTTTAACATATTTATTGTTACTGATTGTCAGTAACAGTTGAAACTACAACTATGTTCCCTATTCAGTTTGTAAAAATTATTTATTGAAATTGACAGGAAATGATCCTTCCCCGTCGTCACAGCCCAGGGAACGGGCACTTCTTGAACTGTTTTTATCTCAGCTTAGCCCTGCGAATCAAGATCATATTTGAGAAATCTACATTTAGTCAAAGTATTCTAAATAAGATCTCTGTTATTATGACTCTGGATATATAGATATGTGTAGCAATAATGATATATATTATCTCTTGGAGCTTTGTTTCTAATGAATTTGTCATATGTCTATGCTAAAATTCTTGTTCTCGGTTCATCTTTCAAATTATAATTTGTCCAATCTATTTTCATTCAATCATTGCAATGACGCACATTGTCCATTATTGAAGACTATAATTCGGTACACTTAATGTATGTGTAAAATAATTTATAAATTATAAAAATATTATATTTTAAATAATATAAATAATAATTTTTAAAATTAAAAATATAAAAAATACATTTAATAAAAGAAAATAAAGAATGATGAAAGGAAATATGAAATAAAAATTTTGGAAAGAAGAGTTTGTCACACTCTATAGAACCATTAGGGTTATATCTTCTTTTAAAATGCATTTACATCTTATGGGTTTTACACTAGATCCAAGTTTTTTTATATGATTGAGGATCAGCATCAACAAAAAAAGTTTCAAACTCATTTCCATAAGACAAATTTCTTTCTTGGCCTTTTGCTCATTCTCAGTTCATCATTGGTAATGCTTTTTTTATTATTTTTAGTAGGTGCATGAGAAATTTTATATGACAACGAGAAAAATGTGTTCAAAAAATTTAACATTTTTTGATTCGATGATAGTATTATATTCTAAAACATTATTGTTCAAAACTAAAAATCTAAATGCTGCATTATTCAGCATATCCTATGAATATATAGTCTGAAGTTTAGACCATAATTTTCTTTTCTTTGGTTCAGGTAATATTACTTTGGCAAAATACTTCCACATTTTAAAATATTTTAAATTTGGTTCATAGTTTTTCTATAGTTCAAATGACATTTGACCAATTCTTTTGTAAGGAATTCTATTTTGTATGTAACATGTTAAAATAGCTTCTCCCCACAAATTATCAAGTACCTTTGAGCTAACTACTATAGAATTCATCATTCATTTAATGTTCTATTCTTTTTCTTTTAACTACTCCATTAGACTCAGAAGAATACGGATGTATTACTTTATGTATTTTGCCATTATCTTAAAAGAACATAGATGATGATGAGTATTCACCTCTTCCATCTGATTTGACTTATTTTATTTTCTTATTTTGTTGATTTTCTACCTTGGTTTTATAAGATGAGGCATAAAATGTACATCTTTATTTCTAAGGAAGTAAAGTTTAGTACATCTAAAATAGTCATCTATAGAAGTAATATAATATCCTTTACCTCCTCTAGTCATTGATTGTTTTAAGTCGTCTAAGCTAGTGTGAATAAGACTTAGTAACTCAATTTCTTTTTGAACAGTCTTATTAGTTTTTTTAATGATTTTGGTTTCAATGCAAACTTCATAATTTTCATGGCCTAACTTGGCATGCCATAAAGAAACAAAATTAACAATATAAGCAAAAGAAGAATTTTCATTAACAATTGGAAATATTAAGTACAAAAGTCCCTGATTACAATAGTTTTTTGTCATTACGATCTTGTTAAATTCAAATAACACTCTTAATGCAACTTTGCTCAAGAGAGCCATGGAAGCCAGGTTTGCTCTTATATTAGGAACATGCAATACATCATTTAAGGTTAAAATTTTTCCAAAGGTTAATTTTATTAATACTTTGCCTCTACCCAAAACTTCAATAGTTCTCAAGTTTCCAAGATAGATTGCTTTCACATTGTCCCCTATAGGAGTATAAGAGGAAAATACTTCTCGATATGTACATATGTGCTAACTAGTTCTAGAGTCTACTATCCATTTTTAATAGTTACTGCAATATTCACTTGGGAGACAACACTGTGGCCAAATTAGCCTTATGGGCATTACCACTTGATTCTTTGCTCCCCTTTTCAAATATGCATTGAGGTGCATGGTGACCCAATTTTCTACAAACATAACAAAAGCCTTTCTTTTTCTTTAAGTTGGAGTTTTTGGACTTGTAAGTTTAGGACTTGTTTGCGTGCCTTCTATTTTTTTCTGGGAGCTTTGTATTATGTTGGTTTTCCCCACTATTTTCTCAGTCTTGGTAGTCTTTTCGATAAATATTCCAACCGCAAACTTTTCAAGCCAAATGATGTTCTTATTTTTCAAATCCTCAAATAGTTTTCGGTTCTCAAAGATTTGAACTTTTATGTCATTGTCATCAATCTTTTGCCACTAAGCAACTCCATGAAAGTCTAGCGCTGAGCACATGCATTCTTGCCATCTTTTGAAGCTTTCACTAGCAATTACTTCAATTTTTGAAACATCTGAAAAAAGTTTGGCAAAAGATAGAGACACCGAAAATGTTGGATATGGTGGATTTGTAGCTGGTGTTTGTCCACTTGTGAGAGGAGGTGGAGCATCAAATAGATCCAACAGTGCTTAAATGACTTAATTCAAATTCTTTATTTTGTTTAAAAACTTTTTAAAATATGTGGGGGATTGTTAGATATTTCAAAAGTTTTTCAAACATTTACTTAATTTTAATTGCCAAAGTTATGTGATTTCCAAACAAGGTCATGTTTTAAATATTTTGGGCCGTGTTTGTTTTCTTAAAGTCCAAAGTTGAGATTTCTTCCAACAAATCCTTGTATTTTAATCTTAAAATAGCAATAGAGATTTCCAAACAAAGTCTTGTGATTGAGGTTCTGTTATTCATTCATGGCATAACATCTCCCTAAACGATCAGATACAATAAACCCTTAATCATCAACTTTATAATTTTTTATCATCTGATTGATGGTCCGAACATCCAAGAAAACAGCACCCTATAAATACGCATCCACTGGCGCTGAAAAAAAATATACATTGAAGAAAAAGACACTCGTTGCCGCTAAAACCGTCTGTTTTGCTTTTGAAACTGGGTCTTTGTTCTTTTCCAGCTAGTGAGCTCCACTTAAATCTCCTCACTACATCTGTCCATTGCTCCCTTCCCAAGATTAGAATATACTGCAGTCCCTGCTCTTCCTTTTCCAGGTTGTTTGCTCCAGTTACATCCCTCGACATATCACATCCTTGCCTAAATCAAAATGCGCTGTTGGAAACATAAAAATTTGTGATTCCTAGGTAGTCTTGAAGCATTTAGAAATAAAGAGTATTTAATCGTAAGAGATATTTGGACCGGATCGAGATTATTTCTTGAGAACAATGCTCCTATTGGGATGGCTCAAGCGCAGATTATTCAGATTATGAACTTAACCCTTTTTCAGTTTTGCTGGATTGCTATTTCTTTTAATATGGGTCCTGCTGCTTCAACCAAACTGGTGCTAATCCAAATTCCCGGCTGCTTTCGGCTATCGTTGACCTTTCTCCAAGTGTGCTTAAGTTCTAACAGGGTTCTTTCACTATTTATCACAAATTTTTATTCTATTTTTAAAAATATCCCTATTTTGAAATCATTTATCAATTTACTCCAATTCCCTAAAATGAGGTTACAAAATTCTGTGATCTCATCTTATGGAATTGCAAAAAAATTAAAAAACAAAAATGAAAAAAAGGTCTATTTCTGTAATTTGAATTCACAGAAATAGTAGTGCAGAATTGTCTCTTTCATTTATTCTCTATTTGTCTATGTTTGTTGAAACAGACAAACAAATATGATTTATTATGTAATAAAAAATATAAAAACATCAACAATATATAAATGTTTACATTGGATAAATTTAATTGAAATTATTACATAATTTTTGTCAATTATTCCTTTAAAACATTATAATTGTGGATAATAAATTGACAATCTTTAGTTCTATGATTTAGATGTTTAAGATAAAAATTAAAATTGTTGAGAAAAATAGAATTAATCACCATATGATCATAAAGAAGTTTCATACACAAGTAATTTTATTATTTTTGTTTAATATATATTTATGTAATGTTTGATATAAATACATTTAATCTTTTGTCATGTTTGTCCTTTGTTATGTTTGTTCGTGTATTTTTTATTTAATACATTTATATTAATATGGTTTAACACTGTTCTCTATTTTTAAGCAACTTGCATTTATGTTTATTATTTACAAACCATGTCATTTGTTTCATGTTGACGAACTATATAATTTACAAACTATATCAACAAATAAAGACAAACAGAAAATAGAAGAGCATTTCCATGATATGATTTTAGAAAACACCATTTCCGTGAACTCAAATCACAAAAAAGGCTTTTCCACTTTTATTTTCAATTTTTTTTTAATTTTTTTGCAATTCCGTCTAATTCTGTTCTCATCCAATGAAATTGAGTTAGTTTGATAAATGATTTCAAAATAAGGATATTATTAAAAAATAAGATTAAAATTCAAGATAAATAGTGAAAGAAAACCCCTTCTACCATGCCGTGAGACACACATCTTTTCCTCTAAACACGAATTATTTGCATATGGTTCTGCCATGACATACGTTAGTGCATCTCAATAAACTCAATTTTATAGGCGTGAATTAAACAGGTGACGCTTGACCAGCTAATGCAAGAATTCTTTTTAATTGTCATTTATTCAAGTGTAAAATTTATAAAATATAATTAAATTACACAACAACAAACAAAAATAACTAAATAGGTGGACAAATTCCTTTACTCTTTAATGCATCCCACATATTTCGCAACTTCTGCACAGCGACTTGAGCTAGTTATTGCCGCATATACATGAGTATCTTAATTAATCTGCTTTAATACATTCTAGACATAGGCCACATTTTCTGTGCACGTAGCGAGCAACCTTAAACTCAGAAGACCTAGATTTCTTTGCCTTCAAGCTCATCCTTCGTCCTTTGCTCTACTCCAGACAACATCAACATGATACGTCCATTCGAGGGGCAAACTTTGAATATAATTTCTGGAATAAACTTACCTTATTCATAGCATGCAATGCTTTGTTGCAGTTTCACCGCACCTGAAAACAGGGTTCATTGTCACTCCAATTGTGCAGTGTATGTTGTGTGTAATTATCTATAAAAGTTAACCTAGAAAAAGATTTGATTTATACCCTCATTCAAATGGCATCTCCCTTTGATCCTTTCAATATACTTATCTTTAAAAACGCTGTGTGAAATTCTGGTTCACAATATACATATAGGTTTATTTACGTGATCAGTTTTGCAAAATTGCCTAACGTCCAACTATGTTCAATCCGTTATATAACGGGTGATTAGTCTTTGATCGGTTTTGGACCAAAATCTGGATTCTCGGAATTTTGGAAAATTAATAAAAGTATTTGATAATTGATTAAATCAAACTTAACAGGTAATGCAGTAATTAATTCGTACCATTTTCTTTTTGTGCTTTACTTTATTTGGAGTATATTGATCATAGATGAGTGAATTTCTGCAACTTTCCTTTCTGTGTCACTTAGTAATATAATGGATAATATCAATTATTTAGGGTATTGATTTTGAGTTTTAAAAATTCAAAATCCGTCAAATTATCGATTATTTAGGGTATTGATTTTGAGTTTTAAAAATTCAAAATCCGTCAAATTTTAGTGGCATAAATATCATAATGAAGTGTTTTGACAAAAGCCAACACATTTTAATTCTTCATATAATTTAAATACACTATTACAATACATTAATTATTATTTTTTTGGTAAACTTAAAATAGAAAATCAGATACAAAAATTAAAATATTTCTAGAACAATTTGAAATGTGTTAACACATAAAAATATTAGTTGTAATATGGAACAACATGTTATTTTTTAAGATTATTAACAACATATAAAGAATTCACAATGTGAATTGCTTGAATACACATATTTCGAATAAAAAATTAATACATAAAATGAAATTATATGTTAAAATGGATGATATCAACAACAAAAACGAAACAAATGAACTACAAAGGAAAGGAAGTTAGAGCAAAAAAACATCATAAATAAAAAATAAAATAAAATTTAAATATTTAAAGAAATTCCAAAAATATTAAAAAGATGAAAACATTAACAAGAGAGTTCCAACGGCCTTCTAAAGCCAAGATAAAATAATAGCTACACACACATATATGTACAAAAGAAATTTCATTATTAAATATCCTTAAAATGTGAATGTTTGACATCATTTTATATGAGTTTTGTATATCGATTTCTTACACCATTTTTTTCATTACCTATCACAATTTTTGTTTAATATAAAGTGAAAATGGAGACCCATTGTCATACATCGTTTTTATTGATCTATTATATAATAACGTAAATTCAAAAGCATAATGTTGAAGGACTTACAAGTCTAGCTGAAAATCAATGAGGAGCTGAGGTGACACTGAAGTGGGTTCCAGAGCTTGTGATTTATCGTCGAAATTTTATTTAAGTCTGTTGTTAATTTAATGTTGTATTTACTTAGTTAAGTAAAGTTAATTAGTTGAGTTGTATAATTAGGTTGTTTTTATCTTGTACAATAATAGATACACTTTCCCTTTCCTTTACAACATTAGGGCTCATTCTGCCCTCTTTTTTTCAAAGCTTTGTTGAGCCTTCTTCCTAATCATTCTCTTCATTTTCCTGTAGTTCCTTTACATCAGCAATTTTTGATGGGGCTCAGTGATGTATATTCTCAGGCAAGAGACCAAATATTAATGATAGAGACCTTGCCTCTTGTAAATAAAGGGTTTACTATTGCTCAACAACAGGAAAAATATCACTCGGTAGCTAGAGAGAATAGTGGTACTATTGTGTTGTCCATGATTGCACAGAAGTCCACTAGCAGTGCAAAATGGTAAGGGCGGGTGAGATAGGTTGTTTTGTATACAACATAAAATCCCTAGGCATTTTCTTAAAAGATGCTTCAAAGTAGTGGATGCATAGCCACCCAAATGCAGTCATTGTTAGATGACTGGTCCTTCAATTGACAAATGCCACAAATTAAAGGACTACCCTCTTGAACATAAATTTTACTAAAAGTCATCTAACTGCTCTTTTGCTGGGCAAGTCTCCTCCAATGTGTTAGCACAAGGAGATGAGAGGTTTCTTCTAAATAAATTTCAACTCTAGCTATTAGTAAATTTGCTCAATAATAAAGAGGCTAGTGAGAAGCAGCTAGAAAACCAAAGTGATGAGGTATAAGGGACCATTGCCAACTACATGAATGCCTCAAGTAAGTAGGCAAACTTTAGTACGAACTATTTTAAAGCTACTGTTAAAAACAGGGATGTGTGGATTTTAGATACAGGGGCCACCAATCATATGATTTTTGATGATTCCCTGTATTCTGGTAAGTATATTAAGTGTTCTTATCTATTTAAACTGCTTAATGGTAATGCAGCACATGCTATTGGTTTGGGAGAAGTTGAAATGTCTCACAACTTCATCCTACACAATGTGTTGTACAAATCATCCTTCACTTCCAATCTCATTTCAGTTAAAAGTCACTACTAATTTGAGCTGTTGTGTGATTTTCATGGCTAATAAATGTTTTGTCCAAGACCTATCATCTTGAACAATAATTGGTAAGGGTCAAGTAAAAGGAGGTTTGTACTCTTTCAACAGGCAGGAAACATGCTCATCCACTGCATTAATTGACGAAAGGAGCAATGCTCATGTTAATTTTTCTAGTTTATCTTGTGCTAATCATTCATAAAGTTTATATACCCTCTGGCATAACAAGTTAGGACATCCTTCGAATGATAGATTGAAGTTAGTCAACAAACAGGGCTTGAATATCTCCTTTGATGATCATGGAAATTCTCCTTGTACTATATATCATTTAGCAAAACAGCATAGATTGCCTTTCAATAACAGTTTACATAATACATCAAAACCTTTTGAGTTGATTTATTGTGATTTGTGGGGGCCCTGCAATGAGATTGAGCATCATGGCAATAGATATTTTTTTGACTATTGTGGATGATTTTTCAAAAGCTACTTAAATGTATTTCCTAAAAAGTAAATTAAATATGCTGGTATCCTTCTAAAATTTTAGCAACCTTGTTTGGAATTTGTTTAAGTCAACTATAAAAAAACATAAGAACTGATCACGGTACAAAATTTAATTTGAGAACATTCTGTAAGGAGAAGGGAATTGTGCAACAAAAATATATATTGAAACTCCACAGCAAAATGGTGTTGTAGAGAGAGAACATCAGCACCTGATTAGTGTTGCAAAGCCCTTAAGTTCCAGTCACATTTACCTCTCAAATATTGGGGTGAATGTGTGCTTACAACTGCTTATATCATTAACAGGCTAGCCACCCCTAATCTGAAGAACAAGACTCCTTTTGAAATAATATTTAAGGTTCAACCAACATATGATCAAATGAGGGTGTTTTGCTATTTATGTTGTGCTACCACCCTCGAAAATGGAAGAAAGAAATTTGATCTTAGGGTAAAAAAATGTGTTTTCATTGGATATCCTTTCGGGATAAAAGGTATAATCTTCTAGATTTAAAAGCAAATTAAATATTTGTGCCCAGAGATGTCATTTTTTATGAAAGTGTGTTTCCATTTGAACACTAACAAAGACAAAGTGTTAAACAATTTCATTTTCCTTAACAGCATACTGCTGTGAACAATCTTAACCATCTAATAGCATATAATGAGCCTTTTGAAAACAATCCATATGATTCACAACTGAATAAACCAGAACACTCTGCACATCTTAACCATGTTGGAATGAATGAAACTTCCCAACCTATGTTAAGTCTCTCACAAGAACTACCTAATGACAATGTGTTTGATCCTTAGTCATTTTCGTTGAGGAGATCAACTAGGTTGAGAAATGTACCAAAGTACCTAAATGACTACTATTGTCAATAAGTGACTAAAATCCCTACACCAAAGGCTATGACAAATGTGGAAGCCACAAAGAACTTAGCAATTGAATGTTCTGCACTAAATCTTAGCAATAATTTTGATTTGTGCAGCGATGAAGTGCCAACAACCTACAGCACCAAAATGAACCAAACATCTACAATTAGGCTTCACAATTCCTAGAATGGTCTGATGCAATGGAAAAGGAGCTAGCAGCCTTAGAAGAAAATGGCACCTAGATACTCACTGACCTACCACCAGGTAAAAATCCAATAAGCTATGAATATGTTTACAAAGTGAAATACAAGCCAGATGGATCTGTTGAAAGCTACAAGGCAAAGTTAGTTGCTAAAGGTTACACTCAAGAACATGGAATAGATTATTAGGAAGCATTTTCTCACATAGCTAAAATAACAACTGTTAGAATCTTGTTAGTTGTGGTTATAAAGAAAGGGTGCTTCTTGGAGCAATTGGATATTAAAAATGCATTTCTGCATGGTAACCTAGAATAAAATATTTACATGGACAAGCCACCAAGCTATAACAAAGGTAAACCACACCAGGCATGCAAACTCATTAAAGCATTTATGGGCTTAAGCAAGCCTTAAGACAGTGGAACCATGCAGTTTATGCAATAGTTAAGAATTTAGTTTTGTTCAACATAAGGTTGATTATAGTCTCTTTACTATAGTAAGCCAAAGTTCTTTTTCTACCTTAGTAGTATATGTTGATGATGTGATTGTTGCAGGATATAACATTGAATTGATCCAGCAATTAAAGTCTTACCTCAATGATGTATTCAAAATCAAAACATTGGAGATCTCTCATAGTTTTTGAGCATTAAGCTAACAAGAACAAAAGAAGGGTTGCATCTTAATCAAAGAAAATATATACAAGACATTTTAACTGATTGTGGAAATAAAAAATTGCAGGACATGTAGGATTCCAAAGGACCAAAATACAAGGTTAAGAAAATGTGATGGGGAGCTAATCTTTGATGCAGCACATTACAGAAGAGTGGTTGGAAGACTGCTATGCTTGACTATTACTAGACCAATTGTAACATCCTTAGTCAATTTATGGAAAAGCCAACATTCATTTAAGAGCTGCATATAAAGTACTACAGTATTTGAAACTAACTTTGGAACAGGGTGTTTACTTGCTTGTAGATGCAGATTATCAACTTAATGGCTATTGTGATGCGAATTAGGGTTCTTGTCCTGACTTAAAGAGATCAATAATAGGCTATTGTGTCTTGTTAGGGAACTCTGATTTCATGGAAGTCCAAAAAATAGTCATTGGTCTCAAAATCATCAACTGAAGCAAAATATAGGTCTCTATGGCTACACTTTGCACTAAAATAATATGGATTAATTATGTTCTCAATGCTTTGTAGGTAGAGCATAAGGAACCAATGCTGATTTACTATGATAGCCAAACAGCTTTGCATATTGCCTCAAATCTGATATTCCATGAGAGAACAAAACATATTGAGCTAGACTACCAATTGGTGGGAAATTTGTTGCAAGTAAGAACCATTACGACTAAGCATGTGACATCTCAATATTGCAAATATTTTTACCATGCCCTGGTCAGAACAGGTGTTGAAGGCACACATTAGCAAGATGGGAGCTGTTTGAGCACCACTCCCATCTTTGAGGGGGTATTGAAGGACTTGCAAGTCCAACTGGAAATCAATGAGGAGCTAAGTTGGCACTAAAGTGGGCTCCGAAACTTGTGATTTATTGTCAAAATTTTATTTAAGTCCTTTGTTGATTTAGTGCTATATTTAATTAGTTAAGTGAGGTTAATTAGTTAATTAGTTGAATTGTATAAATAGGTTGTTTTAGCTTGTATAGTAATATATACACTTTCCCTTTCCTTCGCAAAGGTAGGGCTCGTTCTGCCCTCTCTTTTTTTTTTTTTTTTGTTTTTTTGAAGCCTCGTTCAGCCTTCTTCCTGATTATTCTCTTAATTTTCCTTCAATTCCTTTACATGAAGTCTTCAGTGTAGTTTCTAAAACATAATTTAAAGATTTTAATTGAGACTTCTATTGGGGATTTGTGGCTTCAAGTAAAGATATATGTAGGAGAGAAGTTTGCAATAATATATTTAAAGAAAGTGATTATTAGTAATAAAATGATTTCCATAATAAAAACATTCAACATATATAACTATCTAACTTTGCAAATTATATGCAAATTTAAATCTTTGACTTTTATAACTAATATATAAATTTTTCATGTATAGTATATTTCATTATAAAATTATAATATTTATTGTATTGTATAATAAACTATGAGCAGTGTAACCTAAACACCGAAAGATTTAAACCCTAAATCAAAAAATTCTAAACCCTAAAGGAATTTGAAATCCCAAACGTGAACCTTGGACATAAATAAATTAAAAGCTTTGAACCTTAATTTCTAAACTTAAGCTAAACTTAGACTCCAAACTTAAATTCCAAGTCCTAAATATTGAACCTTAAACCTTAATATAAAAATAAATTCTAAAAATCTTAAATTCAAAATAAAATCAAAAATCTTTAACCTAAGCCTCACACACACACACACACATATTTGAATTTAATCTGAAAATTTTCTTGTAACTTTTGAATTTATAGACACTTATTTTTGGGTATTTCAATTGAAAAAATAATAGTAACAGGAGTGCATAATTCATGAAAAATTAAACTCTTCCAGTAGCCTTTTCTATCGATGTGTTTATTCAAATTATAACAAAAAAAATATTAAAAAGGATGACCAACGAAATTTTATGATTATATAATTGAGTCATTTATTAAATGACAAAAACATTACGAGAATAATATTAATTGCAATTAAAATATGTTAATCAAAATGAACTTATATTTTAATTTAGGTTCAGAATTCAAAATTTAGGGTTCATTGTTGATTTAAGATTTAGAATTCGAGCTTAGCATTTAAAATTTCTTGAGGTTTGGAGTTTCTTGCATTATTTCGTAACCTATACAAATTTTAAAAAATAAAAATCAATTGAACAATCATCTTGCACAAATACTTTCAAAATAATTAGCATCTTTACCATAAATTAATCAAAATAGTTTGCATAAAGATACCATATTTAGCCAAAAAAATTAATATGAAATTTGGTCTTGAAGTTTTATATTGTTTCTGTCCTTTTTTTAGATATGTATTTTAATATGAAAAGGTTATACTCTTGTAAATTTATATATCAAATATATGAGCCAAAAAATTCGAATATGTAAATAATTTTCATAATTGGTTAATTAAATATGAAGAAAGTTTTTATTATGCAAAACATTTTTATTAATAATCTCTTTCATTAAATATAGAATTGTAAATCTCTCTTCTATTCATATCTTTACTTGACACATGTCAAATTTCTATGAGTGGAATAAAAAGTGGAATGCTAAATGCGGAAATGAGGATTTGGAGCCGGGATTTATACAGCTTCAATCTTTTATTCTGTAAATTGTGTTCATAATTGGATTTTTTATTTTTCTATTCTAATTAATTTTCAATTTTGCAAAATTTACTCCGATTATAGGAAATTAATTAAATGACCTATCTCGCCGTTTCAGACAGCAAAATGACATCAACATACGCATCTCGCCTTCTGAAACGGCGAGATATGTTTTTAGTTGAAAAATAAAATAAAAATGAGCATATTTCGGGAGCAAAGATATGGTGATATCATCTCACTGTTTGAAATAGTGAGATGACGTCAACCCATATGTTAAATCTACAACACGGTCTTCTTCTTCATTTTTTTCCCTTCCTTCGATCTTCTTCTCCCATCGGCGGTAGATTTTGGGTGAACCAAACGCACCTCTCGGCTGTGCTTCAACAAGCGACCCTTCTTCCTATCCCAACCGTGATCAAAATACGCTTCTTCCTGGCAAAAAAGCAGTGGTGATTTTATAAGAATTTCAATCGACGGTGGTGGCAGCGGCGGTGGCGAAAGCAGTGATTGTATTAATTTGGTGAGTGTCTATTTTTATCTTTATGGTTGCCAAAAATTAAATTGAGTGCCTATATTTATATTTTTGTATGTCGAATTTCTTTCTTTTTCTTTCCTTTATTGCTCTCAATTTTCTTAATTTTGTCTGATTACTGTCACTAAAAGGACATGTAATTTGATGTGATAAATTGATTAATTATGGCCAGTGAAAGGTTCGTTAATTTTGTGACATTGCTGTTGATACAAATGGCATAATAGACAGTCTAATTTTGTGACATTGAACTTTTAAGAATAATGTTAAAATAGAAAATGTATGTTGACTGATAGTTTTTTATGTATAAAATATTAATTGTGTTTAGAATTTAAAATTGTTCTAGGGGTTAGTATGAATATATACATTTTGGCTCTACCCTTGTTGATCTTGTTGATCTTCATTTGCTAATGGGCCTTGTTGATATTACTTAAACATTGCTTAGCATCTTGCAATAAAGAAATGGCCTTATCGGAATGTTATTCTGCATGGGGTTATTCAAAAATTTGATGATCAAAAGTGTTGTTAAAACATGGAATTCCATTTCCATTTGATTGTATTGGAAGTGTTTGTGTTTGGTTTTTGTAGAATATGGAAAAAATAAAATACTTATTTAAATATTTAATACATAATACCAAAAAATATTAGATGAATGAAAAAATATTTACTTAAATATTTAATACATGATACTAAAAAATATTAGATGAGTGAAAAATATTTACTTAAATAATTAATACACAAAATTTAAAAATATTAGATGAATGAAAAAAATTTACTTAAATATTTAATACATGATACTACAAAATATTAGATGATTGAAAAATATTTATTTAAATATATAATTCTTTCAGAAGTTTGAAAGATGAATTATTAGCATTGAAGAAATCTAAACTTATCCATACTCATATATTTAAAACAAGTCTTTTAATTGAGAGTTCTTTCATTATTTTTTTTTTAATTAGTCAAACAAACAAACATATTTTGCTTAGTGTAACTAGTCATACTATATTTGTGTGTAGTATATTATGGATGTGACGCTTAGATTTGATTGCATCATGCATGTGAAATGTTTGTTTTGAAGATATGACATTTGAGGGTGATATTCAGATTGTGCTATATTGGGGGGTGGTTTATTGCGCAAAAATCGAACGACATAAGTTACAACATTGGGCCTAATTTGTAAAACATACGTCGTAGTACCAATTTTGTTGAGTTGAAGACGATGGTGTATGAATTAACTGGAGTGGATCAGAATCATTATGTCATCTATTTGAAAACAAAATTTGTGTTAAGAGATGCATTTGAGGGACACGATGTAGTCCTACTAGCGATTGAAAATGATATAAATTTGTAGTTCTTTTTTAATCCGATCAATCAGGACATATATTTAGATTTGCATATCAAAATAGAATGGAGAGACTGTAACAATCAGTATAATGTGCCAGGTGGAGGGGAAATAAACCAAGCCTTCTACCAATCATTCTTTGGAACTCGACAAATTAGTAACATGCTCTTGGTCATGGAAGCATTGACTCATATGGGCATTCAGGAGGGTGACATGTTGCCTGACC
Source organism: Avicennia marina (assembly GCA_019155195.1). NCBI lineage: Eukaryota > Viridiplantae > Streptophyta > Magnoliopsida > Lamiales > Acanthaceae > Avicennia > Avicennia marina. The sequence goes on along the minus strand of CM032781.1, from coordinate 6,814,846 downwards.
TTAACACATAAGCATCATATTTTAGATCGGAATATGGAGGTAGGTCTCTTAATTCGTCACAGCCTGCAGCAAACATTGCCGCAAGAGTAGAGGCTTGCATGGATGATGATGGTGAGATGCTTTCTGATGCCCATGAGCAACACTTATACCGATCAACATCTAACATCAATAATAGGGATTATGAAGATGAGGAGATGATGAGGATGAAGAAGATGAAGATGCAGTCTATATCAGTTTAATACAGCAAGTATTAACAGCATCAGATGCCGGCCCATCAACTAGTTCATACCCTCGACATGTGGCAGGGCTAGTAAGCACCATGCCTATGCATTCTTCAACTATCCCAGTACATGAATATGTGACAGAGCCATCAACCGTGCCTTTGTATTCATCAGCCTTTCCAGTACCTAGACATGTGATAGAACTACCGATGGTGCCATTGTGTCCATCTATGCCCTTCTTCACATAGCTATAGCCAGAAATCACAACTGACAATATTGAAAATCCCAGTGGTAGATGGAGCACGTATTATGACGAGCACAAAGGAGAGCTCCATTTGGACATAATATTTAAGGACAAGGGTCATATCTAAGCTGTTATGAAGGATTACTCTGTGACACATACAAAGTACGAGTTCATGTTATATACAAATATATACATATATAAGGGATATAATAAAAAGTTCCCAGAGAAGGCTAAGGAAATACAATAAAAAGTGAAAGAGCTGCTATAAAAGGGATAGGTTTGGGAGAAGATGAGCTCGTGTGTAGTTCCTGTTGCTCATTCCCAAGAATGGAGAGTGGTGTATGTGCATCAATTTCTGAGCTATGAATGCTATCATGGTAAAGTTTTGTTACCTTATATCTTTCCTAAATGATATGTTAGATGAGTTACATGGTGCGAGTGTGTTTTACAAAATTAATTTAAAAAGTGGGTATCATCAAATTAAGATGAGGAAAGGAGATGAGTGGGAAACTACATCTAAGACCAAATTTGGGCTTCATGAGAGGATCGTTATGCCATTCAATCTTACAAATGCTCATAGTAGATTCATGTGTTCAACAGAAAGATGTAATTCTCATTTGATTTTTACTTCTGCAACATGTCTGATAATTATGGCAATGGTAGATTTTCAAACTTTTCATGAAATTCAAATCTCTCCCTACTGCATCAGCCTAGTTTATCCCCATAATCCATTTGATCATCATCATGTTCTTCAATAAATCCAACAGCTATGATTTATCCTTCCTTCACTAGTTAAAAATATAGAGGACAAAAGAGCCTATTTACAAATATATATACATACACACATATACACGTAACATAGGGATAGCCGAATGCAACCAAATCAGTGAAATAAGATTATGCCTATAACACTTCCTAATGTCTCAATTTTTCGATATGTTAGAACATATTCTTCTACAACCATCTTCTTTTGAGCTACATTATGATCATATCTTGCCTGCTTTTGGTTTTCAATCCTTTGAATATCTTTAGTCCTCCTCTCATCAATCAAACTTCTAATAATAGCTTTTGGAGGGTGATTCTATCTAACTTTGGATGAATATCAAGGAATTTTAGCATCATCTTTGGAATAATCAATAGTTATTCCATCGGGTGTTAGAACATCTGGTGGCACAACTAGATTTTCTTACTTTTCTACTTCTCTCACTACTTCATCCTCTTTATTTGATTTTTTGACCCATACTTGCTTGAAGAATGTCTGTTTAGTAAGAACTTACCTCTTTAGTATCAAATGTTTTGGCAAACTGTAACAAGAAGAAATGAGGTGACCACTAAAATGACAATAAGTACATATAAGACTTTTTTTTGGCCTTTAAGCCAACTACTTCTTATTCCTAATTATGGGCAATGTCAAAACATTTGTAGGAATATGCTTAGTCTCTTGCATAAACTCCAATGCTCAATTTTCAAAATTACTTGAATAGGGTTGTCCAATATATCATAGGCCATAGTGATCTCTAGACGCCTTTAGCCAATTGAAAGGATGTCCTTCACCTTCGCCTTCGCCTTCATAGTATTCAACTTACTCAATATTGTAGCAGACTGTTCAAGTTCATGTTGTAACTTTTGATAGGACATTTTATAACTATGAAAATATTCTAGAAACTTAGCATGTAAGGCTCCTACATCATCTCTGTCCTTTTACAATACCTCATTCTCCAACTTTAACTTCTTCTTGTTGTTATAAGTAATGGACAACTTCTTCACCAGCATCTGGTTAATCGATAGCAATTCCTCATGGGTAATTTTTTCTTCATCGCTGCAACTATAATTAGAAATGTCAAATGTTATAAGAAGTGTTACAACATCAAACATAGCAATACACTTATTTTTTTTGTGATTGAGTCAAATGCCATGTGCTTGCTAGGGTGCTTATCATCCTCTTCATGGTTTTCTTCAGATTCAACATCACTTGATGTAGTACCTAGGAATTTTTCTTATTTCTTTTGAGTGTTGGCACAATCTGATAGAATTCGCGTTTCCAGCATCTGATCCCTTTTTTTAACATCTAGAACTTTAGGTTTCAATTATTTCCTCTAATTCTTAGCAGAACCTTCCTTTTTGCCCTGTATTGTTGCTAGGAATGTTGAAGCTTTTCTTATGCCTTCTCAACTCCTTGTTTTTTCCCTCTATTGTTGTTGAGAATGTTAAAGCTTTCTTACATCTTCTTAACTCCTTGGTAAATCTTCTGGCCATATAGAAAATTTCATCTTGAACCTCATCAAAATCTTCATCCTAATCATCATGATGACGGTTGGTGGTAGATGAGTGCAACAAAATTTCTTTCTCCATTTTAGTCTATGTGAGATTCATTTCATATTCTTGCAGTAACCCCCATCAATTTATCCAACCATAATGTTGCAGCCTCTCATGCCTCTTCAATGGCAGCAACCTTTAAGGCAAATCATTCTGGCAACGACCTTAGTGTCTTCCTCACTACCTTCATTTTTGAGTATTTCTTCCCCAACTAGTAAACCTGATAGACTATATCTCTTTACTTTGTGTTACATGTATCCATAGTCTCATCAGCATTCATTAAAAGATTTTCAAACTGAGATGCTAAGATTTGAAATTTGGACCTGCGCATCGAACTCCTACCCTTGTGCATGTTCTACAAAATCTCCCATAATTCATTTGTTGTATCACATGTGGCAATAACCTTGAATTATTCTTGATTGACTCCTATAAAAATTGTATTTATAGTATCAAAATTTTTAACTTCTACCCTCCCTTTGCTTAAGCTCCATAGCTTACCTTCTTTTTGAACAATTTGGTCATCTACTTCTTGTAGAAGTGGCGTCCACCCTTCTTCCACAGTAGTCTATGCCTTGTCATCCAAGGATTTGATGAAAGCTCTCATGATGGATTTATAATAGGGGTAGTTCAATCCATCTAAGAAGGGTGGATGCGACATAGATGCTCCTTGCTGCTCATTCTATCAACCAACTATCCTAGATCTCACTCGCCAAAAACACAAGCCTACCTGAGTGACTAAGCTTTATTATATAATAACGTAAATTCAAAAGCATAATGTTGAAGGACTTACAAGTCTAGCTGAAAATCAATGAGGAGTTGAGGTGACACTGAAGTGGGTTTCAGAGCTTGTGATTTATTGTCGAAATTTTATTTAAGTCTGTTGTTGATTTAATGTTGTATTTACTTAGTTAAGTAAAGTTAATTAGTTGATTAGTTGAGTTGTATAATTAGGTTGTTTTATCTTGTACAGTAATAGATACACTTTCCCTTTCCTTTACAACATTAGGGCTCATTCTGCCCTCTTTTTTTCAAAGCTTCGTTCAGCCTTCTTCCTAATCATTCTCTTCATTTTCCTGTAGTTCCTTTACATCAGAAATTTTTGATGGGGCTCAGTGATGTATATTCTCAGGCAAGGGACCAAGTATTAATGATAGAGACCTTGCCTCTCGTAAATAAAGGGTTTACTATTGCTCAACAACAGGAAAAATATCACTCGATAGCTAGAGAGAATAGTGGTACTATTGTGTTGTACATGATTGCACAGAAGTCCACTAGCAGTGCAAAATGGTAAGGGGGGTGAGATAGGCCTTTCTGTATACAATGTAAAATCCCTAGGCATTTTCTTGAAAGATGCTTTAAAGTAGTGGATGCAAAGCCACCCAAATGCAGTCATTGTTAGATGACTAGTCCTTCAATTGACAAATGCTACAAATTAAAGGGCTACCCTCTTGAACATAAATTTTACTAAAAGTCATCTAACTGCTCTTTTGCTGGGAAAGTCTTCTCCAATGTGTTAGCACAAGGAGTTGAGAGATTTCTTCTAAATAAATTTCAACTCTAGCAACTAGTAAATTTGCTCAATGATAAAGAGGCTAGTGAGAAGCAGCTAGAAAACCAAAGTGATGAGGTATAAGGGACCATTGCCAACTACATGAATGCCTCAAGTATGTAGGCAAACTTTAGTACGAACTATTTTAAAGGTACTGTTAAAAACAGGGATGTGTGGATTTTAGATATAAGGGCCACCAATCATATGATTTATGATGATTCCTTGTATTCTAGTAAGTATATTAAGTGTTCTTATCTATTTAAACTACCTAATGGTAATGCAGCACATGCTATTGGTTTGGGACAAGTTGAAATGTTTCACAACTTCATCCTACACAATGTGTTGTACAAATCATCCTTCACTTCCAATCTCATTTCAGTTAAAAGTCACTACTAATTTGAGCTGTTGTGTGATTTTCATGGCTAATAAATGTTTTGTCCGAGACCTATCATTTTGAACAACAATTGGTAAGGGTCAAGTAAAAGGAGGTTTGTACTCTTTCAACAGGCAGGAAACATGCTCATCCACTGCATTAATTGATGAAAGGAGCAATGCTCATGTTAATTTTTTTAGTTTATCATGTGCTAATCATTCATAAAGTTTATATACCCTTTGGCATAACAAGTTAGGACATCCTTCGAATGATAGATTGAAGTTAGCCAATAAACAGGGCTTGAATATCTCCTTTGATGATCATAGAAATTCTCCTTGTACTATATATCATTTAGCAAAACAGCATAGATTGCCTTTCAATAACAGTTTACATAATACATCAAAACCTTTTGAGTTGATTTATTGTGATTTTTGGGGGCCCTGCAATGAGATTGAGCATGATGGCACAAGATATTTTTTTGACTATTGTGGATGAGTTTTCAAAAGCTACTTAAATGTATTTCCTAAAAAGTAAATTAAATATGCTGGTATCCTTCTAAAATTTTAGCAACCTTGTTTGGAATTTGTTTGAGTCAACTATAAAAAAATATAAGAACTGATCACGGTACAAAATTTAATTTGAGAACATTCTGTAAGGAGAAGGGAATTGTGCAGCAAAAATATACATTGAAACTCCACAGCAAAATGGTGTTGTAGAGAGAGAACATCAGCACCTGATTAGTGTTGCAAAGCCCTTAAGTTCCAGTCACATTTACCTCTCAAATATTGGGGTGAATGTGTGCTTACAACTGCTTATATCACTAAGAGGCTAACCACCCCTAATCTGAAGAACAAGACTCCTTTTGAAATAATATTTAAGGTTCAACCAACATATGATCAAATGAGGGTGTTTTGCTATTTATGTTGTGCTACCACCCTCCAAAATGGAAGAAATAAATTTGATCTTAGGGTTAAAAAATTTGTTTTCATTGGATATCCTTTTGGGATAAAAGGTATAATCTTCTAGATTTAAAAGCAAATTAAATATTTGTGCCCAGAGATGTCATTTTTTATGAAAGTGTGTTTCCATTTGAACACTAACAAAGACAAAGTGTTAAACAATTTCATTTTCCTTAACAGCATACTGCTGTGAACAATCTTAACCATCTAATAGCATATAATGAGCCTTTTGAAAACAATCCATATGATTCACAACTGAATAAACCAGAACACTCTGCACATCTTAACCATGTTGGAATGAATGAAACTTCCCAACCTATGTTAAGTCTCTCACAAGAACTACCTAATGACAATGTGTTTGATCCTTAGTCATTTTCGTTGAGGAGATCAACTAGGTTGAGAAATGTACCAAAGTACCTAAATGACTACTATTGTCAATAAGTGACTAAAATCCCTACACTAAAGGCTATGACAAATGTGGAAGCCACAAAGAACTTAGCAATTGAATGTTCTGCACTAAATCTTAGCAATAATTTTGATTTGTGCAGAGATGAAGTGCCAACAACCTACAGCACCAAAATTGAACCAAACACCTACAATTAGGCTTCACAATTCCTAGAATGGTCTGATGCAATAGAAAAGGAGCTATCAGCCTTAAAAGAAAATGGCACCTAGATACTCACTGACCTACCATCAGGTAAAAAGCCCATAAGCAATAAATATGTTTACAAAGTGAAATACAAGCCAGATGGATCTGTTGAAAGCTACAAGGCAAAGTTAGTTGCTAAAGGTTACACTCAAGAACGTGGAATAGATTATTAGGAAGCATTTTCTCACGTAGCTAAAATAACAACTGTTAGAATCTTGTTAGTTGTGGTTATAAAGAAAGGGTGCTTCTTGGAGCAATTGGATATTAAAAATGCATTTCTGCATGGTAACCTAGAATAAAATATTTACATGGACAAGCCACCGAGCTATAACAAAGGTAAACCACACCAGGCATGCAAACTCATTAAAGCATTTATGGGCTTAAACAAGCCTTAAGACAGTGGAACCATGCAGTTTGTGCAACAGTTAAGAATTTAGTTTTGTTCAACATAAGGTTGATTATAGTCTCTTTACTATGGTAAGCCAAAGTTCTTTTACTACCTTAGTAGTATATGTTGATGATGTGATTGTTGTAGGATATAACATTGAATTGATCCAGCAATTAAAGTCATACCTCAATGATGTATTCAAAATCAAAACATTGGAGATCTCTCATAGTTTTTGAGCATTAAGCTAACAACAACAGAAGAAGGGTTGCATCTTAATCAAAGAAAATATATACAAGACATTTTAACTGATTGTGGAAATAAAAAATTGCAGGACATGTAGGATTCCAAAGGACCAAAATACAAGGTTAAGAAAATGTGATGGGGAGCTAATCTTTGATGTAGCACATTATAGAAGATTGGTTGGAAGACTGCTATGCTTGACTATTACTAGACCAATTGTAATATCCTTAGTCAATTTATGGAAAAGCCAAAATTCATTTAAGAGCTGCATATAAAGTACTATAGTATTTGAAACTAACTTTGGAACAGGGTGTCTACTTGCTTGTAGATGCAGATTATCAACTTAATGGCTATTGTGATGCGAATTAGGGTTCTTGTCCTGACTTAAGGAGATCAATAATAGGCTATTGTGTCTTGTTAGGGAACTCTGATTTCATGGAAGTCCAAAAAATAGTCATTGGTCTCAAAATCATCAACTGAAGCAAAATACAGGTCTCTATGGCTACACTTTGCACTAAAATAATATGGATTAATTATGTTCTCAATGCTTTGTAGGTAGAGCATAAGGAACCAATGCTGATTTACTACGATGGCCAAACAGCTTTGCATATTGCCTCAAATCTGATATTCCATGAGAGAACAAAACATATTGAGCTAGACTACCAATTGGTGAGAAATTTGTTGCAAGCAAGGACCATTACGATTAAGCATGTGACATCTCAATATTGCAAATATTTTTACCATGCCCTTGTCAGACCAGGTGCTGAAGGCACACATTAGCAAGATGGGAGCTGTTTGAGCACCACTCCCATCTTTGAGGGGGTATTGAAGGACTTCCAAGTCCAACTGGAAATCAATGAGGAGCTAAGGTGGCACTAAAGTGGGCTCCAAAACTTGTTATTTATTGTCAAAATTTTATTTAAGTCTTTTGTTGATTTAATGCTATATTTAGTTAGTTAAGTGAGGTTAAGTAGTTAATTAGTTGAGTTGTATAAATAGGTTGTTTTAGCTTGTATAGTAATAGATACACTTTCCCTTTCCTTCGCAAAGGTAGGGCTCGTTCTGCCCTCTCTTTTTTTTTTTTTTTTGTTTTTTTGAAGCCTCGTTCAGCCTTCTTCCTGATTATTCTCTTAATTTTCCTTCAATTCCTTTACATGAAGTCTTCAGTGTAGTTTCTAAAACATAATTTAAAGATTTTAATTGAGACTTCTATTGGAGATTTGTGGCTTCAAGTAAAGATATATGTAGGAGAGAGGTTTGCAGTAATATACTTAAAGAAAGTGATTATTAGTAATAAAATGATTTCCATAATAAAAACATTCAACATATATAACTATCTAATTTTGCAAATTATATGCAAATTTAAATCTTTGACTTATATAGCTAATATATAAATTTTTCATGTATAGTATATTTCATTATAAAATTATAATATTTATTGTATTGTATAATAAACTATGAGCACTGTAACCGAAACACCAAAAAATTAAACCCTAAACCAAAAAATTCTAAACCCTAAAGGAATTTGAAATCCCAAACGTGAACCTTGGACATAAATAAATTAAAAGCTTTGAACCTTAATTTCTAAACTTAAGCTAAACTTAGACTCCAAACTTAAATTCCATGTCCTAAATATTGAACCTTAAACCTTAATATAAAAATAAATTCTAAAAATCTTAAATTCAAAATAAAATCAAAAATCTTTAACCTAAGCCACACACACACACACATATTTGAATTTAATCTGAAAATTGTCTTGTAACTTTTGAATGGATGGACACTTATTTTTGGGTATTTCAATTGAAAAAAAAAAAATAGTAACAGGAGTGCATAATTCATGAAAAATTAAACTCTTCTAGTAGCCTTTTCTATCGATGTGTTTATTCAAATTATAACAAAAAAATTATTAGAAAGGATGACCAACGAAATTTTATGATTATATAATTGAGTCATTTATTAAATGACAAAAACAATATGAGAATAATATTAATTGCAATTAAAATATGTTAATCAAAATGAACTTATATTTTAATTTAGGTTCAGAATTCAAAATTTAGAGTTCATAGTTTATTTAAGATTTAGAATTCGAGCTTAGCATTTAAAATTTCTTGAGGTTTGGAGTTTCTTGCATTATTTCGTAACCTATACAAATTTTAAAAAATAAAAATCAATTGAACAATCATCTTGCACAAATACTTTCAAAATAATTAGCATCTTTACCATAAATTAAATCAAAATAGTTTGCATAAAGATACCATATTTAGCCAAAAAATTTAATATGAAATTTGGTCTTGAACTTTTATATTGTTTCTGTCCTTTTTTTAGATATGTATTTTAATATGAAATGGTTATACTTTAGTAAATTTATATATCAAATATATAAGCCAAAAAATTCAAATATGTAAATAATTTGCATAATTGGTTAATTAAATATGAAGAAAGTTTTTATTATGGAAATCATTTTTATTAATAATCTCTTTCATTAAATATAGAATTGTAAATCTCTCTTCTAATCATATCTTTACTTGACACATGTCAAATTTCTATGAATGGAATAAAAAGTGGAATGCTAAATACGGAAATGAGGATTTGGAGCCGGGATTTATACAGCTTAAATCTTTTATTCTGTAAATTGTGTTCCATAATTGGATTTTTTATTTTTCTATTCTAATTAATTTTCAATTTTGCAAAATTTACTCCGATTATAGGAAATTAATTAAATGACCTATCTCACCGTTTCAGACAGCAAAATGACATCAGCATACGCATCTCGCCGTCTGAAACGGCGAGATATGTTTTTAGTTGAAAAATAAAATAAAAATGACCATATTTTGGGGGCAAAGATATGGTGATATCATCTCACTGTTTGAACTGGCGAGATGACGTCAGCCCATATGTTAAATCTACAACACGGTCTTCTTCTTCATTTTTGTCCCTTCGTTCAATCTTCTTCTCCCATTGGCGGTAGATTTTGGGTGAACCAAACGCACTTCTCGGCTGTGCTTCAATAGGCAACCCTTCTTCCTCTCCAAACCGTGATCAAAATACGCTTCTTCCTGGCAAAAAAGCAGTGGTGATTTTATAAGAATTTCAATCGACGGTGGTGGGGGCGGTGGTGGCGGAAGCAATGACTGTATTAATTTGGTGAGTGTCTATTTTTATCTTTATGGTTGCTAAAAATTAAATTGAGTGCCTATATTTATATTTTTGTATGTCGAATTTCTTTCTTTTTCTTTCCTTTATTGCTCTCAATTTTCTTAATTTTGTCTGATTACTGTCACTAAAAGGACATGTAATTTGATGTGATGAATTGATTAATTATGGCCAGTGAAAGGTTTGTTAATTTTGTGACATTGCTGTTGATACAAATGGCATAATAGACAGTCTAATTTTGTGACATTGAACTTTTAAGAATAATGTTAAAATAGAAAATGTATGTTGACTGATAGTTTTTTATGTATAAAATATTAATTGTGTTTAGAATTTAAAATTGTTCTAGGGGTTAGTATGAATATATACATTTTGGCTCTACCTTTGTTGATCTTGTTGATCTTCATTTGCTAATGGGCCTTGTTGATATTACTTAAACATTGCTTAGCATCTTGCAATAAAGAAATGGCCTTATCGGAATGTTATTCTGCATGGGGTTATTCAAAAATTTGATGATCAAAAGTGTTGTTAAAATATGGAATTCCATTTCCATTTGATTGCATTGGAAGTGTTTGTGTTTAGTTTCTGTAGAATATGGAAAAAATAAAATATTTATTTAAATATTTAATACATAATACCAAAAAATATTAGATGAATGAAAAAATATTTACTTAAATATTTAATACATGATACTAAAAAATATTAGATGAGTGAAAAGTATTTACTTAAATATTTAATACACAAAATTTAAAAATATTAGATGAATGAAAAAAATTTACTTAAATATTTAATACATGATACTACAAAATATTAGATGATTGAAAAATATTTATTTAAATATATAATTGTTTGAGAAGTTTGAAAGATGAATTATTAGCATTGAAGAAATCTAAACTTATCCATACTCATATATTTTAAACAAGTCTTTTAATTGAGAGTTCTTTCATTATTTTTTTTCATTAGTCAAACAAACAAATATATTTTGCTTAGTGTAACTAGTCATACTATATTTGTGTGTAGTATATTATGGATGTGATGCTTAGATTTGATTGCATCATGCATGTGAAATGTTTGTTTTGAAGATATGACATTTGAGGATGATATTCAAATTGTGCTATATTTAGGGGGTTTTATTGTGCAAAACTTAAACGACATAAGTTACAACATTGGGCCTAATTTGTAAAACATATGTCACAGTACCAATTTTGTTGAGTTGGAGACGATGGTGTATGAATTAACTGGAGTGGATCGGAATCATTATGTCATCTATTTGAAAACAAAATTTGTGTTAAGAGATGCATTTGAGGGACATGATGTAGTCCTACTAGCGATTGAGAATGACATAAATTTGTAGTTCTTGTTTAATCCGATCAATCGGGGCATATATTTAGATTTGCATATCAAAATAGAATGGAGAGACTATAACAATCAGTATAGTGTGCCAGGTGGAGGAGAAATAAGCCAAGCCTTCCACCAATCATTCTTTCGACAAATCAGTAGCGTGCTCTTGGTCATTGAAGCATTGACTCATATGGGCTTTTAGGAGGATGATATGTTGCCTGACCTTAACATATAAGCATCATATTTTGGATCGGAATATGGAGGTAGGTCTCCTAATTCGTCACAACCAGCAGCAAATATTACCGTAGGAGTAGAGGCTTGCATGGATGATGATGGCGAGATGCTTGCTGAAGCCCATGAGCAACACGTATACCGATCAACATCTAACATCAATAATAGGGATTATGAAGATGAGGAGATGATGAGGATGAAGAAGATAAAGATGCAGTCTATATCAGTTTAATACAGCAGGTATTAACAGCATCAGATGCCAGCCCATCAGCTAGTCCATACTCTCGACATGTGGCATGCCTAGCAAGCACCATGCCTATGCATTCTTCAGCTATCCCAGTACATGAATATGTGACAGAGCCATCAACTGTGCCTTTGTATTCATCAGCCTTTCCAGTACCTAGACATGTGATAGAACTACCGACGGTGCCATTGTGTCCATCTGTGCCCTTCTTCACACAGCTATAGCCAGAAATCACGGCTGACAATATTGAAAATCTCAGTGGTAGATGGAGCACGTATTATGACGAGCACAAAGGAGGGCTCCATTTGGACATAGTGTTGAAGGGCAAGGGTCATGTCTAAGCTGTTGTAAAGGATTACTCTGTGACACATACAAAGTGCGAGTACTGCGTGGTGAAGAGCATGCCCAGTACGTGGAAGGTTAAATGTAGACATACTACAGTTGATGAATCTTGTGACTAGCACCATAGGGTTTCGTTAAAGTAGAGAATGGGGTTGTAGAAGATAACTAGATATAGCGGAGCCCACACTTGTTTTCCGGGGGACCTGCGCATGGATTATGAAAATTTGGATAAGAACATAATAACGGCACTTCTCATAAGGTTAGTTCATCTGAACCCTACAATTGAGGTAAAAAATGTCATTCAAGTTGCAAAAGATTGGTATAGTTATGAGATTAATTATACAAAAGTATGGTATAGCTTGAAATGTACTATTGAGAATGTGTACGGCACGTGGGAAGACATAGTGAAGAAGTTACCATCATACATGACTACACTATAAAAATAGAACTCGGGCACTGTTGTTGAGTGGAGACACATTGAGACCAGTGCTTAATATGATGATGCTCTTTTATTTCTTTTAGGCTTTCAAACTTTGTATTGATGGATATATTATTGCAGGCTTGTGATTAGTGTGAATGGCACACACCTATATACAAAGTATCGTCACAAGCTCAAGATTGCAGTTACCATTGATGCTAATCAACATGTGTTACCCCTTGTCTATGCTTTGGTAGATGATGAAAACATGAAGTCATTGCGTTGGTTCTTGTAGATGTTGGACAAACACATTATTTGTGGTAGAGAGTATAATTGTCTCATATCTGATAGACACCCTGGCCTTCTTTCTACTGTTGAGGACATTGATGCGTTCAAGGCTCCACGAGGAAAGTACCGATTTTGTCTTTGGCATGTGTGCGCAAACATTCTGAAATCTTTTAAGTCTCAACACTTACGTGACCAGTGCTGGAAAGCAGGTGTAGAGACCTAGGAACAAAACTTTTTCCAGACTTTAGACCATATAAAGCAGATCAATTTGGAGGCCTATAACTACTTGTAGAAAATTGATACGGAGAAGTGGGCTCTGTCATTTGATGAAGTTAGAGATATGGAGTACTAACAACCAACATATCAAAATGCACTAATGAGGTGATGAAGGGAATACAACGATTGCCAACGTGTTCAATTGTGCAGATGACGTTTGATCAGGTTGTAGCTAAATTCAAAGAGAGAAAAGCTGATGGTGAAGCTATGATTGCAAGGGGGGATGAGTGGCCCACTTAGCCTACAAAAACATATACAAGGGCAGAGCACAAATTTATGCGGCATTTGGTGCAATTATATGATAGAAATGTAAAGTCAGGTCACGTGATCACAGCAGAAGATGGGGGAAGATGTGCAGGAAATGTGCATGCTATAGAGATATGCAGTAGGGATTGCACATGTAGGAAGTGGTTGTTGCATGGTGTTCCAGGCTCACACGTGATTGCTGCCTGTAGAAAATATGGCATGAATCCTAAGAGGTTAGTAATGCCCTACGTTTCCATTCGAAGCTATGTACACACATATGTAGGAAGATTTAATCCAATTTGGGTTAAAGATTATTGGGATGATCTACCATTTGTATTGGTCTACAATCCCCATAGGCGTATGATTAGGCGTGTTGGAAGGAACCCATCACGTCGAATACCAAATAAAATGGATTGGGCACAACATCAGGCCTAACAGCAATCACAGTGGGTGGCCCAACGTCAATTGCACGATTTAGATATGCCTTCATCTTCTAGACGTCCTTGTTAATTCATTTTCTTATAAGTAGATTCCTCTTCATTTGTACACACCGTTTTATCATAATGATTTTACTGCATAGGTGTCACCTTGTACTCTACTTTTTGGCAATTTATGTTTATAAAAGCATGCATTTTGTTGGCATACAATTATTAACATTGTTATTAAAGTTAACATGAGGTGATGAATTCTGTCATTCTTATGTGATTGCTATTAATTCGTCGTCCAATTATTGTAGGCGATTCTTTGTGCAAGGTTTTTTTAGGCTAGCTATGAGAGCTAATCTGGGCCCACTAGATTACAGTATACTTTACTTATAGCATAACCATAGGTCGGAAGTTGTGTGGCTTGGAGATATAGACACTACACTTTGGCCATGTCATTAGCCAGGATTCCTAACTTAGATGATTGGGTTGTACTGTTCTGCACAGGTTAAGTTTCTATAAGGTGTACAAGTGTGAACACATAGTACTTGACTGGCACTTGATCACAACGATGGTCGAAAGGTGGCGTCGTGAGATTCACTCATTTCATCTAGTGATTAAAGAGGCTACTATTACGTTGGAGGATGTGGCATTGATTTGGCAGTTACTAATGGAGGGTACCCCAATTACAGGAGTAGATGAGTGTTAGGATATTAGCATTTAGCAGGAATATTACATGAAGTATTTAGGGTTTGCACCTGCCACGGAAGTATTCCGTGGTGCCGCTATACCACTTTCAGTTTTAGTTTGGGAGGTCCAACATCGGGCGCTCATAGTTGATAGTACAGATGATGACATTGCCCACTACACTTATTGTTACGTGTTGTTGTTATTTGGTTGTAGGCTTTTTCCCGATTTATCGGGAGATTGAGTGAAGCTACTATACCTGCGCATGTTAAAGAATATCACAAGGCCCCAACCATACATTTGGGGGAGTGCAGTGTTGGCATACATGTATAAAAAATTATGCTTCACATGCATGTGAGGCAGGCAAACAATAAGTGGCCCACTAGAACTTTTGTAAATATAGACTTGGATTAAGATCCTAGAGTTAGGACCACAGACTCGTGACCTTGGCCTTTACATTGGTCCACTAACTGTGCTTGGTGATGTGCAATTGCTGGTGCACCCTTTAAAGCATGATATGTCTCATCAAAGTAAATGCCTTGTTGTGCTATTGTGCAACTGTTGTATTTAGTCTTCTTGATTATTTTCCTATTCATATAGTTGGACCAGGGTAAGGAGGAGTAACACGTCAAATGCATCTCACTCTATCCACATGATACACGATACATTACATGAAGAGGCAGAGTCTCAAGTATGAGTAACTTTTGTCACATTAAATATACATACCATCAAATCCATGTATATTGCATCTCATATATATTACATGTTTCATTTCAATTTCAGTGGTGGCTTTATCCTAATGAGGCATACGAGATGCTACCTAATCATTGTGAGCGACGATTGTAGATGTTCTGTGGTCCACTTATCTGTTATGAGATTATTGAGATGCACTGTATCAATCGAGTATTGAGGTAATTCGAAATGCCACAAGGCATTCCTGTTGATCCACCATAGGTCCATGATACACTACATAACGAGCACCAGCGTGGGCGTCTAAGGACTAACTGGACTCATCATCACGTTACATATATTCGAGACTGGGCTACTGCCAATCATATCATAAAGGGCCCCATCTTTCCAGACACACGAGTGCCACGAGACTACTTTGAGTGATACTATCGAGTCACGCGCTGATTCATCACTCTTAGGCATGTATTTGTACACATCGGATATCAGCTTGGCCACGTCACTTATTTCCCACACGTGGTACGCTTATATATTTGTGTATATTCATATGTGTGTGTGTGTGTGTTATTTAATAATATGCAAATGGCTTATTGTAGGCACAGCAAATGCAGTAACTACATTCTGGTGGATACAATCAACAAATTGTCGATAGTGTCAAGCAACTATCACAACAGCGAGTCTGACGATATTTTCCACCATACTACCAAATGGATGACATTGTCTCTGCACATCTCAGTCCAGGACATAACACACTCTATTACCATGATGCAACAAGTCCTAGCACATCATATCAATATAAGGTACCAGGTCGTAACACTGTAGATCCAGATGATGTATATATACCTCAACCACTGCATGAGAGCACCCATTCTTTATATACGCCACAGGCCGATTCTCCATACATGGTACTTTTGGAGTCTTCTTACACCCCTCTTCATGAGTACACACCATAAGAGCAACCTTGGCAATACTGTAGATCTCAAGTACGACTCTAGCAGGATCTATGAGTATGGAAGCACAACAGTCCCGTACTCTGCACAATCTCCAAGGAGATCCAATACCATGGAGAGGACATCATACGAGACAGCCCACACACTGTGTCACTGATAGTTGCCTAGGAGATGAGGATGACATGTAGTATTTAGTATTTCCTCTTGCATGTATTCAAATTTTTCAATTTTATTGGCATTTATTAATTTTGTTATAATTACGTCATGCAATCTCATTTAAATGTTATAACACACATCTTTTAACCTATTATATAACAATATGTATAAGAAAAATATCACTTATTTTTATAAAAAAGCACGACTTTCTATTTTTTTTGCAAATTGTATTTTATTGCAATGTAAATGTCAAAATATAAAAAATCCAAAAAATACTATACAAGACTATAATTCAAAACTCAATTTATTGAATAAAGTTCTTTTATTTAAATAAATTTTCTTATTTTAAACAAAAATATAATAATTTAAAATCATTATAATTTATTATAACGTCATCTCGCCATTTTAAATAATTTTTTTCATTTTAATAAACTTATAATAATTTCAAATTACAATAAATTATTATTGAAACGTAAATGCCAAATATAAAAAATTCAAAAAATATTATACAAGACTATATTTTAAAACTCAATTTATAGAAAAAAAGTTCTTTTATTTAAATAAATTTTCTTATTTAAACAAAAATATAATAATTTAAAATCATTATAATTTATTATAATGTCATCTCTCCATTTTAAATAAATTTTTTCATTTTAAATAAACTTGTAATAATTTCAAATTACAAGAAATTATTATTGCAACGTAAATGTCAAATATAAAAAATCCAAAAAATATTATACAAGACTATAATTTAAAACTCAATTTATTGAAAAAAAAGTTGTTTTATTTAAATTTTTTCTTATTTTAAGCAAAATAATAATAATTTAAAATTATTATAATATATTATAATGTTATCTCACCGTTTGAAATGGTGAGATGACATTATCTATATTTCTCCTGCAATATGAAAAAAAATATAGGACATTTTGGTTTTCTTTTTGTTTATCTCGCTGTTCAAAACAGAAAGATGACGTCAAAAAATTTATAGTTGGGTTAATTTTGCAAAATTGAAAATTAATTAGAATAAAAAATATAAAAAACCCTTCCATAATTTATTTCACTTTTAAAATTTTGACACATGTCAACAAAAATATGACTAAGAAAGAGATTTAGGAGATGCTAATTAAGGAAAGAAATTATTAACAAGAAAATAATTTCCATAATAAAAACTAATCAGATTTAAAAAATTAGTTATATTCATTACATCCATAAAACGGCCACGAAATGAAAATTGAAAAAATATTAAAAAATACTAACTATATTCATAAATAATTTCTTTCACTTACATGACTTAAACATAAATTTGTTTTGTATAATATCATTTAAAAGAAAATAATAACCTTTATCATATTATATAATAAACCATAAATTTTAAAGTCAAAACCATGAATTTTAAATTCTAAACCTTAAGAAAATTTTATACCCTAAACCCTGAAATTTTAATAAACTCAATGCCATGGACTGTAAATTCTAAATCCTAAAAAAATTCAAACCCTAATTCTGAATACTAAATTTTAAACCCTAAACATCAAACCAAAAATAAACTTTACATCTTAAACTTTAAACGCCGAACACTAATATACATACATACATACATACATGCATACATACATACATACATATATATATATAAAAGAAAACATATGTGTGTGTGTGTGTGCGTATAATATTTTAATTTGAAAATTTTCAGTGTAAATTGTTAATAAACGAAGACTTGGTTTTATAGTACTTTGAGTGAAAAAAAAAAAAAAAAGGAACTATTCTAATAGTAGCATTGATTTATGAAAAATTTCTCCTTTATAACTTTGCATGCTGCTTTGTTTATAAAAATATAACAGTAAAAATTAAAAATAAACAATAAAAATTTAAAATTATATGACTACGTAAATCAATTACTAAATGAGAATAATATTATAAGAAGAATATTGGTTATTATTAATATATCTTAATCAAAATCAACTTATATCTTATCTATGATTTCAGCTAAACAATTTATAGAATTAATTAGTTGTTAAAAACAACAGGAATTTTTGGAGTAGAAATGGTTTTATTTCTTTCCTTAGACATGGATTTAAAATCTCTTCACTATGCCAAATTTTTATGAGTGAAATACAAATTATGGAACAGAGCCGATACTTTGATGGTATAATTCAAATTTTTATTTTAAGAAGGTAATTGTTGATTTATTTGTTGGAAATGTTGACTACATTGATGAATCAATCATAATGCACCTAAAGTTTAAGAAAGAATAAATAGGCATTGATTTTTATATAAAATGTGTAAATAATAAATTCATAATTTGATTAAACATAAAAATATATGGGTGTGTATTATACATATATATATATATATATGTATATATATTTTGCATCTTTATTTTAAATTGTTATGTAACTATGGCAAATATCAAAATTAGTTTTTATTCTTGATAAACAAATTTTTGGATAATAACTAAAAAATATGTATCTAAAAAATAAAAATAAAAAATGTTTGAAATAGTAGGAGAAAATGAATATATTCATACGTTTTTTATTGTTTACTCAGAAACCAAATCAACTCCTATACATCATTCATCTGTTTCCACCATCAAATTTTTTGGAGTGAAACTAAACTCTACACACACACACACACGTTATTTGTAATTTGAGAATTGTATTTTTACTTAAAGCGTGCAGCATGAAATGGAGAAAAATGGTAGTCTTGCATTTATACTTTGATAAAGTCGCTTTGGAAACAGTTGCGTAGAATTGGATTATTTGTAAACTTTAAATATTTTATTATGATCTAAATTCTATTCAAAATAGAAAACACTTTTCAAACAATAAATAATAATAAAAAAGATAAAAAAATGTAAATTAAAGTATTTAAGATAAATAAAATTTACAAATTGTCATAATACATTTTGATGTTTAAGTTAATTAATAAAATAACATTAAAATTTTAGATTTATTTACACTAAAGACTGCAAAGAGTTTCTATATTATCTATGTAATTATTGATTCATTTATTTTTAAAAAATAATAAGGAACGAAAATGCTATTTGGTACAGTAATGCAATTTTTAACAACGTTTTGATTATTATTATGTAGACATAATGGATGGATAAATTAAATACTTGCACTAAAATAAGATTAAAAACACTTTTTATCAATAAAATTTAAAATTAAAATATACCATGTAAATACTTAACTTTATTTATCTTAAAACATTATAAAATTTTCTACATTATTTATTTATTTATTTATTTATTTTCTTTTATGTTTTCTCTGCTTTTTATTTCATTTGTAATTTTGTTTTTCTTTTTAAATTTTAAATGTGATTTTGATTGTGGCACATGTCACAATTTATCATGCCCCCAATGCCAAAATACAATACAATAGTACTCGCGAACAAACTTAACAAGTACCAAAACCAACATATAAAAGCAACTAATTATGAAATTCATTTACTCCAATAAATGGTCTAATACAGTGTAGTGGAAATAAATAAAGTAGAGTAACTTATTCTATTGTAGTTTCATCATCCTATTTGATGGAAAATAAGAAAATGACCATGCCCCATTACATCATGATTTTATTCAATAAGTAATTCTAAGACAAGTTCTCTTTCTTCTTGCTTCCTACCGTCCCCGTGTGTGTTCTTCCTTATTGAGATTCTCTACAATAAATTTGAAAAACACTTGAATAACTAATTGTCCAGTAAGCAAATACCTGTCTTTTCATTCAAATGTGAATGGAATAGTTCATTTACAAAACTCATATATAAACATGTTAAAACATTTACAAATCACTTGCCAAAGTAGCGCTCAGCATGTGTAAGGTATCAAGTAGTTTATATAACATTTTCACTGATCAATACCTTAATTTATTATCCAGTTAAAGAGTGATGTATGTAAAACTCCACTTGACGAGTCATGTATCTCAACCTATCACCTTAATTGAGTTCGTTATGTATCCAACATATTACCTAGTAAGTGAGTGTAACTAGTCTCGACACTATCTCAGTCAATCTCCCAAGCATGTTTCACAATGTTGCAGTTCATTATTTAACTAGTCAAAACAATTCAACAATCACAACTGCGTTTCAAAATAATTCAAAAACTCATATCACTTTGGTATTTGTCTACATCCAAAATCCTTTTCCAAAAGCAATCATTTTAGAATAATTCAAGATTTTCAAAAAAATAATTTGAAACAAAATTGCAGTAAAATACAGTATTTCAACAAACAATTTATTTAAAAGGCATGGTTGAAAATGAGTAGATATCCAACTTGCTTGGTATTCACTACTATTCCTAAAATTCACCAGTATTATCCCATTAGTTTCCTTTATTTCCACTCGTCCTTGAACTTGGACATCTCTCCTCTCTCCTGCCTGTTGTTGGATGGCTGCTAGGGTTCTGGGGTTGGAAAATAAATTTTTACTATAGAGTTTAAGACTATATTTATATTAAAGTGTAATGTGCCCTATACATGGAACTTGAGGCTCTCTTATTTTGGGGAAAGAAATTCACACAAATTTTCTAAGATTTTTCAAGCCAAAATCAGACTTAATCATCCCAATTTAACCTTATTTACTCATGGCAATAAATCTCCATAAACATCCCAATTTTTGGTGAGCTTTTCTTGGACCCTTATGCACATATTATCTTTTCATACACACATGGTTATTCCAACCTACATTCCACATAAAAATTAATGGTAAAATCAAAATTTTCATAATTTAAATTCTTTACAATAATTAAAATAAATATTGCTACATGGTCACTGAAATATTGGGCTATTGCACAGTTACTCACACAGTGAAATTCACCGGGTCTGGGATCGAATGAGCTGGAAACACAGGTCAAATTGATGAAGTTCAGGATTAATTATAATTAATAAATAAATAAATTATATATATATATATATAGATAAGTAATGGAAGACATGATTTTATTTAAACAATTTATGTAATGTTATGGAATAAACAATTTATACGCATTTATATGAATGATAAATATTTTAAATATAGCTAGAAGAATTGTAAATATTTTAAATATAGCTAGTAAGAATTGTAAATATTTTAAATATAGCTAGTAAGAATTGCTACGTTAACTAGATGGGGTATTTGAATTTTGTGTCATTGAACACGAAAGATCAATAATATGTTTGACTTTTAACTTCGTTGTCATTAGCAATGAGTGGCATTTTTAATGCGCATACATAATTATATAAGTAAACTATTACGACCGAAGGTGTTATTGTTATCATACATTAGCATAACAATATTTGCCTGATATGGAACTCGAGTTGGCACTTCTTCTTGTTAAACATGTTCTAATAATCAACTTGAAAGGAACTTACCATATTAAAATTCACAGGATTGGAAAGATTCTTCTTACCCTATTTATAAAGTTGACCTTATCTTTAAGAAACCTCGAAGGTGAATTTCCAGAAATTATCAATGAATATAATAGCTATAGTAGTTGGAGATACGTGAGAAACTTGAAGAAATGCTTATCTACACGGAGAAGGAAGATGCAGAAATTTATGGAAACGAGTTTTTATTTCTACATAGAAAGTTATAGGTACAGATTATGATTAAAATTCGGGAAAATTTTTCAACAAATGCTAATCTTATCATCAAAGCTTATAAATCTGGTTGCCAATTCACGATTGAAGCTAAAGAGTTTCGAAAATCAACAAATGCATTTTGCTTAAACATCAAAGTTTGATCCAAACTCACTTATTATTTATTTATCTTTGGAAGGAGAAGTTCATCTCCATGTTTAAGTTATGGTCAAGGAGTTTCGGTTTATGCAGAGGTAAAGGAATATTGTTGCCAAAGAGATTTTGGTTAAAATTGCACCAACGAGTTAATACCAAAGGGATGTCGGCCAAGAGAAACCTAGGCTAGAGGATCTAAAATTGAGTATAATCCCTTTAAATAGTGTATTACGTTTTGGGGCATGGCCCACAAACATAGGAGTGATTTGCTTCAAATTGCATTATCAATTACATATCCCTCCTATTTTTTTGTTTCTATTTGTGAGTGTGTGCATGTTATAATGCAACAAACAATAAGCCCTGCAATTGAACCACCAAGTGGTGTCAAAGTGTTGTAACCTTAGAGATTCAAGACAAGTGAAATCTTGGACAAGTGGTTAGATGCTACATAAATACTAAAGAATGAACTTCGATTCCATGGCCCTTGTATTGGATGGATCTAATTATCCGTGTCCTTATGAAAAGGTAAAAATGAGAACTTTCATAAAATTAATGAACAAGAAAAGCTTGAAGCTTAGTTGTTGGTGGGTGGTAGCTAACAACACAAGAATTAAATGGCAAAATTGTTGCCAAAGATGCCAAACAGTGGGTGGCTAACAAGGAAAGAACAACTCTTGAGGCATGATTGGTATATATAAATGGAATAAAATAAGAATATAATGAAATAAATATAAAAATAGAATAAATATAAGAAAAAAATGAACATTATATAAGTTATCTTATGTTTGGTATATACAAGGAATAGGAAAGGATTACAATTATTTTTCACTATTTCACTTCCATAATTAGCAACTAAAAATGAACATATAAATAGTTTGAATTTACTATAAACTCAAAATTGTCATTGAATGATATTTTGAATATAATTGTGTATTAAAAATTTAATCGATACCTATATTTTTAATACTTAACATGATTGAAAAAAATAAATTCTAACAATTGCAAAGACTTCTGGACCAAAGCAAAACCAATTTATTTACCAATGCAAAAGCATAATCGTTTTTTCTCATGGAATAGAGTGTCAATTTTTTTTCTAAGAAACTGATATAAAATATCAAATAAAAACAAAAAAATCATGTCAATAAAAAAAAGATAGAAAGCAAAAAAACTATAAATAATACTATAACTGTGGTAGATATGATTTTTGTTTTGGTACAGAATTTTTATAAAAGGCAAATATTTATTTGATTGTATAAATTTTATTTTACATTACTTAAAAGATAAAGAATGAAATTTAAAATAGAAAAAAACTAGAATAAATTGAAATTGAAGGAAGATATTGACCAAAAAATACAACAAATTAAAATTTAAAGGCACTCAATGTCGATGCATATAAATAAAATAATAATAATAATAATTATTATTATTATTTTGAATATAAATTTTATACCATTCTATAATTCAGAAGATGGTAGAAAAAAAGAAAAAAAATGATAAATAGAATAAAATTAGAGAAGGAAATGAAATATATAATAATTGTGAGAGTATATTAAAAAAATATATAAATAATTAAGGATATTTTAGTAGTTAAATATTATACAATTATAGTATATTATAAAGGGGTAATTTTATCAACTATAAGTTTATTCCTATCAGATTAACAATACGTAAACTTATGATACTGAAAGAAAATGGTAATTCCTATACTATTGGGAATCACATTCCTCTAGGAATGACTATTCTCTTATAAAAAAAATATCAATTATATGATTTGGAATAGAGTTGAGAATGCTCATTTCATTTCTAAATTATTCTCGCATACTAACCATACCTTTGATGATTCATAGGATATAAGTGGTATTTTTAGAAGGTTGATGAAAAATAGCTCAATTTTATTTTAATATGTGAAGCAACAAAAAGGGCCCCAAATATTGGCAAATTTTGCACAAAAGGGCAAGTACTACATGAATGTCAAAGTTGCAAATGCTGGGTTTCCAATTTGTAAATTGGAAAATGAGGAAATATGAGACTATGGACATCTTCACTAGCAAGCTAAAAAAGATTGTTAATCAAACTTACCAACTAGATAAGAAGTACTCCAAGGCATAATTGGTAAGAAAAACTTTACGATTTTTGCCAAAATGTTTTGTTTTCAAAGTTGTAGCAATAAAAGAAGCAAGGGACTTACACTACCATTGATGACATAAAAAACACGATCACATTGAAGACAATGAAGATTTAGAAGAAGAAAGGGCATATTTGACAAGAAAATTTGCCGAAATGTTAAAAGAAAGGAAAGAAGAACCCTAATTACAAAGTGGGAAATACTAACACAAAGTTAAAAGAAGAGCCCAATGCTAAGAGCATGAAAAAGCTTCAAAAACCTAAGTTACAAGAAAATTTTAATGGAATAAAATGTAAGTGTGTGAAAGCTATGGCTACATCCAATCTATATGTGTCAATACTATAAAAAAAATTAAAAAAAAAAAAAAAACACTCTCTAGCACTTAGAGGAAAGGCAAGTTTGATCTAAGTGGAG
Organism: Avicennia marina; assembly: GCA_019155195.1. Taxonomy (NCBI): domain Eukaryota; kingdom Viridiplantae; phylum Streptophyta; class Magnoliopsida; order Lamiales; family Acanthaceae; genus Avicennia; species Avicennia marina. The sequence goes on along the minus strand of CM032781.1, from coordinate 6,790,222 downwards.
ATGCAGAGAAGCACTCTAGTAATCAAGTTGTTTTCGATTCTGTTGCATAGAAAGAAAAAGCCCAAGTTGCATCTAATGTTATAACATGCAAAGTGACATCAAAACTTTTTAATTGTGGTAATAGTAGTAATGAATATATAGGCTACAGGGAGTTACTTTCAACAAATCAAATGTTGGTCTAAAAGTTGTTAGTGGCTCACAACAATAATAAATGGTTGAAGCAAGAAGTAGAAACACTAAAACAAGGAAAGGATGATGCACGAGCCTCAAACTCAAAGTTGGTAATGCCTACCCATTCCTCATTGACCATTGCTATTGGAAGCCTGGAAATCATTGTGTCTTTATCCTCAATGTGCTTAATGGACAATGGTGGTCTATGTACCTATTGTTAAATAAACACCATTGATAGTGATACTATAGGTTGTTGAGGATGTAGGAAATTATAAAGCAAACTGAGCTAAATGTGGAAGAGGTAAAAGTGGGTGAAATTTAAGTTGAAACACTACTATGTACCCTAGTTACACATCAGAAGTACCTATAGAAACACATGTTAAAATGGTCCAAATATTCAAGGGGAGACAACATTTATCTCTTGTCTATATTGTCAAAAAAAGAAGCGCAGAATTTAGTCCAATACCAAGGTCACCATAAAGTCCCATGAAAAAAGAACTCAATTCAAAATTGCTAGATCTTGGGAGGAAGTTCCCTAGCCTAAATCTCAATGAAACACAGCTTAAGAGGGGCTTACCAATAAGTATTTAATGTGTACACATAGAGAATGACTAAGTATGTTATGACACATGAGGCTGTAGTTGAGTAGTGTATTAAGAAATAATTGTTTCAAAAAGTGAGTTTCAATCCAGTTCTGTAAGAAATGATCCTTTTCAAGTTGGCTACTCACTTTCAGAATTATAACTTGGTTTAGTCCATGAATTTTATTGCAATCTTTCCAAATCAATGAGGGGTCACTACAGCAAAAAAAAAATAGATTTAGCTACATGTATAAGTAAAGCTTACAGTTCTAATTAGTGAGTGCCATCAGCCTTGGTTTGAATTTGTTAATACACTTAGGAGTGTAAGAAATTGTGATACATATTATTAAACTTTCATGTGTAATCACTATAACTTTCTATTACACTTTTAACTATAGTCTATCAATGCAAGAAAATAGGTAAAAACCTATCACCACACAAAGAATTGTGATGAGAAGGCTAGTTGTCATGCAAAAATTGTGATAATAACGCTCGTGAATACAATTGTAAATGTACAGGTTTTCGCTTGAAGTATGATAAATTAATTCAATACATTAATATTGCACCTAATTTGGATTACGAGCCAATACAACTCATCGTTAATCTATCTCACTGCAATTCAATTCATGATCATACACGTCTATAAATTAACAATGTTGCGAATAACATATATTTTTTAGAAAAATAATATGTTGATCACATTAATCAATCAAAATTTTGAACTATAACAATATTCAGATAATCAATTCTAAGGTGTAGTTAAAATATTTACAACATCCAACACCAAAAATCTATGTTCAATTTGAAAACTATACTACTCAAGTTTTTTTTTATCATTATCAATAAAAAGTTAATCAAAGTACTATGAAACCATGTCAACTAACATATACTAACTCAAAACCTAGATTAGAATAGACCTCTACTTGCATTCATGTCCCAAATCCAAAGGGCTTATATTAATCTTTATCACAAACCACCTACAATAGAAGAACATTAGGCTCATTGCTGGAGAATTTTCAAATAAACATATGACAAAACTTGAAGAAAAAAATATATTATCAACAACATATAATAATTTGAAAGAGACTATAGATGCAAAATGGCCAAGTACATAAGGAAATGGAAGTGATATGGCAATTGCACTAGTAAACTATAAAATTTGTCGTTGATCACTAATTGAATCTCACGATAAAAATATTGCAACTAATATTACCAAAAACTACTCAAGAAAATAGAAGTAGGGGAGCATATTAACACTTAACAAAATTCACAACTTTTTAGAAACCCCACCTGGAAAGAAGAAAAGGCCTAGCATGAGATAATGATGTGGTTAGCTTGTCTTTCTAAATAGAACATATGAGTTCTTCTCCCAACCAAATCAATCCTTAAATGTTTTCCATTTAAATGAACTAAGAAATATGATAAATATTTCAATTAGATCTCAGTATCATACATCTCATCTTGCAATAGGATACACGAATACAAGTAGATTGCAACCATTTCAAGACTTGTATACAAAGGAGCCAAAAATATGTACAATGACATGCAAACTAAGTAGCCTTGATATATTCTATGAAAGAATGTTCTTTATTTTGTTGAAGGCACTACTGATGATGATTGACAATCTCTTTTGCAGATATCACTTTTACATTTGATATTTGATTGGTTTATTCTTTGTGGCGCCAAATATCTAATTCAATACCCTATTTTTGATGAAGTTTCTTTCAAATCTTTCAAAAATTCTACACTCAATTTATTTTTAGTCTCAATATAGACATCTATTTCCATACTTCCATTCCTTGACTTTTTTCAAACTTTCGTTAGCACTATTTCTTCTATAATTTTGATTCACAACAATTGATGATGAACCTTTTAACCTTCGAGAAATAAAATACAATTTAACAAGACATCATGAAATTGTGAAAAATATGCATACAAGCACTCAATGTCATAACTCATGGGCAATATATAAGAATATAATCTAAAAATCTCTAAGATAAATTCATTGTAAAATTAAGCTTGAATAATTACACTCCATAGGCTTATCAATTTATTGCATCAATGAATAGTGAAGTTACAACGACAAAATACTATTAATTCCCCCATTCACTTATATGTATAATATACTTTATTAATATATAATGCATTTGTTTTTGTAGTAGCCATATTTTAATTCTTACTCCAAGACTAAGGACTATTCAATTTAAAGAGATTTTGTTTATTTAATCTTGAAATTTACTTATTGACTATTTATCTATACAAATTTTAGATTACATTGATGAATATGAATAACTACACTGTTAGGATAGATAAGTTGGCTCATTATGGTGTAGTTATCTCACCTCGTTGGACTTTAAAACTTTCATGCTTGTAGTTCTCCCAATGAAGTTATGGCTAAGAAAAGTTGGTCTTGTGAATTAATTAAAATGTCGAGCCTAAAGATGTGGAGAAAAGCTAGACATAATTTCCTACAACACATAGATAGGTCGTAGAAGAGTCCATGTTGATTCAAACTCTAGAGTCTAGTTTGAGTGATCCACATGTAAAATGTTTCATCAAAGATATGTGATTGATTTTTAAGAGCCCAATTGCATATTCTTGGAGGAATGTTTTTGCCAAAAAAAAAATCAATTATTCTATTTAGTATGAAGTGGTTAAAGATGGAAGCCTCACTTAGAGTTTGAGTGCATAAATTTTTAGAGCATTGTGTAAGCTTGCAAAATCCATGCTTAAGCTTATTTAAATTCTACTTTAAAGCATGTGAGTAGCAATTATCTAGTGGATAATTCACCATAACAAAATATTGAGCCTAAAGGGGTTTTAAATAATACACAAAAATAGGAGTGCTTTTGGTTTTTGTATTTCCATAAGTCAAGAACCTTGTTGTTTGGGTTAGTGAATTACATGTGAGGATTGATTATTATCTTCACTTCTTTTGGGCTTAGTGAAAAGTTCAAATAGGATAAGGCTTCACAGACGTAAAAAAAAATTGTTGGGTCTCACAAGGATGGGATTAAAAATTCAAGCATAACATCATAATACATCAGAGAAAATAGAGTTGATATAAAAATTCCCAACGTAATCTATTTTCATAGTATAACTCCTATAACAATAATCTATGAAGTTTGTATAGATAGTTACCTTGGAATCAAATTCTGAACGAAGTGTACACTCGATCCATGAACTGTAACATAAGAGCCATAGTCTTTAGTTTGTCCACACAAACCAAATGTAGGCAAGGATATTCAAAACTCCCATGACTCTTTCATTAGGATTCCACATAAATATCTTTGTGATTTGAGATTTTTCAAACAAAAGAAAAACGCTGAATGGAGGCTAGAGAGTGACTTTCTCTCTCTAGGTGAGGGTTGGAGGAAATTGTTGAGTCAATTATGATTTGAAACTTTTTCGAATCTATTTACTTATAAGACACAAAGTCCTAAACATGACTAGATTCTTATTTCCATGTTTATCCAACTAGAACGCATAGAATGTGCTTTACAGACTTTTACATGGACTTTTAGTCAATTCAATCTCATTCCATCTTTAAATATTAATCTAATTAATAATTAAAGTTCTTTAGGGTCTTGTCCTTTAATTTCATTACTCACAAATAAAAGGCCCAAAATTTTTTAAATTAATAATCTTATTATTAATAAACATAATAGGAAACAAAATATTTTGCTTGGCTTAATATCATTGTAACTAAATTAATTTCTTCATAAAACTTCTCAAGTCTTATCTAAGTACCCATACTAAAATTACAATTTTGCCCTTACTCCTTTCTTATGTATGGCTCTTTAGATTCATCCTTAACTGTCAAAGAGTATACCTCGAAAGATATGGGTAACATCTACCATGTGACCTATATTGTAGTCCATCTAAGATAAAAGTGATGTGATCATATGAACATTTCCAATCATGAGAATTGCACAATATTGAGCTTTTATCTTGCTTTGTCTCAGTTAAGTAAAAGCTATAAATTTAGTAAAACTCATTGGCTCAATCAAATAACTAAATTAATTTTTTCTTGTGAGATTAATATCCATTGAGAGCTCGTTTTTTATCCACACCACCCCAGCTAAAGGTTTTTGTCTTATAGAATATCGATCGCATTGAACAAATACCTGATTTACTTACAACAAAACAAATCCCTTATTGATCACACATAAGTACATAGACAACAATGCAGTGGGCTTACAACCTTATCTTATACCATGATAATGGTTTTTAATGCCCTAATGACACGCTGACTATAATATAGACAAAGTAATTATGTCATCTTAGGACTGAACATTTAACATGATCATGAAGTATGATATTAACAACTAAGAGTGGACTCTATATGTCTACTTTATTACTCAAGTCATTATCCGAATGCATCATTCAGAATAACATATCCACACACATGAGGTCTCAGTATCACATAGTAAATGGTGTGATACTCACCATACAAATATATGGTTTGTAAGTCCATACTTTTATTCTAATGTCCATTTATGGAATTAGTGACTCGTAAATAGGTTTTAATGATAGTATACTAAGAAGTTTTATGCTCATATTCATAACTGTTATGAATAAGTGATATGAACACAGTAGAAACAATAATTAAAAACACGATTGGGAAAATGAGATAAATAAAATGGAAAGAAAACAAAGGAAAACAAGGATAGACAAGATTGTACCTAAAACTACCGAGTAAGAGTATACCTTATGTAAGAAAAACCCTTACTACAAATTGGAAACGAAACAATACAAAAAAACCTAACACCTATACTGTGGAGATGTTAGCTATAAACCATAACAATGCATGCTGAATGGCCTGATTTGTTACTTGAGTTTGGAGTTGAATCATTGAACACTCACAAAAACACAAGTATTAAAAGTGAAAGAAGAAAACTTCTTCATTCATTGTCAAATGTTAAGGATTCAATGTTCAATAATGTCTTACAATGCAAGATGAAGAATATCTATAGTGGTACAATTTTTTCTAGGGCTCTACAAGTTCGATCAACAACAAAATGGGCCTTGAAATAGACTCAAACGTTTAAAAATTTGAAATTCAACCAAAAATCTGCATTTTGCCACCTCGTGTGATCAACTTGGCTTGAAGGGTAATCAATTACATCCGTATAAGATCAATTTGTCTTGATCTGGTTGTCTAGTGATCGCAATTTCGAAGGCAAGCATGTAAATCATAGTCATTGCAATCAATATCATTTCTTGCGATCATGAACACAACAGCTAATAATTTGTACCCAGGTCGATCTGGTTGGATGGGATCAATTGGACCCTATCTCAATCATAAATTCAATGCCCTTGAACCCTTCTAGGTGGATCCAGATGCCATGAGATCAATCTGAGGTGGCTCGGATCACAATTCTAGTCCCTCGAAGCCCCTTTGAAGCCTTCTTTACCCTTCTAAACCTAAAATTGAAGCTAAATTTCATCTTTTGGCCCACTCTAAAAAAATCAAGGCACAATAAGACATCATACCCCAATTTCTAAGCACCTCCAATAGGTATAAGATCAAATTAATAAGACTTCTTAATACAATTATATGGGTACAACACTTTACACCACAACAAGAATTACATATATGATGAAACTGCCATGATATTGATAAAAGAAAATATTAATATTTTAGTAATTAATGAAGAAATGATATTTACAACCGATGCCACTCACAAATAATTGGCGTTAGAAGGCATATCCCTAACAATCTCCCCCTTGTATTTTAATACCAATAATTTTAAGGCCAGTTGCCATGATATGTAATATCCATTTTTTCGAAATGGCAATCTAGTTGTATTTTTATCATCAGCTTTATGTGCAATTAGCATATTGTCCATTGAAGCTTTCTTTTTTGCATGGTGATGTCTCATCGAATGATTTCTTAAATAATATGGTAACACCACTTTATATGTTTAGATCTTTCACGAGACCATGGTACCTTTGCCTGTGGGATCACTTCATTGTTGCCACAATAAAGTGGCAACATTGATCTATGTATAGAACCACTCCATGATGATAAACTTCTTAATCTAAATAGCATCATTCATGGCCTCATTTGTTGCGATATACTCAACTTCAATAGTACAATTTTTCATAGTTCTTTGTTTGAAACTCTTTTAACTCTCTACTCCATTAAGGGTGATGATATATCAAAATATAGATTTCTTATTATCGATGTTTGTCTGGAAGCCAGAATCAGTATAGCCTTCTCTTCTCAGTTCTCTATTTCTATACACAAATGTCATATATTTAATTCTTCTCAAGTACTTAAGGATACTTTTGATAGCATTCTAATATTCTTTGCTAAATTTACCTAAAACTTACTCATGAAACTTACGACATAAGTGATATCAAGCATCACACATAGCATTGCTACATCAGGCTTGTAATTACCAAGCAAATGGAATGACTTCCATACTCCTTTAATCATCCATGTACAGGCTCATAGACTTTAAAAGATAGATGTCATGATAACAATCCTTTCTTAGAGGCTTTAATTTCAAACCCTTTTAGGATCTTGTTTTTGTATAAGACATAGGAGAGATCAATTAATCTTGTCACATTATCTCTATAGATGAGAATGCTAAAGATATAAATAGCTTCTCTTAAATTTTTCATGAAGAATGTACTAGATAACCAAATTATGACTGAGATTAGCATCCCAATGTCATTCCCAATGAGTAGAATGTCATCCACATATAATACTTGGAATGTAATGGTGCTTCCACTAACCTTGTAGACACATGATTTAGCCTCAATCTTGATGAAGCCAAATGATTTGATTGTGCTATCAAAACGAAGATCTCAATTCCTCAATGCCTACTTAAACCCATAAATAGATCTCTAAAGCTTGCATACTTTATAAGATTTATCTTGGACTTCAAAACTATGTAGTCGCGCATGTAAATATCTTTCTTAAGAACCCGTTGTTGAAAGTAGTTTTAGCATCCGTATGCCAAATCACATAATCCAAGTAGGCAACGATCGCAAGGAATATTCGAATGGATTTGATCTTAGCTACTGGAAAAAAGTCTCATCATTGTCTATCGCCTCCTTTTGGTTTTAACCTTCCACCACAAGCCTAGGTTATAGATCTCTACTTTGCTAGTTGAACCAATCTTCCTCTTGTATACCTATTTTCATCCAATGAAAACTATCCCTTTAGGTGGATACACTAGAGAACAAACGTGGCTCGAATAAATCAAATCCATCTCATACTAGATAACCTCCTACCACTTGGTGGAGTCTCTCTCCAACATTGCTTGATCGTAGGTGGATACAAGGCTCACAAGTTAGATATTGTTTCTCTCCTAATAGGTTAATAGGCCCACATTTCTTTAACTTGTTTATCCTCACTTCTGCGACATGATCCAATCTAAGATGCTACAAATGTTTGGGATTTAATCCATCCCTAGCTTATTTTCTAGATATGGCATTCATCACAATATTGCCATCCTTGTTTAAGTAATAGAGAACATTTAACAACCAATTTATTCTAAAAATAAATGAAGCACACATTTTCCAAAAGACAATTCATAATTTTCTTTATAATAACAAAATATAAACAATATTTTCGAGTCCTTTGGGTGAAAGTAATCAATCTCTCAGAAATATAACATATCCTGATGATAATTTAATCAAACCAGTTCCAGTCGTGGTAGCCACAATAGTTGCTCTACTGCCGATTTTGATCACCACTTCACGCTTCTCAAGCATCCTACTTCTGGTTAGATCTTGATGAAGTTCAAATATGAGAGGAAACACCAAAATCTAAAATGCACAATGTAGACGATGCGCATAAAATGTTTTATAAAGTTTTCCAATTTTTAGGCTCTTGAGATACTTAACTCAATTTCTCTTCCAGAGTCCATCATTGCCATAATAGAAACACTTCTCTTCTTAGCAAAAGCCATGGCCTTTTGACATTCTTACTCACCTTGGAAACCATAAGCTTCTTCTTCTTTATTTTTCCCTTCTTGGTCTTATCAAAGAAGTTGGACACACTAAGAACAACCTCCTTCGCCTTCCGCTTCCCCTTCATGGTGCCTTAAGCAATCATTAGTTTATTGAAGAGTCTAGCCAGTGTGCACTCAATATCATTTAATGAAAAATTCATAATAAACTACAAGAAGGAATTCAAAAATGACTCTAGGATCAAATCCATTTGTGGGAATTGTTCTCAAACCATGAGCATTAATAGCAGGTGGTGACAGTAAAATTTCTTAATGTTCAAGTTTTTCCTTTTTCATACTTTTTCCACAATTCAAAACTATGAAAAATTGTCTTAGAGCTATAAATGAGTATCCAAATAAATGTTTACGATGATTTTGAATGAAAACTATCATAAATCATAAACATTTCATTGAACTTTTGAGTTATGTAAGGAAAGAAGCTAGCTTTGATAGCACTCATGGGTTTCATTAAGTTTGGGACGTAAAATTTCAAACATAGAATCAGAGAAAACACAATGGATATCAAAATTCATAACCTAACAAGTTTTCATTGTATAACTCGCATAACAATATATCCAAAATGTTGCATAGATAACTACCTTGAAATCAAATTCCAAATCAAGTGTACACGTGATCCACAAGTCGTAACACAGAAGGCATGACCTCTAGTTTGTCTACATGAATGAAATATGGGCAAGGATCTCCAAAATCCCCGTGAAGTCCTTCATTAGGATCCTACATAAACACCTTCATGATTCAAGATTTTTTTAATAAGAGAAAAAACACTGTATGGAAGCTAGAGAGTGATTTCCTCTCTCAAGGTATGGGGTTGGACTAAATTTGCTTAGTCAATGATGATTTGGATCTTTTCCAGATCTATTTATTTATTTATAAGACATAACGGTTTAATTGTGGTTAGCTTCTTATTTCCATGTTTATTCTACAAAGGCACATGTAATGGGCTTTATGGGCTTTTATGTCAACCTTTAGTTAATTTAGACTCATCCCATCTTTAATTAGTAATCTAATTAATAATTTAATTAATTAAATTAGTCCATATCAAATCAGTCCATTAGTTTCATATTAGTGCCTTGTCCTTTAATTTAATTATTCCATGTTAATTAAATCAAATGCCCATTAGCTTCTAATTATTAATCTCGTTATTAAGAATCTAATAGAAATGAAATAATTTTTCTTGGTCAAATTTCATTATGATTAAATTAATTTCTCCATAAAACTTCTTAAGTCTCTACAAAGTCCCCACATTAAAATTACCTTCTTGTCATTACTTTATTGTGATATGTGTGACTTTAATTTGAAAGATATAGATAACACTTAACTAGTGACCCATAACATAACCTAAATAAGATTAAATAATATAAACCCTTACGTTTTTTAGTATCATGTGATATAGACCTTTCGTTTTGATTTGTCCATATTGATTAAGAGCTAAAGATTTAATCAAACTCACTAATTCAATCATATGACCAAATGAAGATTTTCTACTATAATTCATTGAAAACTCCTTTCCGATTATACACTATCTTAGCGAGGGATTTCTATTTCATAGAATATTGATCACATATGACAAACGCCACGTTCACGTCCAAGGAGACAAATCCTTTATTAATTGCACTCATATCTCCATATTTACATGGACAACGACATGTTAGGCTTGTAACCCTATCTCATATCAAGATTGTTATTGGTTTTTAAGGCCCCAATATTGCACTGACTATAACATGTACAGTGTATCTTTGTTATCTCTAGTCTAAAGCCCACACGCATTTAACACTATTATGAAAATGACAATAAAGCTATGAGTGAACTCATGTTTCTACTTTATTTCTCAAGTCTTTATTTGAATACATCATTCTCTAACAACATATCCATACGCATGTGTTTTTAGTATTTCATACTTAATGGCATGATACTTACTTTACAAACTCATGATATGCAAGTCGTATCAATACTCTAATGTCCATTTATAAAACATTTGACTTACGAACTAGTGTTGATAATTGAGTTCTAAGAAGTTTTATATCCATATCCATAACTCTTATGAATAAGACTTATTAATATAATCATATGAGCGCATATACTGCTTTACGCTAACAAGAATTACATGGATGTTGAAACCACCATAATTTTGATAAAAGAAAATATCAAAATTTTATTAATTATTGCAGAAATAACATTTGCAACCAATATCTTTCATAAATAATTGGTGTTAAAGGACATATCGCTAACAAAAATGCTCCAAACCATGTAAACATCTTGGTGCCTCACTTATTGCATTTCTGTTGGAGTTCATGTTGTGTACATGTTCTCAACATTATAACAACACTATGTATATTTCTATCTTCAACCCAACTTACAAGTGGCATCAAATCGAAGTCATTAGTATTGCTTGGTTTATCAAGGCAAGTAAGATATTGGAGAGTTGAATCATGAGTATAATTAAGGGAGCATTCATCTCTCAATCCTGCTTTGATGGAAGTAATTACCCATAGTAGAAGAGGCATGCAAACATGCTTTCACAAAGTCTCAAGAAGAAAAAGCTTGGTATGCTATTGAGAATGGATGGCACCCACCAACCATTTGGAATGATGAGGGAATCGAAATTTCCAAAGAACATAAAATCATAGAGTGCCAATGAAAAAAAAGTTGCATTAGAAAACTTAAAGACCATCAATGCGATTTTTACTAGCATGGATGAAGAGTAATTCAAACTTATTTCCACTTATGAGATGGCCAAGGATGATTGGGATGTTATTAGGTTATCTATGTAGGAACTAGTATTGTTAGAACCTCAAAGCTACAATTGTTGACATCATAATTTGAAATATTAAAGAAAGGAGAAGACGAAACAATTGCTATGTTCAATGGAATGTTGCAACATATAGCTAGCCAAGCCTTCCAATTGGGCAAGAAAAATTTTAAGGTGAAACTTCTATGGAAAACATTGAGATCCTTACCTAAAAAATTTGCTTTGAAGGTAGTTGCAATTGAGGAGGCCAAGACTTTGACAACCTTCGACTTGATGAACTCATAGGTTCATTACAAACTTATGAGATAAATTTAAACCATGTCATGGGCAAGGATCTCATTTTCCATAGTTAGAAACATAGTCAAGATAAGAAGATTGTTACAACACAAATGATGACACAATATATGTTGCCAAGAAATTGAGGAAATTGTAGAGGAAAATAAGGACAAATGTTTCCAAAAAAACTAAAAATTTAGCCAAAGAACTCCCAATGATCTAAAAAGGAATTTTAAGAAAAATAAGAAGAGCAAGGCTTATAGAAAAGGAGTACAATGTCATAAATGCATAGGTTTTGGCCATATTCAAGCTAAGGGTGGCAACAGATCGGGTTGGCAGGTCGAGTCGAGACCTAGACATTACACCAGACCCGTTAACCTGAACCTGACCCAGTTATTTTCACAGGTTAGAAAATCTGACTTAAATCCGACCCATTAATTTAGCGGGTTACTCAAATCTAACTTGCCAACCGTCAACAAAAAAAATTATTTTTTCTTTTATTAAAATTAAGGCTTAATATTTTAAATATTTACAATTTTACAATTTAATTTTATTTAATTAATTTTTTATATTTATTAAATTATTTAAAATATATTTGTGGGTTCGTGGGCCCACAGGTCACCCGACAAGTCAACCAAAAATTGACCCATTTATCTTTTTGGGTTCATAGGTCTGACCTAATTTTAACCCGAACCTGTGAACGCTTGACCCAAAACCTGCTAATTTCAAGTCAGGTTTGGATTGGGTTTTTGAGTGTAGTCAGAAATTACCACCCTTAATTCAAGTTAAGGAGCCAATACACTCAATAAGCAAGGAAAATCCACAAGCACAACTTAGGTGCAAAAGGATCAAAGGAATTGAATGATGATAATAATTCAAGGACCATTTCGCTTTAGTTTTGTTAGTAAAATGGAAAGGATGTTGTGAATGCTACTGCAACATTCATGACAATTGATAATGATCATTTGGAATATGGAAGTTACAATGACACTAATAAAGAAAATTTTTCCACTTGTCATCTTGCTAGTGACGAATTGTTAATGTCAAAATTTGGAAATAAAGCCTTCAGAGAGGAAGTGAGTGCTCTAAAGGAAGAAATATCAAACTAAATGATGAATGTCTAAATTTGAAGGTGGAATGTAAAAGATTTGAAGTATGAAAGTTGAATCCAGAGTGAATGAAGCTAAATCAACTTTAAAAAGGTTGAATTCAAGGAAATATAAATTGGAAGATATTTTATCCATCAAAAAATTAGCTAAGGATTGATTTGGACTCAATTTTTTGAAACATTCGAAGAACTGCAACATTGAGAAATAGAAATAAAGTTAGTCAAAGAAACCACTCCAACAACGTCAATTGTTCCTAATCTAATGACAAAAGTTAATAGAACAAATAGAAGAACGGTGCAAAGAGCAAAAAGTTCTTGCTATTTCAACAAGAAAGTTGGATATCCTATCACAAAATGATTTTTTTTGTCTTGAAACAAGTATAGCATGGAGCACATGTTGTGAATGATTTTAGAAACCAATGTAACACCAGAGGTTTTGTCAAAGCGATTTAGGTTAAGAAATTTGGCATTAGATGTCTTATTTCTTACACTTTTCTAGGAGCGTGTTCAAAGAAGATTTGGTATTTTGATAGCAGACGCTCCAAGCACTTGGCTGGAGGCCAAATGACATTTTAAAAATTTTTTCTAGAGGTTATAAGACTCAAACCCAAGTAGTCCTTTTTAATTTAGGAAACAGTGCTAAAAGGCCCATAAGATGTCACAACACCTAAACACAACAAGGGTTCTAGAAATGCTCTATATGGATTTGATAGGTCCTACATATATTGCAAGTGTGGAAGAAAAAGACATATTCTTGTTTGTATTGATGACTAATTAATATTCACTTGGATGGATCTCTTGAAAGAGAAATTAGGTACCTTTTTAGCCTCTAATAAGTTTTGTACGCAATAGGCACTTGAAAAAAGAGATTTAGTGGGAAAATTAATCAAAATTCAAATTGATCATGTGAAAGAATTTTCAAACACACACTTCGTATAATATTATTCCAAATATGGTATACAATATGAGTACTCTTGTCCTAAGAAATCACAACAAAATGGTGTGGTCAAGCTCAAAAATTGAACCTTGCAAGAAATGGTTTAAGTCATGCTCAGTGCAAAGGAGATCAACACAAATGGTTGGTGGAAGCCATCAACACAACTTGTTCTACTATAAATAAGGTGTATCTTAGAAACATTTTATGAATACACCATATAAAATTTGAAGAGGAAAAAGACCAAGTGTTACTTTGGCACCTTTGGAAGTGAATGTTATATTTTAAGAGATTGAAACAAGTCTAGAAAATTTGCAAACAAATGTAACAAAGGATTCCTTTTGGGTACTTGAGTACATGTAGAGCATAATGAGTTTATGACAATAGAACAATGATGAAGATAATTAATGTTGTCATTAATGATAATGAGCAAGAAGAGAAAAATACTATCAAGGATTGCAAAAGGATAGATGATGAAGAAGAAGATGATTATAATGAGTGCTAGTTGTTGATGTGCAGAATGCCCTTGAAATTGACAACCTTATGGAGAATGCTAACCCTAATGTTACAATACTTGAGGCAATATCTGCTAACAATGATTCAAAAATCTATCTAGCTTGGGAACCCTCAAAAATTTGTAAAAACGATCTTATAGCGGCAATTATTGGAGATTTGAATTACATAATGAGAATAAGGGACAAACTAAGAATAAATTGTCATGATTTAGTGGGCCATACTTATATTACCTTAATAAGTTAAACTAAGAATGCTAGTAAAGCTCTACAACACCAATATTAAAAAATTCAAGAAAAGTCTAGTCAATTACAAAATAACGTTATTGTAAACGCTGTTGCGACACTTTGCACAACAATGTAGTCCTTGTTTGTTGACACTTCATCTCCTACTATAGATGAGCATATTGCTACTATCCTAACTTCTAACTCAATTAGTACCTCTAACATTTAAACATTGAATGATGCCACCCACGACATAACACAAAGGGGGAGAATAATTTCAAAAGGAAAAGGAGAAGGAAGTAGAGAGGGTGAAGATTAGAGTTATGCCCAAAATTTATCAATGTAATTTAGTTTGGTGATTTGGGTGATTTGTTCTGAGTCTTTCAATCTATGCATTTCATGGACATTTGTAGTTAGGTCTGAGGTGGTTATTCAAATAAGTTGTTTACTTTAGCTAATATGACTAGAAATATGGAGATGCTCTATATTTATTGAGAACATCTATTCTGGTGGTCTGTTTTTTTGGTCTTTTGGAGTGATTTGATGATATTGTTGTTAGTTTTTGATGTTCATCTTGCTAAGCATAGTTCTTGCTAAT
Source organism: Avicennia marina (assembly GCA_019155195.1). Taxonomy (NCBI): domain Eukaryota; kingdom Viridiplantae; phylum Streptophyta; class Magnoliopsida; order Lamiales; family Acanthaceae; genus Avicennia; species Avicennia marina. The sequence continues at coordinate 6,775,080 of CM032781.1, read as the reverse complement.
AACCAACTTTATTGGAAAGTTATTCTATCTTTTTGTTTTTATCATCATGTAAACATTTGACTAGATCACTTTGATCACTTTTTATTTGTGTTGGGGCTAATTTGTTATGTAATCTACTACATAGACATTGTACTAGACAAATGAGTAAAAGTTTGTTTTGCATGTTGGTGGTTTGTTGAGAACAAGTGAGGAAACTTGTGTTGTGAATTAATTAAAATGCACGACTTGAAGATGTGAAGAAGAGCTGCACATAATTGGCTGCAACAAATAGACAAGCTATAGAAAAGTATACAATTGATCTAAAATCTTGGATGTGAGTGTTTTAACTAAGACAACCCTCCAGGCAATCCCAACCTATGTGAAGTCTTGTTTTAGGTTGTCGGTTGTTATGATTCATGAAATGCATTCTTTAATAGCAAATTTTTGGTGGCATTCCTCCAAAGAATATGCAATTCATTAGAAGAATTGGGATTTGTTGTACAAGAGCTTATGACATGAAAGGTTCGGTTTCCAAAATTTACAAATATTTATTATTGCACAATTGGTGAAACAAGGATGGAGGCTATTGGAGGACTTCAATTCCCTCTTTGCACAAGTGATAAAGGCAAGATACTTCCCAAAAATTGACTTCTTTGATGCTAACTTGGGGACCAAACCATTAGCTACTTAGAGGAGCACTTTGAATGGTCATGCCTTGTTGATGGAAGGGATGCACTAGAAAGTTGGTTCGGGCACCAAAATAAATGTGTGGATGATAGATGGCTACAATGAGAATATCTACTTAAACTAATATTGCCTTGCCCTTTACATTTTAATGGATTGAAGGTTTGTGATTAATTGATCAAAATGAGAACGTGTGGAAATTTGAGTGGATTTGACTGATCTTTTGGCAAGATAACGTTGATATAATTCTTCAAATTCCATTGAGTAAATTGTCAATGAATGATACTTTGATTTGGCATTACACCAAGAGTGGTAGATTCAAGGTGAACATGGCGTATTATCCTAGCCTTCATTTAGAGAAATTACATTGACTATCTAGTGGAGGAGAAAGTAGTGGTCCATTAAGAGATAGGTGGACTTTTTCCTAGAGATTGCGCCTACCTCTTAAGGCACTCGTGTTTCTACGACAATTATGTCATGTAGCCCTGTCAACTCTTGAAAATATGAAGAAGAGAGATTGTGTAGGCGAGAATAATTGTTATAGATGTGGTGCTGAAATGGAAACATGTCTTATTCGAATGCATTTTCCTTCAACAAATGTAGGCATTGTCGGATCTTCCTTGGTCAAGTATTTAGGCTTGGCATTTAGATACATGGGATTGGACCCAAAGTTTGTATGACAGTCTAAATGGATTCAAATTCTGATTTTCTATTGTCATGCTATACGTAATATGGATTGATAGGAATATGGATTGATAGGAATAAATGGTTGATCGAAGGTAAGTCTAGATCTCTAATGGATATTATCCAATTTGCTAGAATTTTCCTAAATAACGTTGAGGATGCTCACACTCCCAAGGATTAGAGAGTTGGGATTTGGAAACATAGAATGGCAGGCACTGCTAGATGGCATAATTAAACTAAATTTTGATGGCATAATCATTAATGACTTTGGGATCTAGATGATGGAATTATGCAACAAAACTCCTTTAATGAGTGTGTAGGTGCTCCTTCAACTCTCGTCCTCTATTGCGTAGGAATCAAGTTGTGAAGATGTGGTTCTATAAAAAAATAAAAATTAGATGTGAGGATTGATTATTGTCTCCACTTCTTTTAAGCTTGATGAAAATATCAAACTAAGAAAGGCGTCATTAACGTAGGAGAAAATGTTCCAAACTATGCAGCATCTTGGTGCATCACTCTTTACATTTCTATTCGAGTTCATGCTGTTATATGAAACATTACGTGTACTCCTGACTTCAAACCAATTTCAACACATGCCTATTTTTTCAATAATTGAGCAATGATATTCTATTCATTTCTATTCAAAAGAATCCAACGTTTGTGTTTATATATATATATATATCATTAAACCTTTTTGAAAACCAAAAATATGTACACATGTAATTTTAAATTGGCCAAACTATAGCCAATAGCTTTAAATATTTTGTTAGCTAGTTTGAACAGTTAAAATATTATTTTCTTGTTTATTGTTCTAATATATATATATATTATGCTTGCTGGTTGCTTTATTTTTTAAGATTAAAATATTTTAGTTAAGAAAGAATTTGAAAATAAATTTAAATATTGAAATACATTGCCGATATATAAACAACCACGACATTTTTGCCTATACAGTCGGTCAACTTAAATCAAGGATCAATTATTTCACTTATCTAATTTAGGAAAGTGAAGGAAACGTATTCTTTTCTTTTCTTTGCCTTACATTGCACACTCACACAATAGATAGATGAGATTTGAATCCTTGCCTTCTCATTTGATAAGTGATGCTCAAACTATCCATCCACACACATGCATCCAAAAATTAATAATGTAGGCTATGTTTACTTTCAAATTAGAACGGAGTAGAATAATTTGAGTTATTTGATTGTGGATAAAAATTATATTTGATATCTAAAATTTGAATGGATAGAAATTATTTATATATATTTAATAATTGAATGATATAATAATATATAAGTTTATAAGGTTATAAAAAATTGTCAGTAAAAAAAGTAAAAAAATTATAGGATGATTTGATTATGAATAAATATAATAATTAAAAATTAAGAATTAATTATAAAAGATAAAGAGAAAAATTTTACATTTAAATTTGAATAAAATTTGTATAGCAAAATGATTGTTTGTAAACAAACATAGCCTAGTAATTAGTAATAATCCCAAATTGTGGTGGCATTTTTGTTCTTTAAAGAAGAACATATTATTTTATATTGCTTTAAAATAAATTTGTTTTTTCAAAAATTATTATATCCAAATAAATATGATAAAATATTATTTAAAAAACACACCATAATAATTAAAAAATTTTCGCACAATTATTTATATCAATATTTCAAACGATAAACACATATCGCCCAATCTCCCCCCAAAATTAAAGAAAAACAAAAGCAAGGACGGATGAGTACGAAACCAAATTCAAAACCTAAATGTGAATTATAAACCGGGAAATTCATCACCCTCAAATCCCAAATGATATTCAATTTCAAAACTTCTCAATCGGCGGGTCTCCAATCAGAAGTTAAATATCCAAAACCCGTTTAAAGTTGCGGGCACAAATATTTCCAGCAATCGTTCCCCGCTTGTTGTAAAATTTCAGATTTTTTTTAAAACGCTGTCCAGCAATGGCGGTTCTCATTAGCAGTCAAATCATTTTGTAGCTCACATACCGTAACCCTTTTACCCAATCAACTCCCACCCGCAACAATTCGATAAATCCTATTCTTTTTCTCCGTGTGGTTTTCTTGGATTCTCCGTTTCTTGAAAATCAGAATGGCCGACAAAGAAAACTGCACAAGGATCACACGTTTGGCGGCGAAGAAGAGGGCTGCAGAAGGGGCATCGGAACAGCTGCGTCAGCAGCCGGACAAGAAGAAGAGAGTAGTGTTGGGGGAGATTCAAAATGTGGGTTTGGATAAAAATCAGAAACTCGGTGATGAGGATAGGAACCCAAAAACTAAGCCCGAGAGAAATGGGAGGAAAGGGATAGCGACAGTGAAGGAAACGGGGAGTACGAAAGAGGAAAAGGACTCCGGATTTGATGCGGATGCGAAGTGTGACGACCCGCAGATGTGTGGAGCCTGTGCTTCTGATATATATGAATATCTACGTAGCATGGAGGTAAGCTTAGTGAAGCTGCTTTTCTGTTCTCAATTGGGGGTTTATTATTTGTGGTGTTTATTAATATCTTTTTTGCTCTTTTCGTATTTTAATTTAGAGCTTAAGTGGTTAATTGTTGACCGCATCTAATTTTCAATAAATTATGACATTTGATTTGAGGAAAAAAGTTGGCTTAGATTGAACGATGAGATATAGGTTTCGGTTGATTGTGTTATTTGTAATTTTTTTTTTCCTAAATAATCTGTTTGAAGAAATTTGATGAACTTCTCGAGATTTTTTCAGAAACTGTCCTTTGAATTGGTTTTGGTATATTTGTTGGTTCAATTTATTGGTTTTGGTCGATTTGGCACTGATATATTGATTAAATAATGCCTTTTTGGTCCTATACTGGATGCATATCTTAGTTTGGGGTTATAATGGATTTGAGTTTGTGGTCCAGATGGAGGCAAGGAGAAGGCCGTCTCCTGATTACTTGGAGACAGTTCAGAAAGATGTGACGTCAAACATGAGAGGAATTTTGGTAGATTGGTTAGTCGAGGTGGCAGAGGAGTACAAACTTCTCTCGGACACGTTGTATTTAACGGTATCCTACATTGACAGATTCCTGTCTGTCAATGCCATCAATAGGCAAAGACTTCAGCTCGTTGGTGTTTCTTCAATGCTCATTGCTTCGTAAGAGTCACATTGCACCAATAAATTTCTTCTTTGGGCAGACATTTTGATTACTATTCTTTGCTAAGTTGTTGATTGTGATTAACAGGAAATATGAGGAGATTACGCCTCCACATGTGGAAGATTTCTGTTACATCACGGATAACACATATACTAAGGGAGATGTAGTGAAGATGGAAACTGATGTGCTCAAATCCCTCAAATTTGAAATGGGCAATCCTACGGTTAAGACATTTCTCAGGTAAAATTCTGTCATGATGGGTATTTGTACTCGGGGAATGTATATTTGGCTTAGCTAAAAGGTTTGCTGGTTTCTTTGCTGGTATTGCAGGAGATTCACCAGAATTGCTCAAGAAGATTATGAGGTGAGCTTAAACTTACACAAATACTCTTTGGGTTTCCTTGAATTGAGAAAATAAATAGTTCTGATGTGTGTGTTGTCTTTCACAGAGTTCCAGCTTGCAGTTGGAGTTCTTGGGTTACTACCTAGCTGAGCTAAGTTTGCTGGATTACAGATGTGTAAAATTCTTTCCTTCCTTGGTAGCAGCATCTGTCATTTTCCTCTCAAGATTTATGCTCCAACCTAAGCAACATCCTTGGGTACAGACTAGACATTGTATAATGCTTTTCCAATGAATTAACCTGCATCCTTTGTTGTACTTAAGTGAAAGTTTCACTTTCCACAGAATTCATCACTACGATGTCATTCGGGCTACAAAGCTGCTGATTTGATGGAATGTGTACGTATCCTTCATGACCTGCAGTCGAGTAGAAGAGGAGGTGCTTTGGTTGCTGTGAGGGACAAATACAATCAACATAAGGTTTGTATTCACCTTCATCCATATTTGTTGCAGTGCTGATTTTTGTAGTTGATACTGCGTACTAATACTGAATGTCTTCTTTTGGCCACAGTTCAAATGTGTCTCAACTCTATCTTCACCTTCAGAAGTACCAGAGTCCTTTTTTGAAGACAGAAGATGACTGGTTTTAAAGTCATCAAAAGTCAGAAAGTGTACCTAAGCGTTCAAGTTAGACAGGGCCAGTGTGGATTTTGTCAGCCGTGGTGGAGGGATCTTTGAGATGAGCTTCATCTTGGCTGCTCTTAGCATTCATTGGAAGCGAATGGCTTGTATTTAGTTGAATTATTGGCGTTAATAACATAGGCAACATAGGTGTCGTGCAGATTCTCTTCGTAGGCGTTCGACCGTTTCTAGGAAGATGTTCATATTTTGCTGGTCTCTTCAAATTGTGAGGTATTGATGATTCTTCTGTTGATTCGTCGTGTTAGTCTTGTGTTTCTTTTGGGTATGGGGAGTGCTGGTGTTGCCGATATGATTGCAACATAGTAGCTAAAAGCATGTTCTGCCCACAAGGTTTGCTTTTCTAACACGTTGGACCCAATTTATAGCAAAGATTAATTATAGAATATTTATTTAGGAATGGGCTTTGGGTTTGAAACTTACCTATTCAGTGATTTAAGGTGATTGGCTTGCACTTTAAAATCAAATTGGAATTTCAAAAAATTTGGATTTGAAAAGAAGTCATCCATTTCAGTTCACGTTTATTTAGTTCACTGGATATTGGTATATTTGATATTTGGTTAAGAGACCATGTGTTATGGAATATAATAAAATTTTAATTTAAATTTAATATGCATAAAACTAAAATTAAGCAGTTGATGATAAACGGGCCGTAATTACAAAAAAACAATAAATAAATAGAACATTTTTGAACTAAACTTTTATCTTCCTCGTCTCAGCCAAAACAGAACACATCTTCAATGTACATCATACTATAAACCATTGCAACCTCTGTGAATATTTTTTTCATGCTGAAAATAAAATATGTACTGAAGAAAATACACATGATTAAATTTCTCACAAGATTGCATGGTTACAACCTATCAATATAATTTTAATCATATAGATAAAATATAAGAATTACAAAAATAAAAGAGGACATCAACATACCAACAAATTCATGAAATCTTAGTACTCTCGAACAACGTGTTTTTTTTTGAAGGAAAACATGGGATAATTAATCAGCAGCAAAAGCAGACCAGATAATATCAAAGTTTTAGCCTTGGGCGACTCGGACTCCTCTCGCTAAACTAGGAGCTGCCCGGTTAGCAGTTCGTGGGACAAACTTAAACTCGACCTTTTCTAAGCACCTACAATTGTAGAGGACATCTTCAATAAGGACATCTCCTGTAGAATGATCAGCGTTGCCTTAAGTTTTGAAATGAGACTGAGGCAGTCCCCCATTAGAACGACAGCACGCCATCCTCGAGCCAAAGCTAACTCCACCGCCTCTCTTGCAGCAAGACATTCTGCGATCGAAGGGTCCGGTGTGTGAGACAAATTTCGCCATTGTTTGCACTTGCCCACCATCCTTTGTTTTAGCCACAACACCAATACCCGGCCCAGAACAATCATGAAATATGGCTCCGTCCAAAAATATGCTAGTCGAGTCTTCAGAGAGATTTTTCGGCTGTTGAACCAACTCCACAGTCGAACTTCGATTCTTCCTTACGTAAGCTCCATCAACCTCAGTTAGATGTCTCTTAGCAGTCTCCAAGGTAGCGAGTGTGGTTGTCTGCTCTCCCTCATGAAGTTTCTTATTTCGAAATTCCCATATCGCCCATAAAATTATCGAAGCTTCCCTGAATTGACCCTCATCTAGAGATGTGAATAAGTTAAGCAACCAATGAAAAGAGGTTGATCTCCAGTCCCTAATGACAGCCCACGACAAATCAGATAGTGCCCATAGTTGTCTTTCAAATTGACATTCAACCAAACTATGCTTCGTAGTCTCTTCAACATGATCACACCCCTACCTCTTAGATTGTACCTTGTGGGCAAGATATCATTTCCCACCCTCCAGATAAAAAGTAGTATCTTCCTAGGGAGACATGTTTTCCACAAAAAACTCAAGACACACCTGTGTTGCTGCTGCTCATATGCACCTCCTTCGCCCCCACGCCTAGAACGCCAGATTTGGCCAAATGGTGTGCCGAATGGACGCTGAAAATTCCGTGTTTGAGTAATGCCATACAAGGGTGACACGATCAGAATCACGTCGAAATAGCAGGATAGCGACGGTGTAATCGAACCCGAATCCGAAAAATCCCAGGGACGCGAATCGAGCGAAGAATGCCGACCCAACGTAGTAGGATTGGATTGAACTCAATGGAAACAACCACAATTAGCACACCAAATACTGATTGATACGTTACAAATCACACTGACCACTCCGAAATGACTCGATTTCCGATAGAAACTCTCACGAGAGATTGAAAGACTCAATTTCAGGGAATTGAAAGGAAATCTAAATTGATTAAAACTTTGTCTACATGTTTTGTTTTAACTGAATAATAAACTATTATTTATACTAAATATTATCAAACTCTAACTTAAAAGTCCATATGGCCCAATTTATTAATAAAGCCCATTAACAAATAAACTAAAAATTAATAAATACTAAAATAAATTTCGTTGGGTCTTTGGATCGCGTCATTCCCCCCCTCTTGAAGGGGAATTGTCCTCAATTCGAATTTATATCCTCTTGGATCAAACACGAATATCTGGAAGCTCATTAACTTTTTAGCGTTTTACTGAAACTTTAGCTTCATCTTCCCATGAGCCTAACACAGAAATATCAGCAACAAACCATATAAAGGAATATAAAAGGGCACTGACAACTTATCCGGATATACATACGTAGTCTCTGCATATAAAAATATCTTTAACTCTTGTGTAGTATAATTGGACAGAGCATCCGCTAGATAGTCAAATGGATCAACTTACATGTGACTCTATAGAAGTTTAATCTCCCAATCTTTTACTTGTTCTTCATTCTTGTGACTATCCTCAACTTCCACTTTAACTTCTATGGCTTCTTCCATCTCAACTCTATCCTTTTCAGTTTCTACTAGTTCTGTTATTTCTTTTCGTTCACCTTTATTCTCAATTCTCAGATATATGCTAACACTACCATTATCTTCATGTTGTACTTCCATCGGTGGCATTTTCTCTGCAATCCTCACTTCAGTCAAAGATGGCATCTTTATGGTTGGACTTTTCTTCTCTCCCACAACTTTGCTAATGTCAATATGAGCATCAACTTCCTTGTTTCAACATTCACTCATGCTATGCCCACACTGCAAGCAGTTAAAACACACTCTAAATTGACTTTCATTATAAGAACCCGATACCTTGGATGTCTCATCGTACTCATCTATATTCGATCCATATTCCTCCTCGTAATCATGTTGATCTTACCTCACTGGCCTGACATGATGCCCACGTTTGTCCCTAGTTTGAGTTTGACCTGGCACTGGGTTGCCTCTGCGTCTAGGTGGCCTAGGTAGTGAGCCGTCTCTTTCTCGGGTTGCGGTTTGGGACGCTTCTACGCACCCTAACCGGTTTTGTATATCTGTCGTCCTATCCTACATACCCTCCATACTCCTGGTAAGCTTTCTCAATTCATTATTGAGAGACTCAAATAAGAATTTAGTTTCGTTAGGGATATTACCCTGGCCTAAATATTGACTGGCCATTCAACGTAACTGAAGCTACAAAGAAAAAAAAAAAAACAACAATAGGTAATAATTAGCAGTAAAAGTCCTCACTAGTAGAGTCTCACAAATTCACTATCCTCTCTCCTATCAGGTGAAGAGCTCTCTGACACTCGTTTGTTACCTCCGCTCGTGTATCACACAAAATCAATTTATTTTCTCACAAACTTCAATTTCTCTTTCCCTTCTCGTGTGATTCCAAAGTGGCCTTAATAATTCAAGCAACGTAAAACAATACAAGCACTCATAATGATGGATATGGGCCTACAATGAAAAAAAGATATGAGATAAGCAATTATCTCAATCTGCAATATCCCCAAATACAACCCCTACAAAGATTAAAAATCAATAAATAAAATAAAATTCCTCCCATCTCTTTTTTTTTGGCTCTTTTTTTTTTAAAATCAGCAACCAAACATGCCCTTAAGTTGAGACAGAAATTCTATAGCCAAATAGGCCCTCAAGTTGGAATAGAAATTGTAACCAAACACGGCCTTACCACATCAGCACTGATAGTCCAGCCCAGTAGCAGCTTCTGGTCCAGCCCAATTTCTTCGGCCCAAGTACATCTCTGACCCAGCGGCAGTTTGGCCCAAGGCAGTTTCAGCCTAATCAACTCCAGCCTAACTCAACCCTCGACCCAACTGAAAAAAATCTTTTTTTTTTTGTAGGTGGCGGTGGTTGTGAATGGGTTGATTTCGCCTATGTACGTCTGCGGAAGTGGCTTGCGTCTACTGCCAGGCATTGTCGAGCCCTGGGCAGTCCTCAACGGCGGCGACGGGCAGCGAAATCAGACAGAGTGGCATATTTTTGCGGCCGAAACCTGGCGGCGGTTCGGGTCGGAATCGGACGGGCGGCGGCGTCGCTCTGGGTGGGATTTTCAGTTAGAAATCAGTTGAGATGGCAGTAGATTCGGTTGCGATTTTTAGCCAGTTGTGGCGGCTGATTTTCCCCCTTTTTTTTGATTTTCGACTTTTTTTTTTGAAACTCTGGATCATGTATCGAATTAGAATTCAACACAGGATCACTCTGATACCAACTGACGCGATCAGAATCACGTCGAAACAGTATGATAGCAACGGTGTAATCGAACCCAAATCTGAAAAATCTCAGGGACGCGAACCAAGTGAAGAACGCCGACCCAACGTGGTAGGATTGGATTGAACTCGATAGAAATGACCACAATTAGCACACCGAATACTGATTGATACGTTATGAATCACACGGACTACTCTGGAATAACTTGATTTGAGATAGGAACTCACGATAAATTGAAAGGCTTAATTTCAGGGAATTGAAAGGAAACCTGAATTGATTAAAACTTTGTCTACATATTCTGTTTCAACTGAATAACAAACTGCTATTTATACTAAATACTATCAGACTCTAACCTAAAAGCCCATATGGCTCAATTTATTAATAAAGCTCATTAACAAATAAACTAAAATTAATAAATATTAAAATAAATTTCGTCGGGTCCTTGGATCGCGTCAAAGGGTATCCTTCGCCAGTGCCCGTCCTACAGGAATTTCAGGATAACTTCGGAATCCTCAGGTTGGAACATTGATTTTATTTTATCAACCTTCCACGCATGAGAGCATCTACGCCAATCCATATCCATGACTCACAATTCCCAACCTTCACTTGGGCAAGGCGTGATAGGCTTAAAAGACCATGGTCTAGGCATCCATCTATCAGTCTAGACTCTGATAATCTCCCCCTTTCCGACCTTCTATCTAAGACCTGCAATTGACAGAGGTCGTGCCGCCAGGAGGCTCCTCAGCACAGTCAATGGTCTGGTTCCACTTCTTGAAGTCTTCTCTAGGGTAGTTATCTCGCTTTGAGGACTAGATCCATTAAACTATTTGGATGTTTAATAAGACGCCATAACATCACCAGGTTAACCAACTTAAAATCACGAAATCCATGTCCACCCTCCATTTTTCGACATAGAACATCCCAACTCTTCCAATCACTACCAAAATAGATTAGGTTGGGGTAGTCAATTTGGGACAGCTTTTGTACTTCCATTCCAAAATGTGACAAAATATATATTTTTTTATAACAAAAACCCTCTCAAATTTGACATGAATTTGTAGCAGTCCCAAACTGCCCCAAATTGAGACGGTTTTAGAACAAGTTCACCAGTTAGTTCCAAATTCTATTCCAAAACTATCTCAAAATAATTTTTTAAAAATTAAACTAACACTGTCCTAAAGTCGGGCCAAATTTGGGATGACTTCATCATATGGTTTAAGGAAGCCATTTCTAAGCCGTGCCCAATGGTATAATTGTCACCACTTAAATGGTTGTCTCGGAGCCATCCCAAAATCTAGGATGGCTTTAGCAAAAATAGAAAGTTTAGTCCCAAAAGCCATCCTAAAATAATTTATTAAAAATTAAACTAACACCGTTTCAAAGTCGTGCCAAATTTGAGATGGCTTTGAAACAATTTTATCATATGGTTTGAGCAAGTGGTCCCTAAGTTGTCCCAAAATGTATAATCATCACCACTCAAATGGTTGTCCCAAAGCCATCCCAAAATTTGAGATGACTTTGGCATGGATGGAAAGTTCAGTCCCAAAAGTTGTTCCAAAGTTGTATTAAAATAATTTATTATTGTCCCAAAGCCGTGTCAAATTTGGGACGGCTTTGGGATGGCTTCATTATATGCTTTGAGGAAGTCATCCTTAAGCTGTCACAAAATGTATAGTCATCATCACTCAAATGGTCGTCCTTGAGCTATCCCAAAATTTGGGACGACTTTGGCACAGATAGAAAGTTTAGTCCCAAAAGTTGTCCCAAAATAATTTATTAAAAATTAAACTAATGCCATCACAAAGCCATGCTAAATTTAGGATAGCTTAAACATATGGTGTGTGAAAGCTGTCCCAAATTTTATCTAGGAAATGACAAAGAGGCTCTTCATGGAGCCATCCCAATTTCTGAGACGGTTTTGGGTCAGTTGTTCCTTTTAGTCCCAAAACAATTATTGAGAAAATGTAATAGAACCATTCTAAACTTGTGCTAAATTCTGAGACGGTTTGGGCACAGTTTTATTTGCATGTGCCATTAATTTGTTCCAAAGTCATTCCAAAATTTGAAATAGTTTTGAGTCGTCCCAAAGCCGTTTTGAAATGTGAAATATAACCAAACAATCCCTATCATGTCTGCATTTTACTGAGGTTGAAATTAGGAATTTTTTTACTCTTGAAGTGCGGGGAGGACATCATTTCTAGGTACAACATGGATTGTTAATTTTATTAGCATTCTACAAAAGTTAAACTATGTGTATATATATATATATATATATATCTATGATTTTTTGGTAGATTTGTACCTCTTTTTTGAGCAATTTTTTTCCTTTGATGATGAATGTGAAGGATGGGTAAGAGATTATTTGTAAGATTTGTGTTGGTTTGATTCTCATATATTGTGGTCGATAATTTTCACCAAAAAATGTTAATAATTTGGGAGTTTCGTGGTAGTGTTGGTATATATCTATTATTTTGAGCTTGGCAATAACGAATTCTACTTCTTGTTGAATTGCATGCTTACAATGAGTGAATGGTGGTCAATATGTTATGTCTTGTTCGCTTTAAAAGATTTGCACATGGTGTAAATGAAAATAAAATTTGTTGGGTGACTTCTATTTCTAATTAAGATATAGGGGTCCTACGTATTGGATTCAGTGTGTTATGAGAATTTACATTATTTTTTTCATAGTTCAGGTTAGATATTATGCATTATTAGATCATGGATGTATAATAAAAACTTGTCTGGCCATGGGTTTTAACACTAGAATTTGAAAATGTGGTTAATGATTTTGTTAAATGGGAGATGCAGTAGCATGAGCATATGGATGAGGCTAAAATTAGATGTCTATACTCTCGTTATAATAATGCAAAATTGCTCGAGCCTGATGAAATTAAGGTTCACCTATTCAGGAAGGAATTCGTTTAAAATTATTATAATTAGATTAGTCATGACGAGGTCCAATATTGTAATACAATGCCAAATGTAGGAGCTAGTGCTATACCAACCCCCTCGACCTCAGAGTACATTGGAACAATGTAGGACTTTGGTTGGGAGTACCGTATAGTATATGATGCACCTAAGTATTCTAGTGGCACTGTACATGTGATAGTTGGCCTTTCCTTAAGGGTGGGCCACTATTAGGGTGACCTTAACTTTTCAACCACTTAATGTGGTGAGGGCACCGCATTCAATGTAGATGATGTAGATGGGGTGGCAGGTAGATTTTTTGATGAATTGCATGCGGTGAACCAAGCATTATACAGTGGGTGTGAAAATTTCTCACAATTGTTTGCAGTGGCCTGAATGGTGAATATTAAAGTAGATTACAACATACCACAAAGTTGTTATGATGATATTTGTAAATTGATTAGTGAGATATTCCCTAGTGATCATTGAATGCCTCTTAATTTTTATAGTACTAAAAAGCTAATATGAGAATTAGGTCTTCTAGTGGTGAGAATTGATTATTGCAAATTTAACTGTATGTTGTACTGGAAAGACGATGAAGACTTGAAGCATTGCAAATTCTATGGAGAGACAAGGTTTAAAACCAGAAAGACGCTCTTATGACATGAGAAATGCATTCCACACAAACTTTTGTGCTACTTGCCTCTTATTGCAAGGCTACAAAGGTTATATACATTGTAGATGACCACTGAGTATATAGCTTAGCATGCTGCTCACAAGATAGATACTGGTTACATGTGTCATCCCGTAGATGTTGAGGTATGGAAGCAGTTTGATAGGACCATCTTGATTTCGCATCAGATCCTCGAACCATATGGTTTTTTTTTATGTACTAATGGATTTGCCTTGCATGGGTCATATGGGAAGACATATTTATGTTGGCCTATCATATTGGCACCATATAACTTACCACCAGGAATGTGTATGAAGTATCTATACATATTTTTGACAATGATAATTTTAGGTCTGTCTAATCTATAGAGACTTATAGATGTGTATATGCAACTACTTATAGACGAGCTACTACAACTATGGACGATTGGTGAAATCACATACCATGTGCACTAGAGAACTTATTTCAATATCTGGTTGCTCCTTTTTAGACCATTAATGACTTACCTGCATATTTCATGTTGTCTTGATAGAATGCTGTCGGAGTGATGGGATGTCTAATTTATCTTGATTTGAGTAGAGCTTTTTACCTATATCATAATAGGAAGACTTGTTACTTCGATTGTCATTGCTAATTCTTGCCATCCAATCATCTATACTGGAGGAATAAGAAGCATTCACGGGAGGCTGGATTGAGACACATGTTATGCCACATAGAGAAACAGGTGAATAGTTGTGGAAGCATGCTAGAAACTTGCCATGGGTGGTGGATGATCCATATAGTAGGACCCTGGGATTAAGGACTAATTACAAGTTGATTAAGAGAAGTATATTTTGAGATTTACCATTTTAGTAGACAAATATATTGCTGTATAATTGGATGTTATGCATATAGAGAAGAATGTTTTTGATAACATTATTAACTCAATTATGGATGCTAGAGGTACATCCAAGGACCACCTTAATGCTTAAAAGGGCATGGGTATCATATGTGATTGTCCTAAGATTGCTGTGCTAGTGGACAGTGTGGGTTTGAAGCTAAAAGTTGCAAACACCCTTTCCTGAGATCAGAAACAAAAGCTTTGTTAGTGGTTGGAAGGACTACACTTTCCAAATGGATATGCTTCCAACATAGGCCAATGTGTTGACATGATAAAGTTGAAAGGACTACAATTCCTAGACGGGTATACTTTTAAACAAATTTAATTGGGACGGCTTTTTCAACAAAATCTGTCCCAAAAAGCCGTCCTAGTCTGGTCAATTTTTGGTAGTGAATGTATAGGATTACATTTTTTGTGTTGCCACTAAAAGTTCACCCCTATGGAATTTAATTCTCACACTAGGGAGTTCGAGAGAAAGAAGCAAGACATGGCATGAGTAGGGATTGCTTGTAAGGTGGCTTTAACTAAGATACTCCTTCCCGTATACGAAAGTAATTTCTCCTTCCAACCAAGAACATAACTCCACATCTTGTCTTTGATATTTTTGAACACAATGGTTTCATTCTTCCCATTATGATAGGCTAGCTTAAATAGTTTTAGGGACAATAAGAGATGTAGATCCTAAGAAGATTTGCCAATTGTGTCAGCTAAGCTTCTTCCACATTTGGACTGAAAAAAAAATTAGAGAGATTCACAAGCTAGTTGGATGCTTCTGAATAAATAGCCAATGCCTTCTGAGTGATTTGAAATCTTGATACGCCGTGTGACGAAAAATGAACGTGTCACTATGAAAAGAAGGCAGGAAATTCTAGGTATTTGATGTGTAATCTTGAATCCTTGCAATCACCTTTGACCCTTATAATGGTATAGTACCAATAAGGATGAAAGTACCTCCAAACAAAGAATAAACATGTAGGGTGAAACAGGGTTGCCTGGGCGAATTCCTCATTGTGGCTGTAATGGGCTAAATACATGATTATTGAAAATGAATGAATATTTCACACTAGAAATGCATTTTAAAACAAGTTTTAGAAAATAACTATGAAACTCCAATTTAAGAAGGATGGTATTGACAAACTCCCATTCCAAGTGATCATGTGCTTCACACATATCCAACTTGATAGCTGTACACCCTTTCCTTCCTTTCCTTTTGCACTTAATGTGATGGTTCACTTCAAAAGCCACAATGGCATTTTCTAAAATTAATCTCCCAGCTCAAATGCTGCCTGCCATGGGGTGATGATATCATTTAGGTAGTTCTTGAGGCGATTTGCTACCACTTTTGATGCTAGCCTATAGATTGCATTACAAAGGCTGATAGGTGGGAATTGGGACACTTCAGTTGGTTTTGGGACCTTTGGGATAAGGACTATATTAGTGTTGTGCATATGTTCATCATCGTCTTTCCCATTGAAAAAATCAAGTATATACTCCATGATATCTTCTCTCACAAAATGCTTGAAGTTTTGGAAGAATGTCAGTGGCATTCCATCCAGTCCAGGTGACTTCAAACTTTCTATTTGTCATAGGGCACATACAATCTCATCCCTAGAGAAAGGTTAGATTAGCATATTATTCATTTCCTCAGTTAATCTTTCCTGTAAATGCATGATAACCTACGGAATTAGTTCTTGTGGAGTTTGTGATGATTGAAACAAATTGTCGAAGAAGTCAAGCATCACTAACTACAATGGCCCTTCATCAAATACTCATCTTCTAGACTTATCGCACAACCCTTTAAAAACATGTAGAATTATGGTATATTTGCACCCTCTGTGTGTTTAAAATGTGCATGTATGTGAGTTAAAGTGAATAAAATATGTGGTCATGTATGAATTGCATTCAATATGTTGATTTTTGAGTGAAAAGGTGTAGATGTGAGTTTAATTATTAGTTTTGTACATTTTCTATACTTATAGTATCATTTAAAGCTTATAGGTAAGTGTTGTATAGGTAAGTGTTGTGCTCACAGAAGAAAGAGCCGCGACCATGAAATAAGGTGATGCAATAGTAAAATGAAGTTGTAGAGTGTTCTAGAATTTTCATAGGAATAGGTTGTGATTGAGGAAGCAAGGAGCATGTTTGTGGGATGCTATGGCGTGATTGTGAAAATTGGTTGTGGATTGCACTGGAATTTACGTGAAGAAAGTCATGACTATGAAGTAAGGATGCGCAATCAGAGAATGCAATTATTAGCCTTATGTAAAACGTGTGGCTAGGAGCACCAGTGCGGAGATGTAGGGTGCGATCGTAGGAAGACGACACAAGATAATATCAGACTTTGATTTGAAATATTGTTAAGGGCTTCTTCTAACTTTTCACACATGTACACAAAACCTGGGGACTTTTAGGTTGCAAATATAAGTTCTCCACGTAATATTTTAGATAATTTTTATCATAACACGACTAGAAAACACAAGAACAAATATTGAAGAAGTGAAGAAGAAGGGATTCACAACATTTTTGAAGAGTGTGATTAGTTGTCGATGTGAACATGAATATCAGACTTAGTTTTCTTAGACTGAATCTATTATTGTGATGTTTGTTTGGATGATGAACATATTGGCATTGATTTATGTTGATCATAATATGAGTTGCAAATTTATTTTCCAATCTCTTGTATTTATGTTTGGTTGAATATATATGCATGAATGAATGATTAATTATTGTTGCTCTCGTTATTTGAAATTGACAATTTGAATGGTAATTATAAAACTTAATTAACTCTATAATTAATTTGTGACTGTATAGAGAATAACAAAAGTGAACTCATGGAATCAATGTGGGTAACATATTGTTTATCACAAAGCTTAATTAGTTGACTTGATAAAGCTTGCAAAAACCCACTGAAATATTAAGTCAAAGCTATAGGAGATTTTGAAAGAATATTCTATAAACTTTAGAATTAAGAATCCATAACAAGACAATTAAACTAATAATTAACATCAATTAACATCAATTGAAAACCAACACAACACAAAGGACTAGGCTCTTCAATTATTGGTACTTCGCTTTTGCAAGATTATGATTTTGCTTTCAAAAGTGTTCTTTCTTGTGTAGTTATTTCATTTTTCACTACATTTAACTAATAAAAACTTAGTTATATTAACATCCACAAAACTCCTCTTCATGGAAACAATACCTGCACCTACCACAGTATTTGGTTGTATTATAAATTTAAATTTTGGCGTGGTGACACACTGTGATCAAATTTTAGGGCAATGAGTGCTATTAAATACTCTGAGTGTTTGCTAGATTAGGCCATTTACTTTAGTTTTTTTTTTTGGTTTTTGTTTTTGTTTTTTTATACTTCTCTCGTTATTTTTACTTTCTCTGATCATTTTCTTGCTTTTCTGCTTATATTACTACTATGTGGCTTAAATTCTTGTTAGTGAACACAATTGTATATATAGGAATAAGAACATTGATTTTGAAATTGATCCTGAAATTGAATGAACCCTTCATGGGTGTAGAGCTCTTTTACAACGTGAATAGGAAATGGCTGAAAATAACCTACCGCCATAGAAACTGCTTCTTTCACCAAATCAGTGGGCCACTAGAGATTACCTACAACTGGTGATGAACCCAAATATCATAGGAATTGTATGACCACCAATGAGCGCAAATAATATTAAGTTGAAACATGCACTAATCAGTATGGTGCAATCAAACCAATTTGGTGGAGCTCCACATGAACACCAAATACATGTTTAGCATCTTTTCTTGAACTATGTGATATTGTTTGATTCAATGAAGTTTTTGAAAATGCTATTAAATTAAAATTGTCTCCTTTTTCACTTAGGGAAAGGGCTAAATAATGGCTACAATTACCAATTAAGAGCATAGTAACTTGGCAACATATGGTAAGTAAATTCTTGGCTAAATACTTCTCACTAGCAAAAATTGTACAACTTAGACTAGAGATCGGAACATTCAAAAAACTAGAGTTTGGGTCATTGCTAGAGGTTTAGCCAAGGTTTAAGGAGCTTCTTAGGAAGTGTCCCCAACATGGATATCCATTCTAGATGCAGGTATAAACTTTTTATAATGATATATCTGGTTAATTTTGTACTGGTCTTAATGTAGCTATAGGAGGAGCTCTTAATAACAAATTGTTGAAGGGTGCTTAGGAATTGATAAAAGAAATGGCATCCAATGCTTACCAGTGGCCAACAGCAAGATCCACAACATGTAGGGTTACTGATGTGCATGAAGTAGATTCAATAACGGCCGTAGCAACAATAGTAGAACTCTTGTTCAAGAAAATTGATAGTTACTTAGTAAATGGCCCTTGGCCTTTTTCATTTTCTTTGAGTGATACTTGTGATATGTGTGCAAGAACCTATTCTACATATGAATTTAGAGGCAAAGGAACAAGCACTAGACTAAAAGAAGAGGTAAACTATGTAGGTAATATAGGAGCACAAGGTAACAATCTATATGCAAACAGTAACAATTCATGTTGGAGAAATCATCCTAAATTTTTTTATGGAAACCTTGAAAACCCACCAGGCTTTCGCTCACCATACCTATAACAAGAGAAAAGTAGTCATTGGAGGTGATTGTGGGGAATCTTGCTAAGTATGAAGTAATAGGTAACTTGACAAAGACCGAACAAGATTATATGCATAGAATTAATGCTCTTTTGTAGAGTTAACAATTATCCAGCAAAAATCTAGAGGTGTAGATTGGGTAACTAGCAAAGGAGATGACAAATAGGTTAGTAGGTATGTTACATAGTACTTCTAAAACTAATCTAATAGAGCACATGAAAAGTGTGCTAGTAATAGAAAGTAAAGAGGAAAAAGAGAATCCACTTGCTAATGCCTAAGAAGAAGAGGAAGAGGACGACAAGGTGAAGTTGAGGACACGAAAGAAGTAAGTACTTCAACTCCTTACAAGCCAAAAATTCCATACCCATAAAGGATCATTCCATCTATGCTAAAGGAGTAGGAAAGTAAATTTCTCAATAATTTTGAAAAGTTAGATGTCAATGCTTCACTAGTTATAGAATTTAACAATATACAAAGTGTAGTGAAGTGCCTCAAAAATGTGTTGAGTAGGAAAAGAAAGTTAGGAGAATTGGAAGACAACCTGGAAGAGAAAAATGTCCTACCACCAAAACTAAAAGACCTAGGGAGTTTTTCCATCTCTTACACTATAGGAAACAACACATTCGATAATGTTTTATTTAATTTAGGTGTTAGTATTAATGTAAAGTCTTTTACTACTTAACAGGCACTTGTGATGAAATCTGTGAAGCCCACATGCATGAGGATAAAGTTGGCAAATTAATGAATAACAAGGCCACTTGGGGTTGTGGAAGATGTTTTGGTAAAGGTGAGTGATTTTGTAGTCTCTGTGGATTTTGTTGTAATAGACATGGAGGGTGAAAATGGGCAAGGTATCATCTTTAGCCACTCTTTCTTAGCTACACTAAGGCAATAATAGACATGGAATAGAGCAGCTTGACCCTACATATTAGAATTGAAAAGGTAACATTCTTTGTGTACCCTATTCCCTTGATCACTCACACGCAAAAGAAAAAAGAAGAAGATGTGTTATTGCTTGAATTTAATAGTTGTACTAACAAGTTTAATAAGAAAACAATGACAATTGAAGAACACAAGCAAGGGCTAAATAGTGGACAAAAGCTAAGTGTGGGGAAAGAGTCCCATGAATCACTATGGCAAGAGAAATAGGTGAACTTTGGAAGAAAGGCAAGAAAGAGAAGAAATAGAATGCAAAAAAGAAGGAAGAGATTTGCAACTTATGAGGGGTTGTGAATCTCCAAAACATCAATCAGGAGTAGGCCATTCAAGCTGCATTGTCAATCAGGAATAAGTTGGGCTTCGTTGATGGAAGCATAGTGGAGCTTCTAGTTGATGATTCTCTTTACATTACATAGTGCTGCTGCAATGATCTAATTGTGGCATGGATGCTTAAATCCATGGTTCCCTCTCTGGCAGCCACTGTGTTTTACGTGAAGCAAGCGAGTTAGTTATGGGATGCCTTGGGAAGGAGGTTCTCTTTGCCTGATGATAACCAGGTATGCAAATTATAGAGAGATCTATACAATGTCACTCAAGGAAAAAGATTAGTAGACTTCTATTACACTAAATTGGTAACCATGTGGGAGGAATTGAGATTCTACAGGATGCCCACTCATTACAAGTGTGGGAAGTGCAAAATTGCATGTTTCTAGTCATTTGTCGATACTTAAGAAACGGACAAAGTCTATAAGTTTCTTCACGGATTGAATGAGACCTACTAAGTCAATAGGTCCTAATTATTGAGGTAAAAGCCCTTTCCTACACTTGATGAGGCTTACAATGCCATTGTAGTAGAGAAAGCACAAAGGGCCATAGGAATAAGGCAAGTGGCAGATGCTTCAGTTGTGGTATTTGTGTCCAACAAGAAGGAAAGGAAGTAGGATGTGGTGTGTTCCCATTGTGGAAAGAAGGGCCACACAAAGGAGAAGTGTTATAATATAATTGGCTTTCCATCAAACTTCAAATTTGCAAAAGAAAGGAATAAGAATTAGCAACTGGCAGCTAATCAAGTAGTAAGTAATGAGGAAGAGCAGCATGTTGCACATTCTGAGATAGCTAATCTTAGGTTGACAAAGGACTAGTTAAGCGACTTGATGAAGTTGCTGAGCTCACAAAACATTTCCCAATCTAGTGTGGACACTTCACAAAAGCAACAGGATTTTGAAAACTCATCCAAGGAGGCTGAATACTTTAGTAGTCAATCAAACTTTGTAGATACTCAACCATTTTCTGATATGACTAATAACTTGCAGCCTTTCCTTACATTGTTTTCATTTATCACTGAACCTGAACTTGTGAGAAACTAGTACAAATTGTCACACTCTTACTCATGGATCATAGACTCAGGGCCAACAGACCATATGTGTGACTCTTTGAGCCTATTTCATTCCTATAGACTTTTCAAAAATATGTTTGCAAGCCTTCCAAAGAAATCACACCTATCATCAATAGAGGAGTTGCCAAGAATTCAGATTCCTTGCTCATTAAAGATGTGTTACATGTTCCTTCTGTTAAATTCAATTTACTGTTAGTCAGCAAACTTATTAGGTCACACTAATGTTGCCTCTTGTTCGATTCAATCTTATGTTACATCCAGGGCCCCTCACAGTGGATGAGGATTAGAGTAATTAGGAAGACTTAAGGCTTGTATGAGATACTTTAGAAACCAATCATGTTAGGTTCAATAAGCAACAATGCCCACAGCTACACTAGTAATTAGTCTTCCCCCTTTGATAGATTTGGAGTATGGCATCTTAGATTTGGACATGCATCACACTCTGTTGTTGAAAAATTACATTCATCCTTTTTCTTTGTCAATGTATCCCAATGATAGAATTTGTGCCATATGTCCCAAAGCCAAATAGAAATGATTGCCCTTTCTTACACATGAGATCAATAATACCAAACATTTTGAACTAATCCATGTAGATATATGGGTTCCCTATTCTATTCTTGTCATTAATGGATATTGATTCTTTTTGACAATTTTTGATGACTTTAGTCATTGCACTTGGACTTATTTGATGAAATTCAAATCGAAAACCACTTGTGTGTTGCCTAGTTTCTATAGAATGGTGCAAATACAATTTAACTCTAAGATTAAAACCATTAGGAAAGATAATGTGTTGAGCTCAAACTCCTTACCTTCTTTGATGAATTTGGTATTCTACATCAGTTTTCATGTGTTGATACCCCCTGAAAAAATGTCATAGTGGAAAAGAAACATCAACACATCTTATGTACTACTAGGGCAATCCTTTTTAAGCCTGTCTTCCAAAGAAATTCTGAGGTGAAGTAGTTTAGTGTGCAACACACATAATCAATAGATTACTTACTAAAGTGCTGAAATTTAAGTGTCCCTATGAAGTATTGGTTAATGAGGTACGAGATTACACCTATCTTAGAATTTTTGGTTGTCTTGCATTTATATCCACTCTAAAAAGAACATAAGTAAACTTGATCCAAGAGCAAGACAAATCATCTTCATCGGATATCTCTCCTGTGTGAAAGTATAGAAACTCTATGACCTTGAGACACATGGGATCTTTTTATCCAGGGATGTCACATTTCATGAGAGTGTTTTTCCCTTTGCTGAGCTTAACTAAACCCTCAAAAGTCCTCATGATCCTTAATTTGATACGCATGCCATTTCTATAGTCATTGAATTTCCTCTATATAGGAGGCACCATGGTGCTGAGGCCTCTAATCAAAGGCCAAGAGGTCAGCCTGACATTGACTTAACCTTACACAATGATGAACTACCAATCTTGCAACTAGCTGGCTAAGATTTACCTCAAGAGCAGATTGAAACCCTAACCTTACAACTTTAAACTTAAACATAGCTAGAAAATCAGAATGACCAACTTAGGAGATCTGGCGGGCCTAGAAAGATTCCTAAGTACTTGGAAGTATACCAACATAGCCTTAGCCCACCAAACCAAACCCTTGATCACCAAATCACCCAACATCTTATAGCCTCACACCTAAACACCAACAAATTATCTTCAATAGTACCAATGCTACCTATCAGCGTTGAATCAAGTAGAGGAACCCTAATCCTATGCTAAGGTTGTCAAGCATCCACAGTAGAGATAGGCTATGTTGGAGGAGTTGGAGAGCTCTTGAGGAAAATAAGACATGGCAACTAGTGGTTCTCCTAATGGAAAACATGTCATAGGATGTAAGTGGGTATACAAAAAAAATTGAATTTAGATGGTTTAATTAAAAGGTTTAAGGCGAGGTTAGTGGCGAAGAAGTATAGCTAAGTTAAAGGCTTCGATTAGCAAGAAACTTTTAATTCAGTTGTAAAGCAAACAACAGTGAGAATGACACGATCAGAATCACATCGATACAGCAAGATAGCAACGGTGTAATCGAACCTAAATCTGAGAATCCCAAGGACGTAAATCGAGCGAAGAAAATCAACCCAACATGGTAGGATTGGATTGAACTTGATGTAAATGGCTACAATCAGCACACTAAAGACTGATTGATACATCAAAAATCACTCAGACCACTCTGGAATGATTCGATTTGGGATTGAAATCCATGAGAAATTGAATGAACAATTCCAGAAAATTTGAAAAAGAATTCTAAACTGATTAAAACTCTGTCTATCTCAAATGATCGGTTAAACGAATTTATAAGTGTTTCAACAACCTTGGCCCACCTACAGTTGGGTTTACTTCCCCTATTGGGCTTATTCTAACTAGGCCCAGAATTAAAATAATTCAAGAAGAAATAAATAATAATTAAACTAATCCTTTTGCTCCTTTACCTCTGGGTCTTCTGCCCAACTTAGAATGTTCACCCTACGCTCCTCTTTAGGTTCCTCGAATTTATGTCCACGTGTGCATCCTCTCGAATTTCATGCACTAAGACGTTGATTACTTCCTTCAATCTTGTTAACCGTGCCCTAGTTATTGGTCCAATTGGGATTGCCAAGGGGTCCACTTTATCATGCTGGACGTCCACGTCATTCTCCTTTTCTTGAGAAGGAATTAGCCTCAATTTGGCAGTCGGCTCATCACCTACATCAAATAAGCTTAGGTCATAAACATTAAAAGTTGCACTGACTCCGAACTCACTTGATAACTCTAATTTGTAGGCGTTATCATTAATTCTCTCCAAAACTCTGAATGGTCCATCCCCTCGAGGCATTAGTTTAGACTTTCGCTGCTTGGGAAATCTCTCCTTTCGCATATGAACCCACACTCAATCCCTGGGTTCAAACACTACTTGCTTTCTGCCCCTGTTTGCCTACTGAGTGTATTGTTGGTTTCTTTTCTCGATGTTTTGTTTGACATATTCATGCATCCGCTTCACATACTCGGCTTGCTTCCTACCTTCTAAACTCAAATGCTCATTGCCAAGCGATGTCAACAGATCTAAAAGTGTTAGTGGATTAAAACCAAATACAACTTCAAATGCGGACATGTTGGTAGTAGAATGAACAACCTGATTATAAGCAAATTCTACATGCGGTAAAATTTCTTCCCAACTTTTAATGTTTTTCTTAATAACAGCACGCAATGAAGTAGTGAGTGTCCTGTTAACAGTTTCAATTTATCCATCAGTTTGAGGGTGACAGGTTGTAGAAAATAATACTTTAGTACCCAATTTAGCCTATAGTGTTTTCCAGAAATAACTCAAAAATTTAACATCACAATTTGATACTATAGTTTTGGGCACGCCATGCAGACGGACCACCTTTTTGAAGAACAAATTGGCTATATGCGAAGTGTCATAGTCTTATGGCATGCAATAAAGTGAGCCATCTTAGAAAATCTATCTACGAGAACAAAGACGGCATCTCTACCATTTTTGGACCTAGGTAACCCTAAAACAAAGTCCATAGATATATCAGTCCAAGGGGTACTCGGAATAGGTAAAGGATGATACATACCATGGGATTGGTTGCGGGACTTTGCTTCTTTACACCGTATGCAACTTTCTATGACTCGCTCCACGTCCCCTTTTAGGCTCGGCCAATAGAAGTGTTCCTATAAAATTAGCACAGTCTTAGTGACACCGAAGTGTCCTATTAGCCCTCCACAGTAAGCTTCTCGGTTAAGCAATTCTTGTAAAGAACATCGTGGAATACATAATCTATTAATATGGAACAGATAGCCCTCATGTCTAAAATATTTATCATAAGTGCATTTTTCAATGAGCGCATAGGCTTGACCGAAGTCAGGATCATTTTGATAAAGTTCTTTAATCTGCTCAAACCTTGGTAATCTTATGTCTAGCGTGCTTAGCAAAGTATGCCTATAGGATAACGCATCAGCAACTATGTTTTCCATACTTTTTTTGTATTTGATGACATAGGGAAAGGTGTCAATGAAAGACACCCACTTGGCATGCCGTTTTCTGAGCTTGCTCTGACCTTTTAGATGTTTCAAAGATTCATGGTCAGTGTGAATCACAAACTCCTTCGACTTTAGGTAGTGCTGCCACGTCTCCAAGGCCCGCACCAAGGAATACAACTCCTTGTCATATGTAGGATAATTTAGCGTAGCTCCATTGAGTTTTTCACTGAAGTATGTGATGGGCTTCTTTTCTTGCATCAGGATTGCTCCAATACCTACACCAGAAGCAACACACTTAATTTCAAAGGCCTTATTAAAATCCGGTAAAGAAAGTAAAGGAGCATGTGTAAGTTTATGTTTTAGGGTGTCAAACGCACGTTGTTGGGCTTCTTTCCACTTGAACTTCTAATTCTTCTTAATTATAGCAGTAAGCGGAGCAACAATGGTGTTAAAATCTTGCATGAATCGCCTGTAGAAGCCGGCCAACCCATGGAAACTTCTTACTTCAGATATTGATGTCGGGGTTGGCCATTCTTGTATAGCCTTCACCTTATTTTCATCCACCTATATTCCCTGTTCACTAACAACAAATCCTAGGAAGACACAGTGGTCAGTACAAAAAGTGCATTTCTTAATATTAGCATATAACTTTTCTCATTGCAAAACTTCAAGCACGCTGCGTATGTGCTCAACATGCTCAGTGATTGTGCGGCTATACACTAGTATGTCATCAAATTGTGCTACAACGAATTTTCTAATGAATGCACGTGTAACATGGTTTATTAGACGCATGAATGTACTAGGAGCATTAGTAAGTCCGAACGTCATTACAAGCCATTCATATAATCCAAATTTTGTTTTAAAAGCTGTTTTCCATTCGTCATGCTCATGCATTCTAATTTGATGATACCCACTCTTGAGATCTATTTTAGAAAATATAGTAGCACTATGTAATTCATCATGTAAATTGTCTAAACGGGGTATGAGGTGACGATACTTTATCGGGATAGCATTAACAGCTTTACAATCTATGCACATGTGCTACTGTCCGTCTTTCTTTGGCACAAGTAGCACGGGAACGGTACACAAACTCATACTCTCTCGAACCCAATCCTTACTCATCAACTCCTCCACTTGTCTCTGGATCTCTCGGGTTTCCTCGGGGTAGGTTCGGTATGCTGGCTTGTTGAGCATGGATGCCCCTAGGATAAAATCTATCTGGTGTTCTATCCCTCGAACCGGCAGCAACCTCCTAGGGACCTCCTCTGGGAACACGTCAGCATATTCCTGCAAAACAGATACTATAACAGAGGGGAGGGAGGATGTGACATCATCAGAGATATAGTATGATTCTTTATACATCAACAACACAAGGGACTTCTCAACACTCAACGCCAACCTCACATCCCTCATAGTTGCCATCATACACTCTTTCTTTTCCTTTCCTCTCCCATCTTTCTTTTGTTCTTTCCCTCTTAATCCCTCCTTTTTTTTTTCCTTCTTTCCAATTCTAACTCAAACTGCCTCTGCATGTACGACTAATCTGCATATACTTGCTTCGGAGTCAAGGGGACTAATGTAACCTTCTTTCCATGGAATAAGAAGGAGTATCGGTTAGTCAATCCGTTATATATCACCTGTCGATCAAATTGCCACGGTCTACCAAGCTAGATATGACAGGCTTGCATAGGAACTACATCACATTTCACCTAATCCTCGTACGAACCTATTTTAAAGCTCACTAACACCTACTTCTCCCCCTTAATCTTGCCACTGTTATTAAGCCACTGTAACTTGTACGGCCTAGGATGATCCTTCACAGGCAAGGCCAACCTCTCAACCAACGTCGTACTTGCCACATTCGTACAGCTTCCTCCATCTACTATCAAACTATAGATCTTCGCATTAATCAGGTAGTGAGCATGGAATATATTTTCTCTTTGAGCCTCGTCTATCTTCTCCTTCACTTGAGAGCTCAACGCCCTCATTACTACCAAATTAATTCCTCCTTCTTCACACAGCCCTTCTTCGTCAAATGGTACTTCTTCTAGTGTCGGCATTTCTTCATTGCTATCATGCTCCTCATCAGTCACAATATCTTTATTTCTGACAACAGCATAGTTCTTTTGTTAGGACACTGCGAAGCCCCTTCCTTGACATTTAAAACACAAGATATCCCTGTTTTGTGTGCTAGATGAGCCAGAAGGAATAGGAGCTATTACCTTAAGTGCTTCCACTTTAGGCGCAATGCTAACCTTCGTGGCACTCGTCATATGTGCCTTATCCTCCCTTCTAGGGAAGGGTCTACTAGCTGTGTTGGATTGGGACGGGAATCTACCCTTCCTCTTCAGCTGTGTCTCTACCTTAACCACCTTTCGTACCATCTCTTTTAACTCCACATAATGCTGCAATTCCACTACGTCTTTTATGTCCCAATGCAACCCACTCAGAAAACGTGCCATGTGTAGCCTCTCTATCTTCCACAATATCTGCTTAAATCATAGCTATCTCGAGCTCCTTCTAATAATCCTCCACACTCCAATTACCTTGTGTCAATGTCTGCAATCGTTGATATAGGTCTCGATGGTAATAACTTGGCACAAACCTCTTCCTCAGGACTACTTTTAACTCTGTCCAAGTATGCACCGGCCGCTCTCCAGCTCTCCTCCTACTAGTGCACAACTGATCCCACCATATAATCGTATAGTCAGTGAACTCCACTACGGTTAACTTGACTTTCTAGCTTTCTAAATAGCGATGATTGTTAAAAATCAATTCTACCTTCCTTCCCACTCGAGGTAGGCGTCAGGATCAGATTGCCCCTAGAAGGACGGCAGTTGTAACTTCACACCCTTAGGTACCTCGTCTTCCATATTGTCCCTCCATCGATGTCTCCTGGGCTCCTTGTCATATGCGTACCAATCCTCGTCCTTGTTTGACCCATATTCCTCCTTATAGTCATGTTAGTTTTGCCTTACAGGCCTGACATGATACCCATGTTTGTCCCTAGTCTGAGCTCTACCTGGTACAGGACTGCTTCTGCGTCCGGTGGTCTAGGCAGTGAACTATCTCTTTCTAGGGTCACAGCTTGGGACGCTTCTATGCGCCCTAATCGATCTTGTATATCTGTCATCCTGTCCTGCATACCCTCCACATTCCTAGTAAGCTTCCTCAATTCACTAGTGAAGGATTCAAATAAAAATTTAGTCTCGTCAGGGCTATTACTCTGGCCTGAATACTGACTGATCATCCAATGTAACTGGAGCTACAAGAAAACAACAATAAGAAATAATAATTAGCAGTAAAAGTCTTCACCAGTAATCTCACAAAATTCACTATTCTCACTCTTCTAAGGTGAATGGCTCTCTGACACTCGTTTCTTACCTCCACCGTGCATCACACAAACTCAATTTAATTCTCACAAATTCCAATTTCTCGTGCTCGTCTTATGTGATTCCAAAGTAGCCTTAATAATTCAAGTAACGTAAAAAATACAAGCGCTCGATATGAATGATATGGGGCTACAACGAAAATATGAGATAAGCAAGTATCTCAATTTACAATATGCCTAAACACAACCCCCAAGGAAAAGAAAAAAATTTCTCCCTTTTTTTTTGGCTCCTTTTTTTAGCCTCTTTTTTTTGGCTCCCATTTTCTTTAAAAAGTAATAAATAAATAAATATATAAAATAAAAATTCAGCAACCAAGCAGGCTTTAAGTTGGAACAGAAATTCTATAACTAAACATGGCCATACCACGTCAGCACGGACAGTCCAGCCCAGTAGCAGTCCTCGGCCCGCGATGTTGGCGGCCCAATCCCTTCTCATTTTTTTTTCCTTCTCGGACTAGTTACAACTCTGGCCCAAAGTAACCTTCAGCCCAATCAACTCCAGCCCAACTGGAATTCTTTTTTTTTTCTCCTGCCCAAGCCTAGCCTAATTTGCAATCTGTCCCAGATTTTGCTCCCAGCCCAACCTAATCCTCGGCCCAATCGTTTTTTTTTTTTTTTTGCAGGCGGCGGCAACGGCGGCGACGGCTGGGTTGAGCTTTCATCGGTGTATGCCCGCGGGAGCAGCCGATGTCAACTGCCCAGACGTTGGTAAGGCCTGGGAAGCCCTCAGCGGCGGCGATAGGTGGCAAATTCAATGGGGGAGGCGTGAATTTTTAGGCGAAAACTCGTGTGGTGTCACGGTAGTTCACGACCAAATCACTCCTCCTCCGGCAGTGATTTAGGGTTGGATCGGATGGGCTCACAACGGCATCGCTGTTGGTAAGGGTTGCGGCCATGAATCGGTTGAAACGGCGGTGGAATTGTGGTTGAGATTTTTCTTTCGACCAGTGGCTGATTTTCCTTTTTTTTTTTATTTTCGACCTTTTTTTTAAAACTCTGGACTATGTATCGAATTAGAATTTGACACAAGCTAGCTCTGATACCAAGCTGACGTGATCAAAAGCAAATCGAAACAGCAAGATAGCAATGGTGTAATTGAACCCAAATCTGAGAATCTTAGGGACGTAAACCGAGCGAAGAATGCCAACCCAACGTGGTAGGATTGGATTGAACTCAATGTAAACGGTCATAATCAGCACACCGAACATTGATTGATACGTCACGAATCACACGGACCACTCCAGAATGACTCGTTTTGGGATTAAAATCCATGAGAAATTGAATGAACAATTCCAGGGAATTTGAAAGAGAATTCTGAACTGATTAAAACTCTGTTTGTCTCAAATAACCTGTGAAAACGAATTTATAAGTGTTTCAACAACGCTAGCCCACTTACAGTTGGGCTTACTTCCCCTAGTGAGCTTATTCTGACTGGGCCTAGAATTAATATAATTTAGGAAAAAATAAATAATAAAAATTAAACTAATCCTTTCGATCCTTTGCCTCCGGGTCTTTTACCCAGCTCAGAATGTTTATCCTGTGCTCCTCTTTGGGTTTCTCGAATTTATGTCCACGTGTGATATCCTCTCGAATTTCATGCATCAAGGCGTTGATTACTTCTTTCAGTCTTTTTGCCCGTGCCCTAGTTATTAGTCTGACTGGGATTGCCAAGGGGTCCCCTTTATCATGCTGGACGTCCACGTCAGAGAACATTCATGAAATTAGCTGCAATGCATGACTGGAAGATGGGACAATTAGACATCCATAATGCTTTCCTCAATGGGGACTTGGAGGAAGAAGTTTACATGAAACTTTCACAGGAATATGAAATGAAAGGGGAGCCATAGCTTCTGTAACAAAATGTGGTTTGTAGGTTGAGAAAATCTCTATATGGATTAAAGCAAGCCTTTAGGCAATGGAATGTGAAATTCATAGAGGCACTCTCCGGGTTTGGATTTGAGCGATCAAAGGCAGATCATTCCCTCTTCACTAAATAGACAGATAAGAGTAGGCAGTTGGCATATGTTGATGATGTATTGATTGGAGGAAGAAATGATGATGAGATGCACAAATTAATGGATTACTTAGGCATCACATTTAAGATTGGAGACCTTAGACCACCAAGGTTCCTCGGAATCAAGATAGCAAGATCATGTAAGGGGATATCCTTATGTCAGAGAAAGTATACATTAGACACGTTATGTGGCTATGGACTTCTTGGGGCCAAAGTTGCTGTTACACATATGGAGGAGCATAACAGACTGAGTAAGGAGGACCACATATTATAGGAAATTGGTAGGAAAGCTAATTTACCTCACTTTCACCAAACCAGATATTGCATTTGTTGTACAGACTCTTTCTCAATTCATGTGAAAACCAGGAAGGTTGCATCTAAATGCTGCCTTCAGGGTGCTGAGGTATCTAAAGGGCTCACTAGGAATGGGAATCATAACAAGAAGGGCATGCTCAAGTTCCTTGAAGGGATGGTCAGATAGTGACAAAGCTGGCTATGTGGACACTAGAAGGTTTATAACCAATTTTTGCATTTGTCTTGGAGGTTCTCCAATAAGTTGGAAGTCAAAGAAGCAAAGTATGGTGGCAAAAAGCTCTATTGAGGTAGAATATAGGGCCTTAGATTCATGCTTGTGTGAGGAAATGTGGTTACAAAACCCGTTGAAGGAGATAGGAAACAAAGCTCAAGAACTTGTCACAATCTACTACGACAATTAAAGTACCCTCCAAATATCAAAGAACCCACCTTGTTATGAAAGAACAAAGCACTTCGACCTTAAACTTCACTTTGAAGGGAAAAGGTTCAAGAAAAATTGGAGGAAGTGAAATATGTGCAAATGAATAGGTAGCCTGCAGACATTTTCACAAATGCTTAGTCATCAAAGCAGTTAAACCATCTTTTAAGCAAGATGAGTGGTGATAATATCCATACTCATCTTGAGAGAATTTCAAAAGTATCCTAAATGCAGCTCAAAGAAGCTAGCAAAGAAACACTCCAGTCAGCTGCCAACTCAAAAAACAAGGATGACAGCAGACCTGCTTAGTGGCAGTGGCAGTTCCTTCTGGTTGTTGACCTGCTAAGCTAGTTATTTAGAGCAGTTATTTAACTTGTTTTCATAGCTAATTAACTGTAATTGAAGTGTGTATGATTGTAATTAGGATAACCAACCGACGGAGTGGCTTATCCAATGGAACAGTAACAATAAGTTTTGAAAATGAAGTCGAGCCGCCAACCTTGCTGGAGCAGTTTTCTTCCATTTCTTGAGTCTGATCTCAATTTCTTTCACTCTGGTTCACTTCCAAGATTGAATTGAATGGCTTGCATGTTCAATTCAACAAATTCCACTACTTCCAATTGTACTGCTTTATCCCAAAGCATACTCCTGAGCGACCCACTACAGCCACCCATGCACCATTTAAATTTAACATTTGTTTTTTGCGATTAATGAACACAGTTGATTGTTTGGCTTCTGATAGAAAAATAATAGCCGGCAGGTGATCCTAGATTAATCCCCAGAGGGCACGAACTGTCCAGGCTCCCCCAACCCTTCACAATTCCATGCCAGGCATGTCTTGGCGGGGCAGCGCTACAGCCGCCACCGCTGGTGAAATTGAGGGAGAGATTTCATCATTTCAAGCAAGAGGCACTCGGGGGCTCTTCGAACAGTTTTCCTTCTCTACAATAGTAATATCTGTCATATTTGCTACCCGTAGTAGGTGGGTCATTCCTCTAGCGCGGCCTGCCTCTTGGTCGACTTACCTGTCACACCTCTCTTTTCAGCTACTTTCGGTCCATTTGAGCGGCCTGCTATATCCAACTCAGCCTTCTTTTGCGGCCCAATTCCATCCGTATCCGATACACGCCCCTGGGGAGCCTTATCCATATCCAGTATATTATTGTCGCAAGTTATCAGGACGCTTACATTTGGTTTTGGTTGTTGAGTACCGGAAGGGAGAGATTCCACCCCATTTTTATGGGCATTTTCCGCATCCACTCCCTCCTCCACGTTGCCGCGTATCCTTGAGCAGCTAGAGTCCTTGCTGGCGAGGCTTCGAACCCTGGTATCAGAATTCATTGGGCTTCCAGTCAAGGATTCTAAACCTCCCTTCCCCCGCGTGTGGAAGTCGTTCGAAACTATGGGCGGCAGACCGCTCACCCTCGCAGACGAAGTCCTCAGCAGTCTGTCCAACCACTGATAAGGACGTACTACGACACATAGTCTCATGCAGCCACAGCCCGTACGGAGTCTCCATGCCTGGACCCGTGAATTATCCTCGTATAGTAGATTACATATACCCTTTGGATATGGCCAATTTTTCAGTCGCCGAACATGCATCCCTCGAACAGGATTTAAAATGCCATGTAATGATCTCTTTAAAGCCTCAAAATTGAATGCATCGTGGGATGCAGCTCGGGCAACAAGCAGCAAATGATATGGGGGTTCATCCACCTCCCATACTTAACTCGAAATAACACTTCCTCGTTCTTCCTCTTCTGTCAATTCTAACGCTCGGCGAAAAAGGGACAATTCCTCTTCGAAAACATTACAACTCAAAACGAGAAACTAATCAAATGAAAAGCCTCACAACCCTCATGCGTGACAACACATCAATATAAAAGTGTAATATTTCTGAACAACGTGGTTTTGGAAAGCAAAAGGCTCATTACTTTTGATAGTTTTAATGCATTAGTTAATGCTACATATTTTATGTCTGTGAAAATTATTTATAAATTTTATAAATTAATTAATTATAATATATTATAAAATTATTGTGTTTTAAATGATGAAGATAAAAAAAGTCAAAATTAAAATTATATATTACATAAAGCCCTCATGCATAATCTAAATGCACAGATATCACAAATGAAAAACTTTAACAAAAAAAAAAAGAGAGACAAAAGAAGTTAAATGGAGGATAATGAAGAGACAGAGAGAGAACAAAATTTATTAAAAGATAGAGAAAAGAAGTTAAATGGAGGTTAGAACAATGAAATTAAAGTAGTTTAAGAAGCCTAATCGAGGGCAGATGAAATATCGATAGAAAAAAAAGGAAAAAACTCGATCGAGAGATGGAGGACAAATAAATATTTTTTTTGAAAAATAAAAATAATTTAGTAATTATGCAATAATTGGTAAGCAGAATTAGGTTTTTATCTTTAATTATAGTGTGGGTGTATTACATATGTAGATATTGCAACTCTCATACCTTGAATGCTTTTCGGAATTATATTTGAAATTTATCCAAAACATTCCAACTTTTTAGGGAGTAGAAGAATTTTAAAATTCAAACAGTATTTTAAAGTCTCAATTATAATAGTACTACAAATAACAACTAAATTTATTCCAATTTTTTTAATATATATATATATATATTAACTAAACGTCACCTAAATAGTACTAAATAGTCGTCACATTGTTAATATGGCCACCAACCATCGAATGGATTGGCTAGCGTAGGTCCTCTGCAAGTAGTTTGAAAACTACTTTGTTTGAACGTAAATTGTGACGAGGATAAATATTAAAATGGAAATTTAACAAGAGTATAAAAGTAAAGGAGAAAAAAAAAATTATTTTGTTGAGTAGCGTGTCATTTCCAGAAAATTCGATTTTTGGGACGGTCTTGTGGGACGGATTTGGGATCAAAAGCCATCCCAAATTTAATTTGGGGAGGCATTTGGGACAGTTAATATTCTGTCCCTATTTATCCTATTGCTAAAATTTGAGATGGCTGAAATGGAGTCGTCTCAAATTTGAGACGATTTTAGTACAACTTATTTTTGGACAGCTTTAAGATGACTTTTTAGAGATGGCTTTGATACGGCTTTAGGACGGTATTTTTAAGACGGCTTTGCGACGTTTATTTTGGGACTGCTTTTTGGACAGCTTTTTCGGGACAGTTTTGACATGGTTCTACTTGGCATGGCTTTGGGACGACTCTTAAGTGTTATTTGGGATGGTTTTGGGATGACTTTGAGATGGAGTTAGGATGGCTCTTGCATTAAATTTTATACATGATTTTTTGGAAAAAATATACAAATATGTAATGTAATAATTTCAAACTAGTGGAATTATTTACACACAATAAAGTCACAATTTAAAATGTTATACAAGCCCATTTTTTTAGTGAAACAGAAAACATACGAAATGAGAAATGTTGGGTAAACAAGCTCTACGTCTAGCTATCAAGGTCCTCATTATCTTTGTCACCTTCATCGTCGTCAAGAGATCTAAGGCCAAGCTTTTTAAAAGTAAGTCATATAAATTTGTTTAATTTTACCTCTGTTTGGACTAATTTGGTCTTGTAGTTATCCATTTCTACATTTCTCTCCCGTAGTTAGTGCTAAGTACGTTTCAATGTAACTTGTATTGCTTGTAACTTAGGGTTCAGTAAGGAAGTGGTTGAGCTAGTAGATCCATGAGACAACTATTTAGAAGACTGAGACTCTGATCCTATGCCTAGTAAGTGGCCTTTTTTAAAGTCACCTAGTGCGTAGAGGCCAACCATATTACTATTGGTTGAGCTAGATGAAGTCCTACTGCCTTCTAACTCTTGTACTTCTAGGACTTCGACAGCATTTTGCTTTGCTTGTAATTTTTGCATCATCTCTTATAGATATAGAAAATCAATTAGTAGTTGTATGACATGGTAAGGTATATGGACGTATTTAAGTAATTGTACTTATCCCTTGAAATTGTACACGAGGGCCTGCCCATTTGCCTGCTATGTTCTTCCAAACTTTAGAGTAAAGTTGAAGGGGAGTCGACGACTGTCCTAGCTGTACTTTCTATATTGTGTAGGATAATTGCAAGGTAATGAAATGAAGATAAAGAGTAGTACAAACAGATCATGTACTGAAACAAATATTCTTTCTTGCTTACTATTTTCTTACAATGTGTGGTCACTGAAATCAAGCCATCGTGATAGATAGTGGTTGCAGATGTGTTGTCAGCTACTTAGTTGACACGGTTCTTTTCGCATACTACTTGATATGCATCTTTTACCTACTTGCCTAATATCTCATCCCACTTTTCTTGTGGGATCCAATCAACTTTTGTTTTAGAAACTCTTGCCCGGTGCAAGTGTTTCTGTATTAACTTAGCGACCTTTTTCTTAAAGGCATGTTATATTGTCGTGTTGTTTGCGGGTCCCAACTAAATTTATTTTGTCGATAAACATGACGAGATAAAAGTAAAAGAACTACAAACATGTGTGGAGTGGGTTCAAGTTATAGTAGAAAACCAAATTAGCGTTTATGATCCAAATTAGAATTTGTATAATGGAAAAGGTTCAAATAAGTGTTGAATCACTCCTTGTACGGTGGAGATTTCATACCTTGAGAAGTTGAAACCATTCTTATTTTTGTTCTGATGTGACGTCGGTGTAACGAATCCACTATCCATTATAATGTCTATACATGATGGACTTAATCGAGTCTGCTACTTCTTTCCATGCATTGTAATAATAAGTTGAAATGTAGGTGTAGTGAATGAATTTTTCTTTTTATGTATGTGGGTGAATGTGA
This sequence comes from Avicennia marina, assembly GCA_019155195.1. Taxonomy (NCBI): domain Eukaryota; kingdom Viridiplantae; phylum Streptophyta; class Magnoliopsida; order Lamiales; family Acanthaceae; genus Avicennia; species Avicennia marina. Next base: position 6,738,681 of record CM032781.1, on the reverse strand, counting down.
TTAATTATATATGCGTTGAATGAGGTTTATACTCACTAAAACAGACATGGTGTTTTGGCCTGCCTGCCTGGGGTTGGGACGGTCCACCTACAGCATTCACTTGAGATGTAGCAATTATAAAATATGAAATTCCCTTCGCCGTATGACTGTGATGGTTCATTGGAGCTGTGTGCCTATGTGGAAGGTATATCACCTTGTATTTAACTTGGAGATTGGGTCTTGTCATCTTCAATCAGGGGAGAAGATGACATAAGTGTAAAGTGTAGTGTGTTCATATTTTGCTCGCCTTCCTTTACACGTGGGGTGTTAATGCCACGTCATGCTTTGCCTTCAAAATAGGCTCATTGAGTTATTCTGAAATACATAAGCCAAATGAAAGTGCTATTAATTAGAATATGATTTCATAATTAATATATATGACAAATGAATTTTTTTTCTCTCTCCATTTAAGACAGACAACATATAAGATATTACCCGTAATAGCTCAGTAGCATCTAGATGCATGCCTCACCTATTTCAATTCAATTCATTGTGATCAATTCAACTAAATGGGGAGAATGCAATTTGGAACAAACATAAGTAACAACACTACATTGATAACTTGTATAAGTACCAAATAATGCTGTATCATCAAATACTTGATGTGCAAGTTTAACTTAATAGTAGTTTAATAAATGTAGAATGAAAAGAACACCCATTAGATCATATAGAATGAAAAGAGCTTGTAGCAAATTCATTTGAACTTGTTGAATTTATGGTATCAATTTTGTTGGCCAAAAATGGAAGAAAGCCAAAAGTAAATAAAGGGTACGTGTAAGTAAAGATAACCCTTTTGGCTATAACTATGAAAGGTGGATATGAAATGAGGTTTAGGATAAGTAACATATACAAGCAAACCGTTTGGAATAATATCATTCAATGGCATTTCATCAAACATGTTATGTGCAAGAATATAGATAGTTAAATTGTCTAAAAAAATTTGATGTCCAGGAATCTACTTAACAAATGAACCAACCTATAGTGAACCTCATTCTTAGTTAATATATTAACAAATTTTAGCACTAAATAATTTGCACATATACAAGGTTATCACTTAGGTTGTTAACCAAAAGTCGTCTAAAATGAGATGAAGTGACATTTTATCAAACACGTGATGTGCAAGTTCTTTTAATCAAAAACTATCCAAATAAAAGGGCTTCAATTCACCCAATAAGTAATGCCAAGCATTAAAATACGTTATTAACAAGAATTTGACAAACAAATTTCACCTTCATCATTTAAAAAATTTCACCCAAATTTTCAAGACATAGAAACCTCAAAAGTAGGTTTACAGTGGGTCTCTAACATGTAATAAAAGCCTAAATATGTTGCTCAAGAACCCCTAATTTCACTTAAATGAAGATTTTTACAAAAACCCAAAATCTACATAGACATTTAACTTCGATGGATTTTCATAACTAAGAAAGAAATTCTTTAAGACTTACCTTCTTGGAGTAGAGCTAAAATACGGAGTTGAAATTTTGGAAATTTTGAACGAACACAATGGTGCAGAGTGTGAGCCATTAGTCACGCGGTGGAGAGAGTGCAATTTGTTTTCCAAACAAGTCTATTGAAAGATTGGGGAAGAAGGGAATTTAAATTTTCATTCTTGGATTTTGGGATGGCTTTAGGATGGCATAATTAAAGTCATCCTAAAAATCCATGTGGATTAGTACACAATGGGAAATGGTTGTGCCCGACATCTCGATGACTACCGTAACCTACCTCTCGGTCTACACGTTGTGCTTGATATCATAATGTCAGGTGCGATGAGCAGCCCTGGGCATAGGGTGACCATCGCAGTCTATACATCATGATGTTGGGCACAACATCTCTTTCAGTCTGCACATGGTAACTGAGGTCGCGACATGCAGACTGTGAGGCACGTTTTGGTTATTGTCATGACGTTGGGTGTGACGTGCAGTTTGTGAGGCATGTCTTGCTTGACGTCATGATGTCTAGTGTGGTGTTTACCTCATGTAAGATATGTCATCCTGGTTGTCGAGATGACGGGGTCGACGTGCAGACCTGTTTAGGGTTAAATATGCTCAAACTTACACAAAATTATACTGTCCCTTTCCTCATCTCGACGTGATTTGCCTCCAAATTACAAAAGAGCTTATAGATCATTTGGTAATGTACTTTGTACATAAGTTCTTCACATTTAACTTATACATTTGGCCAAATTTGTGGAGAAATCACCAAATTTTAGATCATATGGGTGCATTTGTGGTGAATTCAAAGTTCTTGAATTTGAACCATTTTCTTTGGTATATTATTGCTATTTCTTTGAATGTGATCAATGTACTTCCATTTGGCCGATATATTTTGAAATATATTGGTTTTTTTTGTTATGTTTTGACTTGAAATTTACACAGTATCCATTATTCAGCGGAATTGAAAATGTGGCTGATTGAATGGGTGTTTCTTGATTGGATTGTGAAGTTTGTAAGGAAGTATACTATGTACAATGTATAACTTGTATTTGGGCAAGAACATGACAAAGCATTAGAAATCCTAGGCCCAAAACATGCATGCATATGAACTATTTGATGAAATGTCTTTATAGGAAATGTGTTGGTGGTTTCTTGTTTTATATGCAAGTATATACGTGCCATTGGGTAGAATAAGCATATATTATGGAATTTACCAACCTATAGTGGACATTGAAGAAGGTGTTAAAAGAATTGTGCACATTAATGAATTTTGTGGTCCCTTGTTATGTTAATGAAATGGTTCCTTGTTACGTTTAAAGAATTCACTAACCTATATATGAATTATGCATGTTAATGAAATCGTTCCTTGTTCTTCAGTTGTTTTGTAGGTTTACATGTGTAGGGATGATTTTGTGCAAGTTCATTTGTGAATTTTTCTTGTGATTGCATAGCCGGTTGGATAGGGTGCTTTACTTAAGCATCATGCCATTGTGTGTGAGCCAGTCATCCTACTACAACTTTTTCAATTTGCATGCAGGATTCTTTTACTTTAATAACCCTAAGAATAAAAAAGAGCATGCCCATTATACAACTGTAAAAAATATGTATCATTAGAAGCTTTCAACTTTGCCAAGGAAGTTACCAAACATTGGGCACTCGTGTTTGAGAGGGGTTTAGCTGATGTAATGAGGAATGGCCTCATCTTATCTCCTATGATAGCACGATGGCAATGGACTTAGTTCACAAAACAGCTAGAGGTCGATGCTAACGTGCCATTGGTGAGGGAGTTTTATGCCAATCTAGCAAAGCATCAATGTGAAACAATTTATGTCCATGGAATGCACGTTAATACTAGCTTTAGTGCAATCAATGCACATTTAAATACACTCGATGAACCCCACAGTGACTTCTTTTGGGATCTTATCAATCATAAATGTGCACTAGAAAGGATTTTTAATATGGTGTGCCTTGATAGAGGCCACTGGAATGCCTCCCTTATCACTAGTTTTTATCAATTCTTTCAAGATAAGTGGGTTGGACGAGTTGCATAAGACATGGTGGTACTTCATTACTGCAAGGATCTGGCCAGTCAACCATCATGGCACCATCACAAGCGAGCATGCAGCCTTGATATATTACGCTTTGGAAGGGCATTTTTCTAATGCTGGTCAGGTGATCTACCAGGGGCTACTATAGTGTACGTACAACCACCATGAGTCTCTATGGCATCCTCATCTTATAATAGAGCTATGTGTTGTAGCTGGTGCACTAATGTCATCCACTGAGGAGCATTGGGGTTTGTCTATTGCTATTTACTTTGTTCTTCAACACCCTGCTCCCGAACTTGATTTAGTTGCATTTGAGGGACCACTTGTTGACAATGTAGAGATCCCAGACCTTGTCTATGAGGAGCATCCACCTCTAGATTAGTTCCAAGCCCAAATTCAATAGCGAAAAGCTAGTGTTATGGTTGAATTGCATGACATATGTCTGCAAATGGACCAGATGAAGTGCTAACAGACACATGCTATGGGCCAGTTATATGATTTTATGGTATATATGTCTGCACACTTACCACTATTAGTTGGACCATCTACCTTTGTTGGGCCACCCACTGGTCCATTGAGTTGGACTCTTACTCTATTTCTGAAGGATGTCCCATTTGGTCATACATGCTCATTCGGTGAGGAAGACATCATGTAACATGATGGACAGGATGATGAGCAGGCTTAGGACTATAGAATGGCTTAAGACCTTGTACATGTACCTAATATGCTATGTTAACAATGAGGTGTTTATATTATGTTTTATTTTGGTAAAGGACATATGATTGCTGTGTTGAATACCATTATTCATTAACATTTATGAAAATATCATATGCCACCTTCCCTGGACTCCAGTATACTTTAAAATAATAGTGAACATATTAAGATACTTAAAACATATCTTCACCCTTAGAGTGTGTCCTATCATCAGTGTCATCCATTGGGGATGAACCCTCAGTAGATGAAGGATCTAATTGATCAATAGGTGAGTGGGCATGGTTAAATGCTATCATTTCTTTGACATCAACATGCAACTGTACACCTGTAGGATCATATAATCCGGGCATGTTGAACATACTACCCAAGTGGGGGCAACTTAAATCCATATCTGGTGGATATGCCACATCCTCCTATTGCTTCTCAATGTTTGATCTGGCTTTCATCTTGCATATGGCCAGTTAATCACTCCTGTTCCTCCTCATGCTAGGAACATCAATATAATATACTTGCTCAGACTGTTGGGCAAGATGAATGGCTAATTCTTTTTGTAAACTCCCGAATGGTTCACTTCCACTTGCTTGTACTTTAGGTGCACCTTCTGCCCTCTAACGGGATCCACCCACTGGCACTTAAACAACACTACATGCATATTCAGTATAAGCATGTAAGCAAGACGGATTGTATCCTTAAGAACTCCATAAAAATCATACTTTGAGTTGCCATAACATGTACTATGGACACAAATCCCATTATTCTACGTTTATTTCCCCTATGCATGACGTGTGGTGTGAAACTTGAAACCATTAACGAAGTAGGCTGAGTAAGTGGTAACGTGGTTGCAAGGCCCACAAGCCAAGCTACGTAACAGTAGGTATGATATGTTGTTGGATGGTTGTCAACCTGTTCACTATTGTTGGATGGGGAATAAATTGGTGTAAAGACAAATAAAACTGATAAAGGAGATAGGACAGAAGGCTCACATAATTTTTGAACCATTCTGTAAATAAGTTTGCAACTGCGACATCGACATCAACATGATCACCTTTGAAGTATTGCAAAGATAGCCTGTCCTAAAAATAGTGCATCAAATATGCTAGTAAGTAATGTAACTCAAGTGGAATCTGAATAAAAGAAATAATATTTACAACCGTTTTACTTGTATAGTGGCATCACCTCGAGACAATTTAGAAGCATATAGGTTATAATAGCATATCTTTTTTCTATAGTCAGATATGTCGAGACTTGTTCTCTTAATGCACATCTAAGACGGTTAAATATGGAAAAAGGAGAGCTATCTGTCGAATTGGCTCCCATGTTATTTCTTGACAACTTAGTCCACCTTGAAGGTACGTCTGTGTTGAAATAATGGGATGCAAAAGTGCCTAACTATATGTGCCTCCACAATTGAACCCTCGACGTGGGCTTTATTCTTCACATTTTTCTTCAAATTATGCAGAAGCCTATATGAACGTCAATTACCTAAGACATTGACTTGTCAATAGCGCAAATCAAATGAAGTGTAGCATTAACATACCTCTCAAAGGGGTACATCCATTTGTATTAAACTGGGCCCCCAACCTTTACCTCATGTGATAGATGCACTATCAAGTGCTCCATGGAATCAAAGAATGATGGAGGAAATATTTTTTCCGAATTGCACATTATACCTGCTACTTTATCCTCCATCTCCATTTATCACTTTGTATGAAGGATTGACATATAAAGTTATTGAAAAAGTAAGTTGATCTCTACTAAAGCACCCCACACAAGCTCAGGCAACAAATCCTTGAATGCTATAGGTATTAGCCTCTCCATAAAAACATGGCAGTCATGAGACTTAAGGCCATGTAATTTCAACTCAGTCATATCGACACATCGCCTAATGTTGGCAGCATACCTGTCTAGAAATTTTAAACTCCTCAACCAATAACAAAACTTTATTTGTTGCTCTCAAGAAAGGGTATACGTAGTTTTTGGCTTTGGACCTACATTGTTCACTAGGACTGAAATCTTAGGATAGTTAATATGATACCTATGTCCTTCTGAGAATTAAGGTTGTCCTTGGATTTACCTTTGACATCCATAATTGTATTAATAATATTATCAAAAATATTCTTTTCTACATGCATAACATCCAAATTATACGGTAGTATGTTTGTCTGCTAGTATGGCAAATATCAAAATATGCTTCTTTTAGTCCATTTATGATTAGTCCTGGATCTTGGGATCATACTGTGTGGATTATCTACTACTCATAGTAGGTTTCTGACACGCTCCCAAATCTAGTCACCCATTTCTTTCCCTGGAATAATGTTTATCTCTACTCGGCTTCTAGTAAAATGCTTTATATTCCTCTATTAGGGATGATTGGGTGGTAAGAATTGGCGATAACTGTCGAAGTAACAAGCCTTCCTATCATGCCATAGGTAAAAGCTCTACTCTAATTATGACAAATTAGACATCCCATAACTCCGACTGCACAACACCTAGACAACATGGAATAAGTAGGCAAGTCATTAATTGTCCAAATGAGAGCAGCCTGCATGTTGAAATATTCTTTCTGTTGTGCATCGAATGTGATTGCACCCACCATCCACAGTTGTAGTAATTTGTCTATAAGTGGTTGCATATATACATCTATAAGTTTCATTGGATTAGACGGACCTAGAATCACCATTGTAAAAAACATGTTTGGATATTTCATGCACATTCCTGGTGGCAGGTTATATGGTGTCACAACAATAGGCCAGCACGAATATATCTTTCCATATAACCCATGTAGGGCAAATCCATCAGCATATAAACCCAACCATTTGTCACAAGGATTAATAGCGAAATCAGGATGGGTCCTGTCAAAGTGTTTCCATGCTTTAGTGTCTAAGGGATGACACATGCAACTACTCGACATCTTGTGAGTAGTATGCCAAGTTATATACGTAGCGGTCATTTGCGACATATACAACTTTTGTAACCTTGGAATAAGAGGCAAGTAGATCAAACACCTATGTGGAATGCGCTTTTCAGTTGATAAGGGTGTCTTTCTCACTTTGAACCTCACATCTACTCAAAATTTGCAATGCTTTAATTGATTATCTTCTTTCTAGTACAACATATAGCCAAATTTGCAACAATCAATTCTCACCACTAGAAGCCATAAGTCTCATATCAGTCTTTTAGTATTGTAAAAATTAGGAGGCATTTGATGATCACTTAGGAGCATCTCATCAATCATTTTACAAATATCATCGTAACACTTTGTGATATGTTATGGTTCGCTTTCATATTCACCATTCGCAACTGTAGACAACTGCGAGAAATTTTCACACTCACTGTACAGTGGTTGGTTCGTCGCATGTAGTATATCAAAAAATCTATGATCCACTCCATCGACATCGTTTACTTTGAATGTGGTACCTTCATGATATTGGGTGCTTAACAGCTTAGGGTAACTCTGCTGCTCGCTTACTTTAAGGAAGGCCCAACCAGTTTAAAATTTAGGGGGCCACTAAAACACCTAGCTGTATCATATACCATACGGTGCTCCCAACTAAACTTTTGCGTTGTTCTAAAGTCCTCCAACCTCAAGGGGGTTCCTATGGTACTCCTTTCTACATTTGACATTGTATCACGATATTAAGCCTCAGCATGATTAATCCAATTATAATAATTTTGAACAAATCCCATCCTGAATAAGTGAACCTTAACTTCATTAGCCTCAAAAAGTTTTGCATTCTTACAATGAAAGTATGGACATCTAATTTTAGCCCCATCCATAATCTTGTGCTGCTGCATTGCCCATTCAACAAATTCATTAACCCCATTTTCAAATTGTGGTGTCAAATATCCATACCCGGGCAAGTTTTTGTTATACATCCATGATGTGATATTGCGTAATATTTTACTAAAAAATAAAAACAATAGATTTTAAGTTCAGATAACAAGCCCAATCCTAGTTACACCTTAACTAGATATACAAGTCATCAAACAAATTTCATTCTCACTCCAAACACGATATTTTGAGCTTAGATTTTCCACTCACTATAAGTTCGCATTGCATTAGAAGTACAATTCATTTTTGCTAACTTTCAAAACAATAGATATATATATGTATACTAACAATGCTACAAAATATGAAAATTACTAATATTATTTTCTAGAAATTATGAAGCAGGTATATGGAATCAACGCCAACACTTTTGGTTTTCAAATAATATTTTTCCTATTCTCCACATTTGACCCAAGGACAAAAATTACTTGGAAAAAAAGTATAAATCTACAAAAATAACATAGACACACACACGCACACATATATATACATGGTATAACTCTAACAATATAGTTAATCAAATGAAAAATCCATGGCATTGTATTATAAATCCACTAGCTCACCTAGAATTAATGCCTTCCTCACACTTAAAGTGTGAATAAATACCTAATTTCAACTTCACTCGAATGTAGAAATGATAGGGATTGTTTGGTTATATGTCGCATTTTGGGATGGCTATACTGCACTTAGTTTGAAATAATTTTGGGACGGCTTTGGGACGAATTTTGACAACTACGCTCAAAGCCATCCTAGATTTGGGATGGCATTAGGATGGCTATGTTTTGGGATGGCTAGGTCAATCCATTGGGAAGAACCATGCCAAAGTTGTCCCAAAACTGGGATGGTTGAACTCGAAATTTATTTTGGACGGCTTTGAGATAGATTTGGGACATCAATGGGAACCCATCCCAAAACTGTCCCAATTTGCCACCATTTTGGGATAGTTTAAAAATTCGTGCCAAATTTGGGACGGTTTTTGGATAGCAATACTATTTTTTAAAATTAATCATTTTAAGGATGGCTTAGGTACGGTCCTAGCTGTGCCGTTCTTAAGCCATCCCAAATTATCCAATTTTTGGTAGTGTGTGTAAAAGCATAAATTTTGATTACTCAAAAATTGAAGGAAATTTGCATTCAAACATGGCTAAAGATGTTGAATTTGCATCCAAACATGGCTAAAGAAGTTGTCCAGGTTGCATATAAAGATTGCTAGAGATTTGATTTTAAACAAGGTAAACAATGTTTGTTTTTGTTTTGTAGTGTGTGATTCTAAGTGTATTTTTTTAAAAAGTTATGTAAAAGTAAGAGAAAAAAAGAGATAAAATTTAAAAATGTAATAGTTGTAATGTGAGGCTTTAGATGTAAAAAATGAAAGACAAAAACAACTAAAAAATAACAATGTAAAATAAAAGAGAATATGTTATTTTATAATGTGAACGTAACAAGCTTTACTTCCATAATGATATAGTAAAGATATTGATTAAAAGTATAAAGAATATTAAAAATAAAAAAAAAAGATAAGATAAAAAGTTAAAAAAACAGAAAAAGATTAAACATAAAAAATTCATTAAAGATAGTTTTATAATTTTACAATGTGTATCTAAAAAGTATTACTTTCATAATAATGAAGTAAATAAAGATATAAAGTACAACAAAGAGGTAACGGTATCCTAGTCCACCTAGTGCATATGGAATGATCTTTCTGAGATTTTGAATGGACCTTAAAAATAATTCAAACCCATTCCATCTTTAATTGTCAATCCAAGATTAGTTAAAGGCTCATTATGTTTCTAGTTATTAATCTTATTATTGATAAAGATAATAGGTATAAAATAATTGCATTTATATCTAGTCATTTAATTTAATTAATCTTCATTAATTAAATTTAAAACTTATTATATTTATAATCAATAATCTCATTATTAACGAACATAATGAGAAATAAATAATTCAATTTGTTTCAATCTAATTCCAGCCAAATTGATTCCACTTTGAGATATCTCAAGCCTCGTTCATGGCCTCCACTTTGCAAAGGCTTTCTAGTCATTGACTTATATTTAGGTATCTGACTCTCTAGATTTATTATTAACTAGCAATGACCAAAACTTAAATGATATAGATAATACCTAACTTGTGACCCTTGCCATAGCCTATATTAGATAAAATGAATCACAGGAACCATCTCAATTATAAATACCATTTGACATTCGTCTTTTGTCTTCTTTTGCCCCGATTAAGTGAGAGCCATGAATTTAGTCAAACTCACAGGTTTGATCAAATGACGAAATCAATGTTACCTTAAGGGGCTAATGTCTTATCAAAAACTTTTTTTTAACATACATTAACTTAGTTAAGGATTTTCAACTTATGGAACTTCAATTGTACAGGACAAAAGCTTTACTTGCTTGTAAAGAAAGAAATTCTTTATTGATCATACACATGTCTTCGCATGCATTCTCCGCATGCATTCGAGTAATTGTGCGTTACGTTTATTACCCTATCTGATATAAAGATAGATGTTAACCCGTAATACCTTAATGACATACTAACCATCATACACATAGGATAACCATGCTGTCTCAAGTCAAGTCCAAGGCTTATACACGCTTAACACGATAATAAAGTAAGATGTAAACAACAAAAAGTGAACTCCATGTGTTTGTTTTGCTCTTTGAGTCAGTGTTCAAATACATCATCCCCTAAAAACGTATCAAAACACATGTATTCTCATTATTGCATATAAAGTGGTATGAAACTAACCACAAAAACACATGATGTGCAAATTGTGCCGATTCTCCAATGCCCATTCAAAGAATCAGTGACTTGCAAATAGGTTTTAATAATTATATATTAAGCAACCTGGTGTTCATATTCATAACTTTTTATGAATAAGACACATTAACACAATCAAATAGACACATATATCTTTACATTATTCAAGAATTATGCGTATGAAAAATACTATCAGAATGTTAATAAAATGGAATATCAATATTTTATTAATTAATGAAAATAACATTTACACTGATATCCCTCTAAAATAATTTGGTGTTAATGGGCATATCATTAACAATATTCCACTTCCACTCTAATGCCAATGACCCTAATGCTAATCATTATGGTATCTAATACCTATCATTTCAAGATGGCAATTTAACTGTACTTGCATTGGTGATTTGGTGGGTAGGTGAACAATATTATTTGCTGAACCTATCTTTTGTATGGTAGTGTCTCTTTTTCCAATGATCTCTTGAATAAAGTGATAGCATCTCTCAATGTGTTTGGATTTTTTATGACACCTTGATTCCTTTGTTGGTGTGATTGTGCGGTTGTTGTCATAATGAAGTAGCAATAATTGATCCATCCCCAAAACTACCTAAAGCTCTTTGCCGAACTTTTTAATCCAAACAACCTTTTTTGTAGCAGTACATGCCATGATATACTCATCCTCAGTAGTGGAATCTATAGTGGTACTCTGTTTGGAACTCTATCAACTTACTACTCCTCTATTTAGGGTGAAGATGTATCCAAAAGTGGATTTTCTATTATCAACATCATATTGGAAGTCCAACTTGAAGTCTTAGTTTGTATAGTCATCTACCTTCAGTTCTTCATCTCCATATATAAATATTAGATCTTTAGTCCTTTTGAAGTACTTTAAGATACACTTGATACTATTCTAATACTCTTTATCAGGATTTGCCTGTAACCTGCTCGTAACACTTACAGTGTAGGCGATATCTAGCCTCATCAACCTACTCTCATCATCCATCTATGGCTTCCATCATAAAGCACTCTAAGATTTTGTTTATTTATAAGGCTTAGGAGAGACCTATTAATTTCTTTACTCTATCTCTATTGATGTGAATGCCTAAGATATAGGTTGCTTCTCTTAAGTCTTTTATAAAGAATGTACTAGAAAACCATGTTTTGATTGAGATTATCATCTCAGCATCATTCCTAATTAGGAGAACGAACATTCTTGTCGATGCAAGGTTTTTCTTCTTCATTTTTGATGAAGCTAAATGATTTGAATGCACCATCAAAATGAAAATTCCAATTCCTAGACGGTTACTTAAGGCCATGAACGGATTCTTGAGCTTGCATACTTTATGAGATTTCTCTTTGATTTTAAAACCATGTGGTTGCACTATGTTAATGTTCTCCTCAAGAAACTAGTTGATGAAAGCAATTTTGACATTTGTCCACAAAATCTCATAATCTAAGTAGGTGGCTATAGCAAGGATTATCCACATGGATTCAATCTTAGCTACAGGTGAAAAGGTCTTCTCATAGTTAGTACCCTTCTTTTGACTATAACCTTTAACCACAAGCTTAGCTTTATAGGTCTCCACCTTATTAGTTGAACAATCTTCCTTTTGTATACCCATTTATATCAAATGGGAACTATTTTCTTGGATGGATCCATTGAGGTCCAAACTTGTTTCAAATACATCAAATCCATGTTGGATTGCATAGCCTCCTACCACTTAGTAGAGTCATTAGTTACAATTCCTTGAATGTATGTAGAATGATCATCTCCATGATAGTTATCTCTCATAATGAATAACTCTCTTTTGCTCTTTAAGATAAACCCCTATCTCTCTTGTGCATGAGACACTCTACACCATCATTGCAATGGTTGCATTATAGAAGGTAATTCCTTAATAGGTAGTTGCCTTATAGGCTCTTTGCTTTGTTGCTCATACTTGACTTGCTTGAGCATAATAGCCCTATTGGCACTACTTTTCAAAACAAGCTTTTCCTTGAGGAAGCATGTTTCATTACCTAGGACAATCTTTTGATCATCAGGAAAGTAGAACTCATATCCTATGGAATCCTTGACTTACCCCACTAAGCATCTCATAATAGTGCCTCTAACTTGTCTGTCTTACTCTTCTTATGATAAGCCAAATATCCACTCCACATCTCGTATAGGATTAAAGGAATGGATTTAGAGGGAATCCTATTCAAGATGTGGGTGGAGCTCAAGATGGCATGTCTATTGAATTTATTGGGATTTGTTTGTAAAAATCAAAACTTTCAATCACAAAACCATCATACACCCGTAGTGGAATAAAGCCAAACAATTCCCATCAGTTTTTATTGCCAAGCATATAGGTTATTGCAATTATAAGCAAAGTTATAAACTTTTGCCTCTTCGAACATTTCCACTCGATTGTTTGTGATCCTTAACGGATAAGGCTCCTCTAAGTCCATCGTTCTCCAACTTTTTAATCCTAGTGTCCCAACATGCCCAATCTAAGATGTCATAATTTCTTATGATTCAAACCATCTCTAGCATGTTTGTTTGTTATGACATTCATTATAGGTTTATCATCTAAATTTAGATAGTAAAGGCCATTCACTAATGAGGTAGTGCAAACTAATTTATTACATTAATAAATTTGGTACACATTGTATCTAAAAGACTATTTGTAACCTTCTTTTACCAATAAAGGTATAGAGATGAAATTCTTTAGCCCATTTGGCAACACGAAACAATTTCTTAAGTCTAAAACATGACTAGATAATAACCTAACTAAAGCAGTTCTAATTGTAGTGGTTGTAACACTTGCCCTACAATTGACCTTAATTACTACTTCTTGCTTATCAAGCAATCTATTCTTGAAGAAATCTTGACTTAAATTGTAAATGTGAGAGGACACACCCCACACCCGAATCCAAGATCCAAAACATAGAAAACACACCAACATAACAAGATGTTTTGTAAACATATATTTCCTCACCTCTAGTGCTATCTTTTAGGCTATTGAGACGACCAACATAATTCCTACTCTGATGTCCCTTCTTATTGTAGTGAAAACTCTTTTCTTTGTCAATGTGAGCTTTATATCCCATGCCCTTGCCACTGGCCTTGAGATAAAAAGGTTTCTTTTTTTAGTCTTGCCCTCCATAGTGTCACTAATAGAGAGACTAGACGTCCCACGGACAACCTCTCTTCCATAGCATGGGATGACAAATTCCAAGATTTTGTCGATTCTTTCAGGAATGAGCACTTCTTAGACCTCGAATCTAATCAATCGTTCTTGATCCCAATGAGCATAATGTCTCAACAATTATAAAGGGAGTGTATAACATTATTCAAGAATAATATAACTATAAAAAATAAGCAAGATTTTTAGTTTGGTTTTTAATATTGTTACTAAATGATTATAGATTTTAAATCATATGACCTCCTGTTAGATTTTTTGAATCCCACACTCTCTTAGGTAGGAAATGAAAATTCCATTCAAAAAATTTCCTTGTGGGCCATTGGCATCTTCATTGGACATAGCATACCTTGTATAAATTGTTCTTGGTATGTTAGGCTCAATGAGTAGCAACTCTTGTCAATGCATCTCATGCAAAGTCTAATCTTTCACTTCGACCCATGGCTTGACGAAACCACACACTTATTGTGTTGCTGGGGATTTCAATGTTGCAAATGTACAACAGTTGCACCAAGTAATGTAGGAGAGTAAGGGTTGTTGTATCTGTATGGAGTAGGAGTATTTCTGATAATATTGTATTCTTGATTAGGTAAAATCGATTAAGAGATGAATTTAATAATAGCAAGTGAACATTAACTTTAACTAAGTAGATAAAATGAGATGGGTAGCAATCACAAGCAAAAGCTAATAGCAATCATCATGCAAAAATATGCAAGAACTTTCATTATCATTTAATTAATTATCAAGCTTTAATTTCTTATTTAGAGGTTATTAATTGCATTAGTCCTTAGTACAATTTCCCAAGTTATAATGAGTCTTCAATTAAATTAATCTAATCATTTATAGAGTAAATTCAATTGAGAATATAAATAGTAGATTAATAATTGATCCCTTGTGAATATAAGACCTTTACTCTCGTTATAAGTCTACCATTCACAATTGTGATTAATTGTTCTAATTTATGGAATCACTCTCATTATAACTATAAGTTAGGAAGAAAGAAAATAAAAATAAAGAAGAAGAATAAGTTAAACAATATACGACCTTCATTTTCTTTATAAGTCCACTATTTAAAATTGTGAACAACTTGCCTAACTTGTGGATTCACTTCCGTTAGAACCACAAGTTAGGTAAAATAAAATAAAAAATAAAAGAAGAAGAAGAAGGAAAGAAGAGAAGTGATCACTACTAAATAAGAAAAGATAATTAATTAAAAATGATAAAATAAAGAAAATAAGAAAAGTGATCACTATTGAATAAGAAAAGACAATTAATTGAAAATGATAGAGTAAAAGTTTGACAATTAATTGAAAATGATAGAGTAAAAGTTCTTACTTACTTAGATCAAAGATATACATATATAGGGAATAAGGAAAACAAAAGATAAATACTTATAGCTTGTTGGCCTTATTCCCATAGTGATTCCTTGCTTTCATGCCACACCTTACATCTTGTGATAGCACCAAACTCAATCTCAACCCTCTACTTACACTAAACTAATATTAAAATGATAGATCATGATGCTAAAAAGAATTCTAAGGTGTGGATGGTTGTTTTAGCTTATAGTGCACTCCCTTATTTACAAGGTTGAGCCTCCACTGCCCAAGGTCCTTGAATGGTTGCTCATTGCCTTCATTTCCATCCATTGGTATGAGGGTTAGGTAGCCAAAAAAATGAACTGCTGCCTCTTCCATCACTTAACCGACAGAGCACGACCCTGCGTGATTGTAATTACAAAATGTTCAAAATTGCATCTAAGTTAATCTACTTCAACACAGAATGTTCAAAATTGCATCTAAGTTAATCTGCTTCAACACAGGATTGATTTGGACTCCACGGGATCGATTGGGACTTTTTTTAGATCAATCTTAATGCCATTCTAAAGCTATTTTTATCATTATTTTGCACTAAAATGATGTGTAAGCTCCATTTTTACCTCCATGGCTTTTCAAAACATCCAAAACCTTCTTGAAACTCATGTTCAAGGTTCTTCTTAGCTTCTTGGAGCTCATAGACTTCGACTTGCATCCAAAGCTTAATAAGCATCCTCTGTTCCGACTCAGTGCTCGTGTCATTCTCCTGCTTGTGAATGCGAATTGACCTCAATTCATTAGGACTCCTATTACCTACAAATAAAATTTCAAATAAGAGATAATATAATATAATATTAATATTATACTTTCCTTATACTTATGCCTTGCAACTCAATTTTTCTGTGAATGTGTAGATACATGTGGACCTCCACAAGTTCCAAGCTTTGAGAAATTTCCTCTAAGTTTTAGCTCCATTGTTGTATCAGTATTGTGATGTGGAAGATTCTTTTAATAGTTTTAAAGAAAATCAAACTCCCCACCAAAATTGTACAACTTGTTGACATATGTTTATGTCCATGCTCATAAACAATCTGTGGAATTTCTCAAGTTTCTTCCATTTTGCACTAACCTCAACATCCCAAAGGAAATTTTCCTGTGAAAGTATCCCCATTTTGGTAACACATACATGTTCCAACAGATTAGCACTAGTGTATTTCAATAATCTAATCACACCAACACAATCATCACATAGAATTAACTTATGACAATGTTCATCAAATAATGAATAATCAATTAGAACACCATTCATCGTCATGCCATCTCTAATCACATTTTGCTTATGCAAATGCTAACATAGCTTTCTAGCATTTCCTATTACACCATACTCATCACAATTCATGCACCTATGAATAATGTGCATAAAACCTTTGCTACTTTGCCTTTATGTGCGTACAATGACATAGAATTCAATATAATGATAAGCCTTATGTTTGAACATGACACACATAAAAAGTTCAACACATTCACACCTTAAGCCAGGATTAAACACAAGAAGCATGAACTCCTTTATAAGATGATCAAGCTAAAATCTCAACACCTTTATCATATGTGACCAATAATACAAGCATTGTAACTGTCTAACATCATTAACATCATGGATATGCAATGCATTACCAAAAGAATGAAATCTATTATACTCAAATTCATCAAGTGACACTACTACAGCAGCATAGTCATAACATGCACTTTCAAACTTTACTTGTAGAAGCTCGATATATGATTCTAGAGTACTTATTATGTATGTAACATGCCCTATGGGTAACTCTACATATCTCAACATAGTCCAAAAATTTTCATAAAAAATTATGGAATTTTAATTGCCCTCATCTAAGGTCACAAAAAAGCATGATGAAATGCAAGTTTAGAATATCAACCTAATTTCATGCAAACCACCAATAATTACACATGCAAAATTCTAAATTCCATCAATTCCATTAATTCCCTTAATTTTCATAAGCTCACCATTGACTACTAAACTTATTAAGTAAAAATCATCCTTAAGATCAAGACTAGAAATCAAAGCAACACCAGGTACTTTATGTAAACGGTAACTCAAGAAATTATCGGAACCAAGGTTAGCGAAATCTTCCCATGTCTTCAATTCACATGAATTCACTAACTCTTTTGCTTGTAAATCTTTGTCAACTCTAGCTAAGAACTCCCTGGTTAACTCATCTCTAATATCTTTGTGCTCCTACAAGAAATTATTAACAAAAGACATAGGACAATATAAAGGATTAGTGTAAATAATCCTCTCACCCCAAGCGCTCTTTAACTATAAAGCACTCTCCTCTTTTGTTATTGTCAACTCATTCTCATTTCTCTCACACTTTTTTTCTTCCATTCCACTCTCCTTTTTCTTTTCTTTCTTCTCATCCTCATACGTCATGTTCACTCTCCAACATTAGGTCACACTAATTCTCATCATACAATGGATTATCAAATACAAGTTCTAGAGAAATGCAATGTGTAAGAGTTTTTTCAACAAGATTGCAATAACTCTCCCTTGATTGCTGTAAAGGTTTCTTCATCCAATGCTTCATCTTCATGCTTTATCACAGGGAATTCTTTAACATCTTCACTGCTAGCCTCATCTCCTAAATCCTCAAATTTACAAACTTCTTCTTTTTCAATGACTTCATCAACAATTCCCTCTTTATCACCATGGCATGCCTTTACCATAGGCGAATCCAACTCGACTCATCCCTCTCATAGGCTACAAAACTGGTAACCTAAAATTATTGAATTGCAAATATATACCACGCATCTCCTTTGTTACCATAGATGCAGTGTCATCAATATTCTCTTGAGATTTCTTCTTAATATCCTAATAAGTGTCAATTCTTGTATATCCCTCAACGACATCTTTGTGAAAGTCATACCATATAGATCTTCTAGTAACGACATCTCTGGAAAGGTCTTGCCGTGTAAACTTTCTAACACCCCACGTCTTGAGCTTATGCTTAATTTGGACGGCCCTCTTTACCAGGTCCTTAATGCCTTCATAGCTTTGATGGTCCACATTCTCTACATTGTTGTCATCTAACCCCTTGAGAAATCTATTCATTATTTTCTCAAAGTCTCATTTACATTAGCTTTTCTCATAGCATAATTCAACTGATCGTAATAACTTTCCACTCGCATTCCATCTTGGGTTAAATTATCTAATCTATCACATAACTCACGTTGCATGGAAAATGGAACATATAGATTTTTCATTTCCCTCTTTAATTCATTCCATGTGGTGACTCTATTTTCTCTACAACTTCTCTTACTAGCGCAAATTCATACCACCAATATTTAGCATATTCCATGAAAGATTGAGTGGCTAAATGTACCTTATGTGCCTCTGAACATGGTTGCGAGTCAAATGCCTTCTCTACCCTCCTCTCTTATACTAAGTATGTATCAAGATCAACCAGTCCCACAAATTGTGAAATATTGAATTTAGTCTTTCTTGATGACTCACCGTTCTCCTCATGATATCTCTAAGTTCTCCTCCTAGGGAAGTAATCAACTCCACGACTACCATCGAAATCATCACAACCTACATACCTTTGTTGCCTCTTGTGACGTGTAGCACCATCCACTCTAGACCTCATTCTCCTCTTTACTCTGACTCTTATAAGGTAATGGACTACTGGGTGCAGTGATTTATGAATCCTTCAGATTATTCAACTACCAGTTTATGCTTGCTAATGTCTTTGACAACTGTCTCATATAAAATGCATTATCTCTCGACATCTTGAAAAAATGAGTAAGACAAAGGGCAACAAAATATTTATTGTGTGTGTAGGTGTCCTCTCACCTCACAAGATATATTTGACTTATTTCTTACCTCTCACTCGAGTATCATACAATTATACACTCAGCAATTCATTTACGAACTCAAATCTTATGTCTGTCTTGTGGAATTCTAAATGATTCCTAAAAATTGAAGTGATGTATCCCTTAATAGTGTCTAAGTGTGTGTAAGAATGAATCTTTAGGGTACAGGATCAATTCAAATACAATTATATCAATTTAGGACTAAAAAATAAGTTAATGGTTTGATCCAACCTGAAAGAACATAGTTCAATAGATCCTTGAATAAGAGGGATCGATCTAGAGCAAAAACCAACTCCTTAAGCAATTGATCACATAAAGAGTAAGAAAGAGAAGAAGAGGAAGGAAAAAGGGGAATGTTACAATTCGTGGGAGGTTGTGGATCCTCAAAGTTTCCATTCATCCACCCTAGCCACAAGTATCTTGTCAGGCTATAGATAATAAATGTGTGGGGGAGGGCACGTAAATGTCAAAATACTACAAGGAATTGCATCATTGAAGAGTGCATTTTGAATGTGTTAATAGTGTTGAAAGTTTTGCATGCATGATAAATGAATGTACTTGTTAAATGATAGCATGAAGCTACCATAAAATATGTGACCACTAGCCTTAATTTGTGATGAAACCTTTAAAAGAAAAATTCTTGTTTTGTAGTTCTTTTATTGATCTTGAGAATAGCATACCAAGCTTAGTTGTTGAAAATGTGGTTCGCGTATCATTATGCATAACACTCTTCACCTTTTGGTTGCTAGATCACTTGAGAAATTCTATTCTGAGGATAGAATAGTTGGTTTTGGGATGTAAGTCTTGCTTTTTGTGTTGGTGAATTCTCTAGAGAATGAGCCAGATTGATTGAAAAAGAGAGGACTAAAAAAAATAGTGAAAATTTTGAAAAGGAACAGAAGAAAAAAATATGAGCATGTGAAAAAATATTTCTACTTTGCTAACTACTATGACTTAGTAATCAAGATTGCACAAAGACATCTGTTCATTTTTACACAAAATAATTTCCCAATAATGACTTTGCAAAGCATTTAAAATTAATTTTTGAGTTGAGTAACCCAGGATGCACAAAGACTCTTGTTCACCTTTGTACAAAAAGGCTCCTAATGACTTAAGGAAAATTATAAAGATCACAAAATAATGAAAAAGAATAAGTGTAGGGGCAAAAAAGTGAAGAAAAATAATTTATCCTCACACTAAAGTCCTCCTAATAATGCATGTAGTTGGTTGAACTTGTTCGAAGGAGAGTTAAGCAATGCTTGGAGTGACCTATCCTGGAGTTGATTGTCTTTGAATTGCCATAGAATCATCAAAATGGAAAAAGTGATTGAGAGTTGAGGAGTGACACACACACATGGGAACATGAGAATTCATGTCAGAAACACTTAAGCTAAGGCTGCTTGATCTTGAATGATATTTAACTAAGTGAAACATGTGTGCTTTCATTTATGAAATTAAGATGAGTGGCTAATTTTGTGTCTTTTGTAATTTCTTGCCTCATTGATGAACAAGATATTAATGTGAAGCGAAAGTAATTTGCTTGAGAACAAGCAAATGAGTAAGTGTGGGTGTTTGATATGTTATGAATTTGTAGCAGATTACTAACCTATAGAGCCTAATTTTTACATGTATTTCAATATATATTGGTTGTATTATATGTGAATGCATGTAGAAATGTTTTTCCTAATGAATTGGTCATTTGGGAGGCATATGCGATGTTAATTGGTTGAATTTGGGCATAATCTATTCTTAGAAAAATTTTATCTAAATTTTAGGTATTGCACTCACAAGAAAAGGGTCTGTAGCCTTTAGAAGTGGTTATGCGATTGTGGAGATGAAAAGAACAAGAATCAGACAATATCACTATCACACTCACGGTTGTGAGAAGGAAGGCCATGATTGTGAGGTGGTAATTTGAGAGGGTGTGTGGGGTTGTGGTACATACTGCTCGAGTGATGGTCTCTATCACGATTGAAGCCATGACCATGGGAAAAAAAGAGTCGAGCCTAAGAGTAGCAGTTGCGATCGTGGTATTTAGGAACAATAGTTATCTGATTCCCGTGGCTGGGATTGTGGCAGCGAAGGAAGAGCTTACGACGATGATAGAAGATTGTGTGTTCATAGATCACAATGTGGAAACATGCAAAATGCAACTTTCTAGGGTTGTTTCGTCTTTTCCCTGTTATTACCTAAACATTAGGGTCCTGTATACACACACACACATACACACACATAGATTCCTACACAACTTTTAGGAGTTTTTCATCTAGTTTTTCACATTAAAACTCTTAGAAAACAAGATTTCCGAGGATTAAAGCCTTGAAGAACAAGGAATTTGCACTAAGATTAGGGAGCGTTCATTGTTCTATGCAACACATTGATATTAGACTATGTTTTTTAGAATTCCTCTATTATTTTTATGTTTTTTTTAATGATAAACAATTTAGCATTGATTTTTATTGAATTTATGATGAGTTTCCAAATTTTATTCTGGTCTCTTGTGATTGTGATTAGCTAAATATGTATGAATGATTTTTGATTAATTGCCTTTACTTGTGTTATTTACAATTAGTGAATTGAAAAGTAATTAGAGGATTTGGGTCTACTTTCTAATTAATTTGTGGTTATGTGAAAAGTAACGAGAGTGAAACTTGCATGCTAGACCTATAACAATGGGAGTGAAACTATAGGAATAGTGCAGGTAACCTTTGCTAATCATAGAACATAATCACTTAACTCAATTAACTTGGAAAATCCTGCTAGAATCTTAAGTTAAAGTTTTAGGAGAGTTCGAAAGAATAATTTATAAATTTTAGGATTAACAATCAGTAATCAAAGCAATCAAACTAATAATTAACATAATTTAGCATACATTGGAAACTAACACTACGCATAGGGCTAAACTTTTTGATTATTGCTTCTTTATCACATCAAACCTTGTGATTTTGCTTTCCAAGTGTTCATATTTAGTTTAGTAAATCTCATTTCTACTACTTTCTAACAGCCTAACTAATAGAAACATCATTACATGCTATACACACACCCCTTTTCGTGGATACGATACCTATACTCACCATAGTACTAGTTCATAGTAAATTAATTTTGGTGTGTTGACAACATACATCACCAATAGCTGACATTAAGTAAGGACCTTAAACATCAACATCTATAAGTTGAAAAGGTATTCACTGAGGGAGTGAATGGCTTGTTTTTGAAGGATGGTAAATGATTAGGTAATTTCTAAGGTCTGTTAAGTGTTAGTTGTCTAATTTCTTAGCACAGGATGAATAAGCCTTACCTTTGCCTAGCTATTCCAATCTTCATCCATGGTGATAGGACCTAGATATAGCATGCATTAGAATCAAAGATCACATAGCAACTCTTTGTTTTTCTGAGTTTGCTGACTAACAAGAGTTTATATCTAAAGGTAGGCACAAAAACTACACCATGTAGAGTTAAAGTTTTAGTGATGCTTACTATTCCATTCCACTTCACAAGGGATTTTTGTTCCATTGGGAAAGTTGACAAATAACTTGGATACAAGTTTATATGAATGGATTAGGGATAAATGACAACACATGTTAGATGTCCCTGTATCAACAATCTAGTTAGATGAAGAAATGATGATTTACATAATGTTGTGTTATCTTTGGTTCACATCAAAGAGATAGGTTGGGATATGGCACGTTTACCTACAAAGTTGGAGTAAAACTAGTTGGTTTCATTTTGTGGTTAAGCTTTAACACCACTATGTTGATTATGTTAATTTTGCACACCTGATTGAGCTATATTTTCAAAATTAAGTAATGTCAGCAACCTTTTTATGTGATAATATGATAGTGATGCTTTCTCTTTATTCCCTTTTATCTTCAATTCTTCCTTCTCATTTCAAGAAGCCTAATTAGCTAATAATTGATTCTTTCTCCCCTACAACTTAGTAAACTTGACATTAGGTGGAAAACCAACAATCTAATAGCATTTCTTCCTACGATGGTCTCTTTTCCCACAATAAGTGTAGATTACCTCAAATTTCTTCTCTTTTCTACTTGATTTTGCAATCATCTTGTGACCTCCATCTAAGTTTGCTAAGATGAATTGCTAGTCCTATATGTTTCTTCCACCATAATAGTATTGTAGGCCTTATCATGGGATGGAAAAGGTCTCTATCTTAGAAGTTGATACCTGTTTGCTAAATAGGAAGCATTGAGTCTATTGAAGAATTCGATTATTCTTGCAACTTAACATATTTTTTGAAGCATTCTAGCTTGAACTTCTCACATACATAGTGTCCAGTAAGACTCATTTCATAAGCAAAAACAGAGAAGAAGCAATAGCAGTCTGAATATCTCTCTAGCTCACACTATGAGCATGGTTACTGTTTGATTGCCTTGCTTCGCTAAGAATGGACTACTAATAACAAACTATAAACAATTCTAGAGCTAACACATACACGTGTCAGCCACCAAAAAACCACACCTTAAAATGCTAAAAATACTACTCTAACAAAAACAAAATAGTAGCCAACATAGTTCGCCACTAAGGAGCCACCAAAGCATGTTTGTATTGAAAGCTTTACTGATGTGGTTCTTGACAGTCCCCCTTAAAATGGAGAGTGGTAGTTTACCATTCCCATCTTGTCTAAGTGCTTTCTGAAAAATCAAATTCCTAGTGGTTTCGTTATGATGTCTGAGAGTTGGTTTTCTATTAGTACATTATGGGTCTTGATAAGTTCTTCCTACAGCTGATCTCTCTCTACATGGTAGTCTATCTCAATATGTTTGCTTCTTTCATGAAAGATGGGGTTCGCAGCTATGTGTATTGCTGCCTGGTTGTCACAAGATAAGTCAATAGGGTTTGGATGATTCACCTCAAGTGCAGCAAGGATGCACCTAATCTAAGTTAATTCTGCACATGTTCCTACCATTGCACAGTACTCAGCTTCTGCCAATGATCTCAGGACTATAGATTGCTTCTTTGACTTCCATGATACTAGAGACTTTCCAAGAAATATACAGTACCCTATTCTTAACCTCCAGCTATCCAAACATCCTCTCTAATCTGAATCACAAAAAGCTTTAAGTTTAAGGTCATTATTAGATGGCAATAGAAGTCCTTGCCCTAGATTGGCTTTAATGTAGAGCAACATCTTGTCTGCTACCCTCATGTGTACTTCTGAAGGTTGTTGCATATATTGACTCAATGAGTTTACACTATAGGCTATATTTGGTCTTGTAGTGGTTAGGCAAGACAATCTTCCAATTAGCCTTCTAAAGGCTGTTGCTTCAGGTAATGACTCTCCCATACTTTTGCTTAGTTAATATTTTGCTCCATTAGGATTTTTCTTGGCCTTCCACCAAGTATACCACTATCTACAAGGATGTCCACGGCATATTTCCTTTAGTTAATGTAAATTCCATTGAGACCTCAGGCTATTTCTATTCCCAAAGAATACTTAAGTTGTCCTAGGTCCTTTATATTGAAGTTGCCATTCAAAAATTCCTTGACCTTACTAATTGTTGCCTCTGAATCTCTACCTAAGTGATATCATCTACGTATAACAACAACACTATGAAGGATTAATGTTCCTTTAAGGTAAATAGGTCGTACTCAGCCTTACACTACTAAAATCCAAAATTCAACAAGGCATTAGGCAAAGTTGCATACCATTGCCTTGAAGCTCGTTTCAAGCCATATAAGCTCTTCTTTAGTTTGTACACTGAACTAAGTTTACCTTTATTGTATCCTGATGGTTTCACTATGTATATTTCTTCATCAAGCCTTCCATGTAGAAAGGCATTATTGACATGAAACTGGCATAACTTCTATTTTTTCACTGTAGCCATAGTTATAATGCACCTAATAGTTGTTAACTTTGTGATTGAGAGAAATTTTCTTCATAATCTATTCCCTTCTTTTGTGTGAATCCTTTGGCCACTAACCTTGCCTTATATCTTTCCATAGTGCCATTAGATTTGTACTTTATTTTGTACACAAACTTGCAACCTATTAGTTGCTTCCCTGCAAGTAATTATGTTCTAATGCTTCCAGCTCAGTTTCCATAGTTTCTTGCCATCTCTTGTCCTTTGATGCTTTAGCATAAGTTTGTGGCTCTTTATGCCCATAAACAGCATGCAAATAAGCCTGATGATGGGGAAGAAATTTCTAATGGGACAGGTAAGTTTTTAGAGGATGTTTGGTGGAATTCCCAAAGCTTGCATGACCTTGTTGTCCCACAACTGGTATGGATGATGAGGCCAGCTGGCAGTAGTATTGTTTAAGGTACTTAGGTGTCCTTCTGACTTTATAAGACCTTCTCAAATTACTAGGTGCAGGCTCATTTAAT
Source organism: Avicennia marina (assembly GCA_019155195.1). Classification (NCBI taxonomy): domain Eukaryota; kingdom Viridiplantae; phylum Streptophyta; class Magnoliopsida; order Lamiales; family Acanthaceae; genus Avicennia; species Avicennia marina. The sequence goes on along the minus strand of CM032781.1, from coordinate 6,713,117 downwards.
GGAATAGTGGTAGATTCATTTGGTTCTAGGATTTAGTTTGGTTTGGTTCTAAACTAGATTGAAGTGTTTGGTCAGATGGATTAGTCATAGTTCTGTCATTATCTTCATGTTAAGGTGATGTCAAAGGTTTTAGGGCTATTTCACCTCCATACAAGGACTCAGATACAAGATTACCATTTGGAAGGTGGAGTGTGATAGGCTTGACTTTAATGTAAGACATATCAATTAAGTGTTTCTCTGATTTGAAAGGGAAGATTTCCTCATAGAACATCATATCCCTTGAAATAAAAACATTATTAGATCCCAAGTCAAGCATCTTGTATCCCTTAACCCCATATGGATAACTTAGAAAGATGTGTTGTCTACTTATAGAATCAAAATTTTTTCTCCCTTCACTTAGTGTTGAAACAAAACATAAGCACTCAAAAACTCTCAAGTGATCATAAGATGGTTTGATTCCAAATAACATCTAGTATGGGGTCTTATTATTTAGGCTAGTGCTTGGTGTCCTATTTATCAAATAGTTGGCTGTTAAGATTTAATCATTCCGATATTTTAGTGGTAAATTGGACTGAAATATAAGAGCTCTAGCCACATTCAAGAGGTGTTGATGCTTTCTCTTTGCAGTGCCATTTTGTTGGGGCCTTTCTGTGCATGTTTTTTGATGAATGATTCCCTTTTCATTGTAAAAATCTTCAAGTATGAATTCATTCTCATTATCAGTCCTTATGACATTAATTCTTGCCTTAAACTGATTCTGTACTAGATTATGGAAGGATATTATGCAACCCTTTATTTCAGATTTGTTTTTAAGTAAACCCAAGTTGTCCTATTGTAATCATCCACTATGGTTAAGAAATACCTACTCCCATCATATGCTACCTTTGAGAATAGTCCTTATATGTCACAATATAATAATTCAAAAGCATGTGATACTCTATGAGTGCTATGAGGGAAAGGCTTTTTGTGCATTTTGGCAAGTGGATAGATTGAACATGAAATTTTATTGGATTTTGATAAGTTAAAGTTTACAATAATGTTGCTTATCAACCCTAGAACTTTATCAGAGGGGTGTCTAAGACGACTATGCCGCAAATCATCCTGAAGTTTGGATATCACAACTGTAAGTATTGTAGAATCAGCTTGCTTACTAATATTAGGTAGGTCTGTAGAATCATCCTGAAGTTTGGATGTCACAACTGTAAGTATTGTAGAATCAGCTTGCTTACTAATATTAGGTAGGTCTATAGAGTTCAGTTTGGACTTTTTCCCTTGTTTAAAAAACTTGTACAAGTCATCCCTTAGCTCACCCTTCCCAATCATTGTCCAAGAAACATAGTCCTACAAAATACAAAAAGAAGAGTGGAAGAGAAAACAACAAGGGAATGACTATGTTAATTTTCTGACAAACAACAGGATGATTGTAAAATCGGCACACACAAAACATCATGCAAGGTAAGAATATCACTGAGCTTTACTATCCCCATGTGAGTGGCATAAGTGGTGCAACCATTTGGGAGTTTGATTGGCTTGGATACAAAAGCTATTATGGATGAAAACAAGGTGGGGTGATAGATCATGTGATCTATTGCTCACCATGTATGGTTGGATGGATGCATTGTATTTAGGTTCAAAGGAGTGGTAGGTTTAGGATACCATGCATGCTCTTGGAGCTATTGGTTTTGGGAGTTGTCAACAAGGTTACTACATTGGCTACACTAGCAATTGGTCCCTTTTCCTTAGGCTCAGTGGCTAGTACCCTTCTCTTCGCTAAGATGTCCATTAGCTCATTACACTAAGCTATAGTCAATGTCATTCTTTCGTCACTGGGCTCTGAGCTCACATCCTGACATAAGGGAACCTAGATAATATTTGCTATAGCATTACCTTTGTTCTTTTGGTGTAGTTTGTGGCCTGTAGGACATCCTTTTAATTTGTAACATTTGTCCACTAGATGACCCTTCATATTACAATGTGTGCACATAGGTGTTTCTGCATTACCTGCTTTAAAATAGTTCTTGAGAGAATGGCTTGAGATTTTGCAGTAAGTGCAAAACAGCCTATCCTTTCTATTGATGGCTTTATAGTTGGTGGTGTTCCTTTGTATTACCATTGCCATTAGTTCTAGACCATGCATTGCACCAATGATTTGGTGCTATTTTTCTTTTTGCTGTTCCATAGAGAATACCTTATTAGTGGCAGGTATTGGATCCAACATTAGAATTTGATCCCTCACATATGAATAAGCCTCATTTAGCTCCATGAAGAATTGTGTCACCACATCTCTCTAATATCTATCAGTTAGAATCGTTAGCTGACTATATGTACACTCAAGCATATTATCATACATAGAAAGTTCATCCAATATTCCTTTCAAATTTCCATAATATGTGACCACTGGATCATCCTCTTACATTAAATTAGCTAATGCCTTCTTCAATTGGTAGATTCGAGGACCATTGTGTTGACACATCCTCTCATTCAATTTACTCCACAACTCATATGCATCATCCACAAATAATAGACTAGATTTAACAGATGGACTTACTGAATTAAGGATCTAGAAGACAACTATATCATTGCACCTTTCCCATGCCTCTAGAAGAGCTGTTCTTGATGTAGGTGGTTTTATGATTTGTTGATTCAAAAAGCCGAGCTTGTTTTTGGCTCTAAGCACCCTCATACTTTTGGACAATACAACATAATTCTCTAAAGTTAAAAGCTCTAAAACCAGAGCAACTGTGGGGTTATCTCCATTGTCAATTCTAAAGGGGTTGGAAGGACAGTCAGATAAAGAAATCTATCAGTAACTACCTGCCGTTGTTGGTTGCCTATGGATGAAGCTGCTTCTGCCATGGCTTGAAGGTTAATCGGACTATTCCTTTGTCTCTCATGGATCTGATACCATGTCAAGTAAGGCTCATTTCAAAAGCAAAAATAGAGAAGATGCGATAGCAGTCTAAATATCTCTCTAGCTCACTCTGTGAGCACGGTTATTGTTTGATTGCGTTGCTTGGCTAAGAAGAGATTACTAATAACAAACTATGGATCATTCTAGAGCTAACTCATACTCGTGTTAGCCACCAAAAAACCACACCCTAAAACACTAAAAATACTACTCTACCAGAAACAAAATAGTAGCTAACACAGTTTATCACCAAGGAGCCACCGAAGCACGTTTGTGTTGAAAGCTTTGCTGATATGGTTCTTGGCACATAGTGCGGTGGAGGTCTATAATGCTTCAATTCCTCCTAAATTGTCATCAGGTTTAGTTAGTGGCTGTCAATTCCCGTTGAACCTTCATTCAGATTGCATAGTTCCCTTTGCAATTTACATACGCAATTGTCATCTGGATATGAAAACCTTTTGTGCAAAACATCCCATACTCAATGAGAATAGCTCATGTAGAAAACTATGGAAGCTGCAAGCTGTAGGGTCATGGATCTGAGCAACCATGAAACAACCAAGTCATTGCACCTTAACTAGGCTGGGTGAAGTGGATCCTCCTTGTCAGGTTCCTTTATCTTTCCATTAACAACATCTAGTTTGTTTCTAATTGATAAATCCAGCGTGAATGACCTGCTTCAGCTCATGTATCTGACTCCATTCAATTCTTGATTCACATTGATTTAGGTGTGGCTGTGTGCAGCATAGACGAAGAAAGTTGAGTTGCTGTCCTCAACTCCATCATTGAACCAGGATGACCAACGGAATTTTTGGAAGTAGATTTCATTTTCTTGCTGATTTTGCTGACTAAATTGATTTGATCCCTGGATCACTAGAACTTTGATACTATATCGGAATTGAAACTGAAGATTCATCAAGTTTAGATGAAAAGAAGCGATCAAGAAGAGAGCTAGATGTCGAGAGAAGAAGGTGATCAACTGCTTCTCAGCACGTCACATCAAACTTATGTCGTTGGCTGCCAATGCATGGTTGGAAGTTGTCGGCAAACTGACTGCCATAGAAACGAAAAATAAGGATCTACAAGATAGAAACTACCAACAACTACTCTATAAGCCAAAATAGCACTACAAGTTACAACAGGGAAGCCGAGATATGTTTGCAGTATACTTGCAGCTCCGGCTAAGCCAATCTTTCTGTATAAGCTACGTCCTCTAATAGCACAGCAGTATCTAGGACTTATATACCAAAACATAGTTACTCTAGGAAATTTATCTATAGTAAATGGCATAAATTTATATATTTGTCTGTGTGTGTGTGTGTTACTAAATAGTATATATAAATATATGTATATATTTATTCGCACCAAAGTGACAGGATTTTGTTTAGATCTTATGGCAGTTTTTACGCCACTTGCAAGACTGGATTTCAAGATTCTGTGGTTGTCTTGTTGGTCTTTGTTTGAGTTAAGCTACGGAAAAATCCGGATATATGAATTGTTTAGAAATTTACCTGAAATTACGAAATATATGAATTGTTTAGAAATCCTTTAATACATTATTAAATTATTGTATTTTAAATAATAGAAATAAAAATATATAAAAATTAAAAGTACAAAAATAATAAAGCAAGATTGAGAAAGAAAAGATAAAAAAATTAAATGAATTTAAAATAAATTTCGTAATTTCATATTGTGCAACAAATAGGTTTTATGTTCTTAATAATATATTGTATATGTATATAAATTAAAATTATAAAAAATATTTAAAATAAGAAAATAAAGAAAGATGAAAAGCATTAGCTAAGAGAGAAAATTTGAGAGAATTCATGAATAAAAATTATATTTTAAAAGAAGAGGAATATAATAAAAATAAAAAATTTAAAATTGGGGTATTTTTTTTAATTTTATATTGTGCAAACAGATAACTTTATTACCTTTATCATGTGGTATAAATAATTGCAAGTCTAAACTTTAGATCATGACATTAATTCCCGATTGGTAATAATGTGTTTGAATAGTAATTTTGGTTAAAAAAATTTAAAAATAGTTAAAATTGATAAATTATGCATGTGCATGAATGCAATCTTTTTTTTTTTTTTTAGTATTATTTATAACCTATTCATTTAACAGAGAAAATGATATCTATAATTAAATCACTTTATGTACTAGGTCAGATTTATATTAATTATTAAATTGTAATACTGTGTGGCAAACAAGTCATTTGAAGTTATGTTGATTAACAAAAATCCATTATTATAATACTATAATAATGCTAACATTGTGGGAAAATTACTATCATTCCAACGAAAACGTACAAAGAAGACCGATGCAGCTTTTTAGGCATAAACAACCGCTTGATTTTCCATTCACGGCAGGAGCAGCTATAGAAAGCAAAATCAACTAGCCTCAATGCTATAAAAGCACATCCCACAAAAAGATGGAACCACTAGAAACCAATAACACTTTTTGCATGAAAACCTAAATATGGAGATAAAAGTTCTCGTAAAGAACAAAGAATGTGTATATACATATATATATATATATATATAGATAGAGAGAGAGAGAGAGAGAGAGAGAGAGGGAGAGGGAGAGAGATACAACAATAGCTAAAGCTTAATGCCCATCGTTTGATGTGTCCCTTGTTTCCAGGGCGTGTGCTGAAAAATTTCCCTCCCTTTTCCGCCATTTTATTCTTCTAGACTTAACAAAATTCCACAGCTCAAAGGGCCCCAGCCTAAATTTTCCCGATATTTTTGTGGACACAAATACATGCCCTTTGCTTCTTCCTCTACAATTCTCCCTTTTCAAGTCAAAACATCATGCAAGTTCTGCAGATTTTTGGAATTGGGATGCTTCAAAAATTGGTGTTCTTGTTGCTGCTAACCCTGTTAATTTCATCTGTACAGAAGATCGAAACAATGGTCGTTGGAAGTAGTAAAATCTCAGCATCAACACTTCAAGAAAATCGGCTTGAGGGAAAAGCTGACCAGAAGATGCATCAGCAGCAGAAACAGATTGAAGGGCGAAACTTAAATCACTCTTTACATAAATTCTTCTCAAGCAAAAGAAGAGTACCGAATGAATCAGACCCAATTCACAATCGCTGAAGGTTAGTGGGTACCCGTTTTATTGCTCTTCTCAAGCAAGAGAGAGAAGAAAAGTCAAATTTGTGAAAAGAGTAACTCGCATGAAGTGGATGAAAGCTTCCGCCATAAATTATAGTCCTGTATATGAATATGTCCCCCTGCGTTTACTTTTTTTTTTTTCTACATACGTATGTGATGTGTGATTTTGAGAATGTTAAATATCATATCTTTTCCTATGTTCCTTTTAGTACACTTAATTAATTTTTTTCAAATTTTTGGGTTTGGTTCTCTCTACTTCTTTATAAGATCAAAATATCTTTGATAATTATCTACATCCAAATGATTTTATAGCTTCTAGAAAAATTTGGACCTAACACTTGTAGCAAAATTGTAATTATATGTTCCTCAGTTTGATTTTTTTAATAACAAGTTCAAAAATCCAAAAAGCATATTTTGTGATCAAGTACTGCTTATTGTTTCTCTATAATTTTACTTTTGATCAAACTTTATATTCATACTTTGCCACTTCATGCTATTTAATTTCGATACTCAATTAAATATTTAAACAAAGTAACATTTTATAATTAAAATTCACAAAAGTGTTTGGGTTACATATTATTATAATTTTCATCCCATTAAACTACAAACTCAACTATCATATTACCCAATAAAATAATTTTTTATTTTTCCCTTTTTCTTTTTATTTTTTATGTTATTTCTAAATTTCACAAACTCAACTATCATATCACAAAAGTGTTTTTTAGGTCAACTTATCATGTTTACTAAGATTTAGATCAAAAGAAAGCAAAGAATCTTTTGATACAAATAGAACATTCAAAAGAGCGTAACGTGATTTCTTGAATTGTAGTTGTACGCTTTCACTATGCAAGGTTGGGTTGCAGGCCTTGATTTCTACCTCTATATTTGGTCTTCCCCTTCTAGAAATCCACAGGATTGAAACCACTTTGGGTAAGAGGTGACAATAGCTCAAGTTGATAGGTTGGTAAGTTAGATTAAGACATGGCTATTGTAGGCAACTTGCCAATTAGAACTTTACGCATTTATTCATGGGTCATTTTTTTATCTAAACCCGATCCACTAATTTCAGGAGTCACCTTAACGAAACCCACCAACCTGTTTTCAAGAAAGAAAAAAAAAATTTTTTTTGAAGAAAATGAAGTTAGAAAAGGGATTTTACACACAATAGTTTTTCTTCTAGTTTCAATACTATGAAGTTTTCTACTTTATTATCATTTTAAATTTTATTGGATTATGTTTCAACAAAATATTTAATCATGTAAGTTAAAAAAGAAAGAAAAAAGAAAAGGAATAAGGCAATATAAACAGAGCCTTCAAACTTGCTTGGGTGAAGGTGTGGAGTGGGGATGACACTCTGAATTTTGATGCTCAAAATGATAAATTGAGTTTGAAAATATAGATATAGAGTTTAATTTAACACAACATTTAGGTTTGACTTTTCACATGTTTACTATTTTAGCATTTAAGTTTAGTTAATTCATTTTCTATTTATATAGTTAATAACTTAAGAATATTACAAAATTAAAAATATTTATTAAATTATTTTATATATATAGGCATATTCGGGGGTCAGCTCATTGGTTAATTTAAAATTGATCAATTTTTTCATTTCTGCTTCATTGGTTTAACTCAATTTCTGCTCACACTCATGAAAGTTTAATCTAAACCCGTTAATTTCATATTGGGTTTGGGAAATATCAAAAATTGCTATCCCTACTTTTTGGCACAATCCAAAAAATGGTTGTCCAAAAATCCCCATTCTAAATTGTTTTAGGGCGACTTTTTGTAAACCTTCCTAAAGTTAGGCACGATTTTGGGACAGATTTTCAGGACCATTCCAAGAGTTGTCATACCTACATACATGGGGACGAATTTTGGTACAAGTTTGGGATAGCTTTGGGATAAATTTGAGATAACTTTTTTAGGGTAGCTCTTTTGTGATGGGACCATTTTGAGTAGATTTACGATGGCTTCTTTCTACAAGTAGTCATTTTTGGAATGAATTGGAATAGCTTTGAGATGGTTTTAGAATAGCTTTGAAATGACTTTTTTATTTGTTTTTTTAATTATAATAATTTATTTTCTAATTTATCAAATTGCATATTATGAAAGAAAATGCATTCGTATGGAAATACCAAACATTTAAAATAAATAATTGATTTACAAACCAATCATATTACTGAAAGTTTAAAAAACAAACAATGTTTGGAAATACATATCAAATGTATCTGGTTAGAAATAATTGTTTCGGACAAAGAGTAAATAAGCTACATCAGTCATTGGTGTGTGGCTTGGCCTCATCATTTGTTGGATGTGATGTGCTGACTGAATCTATGTTGAAGCCATTCTTGAGGTTAATGAGGCTCATAAATTCATTTAATGTAGCCTTCGTGCTCTCTGAGCTATAACTTGTGTCTTACGATTCACATCTCATGTCTTGAGGCTCCTTTTCATTTGGATGTAGCTTTTCACACAACAAGTTTAGTTCGAGTTACATGGATGATGAGGAGGAAGCACATCCTAAGCATGAATAATTTTAAAAAGATTTTGCTTCGCACCCCGTGCTTAGCAACCTCCCCTTCTTGAAACCACTCAATGTTGACACCATGAGATTACTATTACTGGAGTGAGATTGATTCCCACTGCTAGATCTAGATGCCTTAGTAGTGTTGAGGTTTTCTTGATTTTTTTTATTATCTCATGCAACATGTAAAATTGGTTCACATAATAATATTATAGAAGTTATTTGATAGACATAGTATAGGTTAATGTAAAACCTTAACCTGCACCCTAGGATTGCACAAATGATGTACCATGTTCTACTTGCATTTTTTAAAAGCTTGGAGTATAGCTCTAAGTGAGTGGGTGGTTTTCCCAATCTGGTCTCCTGTTACATTTTAAAGTATGTGAGACTAACATTTTCTTGTGTAATGTAAACGAAAGAAAATATGACAAGATATAGATATGAGGTTTACCAAATGATCGCAATGAGCTAGCATCGATATAGATTCACCTTAATTGATTGTAGAAATAAAGGTAGAGTTAGCAATGCAGTTTACTTTATTTTTTCTCATGTACCACCATGTACATATCCTATCTCCATGGGGCAAACATTTGCTCCCATTTGTTTAGGGAAATCCAATCGGCCATAGCATTAGAAGCTCTTGCCTAATGCAAGTGTTTTCTCAACAATTCATTGGCCTTTCTTTTGAAAATTTTCTCCATTATTGTCATATTAGCCTCATTGCAAATGAAATGTTTTTGAGGAAGAAAATTGAACAATGTAGTAACATTACATGAAAGTAAGAAAAATGAGGTAGTGTTACTGCACAATGGTGCACACTTAAGGATTGAAAGCAATAGCAAACTCTTCACTAGCATAAGAATGATGTTACAAAGCCCAACAACATGAAAACCTAAAACTTTTGCAAAAATTTTGCAACTTTGTGATATAATAAGAAGTAAAGTAAAGTGATAATACTTTAAAATGACAATGTAGCAATGTTTTTCTTAGAGAAATAACATAAATTTTGGAACCAATGTTCTTGCACATCCACCCATCCCTTGGTAAATTTTCTCTTGTTTCTCCTTTATGGATGGTTGACTAGAAGGAATTGACAATGACAATCAAAGTAACTTTTCTTCCTATCATGTTAAAGGTAAATTGCTTTGTTATAATTAGTACATGTTAGACAACCTATCACACTTGCTGAGCTCCATCTCGATATCATTAAATATGCAAGCAATTTAAGAATTTTCGATAATAATGCTGCTCTCATATTAAAATAACTTTATTTAGATTAATCATATGTCATGACACTAGTGTCCCACAATAAAACTAGCTCTTCGATCAATGACTTCAAGTACACCGAAATTAATTTCTTTAGGTTAGATAGTCTCAAATCATTATAAATAGAAACATATATGGATTTTTCAAGAAAATCCTAAGTGGAAGGTTGTATGGTGTCACCACAAATGGCCAACATGAATATGTTTTTCCATAAGATCTATATGAGGCAAACCTATCCACACATAGGCTAAACCTCACATTTCTAAGCTTAGTAGCAACTCAGAGTGTATCTTGTTAAAGTATTTCCAAACCTTAACATCAGATGAATAACCTATAGCACCCTCTTCAGTAAAGTAACTGGAATGTAATATCTTGTGTTCTGCTGTTTTGGTCGAAGCATATAATCTCTGTAATCTTAGAATTAATGGCAAGTATTGCAACCTCACATATGGGATGTCTCTCTTGTCACGACTATTTTAGGTTCATGGTCTGAACCTATTCTACCTATTGAATTTTCAGTTCTTGAGTCTTTCATCGTTCTTCCAATATAGAATGCAATTGGCCCTGCAATAATCAATTTTCACCACTAGCAAACCCAAATCTCTTATCAACCATTTTGTACCGTAATCAAGATGTCATTATAGTAACTTTGTGACAAACTGTGCTATGCTTTTATACTCACCAGTCACATAATAGCTGATAGCTGAGAAAAATTTTCATATCCATCATATAAAGGTTGGTTTGCCATTTGTAAAAGTCAAAAAATCCTCCTGACAATTATTCCACTTAGTCCATAGCATCACTTTGTTTCCCATGAGGACGGGTGTCTTCATCACCGGGTCTTGCTATGTTACTTGCTTTTGCTTTATCTATAAAAATTGTCGTGCAGTGCCTAACTACATTATACACCGTATGTTGGTCTTATGACACTTCATGCTCATTATTAGTCCTAATAATGCTGTGTCTAGACTTGTTGTTACTTGTCACCCCCGTACCACTATTAAAATTCTTAGTATCGCCATGATTAATCTAATTATAGTAGTTATTTAAAAATCCCTTCCTGATTAAAAGTATCTCTACCTTATTGGGATCTTAAAACCTATTATTCTTCCACTGCAAATAGGGACACCTGATTTTATTGCGATCCTAAAAATCACTTTCCTTACTGGCCCACTCTATGAATTCATTAACCCATTTTTGAATTCTTTAGTCAATCTACGATGCCTAGAAAAGTTTTTATTATACATCCAAGACCTAAAGACAACCTAATCATTCTCAATAAAATTGATAACTTCATTTAATATGTATGCAAATAACAAATGACAATACAAACTTCTGGCTACATAAATTTTCTAAGATTAGCAAAACATTTAGGGAAAATCTAATATGTATTTAATTAGTTGCTTTTATAGTACTATTGGAGAATGGCTTATGATTTTTTACAGGTAGAGCTTGCACCTGTGAGGAAACTAATCACGATCGCAAAAGAGAAAATATAGCTACGAGTCAGGACATGGGACAAAGGTCTCCTCGATGCTGTTCGTTTGCAATTGCGAGGAGAAGGTTTGCTAGTATAAGGAGTGAGCCATGAGTGTGGGGGAGCAATGTAAAAAGGAGAATACTCCACAGTCACAAGATGGGAGTTCATGACTACAAGACAAGAGTTCACAGCTACAAATCCAAGCACCACATTTTATGTAAATGTTGCGTCTGGGCTTGTAGTCGTTGTGATGGACTCTACAACCACAAGGGATGTCTCTACGAGAACGAATATAGATGTAAAGTGTGTAATGGGATAGTTGTTGGGCTGGGTTTGAGGGCTTTGTTTGCACATGTAAATACCATCTTTTGTAAATTGAAAACGCAATACTTCTAAATAAAATTTTTGCAGTTGTCACCACTCTAAGGATGTAGGTCTTTCCTAATGAACCTCGTTAAATCCTTGTGTTCATGTTTTTTTGCTTTAATTTTGTGATCTTATACACAACATTTGGCATCAAAGCCAGTTGGCAATTAAAAGGAGAACACAAGCAAGCAACAAGTCATGATGGCATCTAGTTCTATTACAAAGCTTGACATGAGCAAATTTGATAGCTTAGGAAATTTTAGACTGTGGCAACGAAGGGTGAAGGATTTGTTAGCACACCAAGGATTGTTGAAGGCGCTGTGAGAGAAGAAGTTGGAGGACATGGATGCGCTTGATTGGGAGGAACTACAAGTGAGAGCAGTTGCGACAGTTAGACTATGTTTGACGGATGAAGTAATTTATTATGTGATGGATATTGAGTCTCCATCAAAGGTATGAAAAATATTGAAGAATCACTACATATCGAAGTCCTTCACCAATAATTAGCACCTGAAGCAGAAGTTGTATGGTTTGCAAATAGAAAAAGGTAAGAATTTAGTTCAACATATCAATATTTTTAATCAATTAGTTACAAATTTGTTAAAACTTGATGTGAAAATTAAGGATAAGGATCAGCCCATGATTTTGTTGTGTTCTTTACTTGCACCATATGAACACTTGGTGCTTATTCTCATATCGGGAAAGGAGAAGGTAGTACTTAAGGAAATTACTTCAACCTTAGTGTCATATAACCAAAGGAGATTGATTGTAGATGATAGTTCTCAAAGTGATAGCTTGCATGCAAAAGGGAGTCAACAGTGTGAAGGAAAGCAATGTGGACATAGGTCCATGAAAAGCAATTTGCGGTCGAAGTCGAGGAATAGGAAGAACATTCAGTACTTCAAGTTCAAGCAAATTTCCATGTAAAGAGGGATTGCCTTGGTGTAAAGATTAGGACCAGTAGTAGGTGAAGCTAATACTTAGCCCTACTACTAGAGTAATAGTAGATTGAGATACCTCCTAGGTATGGTTGAAGTTCTAGGACCATGGCAGCGTAACTAGAATTACTCATACCCTTCCTTAGTTGGGGGAGCAAAAGTTAAGGCCCTGATCAATGGTACATGCACAATGGACATGATAATAAGTTGGCTAAGAAATGAGAAAGCAGGAACAAGTGTTACACGAGAACCGAACACACAATTGTGCTTTTCTCCAAAAGTTACATAAATGTTTCTATTGCTCTATACTTTTGAAAAATGCTCTTTTACTTAACTGTGAATTATTTGAAATTTTTTATTATTTGCATCCATTTTTCAAAGGTACACAGGTAAGTATTGTCATTTACTCAGTGATTCATCACTGAACACCACTAGTGACCCTTTTGTAGAGGAGACAAGAGAACAAAGGCAAACCTAGGGATAGTAGTACAAGAAAAGGAGTTGTACTTTACCTTACATAGCTTTGGAATTGGGTTTCTTTCTTCCAGAGAACATTGAGATGTAATAGTTAAGTTTTATATTTTTGTTGTGCAATTGAGAAAAGATATTATGGACTTGTATTGTGGTGACATTTTGGAATAATTATTGAACTTTACTAGTTTGGTCACTTTGTACATGCATGGCTTGGGTATTAACTAAGTTGGTTCATAAATATTGCCGTGTCATAATTCCAAGTTCAAGGCATGATACTTTGCATTAGAGTGGTTTTAGTCATAAACCTGAAGGGAATTTCCTGTGAGTATCAATGCTATGTTGATAATAATGAAGCTAGCATGATTGAAGGGAATATCTAAAAGCTTGTAGGGGGTACAATTGTGGGTGGAGTAGTTACAGTAGAAGCTAAGTCGGATGCCACCATGTTATGACATTTACAGTTAGACTACATGAGTGAGTATGGTATCGTTGAATTACATAAACCAAGCTTGTTGAAAGATGTAAGCTACTGTAAGTCGAAGCCTTGTATCTTCATTGGATATATGAAAGGTGTGAAGGGGTTACTAGTTTTAGGATCCTACAACAAAGAATGTGGTGATAAATAGAGATGTAGTGTTTGATAAGGAGATAATGTTGGATTCTCATCATGGAAATTGTATACCAGTCAAAGAGGATTCAAGCCAGGATTTTAAGAAGGTCCAATTTGAGATGGAGAATTATGCACAAAGTGAAATGAGGATTGGTGAGTCCAATTTGGATGATGATGTGTACCACTCTATAGGTATGGATTAACCAAGGCATACCATTAAGCCACTAGTCAGGAGTAGTTATGAGGATATGGTGGCCTTTACACTTATTATGAGTAGTGGGGATTCGATTACTTTCTAGAAAGCTATGGATAGTCCTAAAAGAGCTAGTTGGAAGGGGGTAATGTAAGAACAAATGAATTTACTACATAAAAGAGGACTTGGGAGTTGGTTAAACTACCTAAAGGAAAAAGGGCCATTAGATATAAATGGGTGTATAAGAAAAAGCCAGCAGTGATAGAGAACAAAGGAGAAAGTTCAAGGCTCAATTAGTGGCGAAGGCTTACTCATAGAAAAAGGTGGTGGATTACGATGAAGCGTTTTCTCCCATGGTAAGGTACACTTTCATCAGTGTAGTGCTAGCCTTGGTAGCCCATTTTGACATGTTTTCTGAGTAGATGGACGTGAAGACCCCTTTTCTGCAGGGTAATTTAGAAGAAGAAATTTACATGGAGTAGCCAAAGGGGTTCAAATAGACTAGACATGAACATTTCATTTGTAGGCTTAAAAGGGCACTCCATGGTTTGAAACAGTTTCCCTACAATGGTACAAAAGTTTTAACTCTACATGTTATGAATTGGGTATAAAAGGAGTGAGTTTTCTTCTTGTGTATATATTAAGGGTCTTAAAGATGGTTCCTTCATCTACTTGTTATATGTTGACAACATGCTTGTTGCTGGAAAAAAACTTGCATAACGTTAAAGAATTGAAAGCACTGTTTGGGCAAGAATTTGATTTGAATGACTTAAGTGTTGCAAAGAAGATACTAGAAATGAAGATTTGCCAGGGTAGAAGATAAGGAAGAATGTAGTTGTCTATATAGGATTATGCTGATAAGGTACTAGATAGGTTTGGAATAAGAGTTGCAAAACCTGTTAGTAGTCCTTTCGCAAATCATTTCAAACTCTCTAGAGATTGTGTCCATATGACTCAAGTTCCTTATGCTAATGCGGTAGGTTGCTTGATGTATGCTATGGTTTGCACTAGTCTAAATATAGTGCATGCTATTAGTCAGGTTAACAAGTACATGACAAAGTTGGGGAGACGGCATTGGGAAGTAGTGAAGTGGATCTTTCAGTATTTGAAAGGCACCTCGGACCTTGGGATGATCTTCAGCAATCAAGATCAAAATTCATTAATTGTGGGTATTGTAGATTCTAATTATGCAAGTGACTTGGATGATTGGAGGTATACTATTGGGCATGTGTTTACTCTTGCAAGTAAGCCTATTTGTTGGAAGTCTATAGTTTCGTTGGAGTTCATGTTTTTTTGGATAGCCATAGTGCCATCTAGTTGGCAAAGAACCAAGTGTACCGTGCTTGGACGAAGCATATAGTAGTAAGATATCACAAAATTTAAAAGTTGATTAATTCAGGTAAAGTGTTACCAGAAAAGGTGCACAATTCAGAGAATGTAGTAGATATGTTAACCAAGTCAGTTACTGTATATAAATTTAAACATTGCTTGGACTTGTTAAATGTCTCAAGATGCTGCAAAAGGATTAATACCCAGCCCAAGAAAGGATCATTTACCAAGGTGAAGATTGTTGGATATTGGCTTATGCTATGCTATAGGTAGAGCTCATAGCTAAGAGGAAGCTGGTTGCGATCATGGAAGAGAAAAATGCAGCCACGAGTTGGGACACGAGACGGAGGTCTCTTTGATGTTGTTTAATCGCGGTTGCAAGGAGAAAGTCCATGAGAGTAGGGAAGTCCCGCGAGAAAAATAGAATACTCCATAGTTGAGATGTGTAGTCACAGGATGCGAGTTCACAACTATGAGATAGGAGTTTGTGGACATGAACTTGAGCTCTATATTTATGTAAATGTTGTGCCAGGGCTTGTGATTATGGACGCAGAGTGTGTGATAGGTTGGTTGTTAGGCTAGGTTTAAGGATTTTGTTTGCACATTTAAATACCATCTTTTGTAATCTGTAAACATAATACTTCTAAATAAAATTTTTGTAGCCGCTACCACTTCGAGGATGTAGGCCTTTGTTATTGAACTTCATTAAATCCTTGAGTTCTTGTGTATTCTCGTTTGTTTGTTTTAATTTTGGAATCCTAGATACAACAAATACTTCATCAAAACTACACAAAATCATTATGGGTTGATCTTAAATCTAATGGGTATGGAGCAAAATTATGAATTATACCTCCAAAAACTTAAGTTGTCATTATACACATCTATGAAAGAAAAATAATAAAAGTCACATAATAATACAAATAAGAGCAACAATACTACCTTAAAAATAAAAACAACTTGAATCTCACCAACTTTATGAAGTTTTTGGCCAGTTTCGTAAGAATTTTGGCAATAATAGAGAGAAAAATTAGGGATTTAAATGAAAGAAAGTCATATTTAACTTTGCATTAAAACTCATGAATTGAGACAGCTTTGGGATAGCCTCGGGAAAACATTGCTAATCTTGGGATGCCCACAAAAGGTTGCCCCAAGTTGAGGCAACCAGGAAAAGTTGTCCTAACTTTAGAGATGACTTTCAAAGTAGTCCCAACTTAGAACGGGTTCCACAAAATCATCCCAAAGTTGGGGATGATTTTTAAAACCCTATCTAAGTTGGGATGACTTTTTTAGTTTACAAAGAGTAATGTCTTTGTAATGACTTTGGGAGAGATTTCTTTTTCAATGTTAAATCCATTCCAAAATCATCTCAAAAAACTAGCTAAATCCAACTGATTTCTAGTAGTGTCTTTTTCTTCCATCTGGCTTAACATTCTTGTAAATTAGGGGTAGTTTTGTAAATTAAATATGTGCAACCAAAATCTTTATTAAAATAATAATAATATAGTATATATTATTATTACTATTATTATTGGTGTTTGGACCTATTTTAGTCACACAATGTAAAATGAGACATTTTTCTTATTTTGATTATACAATATATAATTACACATCTAACTAATTTGTTTAGTTCTTTTGTATTCTTTATTTCTCTTTTATCTTTTTTTTTTGTATTTCTTTTCAACTTTCTCACATTCTTTTATGTTTTTAATTTTTATTGTGAATATTTTATAAATTTTTAATTTCAAACAATTTCATTTCAATTATTTAAAATGCATGACTCTATAATTTATAAATCATTTTGTACGCACAAGTGTGTTAATTTTATTAGTTGTTGTAGTAAAGCTAGCAATAATCAACCATCGTATATGATAAATATTTTGTGGATTGTTGACAAAATTTTAAATGAGAAAGTCTTGATTAGTTATGCAAGTTGCATGCATGTTATTAGTTTTTTTCTCCCGATCAGAGATGGACCTATCCCCCAAGTTAAAGTGATTTAGCCTCGAGGTTAACATAAATTTCCACTATTTCGGCCCTAATTAGTCAAATTTTCTCTGGTTTTAACTATTGCTAAGTGATTTTATTCAGTTATTTATTTCAGTGGTACTTTTGGAATAACATATTATATTGTTTTCTTGGATGTATCATTAGATATTTTTAGGCCAAGTTTCACGCTTCTAGAGTTGACCTGATTTTTGGATGATTTCTTCTGTGTTTGATCTGACTTTGGATTATGCGATTTAAGAAATTGTCAATCTTTATTACTTTTCTAGGCTATTTTTGTAAATAAAATTGTGTATTCAATACTCTTTGAAGATTCTAGATTCTCTTTAAAGGTTGCAGATGAGTTATGTCTTTAAATTTTATCAGTGTGCCTATGTAACCAAAACATTACTTTAAAAGTTCAACTATAGCTATTATCCACATAATAGATTAATTATTTATTACTACTACTAAGTACTGTTACTATTATTATTACTAGTGATTAAATACATATTCAATGCATATGCATAATCATATAAAAAATTAATAATTTTAAATATAAATTTTATGTCATTTATAAAACAAGACAAAAAGGAATTTTTAAAAATGAACATAATAATTTATATTGAGATAGGAAAACCAAAAAAAAAAAAAAAGGTTAAAATTTAGGAAGATAAATTTTAAAGAAAGTATATATATAGAATAGAGCGTATTAATATAATTTAGTATTCTATAACAAAAAGTGACATATATCCTTAGTGTATTAGAATACAATAAATTGATGAGAAATATCCAAAGAATAAAAAAGATAGAAAACAATTGAGAGAAAAATACCAACAAAAGCAATAACTTTAAATAAAATAAAAAAGGATAAAAAATATAAAAGAATATAAAATAAGGGCAATTGTCCTGCCCACAATCTGGAGTTGCGATATGGTAGTACTTGCGAGATAGTTATTTTAGTGGATACCAAAGTCCAAATATCAGAATATCTAATCTATAAAGTAGCATTGATTACAAATCATGAGTCTATTAAATTATTGTAGTAGAAAGAAAATGAAAGGTTCTCTATTACATCAATTGCAGTTATTTATTTGGAAAACTATTGCTAAATGACTCTTTATTTTCTCATGCTTTACCATCCCCATACCTACTCATCCTCATTTGTATTGTTTGCAAAAGAGGGTTTTTCAAAATGTGAATAACTAATCACAGTAAGGGGTTTACTAGCTTTTTTTTTGGAATATGAACACAATAAAACATTTTTAACAAAATCTCATATATCCATTCAAAAATTCATGTAAGAATAATAAGAAAACTAAACACTTGTATGGTTATTCATAACCAATTTCGCTTCTACATTCTATTGGTCTACTAAGGGACTTAGACAGTTAGTGCATCAATCCACTAATCAAAACTTTAATCTATAATCCCAACTAAGAAAGATTACATGTAACCTTGCGGCTGTCTCAATTTTTGAACCAAATTAAGAGAGTGATATATCTCAAACTATAATCTTAGTTCAGTGGGTTACATAGGCTTAATCTAAATCCCAATTGAAAGAAATCACATGCAACCTGTTTGTTGTCCCAATTTCTAAACCCTATTGAGAGGGTCAGCTTATTCTCAACTAAAGGGCCAAATACTTCTACATCGATTAGAAGGGTTGGAACTAGTTCATATACTATTGTTAGTTTCTAAGAGCATCATATCACAATACTTTCATAAATATAATCATTTAGTTGAAGTTTAGTACAAGCATTTTGGCACTAGTTCACATTTAAAATATTTTTAAGGTAAAACAATTGGAAATTAAAACATGCCAATTCATTTATTGATATAGTAAATTTGTAGTTAATAGGGAAAATCCTTCCGTAATCATGATATAAAAGTTTTAGCAAAACATATAAATTTTCAGGAAAATAGCTTATTCAAAAAGGCATTTGTAAAATTACAAGATAAACCTACTTACTATCAGTTCACTTGTTCTTGAGGGTCATTGATTGTGGATTCTTGATTCCCTATTAAATCAAAATAATTTCTAATTTAATTTCAATTTAATAGTAATTCCACTTCTTATATTCTTTTCGATGCAACCTAGCTTTGGACCATGAGACAGTTCCTTCCTACATATTTTTGTGCAAGTCTTTGTTTGTTCTAGATTATAATCCACCTATTGAAGGAGTTTTTCTATCCTTGCTTTATATATTTTATGGCTCTTATATCTAACAAGGCTCAACCCAAATATTTTAGTGTGTTTTGGCATTAAAAGATGTGAAATTAGACATTAATTACTCTTAAACATAATTCTATTTTGTTTCCAAGCCTTGTGACCATAAAAAAAAGTGGTCTGCACCCATGAAATGAACTGCAACACATTCTAAGTTTGTTCCAATAAGCATTTGACTGCGGGTGGAAGTTTTATGCCCATTGAAATAACAGCGAAGTGTTCTGGACATGTCCATAGTCGAGGCTTGCAATTGTAGGGTAAGGCACCATGACCGCGTTGCCAACTGCAATACACACTGGACTATGCTTGTAATTCGGTTTATGCCTACGAGGTGACACACTGTGATTGCAAAAAGTGGTCTTGCGACCACAGGGCATAGTTAGCTTATGTGTAAGGGCCCAATTGATCTATTTTTTTCTCCTACGCAACCTTAGTCATCTTATCCAATAATCACACATTTCCTATGAGTTTTAGGGAATCTTTTTATAAGTCTTAGGCTTAAAAATTCTTAACTTTATGAGTTGATAGGGATTTGAGAAAAATAATGAGTAAACATCTATTTTTGTTATATCATGTCACATGCCACAATTTTTATATGTAAAGTATGCTAACATAATCCTAGCTACATGTTTATCAATTTAGCTGATGTTCAAAGCCATAAAATTCTTGCTTGTGTGCCTATGTAAGACATAATTTCCTATGCATGTGCACCAGAATTACAAAGTTTGGCTGGAAAATTTACCTTAATTTCTCTATGTCTTGGGCCTGGAACTTCCCTCCTTTCTTCTCTCCTGGCCTGTTGCTCGAACTTTGAGTGGGAGGCTTTTTGTTTTCTTCTACAGTCCTAGACTTAATGGTATATTTATACTTAAGGCTCATCTCATTGACCAAAGTAAGTTCGACTGTCTACTTTTGGCAAGGGTTTTCTTCCAATTTTTCTACAAAAAACCAGCCTCAACATTCCAATTCGGCCTCTTTATGTGCATAGTAATTATTCCCACCCTAATCTAGTATTTTAGGTAGAGTTTGACTAGTTTATATATGTATATTCTCATCCATAACTTGTTGACACCCTAATAAATAAACAAATAAATAAATAGGTAAATAAATAAATATTTTGCTGTGCATGTAGACAAAATCCATGCATTATTTTTTTTTTCAAAAGAATCCGGTCCTTACATCCTCTCTTCTTGCAAGAAGTTTCATCCTCGAAACTTAAATTGCTCTATTTAGAAAATAAAAGGGTGTAGCAACTGCTCATATCTTCCCTTAGTTTCCACATATCCTTTCATTTGTTGTGGTTGGATTATTGGACTTTCACGTAGTGTATGGTCTTGGTTTGTAGACTTTAATACTTGTGATCCATTATCTAAATTGTAAACTTTTTAAAGTCCTCCTTGATGGCCAAGGGATATGGTTCCAACACATGAATAGGTCTGGTACATACCTTATTTAGCTACAACACATGAAGGCATTGTATGCCCTAATCAACTCAGAGGTAGTGCTAATTGATACGATACCTCATCTGCCTTCTCTAATATCTTGAAAGGTCTAACAAATCATGGGCATAGTTTTTTGGCCTTCCCAAATCGCATCACTCCTCAAGTTGGAAAATTTTTGAGCTACACCTTCCATGTTAAATTTTATTTGCGTTGCAACTTAAGTTAACTTTCTATCTGTGGCCAAATGTCTTAGATTTAAGGAAGATAATCTCCCTAATCTTTTCATGATATGATCTGATATTCATACGGCCAATTGTCTTAGATTTAAGGAAGATAATCTCCAATCTTTTCATGATATGATATGATATTCATACGAAGATCTCTCCAGCCTATCATGATTAAATCTTCCCAATTTGTTGAGATATCCATATCTTTAAGATGTCATCAATCTATTCTATATCTTCATAAGCATCAAACAAGGTTGACTACGTCCACAAGATTAAGAAAAATAGTTTTGGATTTTTCAAAAATTTAAGGTAATGATTTTGATGACATGTATAGGCACATAAGTGTCAATACATCATAACGTCAACATTATGCCCTTTTGGCACTATGCGGCACAATCCTTCTAAAGACAAAACAAAAAATCAGTGCTCAATCCCATTGATGACTTAGTACATGGCAAATGTCCCAAAAGTTTAACAGAAACTCAAATAGACCAAGACTGACAAAACACAGTCCAATTGATGTTAAAACATCAACTCAACATGACCAATTAAAAATAGAAATATAACTAGTCCAACAACAAAGACAACCATCAACTAATGACAACTAACTAAGATAATTAACTAACAATAAAAAACAACTAGTAGAAGCAGATATCATCACCTACAATATACACACCCCTCTTAATCAATCACTAGAAACTTCCTCACTACTCTGAAACTATTACTCCTTACTCTTCCTTTGTGGTAATAGTAAGACGAAAGAATTTACAACTATTTAAAGCAAATCAAAACTCCCAAAACTCAATCGACAATAGCAATAGCAATAAAGAACCATAGACTCCCCTTAAAACACACACTCACACCTTTAGATCCCTTCAATAACACACTTTTCCCCTTTATGATACATAATGATAAAGTAAAAGTAAGAAAAGGAACAACAAACAAATTTGGAGTGCAAGGGCCTAATTTCGTCACCTGGTTCTTATGTTGTTGCAACATTATTTTGGACTTCAGGTTTAGTAAATGTGGCTTGGCCATTTATAGGCTTAGTTTCAATATCCTACTCATCATATAAAATATCTATCAAATTTTGGAGATTCAAAACTTTCAAATTCAAGGTAGTTCTCTATTTGTGCAAATCCAATCTATGTGCATCAATGATTCCAACCAGTACATCAAGATATGTAACAGTTTTAGTGGGTTTGTTTCTAGTAGAGACATGCTCATGTTCTTTTTGTGTTGTAATAGGAGAAAGACCATCTACTTTTGCAGCATACAAGATGTTAACTTTTCTTTTCACCTATTTTCGGTTTCTTGCTACCTTCAACAGGTGACAACTTTTCTTTCTTTAGGGGTTGTTCTTTAGCAATTGACTACCTTACAGCTCTCTGTTTTGATCATCTTAAATCTCAAATAAAGCTTCAAGTCGTTTTGGTGCTTCACCACAAATCCAATAACCTCATGCTCCCTATTCCATAGTTTTAGGTCACCTCCAATTTTGGTAAAACTCAATGAATTTCATTTGCAATATTGATCGTTCCAACATTTTACACATGGGAATTTTAGGAGGAGGGCACAAAGGATGGATAGATTGAAGAGGCTTTGTTTCAACTGTGCCTTTATCAGATGTAATGGCCACATATGTTAGGGTAAATTTTGATCTTTTAGGAGTTCCTAATAAAGAAGACGACTGACTAGGTTCAAATTATGAGTCACATGTCAAGTATTCATGAAGACTTATAAGGGAATTTTTAATTTTGCTCAATCCAAAGTGTCTCAATGCAACAAAATTCCAAAACCCAAGAAAAACTCTTCAAGAAATCAGTGATAAAGAAGAAGAGAAATCTTTTAATATTTTAAGGGAAAAAGAATTCCGAATGATTTTGGAGATTTTTCAAGATAAGTAAAGAATGAAGTAAGTGATTTTGATGAATCCCACCTTTTTAGGTAACAATTTTTCCTTGAAATCTCAACGATATCTTTCCTTGAATTATTACATTCTTTCCTTTCTTATGTTACTATTAGTTGGGTAGAAAAATAAAACCAAGTGCAAATCCAATCATTCGTCAAAGCCTCATATTTGCTAGACACCTAGGGTTTTTGTAAAAATATTAACATGGTGCTTCAATGTTGCAATACAATTGACCACCATGTATTGTTTTCAAACAACTTTCTATCAACATGGTACCTCTTCAAATTTTGGAATCACTTAACTTTCTTCTCTAGTCAAATTTTCAGATGATGGTGACAACGATAAAACTAATATATCAAGCCAAAATAGTAGAGCTAAATGTAGACTTGTAGCAATTATAAACCTAGAGCATAATTAGTCATTGTTTGAATTTCAAAATATCAACCAATGACACCTTATAATAACAATAGCCAAACACCTCTAGGAGCTTCCATAAGTTCTTTTACTCCCCTTAAATTACTCCTCCTATGCAAAGAAATCTAAAAGGGAGAGGTCGTATGAACTAACTGATAGACAAGAAAGATCTCCTTTAACTAGTGTTACATCATTATCATCTAAAAGTATCAATGTGACATTTTGTATTTCATCAATTGAGCCCATTAGATGATATGAGGAAGCTTAAGTAACTAATGTTGCTTTACTGTTGCAACAATGGATGAGCCTTCCTTTGTTCTTTGGCTTGCTGATGTAGCCTATACATATTACATTTTTCCTTACTCAACTTTGCCTTATTTCTAGTCTTATTTTTTAATCAACCTTTATCACATTTCCCTAAATTTTTTTCACATGTGTGTAAGGAGATTTTTGTGGTATTGCACTCTAGGTTTTCATTCTTAACCCCAACTTTCTCACTTTGTGGTCCACCTTATTCATGAATTTTGATCTTCCTTTTATAAGATGTCATTGTAGAGTGTAACATTTGGACATAGGATATCCAATTTTTTAGCAAAATTAGCATATGATTTGATTCCTCTAAGTTCTTTTGTATTCTGTAGGTCGTGATGTTGCAATATAAAAAAAGACTGCACTCTTAGGGCTGTGGTATTGCTGTTGGGTTTCAATGGATTTGGAATCAGATTTTAAAACTTTAAAATAAAAAAATATATATATAAATTAGTAGAATAATATACCAAACCAATTTACATTCGTTATACAACACACATCAACTGAAAAGCACTGAAGATAATAGAAAAGAATGTGTCTTTGGAATCACATTCCAATAATCGCGCTTGCGATCCTGAAGTTGTAGCTCTTAAACCTCAACCTCGAGTTTTTTCACATTATTGTTGTGATGACACCTGTCATCCTTGTAAAACCTCTTTTGTAAGGATCTAATGCAAACTCTTTTGAGCTGTAAGGCTTTTGGCAACAAAAAGAAATGAAAAAGGTGGTTAGAATAACTTTTCTTCTTGCTTTGAGGGTGGCACATGAAAATTATCAGATTTTTCATGCTTAGAACTTTTTTAGAACATGTATTTATATTATGGCACTAGGCCATATTAGTTATGGGCTTGTGGGCTCACCACATGGACTTTTAGTAATTTCTACCACATGTACCTTTCAATTATTAAATTCTTTTATACTTACATCCCACGACTCTTAATTATTAATCTCCATTAATAATTAAAGCTTAATGGAATTATAACCTTCAACTTAATTAATCTCATTAATTAAATCAAAGAATATTATGTTTCTAGTTAATAATCTCATTATTATTAAACATGAATCACTTCATTTAATTCCATTCATGTCATGTCATTAAATTAAAGTTCCTATTGTGCTTCTAATTAACGATCTCAATATTAACAAACATCATGTAAATTTATTTGATCCAATTCTACTGTCACTAAATAAATTATGCTACCCATCAATTTAATACTCATCATACACAGCAACCTTTCGTATGTGACTCTTTACGTTCATCATTAATTGGTAATGAGTATAGGTCAAAAGATATTAGCAACACCTAGTCTGTGGCCCATATTGTAACCTAATTAGGATGAAGTAAAACTGATCACAATGGACTATTACGATCTTGAATACCATATAGTATATACTTTTTATCTTACTTAGTCCTAACTGAGTGAAAGTCATAGATTTAGTCAAACTCACAAATTTGGTCTTATGACGAATCGGTGTTGCCTCATGAGACTAATATTTCTATCAAAAACTCTATTCCAATCACATGCCACCTTGGCTAAAGATTTTCATCTCATAGAACACCAACTGTATAGAACAAATGTCTTGTTTACTTGTAAAAATACAAATTCTTTATTAAATATACACATACCTCCATACATCTAGGCAATTGCGCAGTGGGCTTTTGACTCTATCCCATATTATGATAGATATTGGCCCTTAATGTTTTAATGACACATCAAACGTCATGCGCAAAAAATAACCATATTGGCTCAAGTCTAAGGTCCATTTGCATTTAACACAATCACAAAGCAAAATATTGACAATGAAGAATAAACTCCATACGTTTGTTTCGTTTTGTGAGTGACTTATGGACTAATTTTGGTGATTGAGTACCAAGAGAGTCTTGTGTCCAAATTCATAATTTCTTATAAATAAGGTTCCTTAACTCAAATATATGGGCACATACAATACTTTAAGCCAATTAAGATTAACATGCATGAAAATGTACTAGAATATTGATATGAAAATCAATACTTCATTAATTAATGTGAAAGTACATAGACAACCAAATACCTTTCTACTATTCCTCATTTTTTATTAGTGTTAGAGGCATCTCACTAACAATTGCAACATAAGATTGACTATACACTTAAGTGTTTGGTGCTAAAGCATGACCAACAACACCAATCATTAAAATTAAGCACAAAAGACTAAACAAAAGTCTAGAAATCCATAATATTACCAAAGAAAACCAATGCTATTATGTTTAACATCCAAAAACATAAAAATAATAAAGTTTGAAAACTTATTCCAATGTCTCTACATGGCATGGACAATTGAAACGCTCCAATAGTTAGCAAAGAATTCCTCCTTCTCCACACTTTGATTATCGTTCCTCAATGAATTTTAAACGTTCTATGAACCATGGAGAATGTGTGTCTGTGTGTTTGTCTAAGGACTAGGGCTCATGTACAAGTGAGAAAAGATAGAAAAGTTGTTAAAAATTCATATAGGATCACAAGTCAAAGTCCTATTGCCAGGTCTCTCGCGGCCGCAATGTTTAGCTTCATGATTGCACTATCTTCTTCCACGTTTGGGAACCTGGGTGCAGTACTTACATAAATCCTATTTCTAAAATCTTGCACTCGCATTGAATCACCTCGCAGTCACATCTTCTATCATTGCTATTGCAAGCGAAAAATGTAAAAATTCAATAATGGTCTACACATCTTTTCTCGCTCTTGCGGTTGTGGTTCTTGTTCCTGCGAACCTCTTCTATAATCATGGCCAGCAAATATGAAAAATCTAGAATGTGCTGTAGTTGAATTTCGCGATTGCACCAACATACTTCGCGGTTATAGCTCTTCTTATCGCAGTCACAACGCTATCCTGCAGACATGAAATTTCATTTTTAATGTAGAAAATATTCAAAATCAATAACTAGCCCCCCACATCCACACTTTTTCACATCAAAATCATCATATTTAATATATTTCGTACCTGATAACATATTTTCTGCATTTAAACTCACATGCATGCATAAATTGAGCACAAATGAGGTACAAATAAGCTATAAATTCACATGTTATCAATGCGGCTAAAAAATTCCAAAATTATTTTCCTCAATACTATGGATATAGTCTACCAAGTTTAATGCTTATGAAGATATGGAATAGATTGATGATGACATCTTAGAGATTTGGATATCTTAACAAATTGTGAAGATTTCACTAAACATGCTTGAGAGATCTTTGCATGAATATTAGATCATATCATGAAAAGATTAGGAAGACTATATTCCCTAAGTCTAAGAGATTTGGATAATGATGAAATCATAGCCATAGATGGAAGGTCAAGTCATGTTATAACATAGATAAAACCTAACATGGAAAGAGCAGAGTTAACCAAATTCAACAGATCTTGGAGCATCTTGAATGTCCTAGTTTAGTGGGAAATGGCTGAAATGACTTTTGGAAATGTTAGAAAGCTCGAAAGAAGTGTTGTCAAGCCTAAAGAGTCTTGACCGTGTTGTTAAAGTGCTGGAGTTTTATTATTGAATCAACCTTGTGAGGCTCGAGTGCATTTGAACACGTGTACTTGAAAAAGTGTTTTCCATTTTTTATTTTTTTGTTGAGAATTGAGTGCAAAAGTCTTGTACTTGAAGAGAATTTTTATAAAAGGATAGATCTAGTAAGGGAGACTTGTAAAATTCAATCTAGTTAGGAACTCAATGAGAGGGGAAGTGAGCAACTTGAGTGAGACTAACATTTTGGGTATATAACTAACAGATTTTAGTGGACCTTTTTACTTTTAGGTGTGTTTACACTAAACTACACTAATATTTCTATTGTCCATCTGATCTTTACTATTCAGGTTGATTTGTGATTGTGTTTTGCCATGTTAGTGAGGGTTAAACCAACTTTAGCACCTAAAAATTGTAAAGATTATCCATTGTATGTTTTGTATTATTTTTGTGTTAATAACAACATCATTACAACACAGAGTCGTTGTTTCATAATTTGAAGGCAACCATACCAACAAGTGATATCCGAGCCACGTCATCACTTCTCAACTAGGTTTTTCAAGCAGATGAGGTCTTGGTTTGCATGCTTGGATGATGAATACCATAGAAGGTGCTTTTGTTTCACTCCACCCCCTTCCCCCATGGCTAGATGGTACAAATTACTGATATTGGATTACCTAAATTTGCACTTTTTATTAAATTGTTTGATGAGAAGGCATGAGTCTGCATTTCAGTTAGATGGCAACCACTAATGGTTTAAGACAATGATGGCAAGATAGTAGTCCAGGAGTCGAGTAATGGACTTCAAACAAGGAAAGGGCTACCATTGAAAATTTCAAGGCTCTTAATGTAATATTCATAGATGTGGACGAGGAACAAGACAATCTCCGCTTGTACATGTACTAAGGAGGCTAAGGATATTCTATAGAATGTCCATGAAAGAAGAAGTATAGTGGGATCTCAAAACTACAAAATCTAGCCTTGAAGTTTGAAACTTGCAAATGGGAGAG
Source organism: Avicennia marina (assembly GCA_019155195.1). Taxonomy (NCBI): domain Eukaryota; kingdom Viridiplantae; phylum Streptophyta; class Magnoliopsida; order Lamiales; family Acanthaceae; genus Avicennia; species Avicennia marina. The sequence continues at coordinate 6,684,878 of CM032781.1, read as the reverse complement.
AATGAAACCATCTCTAGTTTCAATGAGTTACGTGACATTGCAAACAAAGTCTACTAGCTTGGTAAAAGTACACAGGCTCAAAGATTTTAAGAAAGACCCTGAGATCACTTCTCGAGAGATTTGTAGCAAAATTTGAGCTGCAACTATAGTAACAACCACATTACCTTCAATATTGCAAGTTGGAAGAAAAACTTGATGGTGGATCGTATTGCAAGACCAATAGGACATGACGTTGGTTTTGAAGATAACAACTACAGTGATAAAGAAATCTTACATGAACACCTGGTTGAAACTAACCTATTGATGTATGGAGTATGACTGCCTAGAGTGAAGTAAAATCTTTGAGATTGAAGGTGGATGCCACAGAAAGTAAAACTATTGCACTTAAAAGCACTACAACAATCTAAAAGAAGAAAAATCTAAATTGGAAGAAGTTGTCGCTAAACTAGAATGAATAATATTGGAGAAGAAAACTGAGAATAGAGAATTGAATAAGATGTACTAAATCGAATGAATTTAAAACAACCCTTAGCAAGCTTAATATGGGAAAGGCCAAATTAGGTGACTTGTTGATAATGGGGAAACATTTAAAGGACCATAGTGGTATTGGCTTTACTGAAGATTCAAGTTCTACACAATCCACTTGTAAGAGGTTAAGTTTTTAAAAGAAATAGTGAAAAACGTTGTAGGTCATGTTTCAGCACCACACGCTTAAGTGTGCAGTCATTCTCACGTTGCAATTGTTAGTGATATGCCCTTAATGTCAACAAAAAATGAAGAATACTAGAATGATATTTGGTTATATATGTACTTTCACACATTACTTAATGAAATAGTAAGGTTTTATGCATGTAAATCTTGATTGACAAAGTGTTGCATATACCCAAGTATTGGAGTATTTCAATTGTCCATGCTATGTGAAGATATTGGAATAAGTTTTCAAAACTTATTATTTTTACGTTGTTTGGATGTTGGACATAATAGCATTGGTTTTCTTTGATAATATTATGGACTGTTAGACTTTTATTTAGTCTCCTGTGCTTAATTTCATGATTGATCATTCTCACATTTGCTATTTGTAATTGGTGTATTTACTAATAATTATAAGACTTGATAAACTTTATAATTAAATTTCTGGCTATGCGAAGAATAACAGAAGTAAAAACTTACGTGCTAGACATACAATTACAAACATTAATATTATAGGAATAATGGGAGGAAAAGTATAGGATTAGCATGCACAACATATTGTTAATCATAGAACTAAATTTCTTAACTTAATTTGACTTGGTAATATTTTCTAAAATCTGGAGTTAAAGATATAAGAGAATTTAGGAGAATATTATAGAAATTAGAATTAGCAAACCATAACAAGGCAATTAAATTGATAATAGATATAATTGGCACATATTGAAAACCAATTCATCGCAAGAGACTTGGTTCTTGAAAACTTGGGACTTAACTTCTAATTTTCAGCTTTTGTCTTTGTAGGCACACATTTAATTTATTTCATTCTTATTTTTACTATATTCTTTAGGCTCAAATAATAGAAACTTGATTACATCAGTAGATACAAAACCTTTTCTCAGTGAATGATACCTATACTCACCACAATACTAGTTTAATTATAAATTTAATTTTAATATGATGATGACTCACATCACACATGTACAGCTATTGTGTACCACATAAGTGCCAACACATCATAATGCCAACAAGCACAATGATTGAATAATAATTAATTTGTTATGTATTGTAGAGAGAAAAAAATTTGAATTCGGATAAAATTTGTTTTGAATAGTATATTTGAAAGCGTGAAGTTTGATAAAATGAATTCAGGTTAAAAGTTGGGTTCCAAACATAGCCAAAATAAGTATACTTCAAGCATTACTATTTTAAATTTTCTATTTTTCTTTTACTTTTATATAATTTTGAAAAGGTATAACTAAAATACTCACCAAAAGAATATAATCATAGCTTAACTCTTTGCGGGAATTGTTATTTGACAATGATTTTTTTATTCCAATTTGTACTTTTCTGAGAAGGAAAGAAAGAAAAAATTTACATCAATAAAAATAATTTTAACATATATAAAATTTACATCAATAAAAATAATTTTAACATATATAAAACTTACATCAATAAAAATAATTTTAACATATATACACACACCTTTGAATGTGTTGAGTTTGACAGATAAAATATCATAACGCCGCATTCATTTTTCTAAAATTATATTAAACAAATAAGAATGATTATGCTTGAAACTTACTCTCCAGGGAAAAATAAGTCTGCGTTCATTTTTTTAATTAAATTGTCATCTTCTCTTCGATTTTATTTTGGTGTTTAGATAGACATTTACTAAAATATCAAATCATGTTTAGTGGTAATGTGAATTACGTATTTATTATATAATAAATAGAATACTTGAGTGTGTATCGAGTGTGCGTGCGTATAAATAATTCTTTAATTTTGAATAAATGAATTATTAAATTTTGAACATACACACACATAGATACATATATACGAGATTAAAAATTTAAGAGTATCGTTTGTTCCTTAACTATATTTTATTGTTTGTTTAATAGGGGGAAATAGAAACCTACAATAAAGGGGATAATTTTCAATTCATACGCAGATTTATAATCAATGAAAAAATAAGAAAATATTAAAATTGATAGTTTTTTTAAAATGTGTTGAAAATTATTAAAATTTGGAGAAAAAAAATTACTTTAAAACATAACATTTAGAATGAATACTCCACATAATTGCAACCATTATTTTTTTGGAAAGTTCACCATAACTCTTTGCTTGTTATTTAAATCATATGTTGTCCTATATTGTTGTTAGTTTGATTAAGTACTACAACACCAAATATTGATGCAACCCCACTGTATTATAACACCAGCATACATGATTAGAATGTAAATAGCTGAACACAACAAAATGATAATGCAGTTCAGAGCTAAGGTCCTACGTTTGTGGGGTACCTGCCTAAGTAAAGGATCCCATAATGTTAATTTGATTAAGAGTACAATGAAGCTTCAATAAGAATACTCTATTTGACCAAATTCCTTTTGGTCTAAACCCTTTTCCACACTTACGAGCAACTCCTTTGCCTAAGTGTTTCACTCAACTAGCCCTGCTATCCTAAACTAGGTTGACAATGCAATGTTTCACTCTTCCCTCGCTTCTTACTCTTTTACTCACTCAATTTGATATATTACAATGATTCTCACCACAAAGGGACTAAAATCTCATTCAAAACACTCAATTCTTCAATGCAAAATGTCCAACGGATGTTGTAGGCCTTAAATCCTTCCAATGTTAATGGCTTCAATCCATTTTTGGATGAGAACTCTGTGAAATCCGCAACATATCTAAACTTCATCCTTTCTCGACAAGTCTCTTCGTCCTAGTGTTCTAATATAGTTTTGACTTTTCCTACATGCAAGATATGCCTTTCATCTTTGAGCACATCTAATAGCAATCACCAAAATAACACGGTTCTCCTTATCTCAATAGATAAGATAAATTGATTCCATGTTATATCTTTAAGATTTGAGAAGATGATTTCACCATATCTTCCAAAAACAGCTTGGTTAACAAGGCTGGATTCTTTCCAAAATTGAGTTGGTGCCACGACATTGCTAACCACATTATTGCATTAATACTTTTTCAGCTACCATGTCATCCTCTGTGACAGTTGCCATGTTTGCGCTATGTTATCCCCATGTTAGTGCTAAGTCAATTGTCCTACTAACAATCTCCTCATTTGACATTATGCGGCATAACACCCTTTTAGCACAACATTTGTTGTGATTCATTAGAAAATTTTCTAAGTGTCTTGTTGTCCATTTCTTGGTGATTTAATCAAGTCCTAATTGGCCACCTCTACTGGTGTTGCAATATCATTAGAGTTTAATGAATTATTCGTTAGGTTGTAGTGGAAGTTTTGAAGTCCAAGGTTGCAACATCAATCCAACATTTGAAGGAGGATTTAAATAAACTACTTATAATAGCAACAAAATCATCAAGAATAATCCTTAAATCATCATTATTAACATGATCACTAACGGTGATGATAATTATTAGTCGAAGAGACAAAAAGCATAAGTTATTAATAAAGCCAAAAACTAAGGAGCTTATCCAAATAAGACTAGCAGCAACAGTAGCAGCTTCCAAAATTCATCAGCAAGCAAGTCAAATAAGAGCCAGTGCTCCAAAATCAATCTACTATCCATCAGTAGCAAGAAGAAAGCCATTAGCAGAAAGCTATGCTCCATCATCACCACCCAGTGAAGCAAAGAAATCATCCAGAAATCCTAGAGAGAATGGTCCACTCCCCTTGAATTTTCTTCCCCTCAACCCCTCCTCAAATATGAATTTTGATGAATGCTCAAATTTTGGTTCGTCTTTTGGGGCACACAATGAAAACGTTAAGAAGTAGAGGAGGAGGAAGAGCTTGTGTGGACTTTAGAAGCTAGAAGGTCTGGCTTTGGAAGGAGCCAGTGTTGGAACATTAAGGGTGTTTTCATCAAGAATTGAGGAAAGAAGTGATTTGATGATGGCCAATTGCTTGTTCAATTCTCGATGCTGCAGTTGCAATTGATTAATCAGTCCATCAATCCTATGCCCTATTGCCTTTTAATGTGTAATAACTCCAATCAAAAGGTCCTTAGATGATTGTGGGAGACACATTTCATTTGGTGTTATAATTCTAATCCAATCATTCACTTAGCTAAGTTGTGACATTTGTCTACTAAATTGTATTAGGAGTTATTTCAAGGTAGTCTCAATGCGGTCAATATTCAATTTTTGGGCCAGAATCTTGAAGATTTGACCATCATGGACTAAGTGGACCTGGTGTTTTGCGATTCTACGCACTACATTGTATTGTTGATGATGATGGTGCTAAGGTTAATTTGTTGGCCAGAGCTAAGGCAATATAGCATTACTCCCATTTCACATGATACCCAAGTAGAATTAGTAGGAAGCATAAGATCATTAATAGCAATTTGGTAGCAAACATAGTATTTCACAGTAAGTACAAGGGATTAAAGTGTAGAAGTTAAGGGCCAAGAACCATGTTTGTAACTTGTTATCACCCTAGTAGTTTCATCAATGTTTGGTTCGAAGTCTTTTGGATACGCCCTAATGAACTCATTATCTTGGTGTTGTAGTATCATCCTAGTGACAGAAGGTGAAAATCACATCAGCTTTTCTCAGACATATACTTGATGGTACCACTTGAATCACTCTCCCTAGCTTCCCATTTTAAATTTAAATGAACCTCCTCTACTATACTTGGATAATAGACATCACAGGAGGTTAACACATCAAGTAGCCCAATGTTTTTAATCAAGTCAGGGATGCTTAAATCTTCGAATTTTTTAGGGTCCACAAATTTTTTTAGGGATCACTTTTCTTCCTCCAAGTAAATAAACTACTCCTCGTAATTAACATCATGGAACTAAAAAGTGGTGGTCTTAGAGATATCAATAGCGTTCTTTTTCGATGAGAAGGCCTCTCCCTTTTCTTTCTTTTTTCTTCTTGGGAGGTTCAAAGGGTTCCCTTAGATCCTCTTGTTGTTCTTGCTCTCTTAGTAGTGAGGTTTACTCACAAATCCATGGTCAACTTTAGGTTAAATGGGTTCTAGTTCATCCTCAGGCGCTAGTGCTTCAACATCTTCAGTAACCTATTCACCTTTTGCTACAACATTGACTTATTAGTCTAGGTCAAATTTTAGTGCTGGTTCCTGAATAATCCTTTTTCTCCCTCTCCTTGTTGTCCTATGCTCAAGATAGGTCTTTTCTTCTGGGAAGAGGACTGCAAGGGGTACAAGTTCAATTGTTGCCTCTGCCTTTGGGGGTTCTAGTTCTGCCGGGACTTCAAGATGTGGAACCTATTCCTTGACTAGAACATCTATCGATGGTGGAGCTGTTGGTGTTGATGTTCTAGAACCTCCTCTCCTCTTAGCTACTCTTTTCTACCTATTCCCTTTATTCTTTTCTCATTGCAAAAATATGTGAAAATAAGGTTTCTAGTGCTTAAGCCAATCACAAAAGATGGGTAAAGTGATATTATATAGATGAGAGAGAAGAGAGATTAATTATAGATTGGACTCTGACAAATTTGACAAGATATGCAAGCAACTAAGAGTCTTGGTCATTAAGGAAAGTGATAATTCTTAAGATTTTCTAGATTAGGCTCCTACTTTCCCTCTAAAAGCAATTCCTACCTACAATTTTTAATGGACTGGACTAGGATTGGGCCTATAACTAGACAAGACAAAGTCCCAATTTTATTCTCAATTCAAAAAAAATTTCTAGGTCCAATGATTTTGTTAGAATATCCACTTGCTTGGCTGATATTACAACACTATCCACTGTCATCACTTTTCTTCCACAAGTTCTCTAGTGAAGTGGTGTTTGATTTTAATATGTTTGGCCTGAGAATGTTAAACTAGATTCTTGAAAATATTTATGGCACTTTGATTATCACACTTAATCACCATAGTTCCTTTTGGAACTCCATAATCCAAGAGCATTTACTTCATTCACAAAAATTGTGCACAAGAAGCACTAAGGCCCGGTACTTGGATTTAGCTATAGATAATGAGATGGAATTCTATTTCTTGCTGAACCATGAAATTGAATTATCACCCATATAAAAACAAGCCCCTTTGGTGCTCTTTTGATCATCAACATTCCCTGCTCAGTCCGCGTCATTGAACTTAATCAAGTTTAAGCTCAATCTTCTTGAATATCAAATGCCACTCATGTTATTTATGTATTGTATAATCATTTTCAAATATATTAAATGGCTTTTCTTAGGATTGGATTGAAACCTCACACACTCTCCAACACTGTAACATATGTCTAGACAATTTTCAGTTAGGTATAGAAGGCTTCCTATCATGTTTTGGTACAGACTACCATCCATTGGTGCTCGAGCATCATTCTTGGTAAGTTTAATGTTAACAAACATTAGTATTGCAACATGTCCAGACGACTTCAACCCAAATTGCTTTAATAGATTCTTGGCATACTTGCTCTGTGAAACAAATATTCCATCATCAGCTTATTTCACTTACAAGCTCAAGAAATACATCTGCTCCCCAACCATGCTTATTTCAAACTCCTTCATTACTTCAATAAAAATATCAACAAGTTGATTTAAGTTGGATCCAAAGATGATGTCATCAACATAAATCTGGACAATGAGGATGTTTTTTGTTGCAACGTTAGATGAATAGTGTTTGATCAATTCCCCTCTTACGTATCCTTTTTTCAATAGGTGCTTTGCAAGTCTCTCATACCATGCTCTAGATACCTATTTTAAACCATAAAGAGCTTTATTTAGTTTATAAACATGATTAGGATACATTGGATCTTCAAACCCTTTAGGTTGCTTAACGTAGACCTCTTCTTAGAACACCTCATTTAGAAATGCACTCTTGATGTCCATTTGGTACAATTTAATGTTGAGACAGTAGGCAACAAAGATGAGTAATTTGATAGCTTTAAGAAGTGCCACAAGTGCAAATGTTTTATTGAAACCTATGTCCTCAACCTGTTTGTAACCTTATGTGACAAGTTTTACCTTATTAGGTGTTACAACACCATGCTCATCAGTTTTTTTCCTAAATTCCCACTTTGTGCCTTTCACGTTCACTCCTTGTGAATGTTCTACTAGTGTCCAGACATCATTGCACACAAACTGGCTCAATTCTTCTTGCATAGCCTCAATTTAAAATTCATCTTTAGTGTTTTAGTCTTGCTTTTTGTTTCAATGCTTGATAAGAAGCATTAATACATTGCAAGATCATGGAACTTGACTTTTTCAACGTTCCTTATACACCTTATCTCATCCACTCCATCAATAATGACACCTTAAGGATGATACATTCTTATTCTTGTGCTAGGCTCCCTTTGAGGTGGTGTTGCATTATCCCTAATCTCCTCTTGGGATGGAGTTTTAACATTAGTTTGTTGACTGCCATATTCCATAGTGACTTTACAAGTATCTTTTTCAAAATTCCCATTCTTTGTTCAAGCAATAGGCTTCTCAGATCTTCCTTTCTTGGTCCTTGTTATTACATCAATTAAAACAACATTAATAGTTTCCATAACAACTTTAGTCTGAAGATTAAATACCTGGTAGGCCTCATTAGTGGTTGAGTAGCCAAGGAACATTTCGTCATGACTTTTAGTATCAAATTTTCCCAACTACTCACAATTATTAAGTATGAAGCATTTGCCTCTAAATTCATGAAAGTGCTGGATGTTGGGACACCTTTCCATCTGGAGCTCATATGGTGTTTTTTCCAACACTAGCTACAACTAGATCTTGGTCACATAATTGACTAGTATTGATCAGATTTACCTTTAGTCCTTCTACAAAGACCATATCTTTTAGAGGTGATAGTCCTTTAACATTTGGAGTTCCTTTTTCAATTACCTTCCCCTTAGTTCATCTCTATAAGTAACTGATCTGCACTTGTGGTCCTTGCAACTTGTTAAGTTTTATCTATTTCTAGTCATGTATCGGAACATCTACTGTCAAAGTACCACTTGGTGTTGGAACATACTTTTATAGTAGTGCAAAAGGTGTAGCACCTTCAATTCACTTTCCTTACCTAAACTCTTCCTAAGTTAAAGGTTCAACCTCATTGTTATGCTATGATTGTCTAGTTTTCTTGGTGCCTTCCATTAGGAAGGAACTTACTACACAGGTAGTGCATCCATTCTTTTAGTGTTGTTTCCTTCTATTGATACAGATGTACAGTCCTCCTTTAGCCCAGATTTTACATGGCTTGGCGTTGCAACATGTGAACATGCTTTCTTCATGAATTTTATCTTTGCATTTGTTTTACCAAAGTTTTCTACATTGTCAAGGAAACTAACTCCATGTAGTTCTTTGGCATCTTACCCATGCTAAGGATGTTTTCTAACTTAGCCTTTCTCAAATTTAGCTTGTTCAATGTTGCTTTAGCATCCTTAGGTCCTGCAACCGCTATGGAACAATCCTTTTCCAATTTTTGCTTTTTGACCTTCAAGTCCTCAGTGTCCTTTCTTAGTACTTCTACTACATCTAACAAGTACTTGTAGGTGGATGCTATAGCTTCTTCAAGTTCCTCATGGTCACAATCACTATCACTTTTAGATTCCACTTGTGTGGCAACATAGGCTATAAACATAGGATTTTCCTTTTTGATGGAGTTGAGTGCTACATGAGTTAACATGAGATCTTTTTCCTTTGACTAGTTTGAATTATCATCACTCCATGTAGTAGCCATTAACTTTCCTTACTTCTTTAAAGTGTCTGCAGACTTAGCGAGGACATGTCTAAGACCTCCACATTTATGACACTAGATTCTCTATCATTCAGTTTTTAAGTCTTCATTTTTGTTTGAATAATCATTTACACCTTTCTTTGTTTCGTTGGTTGCCTTACCTTAAGGTCTTTTCTTTTTTTAGCAATGTTTTTAGTTTATTAGCAGAAAGTACTACATCACCTTTGTTGTTACAACACCAACTGTCTTGATAGTTGTGTCCAGATTTAAGGGCGGTCTCCTTTTCTCTTTTGGCTTAAAGTAGGTTTATTTCGTATGTCTATAGAGAACCCATTAATTCGTCCAACCCCATGTTTTCAACATCTTTGGCTTCTTCAATAGATGCTACTTTATTTGAGAACTTTTCTAGTAGGGATTGTAGTGTTTTGTGAAGTAACTTCTCTTTCTCATCAACAGATTTGATGGATGCTCCCATGTCAGCTTTCCAGTATCAGTAGTTTGACCCGTCTAGCAATGGTGGATGAGAATCTACGGCTCGCTCCTTCATACTCAAGGCTTAGTCAAAGTTTTGAAGATATTGCCTACTTGAAAAACTTAGTCACAAAAGGGTGACTCGGTCATATTGCTACTTTTTAGTCCGACTAAGTACTAGAACACCAAGTATTGATGCAATCTCATCATGTTATAACACCAATGCACACAAATAAATTGTAAATCACTGAACACAATAAAATGATAGCGAAGTTCGGAGCTAAGTTCCTATGTTTGTAAGGCACTTGCCTAGGTAAAGGATCCTACTATGTCAATTTGATCAAGAGAATGACGAAGCTTCATGATGAACGCTTTATTTGACCGAACCCCTTTAGTCTCAATCTTTTTGCACACTTACTAGCAACTCTCTTAAGTGTTTCACTCAACCAGCCCTGTTGGTCCTAAACTAAGTTGACAAGGCAATGCTCGACTCTTACCTCGCTCCCTTACTCTTTTAAACACTCACTTTGACATATTACAATGATCCTCACCATAACGGGACTAAACTCTCATTCAAAGCACTCAATTCTTCAATGCAAAAAGTCCAAGTCACCCAATGGATTCTTCGGGCCTTAAATCCTTCAAATGTCAACGGCTTTAATTCATTTTTGGATGAGAATCATTGTGATATCTGCAATAGATCTAAGCTGTATCATTTTTGGTCAAGTCTTTGTGTCTTGGAGTTCCAACACTAATGTTGATTTTTACTATAGGTAAGATATGCTTTCTATCTTTGGGTGGATCTGACAACAACCATCAAAATTACACTATTTTCCTTATCTTAATAGATAGGATAAATTGATTTTATGTTATACATAGAAACTAGATTTAGCTAGATCATATCTTCAGGATTTGGGAAGAAGATTAAAGCATATCTTCCAACAACAGCTTGGTCAATCGAGTTGGAAACATTCCAAAATTGAGTTGGTGCTACAACATTACCAACTCTTTTGCCTGTTTGATACCACATCATTACATCTATGCTTCATCAGCTGCTATGTCATTCTTCGTCCCATCAGCTGCTATGTCATTCTTCGTCCCATTGCCATGATAGTGCCATGTCATCGCCGCATCAATGCCAAGTCAATTTTCATACTAACAATTCCCATATATACAATTTTTTTGGTTTTTTCCACCTTCTTTTAAAGTTTGAAGTGCCATATTTTGCACTGTGTTTTGCCCCTGAGAGAGCACACACAAATACACACAAACATGTACGCATTCACATATCAACACTTCTCCAAAGATCAAGTCAATTCATTTTATACTATTTTAATGTGCTTTAATTGAGAAAAAGTTAAAGAGTTCACGTTGAATTTATTCATATTTTATGGTAATCTTCTACTGGAGCTAAATCCTATATCGATATTATTTAAGTAAACCTAAAACTGTTTGACCTTGTTTTTTTTTTTTTTTTTCTGAAATGAACTGTCTAAATATTTTCTTCATTCTTTATTTTTTTACTTCAATTTTTTTTATTTTAATTTTACGGAGGATCTAGTTCTTTGCTTGGGGAGTGTATTAGTAAATGACCTAAATGGATTTGGATCACCTCAGCTGGAAAGTGCATCATTTGCAGGATAATTTGTTGTGGCATATTAACGGAGATGGAAAGAGTAGAAATTTTCTGGAAGAATGTGAAGAAAAATTGTAGAATATATGTAGAATATACAAGGAATTGGCATTTACATTATAATTTTAGATGTGTTTATACTTGTGTAAGATATAGATGATAATTGGTATATAATGGAAATATTATAGAATAAATATGATGATTTTTGTCATTTCCTAGATTTTCTATTGAGATAAACTTACGTATGGTCTGAATATTTTGAATTCAGAGGTGCAATAAAAAAATATCATTTCCCTGATCTTCTTTGCCTCCGTATTCAAAAGCCATGTCGAAGTAAACAGGAGAGAACCAACCATACTAACAGTCTCTCAACAACAGAATTATTTTAGGTAAGTCTTAACAGATTTGATAAAATTGAGAGCCACAATTGGCCTCAAATTATATTACGAGTTATGGCCGGCTATAACTCATCGCATGGCTCTAATTAATTAGCTGTATTACACTCTCAAAGCATGCCACCTCATTGTCCTTCAAGCATGAATAGGCCAGCCCTTAATTCTGGGACGGCTGTTTTGACTGGTTCAATATAAAACCATGGAATTGAAGTGTTACAAATCAGCATCTACCATAACTACGATTCCAGCATAGTGTTCGGTGGCATCATTTGGTTAAAAATAACAAAACAAATGGACTGCTGCCGCCTAAAAATTCAAGCGTACTAGTCAAACTCTTAACTATTATATGTGATTTTCACGTAAAGGACATACTAAAGAGCATATAAATATCACGAACAAGTTTTTTGTGAGGTTGATCAAAGTGTAGTTATCGGAACTTTTTTTTTCCGTGGAGAGGAAGAGAGGAGAGCCACCCATGGATGGGATTGTGGATTCAAACAAGATAAAGATGAGGGTATGAATTGCTGGTTCTCATATTTGCAGCTGTGCATATCTATAGTGTTTTTCTTTACTTTGGTTTTTGCTCCCAACTTGCCTTGAGACTAACTCTTGTTATAGGATGAAGGTAAATTTTCGACTTTAGTTTCAAATGGATGTGTTGACTATAAAGGGAGGACTGCAGATAAGCAGGTCACCGGAGGATGGAAAGCTTCACCTTTCATCATAGGTTTCTGTTTCCTCAAATTCTGGTTCCACCTTCTTCTGTTTCTTCCAGATTCAAGATCCTAGAAATGATCGTTCTGTTCTTGTTTGTAGTGAATGACGTGGCTGAGAGGTTGGCGTTCTTCGCCATTGCTGTGAACATTGTGGCTTATCTGATCGGGGATATGCATCAGTCTTTTCCCAATGCGGCCACTCATGTCACGGATTGGATTGGAGCTGCTTACATTCTCACGCTGCTTGGAGCCTTCCTTGCCGATGCCTATTTGTGCCGCTTCCTAACCATCATCATCTTCTCTTGTGTCTATGCAGTGGTAAGAACTAAGTTGCCCAGAATAAATTAGAACGACTGATATGCTATGTGGAATCAAGAATCTCACTCCAGCGTGTACTTTTTTCATATTTCTGTATCAGGGAATGGTGTTGTTGACACTTTCAGCATCCATAGACGGCTTAAAGCCTCCTCACTGCACCAGGAAACCCTGCATTCCAGCAACAACTGGCCAAAATGCTTTTCTTTTCTGTGCGCTGGCACTTATCGCCCTTGGAACAGGTGGCATCAAGTCATGCGTCTCCTCATTCGGTGCAGACCAGTTCGATGAGTCGGATCAGAGCGAAGCCCGGAAGAAGTACGCGTTTTTCAATTGGTTCTTCTTTGCCATAAATACCGGAGCCCTTTTAGGCATCACACTCTTGGTGTACAAACGGGAGGAGCTTGGATGGGCTTGGGGATTTGGAATACCAACAGGTGTGACGATAGTTTCCATCATTATCTTGGCTGCCGGTTTTTCGAAGTATCGGTACCAGAAGCCGATGGGAAGTGCTTTTACAAGGTTTGTTCAAGTCCTTGTGGCTTCTATAAGGAATCGTGTGAGGGGAGTCAAGGTGCGAAGCGAAGCTGACTTCTACGAGGTTAGCACTGGAGAATCTGATAGTTTTGGTGCCCGAAAGGTAGCTCACACGAGACAATATAGGTTTGTTTATGTCCCTTGACATTTATATGATTGAAATCCTGATGTCAAATTTCCAGCTTTTTCATCCACTAATTGAACGTTATTTTGAGCATTTAATTCTAAATTTGACCAAAAGCAACCCAACCATTCTCTCCACACGCAGATTCTTGGACGGAGCAGCTGTCATAACGGACCCGGAGCGTAGCACAACTAACCGCTGGAGACTCTGTACCGTAACACAGGTTGAGGAACTCAAATCTTTCATCAGAGTCCTCCCGGTCTGGGCATCAACCATCGCTCTCGCCATCTCTTTCGCTCAGCTCTCCACATTTTTCCTCGTCCAGGCCATAAATGGACAGAAAACTCTGCCCCCACTTCGAAATACCGTCGGGCTCCACCCCAGTTTTTAGCGCCATAAACGCCTTGATTCTCGTCCCCGTCTACGAGATGTCCGTCGTGCCGTTCCTCCGTGCCAGAACCGGCCATCCCAGGGGCATCACCTCTCTGCAACGCATGGGCGCCGGCCTGTTCGTCTCCATTCTTGCCATGCTTGCGGCTGCCTTGGTGGAGAAGAAGCGGAGGGCTCATTTTCTTCATCATCGACATTCCGATCGTCGCCCCGTGAGTGTTTTCTGGCTGTTTCCTCAGTTCTTCCTCGTCGGGACCCAGCTGTAATCCTTGTAGCCACTACCTATCTCAGTCCCACAATCATCTAATACAAAATTGAATTTCACTACATCACATAGCTCCAAAACGTTTGCTTAGTGCAAATTGGCATCCTCGTACGGTGCTCCTCCAAATTGGTTCAGTTGAACCATATATATCGAGGCCGGCTTTACTTCAAAATTGTTAGCATTGATCAAAGGTTGAACAATTCCTGCCATATTTTGTTGCACAACCAGCTAATTGTGGTCCCTGATAGTTGCACAACCAGCTAATTGTAGTCCCTCATAGGCCTGTGATTCAATGTTGGCAGTTGTGGGGCTAGTTGATTGTCTTGTGGAGGTGTTTGTTGATTATTGTGCTCTTCCATGGTTAAGTCTCACTGTGTTGGTTGGTGCTGCAAGGCTCTTTTCTGGTGAGTTGTTCACTTTATTTCAGGATCATACTCCTCCAAAACCTTAGCTTCTGTGTATAAAAGAGTCTACAAACCTCAACAAAAATCAATAACAAGAATGTAATTAAAAAATGAAATCAGTAAAATGAAAAAAAAAATAGCCTAATCTAGAAAACATTAAAAGTGATCAATAGCACTCGTTGCCCTTCCCTGACAACAGCGCTAAATATGTGATACGTGTCCCCACTACACTAATGTAACAAATAATAAAAACTAGTACTATGCAATCACAAATGTCGTCTCCACAAGGAGTTGTGTATTAATTGATATAAGTGAGTATTTATTAGTTAAGCCAAATTAATTAGGGGAAATAAAACTGAAAAGCAATGAAAGAAGTAGAAACTTGAGTATCGAGCAAGTGCTCACAAAAGCAACAAACACTAGAATAAATAACAATGATTAGGAGATCTAGTCCCTTGTTATGTTTTCTACATGGAATGGCATCTTTTTACATATGAGGTTAAGTAGATGAGGAAAAGATGAGTTTGCCCATGAAAAATCGCGTCTATTGCAATGTTGTACAACATCCCACGCATGCGTTGTCTAATCTCGTGAGTGCTTTGCTAGTTCTCACACATGTGCCAGCCCTTTCATGTCAGCACCCATCACTCGCAGTCCCACTCCACAGTTGCGAATGCTTGCCTCGCAATTGCACACCTTGATCTTGCAACCATGGTAATTGATTATAGAAATTCCAGAAAGTCCCGCACTTCTTCTACACAATTGCCCTCCAATTCCTAGTGGTCACGGATATGGTTGTTGCAATCGTGGCACTATTTGCACTAGAGGCTCTTGCATTTTTAGTTTGCAACGGTGGGTCCATCCTTGGAAATCACGATCACCTTCCTTGCAAATGTGACCTATACATTTCCAAACTTGTTTTAAGTGCATGAATTGTTCCAAACTTGAGTAATTTTACCCAAAAATTCTTAAAACACTAATAAAACATCAACATAGCATGTCTAGTCTATATCAATCAATTCCTTTGCAATTAACACACATAATGGGTAGGAAACTAACAAAAAATGTTGAGAACTAAAGGTGAGTCATAGACTTCATTATGCTTAATGTGGGCAATGAAGGTGAGTTTCTTATAATTGTAGGGTGCCCATTTTTAGCAACTACAAAGGCTATTATTGACTTCGAGAAAGGTAGTCTCACTTTACATATTAGCCCAAAGGAGGTAAATTTTTTATGTATAGATCATCTTCTGTTAACTTGATAGAGCCTAAGAATGATAAAATGACTAATACTAAGTTGAAATTGAATAGCGTTGATTCCAGTGTTGCATAAGGTCTTTCTTGTGAACAAGCAGGACAAGCCAGAGCTTGATGAGCAAGTTAAGGCATGAGTTGATGTACAAGCTCCAAGTGGACTAAAGAATTCCCCATGGCCAAACAATAAAGCAAAATCCATGCCATGATGGGCAAGAGCAAAAAGAAGAGGTAGAGAAAACCAAAAAAAAAAAAAAAGGCACTATAGCTTCACATAAGGGGTCTTGGATCTCAAAGTGAAAACTAAAATGAAATGCTCATGAGACATCTGGTTGCGAACAAAAAATGCATCACTCATTGGACATAACCCACATGTCAACCCACTTTTGTTGCTTTCATAATTTCTTCAAATTTCTTGTGTGTTTTTGCTTCCATTCTTCTAGTTTTGAGTCTTAGGGATACTTGGAATAGATTAATTTTTCTTTAAACTATATTGTGTAGGATTTTGTAGCTCACGATCGAGTTTGTAATTGCAAAGATAGACGTCACAAGAATGGGGAACAGATTTGCAACAATGGAAATGATTACAACAGAGATACATATTCAGCCACAGTCAGATTTGCAATTACGGTAAATGTTCTTGTAATCGCGGGAAGTATTATCACAGTAGCAATATCAGTTACGATGGATAGGTGAGTTTTCCACATCCAAATTTCATGATTGTGATTATCAATCTTGCAATAGTGAGACTAGTTATGATAGAATCATGCTTTCTATCATGAATAGCTCACAAGCACAAAATATAACCTTATGATTATGATTAACATTCTCATGATAGCGAGATGCAACCACGAGAATAGAACTAGAGTTAAAACCCACCTATATTCTTAACTTTCTTCTCCACCATGTTTTTTTTTTCCAAATGCCCATATCCAATGACCTACCTTCTAGCCGCCTACTCTGACCTCTCTTTTCTTACTACAACACCACCACACAATCCACCCATCCTCACATTATTTTCAAAGCTTTCAAATATTCATGTTTTGCTTCAAGTATGCATTCAATACCTATACAACAAGAACGATAGGTGCGTTTCACAAATTCTAAACTCTTTTCTACATGTTTTAGCCAATTTATACATATATTGTAGATTTATGGCATCAAGTTGGGATTTTGAGGCTTGTATATGAGTTTGGAGTACACATTTATTCAATTCGGCATGTTAAAAATTTCTACAATTTACATCAATATTCCTCCCATTTTCCTAAATTATATGGTACATGTTGGGATTATTTGCTATGATCTTAATGATTTTGGATAGATTAGTTGAAGTTTGGTAACATTAGACCTTGTTTCTCACCATGCATGCCAAGTGTTCGACAAAATGCGTAAATGGCATTCCTAGCTAGTATGACTTCCTACAGATGTGTTTGATGAAACTAAGTATTTCCATGCCTTGTGAGGTTGGTTGATAGTGAAATTAATTTGGTGATTATGTGAATTTTGTAGTTACTCATTCATGCTAGAAGTGCAAGCTTGGTGCCAAGAGTGGCTTACTTCGATAAGGATAAGTTCAAGTCATTAGAGGCCCAAGACAAGTATAGATTAGATATGGTGCATCGCTAGTTCGTGATTGATCAGGCATTAGTAAGGAGAATGATCCCCACCCACACTTTACCAATTCGATGAATTGAATAGGGTAAACCAACACTACCATATTTCACTTGACTAAGCAATCCTCCTTGGAGTTGTTGAGAGAGTTCTACGCAAATGTATTGAACAAAGAGGATTACACTATAAGAATTAGAGGAGTCCCAACGCATTTTTTATCCACAAGATATCAATGCATTATATAACCTAGAGTCAATGGACATAGAGGAGTTTGAGCACATAGGGTATGATGGTTACTTAAATGAGGCAATGATTTGAGCATATGGAGTATGATGGTTGCTTAAATGAGGCAATGATAGTAGGATGTGCCCCACTAGGGTTAGATAGGTCGAGGGTAATCATTTGTTCCACACAAACCCTATGAGTATCTTAGCAAAGGTTTGGTTGTACTTCACAATAGGGAAGATTAGGCCATCCAAACACTCCACTACTTACTCCACTTAGGTGGGCGCCCTCCCTTATACACTTTACATCGGCACCCCATTAGATTTGGGCCATCTTATATATTCTAACATTCTACACATTACTTAGATGTAGAGAGCCTTATTTACTCATACACATCAGATTGTAGCTTTATGCAAAGTAGCCAGGTTAGATGTTTAAGAACTCTTTAGGATGGATATTGGTCTAATCAGCATTATTGAAGCCCTAATAGGGATGATGCTCTAATTGATTTAGAAGATAAGGCCGAGGTAGCCAGCAAGCAGTCAGTAGCACTACAGCCAAAGTAATAGGGTCCTTGGGCCTATAGGCTATCCACAACTAGCATGCTAGATAGATTGGACAAGGACATCCATGCCATGGACAAGGACCATCACAAAGCTCACGAGGGACTAGATAAGCTCATTGGAGGGATAGAGTTGTGCCTCAATCGAGTAGACTACACTATCCAAAGCTAGTTCAACCAGATGGTTAGATTCATGATGGATTTATAGAGGAACACTACACAATACTTCTAGCAGACATATTTGGACATCCCTTTTGTTATACTACAATTGTCTCCAGTCTTGCCCTACCAACCTCAATTTTAACACATAGACAAGCTCTCATAGGACTCGCCAACTGAGGAGTGACACAACATTGCTATTTTATTCCCCTAGGTTGTGTTTTATTTTATTTTATCTGTTTTCAAGCTTAATTGTATTTAGTTGCATTAAAGGCAATGCAATATTTAAGTAGGGGGAGGAGTGTATTTGTTAACTGGTGATGTTGGCTTGCTAATGAATTTGACTAGATGTACCTATGGATGTACCTATTTAAAATTTTATCTAATGTCAAAGTGTTTATATGTGAATGATGAACTTGGATGAAATGGATGTGACTCATGACAAGGTAATGAATCTTACTTTAGTCTACTGTTGCTATGAACTGATGATGGCAAATTGATGCTTATGACTATTGTACTTAATTTGTGATGAATTCTTTTGGATTTAAACTTTTGGTTGCATGATTTAGGGAATAATTTTGGGTCCGATAAGTTTTTGGCTTGGCTTTGTTATAGAAAGTCCTACACATTTTTACACTTCACATCCACTAGAAAATGTTTGATTCCTTGAGAAGTACTACCATGCAGAATGAATAGTTGGTCGGGAATGTAATTCTTACTCTAGTGCATTAAGACACCCTTAGAGAGTGAAAAAAGGGTAATAGAAAGGGATAAAAAGAAATAGGTAGTTGTACTTGTAATTGTAGCCTATATAAAAATATTTTCTTCCTTTAATCAACATATTTGAGCTTTATTACATTATCTTGTTGTTGGTTCTTCCCGTCTAAACTTAACGAAAAAGGGAAAAAATTGTGAAAAATGGCTAAAAAAAAGAGAAGAAAAGAAAAGGAGGGAAAAATATTGAAAAGGAATTGAGCCATAAATATTCTACTTTGTCGATCAATATGATTTGCATGACTATCTCTATGAGTTGTATTGAAAAGGATTGAGTTTGCCAGAGACTAGCAAATGCTTAAGTGTAGAGATATGATAACTCTAAGCTTTATAGCATTTTTACCCCCCTCCCCCTCCTCACATTATCAGTATTTTTACTAGATTCCTTGCTATTTTATACGCTAATAGAAAGTAAATTGATTCCAAATGCTCAAAAGTTTTATTTCGGTGTTTTGTAGGCTTTTTAAGTGTTTTTGGATGAAAATAAGTTACTCTAAGGCATTACATACACTTAAAACATTTTCTTGATTGTGCACATCATGATTGTGAAGTGTGTGTTCATCATGACAAGGAGTGAAGTTGCAATTGCAAGGAGAAAGTGCAAAAATCAAGTTTACAATTAGGAGTATCAAGCTTGCAATTTCACAAGAATTGTCATGTACGAGTTTGCAAGAAATAGAAAGCCGTGTTCTACTATAATGAGTCTCATGATTGCAATGAAAGCATCTACAATCATGAAAGAAGAGTTTGCAATTGCGTTGTTGGAAGCAAGAATCATATAATAGCTACTATGAAGGCTTGCAGTTGTGAGGGAGGTTTCTACAACTACAAAGTGGCTTGCAAAAAGGCACTAGACATGATTTTTCATGAACAATCTCATCTTTTCCATCTCTTCTCAGCATGCATATAAAAAGGAACCATAATGCTAATAGTAGAAGACTTTTGGAAGAAAAGAAGATAGCTTTGAAGAAGGAACACGATGCCTGGAAAAAGAACAGCAAGGATTTGGATTGGCTCTATTTGTTGCATCTCTTAGAATAAGATTTCTTCACCTTTTTCTGAGTTTTGAGATTATGTTAAATATGACCAATTTAGCGTTGATGAGTTTTGCAATTTTCAAGTCTTGCCAAATTTTTTTTTAGGATCTTGTAATTGTGATAGACAATGAATGCATGAATTTTCTTTTTGTTAACCGTCCTTACATTTTTTATATACAATTGAGGGTTTGAATAATGATTAAAGAACCTAATCAACCCTTTAGTTAATTTGTGACTATGCGAGAAATAATGGAAGTAAAACCTATACATTAGACATTTAATTGTAAATATTAATTCTATGGAAATAATGGAACTAAAATTGTAGGATTAGTGTGGGCAACTACTGCTAATTACAAAATTCATAACTTGGCTTAATTAGGATTGGGAGAACTTGTTGATATCTTAAGTCGAAACTTTAGCAGAGTTTGGGAGCATATTCTAGAGACTTTATGATTAAAAATTCATAAAAAAAAAAACTAAATTGATAATTAAATAAAACATTCATCGTTCTATGTCAATTACATCACAAGGGACTAGATTTTTCTAATCATTAGTAGTTTCTAGTATTTGTGTGTTTTTGTGAGTACTTGCTAGTCACTTCATTTTTCAATTCTTTCGTTATCTTTCCATCTCATTCTAGTAATTTGACTAGACTTAACTAATTAACATTTAGTTATATCAATAAACACAAACCCCTTCTTTATGTATACAATATTTGTGCTTACCAAGTTCTACTCAATTATTCATTAGTACGTTGGTGTGAAATGACAAGCATCATAAACCACCCTAACATTCATTTGAAGCAATACTAGAATCCCCAATTGCTGAAGCAACATAATTCATCAAAGACTATGGGATTGCTCTTAAACTATTAAAGGACAACTTGTCAAGGGCCTAGGAATGAATGAAGAAAAATGTAGATGAGAAAAGAGTAAAGCAACAATTCAATGTGGGTGACCAAGTATATTTAAGGCTACAGACCTATCATCAAACCACAAATTCAAGCAAATCTAGAATTACCACACAGCAATAGTCAAGGTGAGATAAGGATTGAGCCCACTGCAATCTTGGCCTACAGGTAGGTTAGAAAAGGAAAGGCAACTACTACATGAGTTTAGTGTAGTGGTCTAACCTAGACCTGGTCAATGTCATCGAGGAGGATCTAAAAACCCTCCCAGTAATGTTTCCTAGTATCTATCCTTGAAGACAAGAACTAACTAAAGAGTGAGATATTGTTACATAAATAATAAGTCAAAGGCAAGTCAGTCAATAGCACCAACCCAACATCATAGCAAGTAAAGTAGTAAAGAAAAAAAAGTAACAAATAAAAAAATATAGCTAGCTCACAAGGGGAGCCTTTGAACAGTCATTGTAGGGGGTCAAATTATAGATTTATGGGGGGATTTGAAAGCAAAGAAAGAGAATAAGTGTGGATCAAGCCAGAGAAGGAAATAGCAATAGATCTAGAGGCATTTACTTTTTCCCATTTTATTTTTATCTATAACAGAAAGCAAAGGAGGGAAAATAAGAAAAAAAATTAAGCAAATCCTTGTGCAAAACAAAGCACAATAAGAAAGTACTTATCTTTCCTTAATCACATTGCTTCTTCCTACTTCCTTCCTCCTACATTTTTACCTCTTCTCTAGTCCGTTTCTCTTCCCTTCCTTTTCTCATCACTACTTTTATTCCTCTTTAATATATCACTTAGAAGGTATAGTATCTATAGTTAGCACCTTCATCATTGCTAAGGTGTAAGGGTCATCAAAAAGTAGTTTAGATCTGTAAATTTAAGCAAAAAAAATAGATTATGTTTTGATTAAAGGGGAGCTTGCATCATAATGGTTCAAAATAAAGAAGGGTTGGATGGGTTATAGTTGTTTGTAGTCTAAAATTAAGCAACATAGCTCAAGTGGACAGAGAAAGAAGAGAAGGTAATAAGGGGTAGAATAGACAAATGATGGTGCTCTTTTTCTACAAACCTTTTATTAACCCTTAAAAAAGCCATCTTACCTTTTTCTCCTTACCCTAAGGTCAAAAGAACTATTTTACCCCTCTTAGTCACCAATATTACCACTTTCCATTGTCTAGAAAGTTCCTAGGTTGGGCCTTGACATTTAAAATTCAAACTAATTTTCACTAGGCCAAAGGATTTTTGTCAACGTAAGCCCAATTCATTGAAGCATTCAAAGCCCACAAGAAATTTCCAATGGCCCAAACCTTATTTGTTAGAAAGGGGTTACACATGAAAATTAAACTTAAGAATGAATGCTTAGAGCTCAAGGAGGGAAATCAAGTGGAAAGCATCATTTTAGAGTGAATTTGGGGCTTTGGAAATCAAAGGAATTAAGTTGGAAGTTGCTCATGAGGTTTTGGAATATGGATCACAGTACAATGGATATATTTGAAACATAGTGGATCGATCATAATGTATTTTTTATCCTTGGAGCTTCCATAGATCAACATTCATGTCGATTGAAACTGGTTTGGATCAATTGAAGAAGGATGGATTAACTTACTGAAATATAGCACTTTTTGTGATTATGATTGGGGGCCACTCAGATTTATCACAAGATGGACGGATTGATCACTCAAGGATAGGTTGACATTTTCAAGTAGCCAATATAGATTACAAACAAGCTAAGATAAATCTAAGGTAGCATGGATCAATTAGACTCAATCAAGATCAATTGTGATGTAATTGTGATCCAAAAGAACATACCAAATTTAAGGGATTTCTTTCCAAATTCAACTAAGATTTATCCTAGGTTATTTTACATGATTTTGAAGGCTATGTGGCTAGGATTTAGAACTATACATGGGAACTTTAGCCTACTTCAAGATAAACTTTTACATATTGATTAATATAATTATTCCTTTCCTCTATAAGTGTATCTCAATTCTTGTAAAACTAATTCCAAATCGAGTCATTTGGAGATCTCTCTAAATGATTCATGATGTATTAGCCAACACACATGGTCATCCATTCACTTGAGTTTGGATCTACT
Organism: Avicennia marina; assembly: GCA_019155195.1. Classification (NCBI taxonomy): domain Eukaryota; kingdom Viridiplantae; phylum Streptophyta; class Magnoliopsida; order Lamiales; family Acanthaceae; genus Avicennia; species Avicennia marina. The sequence goes on along the minus strand of CM032781.1, from coordinate 6,661,704 downwards.
ACATCTGGGTCATGTCTCACAGTTTGCTTAAGCAGGATTTGCATTAAAAAATAAACAATCACTAACTAGTAGTGATTATATACAAGAATGAAAGGTGTGAGTTAGGGGGATGTCACAGGCCATCCATACAATGGGCCATCAACAATGCAATGTAGAATATCATTCATGCTAGCGTAAATTGTACAATGATTTGCTTGACTATGGCTACCAACTTATAGACCTCCTTCCTCAACACAAGCATTTGACCATATAGTTGCTCTGCCTCACACCATATCTCTTCAACGTTATTTCTAGTGCCTGCCCTTAATGATGTTCCATTTCTTAGGAGGTACTAGTTGCCTCAACACCCATAGTAGAATTAATGGGCTTTACTACTTGGCCACCGCCACCATCCAATGCCATGCCAGTACCTCCCTCATAAACTAATTGTTGAATGGCCTAATACATAAGAGCTCTTATGGGATTTAATGTCTATCATCCTCAGGCAATGATGCTAGCATTAGCACAATGTCTAGTGATGAGAGAGGGGAAAGTAAGGCCCATTTAGGGGCTAGCTAATGCCTACCTAATGCCTCAAACCACCCAATCACTCATGTTAATCTATGGGCCCTTCTCTAACATATATAACAAAAAACACACTTCTTAGACACCTCAGCAATGTGGATGGTGGACACCATGCACAAAAACACAAAATGATGCCTTGTCTTGCTTTATCCTTCTAGTTGAGCACTTTACAGGTACGCTACCTTCCCATTCACCTCTTGCTAATGTGCCCTACCTTCTTAGATCATTGAAGAAACCTCTACACAATCCATAGTGTTTAATAGCAGAAGCAATTCACCATTAGGGGGCTACAATCTAAAAGAAGTTTTCTTTATATTTTGCTTGTTGAAAATTACCCATTTTGACCTGGATGAAGGCCTGATTGCCATTTGGCTAGCTAGTGTTGCTATAAAACTCTATGACGATGTTGATAGATAACCTGTTTGGAGGGTAACAACTTCCTTACTAATGGCAGGTGTTAATAACAATGTTGACCCTTGCACACTCATAACGGCCAAGGGTGAAACCACATTTAACCATCTATTTCCTATTGTTGATCTCCCTTTGGTACCACACCTTGGCCTTTATCGACATAAACCAACCTAGATTGCGTTGCCTAGTACTAGATGATTGCCCTTTGCATTCCTTGACCTTGACCTTTGTCGCTGTTGCAACTCTAGTAGCATAATCAAACCATTAAGATTCATAAGTTGGGGCATTAAACTTTCGTGGGAGGGTGGAATGCTTAGGTGTTGATAAGTTACCTAGCTAGTGGTATGAGGATGGTAGGTTTGTTGCTTAAATTCTTGCTGGAAATATCACTTAAACCCGATTCATGATAAGTGTTTGAGACACTGGTTGAAATAAACCTTACATAGCTCTCTTAATTTGATGGCAAGGCTGACCCAAGCCTTGTGCAACTTTTAAAAAATATAAGCAAGAATGCGTAACTGTCACCATGAGTTTTGGATCACAAATCGCCCTAGTATCTGTGCTTCAAATCAATGAAGATATTTTATCAACTCATTTTCCTTTGCTAGTGTTGTAGTAGTAGTCCATTTTTTTTCATTCTATAGAGTTTCTTCCAATTGTGAATTATGCAACTCCCTTTAAATAAGTAATGGATAACTCCTTCATATTTGATGATGGTTTTCCTAATATCTCTAGCTTGTGTAAAACTTTTTTCCTATTGTGGATCCCTTAATACATGAAAAATGACAATTACAAAATATTCTTGATTACATGGACTTAGTTACATGTCATAAAAAATAATTTGTGCCTGATATTTTTAAAACTAAAGCTAAACAGTTATAATATCCTACTTTAGCATTTTATGGCACAATTAGTCATCACGGTCTACAACTAGCATTGTTCAACAAAAGAGAAAATCTCTTAATCACCAAGACTACAAACCAGACAAAAATAAAAAACTTGACCTAAAAACTCTTGTGTTGCAATATTAGTAACATATAGAAAAACTATCTTGGAAGTGTCCTTTAGTGCAATAGAATATGGTGGTGTTTTATCAAAAACAATAAGTATGCCTTCTAAAGTTGCGACAATCTAGTGGGCAATGGGAGTTGTAGTAGCAGCTTGGAGCAAGCAGATAAAACCAAAATTTTTATCTCAAATCAGAAGCAAAATGCAACAAAATTTTACAACTCCCTTGAAGTTGTACCTTTGAGCTAAATATCTAGATTGGAGACCTTATAACTCATAGGAGATAGCATACTAGACTTGATTTTCAATTCCTTATTTGTGACATAAAATGCTTAAGAAGACCATGAAAGGACAATTGAAGTTTAAATAACATCACTTCATTGTTTAAGGAAGTTGAAACATCATCAGTAGACCAGACCTTTGTAGCAGTTGAACTCCAAAGTAAGATGACATAATTGTCAGTGAATTAAATCGTGAACACCTATCAGTATATTTTTCAACTAAATGTTGAACTCCAATTATCTTCTAAAGTTAAAGTATTAGGATTTCAAAAGGTACAAGAGCAATTTTTTAGACAAAGAAAAAAAAACCATCAAGTCAAAAAAATAGATGAAAATAAAAAAAATCAAAAATCAAGCAACATCACATAAAAATGTATAACTCTTCTTAATATTTTTTTCTCCCCTCAATTTAGTGAACTCCATTTAATTCACTCATCGTTACTTTATTTTACTCCTTCACAATTCATTCCCCCCTTGTTAGACATGTCGTTAGAGATTTTGAATTTCATCCAAGAAGCTTCAAGATAATATCAAGAACAGACTTATCTCAAGGAGAAAAAGATGAGGAATCAGTTAAAAAAAGAGGATTGCATTATCAAGGAAGGCCTAATCTAAATCAGAAGGGAAGAAGCAGACTAACCACTACTACTGTTCCATTGCCTAAGTCTATATATACAAGGCTTTGGAATTGAGCAGTTATACCATCTGAAAGCTAAGTTAATCAGTTGCAAATATAGTCTAAATAACTGCTAAAAAATGCCAAACAAAATAGCAGAAAAATCAGTTAATCTAGTTGAGTGTTCCTGTAAGCAGTTCTACATCAGTTCTACATTTCTGGTTTCTTTTCGCTTCTTGCTGACATGGATCTATCTCAACTGATATTTTCCATGTCAGCTATCTTATTTTTGACACTCTCCCTCTGGATGAGTGTGTATATATTTCATACTCATCTTGCACACCAACTAATCCAATCTTTTGGCACTCTAACTCTTAGTGAATATATCAGCCAACTATTTACTTGATTCTAAGTATCGAACTTCTACCACGCCTCCTTGAACCTTCTCCCTTACAAAATGTAGATCAAGATCAAAATGTTTGGTCTTTTCATGACAAGTAGGATTTTTGGAGATTTGCAATGCACTCTTATTGTCATAAAAAATGATCACTAACTGATCAATCTCCCTTCTAAGTTCTCTCAGCAGGTTTTGTATCCACATAGTTTCATAAATGCAAGTTGCTAGGGCTCTATATTCAGCCTCTATTGAACTCCTTACCACCGAACTTTGTTTCTTAGATTTCCAGCTTATCAAAGATCCTCCAAATCCTATGCAAAAACCTGTAACAGATTTCCTTGGGTCAACGTAGCCTCCCCAATCACTATCTATCCAGCCTTGTAGAGTGTTGAATGATATTTTCTGCATAATGATCCTTTTTCCTGGTGCATTGTTCAAGTATCTTAGTACCCTGAAGGCTGCATTTCAATGTGATTTTCCTAGACATCCCATAAATTGTGATAAAACTTGAACTACAAAATTGACATCCGGTCTTGTGAAAGTCAAATATATGAGCTTTCCCACCCATCTTCTATAGAAAGTTGCATCTTTAAGCTGATCATTGTCCTCCTTTGTTAGCTTTTTGCTTTCTTCCATGGGAGTTGCAACAGGCTTGGCACCAAGCAATCCATATGCACACAACATGTCCAATGTGTACTTCCTTTGACAAAGAAATATTCCTTCCTTTGATCTTGCTATTTCCACCCCAAGAAATATCTTGGTGGTCCAAGATCCCTAACTCTGAACTTGTTACTTAAGTACTTCATTAAATTCTGTGTCTCATCTTCATTTCTTCCCCCAATTAGTACATCATCAATATATACTAATAATACTATCTTTGTGTCTTCCTCTACCACCTTTTTGAAAAGTGATGGATCTAATTTTGATTGATAGAATCCCAAGTTGCAAAGTGCCTCTGTAAACTTTACATTCCATTGCCTTAAGGCTTGTTTAAGCCCATGCAAAGCCTTTTCAATTTGCACACTAGTTTCTTAGTTGACAGCTTCATCTCCCCCTTCATTTTATAGCCTTGAGGAATATCCATATAAACTTCTTCATCCAAATCACCATTAAAAAAAGCATTATGTATGTCAAGTTGTCTCAGTCTCCAATCACTTGCAGCAAACAACTTTAGAAACAGCCTTACAGTCGTTTGTTTGATAATTAGGCTAAAGGTCTCTTAGAAATCAATCCCTTCTTCTTGGTTATATCCTTTAGCCACAAGTCTTGCTTTAAATCTCTCAACTGTCCCATCTAAATTCAACTTAGTTTTGTAAACCCATCTGCATCTTATAATGTGATGCTCTACAAGCAAGAACACTATCTCCGATGTATTATTCTCCTCAAGGGCAGTCAACTCATCCAACATAGCCTTTCTCCATTGTGGCCTCTTGACAACCTCTGCATATGACTATGGCTCTTCCACATCATTCAAGGACATTAGAAAACATTTGTAGTCTTTGGACAACTAATCAGTGCTTAGACTTTTGGCTATAGGGTGAATGGTGTTGGTGCTTACAGGTTGTTGATCAAGGTTTTTCAAATTGTGCTAGTATATCTCAAAGGTATTTGGGAATTCTTTTAGGTCTATTCGATCTTCTATCTTGGTCAGGTTCATGATTCTCAACAGAGCTATTCTCATTGTTCATAGGGCAATTGACAATGTTATCATCCCTTGGATTAGACTCATGAGGCCTTTGGTCATTGGTGTTCGCATTTTCATGTTGATTATAAATAGTACTAACTAGAATATTATCAAAGATAATAGGATCAATAGGAGGGATAGCAAAAGTGTTTGAGGTATATTGATTGTTCTTGGCAAAGGGAAAGAATTTTCCTGAAATATAACATCTCTTGAAACAAAGGTCTTATGCTCTTCAAGATCATAGAGTTTAGATCCTTTCATCCCATTAAGGTACCCTATGAATAAATTTTTGCTAGCTCTAGGATGAAATGTAGTCCTTTCTCTCTTGAGGGTTGATGCAAAGACAAGACAACCAAAGACTCTTAAATGAGAATAACCTGGAGTAGTTCCAAATAAAAGTTTATAGGGTGACTTATAGTTTAGAATTTTTGTGGGAAGCCTATTGATTAAGTGAGTTGCACAAAGAACAGCATTCCCCCAAAATTTTCTAGGCATAGAAGCTTGGAATAGAATAGCTCTACCTGTGCACAGGATGTGTTGATGTTTCCTTTCAACTATTGCATTTTGTTGAAGGGTTTCTACACATGAATATTGATGAATCATTCCTAATTCACTAAAGAAGGGTGAAGCTTTAACTCAGCAGCATTATCAATCCTTATGATCTAAACTTTTGTGTCAAATTGAGTTTGTACCATTTTAGAGAAACTTGGCAGTACACAAGTGACTTCAGATTTATTTTTCATCAAGTATGTCCAAGTGCAACAAGTAAAGTCATCAACAATTGTTAAAAAGAAATGATATCCATCTATAGCTGGTAATAAGTAAGATCCCTATGTATCTACAAGAATAAACTCAAAAGGTTTTGCTGTAGTAATACTATGAGTAGAAAAAGGCAACCTCTTATGTTTAGATTTGGGGCAGATTTCACATATTTTGTCATCAGAACATTTGATGCAAAGGCACATTTTCTGCAATTTTTCAACTAAATGATGTAGTGGATGTTCTAATCTAAGATGCCATAGATCTAATTCACCATGAAATGACAACTGTGTTGTGTGAAAGTTGTATGCAGCATTTGAGATAAGAAAGTTGACTGAAGTTTGTTCCAATGTGTATAGTCCTTGTGACATCTTAGCTATTCCAATCCTCATCCCTTGTGATGAACCCTAAATGTAGCAATAATTTGAGTCAAACAAAAAAGAACAACAATGTGATCTAGCAAGCCTATTGATTGAAATCAAATTAAATTTGAAAAAGGGGACATGTAAAACTTCACTAACTATCAAGGAACTTAAAAGTTTGACAATGCCTATATTAGCCACAGGAGCTTTCTCTTTGTTTGGTAGAATGACATATAGGCCTGTTATAGGTTTAAAAGACTAAAAAAGGTTTATGGAATGACACATATGGTCTGTAGTCCCTGAGTCTATGATCCAAGTAAAAAACTCTAATTATGGTTTCTAGGATATCAAGGTAATGGAAGTGTTTGAGCAAAGTGTGATAGGTTTGATCAGATTGTTTGATGGTAGTGAAATGTGTTGGTTACCTACAAAGTTAGACTACTGGCTGAAGGGTCACCAGTGTTAGATGATGTTTTTGAGTCCTATTGTTTCTATAAACACGCCACATCAGAGTTGGCCAAATTTTGGGAGTTTAACAGCTCCATCAGTTCCTTAATCTATTCTTGTGATAGCCTCAAATCATCTCCCCTTAGAGATTTCCCTTCTTGTTCATACTCCATTGCCATTGTTTGATTGGCATGTACTTGTTCAACTTTACCTCTTCCTTTAGTGAATTTGAAGTTTCGGTGGAAAACCAATTATCCTATAACATCTCTCCTTAGGATGACCTTTCTTTCCATAGTGAGTGCATACTAACTCAGAGTGGATACTTGAAGAAGACTCCATGAACTGAAGAATGAACCGATTCTGTTCAAACAATTGAAAGGGAAGAAAAAGGAACTTCTATTTAAAGAAATGATGAGAAACTGTTCTCAATGAATCTTCCTAAAGCTTTGATACCATATTGAATTTCATCCAAGAAGCTTCAAGATAATATCAAGAACAGACTTATCTCAAGGAGAAAAAGATGAGGAATCAGTTAAAAAAAGAGGATTGAATTATCAAGGAAGGTCTAACTTGAATCAGAAAAGAAGAAGTAGACTAACCACTACTACTGTTCCATTGCCAAGTCTATATAGACAAGGCTTTGGAATCGAGCAGTTATACCATGGAAAGCTAAGTTAATCAGTTACAAATATAGCCTAAATAACTGCTAAAAAATGCCAAATGAGATAACAAAAAGATCAGTTAATCCAGTTGAGTGTTCTTGTGAGCAATTCCGCATTTTTGGTTACTTTTCACTTCTTGCTGATATGGATCCAACTCAACTGATATTTTCCATGTCAGCTATCTTGCTTTTGACAAGAGAAATTTAAACTAGAGGAAGGATATAAATCAACCTAAGGTAAAGGGACTAGTCATAACTATCATCACAATCAAGGGAATGAGATGTTGCGATACATTGCAAAAGACAAAAAAAAAAACAATTTGAAGGTCAAACTCATGCTTTTGCATCTAAAGTTAATTTAATAGCACCTTCATAGCCCATAAAAGTGTCTCAATGTGCATAATATAAGCTTGCAAGCAAGAGCAAGGAGAGAGGATGCAGGACCAATTGCCTCTAATGTTCCAATATGAGTTAGCTCACCAACTTCTCCAAGCCTCAATAACCATATATTGTAATTCATTGCTTCTATTTTTCTAGTCGACTCAATTGTTTCCACTAAAAGTTGTCACATGAGCATCTTCGAAATTAGGGCATATATTTATCCATGCTAATTTTAACTCTACATGCTCAGAGAGTTCATTGAAAATTAGATTTCCTATATTGATTTTTCTCTTTGTTCGAAGGAAGTGTAGCATCAACTCCATTTCTGTTATTTTCATGTAGTGTTAAATAGAGAAAAATGTTTGGGATTGGGGTTGGAGGATTGAAGCCAATAGTTCATCTCCAATAGCTTATTTTTCTTTCAACTTTTTTGTCATCACATTATAGTTCAAAACAGCCTTTTAGGTGGTTGAAGCAATTTTGCCTGACTATGTTCTAACACCTTGTTTATTTGCATTGGCTAAAACCTCATAGGATCTCTCCTTTCTTATAATTTATGATACACAATGACACAAAATCTCTTGCACATTTCAAAATGTTGTTATAAATTTGCAAAATAATGATGGATAGAAATTATCTAAGCATGTAAAGACTTCAAATAGGCTTAAATGATTGAGCACATCAACAAAACCTATATACACATATTTCACTACATCAAATTTTCTTTCAATAGCAAAGGAACAATCAGTTATATACCTCAAAAGCTTCTTGTTTTTCTTGGTAAAGTAATTTAGTCTAGAGGCTTTCGTCCCATGGATCCAAGTTTCTTCTTCTTTTCACTCTCTTTTAGGCATACTCTTGTGCGTTTTCTCTCTTTTCTTTTAATAAGATTTATTTTCTTTAGTTTTAGGAGATTACGTTACTTTGCTTTATGTCTATCAAAGTCTACTTACAAGGGTGGAAATCAATTTCTCTATCTTCTTTATTATGGGCTCGTCAAGTTGAGCCTCAACTAATTATTTGGTTTTGGTGGAGTCCTTACAGGCAAAGAACTCTATTGGGGTAACATTCCAACATCTACATTTGGTCATTTCAGATGTACTTTCTAAAGGAATTCAATTGGCGCTTCTAGTTTTTCAAGTATTATTATATCACTTTTTTAGCTGGTATGAGTATCCATATGTTACATCACTATTGCCTCAACAATGATATTTTATCCACTAGCTCTTTTATGAAGTGCTACTTAATGTTAATGTATTTCATCTAAGAGTGTAGCACAATCCTCAACAACAGGTTCCCCAACAAGTGTTGAGACATTTTGGATAGAGGTCGCAACATAATCTCCATTGATTTATTAATTAGGTTCCTCCTCTAGTTGCTTGGAAGCTATTTGTTTAAGAATTTTTGGTGTTCCTTTATGTTCTCCTTCAATAATTTTTTACTAGACTTTAGATCATTTGATAGGACTAATTATCACCAACGACGCTAACTTTGTAACCCATTCGTGTGGAACAAATTCTCAAAAAGTAGGGTTAATTTGTTAAGATTTAGTGGTAGTGTCGTAGCAACAGTACCTTCATGTGCATGAAATGTTGGACTTTGACTTTCTTTTCCATCTTTAAAAAATTGATCACTACAAGCCTCTTCCCTTAATTTCTTTCTATTTTTAGATGGCATCCCCTCTCCCATCAATGAAAGATTTGTTTCTCTTCTTTGATATCTTTGAATTCCAAGATTAGATGTGGCGATGGACTATCTTGGTTTCTTAGTAGTTTTCTCCATCTCTACTAGTGTTGCAACATCATTATTGTTATTGGTTCCTAGCTCCTGTACAGTTTCTTTCTGTGTCCAATATGTTTGTACAGTTGGCTCAATAAGAGCAATTATATTAAGTATGAGTGATTCAATAGTTTCATCATGAGTTTCTTAGGTAGCTTATTTCATCAAAATGTCAACTTCAATATGGTAGGGTATTGCAACTATGATCTTACCAAATTTTAGAGTATGAAACTCAACTCCTCATTTTTCAGTGTTAGCACAACTTTGCAACACTACAATACTAAACCCTAAGAAACCTAAGAGGTCAACATTTCATATAAGAAAGAGGAATTGCAATCTAAACCCATCCCATTTTCAGCATTAAAATGCACCAAACAATACAAGAAAGCATTTAAATTGTACCTTTAGAATTGTATTCCCATTGAGCATACTTGTGACCCTCAAGTCATGACCCTTAAACCCCAATTTCTTATTTGTTCGTAGGGTTAACACATAAATTAGTGCCTCCTACTCCGCTACAAACTCCTTTGCAAGGCTCTAATTTAAAATTCTTTTGGGTAAGGGAGCTTTAGAACAAGACAAAAAAATAGGATGGACGCTGGAGAACTTTTCTCTTTTTTGTTTACATGGGTGAATGAATTTTTGCTTATTTTTTTGATTGTATAGGATTTGAAATTCTGCCCAATCTATTTTTTTTCCAAGACACAATCTCCTACACATGGTAGGATTCTTATTTTCATATAAACCACCTAGGGCATACATGGCATAGGCTCCATGGGCTTCCTACATGGACTTTTAATTATTTTTAACCCAAAGCTTATTTAATTATTAATCCAGTTAATAGTTAAAGCTTACTTGTGTCTTATCTTCTAATTTAATTAATCTCATTAATTAAATTAAGGACCTACCATGCTTTTTATTAATAATCCCAATATTAACATGCACAATAGGAAATCTATTCTGTCCAATTCAATTACAACTAAATCAATTTTTCTATGAGACTTCTCAAACCTTGTTCACACCTAACCAATTTACCACTTGTCCATCATTCCAACCTTTTGTTTGTGAGTCTGTAGGTTCATTCTAAATTGATAACGAGCATAGTTCAAAGAATATTGATAGCGCCTAATCTACAGCCTATATATAGTCCAATTAAGATAAAGCAAGCAAATCACATGAACATTCCTGACTGTGAATACTATGCAGTATTTTCATTTTATCTTGCTTTGTCCAAACCGAGTGAGAGCTATAAATTTAGTTAAATTTATTGGCTTAATCATATGACCAAATCAATGTTGCCTCATGAAGCTAATGCTCTATCAAAAACTCTTTTCTGATCACGCACTATCTTAGTCAAGGATTTTCATCTCCTAGAACATTAATCACATAGGATAAATACCTTGCTCACTTGCAAGGAGATAAATCCCTTATTCAATGCACACATGCCTCTATGTCTACTCAGGTAATGGACTATTGGGCTCATGACCCTATCCCATATTAAGATAGATGTTAATCTTTAATGCCCTAATGACACACTACTCATCATGCAAGCTAGGCAACTATATCATCTCAAGTCTATGGCCCATGCGCCCTTAAAACAATTACAAAGCAAGATATTAATAGTAAAGAGTAAACTCTATGTCTCTACTTTATCCCTCAAGTTAGTGTTCGAGTGTTTTTTTTATGATGGCATATCCACACACGTGGGTTTTCAGTATTTACTAAAAGGTATGACACTCACTATACAAACATAAGGCAAACAAATCGTACAGATTCTTCATTTCTCATTTAGAGAGTTGATGACTCATGAATAACTTTTAGTGATTTTGAGAGGCCTTATGTCCTTATTCATAAAGTTCTATGAATAAGGCTTCTTAACGCAATCACATCGGCACATGCAAAACTTTACATCACAGAAAATTTAGATTCATGAAAGAATGCCATAACATCGATACAAATAAAGATCAATAGCTTATTAATTAATCTAAAGGTTAACATATACAACTAATATCCTTCACTATCTATTAGCATTAGAGGGCATATCAACCACTATCAAAGTATAATATGGTGTTAGAGTATGACTACATTAAGGTATGAGTAGTGTAACTTTTTAGGTCAGCATTCTTGACCCATTCTTTTTCCCACCCTCCTTTTTAGCCAAACTTATCCATGTATGTAAGGACGATATTCCTACCATTTATAAAGTATTTTAGATGATTAAATTGTTTAGATGCTAAATGTTTAGGTTTAAAACAATACTTATAGAAACATTATTCTTTTGAACTCTTATCACAAACTTAACTTCCTTACTCATTACTTAACTAGTGCTAAGCAAATTTGTGAAGTCAATTCCATGATAGTCCTGTGAAGGCTTTCCCATCATTAGAATCGCATTGAGCTTGGTTTTGCCAAAATTTAGTATCTTCAATCTTGATTCAGCTTCCTCATCCTTACTTATTACTTCTTGACATTGCTTGGACACCATGCTATTATCCCTTTTTATCCTTACAGTTTTCAACTCGAGTTCTTCACTTCACTTCTTAAGAGACGTCGTTTCAACTTTCATTCCTTGTCTTCACTATAAAGGGACTATATTTGGTCATACATTATCTTACAAGTTTACAGTAGCTCCACATGTGTAAGTTGATAGTCATTGTCATAGTTGTATTTTGATAGAGTATATAAAATACAACAAGTATAATAGCCATGTTCTTTGTTTCGACCTATTGAATGCAACATGATTAAAGATTTGTTCATCTTCTTTAGATTGTTCATAATCATCTTCACTTCATGTTGTTGCCCTTGATTCCTTGCCTTTTAAGGGTGTTGATGCATTTGGAAAAAAGGTGTCCATAACCCCTACAGTCATGGCATAGTACTGTTTATTTTGCATTTTAATTTTAGGATCCCTCTTGAATTTCTTACTCTAGTATCTTTTGCTACCTTGTTAAGTATACCTCTAGATCTATTATAAGATCATCCTATCTCTTTTCTTCAAATTCCTTAACCTTTCAACCCCCAATTCAATGTTTGTGCCGATGTTGTAACACTACTCATCTAGATTATTTTGTCTAATTTTTATAGCCAACTCTTTCTCTGTTTCTCTATTATTTTTTTTCTTTGGTTTTAACCTTGTTCATCTCATAAGTTAGTACTGAGGCCATTAACTCATCCATTCTTATGTTCTTGACATATACTGCTTTCTTAACTACTGCCCCTTCATTAGAAACCGTTTAGGGAGAGCCCTTAAGGTTTTTTAGACAAGTTTTACCTCTGAACATCTTTTCTCAAGCTGATATGATTAGTTTTCTATATCACAAAACTTCCCTTTACAAACGGAAATCATCTTATCCTCTCTTGTCCTTATGCATTCTAATTGAAAAGCAAGCATTTGGAATTTAGATATTCTCATGCAGCCAATACCTTCATGAATATTTAGAAGATATCCCATGCTTCTTTGGTAGTTTCACATGTTGAGATTAGTTTGAATTGCTCTTCATCCACTCCTGTGAACTTTGCATTTGTAGCATTGAAGTTTCTATTTCCTTTCTTCACTGGTCTATTCATTCACTTGTTGGAGTAGTTTCTTTCCATTGAACTTGTTACATGTGAACACCATCCATCAACAATGAAACTCCAGGCTTTTCTTCAAGAGACTTGATGAAAGTGCTCACTTGTGCTTTCTAGAATGGATACATGGATCCATCTAATAATGAAGGTCAAGTAATTAATGTACCTATTTTTGTACTAACGATCTAACTACCAACACTAGGATCTCACTTGCCATCCAAACAATGTCCCAAAAAAAAGTAATGTGGCTCTAATGTCACTTGTAAATTTTAGTTAGATATTGTAACTCCATGTACATAGAACAATTGTGATATTGTAACACTTAACTAGGAAGTCTTAAATCAAATGACCTAAACACAAGGGAAATTCAGTTTAAAGCAATCCTCTAGTGTTTTTAGGGTTGTTACCTAGGAAATGAGTTTTGCTAACTCAAATAAACAAAGTCTACAAAGCAAAACATGAGTTCATCACTCCATTTAAGTTAAGCTCTCAACTCGTTGTGTTAACATAAGCTATCCCTTGTTTGTGCCTAAAGCAAACTCCCTCTTCAATTCCAACCCTTGGTTGATGGTTTTCCTCATTTAAGTTCTTACTAATAATAACACTCAAATCAATTTATAATTAGTGTGTGAAATAGTAGATGAAATAAACCTTACAGGCTCTCATAAATTCAGTGAGTAAGTTCACCTATGTCTTGTGCAACTTTCAAAATATATAGACAAGATTGCCTACTATCTTCTTGAGTTTTAGGAAGCAAATCATCCCAGTATCTTTTTGTGAAACTAGTCAAGAAATTATGTTAGCACAGTTTCCATTGCTAGTGTTGCAACAACAATTCGATTTTACTTTCCTTGCAAGATTTCTTAATCGACATGGGCTTAATTACATGACATGAAAAATATTTTAAGACACATATTTCCAACACACAAAGCATAAAGCTAACAAAGTCAATTAAGAATTGGAACACATACTTCTAAAATACAAGTCCCATGTGCACAAAGTACATAATTACTTATAATATAATTAAAAAAATGAACAAATTTATGATAAGTATAATTGCACTTGTCCTATAACTAATCGAGTTTGATCAGATCAAATTTAGAGTAATATTCCAGTCAAAATCTTCTGATGATACCTATGCATTATAAATCTATTCAGTCAGTTACGTTTGTTGTTGCTTAAAATTTGCAAAATTTTCTTTATTATTTCTTCTTGGATAGTCAATTATGATAGAGTGACAACTATATTTGATTCACTGCGTGGTCACATGATTTAGTCTTTGTATTGGGCCACACAATTTTAGTTTTTGATATAATAAGGATAATAATTTGATTTGCCCTTTACTATTTGTTTTGTTGTTTACACAATATTTAATAATCAGTTGAAATGTACATTTCATGAACTTGTATTATGCAATTATATTGGAACATTCCTAAGCCACTTGACATGACTGAGCAACACATCACTACTGACATGTATCTTAGTTGTATTTTTCTGCTGTCAGTTTGTTTGTTAGATGCTTTGTTCATAGTGGTAGTTAGATTGGCTGTTTTAGATGCTTTTATGGTTAGTTGTAGGTGTGAAGGGGTTGTTCAACTTTTATTTGTATGTATATATTGATAGTCTTAGCCTCTAGCTAATGTAATGGTAACCTATACCAGACTTAGTTTTTGAATTCTCATTTCTTCATCTTCCTTCCATATTGTTTTTCCCTTACTAATTTTACTTCTAACCTTCAATAATGAGGTGAAATCAAACTTTACATGGTACCAAAGCCCTGAAGAAGGAAAGAAGAAACACATCAATCTCTGAAACTTGGCTACAGACTCATCACCTGTGGGTGATCACCAACAGCTGCCGCAGGATCACTTCCTTAACTTTGCTAATCCTACTGACCATTTCAAACTAGACAATGGAAATAACCCCATGGTAAGGCCAATTCGTGACCTTTTGACCACTACAAAATTATGATGTTTGGGCGAGGAACATCAAAGGAGCACTCGAGGCAATAAACAAGTTTTGGTTTACCGCTAGACAAATCACCAAACCAAAAGATCCTACCCTACTTGAGGCCTAGGAAAGTTATAATGATATGGTAGTCTCTTAGATCTTAAAATCAATTTCTCCCTCAATTAAATGTAGTTTGATTTTTGTGGATTATACATATGAACTTTGGAGTAAGTTGAGTGAGAGGATGTCTAAACATACAATAGACCAAAAGGCTTTGGGCTCACTAATGAAGAGGGATGACTTAGTGATAACATATTATGGTAAGCTGAAAAGTGTTTGGGATGAACTTTCATTGTATGACAATATGATAAAATGTACAAGCGGACAATTGAGAGTTCTAACTGAAAGATATCAAAGGGATGGTGTAATGCAATTCTTGATGGGGCTAAATGATTCATATGCTCACATAAGGGACTAGTTCTTATGATGGATCCTATCCCTCCTGCAAATAAAATCTTTACCATAGTGCAACAATAGGAGAAGCAGCACTAGATAGTAGCAAACATGCAAGGACATAGCCTTGAAAGCTGCTTCAAGGTTAGGAATGCAGAACCTCCTATATGCTCACATTGCAATATAAAGGGACACGATTGAGACAGCAAACAAGTTGAAAGGATACCTCCTCGGACACAAGCTGCATCAAAAAGGAGGAAAGGTAATTGGATTAATCCACTTGGTGCAATCTGATCCATGACAGCCAAGTAGCTTAACTATGAGAATAGTAAGATAATGAGCTAGACTAAGGCATAATACAAGTAGCTAATGGAATTACTTTTTGTTGGAAAGTTAACAACTAATAAACCAGGTGATGAAACATAATCTCATAACCTTCCTATTGCAGACATTGTCATTGCACCACCATCATCTACTCACAATGTTGATAGCCTAAACATGAGTGGTAAGCCCATGTCCTATATGTCATCAAGCACTAAAAAAGCACACACAGTTAATTATCCTTGGATTTTTGACATAGGAGCAACATATCACATGATCTATCACCCAGTTTATTCACAGCCAACACTACTATAGTGTCCAGTCTAGTTAGGCTTCGAAATAGATCACATGCTATGGAAACACACTTAGGCATAGTTAAATTAACTGAGACCATCTTTCTCAAAGATGTGCGATGTGTCTCTACCTTTACGATGAATCTCATATCAATCAAGAAACTCACTCACAACAATCAATGTTGCCTTATGTTTTCTTCCTATTTTTGCTATATTCAGGGCCTTGTTTCAAGACCACGATAAGAATGGGTAAAGCTAAGGTAGGCCTCCATAGATTCATAGAGAAGAAAGTGAACTCATAAAAACTTACAAAAGATTTGGCAAGGCTGTCGTGGACTTGTTGTTACCAATCCTTCTGTGTAGAAAGTTTTAGTGTGGATAATGTCCTTTGGCATTATCGGCTTGGTTATTCATCTTGCCAAAAACTAGAACTTATTAATGATATTTTTGTAGACTCTGTCAAGAATAAAGCATGTGCTTTTCTTGTCCAATCTATACTATTGCAAAGCTACACAAAAGACCTTTCAATATCAACACTCATAGAACTTTATATGCTTTTGAGATGTTGCATTATGACCTATGGGGGTTGTGTAGTCAAATTGCCTATGATGGAAGTAGGATTTTTCTAACTATAATAGATGACCTTACTAGAAGCACTTCGGGGTACTTGCTAAAAACCAAAGCAGAAACCAAACATTGTTTAATCACTTTTTAAAACCTTGTATAAAACTAATTAGGATGAAAAGTGAAAGTCCTTAGAGCTAACACTAGGACAAAGTTTAGTCTTAAAGAGTTTGTCAAGAGAAAGGAATAATACACAGAAAACTTGTGTAGAAACCCCACTCCAAAATGAAATTGTTCTAAGGAAACATCAGCACCTTTTAAACATAGCAAGAGCTTTACAATTTCAATCTAATGTACCCCTTTCTTTTTGGACTGAATGCATTCTTACAGCCACTTACATAGTCAATAAAATCCCAACCAAGGCCTTAAACAATAAAACTCCTTACCAAATGTTGTTTAGAACCCTACCTTCTTATCAACACCTAAAAGTTTTTGGGTGTTTATGCTATGCATTGACACCCACCCAAGGAAGAAAGAAGTTTGATGCCAGGAAGAAGAAATGTGTGTTTTTAGGCTATTCCTATGATGTTAAGGGGTATAAGCTGTTAAACTTAGAAACCAAAGGTGTCTTCATCTCAAGATATGTGGTTTTCTATGAGCAAACCTCTCTTTTCAAGTAACAGGACCAAAATAACCAAACATTACCTCTTGCAATCCAACAACCACAACATACTGCACCAAACACATGATTTATGTCCTATGATGAACAAAATTCCAACACACCCTAATATCGCTGAGCTAGTACCTCATAACAACTACGAACTAATTTTTGAGTAAATATTCAACCAAATAGATGAATTATAATAGTTATGACCAAGCATTGTTCTATTGGATCATCCACCATAGGCTGCCCTAAGAAGGTCCACTAAAGTGAGAAACGCACCCAAGTATCTCCAAGAGTGCTACTGTCAATAGGCCTCCTTATCTTCTCCACTTACCCCATAGCAAGGAAAGCCTAAAACCAAAGCTAAACTTAAATATCCCCTTAATAGTGTTCTATCCAACAATAAGTTACTTCCACACCACCAAATGTTCTTGGCTTTTATTTCCACATAATAAGAGCCTAAAAGCTTTACAGAGGCATCAAAAGACCAAAGTGGCAGCAAACAATAAAGCATAAACTAGAGGCACTTGAAGAAAATAATACATGGACATTAACTAGCCTCCTCGCTAGAAAGGTGCCAAGTGGATGCAAATTTGTGCATAAAATCATATATATAATTGATGGAAGTGTAGAAAGATACAAGGCTAAATTGGTGGCAAAAGGGTTCACACAAAAATAAGGGATAGATTATCAAGAGACCTTCTCTCCAGTGACCAAACTAACAACAGTAAGGTGTCTTTTAGCTATTGCTGCCTTGAAGGTCTAGAGATTGTATCAACTTGATGTAAATAATGTATTCCTACATGGAAACCTAACTGAGAAAATTTACATGAAAAAGTTACTGGGGTACAGCAAAGGGAAGACAAACCAGGTGTGCAAGTTGAACAAAAACTTATACAACATCAAACAGACCTCTAGATAGTGGAATGTTACGCTTTCAATAGCACTCATCATGTTTGGTATTGTGCAATGTGAGGCTGATTATAGCTTGTTCATTATGAAAAAAAAGAGCCATTTCACAGCATTGCTAGTGTATGTAGATAACATTATAGTAGCCAACAGCTTGGATGATGAACAGAAGAATATTAAGCACTTTCATGACAGGAAGTTCAAAATCAAGGATCTTAGTCACCTAAAATACTTCCTAGGCATGGAAGTGGCAAGAAATGAACAAGGAATCCATATCAATCAATGGAAGTACGCTTAGACATCCTTACAGATAGTAGACTACTAGGAAGGACACCTAATAAGATCCCAATGGAGCAAAACACTAGAATAAACAAAGAGGGGGCAAACCTCTTACAAATCCTACACTGTATAGAAGGATGGTTAGGAGGCTATTGCATGTGACCATCACAAGGCCAAACATCTCTTTTAGTATTTAAACTATGAGCCAATTCATGAAGGAACCCACAGAGCATCATACAAAGTCCTTCATTACATCAAGTCAGCACTAGGCCAGGGGTTTTTCTTTCCTGCAGAGAATCAGCTGAGGCTTAAGGCATTTTGTGATTGAGATTGGGGGTCTTTCCTTAACACTAAAAGGTCAATCACAAGGTATTACATCTTCCTAGGCCACTCCCTTATATCTTGGTAATCAAAGAACCAATCAATCACTCCTAGATCTTCTGCAAAGGCTAAATATCAAGCCATGGCCTTAACTTGTGCTAAACTCACTTGGTTGAGATATATCCTTCATGCCATGGACATAGAACTTCATAAGCCTTCCCAATTGCAATGTGATAACCAGGTTGCTCTATACATGGCTACAAATCTAGTTTTCTATGAGAGGAGCAAACATATTGAAATGGATTGCCTTATTGTAAGAGATCAACTTCAAGAAGGATTGATTAAAACGTATCATGTTCTAAATAAAGGTTAGATTACAGACGTGATGAATAAGCCCTTATCTATGCAGCTGTTCAGAAACCATTTGATCAAGATGGGAATGGTGAACTACCATTCCACACCTTGAGTGAGCCTATTGGAACATTCCTAAGCCACTTAGACATGACTAAGCAACACATAACTGCTAACATGTATCTTAGCTGTTGTATTTTTTTGCTGTCAATTAGTTTGTTAGATACATTGTTGATAATGATAGTTAGATTGGTTGTTTTAGATCCTTTATGGTTAGCTGTAGGTGTGAGGAGGTCGTTCAGCTTCTGTTCGTATATATATATTGATAGTCTTAACCTCCAACTAATGTAACAGTAACCTATACGAGACTTAGTTTCTGAATTCCCTTTTTTTCTCCTTCCTTCCATATTGTTTTTCTAATACTAATTTTACATCCAACCTTCAATAATGACATAAAATCAAACTTTACAAATTAAGAACTTAATATTCTTTTCTGCAAACCAATATAAAAAAACTGCTAGAGTTTAATGTAGTACATGATGACGAGCAATTTTCTACAAAACAAGCTTATTAGAAAACTAATATCATTTCATGCCACCCTATCACATTATTATTAAATAAAAAATTGTTCAAATTTTTTAGTATCCATAAGATTCTTGACCAAGTAACATATCCACAACCTATCTCATAGAAGGTCTTAAATCTTTGTTCTCTTGTGCACATTGCAATGCTACTCTTACCAAATTCTCTAATTTGTCCTCGTCATATTCACCTCCAATTCTAGGATCCACAATTTGTTCAATACATGATATCCCTTCCTCTGCTCCTTCATGCATCATTTTCCTGACCCAATTCTGTAGCCCCTTGAGCTCCATCCCACCATCTCTACTATTAGCATTAAGTCCCTTGGGGCTCTTTCCTGTTGCCATTTGGAGCACAACAATCCCATAACTATATACATCAACTTTAGAAGTGATTGGAAGATTAAAAACCCATTCAAGAGCCATGTAGCCTCTTGTCCCTCGTATTGTAGAAACATTTAAATTCTCCATCTCGCTCCTTTTCACTTGTTTTGACAGACTAAAATCTGCCACTCTAGTCTGGTAATTTGAGTCCAAGAGTATGTTCTAAGGCTCACATCATAGTGCAAACCCCACTCCAAGCACTCTTCATGCAAGTAAGCCAGGCCCTTGGCTGCGCCTTGCAATATTAACCCTCTTTCTCCAATTCAGATTACTAGAGCAGAGATTTCCTATTAATGATCTATGCTCCAGGTACTCGTAAACTAAGAGCCTGTTCTTCCCTTCAGCACAATTACCCCAAAGCTTTATCAAATTGGCATGGTTCAGTCTTCCAATGATGCCAACCTCAGCCAAGAATTCTGCCTCCCCTTACTTGGCCTCATTCAGTCATTTGATGGCCGCAATTCTGTTATCAGACATCTTTCCTTTGTACACAACGCCACTGCCTCCACAACCAATTTCTTCACTAAAATTGTTTGATGCCTTCTTCAGCTCTACATATGTAAACCTCTTGAATCCTGTCACAACCTGCAAGTAATTACCTCGCTCCTTCATGTTAAAGCCTCGACATGTTTTGAACAAGAAGATGAACAAACAGAGTGCCTCAATTGCACCAAACACTCCTGTGCACCAAGCCAAGGACTTCCACCAAGCATGCCTTTCTTTTGTCTTGTGTGCTCTTTTGAGTTGCGTTGGGTGGCTTGTGCATTTGAGGTCAAATTTCTGAATGAACCTCCGGTGGGTGGTCAGCCCATGCTTTGGTAACTTCAGGTAAGTTGAGTCACTGAATCCCACTGACTGGTATCCACTGAACAACAAGGTCTTAGGAAAACAACTGGACAGACCAGTATCATGTTCATATCTGTATTGGAATCCTTTGCAGTTGCAGTTGCTCGAGCATAGCCTTTCGCACATCTCCAAAGTGTAGTTCTTGAAGTATCTGTTGTCATTTCCGAAGAATTCAGCGTGATTCAACTGAAGGAAGTCTGTAGAAGCAGAATCATTACATGGAAGAGGCTTGAAATCCGAGACACGTCCTTCAGACAAGTCTCTGTGATTCTTCATCTTGTGCCCTGGCAAGCAAGAGCACCTCCAGCCAGCTTGGGACTGTAGGTACAAAGGCTGTTGGCACCACCAATCCCACGAGTCCTGCAAGGTTGAAGGTCCACTTGCCATGTGACTTCGCAAATACCTTTGTATTCGTTCAGACTATAAACCCTAAGAACCCCATCAGGTTCCAGAACCGTTCTTCTCCGAGGCCCTATACCGAGATCAGAGGTTTCAAATTGGAAATAATCTGAAGAGATGAATCTTCCCATCAAATCAAGTGTGGCAATTTTGCTGTTGTTATATGTGGATCTTCCCGCATCCCAGCTTCTCAGCCAAGGGGGAGGCCGAAACACACTTGTTATTTGAACACTGTCATCAAGTAGATGAAGGACGTTGTCATTGTCGAAATACAACTAGAAAAAACCTGAGGAATGATCCGTTAGGCTTCTTGACGAGATTAGTTTGGCTTTCCTGGTGAGTGGTTGTTGAGGAAGAAGTGTGCTAGTGGGAAAGTCAAAGCTTTGCCAAGTGTGGGTTAGAATTCAAAACCCGCGGCCTGCAAGTGGTGGAGGCAACCAAGACCCAAGCATTGATAAATAGGTACGAATTTGGAAAATTCTGCCCTACCCAGTTAATGGATCCAAATCCTACCATGTAGTCTGGTTGACCGAGCAGAAGCTAAGTTTGGTTCCAAATTAGGGTGGAGTGGAATGCTTAGGTGATTTGAGTGGTGATCAAAATAATATTTGATTTGTAAAATTTGAAGGTATAAAAAAATTATTTTTATATATATTTAATATATAATAATAATTAAATAATGTGATAGTATATAAGTTTATAAAGTAATAAAAAATGAATATAAGTACAAAAATTATAAGAATATGTGTTAATTTAATTGTAAATAAGTATAATGATTAAAAAATTTCGTTATTTATAAAGGATGAGAGTTGTAAAATTTTAAATTTTAATTTGAATAAAATATGTATGTTAAATATTTAATTTATAAATTTTTTAAGTAAAAATGAATACTAATTAAAATGTAAACAAACATATCCCTGGAATCGTGCTTGTACGATCCCCGGCAATTATTATTTACATTACATGTGGAGTTATAATAAATATTCCCGCGTTGGGATGTTAGCCTCCTAGATTGCATTGATGGATTTAGAAGGGGGACATGGTGGGCCATTCCCTCTCCTAGGAGTTTAACCATCATCTTTACGATCTTTATTAACGATTGTTTGGTCAAATTTAGAGAATGGTACTTGGAAATAAAATGGACAAAAATTGTAAAGTGAATTAATTTTCAATATAACGAAATTATATGTACAAGAGGCATGTAGAACAATTAAGGATATGTTTGATTCCTTATTTGAGTTGGTAGAGAGTTTGATATTAAGATTTGGATTGGTAAAAAAATTGTTTTTATATATATTTAATATCAAATGATGGTTAGATGATGTGATAATATATATATTTATATGGTATACAAAATGAACATAAGTAGGAAAATTATAAGGATATGTGTTGATTTGATTATAAGTATGTACAATGATTGAAAAATATTAGTTAATTATAAAAAGTGAAATGAAAAATAAATGAAATTTGAATAAAACTTGTATAGTAAGATATTAGGCTTGTTAATTTTTTGAGTGATGGTGAATAGTGTAAAACAAGGAATCAAACTAAGTCCTAAAATTTCTAACTTTCAAGAAGATTTTGGACTCACTTGAGCATTTACACCAATTTTTGGCCATGTTCATTTTAAATAATTAGGCTAAATAAACTATTTTATCAAGCTTGATTATATATTCCTTGTGATGGGTTAAAACTTTTGATACAAAACAAGTCTAATATAAGATAACTAAAATAATGAATAACCAATCCCACACACTAAGTTTGATAAATTAATCATTTAAAATTATACTAATGCATCTTAATCCTATTTTTAAAAGTACACGTAACATGTGTAAATAGACTTATTGAAATGTTATGGGAATGCAAAACTTCCACTTGCTAAGATCAATTTTGGATAAATCCCACTAAACTCGTGCACATATTTGAAGTACGTCACCTAACCATCTAGCAAATATATTTCTCAAGATCAGACAAATGAGATGCAACTTCCAACTATGATAATTTATGTTGTTTCTAAAATGCACGTAAGTCCTAGTTAATTTTATTTTGTAAGGCAGTTGTTTAATCGATATATAATAATTATAATGCATATTGATGTATAATGACATCATTCCTGATGAGGCCTATGGGCTAGCCTGACACCCCCTCCCCCCTTTCCCTTTTTTCTAGTCTAGACATACCTATCATAAGGCGATCAACCTGTTATTGGTTAGATGGTGGAGATACGTTATGACAGCTAATGTATCTTACAAATAAAAACCTTTTCATACCCAAAAAACACAAGTTAAGAAATATTATTACTACTTATGGAAAACTTTGCTATTTTTAGCAAGTTATTACTTTCAGTAATTACTACTTTTAGATAATCATTGGGGTTTTGGGAAACGAACCTACATTAGTGGCATTGTCTATGAGAAACTCGAACCTACATTAGTGGCATTGTCTATGGGAAACTTTTTTTTCTTTTGTATTGAAGATACAAGAAGAAAAGGGAATGGAAGAAGGAAGGGAGGATGGTGAAAGGGTGTTCTTGGTTGCCCTCCTGTAGCACAAGCTCTACATGTTCAAGAAGAACCAGCCAACCCGATGGTGAACATCACCTCTCTAGATCAGTTGAACGTAGTAATTTCACAAGCAATTAATGCCACCCTAGCGAGAAAAGCTAAAATTACTCGGGTTGATAGCAGAGAGGAAGCCCCCTAACCTACAAGCTCAAAGATAAGAGTAATAAGAGAATGCGAGTGGGGTCAAGCATGAGGGATAAAAAAAGGGAAGAAAGTGTGTATTCTACTAATGAAGTAGGGACAAGGCTAGCTAACATCTGAGAAGAGCTGGAGAAAATGAAGAGTCAAGAAGAATGCACTCAAGCTATGGTAGATTTGCCTTTCGTGCCAAAAATTGTAGTAGAGCCTCTGCTTGATAATTCTCAATAACTTAGCTTGCCTAACTATGATGGAGCCTCAAACCTAGTAGAGAATTTAAGTAAATTCAAGGACTGGGCATTATTTCATCAATATCTTGATGCAATTAAATGCAAGGTCTTCCTCACAACATTAGACGGTTCTACTTTGAGATAGTTCAACCAGTTACCAGAAAAGGCTAATAAGAGTTTCGCCGATTTCACTAATTTGATTCTCCACTAATTTTTAAGCTGTAAAAGGTATGAGAAAACACCGATGTCTTCTTGGACTTTACTTTCAATAAGCTTTTGAACATGTCAAGAGCCACATTAGCGAAACACCTCACTGCAAGTCTGCACCAGTGGCTCCTTAGGGGCAATTTATGCTGTAGTTTATTTCATTTCAGTTGAAGGGAATGTTCATTATTTTAGGAGGTTTTTTTTTTTTCTTATTACAAGTAGCTATGTGTATTAGCTCTAGAAAGGTCTTTAGTTAATAGCATAAATTAGCTCAACATTTGAGCAACGCAATGTAACAGCAACCTTGCTCACATAATCCTACTTCTCCAACTTTCACGCCATTTCACTTCTTTGATTTTCTTATCTAAACCATAAATTAACCATACTTGTCATGGTACCACAGCTGTTAACAGACAAAGAAACTCTTTAATCAACCCTAAACAAAGGCAAAAGCACTATCCTCCATAGAAAACCACCACCAACATCCAGCGACAGACAGATTCCTCAACCTAGCTGATCGTTTCAAACCCTTTAGAATTGATAATGGAGACAATCTCATAATTGCACTTGTTTCAGACCTTCACACCACTAAGAACTATATAGTATGGAAAAGGAGCATGATAAGGGCACCTAGAGTGAAGATCAAGTGGGGATTTGTCAATGGCCAAATCAAAAAACCACCTGCATCAATTACGCACTTCTAGAAGCATGGGAAAGGTATTACATGGCAGTTTCTTAGATCCTTAATTTTGTGACTTCATCTATTAAATCTAGTTTAGTTTTTTTGAATGATGCATCCAAGCTTTAAGTGAGTTGAATGAAAGGATGTCTTAGGAAAATGGTCCTAAAATTTACCAATTGGAGAAAGCACTAGCCACTTTAATGTAGGGTGATGATCAAGTGGTGACATGCTATGGGAAATTATAAGGGAATGGGACAAGCTTTTGATATATAATAATATGCCTAAATATACATGTGGACAATTGAAGATCCTAATTGAGAGAAATTAAAGAGATTCAATGCTCTAGTTCCTGATAGGATTAATAGAGACTTTTGCACATGTGAGGGATCAAATTCTAATGTTGGATCCCATGCCTCCCATTAACAAAGTATTTTCCATAGTGCTGCAACAGGTAAAACAGCACCAGATCGTTAGCACAATGCAAGGTTCAAACTTTATGGGTATGGTAGTACAAAAAGGCCCCATGAACTCAAAGACTAACAGTAAGAAAGAAAGGTTGTTTTGCCCTCATTGCAAGATCCTAGGGCATTTCCCTTGAGAATTGCTTAAAGCAGGGAATGCAGAGATGCCTATATGCTCACATTGCAATATGAAGAGCCACACTGTGGACAAATGTTACAAATTAAAAGGCTCCCACCTAGGCATAAGCTGCACTAGAAAAATAAAAGGACTACTGCAATCAATGTGGTTTAGGTTCCTTTGTACCAAGAAGGGAACTCAAAATAGGATGATAAAAGGATGACACTCACCAAGACTCAATATAATGAGCTAATGGCCATCTTAGCTAATAGAAAGTCAGTAGCCACTAAGCTTGATGAAAATCATCTAACCACTACTACAACAAACACTACAGCTTTGATAACAACCCCTCAAAGTGTCAATCCCATGAACATGAACGGTAATTACACACCCACAACATGTTTGAACTTGAACTGAAGACATCCAATCAACCAAACATGGGTAATTGACACTAGAGTAACAAATCACATGATCTATCACCCTAGCCTATTTTCATCAATCACAACCTATGTATCCAAACCAATTAAACTACCAAATGGTTCCAATACATATGCTACTCACATAGGAATAATAAACTCAGTGATACCTTTACTTTGCATGATGTTTTATGTGTGCCTAGCTTTCCAATGTCAGTTAAACTAACACAATCTTTCCCTTATTGTTTTCTATTCCACTCCTTCTTTTATGTGTGTGTGTGTGTAAGACCTTGCTTCTTAGGCTACATTTGGGAAGTGTAAGTTGAGGGATAGCTTGTACAAATTTTTCAAGGAAGGGGAAGGTTCCCAACTAATCTCTGTCAACTTGTCTAGTACCAATAAGCAAGCTCATTCCACAGCTTTTACTACCATGACCTCTAAGCCCTATGATGATTTGTGGCATTATCACCTTGAACACCCCTCTAATAGAGTTCTAAAGCTAGTAGACCATCCTCTTATAACCATGAACTCATAAATCTAATAAAATACCCTGTTTAATCTGTTCACTTACCCAAATGCACTAGAAGCTATTTTCACACAACATTCATGGAAAATCACGTTCTTTCGAATTATTATATTGTGATCTATGGGGACCCTTTTTTAGAGGTGGAATATGATGAGAGTAGGTTTTTCATAACCACAATATATGACTACACTAAAACAACTTGGTTTATTTACTTAAAACCAAATTTAAAACAAAAGAATGCATCATGTCATTTCACAACCTGGTGCAAATCATTTAAAGCTAAAATTAATATCATGAGGACTAACAATGGGAATGAATATTCACTCAAGGATTTTTACAAAGACAAAGGGACTGTACATCAAAGGACTCAAGTAGAAAGACCTTAACAAAATGGCATTACAGAAAGAAAACACCAACACCTCTTGAATGAGGCTACAACCCATAGGTTTCAATCTAAATTGCCAGTAAAATTCTGGAATGATTGTGTTTTGACAACCACTTATATGATAAATAGAACCCCAGGTGTCAACCTAAACAATAAAACTCCTTATGAAATGTTATTTGAAATGAAACCATCTTATGATCACAAAAGGGTATTTAGTTGCCTATGCTATACCTCAACACTAAGGAAAGAAAGAAATTTGATCCTAGAAGTAAACAATGTATCTTTCTAGGATATCCATATGGGGTTAAGGGATACAAAGTGCTTGAATTAGGAACTAACAATACATTCATTTCAAGAGATGAGACATTCTATGAAGATGTCTTTCCATTCAAATCTAAGGACATCTTCATTAACATGTCCTGTCCTAAAGCAAAATCCACGACACTGTTTCTTCCAAATAATGATCCTGTACTAGTACCATTTGATACTGGTGATATAGCCATAAATCCTTTAACATCATCATAGCATGATGAAAATGGTCCAATCCTAGAGATTCTTTGGATCAAAGGCCTAATTCCAATTCTGAATCAAACCAAAACCAATGAGGAGGTCGATCTTAAGGCCACTGATTTTATGATCAGGGCCATTAGCAATCGATCCTTATGAATCGCACTGCTTGGATTGACAAAGATCAACCTGGGCAGTGTGGATTTTCTTATTTCTTTCATTTTCTTGGCTATTACTTGGTCTTAATTTGTATTTTTAAACCTTTTATACATAACTCTATCATTTTCCTCATCCATCAATTGTCCATCCCTTAGTTTTGAAGTTTGATAAAATCACTAAAATCAACGATCATGTGTGGCTTAATTGCATAAAGCTACATCATCTTCTGCATATACTCTTAACTTCTTAAATTTACATTTATGAAAATCAATCTATATGCATAGAAAGTTTGTGTTCTTACATCTATTCAAATCCTAGTTTGTCTATACAAATTAACTTGCAATACCAAGTTTCGGTTTAGAGTTTACATTAATTTACATATATTCAAATCCTAGTTTGCGTATACAAATTGACTTAAAGTACCAAGTTTCGGTTTAGAGTTTATGTTAATGTAGAGGTTGCAAGTGACCCTTCTCCTCTTGGATTCTTTTTTGCCAATTGAGGGTGTTTTGGAGTGGAAAAATCTATTTTCTTTTGCTCTCTTGAGGTCCTCAGATTTTCGAATGGCTTGGGTAAGGGTGGATATAATTGACTTGCGCAACTTTACCCACTGTCAACCATTACTTCTCCCTAAATCAGAACCAAAACTCCCTCAAGCCCTTAAGCCTTGGTTTAACCAGCTAAAGCTTATCCTCCCGCCACAAATTTCACCCCATGTCCAGCCCTCAAAATTCTTGTCTTTGTGACATGCATTGACAGATGGCCCATCATCAGCCCTTTATTTCGATAAGTTGAAGATATCAACAAGGTGATAGTGGTTGGGATGGACTTGATATGGTTGTGAGCAACAAGAAAGGGAAGGGATGGCATAGTCAGCGGCATCTACTTCAATGAGGGGCTGATTATTAGGGGTGGGATTAACAAGCGTGGACGGCTATCTAGAGAGATGTTGTGGTACCTTCACCTCATAATTGACTGGTGTCGACATGCTAGTGTACATATTGGCCCCTCGGAGGAGACACTACCAACACAACGGTAGATTAGGATACTATAGGATTGAGTTCTAAGTAGCATTGAGCTCTGGAATGTTGATAGCATTAAGCTTTAAGTATCTATGATGAGGGCCTAGAAGGATCACTACCACCAACAGATGAGAGAGTATTGGGATTATGCCATAGCACAAGATGAGTTAACTTAGGATACTATAGGATTTTGATTGTTGACCAAAAAGTTGGGCTCGTGCCCCCATGGCCTCGATCGTTCCTCAATCGTTCTTGGGATAGGAGTACCATCATAGTCCTGATGAGTTATGAGCACATGATGATAGCAGAGATCTAGCAGATCACAACAATGTGGGTGGCCTTATTAAAAATTTATAGAGATGTAGCTAGCGTTTCACGAAGTCAATGTCATGCTTTTGTACTTCAATTCAAACTTATGAATTTAAAAACTAGTTATTTTCTATCCAAAATCATAGTATTTCATTTAACTTGATGCCACAAACACATCTCAATGTTATAGACTTAAACACTGAAGCTATAACACACATTTGATCTCACCATAGGATTAAAATAGTACAACTAGTTTTTCTCTGATTCATCATACATTGCACTAACACTTGACGTGGATTTAGAAGTTATATAAGGGACACTATCACTAGAACCTTGATCTTGTGTTGCACATTCCACATCTTTGTCAACCTCCATGTTCAATAACTCTCCCACAGGATCATGTAGAAGTGGGACATCATATAATATTGGCCATGTCTCACACACAACCTCAACATTAGGTTGGTATAGCATACCTATCCACTTAAATTCTATAGTGCTTCTGGCTTTTATCTTGTAAACTTATTTCCAAGCAACTCGTTGCCTATCTGCACCTGGACACCCCATGTAATACACTTAAGCAAATTGTTGGGCAAACACAAATGGTTCGTTAGTCCTATACACATGTAAGAGGTTAACATCCACAAAGCCATAATGAGGATGCACCTTCTACCTCAGATTAGGTTAACCCACCCACATTTAAATAATGTGACGTGCATCATCACTATGCCATCGAATTCAAAATCTAATATTTCCTCCAAAAAGCCAAAGAAGTCATACTTAGTGTTATTATAGCATGACGAGTGGACACACACACACACCAACTTTCATTGTTGTATTCCCACTACTGTCCTCAATGGTCTTGAAATTTTATTCATTTACAAAGCACCCAATGTAGCATGCCACTCGATTATTGGGCCCATGTGCTAAGCTATGTAGTAATTGGTTCAAGATGTTGTGGCATGGATTCAAGACCTACATGTCATAAGTAACATGTGAGATTATAGAAATATCAAGAACTTAATCATGCCAATGGCACATGGCCCTCCTCTTAAATATGTGTGTACAGTTTTTACTATGGGAGGAACTGTTCCACTACAATCTTGTCCATTTTGGGCTCCCCTAGTCAAATTATGCTACAAAAGTCATGTTAGTGTCTAATGATTATGCTAGGATTTGGAACTTGTGTACTCAACAAGTGGCATAAAGATAATGCAACAATTTTTTGTGTGTCCACACCTGTGAACTGGTTCCACTTATAGACAATTTGGTAGAACATACGTCTTCAATACATGTCTTTCCCAATCTAGAATGAAATGGCCATCCTTCTTGTGATATGGTCTTCAGGGATAATTAAATATGGATAATGATGGATGGATTGTCCCTATATGTGGTTCGTTGCGAGGTGGCATCATCCTTCGTGTATGAATGTGGCCCTTGAAATAATAGGATGCGAAGGTAGCTATCTCCTTCACAATATATGCTTCAAAAATAGAAGCTTCAACACGTGCCTTATTTTTCACCTTCTTTTTTAGGGTTCAATAGGAATTTGTAGGGCACTTCATGAAAAATTATTAGTGCTCATGACACAAGTGAAATAGAAATTTAGGAAAGTACGTATGCCTCAAATGGATACATCCACTAGTACTACACAATGCGCTTTGTAAGGTATGTGTATAACAAGGTACTCAAGAATACAAGGACATTTCTCTCACTCTCTTACAGCTTGGCTAAATTGAGAACAGGTGTACAAATCTACTAGAATAGTAGACTCAACTTCGCTAATGCATTCCATGCAAATTCAGGCAACACATCCCTAAACACCATGGGGATCAGTCTCTCCATAAAGATGTGAGTATCATGGCTTATCATACTAATGAATTTCAATTATGACATATCAACACAATGTTCAACAAGTGACGCATAACCATTGAGGAACCTAATTCTTTTCAATTCTATGTTAAGGGTGTATGCAACCTTCGGTTTAGGCCCATCACCATCTACGCGCATTGTATCTCTGGGCTATCATAAATCCTAACAACATCCTTACGAGCATTAAGGCTGTCCTTTGTCTTACCTTTGGTATCCATCACGATTTAAACACATTGTCAAACATATTTTTCTCGATGTGCATGGCATCAAAATTATGTCTTAACATTTTATTTGTCCGATATAGTAGGTCCCACAATATGCTCCTCTTCATCCAATTGTGCTCTGATCCATAACCAGGTATCGTGGATTGAGGTTCGCCCACCATGCGATTGAAGCCTTACACACGAGCCCGTAATGATTTGCCAGATTCCCCAATAGGAGGATGATAGTGCTTGACATGGTCCATGGTAAAATTTTTCTATTTCTTCTATAAAGGTGGTCAACGAGGAGAAATTGACTATGAAAACTAAAATAACTTGTTATCCTCCCAAATTGAAGATATACGGCCCTCATTTGGTCCATACACACAGGACACCCAAACAGCCTATGATGACTCCAACTTGAAATAACGGAATAAGTAGGCAAATCATGAATGGTCCATAATAAAGCAGCCCTTTTATTGAAATAACCATTGCATGTAGCATCATATGTCACCATGCCTTCATGCCACAAACTTGGCAGAAGGTTATCCAGTGTCACAACCACTAGCTAGTAGGAATGTTCTCTCGTACAACCCATGAGGTGCAGCTTCATCTGCACAGGTTAGCTCGACTACAAACTTAAGATTACTATGATTAAAATGCCTCCAAAACATCCTCATCCAAGGGATGACACATGGATCCCTCGTTTTTCAAGTGAGTTACACACTATCTCACATGCTTTACAATGACCTCCAATGTATATAGTCACTGCTACCTTGGGGTTAAAGATAAATAATGCAACTAGGCAACTGGTACATTCTTCTTTGTTTTATTTCTCCTTGGCTTCAGCCTAAACATCAGCTCACTTAAGAACTTGCAGCTCTACTTTACCTCATCATCTTTTGAGTACATCATGCATCCTACCTAGCAACATTCCATCTTCTAAACCAAGAGACCGAATTCCCTTATAAGTTGTTTCATAGTATAGTAGTTTGGTGACATTTAGTGACCACGAGGAAGAATTTCACCAATTAAGCTACAAACATCTTTGAAGCAACTTTCAAACATGCCATGCTTGGCCTATATACTCGCCATATGTGCCAAACTGGACAACTGAGATGAAGTATCACAACTACCATATAATGATTGATCTGCTACGTGTAGCACATCAGAAAATCTATATGTTAGCTTTTCAATCTCACGTCCACGAAATAGCCCTAGAGCATCTTCGGTCTCATATCTTCGATCCTTTTTGTGCTACTACTAGGACCTGTATCATCAACACATGAAGTGAATTGATGTCTCTAAACATTATATATCATTCTATGCTCCCATGAAAGATCATCATTATTTCTAGTTGCTCCACCTGAGTTGATGTTCATCTTAGATAGTTGACTACAATTACCAGAATACAAAGTCTCCTTGTGACTAGTTCTATTAAAGTCATTATCTAGGAAGCTTTTTCTGCACAAGTAAACTTTCATCATCTTCAGGCTCTAGAAACCTGTTGTTCTTACATTGTGCTCAAGGACACTGCATCTTCATACCATCCATATACTCGTGTTGTTGTGTTGCCCGATCAATGAAATCATTAGCTTCATTTGTAAATTCAATTACCAACCCATGATCACTAGGAAGATTTTTGTTATACATCCAACCTCTAATATTTTTCGGCATTTTCACTGAAATGATACTCAAAATATATAAAGTGCATTCTTATAAAATTATTTAGAATTAAAAACAACAAAAAAAATTCTACAATTCTATTTTCAACAAAATTCCATCTACATATTTCAAGTCACCAACATTAATTTATTTTTTTTGCACAATACCTTCACACATTCAAATTGATATCAAGGGGGTCCATGTTTTAGTATACAAAACTTCAAAAACAAAAGCATCACCTAAAATATAAAAGTGTATTACTATCAAAATTACTAAAATTTTAAAAACAACAAAAAAACTATTACGATTCTATTTTCACAAAATTCTACCCCCACATTTCAGATGACCAAAATTAATTTATTTTTTGCACAATGCAATTACCCATTCAAATGGATGCCAAAGGGATACAAAACTTCAAAAACAAAAACATCATCCAAAAATGTGTGTGTGTGTGTGTGTGTGTGTGTAAAGGCTTGATTATCTCAAATAACAAAATACCATAAAAATCAAAGAGCTTGCACCTCCTAAGAGATACCACATTTGCATTGTTTTCATGATAGAAAATGAATTATAGGGTGCTTAGTACTAAATGGGCTTTGCCCTAACTTAAAAATTAATCCTGCATAATTATGATGACTCTGAGATATTACAAAAAGTTGTTCCAAATCTAAAATGACTTCCACAGGCTGTTGTAAATTTAAAATGGCATTTTGAAATTGTCCCAAAATCTAGCATGACTAAAGATTGTGTTTCAGATATCTAAGATGGCTTTTGAAGCCGTTCCAAACTATGGAATGGCTTCAAATAACCGTTCCAAATATTGAAATGGCTTATAGTAGTCGTTCCAACTTTGAAACAACTTTCCATAACCATTCCAAATTTGAAACAACTTATTAAACCATTTCTACATTTGGAATGCTTTATATAGATTGTTCTTGATCTGGTACGGCTTGCGGAAGCCATTATAAACTTTGGAACAACTTCAAATAACCATTCTAAACACTAGAATGACTTATGGTGGCTATTTGAACTTTGGAATGGCTTTCCATAATTGTTCTAGATTTGGAATGGCTTATTGAACCATTCCAATATATGGAATGGTTTTCCTAGACCGTTCCTATTCTAGGACAAATTTGCAAATCCATTCAAAATCTAAAATGGTATTCTATTAAATTGTTTCAAATTTGGAACAGATTTTTAATCCTATTCCATTTTGGAACGAATTTGGCACAGCAGTTCAATATGTCATTGATGACAAGACTTTGGAATGGACTTGAAATAGGTTCTACATTTTCATTCTAGATTTGTGCCAAATCCACTCTTGCTTTTAAATCTGTCCAAATCCAGCAAAATTCTTGTTGTGAATCGAGAATGTGCTATAGAACCTTGATTTGAGAGAAAGCATAAAAATCCTTCTCAAGAACAATCCTAGTGGAAGATTTTACCTTAGGATAGACCCCAATCGTGGCTTCTTGTTTGTGAAGGAAATGATGTAGCTCTAGCCAACGGAGTGACCATTAATTTGGTGCTCTTTATGTGAAAGTGTATACCTATGCCATCATGCTTGGTCATTTGATTACCCAAATCTAGGCATGCTAAAATGTAGCTCTTTCTTTATGATGCTCTTGCAAAAGAAGCCTTGCCACCTCTAGTGCAAGGCTGGTCATTAATTCAAGAAAAAAAAATTGGAAAAGAGGAGAAGAAATCATCAACTGAGCTACAAGCAAAGAGAAAAAAGTTTACTAACTACTATATATTAAATTTGTTGGTATGAACGCCTTTAAATATTGAGAACAATAGTTTGTTTTGTTTTTATATTGTAAATTGAATAACATAGAAACATGTAGTAGATAAAATTTGTAATCTTTAGTTGGTGTACTCGATTTAACTCACACTAATAGCTCAAAACACATTCATAAATCAACCAAAACTGTCTACATGAGATGAACAGTAAAAAGTTTATGCAATTTGGTTTAAGAACAACTACATTTATGGGTCATTCTCAGTTGAAAAGAATCCACTAAAATAAATGAGTTTTATACCCAAAAACTTAATCTCACCTGGGTTATGTCACTTCTCCACAACTTAGGTTTCTGACTAGATGAAATTCTACAACAACGCCTCCTCGATAGAATCTTGACCTACCTACGTCTAGGGTCCTATTCTTTTATTAAAGTAAACACTCCCCTTTGAAGCACAAAACTTTTGGACTTGACTTTTGACATAAACAAGATATAAACACAATTTTTAGTTACAAATGTTCAATACACTCAAGCCTTACAAGGCTAATTATTAGTGACACTTCAATACTTTGACAGTTCGCTTAAAGACTCTCTTCCAAGTGGTCCACACGACTTTTGAGTTTTCCATCATTTTTAGGAGTCATTTCAACCATTTTCCACAAAAATAGGACCTTTAAGATACTTCAAGATCCATTAATTTTGTCAACTCCACACTTTTATATTATTTTCTTTTGATGTTGTAACATGAGTTGGCTTTCCATCTGCATCCATGATTTATTTTATGTTAAAATCAATTTAATTTAGGCCACTACTACTCTCCCCATCTTCTCGACATTCATGTGTAAGATGTGGCCTACACACATGTCAAAATTTTAGATGATAAACACTGATGAAGGAGAATTGTTACTTACCATGGAGGTTTCCTTATTTTTAGACAAAAGTTCTACTTTTACTGCAAGGGCTGTTACAGTGTCTACATCATACCAGTGACCCTACGTTTTGTGGACCTCTCAGACAGGCACTGGTAAGCATTTAATACCATTTCCTTTATCAAGGCCCCAACATCTTTAGGAAGTTTATTCATGAGGACTCCTCTTGCAACTACATCAAGAGCAATATATAATTGACTAGAAATTCCGCTATAAAATATTTTTATCTGTATCCACTGTGGGTAGACATGTTGTAGGCATTTCCTAAGTGATTTTTTGAACTACTCCCACACCTCTGGAAAAGTTTTAGAATCCAACTACTTAAACGTGCCTATTTCTAGCCTTAATTGTGCAGTCTTAGCAAGAGGGAAGTACTTTGCAAGGAATTTGTTGATTATATCCTACCAAGTGATGAAGCTTCCTAGAGATAAAGATTGTAGCCATTGACACGCCTTGTCCCTTTTAATTTAATAGCATCTTCTAAAACACTGTTAAATTTAAATGTATCACGTAATTCTAAAAAGTTAGCCAAAAGTCTATTCACATCCTCATGTGGGGCTCCACCAAACTAGTTCAACTGCACCTTATTAATTATTGTAGGCTTCAATTCAAAATTTTTGGCATTCATCGATGTCTATCATATGTGGATTCATCATTGGCTACACATAATCCCTAAAAGTTTAATGGTTTGGTGGCAGTGGTAGTTGCTCTTGTTGTGTGATAATAGTTAAAATATGATATCATACATGAAAAATACTACACATAATGATTTTGAGGTGAAAAAGTGTAAATGTGGGATTAATTATTGATTTTGTTCATTTTCTACACTTAATATGAATTGATGTCCACAAGCAAGTATCGCGACTGTAGAAGTAGGATATGCAATCGCGAGACTTAACCATGGATTATATTAGAATTTTAGTGATTGTTGGTCATGATCGTGCGTCAAAGGTTGCGATCATAGGAGGATGCGATGTGATAGTGGATAAAACTGTAGAATACAATTACGACATTCATGTAAGTCTCCCACCCAGGTGTGCAGGCGTAAGAATAGATAGAACAATTGCGGAGCTTCATCGCGTAATCACAATAGCTCACATGATAGAGCTTCAAACTTTGATTCTACATGAAAATTTAAGGATTTTTCCGTCTTTTCACATGCATACACAAACCTTAGGCACTCTTGGACTATAAATACACGTTCTTCATGTCCTGTAGAGGAGGGTTTTAGTTAGTTTTTATCATACTAATACCTAGAAAACACAATAGCAATCATGAAGGAGGTGAAGAAGAAGGAATTCACCCCATAGTTAGAAAGTGTTCATTTGTCCACACAACACACCGATATTAGACTAAGTTTTCTCAATTTTTTATTAATTTTCTGTTTGTTTGTATGATCAACAAATTGGCATTGGTTTTAATTGATCATAACATAAGTCGCTAATTAATATTCTAGTCTCCTGCATTTGTGTTTGGTTGAATATGTAAGCATGAATGAATGATTAATTGTCTTTGTTTTCTTTATTTGCAATTGGTGCTTTGAATGATAATTATAGGCATTGATTAACTTTATAATTAATTTGTGGTTGTGTAGGAATCACGAGAGTGAAACCTAAGCACGATTGTAAACACTAATTTTGTAGGAATAACAGGAGTAAAACCATAGAATTAGTGTAGGTAAAAAATTGGTAGTTGTAGACTAAATTTCTTAACTTGATAAGGTTTGGGAAAACTCGCTTAAATCTTCAGTTAAAGCTGTAGGAGAATTTGGAAGAATATCCTACAGACTTTAAAGTTAACAATCTGTAACAAACCAATAAAATTACAATTAACATAAATTAGCATGCATTGAAAACCAACACTATGACGGACTACTAGATTAGGTTGTTAAGTTTTTTTTTTTTCATTTTTGTTTTTTTCTATATTTCTCTCATTATGTGGGTTGAATTGTTCGTTGTAGAAACAATTGTATGCATAGGAGTAAAAGCATTGATATTGATTTAAATCTTGAAATTGAACAAATTCTTCATAGACATAGAGCTCTCTTCCAACGCAAATAGAAACTAGCAAAACATAACCCAACGCTACAGGAACTTCCTACTCCACTAAACTAGCAAGCCATTAGAGATTATGTGCAACTAACGATGAACCTAAATATGATAGGAATTGTGCGACCAATAGTGAACGAAAATAACTTTGAGTTGAAACTTAACTAATCAATATGGTACAATCTAACCAATTCAATGGAGCCCCTCATGAGGACCCCAATACACATCTAGCTTCTTTTCTAGAATTATGTGATACAATTAAATTTAATGGAGTTATTGATGATGCAATTAAATTGATAGTTTTTCCATTTTCTATCAAGGATAGGGCTAGATAATGGTTGCGATCACTACCACTTGGGAGTATCGTCGCTTGACAGGACATGGTAAACAAATCCTAGATAAATATTTTTCACCTGCCAAGATTACACAGTTAAGGTAAGAGATTGGAACATTTAAACAATTAGAGTTTGATACATTACCTGAAGTCTGGGAAAGATTTAAGGAACTTCTTAGAAAGTGCCTCCAGCATGGATATCTACTTTGGATATAGGTACAGACTTTTTATAATGGTATATCTGGATAATTTCATATTGTTATAAATGCAACAATAGGGAGAACTTTAATGGAAAAATTGCCTAATGATGCCTGGGATGTGATTGGAGAGATAGCATCTAATGCTTACCAATGGCCATTTGAGAGATCCACAACATGTAGTGTTGTTGGCATGTATGTAGTAGATTCAGTGATAGCACTTGTAGCAAAAGTGAAACTCTTGTTTAAAAAGATTGGTAGGATCTTGGTAAGTAATTCTCAGTATTCTCCACTTTCTATAAGTTATACTTATGATATATGTGCAATGCCTCACCCTATACATGAGTTTAGAGGTGACGAAGCAAGCAATGGACCAAAGGAACAAGTGAGTTACGTAGGTAATGCAGGAACCTAAGGTAGTAATCCCTATTTAAACAATTATTGGAGAAAATTGTGGAAAATCTTATAAAGTCAACCTATAAAATAAAAGGTAACCTTGCAAAGACTCAACAAGAGTATATGAATTGAATTGATGCTCTCTTATAAAATCAATAGTCATCAATTAGAAATCTGGAGGGGCAACTTAGGCAACTAGCAAAAGAGATAACAAATAAGCTGATAGGTATGTCACCTAGCACGAAAATAATCCAATTAACCATGTGAAAGTGTGTAGGAAATAGAAAGTAAAGAGAAAAAATGGGCTCCACTTGCTGATGCCAAACAAGAAAAGAAAACGAAGGACCATGTGCAAACTGTGCAAAAGAAAAAGGCAAGTACACCACCACCATAGAAATCAAAATTTTCATATCTATAGAGGCTCAGTCTATCGAAGGTAAAGAAGCTAGTGAATAAATTTCTTATTAATTTTGAAAAGTTAGATGTAAATGCTCCTTTAGTTTTAGAAATCAAAAATAACATGTGTGGTGAAGTGCCTAAAAGATGTAATAAGTGGGAAGAGGAAATCAAGAGACTTGGAAGGCAACTTGGATGAGAAAAATGTGTTACCACCAAAACTAAAAGGCCCAAGGAGTTTTTCCATCTTTTAGACTATAGGAAGCACCTCATTTTATAATGTGTTATATGATTTAGGTATTAATATAAATGTAATGTCCTTTCCTACATTTCAAGTACTTGTTATGGAATTGGTGAAGCCTACACACCTGAAGATTAAGCTTCCAAATTGATCAATGACATGACCACTTGGGCTTATGTAGCATGTCTTGGTGAAGGTGAGCGATTTTATTGTTTTGATGGAGTTTGTAGTGTTAGATATGGAAGGTAAAAAGGGACAAAATATTATCTTTAGCCGCCCTTTCCTCTCTACCACAAAGGTGATAATAGACATAGAACAAAGTAGTTTGACGCAGCATGTGGGACCTAAAATGGTAACATTTTTTGTGTACTCCATACCACAATCACTTACACACACAAGAAGAAAGAAGATGTGGAAATGTTTCTTGAGTTTAATAAATTTACTAACTTGTCTAATAAGGAAGCAATTACTAAAGAAAAAGAAGTGTAAGGACTAAAAGATGGACAAAAGCCAAGTGTGGGTGAAGTGTCAAAGGAACCATTATGGTAAGTGAAAGAGACAAAGTTCAAAAGGAATGTAAGAAAGAAAAAAAGGAGAATTCAGAAAAAGCAAGAGAGACTTGCAACTCAAAAGGGGTTGTGGATCCCCAAAGCTTTAATTAAACCACCCTAAGCCATGAGTGTCATGTCAAGCTGTAGGCATTAAATACAGCACTTCTTGGAAGGCAACTCAAACTATCTTTTTATTGCTTTTAGTTTATTTATTTTGTTTTTGAGTTTTTTTGTTTGTTTTGTATTACATGGATATGATCTATTGTTCAATCTTGGTGTAGGATTTTCGAAAGAATAGAAGAAGGTCAAAGAAGTAAGAGGAAGATGGGTGCCACACCCTACTAGGTTGTGTCATTCTTTGTTGCCTTGTTTTACATGTGAATATGATTGACTATGGCAACAATATAAGTGTGGGGGTGGGCCAAGGTGTAGAAAAAGTTTTGAGTAAGAATAGTGTCATTGCGTACAGTGTAATTGTTGAAATTTTTATGCATGCAATTGGGTGGTTTACATAGTTAAATTGTTAGCATAAGCATGATTTGAACTTGTGGCCACTATACTTAATTTATGATGAATGCTTTGCAAGGAATTTATGGTTGCCTTGTTCTATTATTGTTCTTGATATTAGCATGCTAGACTTAATATTGAAGGCATAGTTCCTTTTTAATTGAACACACTCTTCACTTTTGATTATTAAACTATTTGAGAAATTTTATGGTAAGGATGAGATTATTGAATTAAGAACATAAGTCTTACCTTAGGTGTTGGTGAATTCACTAGCAAATGAAGGAAATTGACAGTAAAAAAGAGGGTGAGGATTGAGATAAAAAATTTAATGAAAAAATTCTTAAGAAAAAGGAAATTATATGTGATCATGAGAAAATTAGTTTACTCTACTGATTGAAGCAATTAGGAAATTGGGATTGCACAAAGACCTTTATTCATTCTCGTGTAAAAAGGTTGCCCAATTATGACTATGCGAAGCATCTTAAATTAGTTGTGAGTTAATTAACTAGAGGTGCGCAGTAGCCCTTGTTCACTTTCGATTAAAAGGACTTCCAACTATTTAAGAAAGAAATTGAAGCTCACAAAACAATGTGAAAAATAAGTGGGCAGTGGTAGTCGCTCAAGCATAGCCTTTCGCACATCTCCAATGTGTAGTTCTTGAAGTGTCCGATGTCATTTCTGAAGAGTTCAGCGTGATTCAGCTGAAGGAAGTGTGCAGAATGAGAATCATTACATGGAAGAGGCTTGAAATCTAGGACACATCCTTCTAACCAGTCTCTGTGATTCTTCATCTTGTGCCCTGGCAAGTAGGAGCACCTCCGGCCCAACTCGGGGCTATAGGTACAAAGCCTGTTGGCACCACAAATCCCATGAGTCCTGCAAAGCTAAATGTCCACTTGCCATGTGACTAATTAGACCTCCAAATTTTATTAGACCAATATTATGTGCCAATATTTATCTAGGCCCACTAACGTATCTAAAGTGAGAAGTTTTCTATAACTTGCCGAATACTACTAGAAATTCATTGGAGGATTTACTAAGATTGCCACATTGTTGATCCAATCGTTGCAGAAACAAAGGAAGTTGAAATGGAACTGGAAATGTGAACATGGTTTCACCTGACTTTAGCTCCAATGCTTGCTTTGCCTTCCAAAGGTGGTAGGTTTACCATGTACAACACTAGTAAAAATGTACTAGGATGCGTCTTGATGCAACACGATAGAGTGATCGCCTATGCATCTAGACAAGTTAAGCCCTATGAGTTAAACTACCCAATTCATGACAAAGACCTGGTAGCGGTAGTGTTTGCCCTTAAAATATGGAGATACCACCTTTATATTGAGAAATTTTAGATTAATACCACCACAAGAGCCACACGTATTTCTTCATGTAGAAAGAGTTGAATATGAGATAGAGACATTGATTGGAGTTAATCAATGATTATGACTTGGTCATAGACTACCATCCTAGTATGGCTAATCATGTAGTCAATGCCTTAAGTAGAAGGAGGACTAAAGTTTATGGCGGCCATGTTAGCAATGCAATTTAATTCACTACATTTGAAGATTGTGAAATTAATTGATAAAGTACTAGCATATCTAAGCGCTAAACCATTGATAATTGAGGAGATTATGAAGTTCCAAGGATCAATCTCGAAGATAATGGCATTGAAGGACAAAGTCAAGCAAAGTCAACTCTTGGACTTCTAATTAGGTGAGGACGATATCTTGTATATGAAAAGGTGGCCATGTGTTTTAGATGTTAAGGAGATACGAGGCTTAATCTTACGAGAGGCACCCCAGTCAAAGTACTTGATGCATCTAGTGAGTATTAAGATGTACAAAGACCTTAAGAGACACTTTTGGTGGAACAGGATGAAAAAAAATATTGCAAACTACGTGGTGAAATGCACGAAGTGCCAAAAGATCAAGCCAAAACATCAGCACCCTGGAGGCTATCTACAGCCACTTGAGATACTTAAATAGAAGTGGGACTGTATTACGATGAACTTGGTGGTGGGGTTACCATGTACACCTTAGAATATTTTGCTATGATACATATTGGCTTTGGTATCCACTGTGGTGGCTTCCAGATACTATAGTGTTATGGTCTCGGATTTGAAGCATGACATCACGGGTGCGAGGTTTTCTGTGGCATGAGGCAAAATCCTCTGCAGTTGTGGGGTGTGGTCCCGGACAAACGTTCTGCAAGTACAACTGGCTTTTTTGTAGTTATGAAATAGGAACACAGGACACAAAAAAATGCACTACAGTTCATCTTGCAGACATGGACCATTTTTCACAGTTGTGTGTCATGTTTTGCAGGGCCACATGACCTAGAAAAAAAGGGAAATTTTCATTTTGTGATTTGGAACCCAATTTTAACCATTTAAAGGCTTAAACATGAACAAAGCTAATACATGACTCAACCAATTAGAAGTATAGATTGGGATACACTCAATTAGGGTTGAAATACTAGGGCTCACAGCGGACGCAACTGGTAATCCATGTGACCCCCTTTAATTGGGAGTATAGAGTAGAGCCTTGATTAGTGAAAAAAAGTACACGAAGTCGATAACCCATGAGTTGGTGAGTAAACATGTAGAATCTGTGATATTTGAATGTTATTCTGGATATGATACACATTGTGATATATTATTTCCTACTTGAATATGTGATTTAACCAAAATTTTTATTTTTACTACTCGCATCTTACAAAAATGAAGGAAGGTGAATCCATTTATTGGGTGACTCTTCGCTCACGGTTTCCTTCATAGATCTTTTGCAGAGGATGCTAGCGAAAGAGATTGCATGTGGGGATGGTAGGATCACAAAAAGATAGAAGCTTTAGTTTACATTTGGGCAAATAAAATATGGAATTGTAATAGACATCTGGACTAGTTACTTTGATATTTGGCTTTTGGTATCTGTTAAGATGTTCGTCTTGCAAATACTGCTATGTTGTGTTTCAAATTTGGAGACATG
This sequence comes from Avicennia marina, assembly GCA_019155195.1. NCBI lineage: Eukaryota > Viridiplantae > Streptophyta > Magnoliopsida > Lamiales > Acanthaceae > Avicennia > Avicennia marina. The sequence goes on along the minus strand of CM032781.1, from coordinate 6,618,686 downwards.
ACATATTCACACTCTATTAGTACTATACTTATATCATACTTTAATATAACAATCTTTTAAAATACCGTCTATAATGTATAAAAAATAATTGAATATGTAAATTATCGAAGGAAATATAGCCTTTTAAAGATGATTTAGTTTTTATAAAAACATCAAAAACACATATGGGCATTTAAAGAAATAAATATAAAATAAAATTGAAGTAAGAGAATAATTTTAAGAAGTAATTAACCTGTAGGTTAGTAATTAAAATTTTGAAATTCTATGGTTCCTTTACTGGATGATTGTGATTCTGCCACTTTATATCTTTATTTTAGTTTCATAAAATTTGTTATGCTTTACTTTATGTATTTTTATACTATTTAATTTTCTTCCATCGTTTTATTATAATCACTTCATATTTCACATTTACTAATATACAAATATTGTAGCACTTACTTGGCAATAATAAAATATCATCAATATACATGCAATAATTGTTAACATATAGATTAATCATCTCACTTCATAATCCTGTTGGCACTAGTCTAATTTTTAGCCATATCTATATAATTTTACATTTTTTAGAATATATATATTTTATATATTAGTCATAATTATTATAGTTTTTAGAATACATTGAATGACACCAAGAGCTCTTGATCTTATGAACATTGAGACAAATTCATCCATCGATTTCTCTAAACTAATCCTTTTTTGCTTCCCTCATGTGAGTCATTAGTATACTCTAATAACAAATGTTTTCTCTTACTATTCTTATCTGGTTTCCTTATATAATACTTGGTGGATTAATTTATATTTAAAATTCATGATTTAAATGTGTTATATTTAATATATAACCCACTGTATCAATGAAAAAAATATTTACCTATATGAATTACCCTTCTAAAATTGAAATCCTTTGCCCCCTCCATCCCCAACAACAAAATAAAAATATAGAAAAATAGATACACATGTATAAAAAAATTTAAAAAAACACAAGTAGGAATAGGATAAATGAGCATGGAATTAAATATATAAGTTCATCCAAGAGCGAGATCATACCACTGAAATTGATATAACTTGATCCCAGTGTCTCAGGCATTGTCTGATTCGCAAGCCAATTTGGGAGCTATCCTCCGAGGTTAGTATGCGATAAATGAAAATCATTTAGCCATCACAAACGACCTAACTCCTTGGGAAGGTCTTCTTTGTTTATGTAATACTTTGGTTTAATAAAATAAATAAATAAATAAAAATACCAATGGATGTCCATGTACAATTTAATTGCATTGCATGTATTGGATTGATTTACTTCTGAATTCTCTGAAATTATGAAAAACTTGCCATAAGATGAAATATTATAGAAATTGGAGACATGTGAATATTAGAGATCAATAAAAGTAGAGTTTTGTGTAAATTTTAAGGAGTCGACAGGTAATTTGTTATTCAAATATCAGAGGAAGCATGGAAAAAATACTTAGTAAATAGCTTATAAGGGAATTTTGATATGATCATGGATGTAACAAGTTTGGAAGTAATGATGACCACAAGAACTTCATAAAAAGACGCCAAATCAAAACTAAGGTTGCTTCTATGCAGTGTTGAAGTTGTCAGAAATCACGAAGATGGTTTAGATTTTGATCAACAAAGTATGCCATTCTTATAATTTTTTAAAATGTTTAGAAAAATGTGGAGTAAAATAATATTTTCAAAACCAGAATGGTCCTCGAATTGGAGAACTTACTAGGTCACCAGTTTAACCACTTCAACCAATTTTAAAAATCTGGTTGTTTCAAATTATATGCAATATTATTTATATACATATAATAGTGTTAAAATAAGGTTATTAAATTAATTCATGTCCATCAATTAATATATCAAATGATAAATTTTACATAAAATACAAAAAAATTCATGATCCAACAAAAATTAAAAATATTACAAAAATATAAAAGAAACCAAATTAAATTCAAAGCTAAACATAAATATTGAAAAATGAGTTTTGGAAAATAAAAATGACACAACTAACTGAAAAATATTTAATTTCAAGATACAATATTTAAATTTTCAATGACATTATTAGAAAATGTTTATAAAAATTATAAAATAGGTACAGTGAAAAAATAGAGAGTGAAAATTTTGTATAATAATAAATAATTTTGGAGGTCAAAAAATTATAATAAGATATAAAAATATTTTATTTATTTTTAATTATTTGAAAGGCATGTTTATATTTTGAAAATATTTATCAATAAAAAACAGTAAAAATACCGTTTCTTGACTAGTGTGACTAGTTCACGCCAACTTTCAAATTTTAAGTGGTATCCAAATGTATAAAAAGGAAAAAATTGTATTTTAAAAAATCTGAAAGATATAAAATTAATCTTGAAAAATAGAAAAATATTTTCCAAATAGTAAAATATTAAATACGAAATATAAATTTAAAAATTTTAATATGCCAAAAGAATGAGGAAAAAATGGTTTATATTTCTAAAACTTATAAAATGTGTAATTTATCCTGTTGACTGCATATATTCTTTAAAATCAGATAAAAAATTATATCTTTTAAAACATAAAAGACAATTTAAAATAATTAAAAATAAAAATATAATTTTTTGCATAGGATATTATGAATATATATTCTAAAACTTTTAAAGTTATAAAATTCCAAATAATATAAATAAATGATTATATTTTCCAAAACAACATATTTAAAAAAAATGTTCAGAAAAATTTAAAAAAAATCGATTTCGTACATTAAGAAGTGCCATATATAAAATTTTTATTTTTTTTAAATTGAAAAGCAAAACATATAAATTTAAAAGTCTAAATTTTTTCAAAAATAAAAAATGTACTTATTTTTCTAAAATTATAATATTAAAAAGTTATCATATTTATATTCTCCGTAAAAGAGAAAAATATATTTTTAACATATAACATATATGTTTCAAAAATTCTTAAAACTTTAAAATTAATATAAAATATACATTCACATTGTTATTTTCGTATTATATTTTTTTGAAATGTAAATTCCGTTTATTGTATTTTTTCAAATATATTTTTCTATTTCTTATGAATAATTATTACATTTTTTAGAATACATTGAATGAAACCCAAAGCTCTTTATCTTGTAAATATTGATACAAATTCGTATATAGATTTCTCTAAACTAAACTTTTTTTGCCTCTCTCATGTGAGTCATTAATCTACTCTAGTTACAGATGTTTTTCTTACTATTCTTTTCTAGTTTCCTTATATAATACTTGGTGGATTAATTCATATTTAAAATTTATAACTTAAATGTGTTATATTCGATATATAACCAACTGCATTGATGAAAAAAATATGTACCTACATGAATTACCCTTCTAAAATTGAAATCCTTAACCCCGTCCAACCCCAACAACAAAATAAATATATAGAAAAATAAATACACACATATATAAAAAAAATTTAAAGAAAACACAACTAGGAACATGACAAACGAGCATGTATTAAATATGTAAGTTCATCCAAGAGCGAGATCATACCAATGAAATTGACATAACTTAATCCCAGTGTCTCAAGCCTTGTTAGATTCGCTAGCCAATTTGAGAGCTCTACTCCAAAATTAATACCCAACAAATCAAAATCTTTAAGCCGTCGCAAACAACCCAACTCCTTTGAAAGTTCTCCTGTGTTTATAAAGTACTTTGGTTAAATAAAATAAATAAATAAATAAAAATACCAAGGGATGTCCATGTACGATTTAATTGCATTACATGAATTAGATTAATTTACTTCTGAATTCTATGAAATTATGAAAATCTTGCTATAAGATGAAATATTATGGAAACATAATATTACTTTTGAAAGTAGAAGTTCACTTTTATACAATAAAACTCCATTTTGAACATAGAAATTAAATGATTATTTTGGATTGGCAAGCACTTCAACAAGATAATAAAAAGAAAGAATAAGCAAAATTGGCAGACCATTTCATATTGCTTATATAGTGACGAACGAGAATTCAAACCTCATTATATTTTCAAGTTTCTTTTAGCAAATCTCTAGTAACTTAATTGAATGAAACCAAGAGCTCTTGAACTTATGAATATTGAGACAAATTCATATATAGATTATTTGAAAGGCATGTTTATATTTTTAAAATTTTTATCAATAAAAAACATTAAAAAAACGGTTTTGTGAGCAATGTGACCAGTTCACACCAACTGTCAAATTTTAAGTGGTATCCAAATGTACAGAAAGGAAAAAATTGTATTTTAAAAAAATATTAAAGACATAAAATTAATCTTGAAAAATAGAAAAATATTTTCCAAATTGAAAAATATTAAATATGAAATATAAATTTAGAAATCTTAATATGACAAAAGAATGAGGCAAAAAAGGTTTATATTTCTAAAACTTATAAAATTTGTAATTCATTATGTTGACCGCATATATTCTTTAAAATCATATTAAAAATATATCTTTTAAAAAATAAACTACAATTTAAAATAACTAAGAGTAAAAAAATATAATTTTTTGAATAGTATATTATGAATATATATTCTATAACTTTTAAAGTTATAAAATTCCAAATAATATAAATAATGATTATATTTTCCAAAAAAACATATTTAATAAAAATGTTCAGAAAAAATTAAAAAAATCAATTTCGTACATTAAGAAGTGTCATATATAAAACTTTTATTTGTTTTTTAAATAAAAAATATAAATTTAAACGTCTAAATTTTTTCAAAAATAAAAAATGTATTTATTTTTCTAGAATTATAATATTAAAAAGTTATCATATTTATATTCTCTGTAAAAGAGAAAAATATATTTTCAACATATAACATATATGTTTCCAAAATTCTTAAATGTTTAAAAATAAATATAAAAATATACATTCTAATTGTTATTTTCGTATTATATTTTTTGAAATTTAAATTCTGCTTATTGTATTTTTTTTCAAATATAGTTATAAAATATATTTTTTATTTCTTATGAATAATTTTACTTTTTTTAGAATATATATTTTATATATTATGAATAATTATTATATTTTTTGGAATACATTGAATAAACCCAGAGCTCTTGATCTTGTGAACATTGAGACAAATTCGTATATAGATTTCTCTAAACTAAACTTTTAGTCTACTCTAATAAAAAATACTTTCTCTTTCTATTCTTATCTGGTTTTTTTATATAATACTTGGTGGATTAATTCATATTTAAAATTCATGATATAAATGTGTTATATTCAATATATAACCCACTATATTAATGAAAAAATATTTACTAGCATGAATTACCCTTCTAAAATTAAAATTCTTAGCCCCCTCCAACCCTAACAACAAAATAAAAAAATAGAAAAAATGGATACATGCATATATAAAAAAAAATTTAAAAAAAACACAAGTAAGAACATGATAAAGGAACATGAAATTAAATATGTAAGTTCATCTAAGAGCGAGATCATACTACTGAAATTGATGTAACTTAATCCCAATGTCTCAAGCCTTGTCAGATTCGCTAGTCAATTTGGGAGCTCTGCTCCAAAGTTAATACCCAACAAATCAAAATCTTTAAGCCGTCGCAAACAACCCAACTCCTTGATATGCTCTCCTATGTTTATGTAGTACTTTGGTTTAATAAAATAAATAAATAAATAAAAATACCAATAGGTGTCCATGTACGATTTAATTGCATTACAGGAATTGGATTTATTTACTTGTGAATTCTGTGAAATTATGAAAACCTTGTTATAAGATGAAATATTATAGAAATTGGGAAGAAATATTACAAATTTGTTGGACTTTATAAAATAATTACTTTAATGGTTTTCAAATAGCATTTACCAATAATGTTATGGATTATACTACCAAACTTGGAGACTTATGGATATTAGAGATCAGTAAAAGTAGAATTTTGTATAAATTTTAAGGAGCCGAAAAGTAATTTGTGACTTAAATATCAGAGGAAGCATGGAAAAAATACTTAGTAAATAGCTTATAAGGAAATTTTGATACGATGTATCAAATTCAGAAAAAATGATAACCACAAGAACTTCATAAAAAGATGCCAAATCAAAACTAAGGTAGCTCCTATGTAGTGTCGAAGCTATCGGAAATCAAAAACCGGGATGGTCCTTGAATTGGAGAATTTACTGAATCTCTAGTCCAACCAGTTCAACCGGTTTTAAAAATCTAGTTATTTCAAATTATATACAATATTATTTATACATATATACTAGTGTTAAAATAAGTTTGTAAAATGTATTCATGTCTATCAATTAATATATCAAATGATAAATTTTACTTAAAATGCAAAAAATTTCATGATTCAATAAAAATTAAAAATATTACAAAAATATAAAAGAAACCAAATTAAATTCAAATCTAAATGTAAATATTGAAAAATGAGTTTGGGAAAATAAAAACGACACAATTAACTGAAAATATTTAATTTCCAGATATAATATTTAAATTTTCAATGACTTTATTAGAAAATATTGATAAAAATTATTAAATAGGTTCAGTAAAAAAATAAGATAGTGACAATTTTGTATAATAATAAATTATTTAGAAGGTCAAAAAAATATAAATAGTGGAAGCAAATGTGCTGTTAACTGCTCAGTTGGCTTAGTTTTTCTTGCACACTACTTAGTATGTATCTTCTACCCATTGTCCAACATCTCATCTCACTTCTCTTGTGGGATCTAATCAGCTTTTGTATTATAAACTCTTGTCTGGTGCAAGTGTTTCCATATTAATTATGCTGCCTTGTTCTTAAAGGCTCATTATATTGCCATATTGTCTACCAAATCCCATCTGAATTCAGTCTGTATAGACATGTAAAAATAAAAGTACACCTATTACCAACATTGTCGTGTCGTTCATCGGGTCTTATGTAAATTGTTATGGCATTGGGATAGTTGTTGTTTAACTTTTTTAAATACACTTTAGCTCGATTTTGGGATGGGTAATATATAAAAATGAAATATCCATTCTACTCCTTCATGCTGAATTCACCATTATAATGCTTTGTGACCATCTAAGAGCCTAAATATGCTACTATCTTGTAGACTTTTAATGTAAGGGCAATGTTGACTCCCTATCATGAGATGAGGTGGCAAGTCCAATACTATTCATATCTTTTCTAGGTTGACTTCTATGCTCCTTCTGGTTACCATATATTCCAAAAACTTTCCTCATTTGATGCCAAAAGCATACTTAGTTGCATTTAACTTGAGTCTGAATTTCCTTAACGCCATAGATGTCTCTTCCAGGTCCATTATGTGGTCTTTCTTCTAATTTGTTCTAACTAACATATTATCCACGTAAACTTTTATATTTCTTTTTATTTGGTACTAAAATGCTTTGTCCATTATTCTTTAGTATGTGGCTCTAAGGTTCATGAGCCTGAATGGCATGACATTATAACAATAAGTTCCAAAAGGGGCTAACAAAGCTCGCCCTCTTCTAATCATCCTTTGTGAGAGAGATTTGATGATACCCTTGGTAAGTATCCATCATGCTAAGTAGCTATAATCCTACTATTGAATCAATGAATTGATCTATCCATGGTAGTATGTAATAATCGTTAGGACATATCTTATTTATGTCTCGAAAATCTACAAACATTCTCTATTTTCCTCCTACTTTAGGTCTAACCACCACATTGGACAACCATCTTGGATACTGTCTTTCTTTAATGTATCTTGCACTAATTAGCTTCTTGATTTCTTTTTTAGCAGCAGTCTTTTTTAGGCTAAACCGCCTTAACTTTTGTTTGACGAGCTTGACTTTTGGGTTAATATTTAGTTTGTACTCTATTATCTCTACATCAACCCCCCTCAATTCTTTTGTTGATGTTGTGAATATATCTGCATTATTCTTCAAAAAGCAAACTAGTTATGACTTCCAAAGCTCCTCCAACTCTACCCCAACCTGAATGGTCATATTCGATGCTAAATTTACTTGCATTAATTGTTCAACTAGTTCCATCTAAAAGGGTTGCTTAACTGTACTCTCCCCATCTAGCTTTTTGTCACTTTTTTTAATCATCTTGATATTGCATTTCCTAGACACCAATTGATATTTGGTCACCATTCTGACTTTATTTGCTACTGGAAATTTTATGGCCAAATGGTATAAGGATGCTACAGCATCAAATTTGACCAACCTTAGCCACCGTAAAATCACATTGTAGGTTGACACCATTTTCACTACAAAAAATAATATGAATTTAGTTTTGGAAGCCTCGGTTTGTCCTATTGTGACTGGTAGCATAATCCTTCCTAAGGGTTGGACGACTTCCCTAGTGAACCTATACAAAGTTTAGCTCATTGGCTCCAATTTTCCCCTATCCATTCCCATTTTCTCAAATGCCATGAAGGCTGGTATATCTATCGAGCTCACACTATCTATTAGGCATTGCACCACTTTATAATTAGCTATTACCACCATTACTACTAAAATATATGAGTGGGGTGTCATAATTCCTCGAAGATCTTTTAGTTCAAAGGTTAGGATAGCTCCCTCCACTTCTTTTAGTGTGAGCTTCCCCCTCTTTCTTATATTTTCTATCATGCAAAAGTTGTTCTTGCCTTTCTTGTGAGACTGCCCTTCGCTTATTATGCTTGTAAGTCTTTAGGTTATTGGTTTTTCATCCTTTTATCCTATCTTTTCCTTACCCTTCCTTCATTCTTGCCTATCAATAAAAATCCTCTTTTGACTTAGTTCTTTATCTGTTCCTAAAGGATAAAACATCCTTCAACCATACGTCCAAATTCGTTGTGGCACTTGCAGTTTTTATCACTTCGCGGATTTCTTGGTGGTGGAGATGCACTTTGAGGCCATTAGATCATGCTAGAATCCTATAATGCTGCCAAAATTTGCTCCCTACTTGCCCTTAAAGATCTAAGCTTTCCCATGGTCTTTTCTTCAATTGCTGTGGTTGTAGTGACAATTACCGACCTCACCCTCTTATCATCTCAAATCACCTTCCTATCAATAATCTGCTCCTACCACACTTCCTTCGTATTAATATATTTCTCAACTTGGGATAGGTCTCATTAAAGTCTTTTGTTAGTTTTTTAGCTAGGGATTTAAAGAAGTGTCCTTGCCTGAGTCCTTGTGCAAATGTACTTGCTAACACTTCTTGCATTGTAGATGGGGCGCTTAGTGCTATTTTTGAAAAACGATGAATGTAGTCCTTAAGGGACTCGTCATTTCCTTATCTCATATTGAACAAAGACATCAATGTTTTCTCATACCTCTTATAGCTTGCAAATTAGTGGAGAATCAAATTAGTGAAATCTTTGAAACTCTTAATGACCTTTCCTGGCAATTGGTTGAATTATCTCTAAGTAGAACCATATGCTCAATCCATGAATTTACCTAAATGCTCTACTAGGTTTGAGGCCCCATTGTAGTTAGGCAAGCTAAGTCATTGAAAATTATCGAGTAGAGGCTCCGCTACAATTTTCGACATGAAAGGCAAATCCTTTGTAGCTCGAGTGCATTCTTCTTGACTCTTCATTTTCTCCAGCTCTTCTCAGAGCTTAGCTAGCCTTCTCCCTACTTCATTAGTAGAAAACATATTTTCTTCCCTATTTTTATTCCTCATGCTTTACCCCACATGCATTTTCTTATTACTGTCTTGTATCTCGGAGCTCGAAAGTTAGTTATTTTTCCTCCCTGCTATCAACCTGAGCAATGTTAGCTTTCCTCGCTAGGGTGGCATAAACTGCCTATAAAATTGCCTCGTTCAACCAATCTAGAGAGGTGATGTTCACCATCGGGTTGGCTGGTTCATCTTGAAAATGTAGAGTCTGTGCTTGAGGAGAGTACCCAAGAACACCCCTTTATCATCCTCCTTTCTAGGCCATAGGCCCCATCAGAAATGATGTCATTATACATCAATATGCATTGTAATTATTATATATTGATTAAACAATTGCCTTACAAAATAAAATTAACTAGGACTTACATGCATTTTAGGAACAACATAAATGATCGTAGTTGGAAGTTGCAACTCATTTATCTGTAGGGATTTTGAGAAATATATTTGCTAGATGGTTAGGTGACGTAATTCAAATATGTGTAGGAGTTTAGTGGGATTTGTTGAAAATTTGATCTTAGCAAGTGGAAGTTTTGCATTCCCATAACATTTCAATAAGTCTATCTACACATGCTATGTTTACTTTTAAAAATAGGATTAATATGTATTAGTATTATTTTGAATAATTAATTTATCAAACTTATTGTGTGGGATTAGTTATCCATTGTTTTAGTTATCTTATATTAGACTTGTCTTGTATCAAAAAATTTTAACTCATCACAAAGAATATATAATTAAACTTGACAACTAGTTTATCTAGCCTAATTATTTGAAATGAACATGGCCAAAAATTGGTGTAAATGCTCAAGTGAGTCCAAAATCTTCTTGAAAGTTTGAAATTTTAAGACTTAGTTTGGTTCCTTATTTTGCATTATTCACCATCACTCAAAAAATTTATAAATTAAACATCTTACTATACAAGTTTTATTCAAAATTTATTTATTTCCTCGCACTTTTATAACTAACTAATATTTTTCTACTATTATACATATTTACAATTAAATTAACACAAATTCCTATAATTTTTTTGCTTATGTTCATTTCGTATACCATATATATATATATATATATATATTATTATATCATCTAATCATTATTTTATATTAAATATATATAGAAATAATTTTTTTACCAATCTAAATCTTAAATCAAACATAGATTCTCTAGCAACTCAAATAACGAATCCAACATGTCCTTAATTGTTCTACATACCTCTTGTACATATAATTTCGTTACAGTGAAAATTAATTCACTTTACAATTTTTGTCCATTTTATTTCCAAGTACCATTCTCCAAATTTGACCAAACAATCGTTAATAAAGATCGTAAAGAGGATGGTTAAACTCCTGGGAGAGGGAATGGCCCACCACGCCCCCCCTTCTAAATCCGTCGATGCAATCTAGGCGGCTAACATCCCAACGCGGGAATATTTATTATAACTCCACATGTAATGTAAATAATAATTGCCGGAGATGGTACAAGCACGATTCCAGGCTATGTTTGTTTCCATTTTCATGACTATTCATTTTTCACTTAAAAAATTTATAAATTAAATATTTAACATAGATATTTTATTTAAATTTAAATTTAAATTTAACATTTTTCAACTCTTATCTTTTATAAATAATTAATAATTTTTTAATCCTTATACTTATTTACAATCAAATTAATACATATTCTTATAATTTTTCTATTTACATTCATTTTTTATTACCTTATAAATCTATATACTATCACATTATTTAATTATTATTACATATTAAATATATATAAAAATAATTTTTCTATCCATTAAAATCTTACAAATCAAATACCATTTTGATCACCGCTTAAATCACTTAAATATTCCACTCCACCCTAATAAGGAATCAAACTTAGCTTCTGCTAAGTCAACCAGACCGTGTGGTAGGATTTGGATCCATTTGCTGGCTGGGGCAGAATTTTCCAAATTCATACCTATTTATCAATGCTTGGTTCTTGGTTGCCTCCACCACTTGCAGGCCGGGGGTTTTGAATTCTAACCCACACTCACATAGCGTGCATGCAGAACTTGTATTCTAGTTGAATAGAAATGAAACTTTTATCTCCCTTCTTAGTTCTTATTCTGATCCCACTATTTGCAATTGCATCATCCTCCAAAACCCATACTTTAAATCAGGGTTCGTCCCTTTCTGCTCCGCGAGATGTTTTAGTTTCATCACCAACCCCTGTTTTCACCGCTGGTTTTTACCCAGTTGGTGATAATGCTTATTGTTTTGCTATATGGTTTACCAAGCCTTTGTTCGATGGAAGTCTCACCGTCGTTTGGATGGCCAATCGAGACCAACCCGTTAACGGTAGAAATACAAAGCTCACCTTGTCAGACTCTGGCAATCTTGTCCTAAGAGATGCAGGACAGATCATTATATGGATGAGCGGCACTGAATCCGCGTCCTCCTTGCATCTGAAACTTAACGACGATGGCAATCTTGCTCTCCGTGCAGCGAATGACAGTGCCAATTATATTTGGCAAAGCTTTGACTTTCCCACTAACACACTTCTTCCTCAACAACCACTCACCAGGAAAGCCAAACTCATCTCTTCAAGAAGCCTAACGGATCATTCCTCAGGTTTTTACAAGTTGTATTTCGACAATGACAACGTCCTTCGTCTACTTTATGACGGTGTTCAAATAACAAGTGTGTTTTGGCCTCCCCCTTGGCTGAGAAGCTGGGATGCGGGAAGATCCCCATATAACAACAGCAAAATTGCCACACTTGATTTAATGGGAAGATTCGTCTCTTCAGACGATTTCCACTTTGAAACTTCTGATCTCGGTATAGGGCCTCGGAGAAGAATGGTTCTGGAACCTGACGGGGTTCTTAGAGTTTATAGTCTAAACGAATACAATGGTACTTGGGAAGTCACATGGCAAGTGGACCTTCAGCCTTGCAGGACTCATGGGATTTGTGGTGCCAACAGCCTTTGTACCTACAGTCCCGAGCTGGGCCGGTGGTGCTCTTGCTTGCCAGGGCACAAGATGAAGAATCACAGTGACTGGTCAGAAGGATGTGTCCCTGATTTCAAGCCTCCATGTGTTCAAATAACAAGCGTGTTTTGGCCTCCCCCTTGGCTGAGAAGCTGGGATGTGGGAAGATCCACATAAAACAACAGCAAAATTGCCACACTTGATTCGATGGGAAGATTCATCTCTTCAGATTATTTCCACTTTGAAACCTCTGATCTCGGTATAGGGCCTCCGAGAAGAATGGTTCTGGAACCTGATGGGGTTCTTAGAGTTTATAGTCTGAACGAATACAAAGGTATTTGGGAAGTCACATGGCAAGTGGACCTACAGCCTTGCAGGACTCGTGGGATTTGTGGTGCCAACAGCCTTTGTACCTACAGTCCCAAGCTGGGCCGGAGGTGCTCTTGCTTGCCAGGGCACAAGATGAAGAATCATAGAGACTGGTCAGAAGGATGTGTCTCGGATTTCAAGCCTCTTCCATGTAATGATTCTGATTCTGCACACTTTCTTCAGCTGAATCACGCTGAATTCTTCGGAAATGACATTGGATACTTCAAGAACTACACTTTGGCGACGTGCGAAAGGATATGCTTGAAAAACTGCCATTGCAAAGCATTCCAATATAGATATGAACATGATACTGGTCTGTACGGTTGTTTTCTCAAGACCTTGTTGTTCAGTGGACACCAGTCAGCGGGATTCAGAGACTCAACTTACCTACCTGAAGTTACCAAAGCATGGGCTGACCACCCACCAGAGGTCTATTTAGAAATTTAACCTCAAATGCACAAGCCAACCAACGCAATTCAAAACAGCGTACAAGATGAAAGAAAGGCATGCCTGGTGGAAGTCCTTGGCTTGGTGTGCAGGAGTATTTGGTGCAATTGAAGCACTTTGTTTGTTCATAACATGTCGAGGCTTTAACATGAATGAGCAAGGTAATTACTTGCAGGTTGTGACAGGATTCAAGAGGTTTACATATGCAGAGCTGAAGAAGGCATCAAAGAATTTTTAGAGAAGAAATCGGTCGTGGAGGCAGTGGCGTTGTGTATAAAGGAAAGATGTCAGATAATAGAATTGCAGCCATCAAACACCTAAATGAGGCCAAGCAAGGGGAGGCAGAATTCTTGGTTGAAGTTGGCATCATTGGAAGACTGAACCATGCCAATATGATAGAGCTTTGGGGTTATTGTGCTGAAGGGAAGAGCAGGCTTTTGGTTTACGAGTGCCTGGAGCATAGATCTTTAGCAGAAAATCTCTGCTCTAGTAATCTGGATTAGAGAAAAAGGGTTGATATTGCATTAGGCGCAACTAAGGGCTTAGCTTACTTGCATGAAGAGTGCTTGGAGTGGGTTTTGCACTGTGATGTGAAGCCTCAAAACATACTCTTGGACTCAAATTACCAGCCCAAGGTGGCAGATTTTGGTTTGTCAAAACAAGTGAAAAGGAGCGAGATGGAGAATTTAAATGTTTCTGTGATCCGAGGAACAAGAGGCTACATGGCTCCTGAATGGGTTTTAAATCTTCCAATCACTTCTAAAGTTGATGTATATAGTTATGGGATTGTTGTGCCGGAAATGGTAACAGGAAAGAGCCCCAAGGGATTCAATGTTGATAGTAGAGGTGGTGGGATGGAGCACAAGGGGCTATAGAATTGGGTTAGGAAAATGATGCATGAAGGAGCAGAGGAAGGGATATCATGTATTGAACAAATTGTAGATCCTAGAATTGGAGGTGAATATAACAAGGACAAATTAGAGAATTTGGTGAGAGTGGCATTGCAATGTGCACAAGAGAACAAAGATTCAAGACCTTCTATGAGACAGGTTATGGATATGTTACTTGATCAAGAATCTTATGGATACTAAAAAAATTGAGCAATTTTTTATTTAATAATAATGTGATAGGGTGGCATGAAATGATATTAGTTTAGTTTTCTAATAAGCTTGTTTTGTAGAAAATTGCTCATCATCATGTACTACATTAAACTCTAGCAGTTTTTTATGTTGGTTCGCAGAAAAGAATATTAAGTTCTTAATTTTTAAAGTTTGATTTACTTTATTATTGAAGGTTGGATGTGAAATCAGTATTGGAAAAACAATATGGAAGGAAGGAGAAAAAATGGGAATTCAAAAACTAAGTCTAGTATAGGTTACTGTTACATTGGTTGGAGGTTAAGGCTATCAATATATATATACAAACAGAAGCTGAACGACCCCCTCACACCTACAGCTAACCATAAAAGATCTAAAACAACCAATCTAACTATCACTATCAACAAAGCATCTAGCAAACTAACTGGTAACGAAAAAATACAACAGCTAGGATACTAGTTAGTAGTTATGTGTAGCTTATTTATGTCCAAGTGGCTTAGGAATGTTTCAATAGACCCTCTCAAGGTGAGGAATGGTAGTTTACCATTCTCATCTTGCTCAAATTGCTTCTGAACAACTGTATAGGTATGGGCTTAGTCATCACGTTTGTAATTTGACCTTTAGTTGGCACATGACAGGTTTTAATCAAACTTTCTTGAAGTTGATCTCTTATAATAAGGCAATCCATTTCAATATGCTTACTTCTCTCATGGAAAACTAGATTTGCAGCTATGTATAGTGCAACTTGGTTATCACAATGCAACTGGGAAGGCTCATGAAGTTCTATGTCCAAGGCATAAAGGATATATTTCAACCAAATGAGTTCAACACAAGTTAAGGCCATGGCTCGATATTTAGCCTTTATAGAAGATCTACGAATGATTGATTGCTTCTTTGATCACCAAGATATAAGGGAGTGGCCTTGGAAGATGTAACACCTTGTAATTGACCTTTTAGTATTAGGGCAAGACCCCCAATCTCAATCGCAAAATACCTTAACCTCCAGCTGATTCTCTGCATGACAGAAAAACCCCTATCATAGTGCTAACTTGATGTAATAAAGTACTTTGCATAATGCTTTGTGGGTTCCTTCATGAATTGGCTCATTGTTTAAATATTGAAAGAGATGTCTGGCCTTGCGATGGTCACATGTAATAGCCTCCCAACCCTCTTTCTGTACAGTGTAGGATTTGTAAGAGGTTTGCCCCGCTATCTGCTTATGCTAGTGTTTTGCTCCATTGGGATCTTAGTAGGCCTCCCTCTTAGTAGTCCACTATCTGCAAGGATGTTTAAAGTGTACTTCCATTGATTGATACGGATTCTTTGTTCATTTCTTGCCACTTCCATGCCTAGGAAGTATTTTATGTGACCAAGGTCCTTGATTTTGAACTTACTGTAAAGAAAGTGCTTAATCTTCTTTAATTCATCCTCTAAGCTACTAGCCATTATAATGTCATCCATATACACTAACAATGCTATGAGATGACTCTTTCCTTTCATAATGAATAGGCTATAATCAGCCTTACACTTCACGATACCAAACATGATGAGTGCCAATGAAAGTGTAAACATTCCACTATCTAGAGGCATGTTTGAGGTTGTATAAGCTTTTGTTCAATCTGCACACTTAGTTTTCCGTCCCTTTGTGTACCATAGAGGATTTTTCATGTAAATTTCCTCGGCTAGGTCCCCATGCAGGAATGCATTATTTACAACAAGTTGATATAATCTCCAACCCTTAATTGCAGCAATAGCTAAAAGACACTTCACTATTGTTAGTTTGGCCACTAGATAGGAGATCTCTTGATAACGTATCCCCTCTTTTTGTGTGAACCCCTTTGCCTCCAATCTAGCCTTGTATCTTTCTACACTTCCATCACTTTTATATTTGATTTTATAAACAAATTTGCATCCAATTGGCACCTTTCCAACAAGGAGGCCAATTAATGTCCATGTATTATTTTCTTCAAGTGTCTCTAGTTTAGCCTCTATTGTTTGTGCCACTTGTGATCTTTTGATGCCTCTGCAAAGCTTTTGGGCTCTTCTTATGTAGAAATAGAAGCCAAGAACATTTGGTGGTGTGGAAGAAACCTATTGTTGGATAGAACACTATTAAGGGAATATTTATGTAGAGCTTTGGTTTTAGGCTTACCTTGCTATGGGGTGAGTGGAGAAGATAAGGAGGCTTACTGACGGTAGTACTCTTGGAGATACTTGGGTGCGTTTCTCACTTTAGTGGACTTTCTTAGGACAGTTTGTGGTGAATGATCCAACGGAACAATGCTTGGTGATGACTATTATAAGTCATCTATTTGGTTGGATATTTACTCAAAAATTAGTTCTTGGTTGTTATGAGGTTTAACTCAGCAATATTAGGGTGTGTTGAAATTTGGTTCATCATAAGACATAAATCATGTGTTTGGTGTAGTATGTTGTGATTGTTGGACTGCAGGAGGCAATGTTTGGTTTTTTTGGTCCTATTACTTGAAAAGAGAGGTTTGTTCATAGAAAACCACGTATCTTGATAAAAACTTTTGTCACATAATAATTCATCTCTCCCAAAATAAACATTGGCGAATAATTATATTTATACAAAGGACACAATAGGAGGGCGACAAACAAGTGGAAGTCATTATTCAAAAATGGTCCACCACTGGCCTATTTCTACAAATTATTTTAAAAGTCCTTAGTATGATTTGAAAATTAGACCAATCTAAAATTTGGAAGTCTTTTGAACATTGACTTCACTATTTTGTGTTCCAAGTTGTCACTAACTTTATAGCCATTTGATAGAATCTCTTCTAATGTGAACAATAGAACTTGATATTTTAAACATTGCATCAAAGATACAGAATTACATTTGTGAACGACAAAGCTGCACCATGCACATAATTTTTTCATAGAAAATGCATATGTAGATTTTGCTTTTATATTTTTTCTATTATTTATCTCAGTTTTGCATCTACTGATTTTAATTCCATTTCATGCATGTATATTGATGATATTTTGTTGTTGCCAAGTAAGTGCTATAATATTTTTATATTAGTGAAAGTGAAATATGAAGTGATTATAATAAAAGGATGGAAGAAAATTAAAAAGTATAAAAAAACATAAAGTAAAGAATAAAGAATTTTATGAAACTAAAATAAAGATATAAAGTGGCAGAATTACAATCATCCAGTAAAGGAACCATAGAATTTCAAAATTTTAATTACTAACCTACAGGTTAATTACTTCTTAAAATTATTCTCTTACTTCAATTTTATTTTATATTTATCTCTTTAAATGCCCATATGTGTTTATGATGTTTTTTTATAAAAACTAAATCATCTTTAAAAGGCTATTTTCCTCCAATAGTTTGTATATTCAATTATTTTTAATGCATTATGGGTGGTATTTTAAAAGATTGTTATATCAAAGTATGATATAAGTATAGTACTAATACAGTGTGTATATGTCATTTCTCTAAATTTGGAACCCAACATGGTAGTATTTGCAAGACGAACATTTTACCAAATACCAAAGCCCAAATATCAAACTAACTAGTCCATATATCTATTACAATTCCATATCTTATTTGCCCAAATGTAAACTAAAGCTTCTATCTTCTTGTGATCCAACCATGCCACATGCAATCTCTTTCGCTAGCATCCTCTGCAAAAGATCTATGAAGAAAACCGTGAGCGATGAATCACCTAATAAATGGATTCACCTTCCTTCATTTTTGTAAGATGCGAGCAGTAAAAATATAAATTTTGGACAAATCACATATTCAAGTAGGAAACAATATATCACAATGTGTATCATATCCAGAATAACATTCAGATATCACATATTCTACACGTTTACTCACCAACTCATGGATTTTGAACTTCATGTATTTTTTTTTTTCACTAATCAAGGCTCTAGTTTATACTCTCAACTAAAAGGGGTCACATGAATTACCAGTTGCGTATGCCGTGAGCCTCAGTATTTCAACCCTGACTGAATGTTATCCCAATATATACTTCTAATTGGTAGAGTCATATGTTAGCTTCATCCATATATAAGCCTTTAAATAGTTAAAATTGTGTTCCAAATCACAAAATGAAAATTTCCTTTTTTCTTCTAGGTCATGTGGCCCTACAAAACATGACATGCAACTGCAAAAATTGGTCCGTGTTTGCAAGATGAACCACAGTGCATTTTGTTGTGTCCCGTGTTCCTATTTCATGACTACAAAAAAGGTAGTCGTACCCGCAGAATGTTTGTCCGAGACCACGACCCACAACTGCAGAGCATTTTGCCTCATGCTACAGTTAAACCTAGCACCCGCGATGTCATTCTTCAAATCTGAGACCATAAAACGATAGTACCTGCAAGCCATCACACCGAATACCAAAGCCAATATGTATCATAGCAAACTACTCCAGAGTGTACATGGTAACCCTACCACCAAGTTCATCATAATAGAGTCCTACTTCTATTCAAGTATCTCAAGTGGCTGTAGATAGCCTCTAGGGTGCTGATGTTTTAGCTTGTTCTTCTGGCACATCATGCATTTCATCACGTAGGCTGCAATATCTTTCTTCATCTCGTTCCACCAGAAATGTCTCTTAAGATCCATGTACATCTTAGTACTCGCTGGATGCATCGAGTACTTTGACTGGTGTGCCTCTCGTAGGATTCGGCCTCGTATCTCCTTAACATCTAAAACACATGGCCACCTTTTCATGTAAAAGATATCATCCTCTCCTAATTGGAAGTCCAAGAGTTGAATTTGCTTGACTTTGTCCTTCAACACCATTATCTTCAAGACTGACCCTTGGAACTTCCTAATCTCCTCAATTATCAAAGGTTTAGTGCTTAGATTTGCTAGTACTCGATCAATTGATTTCACTATCTTCAAATGTAGTGAATCGAATTGCATTGCTAACATGGCCACAATAAACTCTAGTCCTCCGTCTACTCAAGGCATCGACTACATGATTAGCCTTACCAGGATGGTAGTCTATGACCAAGTCATAATCATTTATTAACTCCAATCAATGCCTCTATCTCATATTCAACTCTTTCTATATGAAAAAATACTTGTGGCTCTTGTGGTGGTATTTATCTAACATGTTTCGCTATAAAGGTGGTATCTTCATATTTTAAGGGCAAACACTACCTCTGCCAGTTCTTCGTCATGAATTGGGTAGTTTAACTCATAAGGTTTCACTTGTCTAGATGCATAGACGATCACTCTATCGTACTACATCAAGATGCATTCTAGTCTATTTTTACTAGTGTTGTACATGGTAAACCCACCAATTTTGTAAGGCAAAGCAAGCATTGGAGCCAAAATCAACTTCTTCATGTGCCTCATTGCTAGGAGAGTATACCAAAAAGTTGTCGATGGATCTCACTACAATATTGTCCAATTATAGCTTGAACGCTCAGTTCATTAAATCTATGAAGGTTTTCGAGGCATTGGTCTGCCCAAAAGGTAGCATCAAGAACTCTTAGTGTTTATAGCTCATTCAAAAGACTATTTTGGGTATGTGTTCAGTATTTATTTTCAATTGGTGGTATCTCAATCTTAGGTCGATTTTTGAGAAGACCTTAGTCCCCTTGAGTTGGTCGAACTAGTCTTCGATTCTTGGTAAGGATACTTGTTCTTAATGGTCACCTTATTGAGCTATCTGTAATCAACACATATCTTTAGGCTCCTATCCTTCTTCTTAATAAAATGTTCCAAAGCTCTCCAAGGTAATGTACTTGGCCAAATTTGTTTCTTGTCCAACAGCTCCTATAGTTGTACCTTCAATGTCCTTAACTCAACTAGAACTATTCAATTTGGGGCCTTTGAAATAGTTGTCATTCCTAGAACTAAGTTGGTTTTGAACTTAATTTCCCTACTTTGAGGTTGTCTAAGTAGGTTATCTAAACATACATTAGGAAACTCTTTCACTACTAAGTCTAACTTTGATTTCTGCTCCTTAGCATCAACGATGCATGCAAAGTAAGCTTTGCATCCTTCCTTAATGGCTTTCTTTGCATTAGCCATGGATATAAGGAAATTGAGTCAACTAGCTTTATATTAGACACTCCTGTGGAATGGGAATCCATCACTCGTCGGTGGATGAAAGTTTACGACCTTATTTCTACAGTCCATGTGCACGAAACTTTTAGCTAGCCAATCCATTTCTAAAATACATTGAATTTCTTCATGTTAAGCTAAATGTGGTCAGTTTTAAATTCATAATCCCTACCTAGGTTCAAAACACAAGCCTTATATCCTAGACTTGCTACCAAAGTTTCTTCTTTATGAGTAGCCACTTTACATGGATGGTCTAAATAGTTCAAGCGTATGATCTAAACATATGGCGAGTCTCTTGGATATAAAGGAATGTAATGCACCACAATCAAATAAAGCATACATAACCAGCTAGTTAATAGTAATGTTACCTACCACCACATCCTCTATATCGTCTACCTCTTTTAGGTCATAGTAATTACCCTTGTATTTCACCTAGGTCTTAGATTGGTTTGATTAGGTCGAGGGTTATTTCCATTACCAATATGTGAGTTACCACTAGGGTTTGTACCACCTTGACTATCCTGGCTGACTCCACTACTATTAGTTGTGTTATTAGCTGGGTGGAATTCCTTATGCTATTAGGGCATTCAACAGCTCTATACTCGTACTGTCTACATATAAAGCATGTACGCCGATGTCCACAAATGTTGCACTCTGGTTGAAGGGGTATTGTGCCACTGGTCTTTGCTTGATTCAACCTCTTGTTATTGTTAGGTCTATCA
Source organism: Avicennia marina (assembly GCA_019155195.1). Classification (NCBI taxonomy): domain Eukaryota; kingdom Viridiplantae; phylum Streptophyta; class Magnoliopsida; order Lamiales; family Acanthaceae; genus Avicennia; species Avicennia marina. Next base: position 6,597,431 of record CM032781.1, on the reverse strand, counting down.
GTCAATGATCCTTGAGGCTTTGCATTATTGGCATTAGAACTCGACCTCAGTCACTTGAGATTATTTTTCGCTTCTTGTTTGTTTATGTTAGCCCCTGCTTAGATGGCAGCTCTAAGCAGTTCATCAAAGTGCAGGCTTTGTAGAGGGCTAGCGCTATCTGTAACCTGCTCTTTAGTCCTCTGGTGAACTTATTCATCTTCAATTGGGGGTTCGTCATTACCATTGAAGAATGCTTGCCTGAACTTGGTAGAGTATTCCACGACTATCATGTTAGGACCTTTAGCTAAATTGTTGAACTTTCCAAGTTACTAAGGGCGAAGTGCACTAAGGAAAAAGTGAATTAGAAAGGCCTCTTTGAATCGGGCCGATGTGATCGGCCCCTCCACGAGCATCACTGGTGAGATGCCTTCCTACTATAGTGTGGCCTCGCTAATCAAGAATGGGATAACCACATTTAGCCACACATCTATGGGCACTTTCATTAATTTGAAATTGTTTTCCATTTCAAGTGCCAAAAACATGCTAATTACTTTGGTATACTGACCCAAGAGATGAATAGCATGGTATCACCTGTGCCTTTCGCGTGTTGGGGAGTTGAAGAAGCTAAGTACCGTGCAAGGGTAGCAACTTGTTGAGAACTAACTTGGCTAAACGCATTCTCACTACATTGAATGTGAATCATTCTGACCCTACTATATTATATTATAATAATCAAGTGGCAATACGCATAGCTGAAAACTTCGTATTCCATGAAAGGAGTAAACACCTTGATATTGATTGCCATGTTGTTAGAGATCAGTTGCAAGGTCTCATCAGTACCTATCATGTATCTACTAAGAACCAATTAGCTGATATCATGACAAACCATTGGGAGTTTGACTATTCAAAAATCATTTGGATAAGATGGGAATGATAAACTACCACTCTCAATCTTGAGGGGAGCTATCAAGACCACATCAGTAGAACACCTTAATACAAGTCTGCACCAATGGCACCTTAGGTGGCAGTCTATGTTGTTGTTTGTTTTGTTTCAATTGAAGGGAATATTTATTGTTTTAGGAGGTAGTTTTTTCATTACAAGTAGCTGTATGTGTTAGCTCTAGAACAGCCTTTGACTAATAGCATAAATAAGCTCCACGGCTAAGCAATACAATGTAACAGTAACCTTACTCACATAACCTTGCTTTTGCAGTTTCATGCCATTTCCACTTCTTCTCTGATTTTCTTCACTAAACCATGAATTAACCATACTTGTCAAAACATAGTAGGATTTTCATGTTTTGCTCATAACATGAATCATGAGGAAATAAGTACCCACATAATGGATGAGTAAAAATCTATCAATAGAAAATGCATCATTCTTAATGTCATTTTCGCTTGTTTTCGTTGCTAACATTTATGATTTGCACTTGATTTCCCCCCATTAACAGTCCTCCCATCAACTTAAAAACTACCAATTTGGATTGTCGGTCTTCGGGATTGCCGTTTATTTAAGAAACCATCAACCTCGACGGTCTAATTTAAAAAAGTTTTCGATACTCTACCCACCATTTTATGATGGAACACTAGCCTTAAACCCTTCAAGTTCTAGGCACCAATGTTGAAATTCTTCATATGTTAAACGTCTTCTAAATTTAATATTCACAGGGTTTTCATAAAGTTCTTAACTTAATAACCTTGTTGTTTATATGTGATGTGTTAGGTAATGGAGTTTTATTCAATGACGACAAAATCCGTTCTAATAACACTTGACATTGGAGAAAACGAGAAAAAGGAACTATTGCATGAACAACTCCAAAACTAATGAAAAAAAACACACACATTTCCTCACAAACACAAGAAACAAGGTATCATGAGAAATGCACACAATTTTACATGCAAAATCTATACTATATAAAAAAGTATAAATGTTTTTGCTAATTGTGAAAGAACATATATATTCTTTAATATTAAATGTCTATATTTATTATAGCAAATAAAGTTATAGAGGTCAAATGAAATAAAATAAAATTCTATTTAAAATATTTCTCTTTTAGTAGTAGAAGATTAATAGAGTCCTAATACATCTAAATAATTTTTGTAGTTATCTTTAAATAATGTAAAATAGAAATATTTTGGTTGTAGGAAATTAATAAAGTGTGAATGTTTTTGCCAATTATGAAAGAACATATATATCCTTAATTCAATGTATATATTTATTACAGTAAATAAGGTTATAGAGGTAACAACATAAAATTCTATTTAAAACATTTACCTTTTAATAGTAAAAGATTAATAGAGTCCTAATACATCTAAATAACTTTTTGTAGTTATCTTTAACTTATATAAAATAAAAATCTTTTAGTTATAAGAAACAAATAGAATTTTTAATTAATATGAATTTTAGTTGTAGAAGGTTTATATAGTTGCAACATATTCAAGCTACTTATATAATTATTTCTAAGTTATGTAAAATAAAATATCTACTAATATAATATTAAATTATTTGTAAGTGTAATTATAAAATTAATAAAATCATTAGTTTTTGAAAATATTTATAAATTTGAATTCATAATAAACAAATTATAACTGCATAATTGTGTTATAAAAAATATTAATGAATTTGTTGCGGGGCATTGATTTCATGGCCTAATAAATAAAAAAATAAGTAAATATAGTGAAAATTTACAGATATAAATACCAAATTAGTTAATTAAACTATGAATGATAAAAAATAAATATTACAGAGAAAGAATAGCAAGAAAAATAGAGTTTCTAAAATGTGCTAAAAATTTAAATAAATAAATTACACACACACACACACGCAGATAAGAAATCAATACTCTTATGAAAAATAACATATTATTAAATATTTAAAATGAATAAATTTATAACTATCAACTTTATTAAATGTGTTATTATTGTATAATTACATTTCTGAAAATGTAACAATAAATACATTGGAAGAAATCAATATTATGGTTATATCACCTAATAAACATAAAATATAATAATTTGTTAAAAACTTATAAGTAAAATATCAATTATATTAAAATATGAAAGAAAAACGAATAGGAACATACATAAAGTTGTAATAATGAAATAAAACTTTGTATAAATAAACAAATTTCATGCATGTTTAAAATATGTTAAAAAGTGAATATTTGACTATCAATATTATAAAATATGTAATGAGTTAAACTTCAAAAAAGCCAATATAAATTTTCCATATAAAGAACATTATTCTTATAATAATATATTGTAAAAATATCTAAAATGAATAAATGTTTGACCATCAGTTTTATTAAATATGTGACAATTCTTGGAATATTATTATATTTATTTTATAGTTAGTTATTTGTTTATAAAATATCTTATAAAACAAATAGAGATAGAATATGGTACAATAATGTAATAAAATTATAAATAAATAAATATATTATAGATTAAAATCAATATTCTTAACATATATATTATGAGTAACTAAGTTGATATAAGTAACTAAGTTTCAAATCTATGCAAAATATTAGAGAATTAATATCAATAATTTAGATGTAAAACTTCAGAGTATAATCTAAATTCTATAAATATTAAGATAATTTTTATTTCAATAAACTTATTTAAGCAGTTAATAAATTTTAGTTTGTAGTGTCTCAATTTAAAAATGAAATATATTGATAAATAAAATTAAAGAAAAGTGAAAGTTAATGTTATAGTAAGGTAATCAAAAGATCATTTTTCATATCATATCATGAGTTAAAAGAACAACTTAGATCTTTACAATAAACTATTTATGAAACTCAACTAATTTTATCTTAATATAAAATGTTTTTTTAATAATTTATTTTTATTTGGATAAATTATATTTTATTATATTCTCTTAGAGTTGAGAAAGGAACAAGCACATGTGCATGTCTAGGTTAAAAGTTCAATATATTAAATAATGAGGCATAATAGTTTTAATTTAATTTATTTCACTATAATATTACATGAAGTTACAAATTTATTTACGATGAATGTAAAAAATACTTCTTTTATATATTGATGCAATATTAAATTTTAAATAAAAAAATAATTCAATATATGTGTATTTATTTTGACCAAATATCATCAATTTGATTGTAATATTTAGAAGGTAAATTTTGTAAACACAAATTTACTTTAATGCAAGAGACATTAAATTCTAAAATTATCAAAAACAACTATTATGATAATAAATCTATATATATTTTTCACATTTATTTGTATAAATCAAAATTTGAATAAAATGTTATTTATTTATCTTATTAATTAATTATTTCAAGATGACATATATGATCAAACAATTTTCTTATCATTAACAATTCTATATATAAATTAAAATTTAACTGACATTTTTCTTAATCATTATTTTTATTTAATAAAAAGATACTATTAAAAATCAATATATTATTGAAACTCAAGATGTTAAAATCTAAAATTTAAATTTTTATTAATTTTTACTTAATTTATTAAACCTTTTCTAGAAGTAAGATAATAATATTATTTGTCATATGATGAGCACAGGAAAGTAAGAATATGAACTCAAATTTAAAAAATTAATAAAATAAAATAAAATGAATAAATATCAAAATTGTGTAATTTGATTTAGTTTTATATTATTTGATTTTAAAACATATTTTATACTATATGTAAAAAGCACGTGATATTTTCAAGTATGAAACAAGAACACACTAAAACATTTATTAGACTAATAACAGACCTAATGCCTATGTTTGGAAAAAAGGTTTTTATTTGATATGATATTTGATAGGAGTTATATTGAAATGAATAATATGTTTGAAAAGAACTTTTTAATTAGATGAATAATATAATTTATTTAAATATATATAATATATAATAATGATTGAATGATGTGATAATTTATAGAGATAATAAGTATATCACAGGATATAAATAAAAATAAATGTGAGTATATATATGATATATAAATTATATATCATATATATACTCACATTTATATATATATATATATATATAACTATTGATTTGATTGTGAATAGATATAATGATTAAAAATAATTAGTTAATTATATATATGAGAGGAAAATTTTGAATATAAGTTTGGATGAAAATATTGTTGAATGGTATGTATGGTAGTGAGAAATTTGAGACATTATTTTGTAATTAAAACTTAGGTTCCAAACATAACCAATGTATCCTAAGCTACTCTTGTTCATGCTCAAAGTGTCAACTCTTAAAATAATTGCAATTCTAATCAAATCCTTCTTTAAAATTATCCTATATAATTAGGAAAAATCTATGTAGACCACAAAAAAGGAATTTTAATAAGAAAAAAAAATAGAATCAAACTGAACGAGAAATCGCTTGCACAATTTTTGCCCAAGCAATCGCAATGCTTGTTTGCTATGTAATTTAATCGTCTTTAACGCTCGAATTGATTCAATACTTCAGATGGATCAATATTAGAAGCTCCAAATCGACATGATCGAATACCAATTTACTTCAAAATCACTATGGCCTTATTGGGATCGAAATTCCAAGCCTGTGTTGCACATCAAATTTTAACGTTCTCTTTTCTTCCATTTACCCACCTGGGCTAAATCCCTTAAAACGTTCGTTGAAGGTTGTCCCACGTCCGTGTCCTTGCCCCCATCGATTACAAGGCGCAGTTTCCTTCTAACATTGTGATATTTGCTCGACAGGTACGGGAATTGTCTAACCTATTGGCATGCGATTTTAATTGGATGCGAAGGGGCTTGTGAATCTTCCTGGTGACAGGTTGGAGATTGTGGTGGAACGGAAGCAGAAGCATATGGAAGGTGTCGCACTCCCGCCGAAAGGAGGAAAGGAGGAATGGACGAGAGTAGTGCTTTCTTCTTTAATGATTACTCGGTAAGGTAGCCAGCTCTGCAGTGTTCCCAAAATCATATCCCAATGGAAGCCTCCTCTTCTCCTATTGGCGTCGTCAAAAATGACATTGATAGGATACAGTTGGAGGTGCAGATACAGTGACACAAGTAATTGGCCTAGTCTGTAAGAACAGTGGTGGACTGTGCTTGAATGGGACCGTTCGTTACCCCAAATTCTCTTTGACTCCGGAACAGGCCAAAGCCGTAGCCGTCGGCGAGGCAGCGTGGGAATGAATGCTAAATCGTGCTTCAGTTCGGAAACCAAGTTTCAACATTGAAACTTCATATTCTCGGAAGAAAAGACACCTTATTTCCCAGGAAAACTGGAGTAACAGATTCTAAATTGAAAAGGCATATGGCACTCACTACCTTAGCTTTCATCTCGGAGTGGAAATAACGAACTCAAATTAGTTGGGTTTTGTACTATTTCTATGCTTTCCAAGTTTTAACAAAGCAGAGCTTGAAGCAAAAACCAGCAAAGTAGTCCCTTTTCTATCATTCCCACCGCACGTTTTTTCTTTTACGTCTTCGAAAGTGCCCAGAAATATAGAAATATAAAATTAGTTAATCCTTGGCAGTTCATCAAAAGAAGTAAAATGTGATTACCATCTAACTTCATTTTCTTCGACATTTTCTAATTTTTTGACATGAAATTTGTTTGATAGCAACATAATCATTTTCTGGCACTCCCTTCTCGTCTGTACACTATCCCAAAATTATTCCTCTCTAACCAAAGATTGAATACTGCTGAAACTATAAAGACGAGAGTAAGCCCCCGAAAAGATGCTCTCTTTTTTCCACTCCTCGCCTCGGAACTTTCTCATGGCTGACCACAATTCAAATTTTCAATCACTTTGAAACTTGATCATCAACTCAATAAATACACTCACGCATTATCAATCAATCTTGCTTATCCCCATTCGCTTCACCACAGCATTTCTAATCGCTTCACTCTGCATGCAGAAGCCATTCTGCTCAATCCCCTCCATGTAATTCCTCACCTCTTTCCTCACCATCTCCAGCATCACCGCCAAGAATTCCCGGGTGAAAAACTGATTCTCCGCCATCCCTTGCGCCGATGTAACCACATCTCCTGTCGGTTGAGCTGCTGGGGCAAGTTGGTGAGTTTGTAGAGGTGCTGTCGGTGGTGATGGTGGAGGGGGTTGGGATGGGGTCGCCTGAAAGGGATGCTTGGGAAGAGCAGATACGGGCTTTAAGGTGGGCTCCAACACAAGCTTCCGATTCGAGTCGGATATGGTTGTCAAGCTGGGTTCTGTTGCAGTGTTCGGATCCAAGTCCGACCCGGGAAGTGAAAGGCTAAGTGAGGTGACTGGATCGGGTTGCGGATCGGGCGGGGAGATCCCGCCGGTTCTAGCAATGGGTCGGTAGACGAGGTGAACTGAATGGCTCGATTCGCTCATGTCCGACCCGGACGGGCTGCCTGGGTTGAAACAAAAGCCCGAAGCAGAAATATTCGTGCCCGGGCCGACACTCGCCGATCTTTTCAGCGGTGGCTGAGCTTCGGGATCGAAGTCCTTGAACTCTTCGGACATGGACAAGCACTTACGCTTGAGGGTGGAGTTCCAGTGGTTCTTGATGGCGTTATCAGTCCGACCCGAAAGCAACCGGGCAATGGTTGCCCACTTGTTCCCAAACTTGGCGTGTGCCCGGATAATCGTCTTGTCTTCTTCAGGCGTAAAAGCCCGATGCTCCACCTGCGGCGAGAGCTGGTTGCACCACCGCAGCCGGCAAGATTTCCCGGATCGACCGGGAATCGATTTGCTGATGAGGGACCAGTTCCTAGGGCCGTGCTTCTCCACCAAACTCTGCAGCGACTCATCCTCCTCGGGACTCCATGGACCCTTGATCCGTTCCGTTTCAGTCCTCTGCGCCATCGCCGCCATAAGTTTGAAACCCCCTAAATTATCAATCCCAGGGAATTTTCTTGTTTTTTCACGCTACAACAAAGCTATTGGAGAGGCCGAGCCTCGCCTTGCCTTGGCAATGAGAAGGGCCCATTAGCAGAGGAGAATTTATACACAGAGGGAGGAAGAGGATAGGGATGACTGGCTGGGCCGGTAGGGGTGACCGGGTGGAAGGGCAGTTACTGATATATAGCTGGCATGGGACACGCGTTGGGAACTTGGGAATTAGAGGGGACACATGCATAAATCGGATTACATAAATCTCGGATTATTTATTTTAATTTTCGTTTTTTTTTTTAATTCGGAGTTGGGGAAATTCAAATCACCGACCGTTTTGGAAGTTAATAAGTTGGGCAAAAAGGGTTTGACTAGGCCAGGCTGGAGAGCATTAACGGACTTATGTGATATTTTTGGATTGATAGTGACATTGGGCAGAAAACGACAAGGGTGGGAGGAAGGAACGGCAAAGGCCAGCCAGGAGCGCCTGACACTTCCCAGCGGCCGTTGGATTCACGCCCACGTCTCACTCATGCAAAATCGGGTTTTGAATTTTCAAAAATTTATGAAGCTACGCGAGAAGGAAAAGTCATCATGAAGCATATTTCCTTTTTTTTTTTTCCTTTTTATTATTAATAACAATAATAATAACAACATCGACAATCATAGCCTCATCGTATGTACAGTTAAAAGTATTAAAAATATATTTTCTTTTGATTAATGTAATACAATTATGTTATTTGATTAAAAATATGCATTAGTGTACCGAAAAATTTGATAATTAATAACATATATAAAGTATTTTTAAAAATTAATATAAAATTAATGAAATTCTTAAAAAGAGATAAAGAAAGAAAAAAATAAAAATAAATGTAAAATAGAAAAATATTAAAAAATAAAAAATTCAAAATGATAGCGGCGGCAAAAAAAAAAAAAAAGATCGCAATTAAGGTGATTACTCCAACACCCTTCCAATTTGCATGTTACATAGATCACGAGGAGACGATGATGATGATAACAATAATAACAACAAAAACTACAAAAATAATAACAATTAACATTTTGTCATACTCGTTGCTATGTATTATTTTAATGAAACATGTTTTTGATATTATCGGTAAAATTTTATTATTTTGATAAAAGTATTTTAGAAACAATTAAAAATAAAAATGTGTCTAAACTATTAAATATGCATTTAAAATAATCAAATTTTTAATGAATGAGAGGGTATATTTTTATTAATGATCATTTTATTTTTTGCTGGTTCGAGAGTAAAGGCAAATGATTATAATTAATTTTATTACATATGACAATTTAGAAAATCTGGAAATGAACAAATGGAATTACTGTGTATATTATAATTTTTAAATAAACGAGATGGTATGTATTTATCAATAAAGTATCTGTTTTATTTTTATTATTTTATATATTGTGGAACAGATGGGAGCCATTAAAACTGATTTTAGTAAAGAGCGTATTTTGAAAAATCTGTTAACAGGCAAAGAAAATGTCTCATAAAATCTAATAATAATAATTGAAAAACAGTCGAGACAATTGTTCAATAGAATGTTAAAAACAAATGAACACAAACTCACCCAAACTGACAAAATTTAAAAATTGGAACACCGCTGTGATAATACAATTTGAAAATGCACTCTAATGTCTACCGGTTTCTACTAAGTAAAAACTTTCACTAACTTTGACAAAAAGTAAAAGATCGGTTTTCAATCACAAACCCACTACTCCAATTCTTAATTTCAAACTAGCTAGACACTCCAAAACTTTAATCCACATGTTTTAATAATCTCATTATCAACAAATATAATTAACAACAAAGTAAATTATTCTATTTGATCTAATTCAATCACAATCAAAATAATTTCACCTTGAAATTTTTCAAGTCTCATATATTGTCACTATTTCACAAATATCTTTTGGTTGTTGCATTATATTTATGTGTATGACTCTATAAGTTTATTATTTAGTTGGCAATGAGTAAAATTCAAAAGATATATATAACACTTAATTTGTGGTCTATATACATCCAATATGAAATGAATGTATTACATGAACTTTTCTAATTATAAATACTATACAGTATAAGCCTATTGTTTTAATTTGTCTCGATTGAGTGAGAGTCATGAATTTAGTTAAATTCACTAACTCGATCACATGAGTAGATCAACATTACCACATGAATTTTCATTTTTAATTAATTTTGTGTTGGGATTTTGTTGTAAATAATCTTTAACTACGAACAAGATTCTATATAATTAAAAAGTTTTTCATTTTTTTAATTTATACATAAATGATAAAAATAAAAAATATAATTATCCGTTTAAGACATGAGTTACACTCTATGAGTTACACTCTAGTTTAAATAATATATTAAAATAATTAATTAAAGGAAGTATAAACTACCTAGATTTTTAACCTTGATTACTTATAGTTATATCATCCAGAAAACTCATTCATATACTTTTGCTTAATTATTCAAACACATCATCTGGATAAAGCTATTTATTTTTTGGTTTAGACGTTGCAAATTAAACCTAAATGAAATTAACCATTTTTTGCTCAATCATTTGAATAGAAAATAACTATTTTTTGGACCAAACTCCATCTAATTTTTTGCCAACCACGTAAATTCAATTAAAGCTTTCATTTAATATTATTAGCATACAAGCACTATAAAATATGATTACGCAAAACAAATAATTGTATTATATGAATCCTGAAATTAATATTCTAATTATGTGATAATATTCTTCTACAATTATTTGCTTTTTTGCCATTTCTTTCTTTAAGATAAAAGGCATAATACATATAAATTGATATAATACCATTACATATAATTATAAATTAATAACCGATACAGAGTCGATAGGTTTGTGAATAACAGTTACAATTTACAAGTAAATACACACACACACACACATACAACTACATATACGATTTACAAATTATATTCTTTTCATATATGTAATATATACAAATAATTATTTAAAAATAAAATAAAACAAAATTGTCAGAAACATAATTTGCGATACCTTTTCGTGAAAAGCTTTTTAATGACAATTTTCCTTTGTTTTAAATGTTTGAAAGTAGTATTTTTATTCAAATAACCCTTTTGTCTATTTTTTATTTTTATAAATAAGGTCAATTTTGTAATTTTACTTTTAAATTTCTCTAAAATCCTCTCAATTCTATATAATAGTAGATTGCATAATTATCATCTACCAAGTAAAATTATTACTAAATATATTAGTAATTACATTAAGAAATTGAGACTCATAAAAAGAGCTGTGTGGCTTTGACATTAATGCGACAGCTCTTCTTAATTAAGGACATTTTATGATACTAATTTTTATTCTAAATATAAGTATTTTTGATTTATGAATACGTTAACTCATTTTCAGTTATACTTCTCTTTTGATGAAATTAAAGTATATTCAAAAAGAAAAACTAGACTTACAGATTATTCCTTTCCAAAAAGTTAGTAAGATAAAATTCAATTTAATCACCATAATTCTATTCCTATATCGGCAAGCAAACCTTTCGCATTCCACCAAATATTATTCATATATGTTAATATAAACACAGTCATATCCAGATGTATTTATTTTTAAAAATAAATTACTCAATCTATTCAATATTATATCATTTGATTATTAGTATATTTTTAGGGAAATTAATATAAAATACGAAAAAGAATAAAAAATGGAACAGGTTTTACTGCAGGGAATGCCATGTAGAAGTTGGTGTCGATTTGCACATTTAAACAAACACAAATCGGGCCATATGCTGGATGAGCGGCTGCCGCAGCCATTGCTATCACGGCCACTCGTTTCCACCAAATTTCTTTGACATAGCACAGAATTATCACGTGCCGCCTCGCCCATGCCCAACCTACTCCTGTCCTACGCGTTGTATTCCGCACGTGCAAGCGTTCTGGCCCCTTAGCTCCTCCATCACGTGATTTGTACTGCTTCGCACGTGTTACACTCCTTAAATAATAATATACTTATGTTATTAAGTCGTTAAAGTTCTTTAGTTGCACAAAGTTTACAAAAATACCCTTATTTAAAATTCTTGTTATATTTTTATTCTTTTATTTTTTACCTTTCCTTTAACTTATTATTTTTATGTGTGTTTTCTTTTAATTTTTTTCTCATTTCAAATTCTTTTAAACTTTCTTTATTTTCTCATTGAAAGTATTTTTTTAATTAAAATTTTATATATTTTTATTTTTATTATATAACTTTATAAAAAATAAATAAATTTACACATATAGAATGCGCAACTTTTATTGGTTACATTATTTTTAGAGCGCTAAATCCCTTTCAAGAATTGTGGCTTCTAAAATTGTATCCTACCTAAGATATGAGTTTGTGTATCATAAATCAATTCGCTAAATTATTATTTATTTCTCACTCATTCTAGTTTATATCCTCTTGTGTGTTCTAGGGTTTACAACATGGGCGTTACATGGTTTATATTATGTCGCGGAAAAGCATTGGCCATGTTTTACCTTAATAATGTTTAACAAAAACAAATGAGAACTTGGAACCGTAGAATCAATGAATTAATGAATTTAGTAGTACTATCCAAATTCTGGTTTAGTGGATACTGGTCATGAGACCAGTGCACCCTAATTTCTAAATATTGTACCCAACACAATTGTATAGCTTTTTTTTTTTAATACCATTACTCGTACACCTAATAGATATTAAAAGATTTGAACTCTTGACTTCAAATTTAAAAATCAAGAAAACCACCACTAATCCACACACACCCGTTCAAATGCATAGCTTTATTAAAGATGCGTTGCATACGTCCTCTTGCATAACATTCATGTTTGGCCGTACAGTATTTTTTGGACGAGTTATAGGCCTTGTCGAGAGTTAAATTCTCAAAACGTGCATACCGCACATAGGGTCTAAATCATGAATGAGTGTATGATCACAATAGTCAAGCTTTCAAATCAAGCACGAGTGTTTTGCACCAACTTTGTAAGCAAATCACAATTTCATATTCATGCATAATGGGAAATTTCTTCCGGACAAGTCTCGGTTATTATACCTTAATTCCAAGCTATGCCTACCTTTCCGACTTCAAAATGCTCTTATGCAGTAAGGTCTCAGAATTTTAATATGCTTTCTTGTTACTTCATTGTACTTGTAGTACTGTTATTTCCCTATCAAAATCTAAGGTCTAAATATTTTTGGGGTTTTAAAGTTGGTATTGCAAGTATTTTTGTATAATTTTGGAAATATGAAAAATGGACGTGTTACTGACATTAGATTTGGGAAAATCATGTAAGCGAGCTTTTCAATTCCTCATGTTCACTTAAAATTATATTATTGGACTTCTTTGGAGAGATTCAAAAAACCTTCAGACGAGCACCATTAATTTCAAAGTGAGAGTTAAAAAAAGAAGAGTGAAAAGATATAAAAATAAAGAAGGGGCATTTTAGTAAATTAATATTGAAATTGACACTATAGGAGCATCTTAGTAAATTAATAATGAGATTGTTACTATTCAATTCTTACACTTAAGATGGTATGATTCGCAGCACAAGTCTTATGTCTCTAATTTTTATTATTAATTACATCTTATATACAATTCTAGTTGAAAAATGCAGTGGTGATGTTCGTACAAATGATGTAGCAATGCAGCACAGATATGAGATTTGTAGACTATAAAAATGCACACACCAATAATCATAAAATATGTAATACCAAATTTATTAATGTAATTCGAAGCTTTACTCTTACGTTTACGAAAATCAAGTCAATTTCATTAGTACATACAACAAATAGTGAAAAATAAAGTAAACAACATTCACACTAATCACACAAATCTAATACTTTCCTAAAGTAACCAAATCATATGCCGTATCAAAACTTTTCATATTTTATACCTTAGCTAAGCTACTAGTTAAATCTTACACACTCTTGGTTTATTTGTGTAAAAATAATATTATTTACTCACTCTAGATTCACAAAGAAAATATTTAACACTCAAATTGCAAACTCTCTCATGACTAGCTAATGGGAGTTTAAGATTATTCATTTCTACATTTAAAATGACGATGTATTGATAATTGTGGATTGTGGATGACTCATTTCATTAGAACTCTTGTTTAATAAGTCTTGACTCTAACAAACTTCATTCGATATGACTGTATTTCCAACACTCAATGGAATATTGTAGCAATATTTTAGCATAGGCTTGAATTATTGGTGCTTATCCTATAGGAGTTTGTGTCAATCCAAACTCCTTCAATCTCATCCACGTTAAGACTTTGAATTCTTCAAAATTCCACACTTCAACATATGATGTCTATCTACTCGTTTGTATAAAGTTATGTATGTATAAATATGTCAACTATAATTTAAGTAACACTAGTTATCTATATACTATATATGCTATTTATCAAGCAGAAGGGTACTAAAATTAAAATAATCGCTTTTGTTCTCAAATTATAAAGTACAAAATATCCCTGGACATTTATTTCATTGTCATTGTCTCATTTAGTTTTTACTTTTCTCTTCAAACTTTTGTATATTATATATTTTGTTATATCCTACTCCTTCAACATTGATACATTCGTTTAAGTAATTTATTTATTTATTTACTTTTACTATCATCTCTATACTTTCATTTATTAATTTTCTTGTTACACTTTCATCAAACAATTTTAATTTTTTTTATATTTTTGCTTTCAAATATTATTTCTTTTTTAATTCTAATTTATCTTAATGCATTTTTTAAAATTTTATTTATTTTTATTCTATCTTTTAATGTTATTTTGTTCTTTTTTTTTCACTCTCTAACCTCCTTTTGGCTTCGTTTATCTTAGCTTTTCATATATTTCTAGTTTTAAATAATTTTATTTTTACTATTAAAATAGTTTGTAACAGTCATTAATTTCCACATACTATTTTTCTCAAATTTGATGTAAGTTATTAAATAAGTAATATCTCTAAACTATACTAATCAATATAAAATATATTTTGTTAGATTAATTTTATCTACGAAATTTTTTGGTTGTGTGCTGAGAAATGCAGGTTAATAATCAGTAAAAAAAGTATTTTTATAAGAAAACCTAAAGTTATTGCTGAATTTAATAATAACATTAATGATGTCCTCCAACAACTTTACACTAGATCCTTCTCATGTCGAGATAAAAACCAAAGCAATGTGACTCCACATACTAGCACCTTTAATTTTGCTCCTACTCAATGATTTAAACCAACAAGTTACTTTTGCAAATATGCTTTACTTCAAAGAATTAGCTAACAATCTTTTTGCTTAAATTATATCTCCAAGATCATTTAAAAAACTCAATTATTTACCATTTGAAAAACTTTCAACATAGATTGGCTATAGTTTGAAGTCATGCACATGGCTTATACTAAATTAAAGGCTTGATTTTTTGAGCTTTTATGATTTGAGATCAAACATATAACACTCATAGTTAATTAAGAATCGATTACATTACTTTATACGGGTCTACGGAATTCTGTACCTCACAAGTTGAACCTCTTTTTGCCCTTTCTATGCTTTCAAAAATAAATATAACTATAAAATAGGTAAAAACTTGTGGCCGTGACTTGAGGCAACAAGGTTTAATGCTTTTCATACTTCTAAAGTTTGTGTTGATTCATTGAATATTTGCAAAATACGCTATAAATAATTACGTTAACGAAAGCCGAACTTTATATGCGTCAATCTCATCTCGAGCAACTAAAAGCAAAGAATAATTTTATTTGTTTTTTCAAAGAATATATACATATATCAGTGAAAGATTCTTTTTTGATATTTGGGCAGGAATATTAATTGGATAAATGATTCACATGGTGTGGAAAGATGGAGGATGCTTCCTCCTGCTAAATTATATTGATAAGGAACAGCTTTGTCTTCTAAAACAACAATACATTAATTTGGCTCCACATGAGGGGAACTCATTAAAATAATAATAGAACATAAATTTATTCTGCAATCCAACCAATACTTCATGGAGATGCTACAATCTTACCCCCTAACAAAATTATATTGGGGTAGATTTAAATATTTAATGGTTTTCGTTGCTTTCTTGGGTTGCTAATAGACATTGTGCTCCACTTACCCTAGGAAGTAGAAGAAAAATGGCTAAGCTATTGAAACTCATGATCTTATTTAATATTGGATCGACTATTGTCACTGTCAGATAAATTGATATCTAATTATAATTAAGTACTTAAGCATTTAGTACAAACAAGCACAATAACATAGGCAATTCATTCGTTTTAATATCATATCTACTTTTTTAATTATTTTCTACTATCTAAAAAATGAGATTTCTTCTGTTTAGCATGTTTTTTTATTAAACAAAAGAACCTATTTTATTTCTACAAATTTCAATCCTCGTTTCCAGTCCCTCTCAATCATATGTCTATGGATTCTACGGAAAAGGTTAATATACAGAGTAAATATATTGTGTCTCCATCAATATTAGTAGATTTGACACGAAATAGGTTGTGAATCAGATTCTTTTCTATCAAATAAATTAAATAAAATGCTCTAGTAATCTTAAAAATGCACATTTTTATTTAACCGTAAAGAAATAGTATGGCTATGTTTGTTTCCTAATCAGGATGGGAATGAAAATTTACATGATTTACATGGAATAAAAATTATATTTAATTTGTAAGATTTAGATGTGTTAAAAAATTATTTTTATATATATTTAATATATAGTAATAGTTAAATTGTGTAATAATATATAGATTTATAAGACAATAAAAGATTAATATAAGTAAAAAATTATTGAAATATGTGTTGATTTGATTGTTAATAAATTTAATGATAGAAAAAATATTAATTAGTTATAAAAGATAAGAGAAAAAATTTTAAATTTAAATTTAAATAAAATTTATATAGTAAAATATGTGATTTATAAGATTTTTAAATATTGATAAGTAATGGTAAATTTAAAAGCAAACATAGCATATATTTTTTCGAAATAGACACAAAAATTAATGGTGACATGGCGCCGAATTCCCGAAACTGACAAAATCACTTGTGCTCGACTAATGGCCTATGAGACACGTTGTCCGAGGCCTGATGGCTGAACTTCCGACAACCTCTGCTGGATCGTGCCCCCATTTGCCGCCACGTCAGATTCTGTTGAGTGGTGGGTTCGTTGTTTCAACGGGCCTTACCGCAGCTTTGAAATTTTGCATGCATTTTCAATTGGCTCTTGCCAGCTATATCGCACTCCTGTCACCACTCCCAATACGCAAAGATGACTTTCGTTTTCAGTCCACCATCTAACGCCCATTTAACGTTTAAGGTTATTTATTCCACGTAGTGGCCATCCATTTTAGGTGAGAGTTTAAAACTTGCAGAAAAGCAAAGAGCCAAACTTAATTAATCAATTTTATTTGCATTAAAGTTTCTAACTTAAGAAAATATTTTTAATTATTTTATTTTTTTTGAATTTTAAATTTAATACCATAATTAAAGGCAATTAAAAATAATAACTTATCTATTACTTTATATTATTGTTAAGGTCCTATCTTTTGCCACATAAAGTTCATCGGCACCATTGTCCTCCATTATGTTAAGGAGTTTCTCCTGTAAGAGATACCTTTAAATGCCACAATATTAGTTACATGAAGTATTCTTTTTCTGTCGTTATCTTTTGTTTCTCTTTTTTTTTTATGCATTTTGATCTTTCAATTCTTTAATAATTAATTTCTTTTTTTTTTTCTTTTTATAAAGGCTATGTTTGTTTACTAATTAGGATGGGGTGGAAATTTTGGATAATTTGAGTGGGAATAAAAATTATGTTTGGTTTATAAGATTAGGATGGGGAGGAAAATTATATATATATATATATATATTTAATATTTAATAATAATTGAATGATGTGATAATATATAAATTTATAAGGTAATAAAAATAAATATGAGTAAAAAAATATAAGAATAGATATTTATTTGATTGTTAATAAGTATAATGATTAAAAAATTATTAATTATTTATAAAAAATAAGAGAAAAAAACGGCACATAAAATTTGTAAAATACTTCTATTCTACTGTCATGTTTCTTTTCTATCTTTCTTTTCTTTTTTTTTTTTATTAAATCTTTTATCTTCTGAGTAACTATCTTCTTTCTTCTTTATTTTAGTAAATTTTTTTATGTAATTTTAAAATTTAAGTATCATTGTTTTAAAATTAACTTTCAGTAAAATTAAATATTTTTTAAAATTTTATACACGCATAGTGTAATATTTAAGTAGTAAATATGTATACTATTCCAATTTGAAATTATTAAACAAATTGGATGAATTTAATGATTCTCGTCTGATATCTTAACTTCACTAATAATTAATTTAAACACCATTATAGATAACTACCTTTAGGGGCATTAATTGGGAAAAAGTAAGAATATTTATAAAATATACTTTCAAAAATAACTTTTTATTGCCGGACAGTCAGAAAGAATGG
Source organism: Avicennia marina (assembly GCA_019155195.1). Lineage (NCBI taxonomy): Eukaryota > Viridiplantae > Streptophyta > Magnoliopsida > Lamiales > Acanthaceae > Avicennia > Avicennia marina. The sequence goes on along the minus strand of CM032781.1, from coordinate 6,579,118 downwards.
GAGTTATTTTTTTCTGAGGAAAATAATTAGCATTTAATTAATGTAAATTAATTATTTTTATTGATCATAAATACTAACTTAAAAGATTTTTCCTTTGGAAAACGATTTTCTCGATTGAAACAATTCGATAACACTATCTAACTCCTAATCATTAATACATTTAAATAATGATAAGGATAACGTATAAATAAAAAAGATAAAGTCTTTTTTCACTAATTCTCACTTAAAATACTTCACTGAATATATATAAATATATATATATATATATATTGTGTGTGTGCGTGTGGACCCCTTTATGTAGGCTGTATGTTTTGCTGCATGTAGTGCCATATGGAAACGCACTAGTCAAATACATGGTGGACTTAAATTTCAGAATATGTTTATTTAATGATGCACTGTTAACGATTATTTTCGTTTACTAAATAGTGATTGTTGTTGGTAAATGTTGGGAGTGTGATGGCTTATCTAACATTGCTAGAAAGCGACATCAAATATATTGAATTAATGTTTTTGTAGAAATGGATGTGTAACTGTCACTCACACGGAAAGTCTATCGAAGAAGGGTAAAGAATTAAGGAGTGTAAATGATTGAGTTGGAATAATCTTAGAGCAAAATTTCAATTAAATCCAATTAATATGGGTTGCTAAAAAATAAATTGAAACTATATCACTTCATTCGAAAAAGTTTGGCCGGTTAATTGGGTTTCAATTGTTGGAATATTGGAATGGCATATTGATTAATTTGAAACGCACTCTGTAAAATATTTTGAATAATTACATTTACATATATTATTAAAAATTAAAATTTTGCAGTCATAATAAAAATATAGAAAAATTGAAAACTTTAGTTAGAGTGATATAGAGGGAGTAAAATATCATGTAAAAAAATTACAATACCCTTATGATTTATCAAACTAATAAATATTGAACACCTATATTTCATGTTCTAATGTGGCATGGCGTTGGTTGGGAGGATTTCTAAACTAATTCATATAGTTGGTAAAATTCTCTCTCCAAAGAAAGAATTTTTAAGAATTGAACGAACTCATGGCAAAGTAATATAAAAGTAGAATATTTGTAGGAATGCTCCTGGAGAGTTAGCTAGGAGAGCCTGCATAGTTAATGCCCAAAGAGCAGAACCAACACATTCAGATGTTTTGTTGAAATTCAGAACCAGCACAAAGAATTCATGAAGAATCATGGACAAAAATGAAAAGACAACCAAAACAAGAACAAGAAACGAGCTCAGGAACTACGAAGTAAGAAGCTTTATTACCCTTAAATTTCAAGTAACTTCTCCTAAGTACTAAGCAAGTTATCTAACTGTATGACACAACTTACAAGATTTGGTTTTGCTAACTTAATCTACTGCATTTGACTTGCTAAGCTCATTCTAATTGATCAACCACACCTACAACCAGTTTGGCAGCTTGTATGTTTTCTTCTACTTGTTTGCTGACTTGGCTAGTGTTTTGTTGTTTGTATCACATTTAACACCCCCCTCAATATGGGGGTGTATTTTTTCCACACTCATCTTGGCTTGTAACTTGTCAAATTGATATGAACACAATCCTTTTGTGAGCAAGTCGGTTGTTCATTTGTTTTGATATGACTTACTTCAATCATCCTATCTTGCACATTTTATTTGACAAAATGTAAGTTCAAGTTAACATGCTTAGTTCTCTTATGGTAAGTTGGATCTCTACTAATTTGTATAGCACTAGGATTGTCACAATAGATTACCATAGGTGTTTGATTGCTCACTCCAAACTCCTTTAGTAGATTTTGAATCTGCAAAACTTCGCACATACACGAGGGAAGTGCTTTGTACTTTACCTCAGCCAAACTCTTAGCCACTACAGTTAGCTTCTAGACCTCTAGCTTATTATTGTTTCACTAAACATCAAATAATAGCCAGTGATGGATTTCCTAATGTCACGACATGACCCTTAGTCGCTATGTAACTATCCTACAATCTATGCATCTGTTGTTTTCGTCACAAGTAGGTATCTTCTAGGTGATGACTTGAGATACCTTAACACTGTATAGGTTGCGTGCAAATGGCTTCTTCCAAGGTGGCTCATGAACTATGACAACACTTGTACTGCCCGAGTGTTGTCTGGTTTAATAAAGGCTAGATATATCAGTTTTCCTACTAACTTTCTATAGTTAGAAGCATTTTCCAGTGGCTCTTGATCTTACTTGCTAAGTTTTTGTTTAGCTTCCCTAGGTGTGTAGGTTGGTTTAGATTATAGCATTACATATGTCTTCAAGAGATCTAAGGTGTACTTCTTTTAGCATAGGAATATTCCTACCTATGATCTTACGATCTCTATCCCAAAGAAGTACTTAAGCACTCCAAGCTCCCTTAACATATACCAAGAGTGCTACCTTGTTCTCATTCCCTACTCCTTTTATGAATAACGAGCTATTTGCTATGGACTACTTGAATCCATACTGACATAATGTCTCGATAAACTTTACATTCCATTGCCTTGATGCTTGTTTCAGGCCATACAAGGCCTTTTTTTAGTCTGCAAACCATCTTTTATCCTTGCTTTTGATTCCCTTGTCCTGTTATATTATCAAATCCTTCACAAGTCTCTTTTTATAACATTATTTGCTAAGTACAACTTTTCTGAACAGCATGATGATTAGAGAGCATTTGCACATAGTTCATCACACGGAATCGATTATAACCATGATGATCACATCCCATAAGCTACTGGACAAAATATTTTACCTGCACACTCACAAAATTAGCTCTCTATTAAACCTCAACAGCCACAATCTAGGAGGTTAGAGAGGCTAATAAGACTTCTTAAATACCTTGAAATCTATCACCATAATTTAAAAGAACCTGATTAAAGGTCTAACACTTCTCATCCCTTATCTAACTTCCTTAGCACAAACAAATTATCCAAAAATTATATTCTCACATCATTAGACAATGTGCAAAAGCCAAATGCATTTGCTGAGGTTGCAAACCATGCTCACTAGATAAAGGCTATGTTTGAAGAACTGCAGGCCTTAGAGCACAATAGTACTAGGAAGTTGGTAAGTTTTCCAAAACATCATGCAATTGGCTGCAAGTGAATTTATAAAACTAGGCTTAGGTCTGATGGAAGCATGGGAGGATACAAGGTAAGACGTGTTGCCAAAGAATATAGCCAATTAGTAGGTTTTGGTTACCAAGAAGCCCTATTGTGAAGCTAGGGATAGTAAGGTCGTTCTTATCCGTGGCATCTATAAATGTGTGGTGTATATGACAAATAGATATGCATAATACATTTTTGCATAGGGATCTAGAAGAAGTGTGTGTGTTGACTGAAGGCATCACCTCAACACTAATTTGATGTTTTGAATTAGATTTATCTTCCTTCTAGTGTAAAATATACGGTTCTTGGTGTCACTTAGCAAGTCCAATCCTCATCATTGGTGAATGGGTCTAGAGATGGCATGAATTAGAATTAAAGACAAGAGAGCAAGGGTGTGTCTTGGTGAGTTGGCTCACAGAAATTAAGTTGAACTTAAAGGCTGGAACATGTAATACATTGCAATGAACAAGAGATTCAATGATCGTGGCACTTCCTACATTTGTGACAGGGACCTTGACTTGATTAAGAAGATTGACAAATAGTCCTAAAATTGGTCTATAAGATTGGAAGAAATTAATAGAACAGCAAATGTGATTTGATACACCATTATCCATAATTTAATGAGTAGATTCCAATGACAATATATTGCTATGAACAGGTTGTGTGCTCAGGGAATTAGTTGCAAGGGAGATATGGTTTACGACTTTAGGAGGAGAAATCATGCTTTTAGCTACATAGTTTTAATGGGGTTGATTACGTTCATAATACTTAGATTCAAAAGTTGGCCCTCTTGTTTTGGCACTCCAATAGTGCTAGATTAGGTCATGCTTTGGGAGTATAGCAACCTTATTAACTTCTTTATTTGCTCCTGTGATAATTTTAAGCCATCATCCCCTTGCCTTTCATTAGTTCCTACTTTAACTTCTGTGGACACTTGGTTTGCAACCACTTGTGTTTCCTTACCTTTCCCTTTAGTAAAATTAAAGTTTGGAGAGAAGTTAATGATTCTAAAGCATTTCTCTTTTGTGTGGCCCTTTCTGCCATAATGAGAACATGCCTTCTTTCGCTTCTATCAGTCTGTGATACTAAAGTTGATGCATCACTTAGCCTTTGTCCATCATTAGCATTCCTTTTTGCTTCTTTTACTATGATAGCATTGTAAGCTTCATCTAAAGTTGGGAAAGGTTTCTATCTCAGCAATTGAAACCTATTTGTAGAGTATACATCATTTAGTCTATTGAGATATATACCTTGTCTCTTTCTTACATGTTAACATATTCTTGAAAACATTTATTATTGCATCACCCACATTTACAATGTGGAGGCGGCTTGTATTACCTTAATTCCTCCTACACTATCATTAGCTCTGTGAAGTATGCATCACTAATTTATTCCCTTGATTTATGCCATGTAACTCCCCTTGCTACCACCACTCCCTATTATCATTTGGTTTTGAAAACCTCCTACACAATGTTTCCCAAATTTTGAGAGCATATTTCATATAGAAAACTATTGTTGCAAGAGGACTCATTGATTTCAAAAGCCATGTTACTATTAGATCATTGCAATAGATCTAGGATTGATGAAGAGGATCATTAAAGGCTGGTTCGTTAATATTTCTATCAAAAACTCCCATTTTGTTCCTGTTGGATAATGCCAAAGTGAAAGATCACTTTCAAGTTACAAAATTAGGCCCAGTCAACTTCGATTATGTACTAATGTGTTGTGATTATCACCTAGATGGATTAAAGTAAGGTGAATTTGGGTCATCCATGGATGCATTTGAAGCATTGTGGACAAAGTGATTAATGGATCTTGAAGATGATTCCATGGAATAAAACACAAAATAATGATATTTGGAAATGAAACAAGGATGATGTTGCCATTTCTCTTTTCCTTATAGCTCTGATGCCATTTTGAAATTCAGAACCAGCATGAAGAATTCATGAAGGATTATCTACAACAATGGAAGATGTCAGAAACAAGAACAAGAAACGAGCTCAAGAACTGCAAAGGAAAAAGTTCTATTCAACTGTAAGTTAAAAGTTTGTAGAGCGACACATCTTGCTTATCTAGTTATTGTTACACTGACTCTCAACCCGTGAATTTCAAGTAACTTCTCCTAACTATTGAGCCAGTTATTTAACTGCATAATACAACTTACAAGATTCAGTTTTGCTAACTTAATCAGCTGCATTTGACTTGCTAAGCTCATTCTAAATGATCTTCCACACCTGCAGCTAGCTGGACAGCTTGTATGTTTTCTTCCACTTGTTTGCTGACTTGGTTAGTGTTTTGTAGTATCACATTCAACATGTTTCAAGGAAGCTGGCAGAGGAACTCATATGGTGTCTGAAGAGAATTAGTCCAAGGTAAGGCCGAGTTGCATGAGGGCATGTGGAGTTGGGTAAAAGAAAATGTGATGGTCACATTTCATGTAAATTATATAGTGAATGACATTTTTCTTTATACAATATTTTCTATAAATTGGAGTTTGCTTGTGATACATAGCTCATATGTTAAATATTATTGTTAAAATTGAAATGATCAGGTAAAATAAAATTAACAATTTTTCTAACAAAAGTTGCATACTCTATGTGTACATATAATTTTATTAATCATAGAAATATAAATTTATTTATTTTTTAGAATTTTAATTATGAAATAAAATTATTTGAATTTTTTTCTTTTAAAAATAGAGAGAAAAAGTTGAAGGTAACATAAATGCTGAAAAAAGAGGAAATTAGATGTTAATTGAGAGAGAGAGAGAGAGAGAGCAGAGAAATAGTGATAAGAAGAGAGGAAAAATAAGACTACGTTAATTGGCCTTCATTTAGAGCTAAAAATATCCATTCTAAAAATAATGTCAAACATAATTCAATATGATCTGGCATTATTTTGTAAATAAAATATTATTCACATCCAACTTAGTTTAATCAATTATTCAACTTTTTATATGGAAACAAATCAAAAACTAAATATCATTTCAAAACTTTGTGTTTCTTTCGGAAAAAAAACAAGTGTATATTTATAACATAAAGGTAAAAAACTACTAAAAAGAGAAAAATAAAATAAATTAAAATTAGAGGAGAAGGTTGAAAGAAAAAAATATACTAAATTATAATTGAGAGGCTGTCAATACCTTTCCATTAAATAACATTAAATATAAATTTTTATATCATTTATAACATAGAGAAAGCGATAAAAAAATTTTGAACAAAAAACGAAAAATTAAAACTGAGTAACGTAATCAATTGAATAAAATAAATAAAAATTGGGGGAGAATACTAAATACACACATTGAATTAAGGATACTTTAATAACTAAACATGGTGAAGACAAAGTTTTGCTTATATCTTTGATATATACAGTAATAGTGGCTCACTATATACATGTGTAAAATTTTATATAAATTAATCTATATAATTCATTGTAAAAATTTTAATAAAATAATATTAATTTAAAATTAAGAGTATATGAAGATTAAAAAAATGATAGAAAGTGTGTCGTGAAAGCTTTAAAAAATAAGAGACAAATAGAGTTCCGTAAAAAAAAGGGAGAAAGAAAATTAAAATATTTAAATAAGAGTATTATAGTAATTTTACATTATAAAATTAAAATAATACCTTTTTTCTTAATATATAGTATAAAAAATAAAATAAAAAATAAATAAAGTATCAAAAAATAGAATAAATTAAAATTAAAAAGTGAATAATATAATTAAAATTAGAAAAATAGAAAAACCTAGTATGTAAAGAATTAAAGATATTTAAATAATTTTATATTGTTACCTTTACTAACTAATATGAGGTGTGAGTGCGCGCGCGTGTATATTAGAGATGATTATAATATATGTTATTAGTGGTTAGTGTTTAAGATACGTGTGTGTGTGTGCGCGCGGCGCGCAAGTCAATTTTAAATAAATATAATAATTAATTTTTAGATATTTGTGTGTACGCGTGTAAGTGAAAACATTATTTTTATAATATTGTTTTTGTTGAAGTTATATTTTATTGTACGTTGCTATTTTTCTTTTTGAGTCTTTTTTATTTCATATAAAATCACGCACTCACAACATATTAACCTTAAAAAATTTTCTCCCTTACTTTTTTCACTCCAGAAATACATACATACATACGTATGTATGTATGTATATATGTTTGTATATGTATGTATAATTTTTATTTCCCAAATAAATTCAGACTTCTAAAAAAAACCCCTGATAAAAAACTATGTGGCAACAAAAATCAATACTCGAAAACTAGAGCCCCCATCTCTGATATTCTCACCTGTTACATACAATGGTAGGCAAATGGCGAAAGCTACACCAGAAGAGTTCCCAAATTTCGAGGTGGAGAGTTTCAACTAAACCAACCCTCCTGATGAGGTAGACTTGTCAACATCTCTACCGCTGTGCACAGACCAAAGGATAAGAACAAGAGGGGCAATCTTAACCAGAAAGCTTTGTTTGCTTTCTTAACAGGAAAAAAGAAAAGAAAAAAGAGAAAGCACGCATGACTTGCCGTAACAATAATTGTTAAAAGCACGACTTCGACACATGGATTTTTTGGCCTTACATAAAACCTGGGACCACCGATATTAGGGAAAGGATTAATACATGATCTATCAAGATGGTTAAGTGATAAGAATGTTACCAGATGTAATTTAATAACTAAAATGTTTGGAAATTAAAATGCCAATTAATGAAACCTTATGATAGTTTGATGTCTGCATGAATGCATTATAGTGTGTGTGTGTGTGTGTGTGTGGCTATTATTTATTTGTTGTTACAATATCCAACTTGTATTGATTTCTTGATTAGGGAAATCTTATTCTTGTAATATTATATATTAATGATAAAGGGTACAATCGATGCATGTCTATAATAATAGAACTAAATTACTAACTTTTATATAGAAATTTTATATCCTTCATAAATTAAAAAAGAAACTAGAAAAAAGAAAATAGAATAAATTAAAAATCAAAATAGAGAATTAGTTAAAGAGGAAGAAATAAATAAAAATTGAGAGGGAAAATTGAACACACACACGTATACAAGAATAGAATAGTAACTATATATTTAGTAACCAAAAGAGGCCTTTACTTTTATCATATAGTATCGATATTGTATATTTTCAGATTTATTTCTTTCGTAGAACCATGTAGAGTTTATGCTAAGATAATTAAAATATATTTTCCCATATTTAACAAATTAATAAAATTATATCATTATTTATTATATTGTGTGCTCAGATAATCAAAATGTATTTTCTTAAATTCAAAAAATTAATAGTGACATGATAAGAATATATGTCAAATTAATTAATTTGTACTCAGAAATACTCAGCCACATTCAAAAATTATTTTATATCATTTAAAATTTTTTTCTCTGAAGAAAAATTAAAAAAGAATTTCCATTTTTATTTACTTTTATTAATTTATCTTTGCCTTACATTTCTTTCCTCAACTCCAATAAGTATCAAATGATCAACCAGATGTAAGTTACAAATTTATTTTTTTAAAAAAAGAAACTAATGTCTTGTGAAAATCATGTGATTCTCGTGGTATAATTAATTCACAAATATATTAATTATCATGTGGTATAGCCACATAAGGGAGTCACATAGGACCCATTAAGATTTGACTATCTAAAGTCTTTAATTAATTATTGATCAACTAAACATATGGCCGAAAGCAGAAGAATAATGCGCTGTTGGGCTCAAATCCATTTACTAATCCCAGCAAAAAACTATTATTAAGTGGATTACAACCAACAAGGGTTATCAAGTTGTTCAATCATGCCAGGGTTGCAAAAGATATAAAATTTTCTTTTTTTTTTTTTTTTCTGAAACAAATAAAAGTCCAACACGTCTAAATCTATCTAAAATATTTTAATTAATGCTCCTCACGCCTTACCGTTAAATATTAATTTTGATCATAAGAGTGGAAAATTTAAAATTTTGGATATATTTATAATATTATTTTAAAAATAACAGTTGAATTATAAAAATATTATGAGTTCCGATTCTTAAATTACAATATTTAACTTAGTTTTACGGTAATATTTTCTGTTAGTATGCTTTATGCATGATCTAACAATTTATATTTAAAATTTAAAATATAATTAGTAATGTTGAGATTAAATTAGTAGTATTACATCATCAACAAATTATTTCAACAATATTTTCTTTCGCACAGTTTTCCCCAAAGTTTATTTAGTACTCTTTGAAGAAATTGTTTTTTTGTCCATTCTTTCATTTCCTAACATATATTCATTTAATCATTATATATATTTGTTCTTGAAAACAATCTCATTTAATTATATACCATAATTCGTTTCTTATAATTTGAAATTTATTTTTTTCTTAATTTTTCTCCAAAAATCAATTTTTGGGATAGAATTATCCATTCCACTACGATGTGCTCTTTCTCCCGGTGTGTATTCGAATGGGGCAAAATGCAATTTTAGTCCATTTATTATAGAGGAGTGACATTTTTAGGACACTTATTGGGAAAAAAGGTAACTAAGGAGTTCAACCCAAACAAAATTTACAAATTAAAAACAAAATTGTCCCAAATTGCAAGATTTTGATAGAAATTCTCATGTGATGGTCATACGAGCAGCCAAAATTGGGGATTTTTGAATATCTTGCCAAATTTCTCCTATGAGGCTAATGAACCTCCAACATGGTATGTTATCGTATAGGCAATGACAAGAAAAAATTTTCACGTGACATCCAATTAAGAAAAAAAAATTTAAAAAATTTTCATGTGACTTCCAATTAAGAAAAAAAATTCAAATTCTTTAAGATGTTATAGAAAATAATTTAAATAATAAATTTATTTGTTTCATTATCTAAAAATAAAAAATAAAAATTAGAAAAATAAAAATTTTAGGCAGAAATATGTATAACTTAAAATACATAAGAAATAATTTTAAAAATATTATTTAAAATTGAAATATATTATCATTTTGAAAAAGAAAAAGAAAATATTTCTTAAATAAAAATTTAAATGGATAACAAATATTTAGAAATAGAAACTATTTCTTAGATAATATGAATGCATTTTTTTAATTATAAAAAGAGTTTGAATTTTTAAAAACTATTTTTTAGCACTTCAAATACATTAGAAATTTATTTTTTAAAATTGAACAATTTGAAAATTTTTAGATGACTGTTCAATTACTTCTTCAATCTATAAAATTCATATTTTAAATATTATTTGAAATGGAATGATGATGATGATGATGATGATGATGATGATGATGATGATGATGATGATGATGATGATGATGATGATGAATACAGAGAATGTAGAAAAATACTACATTAATGAACTTGATTTTTAAGCATTCTTTAAAATTATTTTCAGTTATTTGATGATTTTATATATATTCAAAAATTAAAATTAATTTTAATTAAGTTATTTAATATTATTGATATGTTTTGCAAAACTGTACTATATATTTCAAATCTATTTTTAGTTTTTAAAACTTTTAAGTTTATTAATATTTGAAATATATTCTTAATATAATTTTAGTTTTTATTAAAGATTTAGTCTTGAAATCAACTGGAAAATATATTATAGTATAATATAAATATTTTAATTTATTCCATTATTGTAGAATAATTATCAAAAAAGAGAAAAAAATAATAAATAAAATTAATTAAGAGAATGCAAATTTTATTTATATTCAGTTATGATGAAAATATTCTTTAGATAATTAAAAATATACTTACACCATACAAAATATTTTAAGATAAACTTCAGAAAAATTTAAAATATCAAAAAATATCTTCAACATATATAGAAAATATATATTAGTATACTTAAAAATATTAACTATTTTTAATATATTTTTTGCTTTATTTTTGTTACTTTCTACTTAAATTTGGAAATAATGATTTTTTCTCTATGAAAATTTTTTCATTAATATTATCTGATATATCTTTATCATATCTGAATTTTTTAATAAAAATTCAAATTTATTTTCAGATTATAATTATTTTGTAATGTATTATCTCGATTGTTTCAAATATTTTTTTTATATCTCAAGTTTGAAGATTATTTTTCAAAATAATATATTTCAATTTCTAATGATATATTTTAAATTATTTCAAATATATTTGTACATTTTACTATAAATATTTCAGTTTAAAAATTTATTTTTTATTTTCTGAATTGTGAGATTGATAAATGTATTATTTAAATTATTTTATATAACATTTGTAATAATTTAGATTTTGTATTTTTAATTTGGTACCACGTGACATTTTTGTCAAATCATCGCCTACTTCACATGCTAGAGGTTTGTCGGCCATCTAAAACAAATCGAATAGACATTCGAAAATTCCTCAAATTTGACCTAGCATAAGACGATCATGTGAGAGTTTCTAGCCAAATCTCAGAATTTGAACCAACTTTATCCTAAATGTACCAATTTTTTTCTTAAATTGAAGTTCTTAATTGCCTTTTTTCAAATTGGCACCCTCAAAATCCCAACCCTATTAATTAATGGGCCAAAATTGCATTTTGCCCTGTCCAAATGTTGGTGTTCATACACGCACACACACACACACACAAGTTATTATAAATAAAGGACAAATGAAATATTTTACTGCAGCCGAAATTTTCTAGAATATCTTAATTTTTGTTATTTGATATGATATATGCCAAAGTAGAGGTCAATTGAAATTATTAGAGAGGTTATACGATTTGGTTTATTGGTTGACCCGTTGACGGTTGAAGCCACCAAGTTTGAGTAAACATGTTTGATTAAGCTGCTGGTTGTATTTGACTGGGTCGTCGAATCTATTGCTTTCAGTCCCATGGGCCACTTAGGTCTTCTCTTCGTGGAGAATTTAATCAGAGCCCAATTTCAAAGTGTTCCTTCGTTTTCAAGCAACCAAATTTGTCGTGCGTGTTGGCATTTTTGGACCTTGGCCATCATAAATAAAGGCTATTTAAACCATGTTGAGAAAAAGAAAAATAACCCTAACAAACTATAAGACAACTACAAATATACAAATGCCTAACTATTCGTACAAGTTTATTGTGAATTCTTCAACCTTTTTAACAAAACAAATTGTAACTACAGTGTTATGTATTCCTTCAAAAAAATTCTACAAAATATATAGATCCAGAATGACAAGTCTTACAGTACAATAAATGATAAAGACAATCTTTAAACGGTGTAAGTTTGACTTCGATAAACAAGTGAAACAGACCGACACATTAAGTCGGAGAAGAAATTGTCCAACAATCAACAAACTTAGTTGGATAGTGGGATTGTGGGGCTGCAATTGAAATCAATGGGCCTGGGAAATTCATAAATTAGACAGTTGTGGAGTTTTGGGGCAGAAGAAATTGACTTTTGGAGAGGGGTGGGGGGGCGGGGGGCCGGGGTAGTTAAAATGTTGTTTTGCAGTTATGTTTCATGGGCCACAGAGGTTGTGCTGTCTGCTAGATTTTGCTCTGTCTCTAGTCATGATTTTTTTTTCCAGCGCTTAAGGTTATATGTTCTTTCAGAATGAAATACTAGTGCTCGATTGGTTTCACATCGGAAACTTGAAAACCACTGGCCTTTTTAGCAATATAATAGTAAAAAAATAATAAAAAGAAATAAATAAAAAATAAAGAAAAGCAAACATGAGGTCATAATAAATGGCTCTCTTGGAAATAGTATGTCCACTAACTTTTTTACTTAGACACGTCATATGCGTAACTGTCCAAAAAAAAAAAAAAAACGGTATAAATAATTATAAGAGAAACTAAGGGCATTTTTAAAAATTAATAGTGCATATCATTTAAAGAGGGGATGAATTTCAAAACGTGGGACATATTTCATAACACTGAAATTGTAATTAACAAGGAAGTATTTAAAGAGGAGATAAATGTCAAAACATGCCACATATGAAAAATAAGATAAAATAAAACACACGTTACTCGTATATGTTAGGTGTGACATGAATATTCAATTCTTATTTTCGTCACTAGAATCCGAGGACCAAATGCAGCTTTGTAACCTTAGTCAATGCAATTTTCAGTTTATAATAATAGGCTACTTTTTGTTTGGTCCTCCAAAAATTTAAAAATTTGAAACTGCACATCCTCTCATTCACGCTAATAAATTCAAATTATGAAGTAGAAAGGCAAAGGAGCGAAACTCCCCCGCATTCGACACCAAGTATCTCTCTCTACTCCTCTCCAACCTCTATCATTGCTCTCTCTCTCTCTCCTTGCTCAATCCCTACTTCGATTTGCTGCGGTGCCATGTTGAGAAAAAAAAATATTTAATTTTTTTTATAAATTAAATTTTTAAAAGATAAAAACTTAATTCAACTTGTTTTTATTATTAAAATTAAGAGTTACAGACTGGTTTCACAAAAATAATAAACATGTTAAGCTTTTTCCCTAGTCAATATAAAAACACTAAAATATAGAAACAAACATTTTGTTGTGTTATTATTATTAAACAATTAGAATTATTATATAATTTTATATTGTACGACTTATTCCCTTAAAGAATATTATAGATTATAATAATGTGTGTGTGTGTGCGTATTAACTAATGTGGTGACTAGGGGGCTCATGTCCTGTCCCGGAGGAAAAAATCCTTCCCACCATTGCGCTCATTTCACCCCAACCATCACTCTATTTTGTCCTGCAGGATGGGTGCCCGTTGTCATTCCTGCTGCCAGGTGATCCAACAACAATCGCTGCCCGTGCGTTTTTGCTATCTTTTAACTATATAATATCAATTATAAACTATCATGTCATAACAATTAACAAATAGCAATAATTACAAATAACTAACAACTGCTAATAAAAGTAGGTATAGACAGATTTTGATGGGATTCAAGGTTAGAACACCATTTCCCCACGCTTCGCCCCGCCCCACCCCTAACTTGCTGGATCTTGTTGGGCTGTCTGTTGGTTTAAATAAATTGGGGCACTCGGTTACATTACAATTGAGTTGGGCCACTAGCCACGCTCACCAATTTAAACCAAGTTCAACATCTAAGGTGGTGGTTTTGGGTAAATTATTAGCTACAAAATGTATTCCTTTTCCTCATGCATCTCACAGCCTTCTTTTTCTTCCCTTTTTTTTTTTTTTTATCTAAAAACCAACAATATGTTAATTCAGCCATTTCAGAGACTAAGGTGGCATTTGGTTTGTATCTAGAAATTGGGATTAAATTTTGAATTATTCCTTGGTTTGGAATTGAATCTTTCATTCCTATACATTTCTCTAGTTTAATACTTGATGTGTGTATCATTATTGTAATTAATATTTATATAGTTAATATTTGGCGTATGCTCTTTTGATATGGGATATGAAAATTTTTGAAGATTTAATTTAAAAAATAAATAATTGAAAATAAACCCTGCATGTGTAAATTATTTAAAAATTCTTATTTATTTTAATTATAATATATTGAAAACTTGTTAAAATTTTAATATTGAAAAATATATTCAAAATTAAAATAGTATTTGAAATTAAAAAAATATAAAATAAATATTTAAAAGAGAAAATATTAGAAACTAAATGTTATACATTAATAGAATAAGGAGAAAAAAGAAAAAATTCATTACAATGCAATAATATAAATAGTATTTATGAAAAACTTTAAAAGATAGTAAGATTGATAAATAGAAGCAAAATGGAGTATAAAGAAAAATTTAAATGCATTAAAATATGTTATAAGACAGAGGGGAATAAAAAAGTTAAAAAATAATATAATGTTAGTTTAATAAGAGTCAAATCAAACGTACAAAAAAAAAAAAAAGAAAAAAGGACAAAATATATTTTCAAGATGGAAGAGTAGAAATTAAAAGTTTTTAAATAAGGCTATTTTATAATATTACACTTGCTAAGCAAAAATTACTCCTCAATTTTATTTATAGTGTATATATGTGTGTATATATATGTCAAATATTTGGATTAGTATTGTTTATACAGTAATCAAATTTGAGTTTTGGTTGAAACCCACCAACTTATTAGAGATTGGGAATTACTAAGTTTTTGGATATGATTCTTAAATGTTTATTCCCATCATATTAATTCAAACAAGAATTTTGGAAATTATTCCAATTTCCAATTTCAAATTTTTTTTTATCAAATATGTTTACAAGTATCGTAAGTTATAGGATAAAAATGAAAATTTCCTTAAATTTTAAAATTAATAAAAAAATGCATGGGAATTTTATAACAACCTAAAAGGAAAAAATCATATGATGAATGAAAAATAAGCTTAGTCTTCTATCATCTTAAACCAGGCAACAGTGAATGGATTATTGATTACTTAGAAACATTACAAATATTTAACACTAATACGCTCATTTATTTAGTATTAGGAAAATATTAATTATCTATTAAAAAAAGATAATACTAAAAATATTTAGTATATTTTTACAACTTAAAGATAAACCCGACTAACCGATTTGTAAAATAAGTTCGAACTTCTCATAATTTGAAGGTGTAAGGTTATTGAGTTGTATATTTCTTGGAGATATCATGGAATTGGAGGCCTAAACCATTTATTTCATTCTTTATTGTCAATTTCAATTTATTATATTAATTTCCTTCAATCCCATCTCTCATTTATGTCTTCTATGTTTTCAAGTTTTTTTCTTTTCTTTCATTTTGTAAATGTCATAAAATTTCTATTTAAAATATATTACCAATAAACACGCCTTTAGTCTTCATTATCATATTTACTTTATATGACCCCATAATCTCACACCACTCCGCAAACGATGTTGGAACAATATCTAACAATGCACGACCTCATTTGCCGTGCCAATAATCACGCGATCTATGATAGCTAGTTACAGGTCATAATTCATGCATTTTGTTTCAGCTCACTGGCAATGATATTTGCACCATAATTGGACGGAAAGTAGGCAGGAAATGGGAGTAAGATTCAGAGACAGGCAACCGGTCGTCCCTCCGTGTTTAAGATTGCCCTCCAGTTGCCTTTTAAAACACTGGAGAGCTCATGTTTCTGTTCTGGGAGGCTAAAGTATAACTTTAGAAGCCTCAGCTGTCTTGCATCTTGGCTCTAAGACAGCCATGTCCTCCCTCGTTTTTTTTGATGCTTTTGGCTTGCTCTGGCTTGGCACACGCTGACGTAGAAGTTATTCTGTCGATCTTTCCATCTTACTAATATTTTTCTGGTGCAGGTGGGATTGGCCACACGAGTGGGAAGGTTCACAGAGGTAAGCTTCCGAACGTGACAACGGTTGATGCGAGGGAGCTGTAAATGCAGGATGATAAGTTGCATCTTAGTACGGAAGCCGAAGTGCAGCTGGGCCAGAAGATGGCCGAAGCCT
Source organism: Avicennia marina (assembly GCA_019155195.1). Lineage (NCBI taxonomy): Eukaryota > Viridiplantae > Streptophyta > Magnoliopsida > Lamiales > Acanthaceae > Avicennia > Avicennia marina. The sequence continues at coordinate 6,562,682 of CM032781.1, read as the reverse complement.
TCCTCCAGCTCTTCACGGTGTAGAGTCACAATAACTAGATGATGAGTGTACAAATATCACACGCACATATACGGACGTACATTCATCTTCTTTTATGGGATACTACTTCTAGTTATTCCAACTCTTGTTAAGTTGGAAAATGCTCGACACCCACCAACTGGAATCCCAGTGAAAAACATGTAAACTCCCAATTTAATACTTACTAGTAAAGACAGCAGGTGATTTATATGAGTTTACTTAATTAATTGAATAATTTAAAACTTTTAGTGATTTTTTAAAATACAAATTTATATTAAAATGTGAAGAATAAATGCCCAATCTAAAAAAAAATAATTTGTTTATTAAGGTTTTTTTGCATACAGATAAAAACATAGATCTTGCATAAGGATAATATATTTATTTCCCATCTATAGGATAATTATTTTTTTTACCATCATTGATTTAATAAATATATTATCCTTGAAGCAACCATATGATTTAGAGCATTTTTATTTTAATTAGTCATTAAGATAAATCAAATTTGGTTGTGTAAGGTTCTTTGACAAAATTAACTAATCAAAAAAAAAAAAAATCTTCATCTTACAACTTCATTTGGCATGCCAAGATCTTATATAAACTAAATCGCAAGTTTTCATTTGAAAATAATTTGTTTCAACATTATTTATGATGTTGTACAACTCTTGTACCATATATTTGTTGTAAATAAATATATTTTTACTAAAAAAAACCTTTAGAGTTATTCAACAAAGAAAGACAACATGAGAAAAAGGGACAAAAAACTTTACTATGCTTCTAAAATGTCATAGAAAACCTTAAAGTATAGATTTTCAACTTCTCCTAATTAGTTATGAGAATAGACGAAGCTTTTAAATTTCTATACGTTATTATCTTCTTACGATTAAATTTGATGTCTTTTGACAATTACTTTATGAGGTTTTTTAAATCAAGGTTGAATTTGCTTATCTTGACATGTATGTATATTTTGAGATAATTTTTTTTGTATTCCATCTTCATAAAACACAACCATCTTTTACGATTTATTAAAGTTCCAATACATAGATAAGAATAAGTGGATATAATTATAGGTGATTTTTTTTTCTCAAAAATGATATAGATATTCATCAATCGTAGCCTTCATTACCTCAACCTCTCATGTTTCCTTATTAATGCTTTTTACAAAATGTCATAAACCTTTTGATTAATCATGCTATGTTTGCTATATTAATCTGCATTTTACTTTCAAAAAGAATATCTTATTTGCTCATTGTCATTTTTGAATAATTTTCTTACTCTTACAATCAAACTTTAACTCGTTGTAAATAGCAAGACATGTGATTGCTTCTTGTGGATAGAATAAGTAGGTGTTCTAATTTTAAATATTTATTTATACTTTATCTTTGAAACCTAAATCATAACTTTAGATACTAATGACCTTTGAAAGAAACATCTTGATGGCAATCCATTAAATTCTTTTAGATTAAGTATGTTTTCTTGTCAAATATATTATGAACTATAAACTTTAATCACAAGTATGCAACGCATATGTTAGTTTAAGCTTTCGTTCAATTTGGGTACAAAACATTTACAAAGTGTCAAATTTTAAAATATTTTGTAATATTTAAAATTTCTTTAAAATTTTGTAATGTTTTATATTCAATCGTGCATATAATTGTTGGATGCATGCAATGCAAATCAAAGCATATGCTTTAAAGAATACTTACAAGCATGCGTGCGCGCACACACACACACACTTCTATTTAAATTATATAGTTAAAATATGAATTTAAAATAGATATTTGACATTTAAAAATTTGTATATGCTCTAAATTGAAAAGGGAGGATTTTGCAATTTTATAGCTAATATTATGCCAGTATTCTTCATTGCCTATATCTCTTATGCTTTCTTATTTATTGTTTTGTACAAAATATTATGAACTCTTTGATTAATTACATTCTGTCTACCATGCTAATCCATGTTCCACATTTAGAAAGAATACTAATGTTTTATATATATATATATATATATATATATATATAAATATGTTTGCAAGCTTACCAATTTAATTCTTAGTTTATACTTTATATTTTATATATTTTAGTAATTTTTTATTATGTAAATGCACATTATATCTATCATCATTTTAAGTTAATTTGGTCATAATTCTTATTTTTTTATGCAATATTAAAAGCAGTAACTTTTAAAGTAAAAGTTATTTTGGGTTAAATTAAATTTGATTTATAAAACATATATTTAAAATATTCAATAATTGCACTTCTATATAAGTAAGATTTAAAGTTTGATTTGAAAAATTAGAAAAGAATGAAAACAAAAGTTTTTGAGTTGGTATGGACATGTGAGCATCTAGGAGGAGAGAATATTGATATTTTACCAAAACGTATTTCAATTATGTTCAAACTTTTATTCTGTTTCACTTGAAAAAGATTCAAGGTAGATGCAATTTTATAATTTTTGAGAAATAAATATAAATTAGAGATCTATGTTATATAATCGACTTGCCCAACTTCACCCACCATTGACCATTAATTGTCCCCAAATCAAAACCCAAAACTCTCTCAAGCCTTTAAGCCTTGGTTTGACCAGCCACAGCTTATCCTCCAGCCATAAATTTCACCCAATGACTTGCCCCCAAAATCCTATTGTCTTGATGACTTGCATTGACTGGATGGCTTATTCCTAGTGCACTCCATCATTAGCGTTTTATTCCACCAAAATCATCCACCCCTAAATCCCTCATCACCTTTTTGATGAGCTTTGATTAATCTTCAGCCATGCAATGCTGCTATAATGGTTCAAAAATTATCATTATTGTCATAGAAGGCTTATAATTGTATTTCATTGTAGTCCAAAAATGCCATTACATCCTCTTCCTTACAAGAATGTTTCATTCTTGAAGCTTAACGTACATTACATGGAGAATAGCTAAGGTATTGACGAGTATGTCCCAAGCATCATTCTTTCCATCCCAAATTTGCATTTGTTGATCACATTTGTTGACCTTGGCATAAGTAGGGCTATCTGTAAAAAATTTCTCATGTTCTTCTTTGCTTAGGAGAGTAACTCAAATTCTTGTCTATACTTTTCACTACAATTGTCCAGTTGAGGCTTGAATTTCTTAGTTCATATGATCTAAAGAAATCACAGGCATTAGCTAACCCGGTAAGTAATATCAATAATGCCTAGTTCTAAATGTACCTTGGGTATTTCCTTAACTTGGTCCTTAATCAATTGTAATCCAATCTTAGATCAATTTTAGAGAGTGCTCAAGCCCACTTGGGATGATTAAGTAAATCATTTATCTTGGGCAATGGATATTTGTTCCTAATTATGACTTAGCTGAGTTTCCTATACCTTGAAATCAATCTCAAACTTCCACCTTTCTTTTTCTCGAACAAGATGAAGTCATCCCATAGTGACACATCAAGCTTAATTTGCTCTTTGACTATGAGTTCTTATTAGTGTACCTCTAATCCCTTGAACTTTGCCAGGAATCATTTTATATGATACCTTTGAGATGGTTGCAGCTCCCAACTTTGGGTTGGTTTCCAATTCTATATCCCTAAGTGTCTAGCAACTTTCTTGAAGACGAGTGAGTGAGTAGTATCTTAGTTGAATAAGGTTTAAATTTATGAGTTACAGATGTTACTAGTCTTTGTGTCTTTAGTACTATCCACCTCCTTCCAGGTCAAGATGTAGCCTGGCTCTCCCTTTCTATCTTAGGTTTGTCTATTCGGGCTTAGGCCAGGGCTAGGGCCTGGTGTTGAATTTTGACTACTTGGACAACTATAGTAATATTGCATGCAAGCTTCTTGACTTAGCCTTGTTTCGCTAAAGGGAGATCGCGACTAGGGTTAAATGATTACTTGTTGTCATTGTTCCGGGGTAGCATAATGAAGGTTTCTAGATACTTACAAGTAATTACTGAGTGTCATGGTTGTGTAACACATAAGTAGTAAAAGCAGGCAGTTAATAACATAAAAGCGAAATTTGCATTATTTAAATATTGTTAAACATCGTAATCTTGTTAACATCCTTATATCATCAATAAGTTGTTATTCTCATCATTACTAATCCCCTCGTTCTCGCCTCACTCCTAAACTCCTACACTATGTTTAACCTTACATACTCTTTCTCTGGATCCTCTTTAGGTTTCTTCTTTGGCTCTAGCACCAGTACATGGAACTGCTCACGTAGCTCATCATTTTTGTCGAGAAGATTGAGCACCTACTTCGCCATCGCATTCTTCATCTTCCTTAGTTTGGCTATATTAGTCTAGTAATCTATCGTCATGTCAATGTGGTTTTTCTTAAGGTGTGCAAAGTTGATTTTTCTTTCTTCACGCTTCCTTTTAAGGTTCTGGTATGCCTATCATATGCTCTCCAACTCCTCTCTCCGCATCTCAACTTCAACCTTGTTCTTATCCTTAGGATATGTGTGCTTATGTCCTCTAGACTCGCTAGTTCCTTTTATAACCTACACCACAAAATCAAATTTTAGTTAGTATCCAATCTAATTTCACGATTATCAATAGCTTATGTGTACATGAACAAGTATTTACTCAATTTTATGAATCCTAACTTAACGGTACATGTTTCTAGGTTAAGGTCTAACTTTGGTCTTCTTATGGATCTAAAATCGACCCTAACTTAGTCTTTATATGAGACGTCATACTTGCTTAAGGTCAAGACCTAGATTTTGTTTGAATCTTTGCTTAAAGTGAAGAACCTATGTTTAATTCAAATCTTAAACGTCATACTCACTGATGCACTGCCTAACTCTTAGATTAATATCTTATAGGTACATGAAATCGTAACCTTCAAACCTTATTCTTTATGCTCTAACGATTTAAGTCTTCACAGTCATCATCTACGTTTGAGTGTCTAAAATTATAACTTATGTTATGATACCACTTTTTATCACACCTCAAATTTGGGATGCAATATAGCAATACCCTAGAGACAATAATCTCAAAGGGTACCAAGTTTTGGTTTAGAGTTTATGTTAATGTAGAGGTTGCAAGTGACCCTTCTCTTCCTGGATTCTTTTTTGCCAATTAAGTGTGTTTTGGAGTGGAAAATCTATTTTCTTCTGCTCTCTTGAGGTCCTCGGATTTTCGTTTGGCTTGGGCAAGTGTGGATATAATTGGCTTGCTCAACTTACCCGCCGTCGACTATTAATTCTCCCTAAATCAGAACCCAAAACTCCCTCAAGCCTTGGTTTAACCAGCTAAAGCTAATCCTCCTGCCACAAATTTCACTCCATGTCCAGCCCTCAAAATCCTCATCTTGGTGACATGCATTGATAGGATGGTCCATCATCAGCCCTTAATTCCACTGAAATCATCCATCCCCAAATCCCTCATCCCCTTTTTAATGAGTTTTGACTAATCCTCGGCCATGCAATGCTGCCATAATGGATCAAAAATTATCATTATTGTCATTGAAGGCTTATAATTGTATTTCATTGCAGTCCAAAAATAAAAGCGATAGTGGGACTGAGGAAGTGTTTGAAGTTTCGGAAAGAACAATTAAATTAATTAGAATGTTATAATAAATTAAAAAAATAAAACGTGATGTATTTAGTGCATATTTTATTACAAGTCAGTTGTACCTTCATGTATTATTATTTTTTATTTTATGATATACTATTCAAATTATTTTTAATGTATATTAATGTTTAAAAGAATATAACCATTCAATTTTTATTACTTCCTTATCACAAAGAGATAATTCAGTATGTAATCAAAATCATTTTCATTTGGCATTAGATAAAATAGGATTTTTAATATAAAAAATATTCTATATGAAAATGCATATCATGTATGTATGTATTTATGTGTCTAATTTTATGTTATTCTGTATACATGTTATATATATGTATATCACATTAAAATCTTTCTATTTTTATTTAATTTTATACATTACAAAATCAACCACCTCTTTTTTTTTTTTCCATTATATTACACCCCATATGAGTCTAAAGGGGTAATTTGGACTTCAGAAATTAAAGGATAATTGCATCCAATTAATTACCTTCTAGGTTGGCATAATTATGAAAAATTTTTTGTTATATCAAAAAATTACCATAACACACGTGATTTCTTCTTTTTTCTAACTTATCATGACGTGCGATGGCTAAGGTTCCATTGAAGAAACAAGCTAACTTCCAATTTTGCCCCAATTTTGGTAGCCTTGTGACTGTGTTTCATGAATACTCATGGACAATACCTTAGGATCTACACGTAATATAAATATTGAACTTTGGGTGTTTATGTAATTTATAAAATATTTCTAACGCTAGTCATTATATTTGCTAAATTACACTGTAGTCATGTAATTTATAAGTGTACTTATGCTTTCTAATTGCTACCATTTCAACTTAACGGAACACAATGCTAAAAGAAAGATAATAGCAGTTCATAATGTAACATCTAAGTTCCTGTATATGTAAATTGAATAAGGAATTTTCAAAATTAGTAATATCACTAGGACGTTATCCAGTATACTACCCTAAAACATGTATTAATAAATATTACAAAAATTAACAACTAGCTTATCACGATGGAGACAACATTTATTCTAAGGAGAAAAATTCAAATCCTCCATGGTATGGTCAACAAAAAAAAACCTTAACCCCATTCCAATTGTAGCAGGACTTTAGTGTTGACCTATGCGGCTGAACAAGCACTATGATTGGTCCAATCACTACGAGAATTTTAGTGGGTTGGGACAGCATTTTGGAATAGATTTTCTCAAAAAGACCGTTCCAAAATTATTTGAGACAACTTTGGAATGCTTTAAGCAATGTCCCAAATAGTTGCTTTCCGAACAATTTGAAACAATTTTTTCTTTTTTTAAGCCATGCCAAAATTTGGAGTGGTATGAAGGAAGCCATTCCAAAACTTGGGAATGAGATTTATAGTGCTGTTCTAAATTTTGGAATAGTCGAAATGGTCGTGACAATATTTGAAATGGGTATCAATTAACCATTTCAAAATTTGGCACAACTAAGGAAGTCCGTCCTAACACAACATGCGGTGAACAGTGTCCAAGACAACTTTGTCATGGCATTGGCATGGGAATTTGGGATGACTATTTTTTGAGATGTATTGGGTATGATTATTTGAGACGTCTTTAGAATGATTTATTTAAAAGTAGATTTGGAACAGATTGTTTGGGACAGATTTGGGACGCCACTTTTAGGGCAGAACTGGGACAAGTTGTTTGGAACAAATTTGGGATGGTTGTTTTTGGAACAAATTTGAAATAGCTTTGTTTGGAATGGATTGGGGTGGTTTTCTCTGGGAGGAATTTGGCATAATTTTTTTTAGGAATGAATTTGGCACCACTTTTTTCAGCATAATTTTGGGATGGCAATTCTGGAAGCATTTTGGGATAGATTTTTGTGGTACAGATTTGGGACAGTATTTTTGGAATGAAATTCGAATGGATTTGATTGATCTTGGAATAGATTTGTGATGAAAAATAATAGAAATTGGCATGCATTTGGAATAGACTTGGTATGATTTTCTTGATTTTTTTGTTTTCTTAATAAAATACATTATTCATTTCGTAAACCGATTAATCTACATTTGCAATACAACCAACAAAACTCTAATTATCATTCAAATCCAACTCAAAAAATATGTCAAAATTAAATCACCACCACATATAAAAATCCAAAGACATGACATTTAGTAAGCGCTATGGGTACATATTTTTCTAACAAATTAGAGAATAGGAAAGTTGAACATGTTTACTCATCCATATCTAGTCTTTCCTCATCATTATCATCATAGCCATCATCAACACCTTCCTCTGAGGTCTATGATGGCCTAATTGGATCTTAGGAATGAAGGTTGTGCATCTTGCTTACCCAATTCATGATTTGGTCTAATTTTGCTTCTATATGCCTCTAGGTTTCTTCTGCTTTTCTCAATTTCTCCTCAGTGAGGTGTAGTTGTTGCTCCAAAGCCGCACTTTTGGAGCAAGAGTAGAGGAAGAGGAAGTAGACCCTTGAGAAAACTATTGGTAGTACTTTGCTTCTAAAGCCATTCTCGACAGTCTTCCTTTCTTGAAAAAGCACACAACACTATATTGCTACTGCTCAAAATAAAAGGTGTTTCCCCTTGTGAGTAAAGAGCATTTGGGTCTTAAGCATTTGCCTTCTCTTGCATTCTTGCCATTGTTTCCTACACATACATTTAATCATTATGTTATACAAGTTTGAGAAATATTCTTTGGGAAGACTGCGCATGAGGGTTGGCCTATTCCCCTGAAGCAATATTCCAAACTTTAGAGTACAATTCCAAAGGAGTTGGTGCCTTGCCCATTGATGCCTCCTGTTAAGCAAACAAACTAGATATCGTGAAATTGAGTAATAATCAGTGGTTACAACACATAGACTAGATATATGTCAAAATATTGCATGGTTGGCACTCACCATGCACTTGCTATGGGTAGTCATCAATATGGAGCCGCCATGGTAAATGGTAATGGTAGAGTCAGCGTTGACCATTCAGTTGGGTCCAATTTTCTCTCCTCGACTTACTGAGCTTTCATTATCTCTCAATTTTCTTTGGATATCCACTTGGGCTTTACATTGGAAACTTGTTTGATGCAAGTGCTTCCTTAGCAGTTCTAATGCCTTTTTTTTGAAGTTCTTCTTAATCGCCATTTTGGAAGCTTGGTCACACATAGATTCTAACTATACAAACAATTCACATCATCCAATTGTGAATTATCCAAACAATCTAGTTTGAGCACACCACATTCCAAAAATAAATTAGAGAAGGCAAAAAACACATACGGCGATATTACCTCTACTTAACAAAATTGCACAAAGAAATACGAAAAATCATTTTGGGCAAATTTTAAGATGTACCTAACTTTTATAGTGATGTTGACATAATTAGAACATGTGTATACCATGGTTTTGTAAGTCATTTCTTAGTGTTTTCACATGAATACATGGTGGTACATTATTCTACAAACCTTGAATTTTTGAAACCAGAATTGTTTAGTTTGAGAGGCACGTCCTTGAATCAGATCTAGACACCTTTGTAATGACCACATATGATTTTTTTCACATAGTCAATGACCTCCTTATGTGCATCAAAAATTATACAGAGTTAAGTCACCAAAAGAAATAGTACAAAAAATATATGAAACTGCATAAATCCTTTACACCATGTGAAATACATATTGATATGTCCTTTGTGTGAGGTATTTGGGTCTCCCAATTCACCATTGTGACCCTTTGGTTGGCTGCGCATCCTGTGAGGCCTCAACTACTTTGTTTTAATTATTTTTATGTGATGAGGTCATTGCTCTTGGCAAAATTAGTGGTGGAGATGGTGAGGGGGGTTGAGTTTTGCAGTCCTTGAGGGAGGAAGTGGCAATGGTAGGTGTTGGCAACTTGTAGCTGGCATTGTCATGGAACCACATGAATGTTGTCCCATTCCTTTGACATATGTACCATGGGTCATACTCAACTCACTAAAGAACACAAAGAAGATGAGTTCCAACATCTAATAATTTGGCGTAGAAAAGTAGCATGACAACAATAATGCACACAATGTAGTGCAACATAGCACAATATCCATCATCAAGTGGCATGCTATGCATAAAGTGCTTTGAGATATTTCATCAAACACTAGGCATGTGCCATCTAAATTTTGGCATTTTGAACTAAATATATGAAATATGCAAGAACCCCACAATGACCAAATGAACTTTATATTTATCCTTCCAATAGATGGAAACAACTATAACAAATGCAGGTTTGAAAATGAACATAAGGAGAACGAACTACTTCACATTAAAAATGCCTAAAATTCTCACGTTTAAACAAGGAATCTCACATAAATCCAAAAGTTTGTTTCAAAGGGTCAAAATCTCCCAAAATTTCAAGTATGGAATAACAATTGTACAACAACAAAAATAAACCCTAAATACTGGAATTGGTTAGATTCAATAAGATACATTTGAAGAATATTGTTACATATGGGTGGATTAAATTTAGCGGGTTGTTGGTGTTGAGGAATTTAAAGATTATAGGAAATGCTTCTATAACCTGAGACTTGGAGACTCAGAGTTGGACCTCAAACATGAGACAAGAAGCAACTTGTGTTTATCTTTTGTGAATCTGGCAACTTATGAGAGAAGGAAGACATAGGAAATGGTGTGAAAAGAAATACTAGTTTATTTATATATAACGCGAATTAAGATGGAATTGGAATGGGTTTTCAGAAATGCTATTCTTAATTTTTTAAGTATTGTGTGAAAATTTCCCGCTTAAGCTATTGGCTCACTCAATTATTGACACAAACAAGACGATGACCATTTCCCTCCTCATGTTAAGACCATCATCTGGACGAAGGGTTTGATGATCACTGCAGAGATTGTAATGACCACCATCTCCTTCTATCATCTCGATGTCCATTGCAGAACATCTTCTTGTTATCATCATCTTGGACATCTAAACGACAAGCAAGGTGATGTGAATTGTGGCCTCTGGTGTGGTCGTCATATGCATCGTTTGGATGGGATAGGAGATGGAAGAGACAAAGAGCATCGTCCATTTGTCACACTTCGTCATCGAGATCTCTTGCATGACATATAGACCAATACGTAGTAGCCGATCCACGTCTAGCTTGTTCATTACGATGAGTGAGGCATTGTATGATAGGTATAAGCACATTTCTCATGCAGCCTAGGATAGATACCACAATTCTATCAATCATAAAAGCATTATGGTAGAGCGAGGTATAGCATGAGCAATGAGGCATCACCATCTCTAACACCCTACTATCGATGCCTTGGGTTGGCGTCAATTCTAGGTGCTTGAAAATTCCATTGTCAAACTAATTGTTAGGGAATTTTATGCTAACCTTCCTAAGGCACATGGTTATGAAGTTTGGGTGTGAGACATGAAGGTCAACTATAGCTTGGATACCATAAACTACACATTGGGGACCCTTACAGCTCTATCTAATGCTAGTTTTAGTCATTTGTTGAACCTAAATAATGGGCTTTACAATAAGTAGCTCTAGATCTTTGTCTAGATGGTGTTATCTGGACCCCAGAGGTTCGTACAACATTTAGGATGGTTAGGATAAGCGATATTAGATGTACATGGTACTACTTCCTTGCACCTCATATTTGTCTAGTGGGCTACCACACCAGCATAACAAAGGAGCATGCAGAACTCTTGTATTTTATAGTCAACCTATCTACTTTAACAAGGGGCTGATTATTAAGGATGGGATTAACAAGTGTGGACGGCTATCTAGAGAGATGTTGTGGTACCTTTACCTCATAATTGACTTGTGTCGATGTGCTAGTGTATATATTAGCCCCTCGGAGGAGACACTGTTAACACAACAATAGATTGGGATACTATAGGATTGAGCTCAAAGTGGTATTGAGCTTTGGAATGTTGATAGCATTGAGCTCAAAGTAGCTATGATTAGGGCCTAGAAGGATCACTACCACTAACAGATGAGAGAGTATTGGGATTATGCTATTGCACAAGATGAGTTAACCTAGGATACTATAGGATTATGATTGTTCACCACAAAGTTAGGCCTGTGCCTTTATGGCCTCGATTGTTCCTCAGTCGTTCTTAGGACAGGAGTAGCATCACAGCTTTGATGAACTATGAGCACATGATAATGGTAGAGATCTAGCAGATCACAACAATGTGGGTGGCCTTGTTTAAAAATTTATGGAGATGTAGCTATCTTTTCACGAAGTCAATGCCATGCTTTTGTACTTCAATTCAAACTTATGAATTTAAACACTAGTTATTTTCTATCCAAAATCATATTATTTCATTTAACTTGATGCCACAAACACATCTCAATGTTATAGATTTAAACACTGAAGCTATAACACACATTTGATATCACCATAGTACTAAAATAGTAAAACTAGTCTTTCTCTGATTCATCATACCTCACACTAACACTTAACATGGATTTAGAAGTTATATGAGGGACGCTATCACTAGAACCTTGATCTTGTGTTGCACGAATGGTTCGTTACTGTAATACACATGGAAGAGGTTAACATCCACAAAGCCGTAATGAGGATGCACCTTCTACCCTTGGATTAGGTTAACCCACCCACGTTTAAATAATGTGATGTGCATCATCACCATGTTACCATATTCAAAATCCAATATTTCCTCCAAAAAGCCAAAGAAGTCATACTTAGTGTTATTATAGCATGACGAGTGAACACACACACACACCAGCTTTCATTGTTGTATTCCAACTGTTATCCCCAATGGTCTAGAAATTTTATTCATTTACGAAGTACCCCATGTAGCATGCCACTTAATTGTTGGGCCCTTATGCCAAGCTATGTAGTAATTGGTCTGAGATGTTGTGTCATGAATTCAAGACCTACATGTTGCAAGTAACATGAGAGATTATAGAAATATCAAGCACCCAATCATGCTAATGGCACATGGCCCTCCTCTTAAATACATACGTATGGTTTGTGCCATGCAGGGAATTGTTCCACTACAATTTTGTCTATTTTGGGCTCCCTTTGGTCAAATTGTGCTGTAAAAATCATGTTAACGTCTAATGATTATGCCAGGATTTGGAACTTGTGTACTCAACAAGTAGCATAAAGATAATGCAACAATTTTTTGTGTGTCCATACCTATAAACTGGTTCCATTTCTAGACAATTTGGTAGAACATATGTCTTCAATGCATTTCTTTCCCTATCTAGAATGAAATAGCCATCCTTCCTGTGATACGGTCTCCAGAGAAAATTAAATATGGATAATGATGGCAGAGAGATTGTGCCTATATGTGGTTCGTTACGAGGTGGTATCATCCTTCGTGTATGAATGTGGCCCTTGAAATAATAGGATGCGAAGGTAGTTATCTCCTCCACTATATACACTTTAAAGATAGAAGATTCGACACGTGCCTTATTTTTCACCTTCTTGTTTAGGGTTTGTAGGAAGCTGTAGGGCACTTCATGAAAAATTATTGGTGCTCTTGACATAAGTAAAATGGAAATTTAGGAAAGTACGTATGCTTCAAATGGATACATCCAATAGTACTACACAGGTCCTTTGATCTGGGCTTTGTAAGGAAGGTGTATAATAAGGTGCTCAAGAATACAAGGACATTTCTCTCCATCTCTTGCAGCTTGGCTAAATAGAGAATGGATGTACAAATATGTTAGAATAGTAGACTTAGCTTTGCTTATGCATTCCATACAAATTCAAGCAACACCTCCCTAAACGCCATGGGGAGTAGTCTCTCCATAAAGATGTGTCATGGCTTTTCATACCAATGAATTTCAATTCTGACATATCAACACAACAACATCTAACAGGTGATGCATAACCATTGGGGAACCTAACTCTTTTCTATTCTCTATTAAGGGTGTATGTAGCCTTCGGTTTAGGCTCATCACTGTCTAGGTGCACTATATCTCTGGGCTATCACAAGTCCTGGCAACATCTTTACGAGCATTAAGGAGGTCCTTTGTCTTACCTTGATATCCATTACGATATTAAACACACTGTCCTTTGATCTGTAACTAGGTATTATGGATTGAGGGTCGTTTGCCATGCGATTGAGGCCTTACACATGAGCCCATAATGATTCGCCAGATTCCCTAATAAGAGGATGATGGTGCTTGACATGGTCTGTGGTAAAAATTTTTCTATTTCTTCCATAAAGGTGGTCTATGAGGAGAAATTGCTATGACAACTAAAATAACTTGTCGTCCTCCCAAATTAAAGATATATAGCCTTTATGTTGTCCATCCACACAGGACTCCTAAACAACCTATGATGACTACAACCTAAAATTATGGAATAAGTAGGTGAATCATGAATGGTTCATAATAAAGCAGCCTTTATATTGAAATAACCATGGCATCTAGCATTATATGTCACCTTGCCTTCATGCCAGACATGACCAACTCCTCGACGAATGGTTGAAGATATACATCGTTGAGTCTTTTTTATTCATTGGACTAAGTATAACCAAGAACAAAAATAAATATAGATTCTTCATGCACAAACTTGACAGATGGTTATACAGTGTCACAACCACTGGCTAACAGGAATATGTCCTCACATACGACCCATGAGGTGCAGCTCCATTTGCACAGTGTAGCTTGGCTACAAAATTAGGATTACTATGATTAAAATGCCTCCAAGACTTCCTAGCAAAGGGATGACACATGGATCCCTCGTTTGTCGAGTGAGTTACGTGTTATCTCACATGCTCTATAGTGACCTCCAATGCATACAGTCACTACGACCTTGAGGTTAAAGACAAATAATGCAATTGGGCAACTGGTACATTCTTCTTTGTTTTATTTCCGTTTGGCTTGGGCTAAAACATTAGCTCACCCAAGAACTTGTAGCTCTACTTTTCCTCATCATCTTTCGAGTACATCATGCATCCTACCTAGCAACATTCCATCTTTTGAACCAAGAGACCCAATTCCCTTATAAGTCATTTCATAGTATAGTAGTTTGGTGACATTTAGTGACCATGTGGAAGAATTTCACCAATTAAGCTACAGACATCATTGAAGCAACTTTCAGACATGTCATGCTTGGTCTACATACTCACCATACGTGCCATATTGGACAACTGAGGTGAAGTATCACAACTGCCATATAATGGTTGATCTACTGCTTGTAGCATATGAAAAAATATATATGTTAGCCTTTCAATCTCACATCCATGAAATATCCCTGGAACATCTCAAGTCTCATATCTTCAATCCTTTTTGTGCTACAACTAGGACCTGCGTCATCAACACATGAAGTGAATTGCTATCTCTGAACATTATATATCATTCTATGCTCCCATGAAAGATCACCATTATTTCTAGTTGCTCCACTTGAGTTGATGTTCATCTTAAATGGTTGACTACAATTACTAGAATACAAAGTCTCCTTATGACTAGTTCGATTAAAGTCATTGTCTATGAAGCTTTTTCTACACGAGGGGACTTTCACATCTTCAGTTTCTAGTACCTATTGTTCTTACATTGTGCACAAGGACACTGCATCTTCATACCATCCATATGCTCGTGTTGTTGTGTTGTGCGATCAATGAAATCATTAGCTCCATTTGTAAATTCAGTTACTGACCCCTGATCACTAGGAAGATTTTTGTTGTACATCCAACCCCTAATATTTTTCAACATTTCACTGAAACGATACTCAAAATATATAGTGTATTCCTATAAAAATTATTTAGAATTTAAAAACAACAAAAAAATTTCTACAATTCTATTTTCAACAAAATTCCACTTACATATTTCAAGTCACCAACATTAATTTATTCTTTTTGCTCAATACCATTGCATATTCAAATTGATGTCAAGGGGGTCCATGTTTCAGTATATAAAACTTCAAAAAACAAAAACATCACCTAAAATATAAAAGTGTATTACTATCAAAATTACTAAAATTTTAAAAACAACAAAAAAACTGTTACAATTCTATTTTCATAAAATTCAACCTACACATTTTAGATGACCAACATTAATTTATTTTTGGACAATACCATTACCCATTCAAATGGATGCCAAGGGGATACAAAACTTCAAATATGAAAACATCATCTAAAAATATGTGTGTTTGTGTGTAAAGGCTTGATTATC
This sequence comes from Avicennia marina, assembly GCA_019155195.1. Taxonomy (NCBI): domain Eukaryota; kingdom Viridiplantae; phylum Streptophyta; class Magnoliopsida; order Lamiales; family Acanthaceae; genus Avicennia; species Avicennia marina. The sequence goes on along the minus strand of CM032781.1, from coordinate 6,547,002 downwards.
TGAAATAACAAAATACCTTCAAAAATCAAAGAAGACCTTGCACCTCCTAAGGGTACCACATTTGCGTTGTTTTCATGATAGAAAATGAATTATAGGGTGGTGCTTGGTACTAAATGGGTTTCACCCTAACTTAACAAAATAATCCTGCGCAATTGGGATGACTCCGGGATGATACAAAAGTTGTTCCACATTTGAAACGACTTCCACAGGTTGTTCTAAATTTGAAATGGCATTGTGAAATTGTCCCAAAATCTGGCACAACTAAAGATTGCATTTTAGATATCTGGGATGGCTTTTGAAGCTGTTCCAAAACTTTGAAATGGCTTCAAATAATCGTTCCAAAGATTGGAATGGCTTATAGTAGTCGTTCCAACTTTAAAATAACTTTCAATAACCATTCCATATTTGGAACAACTTATTGAACTGTTTCTACATTTGGAATGCTTAATATAGATTGTTCTTGATTTGGTACAGCTTCCGGAAGCCATTCTAAACTTTAGAACAACTTCGAATAACCATTCTAAACACTAGAACCACTTATGGTAGCTATTCGAACTTTGGAATGGCTTTTCATAACTGTTCTAGATTTGGAATGGTTTATTGAACCATTCCAACATGTGGAATGGTTTCCTAGACCGTTCCTGTTCTAGGACAAAGTTGCAAATCCATTCTAAATCTAAAATGGTATTTTATCAAACTGTCTTAAATTTGGAATAGTTTTTTAATACTATTATGCTTTGAAACGAATTTGGCACAGCTGTTCAATATGTCATTGATAACAAGACTTTGGAATGGACTCGGAATAAGTTCTACATTTTCATTCTAGATTTGTGCCAAATGCACTTTTGATTTTAAATTTGTCCAAATCCAGCAAAATTCTTGTTGTGAATCAAGAATGTTATATAGAACCTTGATTTGAGAGAGCATAAAAAATCCTTCTCAAGCATAATCCTAGTGGGAGATTTTACCTTAGGATGGACTGCAATCGTGGCTTCCTTGTTTGTGGAGACAATGAAGTAGCTCTAGCCAGCAAAGTGACCCTTAATTTGGTACTCTTTATGTGAAATGGTGTATACCCATGCCATCATGCTTGGTTAATTGATTACCCAAATCTAGGCATGTTAAAGTGCAGCTCTTTCTATTTGATGCTCTTGCAACTGAAGCCTTTCCACGTTTAGTGCAAGGTTGGTGATTAATTCAAGAAACAAAATTGGAAAAAAGGAGAAGAAATCAACGAGTGAGCTACAAGAGAAGAGAAAAAAGTTTGCTGACTACTATATGTTAAATTTCTTGGTATGAATGCTTTCAAATACTGAGAACATTACTTTGTTTTGTTTTTATATTGTAAAAATTGAATAATACAGAAACACGTGGTAGATAATCTTTGTAATCTTTAGGTGGTGTACTCAATTTAACTTACACTGATGCCTCAAAACACATTCATAAATCAACCAAAAAAGTTTAGATGAGATGAACACTAAAAAGTTTATACAATGTGGTGTAAGCACACCTACATTTGTGGGCCATTCTTAGTTGAAAAGAATCCACTAAAATCAATGAGTTTTATGCCCAAAAAGTAAATCTCACTCGAGTTATGTCACTTCTCCACAACCTAGGTTTCCGATTAGATGGAATTCTACAATAAGGCCTCCTTGGTAGAATCTTGACCTACCTACCTCTAGAGCCCTATTCTTTTATTAAAGTGAACACTCCCCTTTGAAGCACAAGATTTTCAAACTCGACTCTTGACATAAGCAAAATATAAACATAATTTTAGTTACACATGTTCAGTACACTCAAGCCTCACAAGGCTGATTATTAGTGACACTTCAAGACCTTGACAATTTGCTTAGAGACTCTCTTTCAAGTGGTCCACGTCTTTGAGTTTTTCATCATTTGGAGGTGTCATTTCAACCATTTTCCACAAAATTAAGATCTTTAAGATACTTCAAGATCTATTATTTTTGTCAACTCTGCACTTTTCACATTATTTTTCTTTTGATGTTGTAACATGTGTTCACTTTCCATTTGCATCCATGATTTCTTCATGTTAAAATCAATTTAATTTAGGCCACTGCCACTCTCCCCATCTTCTTGACATTCATGTGTAAGATGTGGCCTACACACATGTCAAAAATTTGGATCATAGACACTGATGAAGGAGAATTGTCACTTACCGTAATGGTTTCCATATTTTTAGACAAAAGTACCACTTTTGCTACAAGTGCTGTCATAGTGTTTACATCATGTACACCGGTGACCTTATGTTTTGTGGGACCCCTCAGATGGCCACTGGTAAGCATTTAATGCCATTTTCTCTATCTTGGCCCCAGCATCTTCAGAAAGTTTATTCATGCAGGCTCCTCTTGCAACTACATCAAGAGCAATGTGTAATTGGCTAGAAATTCCACTATAAAATATTTGTTTCTACATCCACAGTGGGTAGCCATGTTGTGGGCATTTCCTAAGTAATTTTTTGAACTACTCCCACACCTTTGGAAAAGTTTTAGAATCCAGTTGTTTAAACGTGCCTATTTCTAGCCTTAATTATGCAGTCTTGGCAGGAGGGAAGTACTTTGCAAGGAATTTGTTGATCATATCCTACCAAGTGATGATGCTCCCTAGAGATAGAGATTGTAGCCATTGACACGCCTTGCCCCTTTTAATTTAATAGCATCTTTTGAAACGCTGTTAAAATTAAATGTATCACATAATTCTAAAAAGTTAGCCAAAAGTCTATTTGCATCTTCATGTGGGGCTTCACCAAACTAGTTCAACTGCACTATATTAATTATTTTAGGTTTCAATTCAAAATTGTTGGCATTCATTGATAGTCCAACTATATCTATCATGTGTGGATTCATCATTGACTACACATAGTCCCTAATAGTGTGCTGGTTTGGTGGTGGTGGTAGTTGCTCTTGTTGTGTGATAATAGTTAAAATATGATATCATACTTTAAAAATAATAGACATAATGATTTTGAGGTGAAAAAGTGTGGGGTTAGTTATTGATTTTGTATATTTTCTACACTTAATATGAATTGATGTCCATAGTTAAGTATCACAACTACAGAAGGAGGATATGCAATCACAAGACTCGACCATGGAGTGTATTGGAAGTTTTGCGATTGTTGGTCACGATCGTGGGGTCAAAGGTTGCAATCTCAGGAGGATGAGACGTGATAGTAGATAAAACTGTAGAATACAATTACAAAATTCATGTAAGTCTCCCACTCGAGTGTGCAAGCGCAAGAATAGATAGCATAATTATGGAGCTTCATGGTGCAATCACAGTAGCTACATGATAGAACTTCAAACTTTGATTCTACATGAAAATTTTAGGATTTTTCCATCTTTTCACACACACATAAACCATAGGCACTATTGGACTATAAATATATGTTCTCCACATCTTGGAGAGAAGGGTTTTAGTCAGTTTTTATCATACTAACACCTAGAAAATATGATAGCAATCATTGAGGAGGTGAAGAAGAAGGGATTCACCCCATAGTTGGAAAGTGTTCGTTTGTCCACACAACACATTGATATTAGATTGAGTTTTCTCAAATTTTTTTTTTTATTTTTCTATTTGTTTAGATGATGAAAAAATTGGCAATGGTTTTAATTGATCATAACATAAGTCCCTAATTTATATTCTGGTCTCCTGCATTTGTGTTTGGTTGAATATGTAAGTATGAATGAATGGTTAATTATCTTTGTTTTCATTATTTGTAATTGGTGCTTTGAATGATAATTACAGGCATTGATCAACTTTGTAATTAATTCGTGGTTGTGCAGGAATAATGGGTGTGAAACTTACGTATGATTGTACGGGAGTAAAACCATAGAATTAGCGTGGGTAAAAAATTGGTAATCATAGAAATAATTGATAAGGTTTGAGAAAACTCGCTGAAATCCTGAGTCAAAGCTGTAGGAGAATTTGGAAGAGTATACTATAGACTTTAAGGTTAATAATTTATAACAAATCAATACAATTATAATTAACACAAATTAGCATGCATTGAAAACCAACATAATACAAGACTAGTTTCTTCAATTATTTGTACTTCACCACCTTAAGATTGTGATTTTATTTTCAAATGTATTCATCTTTTGACTGATTAACTAATATAATTCTTGTTATGTTGATAGACACATAACTCCTACTTGTGGACACAACACCTATACTCACCATAGCACTGATTCATTATAAATTTAAATTTTGGTGTTGTGATGACATGTATCAAATTTTGGCCCTATTGCTGGGGGGAGGGGTAAGCAACAAGTGCTATTGAACACTATGAGGGATTGCTATTTTAGGTTTTTTAGTTTTTTTTTTCATTTTTTTTTCTATATTTCTCATTATCTCTTCTTTCTTTGGTTTTCTCTCTACTTTTCTAAATTACTTTGTTAATGGGTTGAATTTTTGGTCGTGGAAATAATTGTATGCATAGGAGTAAGAGCATTGATTTTGATTTTGATCTAGAAATTGAATGAATTCTTCATAGGCATAGAGCTCTCTTCCAACACAAATAGGAACTAGTAGATAATAACCCAACACTATAGGAACTTCCTACTCCACTAAACTAGCAAGCTATTAGAGATTATGTGCAACCAACGACGAACCTAAATATGATAGGAATTGTGAGAACACTAGTGAACGCAAAATAACTTTAAGTTGAAACTTGTACTAATTAATATGGTATAGTCTAAGCAAATCGATGGAGCCCCACATGAGGACCCCAATAAATATCTAGCTTCTTTTTTGAAATTATGTGATATAATTAAATTTAATGGAGTCATTAATGGTGCAATTAAATTGTCAGGGATAGGGCGAGATAATGGTTGCAATCACTACCACCTCGGCGTATCATCACTTGGCAGGACATAGTAAACAAATTCCTAGCTAAATATTTTCCACCTACCAAGATTGCATAGTTATGGTAAGAGATTGGAACATTTAAACAATTAGAGTTTGATACATTTCCTAAAGTTAGGGAAAGATTTAAGGAACTTCTTAGAAAGTGCCTCTAACATCGATATCTACTCTGGATGTAGGTATGAACTTTTTATAGTGGTATCTAGTTCATGCTGTTTTAGATGCAATTGTAGGGGGAACTTTAATGGAAAAATTGCTTGATGATGCCTGGGATGTGATTGAAGAGATGGCATCCAATGCTTACCATTGGTCATTTGAGAGATCCACAACATGTAGGGTTGTTGGCATGTATGTAGTAGATTCAGTGATAGCACTGGCGACAAAAGTGAGACTCTTGTTGGAAAAGATTGATAGGATCTTGGTAAGTAATTATCAGCACTCTCCACTTTCTATAAGTAATACATGTGACATGTGTGCAAGGCCTCATCCTATACATGAGTTTAGAGGTGACAGAACAAGCAATGACCAAAGAAACAAGTGAGTTACATAGATAATGTAGGAACCCAAGGTAATAATCCCTATTTAAACAATTATTGGAGAAAAATTGTGGGAAATCCTGTAAAGTCAACCAATAAAATAAAAGGTAACCTTGCAAAGACTCAAAAAGATTATATTAATTGAATTGATGGTCTCTTATAAAGTCAACAATCATCAGTTAGAAATCTGGAGGGGCAACTTAGGCAACTAGCCAAAGAGATAACAAATAGGCTAGTAAGTATGTTGCCTAGCACAAAAATAATCCAATTGACCATATGAAAGTGTACAGGAAATAGAAAGTAAAGAGAAAAAAGAGGATCCACTTATTGATGCCTAAAAGATGTAATAAGCGGGAAGAGGAAATTAAAAGACTAGGAAGGCAACTTGGATGAGAAAAATGTGTTACCAGCAAAACTAAAAGGCCCAGGGAGTTTTTCTGTCTTTTGCACTATAGGAAACACCTCATTTGATAATATGTTATGTGATTCAGGTATTAATATAAATGTAATGTCTTTTTCTACATTTCAGGTGCTTGTTATAGAATTGGTGAAGCCTACACGCATGAAGATTAAGTTGGTAAATTGATCAATGACAAGACCACTTGGGCTTGTGGAGAATATCTTGGTGAAGGTGAGTGATTTTATTGTTATAATGGACTTCGTAGTGTTAGACATGGAAGGTGAAAAGGGACAAGGTATTATCGTTGGATGCCCTTTCCTCTCTATCACAAGGGTGATAACAGACATGGAACAAAGTAGTTAGACGCTTCATGTGGGACCTAAAAAGGTAACATTTTTTATGTATTCCATACTGCAATCCCTTACACACACGAGAAGAAAGAAGATGTGGTGCTATTGCTTGAGTTTAATAACTTTACTAACTTGTCTAATAAGGAAGCAATTGCTAAAGAAAAAGAAGTTTAGGACTAGAAGGTGGATAAAAGCCAAGTATGGGGGAGGAGACTAAGGAACCATCATAGCAAGTGAAAGAGACAAAGTTCAAAAGGAAGGTAAGGAAGAAAAAAGGAGAATTCAAAAACAGCAAGAGAGACTTGCAACTCAGAGGGGGTTGTGGATCCCCAAAGCTTTAATTAAACCACCCTAAGCCTTGAGTGTCATGTCGGGCTGTAAACATTAAATATGACACTTCTTAGAAGGCAACTCAAACTATCTTTTTTATTGCTTTTAGTTTATTTATGTTGTTTTTGATTTTTTTGTTTTGTTTTGTCTTATGTGGATATTATCTATTATTCAATCTTGGTGAAGGATTTTTGAAAGAATAGAAGAAGGTCAAAGAAGAAAGAGGACGATAGGAGCCACACCCTACTAGGTTGTGTCATTCTTTGTTGCTTTGTTTTACATGTGAATATGATTGATTGTGGCAGCCATATAAGTGTGGGGGTGGGCCAAGGCGTAGAAAAAATTTTGAATAAGAATTGTGTCATTCTGTGTGGTGTAATTGCTAAAATTTTTATGCATGCAATTGTGTGGTTTACATAGTTAAATTGGTAGCATAAGCATGGTTTGAAATTGTGGCCATTGTACTAAATTTATGATGGAATGGCTTGCAAGGAATTTATGGTTTCCTTGTTCTATTATTGTTCTTGAGATTAGCATGTTAGACTTAGTATTGAAGGCATAGTTCTTGTTTGATTGAACACACTCTTCATTTTTGATTGTTAGACTATTTGAGAAGTTTTATAGTGAGGATGAGATGATCGAATTAGGGATATAAGTCTTACCTTAGATGTTAGTGAATTCACTAGCAAATGAAGGAAATTGACAGTAAAAAAGAGAGTGAGGATCGAGAAAAAAATTTAATGGAAAAAATCTTAAGAAAAAGAAAATTATATGTGAGCATGAGAAGAATTAGTTTACTCTACTGATTAAAGCAATTGAGTAACTAGGATTGCATAAAGACCTTTGTTCATTCTCGTGTAAAAATGTTGCCTAATTATGACTATGCAAAGCATCTTGAATTAGTTGTGAGTTGAGTAACTAGGGGTGCGCAGTGACCCTTGTTCACTTTCGCATAAAAGGACTTCCAACTATTTAAGAAAGATATTGAAGCTCACGAAACAATGTGGAAAATAAGTGTGGGGGAAAATGATGAAAAGGAAAAAATTATTAACCCATACGTGCCCCCTGGTTAGAAGTAATGTTGATTACAGTTGTTCAAAAGAGAGTGAATTAATACCTAAAGTAAGTAGTTCTATATTTGATTGTCTTAAAATTTCTATAGAATTTTAAAGGTTGAAGTGATTGGGAGTTGAAGAGTGCCACACACGCACAGGAATCTATGTTATAAATATTTAGGTTGAAAGTGCAATGATCTAGAATAATGATTGACTAAGTGATTTGTGCATATTTGATTTCTAAAATTAAGAAATGTGGCTAAGTTCATAATTTTATGCATTAATAAAATAATTGGAAAAGAAAGTGTTTTGCTTGAGATAAAGCAAATGATGAAGTGTGCGAGTGGGATAATATATGAAATTATAGGATATTTGCACCCCTTTTGTGCTTAATTTATGCATACATGTAAACTAAAATAGTTAAAATATGATATCAAGCATAAAAAATACTAAACATAATGATTTTAAGGTGAAAAAGTGCAGATATGGGGTTTATTATTGATTTTGTGTATTTCTTCACTTAAAATATGATTTGATGTTTGCAGTAAGTGTCGCAACTACAGAAGGAATAGTTGCAGCCATGGAAGAAGGATGTGCAATTACGAGACTCAACTTTGGAGTGTACTAGAATTTTTGCAATTGTTAGTCGTGATTGCGGGATTAAAGGCCACGATCATAGGAGGATGAGGTGCGATAGTGGATAGAAACATGGAACACAAGTATGAATTTCAAGTAAGTCTCTCACCCAGGTGTGTGCGTGCAAGGAGAGACAGCATGATTGTGCTTCTTGGTGGTGCGGTTGTGAAAGTCGACATGATAGAACTTTGAACTTCAATTCTGCTGGAAAATTTAAGGACTTTTTCATCTCATTTAATAATCATGACATACACGAATCCTAGACATTCTTACACTATAAACACATTTTCTCCACATCTTGGAGAGGGGGGGGGTTTTAGTTAGTTTTTATCATATAAACACGCAGAAAACATAAGAGCAATCATTGAGAAGGTGAAAAAGAAGGGATTCACACCATAGTTGGAGAGTGTTCATTTTTCCACACAACACACTAATATTAGATTAAGTTTTCTAAGACTTTTTCTATTATTTTTTTTTATGAACAAATTGGAATTGGTTTTAAGTGATCATAACATCGATTGCTAATTTATATTCTAGTTTCTTGCATTTGTGTTTGGTTGAATATATATGTATGATTGAATGATTAATTGTCTTTGATTTGTTATTTGAAATTGGTGCTTTGAATGGTAATTATAAGTATTGATCAACTTTGTAATTAAGGGAATAAAGGGGAAGAAACCTACGTATTAGACAGCTAGTTGTGAACACTAATTTTTTGGGAATAACGGGAGTATGACCATAGGAATTGGTAATCATAGAACTAAATTTGCTCACTTGATAAGGCTTGCGAAAACCTGCTGAAATCTTGACACGAACTGTAGGAGAATTCAGAAAAATATCCTATAGACTTTAGGATTGACAAATCGTAACAAAGTAATTGAACTGATAATTAACATAAATCAGCATGCGTTGAAAACTAACACAACACAAGGGTTTGGATTCTTGAATTATTGGTATTTTACCATGCCAAGACTGTGATTTTGTTTTCTAAAGTGTTCATATTTTTCTGGTTATTTCTATTCTCGCTACCTTTTGACTGTTGGCCTATTAGAATCTTAATTATATTGATAGACACACAACTCCTCCTCATGGTCATGACACTATACTCACCACATATTGATTCCTTATAGATTTGAATTTGGTGTGGTGATGACACCCATAAACAGTGGTGGTAGTGTTGGGTTGTCTTCCATCCCTGATGTCTCTTTTTTGTTCATGTTGGAATAGAGCTTAATGTTTATGTAGTGTCTGTTCAATCTCTAGATCAAAATCAAGATCTATGCCCTTGTTTCTATGCATAATAGACTCTTCAAAAGGAATTTAACCCGCAAGAATAGTAATTCATATCCAGAAAAGCAAAAAAGAAAAAAAAATAGTGGAGAAAAAAATAAGGAGAGTTACATTAGTGAATCTATAACTGATTTCTCTTAATTACTATTCAATTTAACAATTATAAATAACTCAAGTAAGGATAAGTAATCAAGAACTTATGTATACATATTTCGCCAAACACAAACATAAGCGACTGGAAATTAAATTACTAAGTCATTATAGATTCACTAAAAATCCTAACTATTGTGTTTTCGACCAAAAAACTCAAAAATAATAGATAAAGTCAGAGAAAATATAGTCTAAAACTTTGTCTTTGGGTGGAAGAATAACTCTTCAATTGTGGCAGGGATTCTTTCTTCTTCAAGACTTCAATCCTTAGTACCAAGAATTTCTAACTGTTCTTAACGTACAAACTAAACAAGAGCTGTCCTTAGATGTGTAGGAATGTGCATTCATAGGTGCATAGGCTCCTAGAGTTTGTGAATGAATGAGAAAAAATGACACCCTTAAAATCATGGTTTTTGTATTTTCGGTGCTACGTCCCAGGATCATGAGAACAATTTTTGTGACCGTGCCACTCTTCCTCGCACCTACAAACCTAGGTACAAGTTTTACAAGGGCTCGTTTCTCAAATCCCACGACCACGCCAACCCATTGCATGGTTGTGCCATGCATCATTGTGGTCTTGAACTTAATCGTGACATATTGTGCTTTTTCATTCTCTGCGGGCCAGTGTTGAGCCATGAAAGGAAGAGCTGCGGTTGCGAGTGATTGCAAAAGGTGGAAATGCAACCATGAGACTCAACAGTGAAGCATTCTGGAATTTCCGCAGTCACAAGGTTCGGAATGCGATCACCGGAGGCTTTGTCGTGGTAGTGAGAGTTGAAAGGTTGAACTCATGCAAACTCATGCTCGAGTTCATGTTTGCGTAAGCAAAGTGAAAAGAGGTTTTGCGTAAGCAAAGTTAATGTTTGCAGCCATGGAGGACGGTGCAACAGCACTACGACTTATGATTTTGCACAATTTGATTTCTACACAAAAAATTTGTCTAGTAGATCATGGTCAAATCTCCCCAATTTCTTTAGATTTCACATCTCCTAGACATCATCAATCTTCTCTATATGTTCATGTGTATCAAAAAAGGTAAAGCATATCCATAAAATTAAAGAGAATAATTCTAAATTTTTATTGCAATGAATGCAATGATTTGATGATATGTACAACCAAATGTGAGTGATATAAGTGCTAACATACCCTAATGTCAACAAATTTCAACAAAAATAAAAGCATCACTATAAAATAGAAAAAATGCTTAGATGAATCTGTCAAAAAAACTTCATTTTGGTTTGTTTCTCAAATCTTCCAAAATATGGGTTGACACAAGTATCTCTCCCTTTGATTTATTAAATTTGAAAGAAAATTTGACAGGTCTGTTAGTTTCCTTTGTCCTAATTTCAATCCTTTGTCCTAATTCCAATTAATACATACATGTGAATTTTCAAAGATTTGATGTACCTGGGCATGTTTATAGCTATGGACCCATGCACTAGTAGATCCACATAACATCCAACTTCTTGCAACCTCCTACAACAATGGTGGTTTATTAGATTTTAGATCTTAGATTTATGTTCCTTCTATTTATAAAATAGCACACAAACAGAGATGGGATTGCCCATGGTGCACGCATAGGCCGTGCAATAAGTCTTGAAATTTTTTGAATTGAACAAGGAGATAGGTCCATGGGTAGAAAGAAGATAAGATGGAGTGAGATGGAAAGCTTAGAGTGGTTTGTGGCAAGCTTAGGGTGGTTTGTGGCCTAAGTAGAGAATGCTACACAGAACCAACTCAAGAGGATAAAGAGAAGTGGGGTGAGGAGAAAGAAACTAGTTAGAGAGAGAGAGTGCCTTAAGTTTGAGCTTTAAAGAATGTTCAATTGATTTGGATTAGAAATTTTTTAAAATCCAAATCCAGTTGAGCTCAAGGTCAAACTCCAGCATATTAATTTTTTATTTTCAAATAAAATATTTTTTTTTTCGAAAAAATACTATCTTACTTGAAAAATTATACATAAATTGGAAATATTGTGGTAAGAAATAAAATTATAATTTTTAAATACTAACAAGTTGCATATGACATTAAAAATTATAAATTAAGCTATATGAATACTTATTAGTTAACATAATAATGTAGTTTCTTTTATTACTCTATACTGCTCACCACCCGCTGGATGGATGTGACTTGAACTCTTAATCTCTCATTTGATAAGGCTTAAACTATTCATCGACACACATGCAACCATAACAATTTAGTCTAATTGCATATGTATAAACTTATAAAATTAATAAAATAAAATCTTAATTAATTTTATTATGTCATTTTTATATTTAAATGAATTGAAAGATCCTTTTACTTGAGTAAAATTATATAAGATATTAATAATAATTGTATATATGCATAAATATTTTTTAATTAAATATAGTGCATATATTAGTTCATGTAATATTGATAAAAATATTCCGTTGTTACTATTTTAAAATGACTCATTTTGAACCTCTAGTGTGAGTTGAAGAGGAAGGGAAAATAGATAATGTTTAATTAATTTTATTTATTACAAAGGCACACTTGTATCTCTTGCTCTCTCATTGCATTAAACCCCATATGAAACTAAAGTCTAGAGGAGCAACAGAAATTATCATTAAATTTTTAGACGGTACTCTAGGAGGACAAAATGGCACTTGCACGCCAGATATGAATCTATTACAAAAATCTATACGTGTAATGACAACATTTGATTTAACGAGAATTTGCTTCGTAATTTTGGCAAATCTTGAGGCAATTGGATGTAATATATCCTAAATTTGATACTATTTTTAATTATTTGGATGGATCTTTGAGGTGGTAAAATGGTTCTTACATTCTTGATAAAACCTATTACAAAACATATATGGGATTTTTCCTTATTATGCCAAACTTCAAGGTAGTTGGATGTAATTTACTGTTTCTTTTATTTTACTTTGTTTTATTGATCGCCTAAAAGCCTTAGCACCATGAAAGATTGATGTGGGACACATAGAAGCAAAATCCTCAGGGTAGATGGACCACTAGAACAATAACTTGTGAGGATTGTGGCAAACTAACCTAGGCAAGGAAGTAGTTTGAAAATTGCCCCAATTGCAGTTGCCCTTCCAAGTATTGGTATAATGTAAATTTGTCTTTAACATTATGGCATACAAGTACGAGTTGCACACTCTATGTGTATGCAAATATATATTATATAGTTATTTATTGTAAATGATAAAAATAAAATATTTAAAATTAATCATGAAAATTATTTAAAATGAGAAACGAAAGAAAGTTCAAAGATTTGAAAAGAGAAAGAATTCACAAGAGAACATAAATAAAATAATAAGTTAAAGGGAAAGTGACAAATAAAATGATAGAAAAATGAAAACAATTTCAAATAATGAGGTAAAATCAAACTTTGCATAGTACTAGAGCCTTGCAGAAGGAAAGAAGAAGCACATCAATCTTTGAAACTTGGTTGCAGACTCATCACCTGTGGATGATCACCAACAGCTGCTGCAGGATCACTTCCTCAACTTTGCTAATCCTACTAACCATTTCAAACTAGACCATGGAAATAACCCCATGGTAAGCACAGTTCCTGACCTTTTGACCACTGCAAAATTGTGCTGTTTGGGCAAGGAACATGAAAAGGGCACTCAAGACAAAGAACAAGTTTGGGTTTGCCACTCGATAGATCACCAAACCAGAAGATCCTCCCTTACTTGAGGCTTGGGAAAGTTACAATGATATGGTAGTCTCTTGGATCTTAAACTCAATTTCTCCTTAGTTAAATGTAGTTTGATTTTTGTGGATTATGCAGATGAACTTTGGAGTAAGTTGATTGAGAGGATGTCTCAACGCACATTGGACCAAGAATATATCAACTAAAGAAGGCTTTGGGCTCATTTATGAAGAGGGATAACTTTGTGATAATCTATTATGATAAGCTGAAAAGTACTTGGGATGAACTCTCATTGTATGACAATATGCTTAAATGTGTACATGTGGACAATTGAGAGTTTTAGCTGAAAGATATCGAAGGGATTGTGTAATGTAATTCTTGATGAGGCTAAATGAATCATATGCTCACATAAGGGACTAGTTCTTATGATGGATCCTATCCCTCTTGTAAATAAAATCTTTACCATATTGCAACAACAGGAGAAGTAGCATTAGATAGTGGCAAACATGCAAGGAGTTGAAACAAATGCTCTGTTGACACAGAGAGGTCGCAGCAATGCAAGAACAACAGGTAAGAGAGATAAGCCTTATTGCACATACTGTAAAATTTTAGGACATAGCCTTGAAAGCTGTTTCAAGGTTGGGAATGCAGAACCTCCTATATGCTCACATTACAATATGAAGGGACATGATTGAGAGAGCATACAAGTTGAAAGGATACCTCCTCAGACACAAGTTGCATAAAAAAGGAGGAAAGGTAATTGGATTAATCCACTTGGTGCAATCTGATCCATGAGAGTCAAGTAGCTTAACTAGTGAGAATAGTGAGACAATGAGCTAGACCAAGGCATAATACAACCAGCTGATGGCACTACTTTGTGTTGGAAAGTTAGCAACTAATAAACTAGGTGATGAAACATAATCTCATAACCTTCCTACTGCAAACATTGTCATTGCACCACCATCATCTATTCACAATGTTGATGGCTTGAACATGAGTGGTAAGCCTGCGTCCTATATGTCATCTAGCACAAAAAGCACACACTATTAGTTACCCTTAGATTTTTGACATAGGGGCAACATAACACATGATTTGTCACCTTAGTTTATTCACAGCTATTACTGCTACAGTGTCCAGTCTAGTTAGGCTTCCTAACAAATCATATGCTATGGAAACACACTTAAGAATAGTCAAATTAACTGAGATCATCTTTCTCAAGGATGTGCTATGTGTCTCCAACTTTAAGATGAATCTTATATCAATCAAGAAACTCGCTCATTCACTCATGCAATTAGTGTTGCCTTGTGTTTTGTTCCTTTTTTTTGCTATATTCAAGACCTTGTTTCAAGACCACAATTGGGATGGGTGAAGCTAAGGTAGGCCTCTACAGACTCTTAGAGAAGAAAGTGCACTCACGACAACTTACAAAAGATTTGGTAAGGCTATCATGGACTTGTCACGAATCCTTCTCTATAGAAAGTTCTAGTGTGGATAAAACTCTTGCATTATTAGCTTGGTTATCCATCTTGCGAAAAACTAGAACTTATTAATGATGTTTTTGTAAACTTTGTCAAGAATAAGGCATGTGATTTTGCTTGTCAAATCTACCCTATTGGTGAATCAATGTTATTTGAAGATTTGACAAAATTCAAGAAAGATTGAACACAAGCCCTTTCTTAAAAATTGATCAAATTTTAAATTGTATTATCAAAGAAAGAATTAAAAGGTCAAACTTAAAGATTTATATCCACAAAATTTGTTTGATTCAAATTTATTTTAATTTGTCTAAATTTCTTGTTTTAATAAATTGAAATATAATAAATTGTTCTATAAATTTTTGGCACGCCTAGTAGGACCTATTTACTTCTCATCTTTTTAATCGTCAAATTCTAAAGAAGTTACAATGGCTAGCAATGAAGGGAAGCCATCCAAACTTGCTACCTCAAATGCCTCAAAAGCTGGTGTTGGTATTGCTACTTGAAGTGTGACAAGGAGACTAGTGTATTTTAAGCCAACTCCTATCCCAAAAGCTATCAACAATCCATTTTTTGTGAATGAAGGCGATGAAGCTTGAAAAGATGATTCTTTTCCTTTCAACCATTGCTTAGCATCAAGTTACTTACCCTCTCCAACATTGCACTTGTTATGATGACAAATGCTACAAGTTTGGAGGAATAAATAGCAAGCCTAACTAGGGCTATAAAGGGTCTTTCCAAACATGTTTAAGAGCAAGACTTTAAAATCTCAAAGTTGATGAGCAAAGTAGATGATTCTCAAGTTAGTTATATCATGAGCAAATAAGTTGAAACATATGATGAAGCTGAAACTTCTCTTAAACAACAATCAATTGAACGAAAGAAGTCTTCTCGTAGAGATCTTTAAGTCTCTTTTGATGGTTTGATCCCAATTGATCAACCAAAAGAGTTCATCATGGGAACCATAAAAGACAAGTTTGAAAGCACTCCTAAGTCATCTTTAACTTATGCCAAGCCATATACTAAAAGAATTGACAAGTTAAAGATGCCTATTGGTTGTTAACCCCAAAATTCCAACAATTTGATGGCAAAGAAAACCCAAATCAACATGTTGCTCACTTTAGTGAAACATGCAATGGTGCTGGCACATACCTTATAAAACATAGAATTTTGGACCATCATACATTTCTCAAACTTGAAAAATAAAGATTACAAATATTCTTGATCGACGTGGGCTTAATTACATGACATGAAAAATATTTTAAGTCACATATTTCCAACACACAAAGCCTAAAGCTAACACAGTCAATTAAGAATTGGAACACATACTTCTAAAATACATGTCCCATGTGTACAAAGTGCGTAATTACTTATAATATAATTAAAAATGAAAAAATTTATGATAAGTATAATTGCACTTGTCCTATAACTAATCGAGTTTGATCAAATTAAATTTATAGTAATATTCCACTCAGATTCTTCTGATGATACCTATGCATTATAGATCTATTTAGTCAGTTACTCTTTCATGTTGCTTAAAATTCGCAAATTTTTCTTTATTATTTCTTCTTGGATAGTCAATTATAAGAGAGTGACAACTATATTTGATTCAATGTGTGGTCACATGATTTAGTCATTGTATTGGGCCACACAATTTTAGTTTTCGATATAATAAGGATAATAATTTGATTTGCCTTTTACAATTTGAATTGTTATTTGCACAATATTTAATAATCAGTTGAAATGTACATTTCATGAACTTGTATTATGCAATTATATTGGAACATTTCTAAGCCACTTGGATATGACTGATTAATACATCATTCCTGACATGTATCCTAGTTGTATATTTCTGTTGCCGGTTAGTTTGTTAGATGCTTTATTTACAGTGGTAGTTAGATTGGCTGTTTTAGATGCTTTTATGGTTAGCTGTAGGTGTGAGGGGGTTGTTTAGCTTCTATTTGTATGGATATATTGATAGTCTTAGCCTCTAGCCAATGTAACAATAACCTATACCAGACTTAGTTTTTGAATTCCCATTTCTTCTTCTTCCTTCCATATTGTTTTTCCATTAGTAATTTTACTTCTAACCTTCAATAATGAGGTAAAATCAAACTTTACATGGTACTAGAGCTTTGAAGAAGGAAAGAAGAAGCACATCAATCTCTGAAACTTGGCTGCAGACTCATCACGTATGGGTGATCACCTATAGCTGCCGCAGGATCACTTCCTTAACTTTGCTAATCCTACTAAGCATTTCTCCCTCATTTAATGTAGTTTGATTTTTGTGGATTATGCACATGAAATTTAGAGTAAGTTGAGTGAGAGGATGTCTCAATACACAATGGACCAAGAATATATCAATTGAAGAAGGCTTTGGGCTCACCGATGAAGAGGGATGACTTAGTGATAATCTATTATGGTAAGTTGAAAAGTATTTGGGATGAACTCTTATTGTATGACAATATGCTTAGGTGTACATGTAGACAATTGAGAGTTTTGACTGAAAGATATCGAAGGGATTGTGTAATGCAATTCTAATGAGGCTAAATGATTCATATGCTCACGTAAAGGACTAGTTCTTATGATGGATCCTATCCCTCTTGTAAATAAAATCTTTACCATATTGCAACAACAGGAGAAGCAGCACTAGATAGTGGCAAACATGCAAGGAGTTGAAACACGTGCTCCATCGGCATAGAGAGGTTACTGTAATGCAAGAACAATAGGTAAGAGTCATAAGCCTTATTGTACCTACTGTAAAATTTTAGGACATAGCCTTGAAAGCTGCTTTGAGGTTAGGAATGTAGAACCTCCTATATGCTCACATTGCAATATGAAGGGCCATGATTGAGAAAGCATACAAGTTGAAAGGATACCTTGCTGAACATAAGCTGCATCGAAAAGGAGGAAAGGGAATTGGATTAATCCACTAGGTGTAATCTGATCCATGATAGCCAAGTAGCTTAACTAATGAGAATAGTGAGCCAATGAGTTACACTAATGCACAATACAACCAGTTGATGGCACTACTTTATGTTGGAAAGTTAGTAGCTAATTAACCAGGTGATGAAACATAATCTTAGAACTTTCTTGTTGCAAACATTGTCATTGCACCACCATCATCTACTCACAATGTTGATGGCGCAAACATGAGTGGTAAGCCTTTGTCCCACATGTCATCTGGCACATAAAAAGCATGCACAGTCAGTTTTCCTTGGATTTTTGACATATGGGCAACATATCACATGATTTGTCACCCCAATTTATTCACAGCCATTATTGATACAGTGTCCGGTCTAGTTAGGCTTCCAAATAGATCACATGCTATGGAAACACACTTTGGCATGGTTAAATTAACTGAGGTCATCTTTCTTAAAGATGTGCTATGTGTCTTCACCTTTAAGATGAATCTTGTATCAATCAAGAAACTCATTCATGACAATCAGTGTTGCCTTGTGTTTTCTTCCTCTTTTTTCTATATTCAGGACCATATTTGAAAGATACAAGGCTAGATTGGTGGCCAAGGGATTCACACAAAAAGAAGGGATATATTATCAAGAGACCTTCTCTCCAGTGGCCAAAGTAAGAACAGTGAGGTGTCTTTTAGCTTTTGCTGCAATGAAGGACTGAAGATTGTACCAACTTGATGTAAATAATACATTCCTGCATGGAGACCTAACTGAGGAAATTTACATGAAAAAGCCATGAGGGTACAACAAAGGGAAGGTAAACCAGGTGTGCAGGTTGAACAAAAGCTTTTACAACCTCAAACAAGCCTCTAGATAGTGGAATGCTACACTTCGATTTGCGCTCATCATGTTTGGTATAGTGCAGTGTGAGGCTGATTATAGCCTATTCATTATGAAAGGAAAGAGCCATTTCATAGCATTTTTGATGTATGTGGATGACATTATAGTGGCCAGCAGCTTCGAGGATGAACTAAAGAAGATTAAGTACTTTCTTGACAGTAAGTTCAAAATTAAGGACCTTGGTCACCTAAAATACTTCCTAGGCATGGAAGTGGCAAGAAATGAACATGGAATCCATATCAATCAATGGAAGTACACTTTAGACATCTTTATAGATAATGGACTACTAGAAGGGAGGCTTGGTAAGATCCCAGTGGACCAAAACACTAGAATAAGTAACGAGGGGGGGCAAACCTTTTACAAATCCTACACTATATAGTAGGAGGGTTGGTAGGCTATTGCATGTGACCATCACAAGGCCAGGCATCTCTTTTAGTATTTAAACAATGAGCCAATTCATAAAGGAACCCACAGAACATCATGAAAAGTACTTTACTACATCAAGTCAGCATTAGGCCACGGGTTTTTCTTTCTGGTAGAGAATTAGCTAGAGCTTAAGGTATTTTGTGATTGAGATTGAGGGTCTTGTCCTAACACTAAAAGGTCAATCACAAGGTATTACATCTTCCTAGGCCACTCCCTTATATCTTGCTGGTCAAAGAAGCAATCAATCATTCATAGATCTTGTACAAAGGCTATATATCGGGCCATGGCATTAACTTATGTTGAACTCACTTTGTTAAAATATGTCCTTCATGCCTTGGACATAGAACTTCATGAGCCTCCCTAGTTGCGTTGTGATAACTAGGTTGCACTACACATAACTGCAAATCTAGTTTTCCATGAGAGGAGTAAGCGTATTGAAATGGATTGCCTTATTGTAAGAGATTAACTTCAAAAAGGTTTGATCAAAACCTATCATGTGCCAACTAAAGGTCAAATTACAGATGTGATGACTAAGCCCCTACCTATGCATCTGTTCAGAAGTCATTTGAGCAAGATGGGAATGGTAAACTACCATTCCTCACCTTGAGAGGTCCTATTGGAATATTCTTCAGCCACTTAGACATGACTAAGCAACACATAACTGCTAACATGTATCCTAGCTGTTGCACTTTTTTGCCGCTGGTTAGTTCGTTAGATGCTTTGTCGATAGTGATAGTTAGATTGGTTGTTTTAAATCCTTTATGGTTAGTTGTAGGTGTGAGGGGGTCGTCTTGCGTCTGTTTGTATGTATAAGTTGATAGTCTTAACCTCCAACCAATATAACAGTGACCTATACTAGACTTAGTTTCTGAATTCCCGTTTTTTCTCCTTCCTTCCATATTGTTTTTCCAATACTGATTATACATCCAACCTTCAATAATGAAGTAAAATCAAACTTTACAAATTAAGAACTTAATATTCTTTTTCGCGAACCAACATAAAAAACTGCCAGAGTTTAATGTAGTACATGATATGAGCAATTTCTACAAAACAAGCTTATTAGAAAACTAATATCATTTCATGCCACCCTATCACATTATTATTAAATAAAAAATTGCTCAAATTTTTTAGTGTCCATAAGATTCTTGATCAAGTAACATATCTACAACCTGTCTCATAGAAGGCCTTGAATCTTTGTTCTCTCGTGCACATTGCAATGCCACTCTCATCAAATTCTCTAATTTGTCCTCGTCATATTCACCTCCAATTCTAGGATCTACAATTTGTTCAATACATGATATCCCTTCCTTTGCTCCTTCATGCATTATTTTCCTGACCCAATTCTGTAGCCCCTTGTGCTCCATCCCTCCACCTCTACTATCAGCATTGAGTCCTGTGGGGCTCTTTCCTGTTACCATTTCCAGCAAAACAATCCCATAACTATATACATCAACTTTAGAAGTGATTGGAAGATTAAAAACCCACTCAGGAGCCATGTAGCCTCTCGTCCCTCGTATCGTAGAAACATTTAAATTCTCAATCTCGCTCCTTTTCACTTGTTTTGACAGACCAAAATCTGCCACCTTGGGCTGGTAATTTGAGTCCAAGAGTATGTTCTGAGGCTTCACATCACAGTGCAAAACCCACTCCAAGCACTCTTCATGCACGTAAGCCAGGCCCTTGGCTGCGCCCAATGCAATATTAACCCTCTTTCTCCAATCCAAATTACTAGAGCAGAGATTTTCTGCTAAAGATCTATGCTCCAGGTACTCGTAAACCAAGAGCCTGTTCTTCCCTTCAGCACAATAACCCCAAAGCTCTATTAAATTGGCATGGTTCAGTCTTCCAATGATGCCAACTTCAGCCAAGAATTCTTCCTCCCCTTGCTTGGCCTCATTTAGGCGTTTGATGGCTGCAATTCTATTATCTGACAGCTTGCCTTTGTACACAACGCCACTGCCTCCACGACCAATTTCTTCACTAAAATTCTTTGATGCCTTCTTCAGCTATGTATATGTAAACCTCTTGAATCCTGTCAAAACCTGTAAGTAATTACCTCGCTCATTCATGTTAAAGCCTTGACATGTTTTGAACAAGAAGATGAACAAACAGAGTGCTTCAATTGCACCAAACACTCCTGCGCACCAAGCTAAGGACTTCCACCAAGCATGCCTTTCTTTCGTCTTGTATGCTCTTTTGAGTTGCGTTGGTTGGCTTGTGCATTTGAGGTCAAATTTCTGAATAGACCTCTGGTGCGTGGTCAGCCCATGCTTTGGTAACTTCAGGTAAGTTGTGTCTCTGAATCCCACTGACTGGTATCCACTGAACAACAAGGTCTTAGGAAAACAACTGGACAGACCAGTATCAAGTTCATATCTATATTGGAATCCTTTGCAGTGGCAGTCCTTCAAGCATAGCCTTTCGCACATCTCCAAAGTGTGGTTCTCGAAGTATCCGATGTCATTTCCGAAGAATTCAACGTGATTCAGCTGAAGGAAGTGTGCAGAATCAGAATCATTACATGGAGGCTTGAAATCAGGGACACATCCTTCTGACCAGTCACTGTGATTCTTCATCTTGTGCCCTGGCAAGCAAGAGCACCACCGGCCCAGCTCGGGACTGTAGGTACAAAGGCTGTTGGCACCACAAATCCCATGAGTCCTGCAAGGCTGAAGGTCCACTTGCCATGTGACTTCCCAAGTACCATTGTATTCGTTTAGACTATAAACTCTAAGAACCCCGTCAGGTTCCAGAACCATTCTTCTCCGAGGCCCTATACCGAGATCAGAAGTTTCAAAGTGGAAATCGTCTGAAGAGACGAATCTTCCCATTAAATCAAGTGTGGCAATTTTGCTGTTGTTATATGGGGATCTTCCCGCATCCCAGCTTCTCAGCCAAGGGGGAGGCCAAAACACACTTGTTATTTGAACACCGTCATAAAGTAGACGAAGGACGTTGTCATTGTCGAAATACAACTTGTAAAAACCTGAGGAATGATCCGTTAGGCTTCTTGAAGAGATGAGTTTGGCTTTCCTGGTGAGTGGTTGTTGAGGAAGAAGTGTGTTAGTGGGAAAGTCAAAGCTTTGCCAAATATAATTGGCACTGTCATTCGCTGCACGGAGAGCAAGATTGCCATCGTCGTTAAGTTTCAGATGCAAGGAGGACGCGGATTCAGTGCCGCTCATCCATATAATGATCTGTCCTGCATCTCTTAGGACAAGATTGCCAGAGTCTGACAAGGTGAGCTTTGTATTTCTACCGTTAACGGGTTGGTCTCGATTGGCCATCCAAACGACGGTGAGACTTCCATCGAACAAAGGCTTGGTAAACCATATAGCAAAACAATAAGCATTATCACCAACTGGGTAAAAACCAGCGGTGAAAATAGGGGTTGGTGATGAAACTAAAACATCTCGCGGAGCAGAAAGGGACGAACCCTGATTTAAAGTATGGGTTTCGGAGGATGATGCAATTGCAAATAGTGGGATCAGATTAAGAACTAAGAAGGGAGATAAAAGTTTCATTTCTATTCAACTAGAATACATGTTCTGCATTCACGCTATGTGAGTGTGGGTTAGAATTCAAAACCCGCGGCCTGCAAGTGGTGGAGGCACCAAGAACCAAGCATTGATAAATAGGTAGGAATTTGGAAAATTCTGCCCTAGCCAGCTCATGGATCCAAATCCTACCACATGGTCTGGTTGACTTAGCAGAAGCTAAGTTTGGTTCCTTATTAGGGTGGAGTGGAATATTTAGGTGATTTGAATGGTGATCAAAATGATATTTGATTTGTAAAATTTAAATAGATAAAAAATTATTTATATATATATTTATTATGTAATAATAATTAAATAATGTGATAGTATATAAGTTTATAAGGTAATAAAAAATAAATGTAAATAGAAAAATTATAAGAATATGTGTTAATTTAATTATAAATAAGTATAATGATTAAAAAATTATTAGTTATTTATAAAAGATGAGAGATGAAAAATTTTAAATTTAAATTTAAATTTGAATAAAATATGTATGTTAAATATTTATTTTATAAATTTTTTAAGTGAAAAATAAATAGTCATTAAAGTGGAAACAAACATAGCCCTGGAATCGTGCTTGTACCATCCCCGGCAATTATTATTTACATTACATGTGGAGTTATAATAAACATTCCCGCGTTGGGATGTTAGCCTCCTAGATTGCGTTGAAGGACTTAGAAGGGGGACGTGGTGGGCCATTCCCTCTCGTAGGAGTTTAACCGTCATCTTCACGATCTTTATTAACGATTGTTTGGTCAAATTTAGAGAATGGTACTTGGGAATAAAATGGACAAAAATTGTAAAGTGAAAAAATTTTCACTATAACGAAATTATATGTACAAGAGGTATGTAGAACAATTAAGGATATGTTTGATTCCTTATTTGAGTTGGTAGAGTGTCTATGCTTGATATTAAGATTTGGATTGGTGAAAAAAATATTTTTATATATATTTAATATGAAATGATGATCAGATGATGTGATAATATATATTTATATGGTATACAAAATGAACATAAGTAAAAAAATTATAGGGATATGTATTGATTTGATTGTAAATATATATAATAATTAAAAAATATTAGTTAGTTACAAAAAGTGAAAGGGGAAATAAATGAAATTTGATAAAACTTGTATGGTAAGATGTTTGGTTTGTTAATTTTTTGAGTGATGGTGAATAGTATATAACAAGGAACCAAACTAAGTCTTAAAATTTCTAACTTTCAAGATGATTTTGGACTCGTGTGAGCATTTACAACAATGTTTGGTCATGTTCATTTTAAAAAAATTAGGCTAGATAAACTATTTTATCAAGTTTAATTATATATTCTTTGTGATGGGTTAAAACTTTTGATACAAGATAGGTCTAATATAAGATAACTAAAATAATGAATAACTAATCCCACACAATAAGTTTGATAAATTAATCATTTAAAATAATACTAATACATCTTAATCCTATTTCTAAAAGTACATGTAACATGTGTAAATAGACTTATTGAAATGTTATGGGAATGCAAAACTTCCACTTGCTAAGATCAAATTAGCGATAAATCCCACAAAAGTACTACACATATTTGAAGTATGTCACCTAACCATCTAGCAAATATATTTCTCAAGATCCCTCGGACAAATGAGTTGCAACTTCCAACTATGATAATTTATGTTTCTTAAATGCATGTAAGTCCTAGTCAATTTTATTAGGTAAGGCAATTGTTTTATCGATATATAATAATTATAATGCATATTGATGTATAATGACATCATTCTTGATGAGGCCTATGGCTTAGCCTCCCCACCCCCCCTCTCTTTTCTAGCCTAAACATACCTATCATAAAGCGATTAACCTGTTATTGGTTAGATAGTGGTGATAGGTTATGGCAGTTGATGTATCTTATAAATAGAAACCTCTTCATACCAAAAAAACACAAGTTATGAAATATTATTACTATGTATGGAAAACTTTGCTATTTTTAGCAAGTCATTACTTTTAGTAATTACTACTTCTTGATAATCACTGAGGTTTTAGGAAATGAAGCTACATTAGTGGCATTGTTTGTAGGAAACTTATTTTATTTATTTATTTATTTGGCTAAAGATATAAGGAGAAAGCGAAAAACAAATAGAAGAAGGAAGGGAGGATGGTGAAGGGGTGTTCTTAGCTACCCTCCTCTAGCACAGGCTCCACGTTTTCAAGAAGAACCAGCCAACCTGACATGAACATCACCTCTCTAGATCGGTTGAATGAGGTAATTTCATAGGCAGTTAATACCACCTTGGCGAGAAAAGCTAAAATTTCTTGGGTTGATAGCAGAGAGGAAGTCCCTTAGCCCACAAGCTCAAAGATAAGAGACAGTGATAAGAGAAAGTGTGTGGAGTGAAACATGAGAGATAAAAGTAGGGAAGAAAGTGTGTATTCTACTAATGAAGTAGGGAGAAGGCTAGCTGAGCTTTGAGAATAGATGGAGAAAATGAAGAGTCAAGCAGAATGCACTCAAGCTGCGGAAGATTTGCCTTTCATACTGAAAATTGTAGCAGAGCCTTTACTTGATAATTTTCAATAACTTAGCTTGCCTAACTATGATGGGGCCTCAAACTTAGTAGAGCATTTGGGTAAATTCAAGGATTGAGCATTTCTTCATCAATATCCTGATGTAATTAAATGCAAGGTCTTCGTCACCACATTAGGTGGTTCTACTTAGAGATAATTCAACTAGTTACTAGGAAAGGTCATTAAGAGTTTTGACGATTTCATTAATTTGATTCTCAACTAATTTGTAAGATGTAAGAGATATGAGAAAACACTGATGTCTTCGTGGACTTTACTATCAATAAGCTTTTGAACATGTTAAGAGCCACATTAGCAGAACACCCTACTGCAAGTCTACACCAGTGGCTCCTTAGGTGGCAATTTATGCTGTAGTTTATTTCATTTCAGTTGAAGGGAATGTTCATTATTTTAAGAGGTTTTTTGTCTATTAACTCTAGAGGGTCTTTAGTTGATAGCATAAATTAACTCCACAGTTGAGCAACGTAATGTAATATTAACCTTGCTCACATAATCTTGGTTTTATAGCTTTCATGCCATTTCTACATCTTCTTTGATTCACTTATCTAAACCATAAATTAACCATACTTGTCATGGTACTAGAGCTGATAAGGGACAAAGAAACTCTCTAATCAACCCTAAACCATGGCAAAAGCATTATCCTCCATAGAAAACCACCACTAACATCTAGAAATAGATAGATTCCTCAACCTAGCTGATCCTTTCAAACCCTTCAGAAGTGACAATGGAGATAATCCCATAGTTGCACTAGTTTTAGACCTTTGCATAACTAAGTACTATATATATGGGCAAGAAGCATGATAAGGGCACTTAGAGTGAAGCTCAAGTTGGGATTTGTCAATTGCCAAATCAGAAAACCACTTGCATTAGAGATGCACTTCTGGAAGCATGGGAAAGGTGTAATAACATGGTAATTTCTTAGATCCTTAATTTTTTGACTTCATCTGTTAAATCTAGTTTAGTCTTTGTGGATGATGCATTTAAGTTATAGATTGAGTTGAATAAAAGGATGTCTTAGCACAATGGTCCCAGGATTTGCCAATTGGAGAAAACACTAGTCACTTTAATGTAGGGTGATGATCAAGTGGTGATATGCTATTGGAAATTGTAAGGGAATGGGACAAGCTCTCAATATATGATAATATTTTTAAATATACATGTGAGCAATTGAAGATCCTAATTGAGAGACACGAGATTAATTGAGACTTTTGCACATGTGAGGGATCAAATTGTAATGTTGGATCTCATGCCTCCCATTAAAAAAGTATTTTCCATGGCGCTGCAACAGGAAAAACAACACCAAATGGTTAGATCGTTAGTACAATGTAGGGTTCAAACTCTATGGCTATGGCAGTACAAAAGGGCCCCATGAACTCAAAGACTAACAAAAAGAAAGAAAGGTTGTTTTGCTCTCATTGCTAGATCCCAGGGCATTTCCCTTGAGAATTGCTTCAAAGCAAGGAATGTAGAGATGCTTATATGCTTACATTACAATATGAAGAGGCACATTGTGGACAAATGTTACAAATTAAAAGGCTCCCACCTAGACATAAACTAGACTAGAAGAGTAAAGGGACTACTGTAATCAATGTGGTTCAGGTTCCTTTGTACCAAGAAGGGAACTTGCAATTGGATGATAAAAGGATGACACTCTACAGGACTTAATATAATGAGCTAATAGTTATCCTAGCCAATAGAAAGTCAACAGCCACCAAGCTTGATGAAAATGATCCAATGACTACTGCAACAAACACTACAACTTTGATTACAACACCTCAAAGTGCTAATCCCATGAACATGAATGGTAATTTCACACCCTCAACATGTTTGAACTTGAACTGAAGACATCCAATCAACCAAACATAGGTAATTGACACTGGAACAACAGATCATATGATTTGTCACCCCAGCCTATTTTCATCAATCACAGCCCTTGTATCCAAACCAATTAAACTACCAAATGGTTCCAATACATATGCTACTCACATAGGAATAGTAAAACTCAGTGATACCCTTACTTTGAATGATGCTTTATTTGTGTTTGGCTTTGCAATGTCAGCTAGGAAACTAACATAATCCTTCCCTTATTATTTTTTTATTTCACTCCTCTTTTTGTGTGTGTGTAAGACCTTGCTTCTTAGGCTACATTTGGGAAGGGTGAGTTAAGGGATGACTTATACAAAATTTTCAAGGAAGGGAAAGGTTCCCAACTGATCTCTGTCGACTTGTCTAGTACCAATAAGCAAGGTCATTCCACAACCTTTACTACCATGAACTCTAAGCCCTATAATGATTTGTGGCATTATCACCTTAAACACCCCTCTAATAGAGTTCTAAAGCTAGTAGACCATCCTATTATAAATATGAACTCATCTAAATCTAATAAAATACCTTGTTCAATCTAACCACATGCCAAGATACACTAAAAGATTTTTTCTCACAACATTCATTGAATATCACATCTTTTTGAATTGTTGTACTGTGATCTATGGTGACCCTTTTCAGAGGTGGAATATGATGGGAGTAGGTTTTTCATAACTACAATAGATGACTGTACTAGAACAACTTGGATTTACTTACTTAAAACTAAATCTGAAACAAAAGAATGCATCATGTCATTTCACAACCTGGTGCAGATCATTTGAAGCTAAAATTAAGATTATGAGGATTGACAGTGGGAATAAATTTTCACTCAAGTATTTTTACAAAGACAAAGGGACAATACATCAAAGGACTTATGTAGAAAGAACTCAACAAAATGGCATTGTAGAAAGAAAACACTAACACCACTTGAATGTGGCTACAACCCTTAGGTATCAATCTAAATTGCCACTGAAATTCTTGAATGATTGTGTTTTGACTGCCACTTACATGATAAATAGAACCCTAAGTGTCGACCTAAACAATGAAACTCCTTACGAAATGTTTGAAAGTAAACCATTTTATGATCACAAAAGGGTATTTAGTTGCCTATGCTATAGCTCAATGCATCTTTCCAGGATATTCATATGGGGTTAAGGGATACAAAGTGCTTGAATTGGGAACTAACAATACATTCATTTCAAGGGATGAGACATTCTATGAAGATATCTTTCTATTCAAATCTAAGGACATCTCCATTAACATGTCCTGTCCTAGAGCGAAATCCATGACACCATTTCTTAAAAATGATGATCTTATACCAGTACCATTTGACACTGATGATACAACCATAAATCCTTTAACGTCATCGCAACATGATGAAAATGGTCCAATCCTAGAGAACCTTTCGATCAAAGGTCTAATTCCAATTCTAAATCAAACTAGAACCAATAAGGAGGTCGATCTTGAGGCCACCGATTTTATGATCAAGGCCATTAGCAATCAATCCATGTCGATTGCACTGCTTGGATTGACCAGGATCGATTTGGGTAACGTGGATTTTCTAATTTCTTTCATTTTCTTAGCTATTTCTTGGTCCTAATTTGTATTTTAAACCTTTTATGCATAATTCTATCATTTTCCTTGTCCATCCCTTATGACTTCGAAGTTTGATGAAATCACTAAAATCAGCGATCATGTATGGCTTAATTACATAAATTTGCATCATCTTCCTACATGTATGCATATACTCTTAACTCTCTAAATTTAAATTTATGAGAATCAATCTATATGCACAGAAAGTTAGTGTTCTTACATCTATTCAAATCCTAGTTTGTCTATACAAATAACTTGCAGTACCAAGTTTCAGTTTAGAGTTTATGCTAATTTACATATATTCAAATCCTAGTTTACCTATGCAAATTGACTTAAAGTACCAAGTTTTGGTTTAGAGTTTATGTTGATGTAGAGGTTGCAAGTGACCCTTCTCCTCCTAGATTCTTTTCTGCAAATTGAGGGTGTTTTGGAGTGGGCAAATCTATTTTCTTCTGCACTCTTAGGGCCCTCGGATTTTCGAATGGCTTGGGCAAGTGTGGATATAATTAACTTGCCCAACTTTACCCACCGTCAACCATTAATTCTCTTTAAATCAGAACCAAAACTCCCTTAAGCCTTTAAGCCTTGGTTTAACCAGCCAAAGCTTATCTTCCCGCCATGAATTTCACCCCATGTCTAGCCCTCAAAATCCTCGTCTTGATGACATGCATTGACTAGTGGCCCATCATCAGCCCTTTATTCCACTGAAATCATCCACTCCCAAATCACTCATTCCCTTTTCAATGAGTTTTGACTAATCCTCAGCCATGCAATGCAGCCATAATGGTTCAAAAATCATCATTTTTGTCATTGAAGCCTTATAATTGTATTTCATTACAGTCCAAAACTCTGGGCTATCACACACCTCACCCCACTGTCATTCCTAAAAGTTGTAAACCCAGACCTACTCCGTCGTCATCATAATATGATTCGAAGCCTTCCTTAGTAACTGCCCCAGCTCCAACCCCACCTTGGCCATCATTGAGCCCACCAACATCAATCAAATTAAATAGTGATCTATCATCCGTGTTGCTATAACTTCTTCTCGGCCTTAGGCTTGAGCCAGCTTTGAACCAAAGCTTGATTCCAAACCTTGGTCGAAATTGGATGTTCTCGTCATTCGCACTGTAGCAACAGGGTGGCAACATTTTTAATAGTAAAACAAGAGAGATGTAAGGGTGACGAACCTACCGTTCTAATTAGGGCAATTGTTGAAGGCTCGGGTCCAAACCCTTATAAATTGGTTGCATTTGTTATTCCAATAAGTTGAAGATATCAACAAGGTGATAGTGGTCGGGGTGGACTTGATATGGCTGTGAGCAACAAAAAAGGGAATGGATGGCTGGTAGCGATAGTGGGACTGGAGGAAGTGTTTGAAGTTTCAGAAAGAACAATTAAATTAATTAGAATGTTATAATAAATTAAAAAAATAAAATGTGATGTATTTAGTGCATATTTTATTACAAGTCAGTTGTACCTTCATGTATTATTATTTTTTATTTTATGATATACTATTCAAATTATTTTTAATGTATATTAATGTTTAAAAGAATATAACCATTCAATTTTTATTACTACCTAATCACAAAGAGATAATTCAGTATGTAATCAAAATCATTTTCATTTGGCATTAGATAAAATAGGTTTTTTAATATAAAAAATATTCTATATGAAAATGCATATCATGTATGTATGTATTTAGTTATTCTGTATACATGTTATATATATGTATATCACATTAAAAGCTTTCTCTTTTTATTTAATTTTATACATTACAAAATCAACCACCTCCTTTTTTTTTTTCCCATTATACAACACCCCATATGACTGTAAAGTCTAAAGGTGTAATTTGGACTTCAGAAATTAAAGGATAATTGCATCCAATTAATTACATTCTAGGTGGGCATAATTATGAAAAAATTTTTGTTATATCAAAAAATTACCATAACACACGTGATTTCTTCTTTTTTCTAACTTATCATGACGTGCGATGGCTAAGGTTCCATTGAAGAAACAAGCTAACTTCCAGTTTTGCCCCAATTTTGGTAGCCTTGTGACCGTGTTTCATGAATACTCATGGACAATACCTTATGATCTACAGGTAATATAAATATTGAACTTTGGGTGTTTATGCAATTTAAAAAATATTTCTGATGCTAGTCATTATATTTGCTAAATTATACTGTAGTCATGTAATTTATAAGTGTACTTATGCTTTCTAATTGCTACCATTTCAACTTAATAGAACACAATGCTAAAAGAAAGATAACAGCAGTTCATAATGTAACATCTAACTTCCTGTATATATAAATTGAATGAGGAATTTTCAAAATTAGTAACATCACTAGGACGTTATCCAGTACACTACCCGAAAACATGTATTAATAAATATTACAAAAATTAACAACTATCTTATCACGATGGAGAAAACATTGATTCTAAGGAGAAAAATTCAAATCCTCTATGGTATGGTCAACAAAAAAAAAAAAAACCTTAACCCCATTCCAATTGTTGTAGGACTTCAGTGTTGACCTATGCGGCTGAACAAGCACTATGACTAGTCCAATCACTACAAGAATTTTAGTGGGTTGGGATGGCTTTTTGGAATAGATTTTCTCGAAAAGGCTGTTTCAAAATTAGTTGGGACAACTTTGGAATGCTTTAAACAATGTCCCAAATAGTTGCATTCCAAACAATTTGAAACAATTTTTTCTTTTTTTAAGCTATGCCAAAATTTGGAGCCGAATGAAGGAAGCCATTCCAAAACTTGGGAATGACATTTATAGTGCTGTTCTAAATTTTGGAGTGGTTGAAATGGTCGTGCAAATATTTGAAATAGGAATCAGAAAACCGTTTCAATATTTGGCACGACTAATTCTGGAAGCATTTTGGGATAGATTTTTGTGGTACAGATTTGGGATAGTATTTTTGGAATGAAATTGGAATGGATTTGATTGATTTTGGAATAGATTTGGGATGAAAATTAATAGAAATTGGCATGCATTTGAAACAGACTTGGTATGATTTTCTTGATTTTTTTGTTTTCTAAATAAAATACATTATTCATTTCATAAACCGATTAATCTACATTTGCAATATAACCAATAAAACTCTCATTATCATTTAAATCCAACCCAAAAAAATATGTCAAAATTAAATCACCACCACATATAAAAATCCAAAGACATGAAATTTAGTAAGCGCTATGAGTACATATTTTTCTAACAAATTAGAGAATAGGAAAGTTGAACATGTTTACTCATCCATATCTAGTCTTTCCTCATCATTATCATCATAGCCATCATCGACACCTTCCTCTGAGGTCTATGATGGCCTAATTGGATCTTAGGAATGAAGGTTGTGCATCTTGCTTACCCAATTCATGATTTGGTCTAATTCTGCGTCTATATGCCTCCAGGTTTCTTCTACTTTCCTCAATTTCTCCTTAGTGAGGTGTAGTTTTTGCTCCCTAGTCGCACTTTTGGAGCAAGAGTAGAGGAAGAGGAAGTAGACTCTTGAGAAAACTATCTGTAGTACTTTGCTTCTAAAGCCATTCTCGGCAGTCTTCCTTTCTTGAAAGAGCAGACAACACTATATTGCTATTGCTCAAAATAAAAGGTGTTTCCCCTTATGAGTCAAGAGCATTTGGGTCCTATGCATTTGCCTTCTCTTGCATTCTTGCCATTGTTTCCTACACATACATTTAATCATTATGTTATACAAGTTTGAGAAATATTCTTTGGGAAGACTGCGCACGAGGGTTGGCCTATTCCCCTGAAGCAATATTCCAAACTTTGGAGTACAATTCCAAAGGAGTTGGTGCCTTGCCCATTGATGCCTCTTGTTAAGCAAACAAACTAGATATCGTGAAACTGAGTAATAATCAGTGGTTACAACACATAGACTAGATATATGTCAAAATATTGCATGGTTGGCACTCACCATGCACTTGCTATGGGCAGTCATCAATATGGAGCCGCCATGGTAAATGTTAATGGTAGAGTCAGTGTTGACCATTTTGTTGGGTCTAATTTTCTCACAAATAGTTGAGAAGTTCTCCTCGACTTACTAAGCTTTCATTGCCTCCCAATTTTCTTGGGATATCCACTTGGGCTTTATATTGGAAACTTGTTTGATGCAAGTGCTTCCTTAGTAGTTCTAATGCCTTTTTTTTTAAGTTCTTCTTAATCGTCGCCATTTTGGAAGCTTGGTCACACATGGATTCTAACTATACAAACAATTCACATCATCTAATTGTGAATTATCCAAACAATCTAGTTTGAGCACACCACATTCCAAAAATAAATTAGAGAAGGCAACAAACACATAAGGTGATATTACCTCTACTTAACAAAATTGCACAAAGAAATACAAAAAATCATTTTGGGCAAATTTTAAGATGTACCTAACTTTTATAGTGATGTTGACATAATTCGAACATGTGTATACCATGGTTTTGTAAGTCATTTCTTTGTGTTTTCACGTGAATACATGGTAGTACATTATTCTACAAATCTTGAATTTTTGAAACCAGAATTGTTTAGTTTGAGAGGCACGTCCTTAAATCAGATCCAGACACTTTTGTAATGACCATATATGATTTTCTTCACATAGTCAGTGACCTCCTTATGTGCATTGGAAATTATACAGAGTTAAGTTACCAAAAAGAAATTGTACAAAACATATATGAAACCGCATAAATCCTTTACACCATGTGAAATACGTATTGATATGTCCTTCGTGTGAGGTATTTGGGTCTCCTTATTCACCATTGTGACCCTTCGGTTGGTTGCGCATCCTGCGAGGCCTCAACTACTTTGTTTTAATTATTTTTATGTGATGAGGTCATTACTCTTGGCAAAATTAGTGGTGGTGATGGTGAGGGGGGTTGAGTTTCGGAGTCCTTAAGGGAGGAAGTGGGCAACGGTAGTTGTTGGCAACTTGTAGCCGGCACTGTCATGGAACCACATGAATGTTGTCCCATTCCTTTGACATATGCACCATGGGTCATACTCAACTCACTAAAGAACACGAAGAAGATGAGTTCCAACATCCAATAATTTGGCTTAGAAAAGTAGCACGACAACAATAATGCACACAATGTAGTACAACATCCATCATCGAGTGGCATGCTATGCAAAAGTGCTTTGAGTCATTTCATCAAACACTAGGCATGCGCCATATAAATTTTGGCATTTTGAACTAAATATATGAAATATGCAAGAACCCTACAATGACCAAACGAACTTTTTTTTATCTTTCCAATAGATGGAAACAACTATTACAAATGCAGGTTTGAAAATGAACATAAGGAGAATGAACTACTTCACATTAAAAATGCCTAAAATTCTCACGATTAAACAAGGAATCTCACATAAATCCAAAAGTTTGTTTCAAAGGGTCCAAATCTCCCAAAATTTCAAGTATGGAATAACAATTATACAACAGCAAAAATAAACCCCAAATACTGGAATTGATTAGATTCAATAAGATACATTTGAAGAATATTCTTACATGAGGGTGGATTAAATTTAGCGGGTTGTTGGTGTTGAGGAATTTAAAGATTATAGGAAATGCTTCTATAAACTGAGACTTGGAGACTCAGAGTTAGACCTCAAGCATGAGACAAGTAGCAACTTGTGTCTATCTTTTGTGAATTTGGCAACTTATGAGAGAAGGAAGACATAGGGAATGGTGTGAAAAGAAATATAGGTTTACTTATATATAACGTGAATTGAGATGGAATTGGAATGGGTTTTCAAAAATGCTATTCTTAATTTTTTG
This sequence comes from Avicennia marina, assembly GCA_019155195.1. Classification (NCBI taxonomy): domain Eukaryota; kingdom Viridiplantae; phylum Streptophyta; class Magnoliopsida; order Lamiales; family Acanthaceae; genus Avicennia; species Avicennia marina. The sequence goes on along the minus strand of CM032781.1, from coordinate 6,512,678 downwards.
ACTATTGTGTGAAAATTTCCCACTTAAGCTATCAGCTCACTCAATAATTGAGACAAACAAGACGACGACCATTTCCCTCCTCATGTCAAGACCATTATTTGGACAAAGGGTGTGATGATCGCCGTAGAGATTGTAATGACCACCATCTCCTTCTAACATCTCGATGTCCATTGTAAAACATCTTCTTGTCATCATCATCTTGGACATCTAAACCACAAGTAAGGCAATGTGAATTGTGGCCTCTGGTGTGGTCGTCATGTGCATCGTCTGGATGGGATAGGAGATGGAAGAGACAAAGAGCATCGTCCATTTGTCACACTTCGTCATTAAGATCTCTTGCATGATGTACAGACCAATAGGTAGTAGCTGGTCCATGTCTAGCTTGTTCATTACAATGAGTGAGGCATCGTATGACATGTATAAGCACATTTCTCATGCAGCCTTGGATAGATACCACAATTCTATTAATCATAAAAGCATTGTGGCAGAGCGAGGTATAGCATGAGCAATGAGGCATCACCATCTCTACCACCTTACTATTGATGCCCTGGGTTGGCATCAATTCTAGGAGCTTGAAAATACCACTATCAAACTAATTGTTAGGGAATTTTATGCTAACCTTCCTACGGCACATGGGTATGAAGTTTGGGTGTGAGACACGAAGGTCAACTATAGCTCGGATACCATAAACTACACATCGGGGACCCCTATAGCTCGATCTAATGCTAGTTTTAGTCAATTGTTAAACCTAAATATGCTTTACAATGAGTAGCTCTAGATCTTTATCTAGATGGTGTTACCTGGACTGACCCAGAGGTTCGTACAACATTTAGGATAGTTGGGATGAGCGATGTTGGATGTACATGGTGTTACTTCTTTGCACCTCATATTTGTCTAGTGGGCTTCCACACCAGCATAACAAAGTAGCATGTAGAACTCTTGTATGCTATAGTCAACCCATCTACTTTAACAGGGGGCTCATCATTCAAGATGGGATTAACAAGTGTGGACGGCTATCTAGAGAGATGTTGTGGTACCTTTACCTCATAACTAACTTGTGTTGGTGTGCTAATGTACATATTGGCCCCTCGGAGGAGACACTGCCAACACAACAATAGATTGGGATACTATAGGATTGAGCTCTGGAATGTTGATAGCATTGAGCTCTAAGTAGCTATGATTAGGGCTGAGAAGGATCACTACCACCAACAAATGAGAGAGTATTGGGATTATGCCATTGCACGAGATGAGTTAACCTAGGATACTATAGGATTTGATTGTTCACCACAAAGTTAGGCCTATGCCCCTATGGCCTTGATCGTTCCTCAGTCGTTCTTAGGGTAGGAGACCATCACAGCCTTGATGGGCTATGAGCAAATGATGATGGTAGAGATCTAGCAGATCACAACAATGTGGGTGGCCTTGTTTAAAAATTTATGGAGATGTAGCTATCTTTTCATGAAGTCAATGCTATGCTTTTGTACTTCAATTCAAACTTATGAATTTAAACACTAGTTATTTTCTATCCAAAATCATAGTATTTCATTTAGCTTGATGCCATAAGCACATCTCCATGTTATAGACTTAAACATTGAAGCTATAACACACATTTGATCTCACGATAGTGCTAAAATAGTACAACTAGTCTTTCTCTGATTCATCATACATTGCACTAACACTTAACGTGGATTTAGAAGTTATATGAGGGAGGCTATCACTAGAACCTTGATCTTGTGTTGCACGAATGGTTCATTACTCTTATACACATGGAAGAGGTTAACATCCACAAAGCCGTAATGAGGATTCACCTTCTACCCTTGGATTAGGTTAACCCACCCACATTTAAATAATGTGATATGCATCATCACCATGTCACCGTATTCAAAATCTAGTATTTCCTCCAAAAGCCAAAGAAGTCATACTTAGTGTTATTATAGCATGATGAGCGGACACACACACACACACTAGCTTTCATTGTTGTATTCCAACTGTTGTCCTCAATGGTCTAGAAATTTTATTCATTTACGAAGTATCGCATGTAGCATGCCACTTAATTGTTAGGCCCCTGTGCCAAGCTATATAGTAATTGGTCTGAGATGTTGTGGCATGAATTCAAGACCTAGATGTTGCAAGTAACATGAAAGATTATAGAAATATCAAGCACCCAATCATGCTAATGGCACATGGCCCTCCTCTTAAATACGTACGTATGGTTTATGCCATGGGAGGAATTGTTTCACTACAATCTTGTCTATTTTGGGCTCCCTTTGGTCAAATTGTGTTACAAAAATCATGTTAGCATCTAATGATTATTCCAGGATTTGGAACTTGTGCACTCAACAAGTGGCATAAAGATAATGCAACAATTTTTTGTGTGTCCATACCTATAAACTGGTTCCACTTCTAGACAATTTGGTAGAACATATATCTTCAATGCATTTCTTTCCCAATCTAGAATGAAACAGCCATCCTTCCTGTGATATGGTCTCTAGAGATAATTAAATACGGATAATGATGGCAGAGGGATTGTCCTATATATGGTTCGTTACGAGGTGGTATCGTCCTTCGTGTGTGAATGTGCCCTTGAAATAATAGGATGCGAAGGTAGTTATCTCCTCCACTATATACACTTCAAAGATAGAAGATTTGACACGTACCTTATTTTTCACCTTTTTGTTTAGGGTTTGTAGGAAGCTGTAGGGCACTTCATGAAAAATTATTGGTGCTCATAACACAAGTAAAATGGAAATTTAGGAAAGTATGTATGCTTCAAATGGATACATCCACTAGTACTACATAGGTCCTTTGATCTGTGCTTTGTAAGGAAGGTGTATAACAAGGTGCTCAAGAATACAAGGACATTTCTCTCCATCTCTTATAGCTTGGTTGAACAGAGAACGGGTGTACAAATCTGCTAGAATAGTAGACTTAGCTTTGCTTATGCATTCCATACAAATTCAGGCAACACCTCCCTAAATGCCATAGGGGGTAGTCTCTCCATAAAGATGTGAGTGTCATGGCTTTTCATACCAATGAATTTCAATTCTGACATATCAACACAACATCCAATAGGTGATGCATAACCATTGGGGAACCTAACTGTTTTCTATTCTCTATTAAGGGTGTATATAGCCTTCGGTTCAGGCCCATCACTGTCTAGGTGCACTGTATCTCTGGGCTATCACAAATCCTAGCAACATCTTTACGAGCGTTAATTTTGTCCTTTGTCTTATGTTTGATATCCATTACGATATTAAACACACTGCCCTTTGATCCATAACTAGGTATTATGGATTGAGGGTCGTTTGCCATGCAATTGAGGCCTCACACACGAGCTCATAATGATTCGCCAAATTCCCTAATAGGAGGATGATGGCGCTTGACATGGTCTGTGGTAAAATTTTTTCTATTTCTTCCATAAAGGTGGTCTACGAGGAGAAATTGGCTATGACAACTAAAATAACTTGCCATCCTCCCAAATTGAAGATATATAGCCTTTATGCGGTCTATCCACACAGAACACCCAGACAACCTATGATGACTACAACCTGAAATTACGGAATAAACAGGCGAATCATGAATGGTTCATAATAAAGTAGCCCTTATATTGAAATAACCATGGCATTTAGCATCATATGTCACCATGCCTTCATGCTAGACATGACCAACTCCTCGACGAATAGTAGAAGATATACATCGTTCAGTCTTTTTTATTCATTGGACTAAGTATAACGAAGAAAAAAAATAAATATAGATTCTTCATACACAAACTTGATAGATGGTTATACAGTGTCACAACCATTGGCCAACAGGAATATGTCCTCTCGTACAACCCATGAGGTGTAGCTCTATTTGCACAATGTAGCTTGACTACAAAATTAGGATTACTATGATTAAAATGCCTCCAAGCCTCCCTATCAAAGGGATGACGCATGGATCCCTCGTTTGTTGAGTGAGTTACATGTTATCTCACATGCTCTGTAGTGACCTCCAATGCATACAGTCACTATGACCTCAGGGTTAAAGACAAATAATGCAATTGGGAAACTGGTACATTCTTCTTTGTTTTATTTCTGCTTAGCTTGGGCTTAAACATCGGCTCACCCAAGAACTTGTAGCTCTACTTTACCTCATCATCTTTCGAGTACATCATGCATCCTACCTAGCAACATTCCATCTTTTTAATGAAGAGACCCAATTCCTTTATAAGTCGTTTCATAGTATAGTAGTTTGGTGACATTCAGTGACCACGAGGAAGAATTTCACCAATTAGGCTGCATACATCATTAAAGCAATTTTTGGACATGTCATGCTAGGCCTATATACTCACCATACGTGCCACATTGGACAACTGAGGTGAAGTATCACAACTGCCATATAATGGTTGATCTGCTGCGTGTAGCACATAAAAAAATCTATATGTTAGCCTTTCAATCTCACGTCCACGAAATATCCCTGGAACATCTCAAGTCTCATATCTTCAATCCTTTGTGTGCTACGACTAGGACTTGCATCATCAACACATGAAGTGAATTGCTATCTCTAAACATTATATATCATTCTATGCTCTCATGAAAGATCACCATTGTTTCTAGTTGCTCCACTTGAGTTGATGTTTATCTTAAATGGTTGACTACAATTACCAGAATACAAAGTCTCCTTGTGACTAGTTTGATTAAAGTCATTGTCTAGGAAGCTTTTTCTACACGAGGAGACTTTCACATCTTCAGTTTCTAGAAACCTATTGTTCTTACATTGTACACAAGGACACTACATCCTCACACCATCCATATACTCATGTTGTTGTGTTGTGCGATCAATGAAATCATTAGCTCCATTTGTAAATTCAGTTCTTGAACCTTTATTATTAGGAAGATTTTTGTTGTACATCCAACCTCTAATATTTTTCAACATTTTCACTGAAATGATACTCAAACTATATAGTGTATTCCTATAAAAATTATTTAGAATTTAAAAACAACAAAAAAATTTCTACAATTCTATTTTCAACAAAATGCCACTTACATATTTCAAGTCCCAACATTAATTTATTTATTTTTGCTCAATACCATTGCATATTCAAATTGATGTCAAGGGGGTCCATGTTTTAGTATATAGAACTTCAAAAACAAAAACATCACCTAAAATATAAAAGTGTATTACTATCAAAATTACTAAAATTTTAAAAACAACAAAAAAACTGTTACAATTCTATTTTCACAAAATTCAACCTACACATTTTAGATGACCAACTTTAATTTATTTTTGCACAATAACATTACCCATTCAAATGGATGCCAAGGGGATACAAAACTTCAAATACGAAAACATCATCCAAAAATATGTGTGTGTGTGTGTGTGTGTTTATATATATATAAAGGCTTCATTATCTAAAATAACAAAATACCTTCAAAAATCAAAGAAGAGCTTGCACCTCCTAAGAGGTACCACATTTGCATTGTTTTCATGATAGAAAATGAATTATAGGGTTCTTGGTACTAAATGGGTTTCGCCCTAACTTAAAAAATAATCTTGCGCAATTGGGATGATTCTGGGATGATACACAAAGTTTTTCCAAATTTGAAACAACTTCCACAGGCTATTCTAAATTTGAAATGGCATTTTGAAATTGTGCCAAAATTTGGCACAACTAAAGATTGCATTTTAGATATCTGGGAGGGCTTTTGAAGCTATTCCAAACTTTGAAATGGCTTCAAATAATCGTTCCAAACATTAGAATGACTTTTAGTAGCCATTCCAACTTTAAAATAACTTTTCATAACCATCCCATATTTGGAACAACTTATTGAACTGTTTCTACATTTAGAATGCTTAATATAGATTGTTCTTGATTTGGCACAGCTTCCGAAAGCCGTTCTAAACTTTAGAACAACTTCAAATAACCATTCTAAACACTAGAACCACTTATGGTAGCTGTTCGAACTTTGGAATGACTTTTCATAACTGTTTTACATTTGGAATGGCTTATTGAACCATTCCAACATATGAAATGGTTTCCTAGACCGTTCCTATTCTAGGACAAATTTGCAAATCCATTCTAAATCTAAAATGGTATTTTATCAATTTGTCTCAAATTTGGAATAGTTTTTTAATACTATTTGCTTTGGAACGAATTCGGCACAACTGTTCAATATGTCATTGATGACAAGACTTTGGAATGGACTTGGAATAGGCTCTACATTTTCATTCTAGATTTGTGCCAAATGCACTTTTGATTTTAAATTTGTCCTAATCCAGCAAAATTCTTGTTGTGAATCAAGAATGTTCTATAGAACCTTGATTTGAGAGAGCATAAAAAATCCTTCTCAAGCATAATCCTAGTGGAAGATTTTACCTTAGGATGGACCACAATCGTGGCTTCCTTGTTTGTGGAGACAATGAAGTAGCTCTAGCTAGCAAAGTGACCCTTAATTTGGTACTCTTTATGTGAAATAGTGTATATCCATGCCATCATGCTTGGTCAATTGATTACCCAAATTTGGGCATGCCAAAGTGCAGCTCTTTCTATTTGATGCTCTTGCAAATGAAGCCTTTCCATGTCTAGTTTAAGGTTTGTGATTAATTCAAGAAAAAAAATTGGAAAAAAGGAGAAGAAATCAACAAGTGAGCTACAAGAGAAGAGAAAAAAGTTTGCTGACTACTATATATTAAATTTGTTGGTATGAATGCCTTTAAATATTGAGAACATTACTTTGTTTTGTGTTTATATTGTAAAATTGAATAATACAGAAACACGTAGTAGATAATCTTTGTAATCTTTAGGTGGTGTACTCAATTTAACTCACACTAATGCCTCAAAACACATTCATAAATCAACCAAAACAGTTTAGATGAGATGAACACCAAAAAGTTTATACAATGTGGTGTAAGCACACCTACATTTTGTGGGCCATTCTTGGTTGAAAAGAATACACTAAAATTAATGAGTTTTACGCCCAAAAACTCAATCTCACTTGAGTTATGTCATTTCTCCACAACCTAGGTTTCCGACTAGATAGAATTCTACAATAAGGCCTCCTTGGTAGAATCTTGACCTACCTACCTCTAGGGCCCCATTCTTTTACTAGTGAACACTCCCCTTTGAAGCACAAGATTTTCAGACTTGACTCTTGACATAAACAAAATATAAACATAATTTTAGTTACACGTGTTTAGCACACTCTAGCCTCACAAGGCTGATTATTAGTGACACTTCAAGACCTTGACAGTTTGCTCAGAGACTCTCTTCCAAGTGGTCCACATCTTTTGAGTTTTCCATCATTTAGAGGTGTCATTTCAACCATTTTCCACAAAATTCAGATCTTTAAGATACCTCAAGATCCATTTTTTTTCAACTCCTCACTTTTCATGTTATTTTTCTTTTGATGTTGTAACATGTGTTGGCTTTCCATTTGCATCCATGATTTCTTTCATGTTAAAATCAATTTAATTTAGGCCACTGCCACTCTCCCCATCTCCTCGACATTCATGTGTAAGATGTGGCCTGCACACATGTCAAAATTTTGAATCATAGACACTGATGAAGGAGAATTGTTACTTACCTCAATGGTTTCCATATTTTTAGACAAAAGTTTCACTTTTGCTACAAGGGCTGTCACAGTGTCAACATCATGTACGTCGGTGACCATACGTTTTATGGGACATCTTAGATGGCCACTGATAAGCATTTAATGCCATTTTCTCTATCTAGGCCCTAACATCTTCAGGAAGTTTATTCATGAGGACTCCTCTTGCAACTACATCAAGAGCAATGTGTAATTGGCTAGAAATTACACTATAAAATATTTGTTTGGGTAGCCATGTTGTGGGCATTTCCCAAGTAATTTTTTGAACTCCTCCCACACCTTTGGAAAAGTTTTAGAATCCAGTTGTTTAAATGTGCCGATTTCTAGTCTTAATTATGCAGTCTTGGCAGGAGGGAAGTACTTTGCAAGGAATTTGTTGATTATATCCTACCAAGTGATGATGCTCCCTAGAGATAGAGATTATAGCCATTGACATGCCTTCCCCCTTTTAATTTAATAACATCTTCTGAAATGCTGTTAAAATTAAATGAATCACATAATTCTAAAAAGTTAGCCAAAAGTTTATTCGCATCCTCATGTGGGGCTCCACCAAACTACTTCAACTGCACCATGTTAATTATTGTAGGTTTCAATTCAAAATTTTTGGCAGTCATCGATAGTCCAACTATATCTATCATGTGTGGATTCATCATTGGCTACACATAGTCCTTAATAGTGTGTTGGTTTGGTGGTGGTGGTAGTTGCTCTTGTTGTGTTATTATAATTAAAATATGATATCATACTTGAAAAATACTAGACATAATGATTTTGAGGTGAAAAAGTGTGGGGTTAATTATTGATTTTGTATATTTTCTACACTTAATATTAATTGATGTCCATAGTCAAGTATCGCAACTACGGAAGGAGGATATGCAATCACAAGACTCGACCATAGAGTGTACTGGAAGTTTTGCAATTGTTGGTCACGATCGTGGGGCTAAAGATTGTGATTTTAGGAGGATGAGACGTGACAATGGATAAAACTGTAGAATACAATTACAAAATTCATGCAAGTCTCCCACCTGAGTGTGCAAGTGTAAGAATAGATAGCACAATTATGGAACTTCATGGTGCAATCATAGTAGCTGGCATGATAGAACTTCAAACTTTGATTCTACATGAAAATTTAAGGATTTTTCCATCTTTTCACACACACACACACAAACCTTAGGCACTATTTGACTATAAATATATGTTCTCTATATCTTGGAGAAGACAGTTTTAGTTAGTTTTTATCATACTAACACCTAGAAAACATAATAGCAATTATTGAGGAGGTGAAGAAGAAGGGATTCACCCCATAGTTGGAAAGTGTTCGTTTGTCCACACAAAACATTGATATTAGACTAAGTTTTCTGAAAATGTTTTTTTATTTTTCTAATTTTTTGGATGATGAACAAATCGGCAATGGTTTTAATTGATCATAACATAAGTCGCTAATTTATATTCTGGTCTCCTACGTTTGTGTTTGGTTGAATATGTAAGCATGAATGAAAGGTTAATTGTCTTTGTTTCCATTATTTGCAATTGGTGCTTTGAATGACAATTATAGGCATTGATCAACTTTGTAATTAATTCGTGGTTGGGCAGGAATAATGGGTTTGAAACTTACGTATGATTGTAAACATTAATTTTGTGGAAATTACGGAAGTAAAACCATAGAATTAGTGTGGGTAAAAAATTGGTAATCATAGAAGTAATTGAAAAGGATTGAGAAAACTCACTGAAATCCTGAGTCAAAGCTGTAGGTGAATTTGGAAGAATATCCTACAAACTTTAAGGTTAACAATCTGTAACAAATCAATATAATTATAATTAACATAAATTAACATGCATTGAAAACCAACATAATACAAGACTCGAGGTTCTTCAATTATTCGTACTTCACCTCCTTAAGATTGTGATTTTATTTTCAAACGTATTCATCTTTTGACTGTTTAACTAATAGAATTCTTGTTATGTTTATAGACACATAACCCCTGCTTATGGACACAACACCTGTACTCACCATAGCACTAATTCATTATAAATTTAAATTTTGGTTTTGGGACAACATGTATCAAATTTTGGCCCTGTTGTTGGGGGGAGGGGCAAGCAACAAATGCTATTAAACACTATGAGGGATTGCTAGATTAGGTTGTTTAGTTTTTTTTTTTTTGTTTTTGTTTTTGTTTTCTATATTTCTCTCATTATCTCTTTTTTCTTTGGTTTTCTCTCTACTTTTCTGAATTACTTTGTTAGTGGGTTGAATTCTTGGTTGTGCAAACAATTGTATACGTAGGAGTAAGAGCATTGATTTTGATTTTGATCTAGAAATTGAATGAATTCTTCATAGGCATAGAGCTCTCTTCCAACGCAAATAGGAACTAGCAGAACATAACCTAACACTATAAGAACTTCTTACTCCACTAAACTAGCAAGCAATTAGAGATTGTGTGCAACCAACAACGAACCTAAATATGATAGGAATTGTGAGACCACTAGTGAATGCAAATAACTTTAAGTTGAAAATTGCAATAATCAATATGGTATAGTCTAAGCAATTCGATGGAGCCCCGCATGAGGAGCCCAATACACATCTAGTTTTTTTCTTGAAATTATGTGATATACTTAAATTTAATGGAGTCATTAATGGTGCAATTAAATTGATAGTTTTTCCATTTTCTGTTAGGGATAGGGCGAGATAATGGTTGCAATCACTACCATCTCAAAGTATCGTCACTTGGCAGGACATAGTAAACAAATTCCTAGCTAAATATTTTCCACCTACTAAGATTGCATAGTTATGGTAAGAGATTGGAACATTTAAACAATTAGAGTTTGATAAATTGCCTGTAGTCAGGGAAAGATTTAAGGAACTTGTTAGAAAGTGTCCCTAGCATGAATATCTACTCTGGATGTAGGCACGAACTTTTTATAGTGGTGTCTGACACAATTTCATGCTATTTTAGATGCAACTATAGGGGGAGCTTTAATGGACAAATTGCTTGATGATGCCTGGGATGTGATTGAAGAGATGGTATCTAAGGCTTACCATTGGCCATTTGAGAGATCCACAACATGTAGGGTTGTTGGCATGTATGTAGTAGATTCAGTGATAGCACTTACGGCAAAAGTGAAACTCTTGTTGGAAAAGATTGATAGTGTCTTGGTAAGTCATTCTCATCATTCTCCACTTTCTATAAGTTATACATGTGATATGTGTGTAAGGCCTCATCCTATACATGAGTTTAGAGGTGATAGAACAAGCAATGGACTAAAGGAACAAGTGAGTTACGTAGGTAATGTAGGAACCTAAGATAATAATCCCTATTTAAACAATTATTGGAGAAAATTATGGGAAATCTTGTAAAGTCAACATATAAAATAAAAGTTAGACTCAAAAAGATTATATGAATTGAATTGAAGCTCTCTTATAAAGTCAATAGTCATCAATTAGAAATCTGGAGGGGCAACTTAGGCAACTAGCCAAAGAGATAACAAATAGGCTGGTAGGTATGTTACCTAGCACGAAAATAATCCAATTGGCCATATGAAAGTGTGCAGGAAATAGAAAGTAAAGAGAAAAAAAAGGATCCATTTGCTGATGCCTAAGAAGAAAAAAAAAAGGGAGGACTAGTTGCAAACTGTGCAAAAGGAAGACAAGTACACCACCGCCATACAAGCCAAAAATTTCATATCCATAGAGGCTCTGTCCATCTAAGGTAAAGAAGCAGGTGAGTAAATTTCTTATTGATTTTGAAAAGTTAGATGCAAATACTCCTTTAGTTTTAGAAATAAAAAATAACCCAAGTGTGGTGAAGTGCCTAAAAGATGTAGTAAGCGGGAAGAGGAAATTAAGAGACTTGGAAGGTAGCTTGGATGAGAAAAATGTGTTACCACCAAAACTGAAAGGCCTAGGGAGTTTTTCCGTCTTTTGCACTATAGGAAACGCCTCATTTGATAATATGTTATGTGAGGTATTAATATAAATGTAATGTCTTTTTCCACATTTCAGGTACTTGTTATAGAATTGGTAAAGCCTACACGCATGAAGATTAAGTTGGTAAATTGATCAATGACAAGACCACTTGGGCTTGTGGTGAATATCATAGTGAAGGTGAGCGTTTTTATTGTTCTGATGGACTTTGTAGTGTTAGACATGGAAGGTGAAAAGGGACAAGGTATTGTCGTTGGCCACCCTTTCCTCTCTACCACAAAGGTGATAATAGACATGGAACTAAGTAGTTAGATGCTGCATGTGGGACCTAAAAAGGTAACATTTTTTGTGCTTTCCATACTGCAATCACACACACACATGAGAAGAAAGAAGATGTCGTACTATTGCTTGAGTTTAATAACTTTACTAACTTGTCTAATAAGGAAGCAATTGCTAAAGAAGAAGAAGTGTAAGGACTAGAAGGTGGACGAAAGCCAAGTGTGGGGGAGAAGACTAAGAAACCATTGGGGCAAGTGAAAGAGACAAAGTTCAAAAGAAAGGTAAGGAAGAAAAAAGGAGAATTCAGAAAAAGCAAGGGAGACTTGCAACTCAGAGGGGGTTGTGGATCCCCAAAGCTTTAATTAAACCACCCTAAGCCATGAGTGTCATGTCGGGCTGTAAACATTAAATATGGTACTTCTTAGAAGGCAACTCAAGCTATCTTTTTCATTCCTTTTAGTTTATTTATGTTGTTTTTGATTTTTTTTGTTTTGTTTTGTCTTATGTGGATATTATCTATTGTTCAATCTTGGTGTAGGATTTTTGAAATAATAGAAGAAGGTCAAAGAAGAAAGAGGAAGATAGGTGCCAGACCTTACTAGGTTGTGTCATTCTTTGTTGCTTGTTTTACATGTGAATATGATTGATTGTGGTAGCAATGTAAGTGTGGGGGTAGGCTAAGGTGTAGAAAAAGTTTTGAATAAGAATAGTGTCATTCTGTGTGGTGTAATTGCTAAAACTTTTATGCATGCAATTGTGAGGTTTACATAGTTAAATTGGTAGCATAAGCATGGTTTGAACTTGTGGCCATTGTACTAAATTTATGATGAACGGCTTGCAAGGAATTTATGGTTGCCTTGTTCTATTATTGTTCTTGAGATTAGCATACTAGACTCAGTATTGAAAGCATAGTTCCTATTTGATTGAACGTACTCTTCACTTTTGATTGTTAGACTATTTGAGAAGTTTTATGGTGAGGATGAGATGATTGAATTGGGGACATAAGTCTTACCTCAAATGTTGGTGAATTTACTAGCAAATGAAGGAAATTGACAGTAAAAAAGAGACTGAGGATCGAGAAAAAAATTTAAAGAAAAAAATCATAAGAAAAAGAAAATTATATGTGAGGGTGAGAAAAATTAGTTTACTCTACTGATTGAAGCAATTGAGTAACTAGAATTGCACAAAGACCTCTGTTTATTTTTGTGTAAAAAGGTAGCCTGATTATGACTATGCAAAGCATCTTAAATTAGTTGTGAGTTGAGTAACTAGGAGTGTGCAAAGACCCTTGTTTACTTTCACGTAAAAGGACTTCCAACTATTTAAGAAAGAAATCAAAGCTCACGAAACAATGTAAAAAATAAGTGTGGGGGAAAATGATGAAAAGGAAAAAATTATTAGCCCATACATGCCCTCTGGTTAGAAGTAATGTTGATTACACTTGTTCAAAAGAGAGTGAATTAATGCCTAAAGTAAGCGGTCTTAGATTTGATTGTCTTAAAATTGCTATAGAATTTTTAAATGGTTGAAGTGATTGGGAGTTGGAGAGTGCTACACACGCACAGGAACCTATGTTGTAAATATTTACGTTGAAAGTGCAATGGTCTAGAATGATGATTGACTAAGTGATTTGTGCATATTTGATTTGTAAAATTAAGAAAAGAGGCTAAGTTCATAATTTTATGCGTCAATAAAATAATTGGAAATGAAAGTGTTTTGCTTGAGATAAAGTAAATGATTAAGTGTGGGAGTGTGATAATATATGAAATTATAGGATATTTGCACCCCTTTGGTACTTAATTTATGCATACATGTAAACTAAAATAGTTAAAATATGATATTATGCGTAAAAATACCAAACATAATGATTTTAAGGCGAAAACTATAGATATGGGGTTAATTATTGATTTTGTGCATTTCTTCACTTAAAATATGATTTGATGTTTGCAGGTAAGTGTTGCAACTGCAGAAGGAATAGTCGCGACCATGGAAGGAGGATGTGCAATTGTGAGACTCAACTTTGGAGTGTACTAGAATTTTCGCGATTGTTGGTCATGATTGCATGGTTAAAGGCCATGATCATAGAAGGATGAGGCGCGATAGTGGATAGAAACATGGAACACAATTACGAAATACAAGTAAGTCTGTCACCCAGGTGCGTGCATGCAAGGGGAGATAGCTTGATTGTGGTTCTTAGTGGTGAGATTGTGAAAGTCGATGCGACAGAACTTTGAACTTCAATTTTGCAGGAAAATTTAGGGACTTTCATCTCATCTAATCATGACATACACGAACCCTAGACATTCTTACACGATAAACACATTTTCTCCCCATCTTGGAGAGGAGGGGGGTTTTAGTTAGTTTTTATCATACAAACATGTTGAAAACATAAGAGCAATTATTGAGAAGGTGAAAAAGAAGGGATTCACACCATAGTTGGAGAGTGTTCATTTTTCCACACAAAACACTAATATTAGATTAAGTTTTCTAAGACTTTTTCTATTATTTTTTTGTTTGTTTAGATGACAAAAAAATTGGCATTGGTTTTAAGTGATCATAACATCGATTGCTAATTTATATTCTAGTCTCTTGCATTTGTGTTCGGTTGAATATATATGTATGATTGAATGGTTAATTGTCTTTAATTTGTTATTTGAAATTGGTGCTTTGAATGGTAAATATAAGTATTGGTCAACTTTATAATTAAGGGAATAATGGGGGAGAAACCTACACATTAGACAACTAGTTGTGAACACTAATTTTTCGGTAATAACGGGAGTATGACCATAGGATTTGGTAATCATAGAACTAAATTTGCTCACTTGATAAGGCTTGCGAAAACCTGCTGAAATCTTGAGACGAAGCTGTAGGAGAATTCAGAAAAATATCCTATAGACTTTAGGATTGACAATTCATAACAAAGTAATTGAACTGATAATTAACAGAAATTAGAATGCATTGAAAATTAACACAACACAAGGGTCTGGATTCTTCAATTATTGGTATTTCACCATGCCAAGACTGTGATTTTGTTTTCAAAAGTGTTCATGTTTTTCAGGTTATTTCTATTCTCGCTACCTTTTGACTGCTTGACTATTAAAATCCTAGTTACATTGATAAACACACAACTTCTCCTCATGGTCATGACGTTGTACTCACCACATATTGATTCCTTATAGATTTGAATTTGGTGTGGTGACGACACCCATCAGCAGTAGTGGTAGCGTTGGGTTATCTTCCATCCCTGATGTCTCTTTTTTGTTCACGTTGGAATAGAGCTCAATGTTTATGTAGTGTCCGTTCAATCTCTAGATCAAAATCAAGATCTACGCCCTTGTTCCTATGCATACAAGACTCTCCAAAAGGAATTTAACCCACGAGAATAGTAATTCATATCTAGAAAAGCAAAAAAGAAAAACAAATAGTGGAGAAAAAAATAAGGAGAGAATAACTAACTCTTAGAGTGTTTGATAGCACTTGTCACCCTTCCTGGCAATGGTACCAAAAATTTAATGCGGGTCCTTACGGCATCAAAATTAAATTTCTAATAAACTTGTATCATGGTGAGTATAGGGGTGGTACCCACAAGCAGGGATGTGTGTCTATCAATTTAATTAAGTTCTTATTAGTTAATCCTTTAGATTGGAATGAGAATAAAAGTAATGAAATAAAGACGAGCATTAAGAAAACAAAAATACAAGTCTAAAAGTTAAATTACAAATAAATTGAAGGATCTAGTGACTTGTGTTGTGTCGGTATCCTATGCATGCTAGCTGCATTAATTATTAGTTTAATTGCATTAGTTACGGATTATTCATTGTAAAGTCTGCTAGATATTTTCCTAAACTCTCTAGTAGTACAACTCAAGATTCTAGCAAGTTTTCTAGGCTAAATTGAGTGAAGCAATTAAGTTTGGTTGTTAACAATATTTACCCACATTATCTCTTTGGTTTCATTTTTCTTATTCCCATAAAATTAGTGTTCGCCAATTGTAAGTCTAGCGCGCAGTTTCACTTTCCATTATTTTCCATATAACCACAAATTAATTAGTGAATTGGCCGATTTCTCTTAATTACTATTCAATTTAACAACTGCAAATAACTCAAGTAAGGATAAGTAATCAAGAACTCATGTATACATATTTCGCCAAACACAAACATAAGCGACTAGAAATTAAATTACTAACTCATTATAGATTCAATAAATATCCTAACTATTGTGTTTTCCACCAAAAAACTCAAAAATAATAGATAACGTCAGAGAAATTTAGTCTAAAACTTTGTCTTTGGGTGGAAGAATAACTCTTCAATTATGGCGGGGATTCTTCCTTCTTCAAGACTTCAATCCTTAGTTCCAAGAATTTCTAAGTGTTCTTAATGTACAAACTAAACTAGAGTTGTCCTTAGATGTGTAGGAATGTGCACTCATAGGTGCATAGGAGCTAGAGTTTGTGGATGAATGAGAAAAAATGACACCCTTAAAATCATGTTTTCTGCATTTTCGGTGCTATGTCCTAGGATCATGAGAACAATTTTTGTGACCGTGCCACTCTTCCTCACACCTACAAACCTAGGCACAAATTTTACATGGGCTCGTTTCTCAAATCCCACGACCATGCCAACCCATTGCACGGTTGTGCCATGCATCATCGCGGTCGTGAACTCAATCGTGACATATTGTGCTTTTTCATTCTCTGTGGGCCAGTGTCGCAGCCATGAAAGGAAGAGTCACGGTTGCAAGGGATAGCAAAAGTTGGAAATGCAACCGTGAGACCCAACCGTGAAGCATTCTGGAATTTCCGTAGTCACAAGGCTGAGGAACGCAATCTCCAGAAGCTTTGTCGTGGTAGTGAGAGTTGAAAGGCTAAACTCATGCAAACTCATGCTCGAGTTCATGAGAGTGAAAGATGGAGGCGTGACCATAGATCTAAGTTTTGCGGCGGTAGATGCAATGGTTGTTGTCTAAGGTGTGGGAGTGAAAAGAGGTTTTGCATGAGCAAAGTTGATGTTTGAAGCCATGGAGGACGGTGTAATAGCACTACGACCTATGATTCTGCACGATTTGATTTCTACACAAAAAATTTATCTAGTAGATCATGGTCAAATCTTCCCAATTTCTTTAGATTTCATATCTCCTAGACATCATCAATCTTCTCTATATGTTCATGTGTATCAAAAAAGGTAAAGCATATCCATAAAATTAAAGAGAATAATTCTGAATTTTTATAGCAATTAATGCAATGATTTGATGATATGTACAACCAAGTGTGAGTGATATAAGTGCTAACATACCCTAATGTCAACAAATTTCATCAAAAATAAAAGCATCACTATAAAATAGAAAAAATGCTTAGATGAATCTATCAAAAAAACTTCATTTTGGTTTGTTTCTCAAATCTTCCAAAATATGGGTTGACACAAGTATCTCTCCCTTTGATTTATTAAATTTGAAAGAAAATTTGACACATCAGCCAGTTTCCTTTGTTTGAATTTCAATTAATACATACATGTGAATTTTTAAAGATTTGATGTACCTGAGCATGTCTATAGCTATGGACCCATGCACTTGTAGATCCACAGAACATCCAACTTCATGCAACCCGCCTACAACAATGGTGGTCTATTAGATTTTAGATCATAGATTTATGTTCCTTCTATTTATAAAATAGCACACAAACAGAGATGGGATTATCCATGGTGCATGCATAGGCCGTGCAATAAGTCTTGAAATTTTTTGAATTGAACAACGAGATAGGTCCATGTGTAGAAGGAAGATAAGATGGAGAGAGATGGAAAGCTTAGGGTGGTTTGTGGCCTAAGTAGAGAATGCTATGCAGAACCGACTCAAGAGGAGAAAGAGAGGTCGGGGTGGGGAGAAAGAAACTAGTCACACACACACACACACACAGAGTAGGATGTAGACTAGTTGAATTTGAAATAAGCCAACTAAATAATTTTATGTTCAAACTTGGTACATATTAGATTGAGTTAAGCTTAAGTTTGAGCTTTAAAGAAAGTTCAATTGAATTGGATTAGAAATTTTATAAAATCCAAATCCAGTTGAGCTCAAGCTCAAACTCAAGCATATTAATTTTTTATTTTCAAATAAAATATTTTTTTTCTATAAAATACTATCTTACTTGAAAAATTATACATAAATTGGAAATATTGTGCTAAGAAATAACATTATAATTTTTAAATACCAACAACTTGCATATGACATTAAAAATTATAAATTAAGCTATATGAATACTTATTAGTTAACATAATAATGTAGTTTCTTTTATTACTCTACACTGCACACCACCTGTTGGAAGGATGTGAATTCATCTCTTAATCTCTCATTTGATAAGATAAGGCTTAAACTATCCATTGACACAAATGCAACCATAACAATTTAGTCTAATTGCATATGTATAAACTTATAAAATTAATAAAATAAAATTTTAATTAATTTTATTATGTCATTTTTATATTTAAATGAATTGAAAGATCCTTTTACTCAAGTTAAATTATATAAGATATTAATAATAATTGTATATATGCATAAATAATTTTAAATTAAATATAGGGCATGTATTAGTTCATGTAATATTGATAAAAATATTCCATTATTACTATTTTAAAACGACTCATTTTTTGCCTCTAGTGTGAGTTGAAGAGGAAGGGAAAATAGATAATGTTTATATAATTTTTTTTATTACAAAGGCTCACTTGTATCTCTTGCTCTGTCATTGCATTAAACCCCATATGAAACTGAAGTCTAGAGGAGTAACAAAAATTATCATTAAATTTTTAGACAGTACTCTAGGAGGACAAAATGGTACTTGCATGCTAGATATGAATCTATTACAAAAATGTATACGTGTAATGACAACATTTGATTTAACGAGAATTTGCTTCGTAATTATGGCAAATCTTGAGGCAATTGGATGTAATATATCCTAAATTCGATACTATTTTTAATTGTTTGGATGGATCTTTGAGGTAGTAAAATGTTTCTTACATTCTTGATAAAACCTATTACAAAACATATATGGGTGCAACAATGATTTTGAATCTAACAAGATTTTTCCTTATTATGCCAAACTTCAAGGTAGTTGGGTGTAATTTACTATTTCTTGTATTTTACTTTGTTTTATTGATCGCCTAAAAGCTTTAGCACCATGAAAGATTGATTCGGGACACATCGAAGCAAAAACCTCAGGGTAGATGGACCACTAGAACAATAACTTGTGAGGATTGTGGCAAACTAACCTAAGCAAGGAAGTAGTTTGAAAATTGCTCCAATTGCAATTGCCCTTCCTAGCATTGGTATAATGTAAATTTGTCTTTAACATTATAGCATACAAGTAAGAGTTGCACACTCTATGTGTATGCCAATTTATTTATATATTATATAGTTATTTTATTTTAAATGATAATAATAAAATATTTAAAATTAATCATGAAAATTATTTAAAATGAGAAAAGAAAGAAAGTTCAAAGATTTGAAAAGAGAGAGAATTCACAAGAGAACATAAATAAAATAATAAGTAAAAGGGAAAGTGACAAATAAAATGATAGAAAAATGAAAAAAATTTCAAATAATGAGGCAAAATCAAACTTTACATGGTACTAGAGCCTTGAAGAAGGAAAGAAGAAGCGCATCAATCTTTGAAACTTGGTTGCAGAATTCATCACCTATGGGTGATCACCAATAGCTACTGCAGGATCACTTCCTTAACTTTGCTAATCCTACTAACCATTTCAAACTAAACCATGGAAATAACACCATGGTAAGCATAGTTTTGGACCTTTTGACCATTGAAAAATTGTGCTGTTTGGGCAAGGAACATGAAAAGGGCACTCAAGATAAAGAACAAGTTTGGGTTCGCCACAGGACAGATCGCCAAACCAAAAGATCCTACCGTACTTGAGGCTTGGGAAAGTTACAATGATATGGTAGTCTATCGGATCTTAAACTCAATTTCTCCCTTAGTTAAATGTAGTTTGATTTTTGTGGATTATGCATATGAACTTTGGAGTAAGTTGAGTGAAAGGATGTCTCAACACATACTGGACCAAGAATATATCAACTAAAGAAGGCTTTGGGCTCACTGATGAAGAGGGATGACTTAGTGATCATCTATTATGGTAAGCTGAAAAGTACTTGGGATGAACTCTCATTGTATGACAATATGCTTAAATGTACATATGGACAATTGAGAGTTCTAGCTGAAAGATATCGAAGGGTTTGTGTAATGCAATTCTTGATTAGGCTAAATGATTCATATGCTCACATAAGGGACTAGGTCTTATGATGGATCCTATCCCTCTTGTAAATAAAATCTTTACCATATTGCAACAACGGGAGAAGTAGCACTAAATAGTGGCAAACATGCAAAGAGTTTAAACACGTGCTCAGTCGGCACAAAGAGGTCACAGCAATGAAAGAACAACAGGTAAGAGAGATAACCCTTATTGCACCTACTGTAAAATTTCAGGACATAGCGTTGAAAGCTGCTTCAAGGTTGGGAATGCAGAACCTCCTATATGCTCACATTGCAATATGAAGAGACATGATTAAGAGAGCATACAAGTTGAAAGGATACCTCCCCAGACACAAGCTGCATAAAAAAAGAGGAACGGTAATTGGATTAATCCACTTGGTGCAATATGATCCATGAGAGCCAAGTAGCTTAACTAGTGAGAATAGTGAGCCAATGAGCTAGACCAAGGCACAATACTACCAGCTGATGGCACTGCTTTGTGTTGGAAAGTTAGCAACTAATAAACCAGGCGATGAAACATAATCTCATAACCTTCTTGCTGCAAATATTGTCATTGCACTACCATCATCTACTCACAATGTTGATGGCCTGAACATGAGTGGTAAGCCCACGTCCCACATGTCATCTAGCACAAAAAAGCACACACTATTAATTACCCTTGGATTTTTGACATAAGGGTAATATATCACATGATTTGTCACCTTAGTTTATTCATAGCCATTACTGCTATAGTATCCAGTCTAGTTAGGCTTCCTAATAGATCATATGCTATGGAAACACACTTAGGCATAGTTAAATTAACTGAGATCATCTTTCTCAAGGATGTGCTATGTGTCTCCACCTTTAAGATGAATCTCATATCAATCAAGAAACTCACTCATGACAATTAGTGCTGCCTTGTGTTTTGTTCCTTTTTTTGCTATATTCAAGACTTTGTTTCAAGACCACGATTGGGATGGGTGAAGTTAAGGTTGGCCTCTACAGCCTCTTAGAGAAGAAAGTGCACTCACGACAACTTACAAAAGATTTGGTAAGGCTATCATGGACTTATTGTCATGAATCCTTCTTTGTAGAAAGTTCTAGTGTGGATAACGCTCTTTGGCATTATCAGCTTGGTTATCCTTCTTGCTAAAAACTAGAACTTATTAATGATATTTTTGTAAACTCTGTCAAGAATAAAGCATGTGATTTTGTTTGTCCAATCTATCCTATTGGCGAATCAATGTTATTTGAAGATTTGACAAAATTCAAGGAAGATCGAATACAAACCCTTTCTTAAAAATTGATCAAATTTTAAATTTTATTATCAAAGAAAGAATTAAAGGGTCGAACTTAAAGATTTATATCGACAAAATCTGTTTGATTCAAATTTATTTTAACTTGTCTAAATTTCTTGTTTCAATAAATTGAAATCTAATAAATTGTTCTATAAATTTTTGGCACGCCTAGTAGGACCTATCTACTTCTCATCTTTTTAATCGTCAAATTCTAGAAAAGTTACAATGGCTAGCAATGAAGGGAAGCCATCTAAACTTGCTACATTAAATCCCTCAAAAGCTGGTGTTGGTATCGCTACTTGAGGTGTGACAAGGAGACTAGTATATTTTGAGCCAACTTCTATCTCGAAGGCTATCAACAATCCATTTTTTGTGAATGAAGGCGATGAAGCTCGTAAAGATGATTCTTTGCCTTTCAACCATTGCTTAGCATCAAGTTACTTACCCCCTCCAACATTGCACCTATTATGATGACAAATGCTGTAAGTTTGGAGGAATAAATAGCAAGCCTAACTAGGGCTATAAAGGGTCTTTCCAAACATGTTTAAGAGCAAGACTCTAAAAACTCAAAGTTGATGAGCAAAGTAGATGATTTTCAAGTTAGTTATATCATGAGCAAATAAGTTGAAACATATGATGAAGATGAAAGTTCTCTTAAACAACAATCAACTGAACGAAAGAAGTCTTCTCCTAGAGATATTTAAGTCTCTTTTGATGGTTTGATCCCAATTGATCAACCAAAAGAGTTCATCATGGGAACCATAAAAGACAAGTTTGAAAGCACTCCTAAGTCATCTTTAACGTATGCCAAACCATACACTGAAAGAATTGATAAGTTAAAGATGCCTGTTGGTTATCAACTCCAAAATTCCAACAATTTGATGGCAAACAAAACCCAAATCAACATGTTGCTCACTTTAGTGAAACATGCAATGGTGCTGGCACTTACCCCATAAAATATAGACTTTTGGACCATCATACATTTCTCAAAACTTGAAAAATAAAGATTACAAATATTCTTGATCGACGTGGGCTTAATTACATGACATGAAAAATATTTTAAGCCACATATTTCCAACACGCAAAGCCTAAAGCTAACATAGTCAATTAAGAATTGGAACACATACTTCTAACATACATGTCCCATGTGTACAAAGTGCATAATTACTTATAATATAATTAAAAAAGAAAAAATTTATGATAAGTATAATTGCACTTGTCCTATAACTAATTGAGCTTGATCAAATCAAATTTATAGTAATATTCCATCCAGACTCTTCTGATGATACCTATGCATTACAGATCTATTCAGTTAGTTACTCTTTCTTGTTGCTTAAAATTCGTAAATTTTTCATTATTATTTCTTCTTGGATAGTCAATTATAAGAGAGTGACAATTATATTTGATTAACTATGTGGTCACATGATTTAGTCTTTGTATTGGGCCACACAATTTTAGTTTTTGATATAATAAGGATAATAATTTGATTTGCCCTTTACAATTTGATTTGTTGTTTGCACAATATTTAATAATCAGTTGAAATGTACATTTCATGAACTTGTATTATGCAATTATATTGGAACATTCCTAAGCCACTTGGACATGATTGAGCAACGCATCACTGCTGACATGTATCCTAGTTGTATTTTTCTGCTACCAATTAGTTTGTTACATGCTTTATTTACAGTGGTAGTTAGATTGGCTGTTTTAGATGCTTTTATGGTTGCTGTAGGTGTGAGGGGGTTGTTCAGCTTTTATTTGTCAGGATATATTGATAGTCTTAGCCCCTAGCTAATGTAACAATAACCTATACCAGACTTAGTTTTTGAATTCCCATTTCTTCTTCCTTCCATATTGTTTTTCCATTAGTAATTTTACTTCTAACTTTCAATAATGAGGTAAAATCAAACTTTACATGGTACTAGAGCCTTGAAGAAGGAAAGAAGAAGCACATCAATCTCTGAAACTTAGCTGCAGACTCATCACCTATGGGTGATCACCAATAGCTACTGTAGGATCACTTCCTTAACTTTGATAATCCTACTATCCATTTCTCCCTCAGTTAAATGTAGTTTGATTTTTGTGGATTATGCATATGAACTTTAGAGTAAGTTGAGTGAGAAGATGTCTCAATACACAATGGACCAATAATATATCAACTAAAGAAGGCTTTTGGCTCACTGATGAAGAGGGATGACATAGTGATAATCTATTATGGTAAGCTGAAAAGTATTTGGGATGAACTCTCATTGTATGACAATATGCTTAAATGTACATGTGGATAATTGAGAATTCTGACTGAAAGATATCGAAGGGATTGTGTAATGCAATTCTGATGAGGCTAAATGATTCATATGCTCACATAAGGGACTAGTTCTTATGATGGATCCTATCCCTCTTGTTAATAAAATCTTTACCATATTGCAACAATAGGAGAAGCAGCACTAGATAGTGGCAAACATGCAAGGAGTCGAAACACGTGCTCTATCAGCACAGAGAGGTTACTGTAATGCAAGAACAACAGGTAAGAGGGATAAGCCTTATTGTACCAACTATAAAATTTTAGGACATAGCCTTGAAAGCTGCTTTAAGGTTGGGAATGCAGAACCTCTTATATGCTCACATTGCAATATGAAGGGACATGATTTAAAAAGCATACAAGTTGAAAGGATACCTCGCTGAACACAAGCTGCATCAAAAAGGAGGAAAGGGAATTGGATTAATCCACTTAGTGTAATCTAATCCATGACAGCCAAGCAGCTTAACTAATGAGAATAGTGAGCCAATGAGTTACACTAATGCACAATACAACCAGATGATGGCACTACTTTGTGTTGGAAAGTTAGTAGCTAATTAACCAGGTCTCATAACCTTTTTGCTGCAAACATTGTCATTGCACCACCATCATCTACTCGCAATGTTGATGGCATAAACATGAGTGGTAAGCCTATGTCCCACATGTCATTTGGCACATAAAAAATATGCACAGTCAGTTTTCCTAGGATTTTTGACATATGGGCAACATATCACATGATTTGTCACCCCAATTTATTCACAACCATTACTACTACAGTGTCCAGTGTAGTTAGGCTTCTAAATAGATCACATGCTATGGAAACACACTTAGGCATGGTTAAATTAACTAAGATCATCTTTCTCAAAGATGTGATGTGTCTTCACCTTTAAGATGAATCTCATATCAATCAAGAAACTCATTCATGACAATTAGTGTTGCCTTGTGTTTTCTTCCTCTATTTTCTATATTCAGGACCATATTTGATGACCATGATTGGGATGGGTGAAGCTAAGGTAGGCCTCTACAGACTCTTAGAGAAGAAAGTGCACTCACGATAACTTAAAAAAGATTTGGCAAGGATATCATGGACTTGTTGTCACTTTCCAGGGTGGATAATACCCTTTGGCATTATTGGCTTGGTTATCCATCTTGCCAAAAACTAGAACTTATTAATGATATTTTTGTAAACTCTGTCAAGAATAAAGCATCTGATTTTGCTTATCCAATCTATCCTATTGCAAAGCTACACAAAAGACCTTTTAATATCAACACTTATAGAACATTATATGCTTTTGAGATGTTGCATTATGATCTATGGGGGCTGTGTAGTCAAATGGCCTATGATGGAAGTAGGTTTTTCCTAACTATAGTAGATGACCTTACTAGAAGGACTTGGGGGTACTTGCTAAAAACCAACGCAGAAACCAAACATTGTTTAATCACTTTTTATAACCTTGTACAAAACCAATTTAGAAGAAAACTGAAAATCCTTAGAACTGACAATGGAACAGAGTTTAGTCTTAGAGAGTTTTGTCAAGAGAAATGAATAATACACTAGAAAACTTGTGTAGAAACCCCACTCCAAAATGGAATTGTTGTGAGGAAGCATTAGAACCTTTTAAACATAGCAAGAGCCTTACGATTTCAATATATATGTACCCCTTTCTTTTGGACTGAATCCATTCTTACAACCACTTACATAGTTAATAGAATCCCAACCAAGGCCTTAAATAATAAAACTCCTTACCAAATATTTTTTAGGACCCTACCTTCTTACCAACACCTAAGAGTTTTTAGGTGTTTATGCTATGGATTGACACCTAATCAAGGAAGAAAGAAGTTTTATGCCGGAGGAGGAAATGTGTGTTTTTAGGCTATCCCTATGATGTTAAGGGATATAAGCTGTTAAACTTAGAAACCAAAGGTGTCTTCATCTCAAGATATGTGGTTTTCTATGAGCAAACCTCTTTTTTCAAGTAATAGGACCAAAATAACCAAACACTATTGCCTTCTACAGTCCAACAACCACAACATACTACACCAAACACATGATTTATGTCCTATGACGAACCAAATTCCAACACACCCTAATATTGCTGAGTCAGAACCTTAAAACAACCAAAAACTAATTTTTGAGTAAATATCCAACCAAATAGATGAGTTATAATAGTCATTAGCAAGCATTGTTCCATCGGATCATCCACCACAAACTATGCTAAGAAGGTCCACTAAAGTGAGAAATGCACTCAAGTATCTCCAAGAGTACTACTGTCAATAGGCCTCCTTATCTTCTCCACTCACCCTATAGCAAGGTAAGCCTAAAACCAAAGCTCTACTTAAATATCCCCTTGATAGTGTTCTATCCAACAATAGGTTCCTTCCACACCACCAAATGTTCTTGGCATCTATTTCTACATAAGAAGAGCCTAAAAGCTTTGTAGAGGCATCAAAAGACCACAAGTGGCAATAGACAATAGAGGCTAAGTTAGAGGCACTTGAAGAAAATAATACATGGACATTAATTGGCCTCCTTCTTGGAAAGGTGCCAATTGGGTGCAAATTTGTGTATAAAATCAAATATAAAAGTGATGGAAGTGTAAAAAGATACAAGGCAAGATTGGTGGCAAAGGAGTTCACACAAAAAGAAGGGATACATTATCAAGAGACCTTCTCTCCAGTGGCCAAAGTAAGAGCAGTGAGGTGTCTTTTAGCTATTGCTGCAATGAAGGACTGGAGATTGTATCAACTTGATGTAAATAATACATTTCTGCATAGAGACCTAACTGAGGAAATTTACATGAAAAAGCCACAAGGGTACAGCAAAGGGAAGGCAAACCAGGTGTGCTGGTTAAACAAAGCTTCTACAACCTCAAACAAACCTCTAGATAGTGGAATGTTACACTTTCACTCGCACTCATCATGTTTGGTATAGTGCAGTGTGAGGCTGATTATAGCCTATTCATTATGAAAGAAAAGAGCCATTTCACAGCATTTTTAGTGTATGTTGATGACATTATAGTGGCTAGCAGCTTAGAGGATGAACTAAAGAAGATTAAGTACTTTCTTGACAGTAAGTTCAAAATCAAGGACCTTGGTCACCTAAAATACTTCCTAGGCATGGAAGTGGTAAGAAATGAACAAGGAATCCATATCAATCAATGGAAGTGCACTTTAGACATCCTTACAGATAGTGGACTACTAGGAGGGAGGCCTGGTAAGATTCCAGTGGAGTAAAACACTAGAATAAGTAATAAGAGGGGCAAATGTCTTACAAATCCTACACTGTACAGAGGAGGGTAGGAAGGCTATTGCATGTGACCATCACAAGGCCAAGCATCTCTTTTAGTATTTAAACAATGAGCTAATTCATGAAGGAACCCATGGAGCATCATAAAAAGTACTTCACTACATGAAGTCAGCATTAGGCCACGGGCTTTTCTTTCTAGCAGAGAATTAGCTGGAGCTTAAGGTATTTTGTGATTGAGATTAGGGGTCTTGTCTTAACACTAAAAGGTCAATTACAAGGTATTACATCTTCCTAGGCCACTCCCTTATATCTTGGTGATCAAAGAAGCAATCAATCATTCATAGATCTTCTACAAAGGCTAAATATTGGGCTATGGCCTTAACTTGTGCTAAACTCACTTTGTTGAGATATATCCTTCATGCCCTTGACATAGAACTTCATGAGCCTTCTTAGTTGTGTTGTGATAACCAGGTTGCACTATATACAACTGCAAATCTAGTTTTCCATGAGAAGAGTAAGCATATCGAAATGGATTGCCTTATTGTAAGAGATCAACTTTAAGAAGGTTTGATTAAAACCTATCATGTGCCAACTAAAGGTCATATTACAGATGTGATGATTAAGTCCTTATCTATGTAGCTGTTTAGAAGCCATTTGAGCAAGATGGGAATGGTAAACTACCATTCCTCACCTTGAGAGGGCCTATTGGAACATTCTTAAGCCACTTGGACATGACTAAGTAACACATAACTACTAACATGTATCCTAGCTGTTGTATTTTTTTTACCGCCGATTAGTTTGTTAGATGCTTTGTGGATAGTGATAGTTAGATTAGTTGTTTTAAATCTTTTATGGTTAGTTGTAGGTGTGAGGGGGTCATTCCGCTTCTGTTTGTATATATAAGTTGATAGTCTTAACCTCGAACCAATGTCACAGTAACCTATACCAAACTTAGTTTCTGAATTCTTGCCTTTTCTCCTTCCTTCTCTATTGTTTTTCCAATACTGATTTTACATCCAACCTTCAATAATGAAGTAAAATCAAACTTTACAAATTAAGAACTTAATATTCTTTTCCGCGAACCAACATAAAAAACTGCTAGAGTTTAATGCAGTACATGATGATGAGCAATTTCTACAAAACAAGCTTATTAGAAAACTAATATCATTTCATGCCACCCTATCACATTATTATTAATAAAAAATTGCACAAATTTTTTAGTGTCCGTAAGATTCTTGATCAAGTAACATATCCACAACCTGTCTCATAGAAGGTCTTGAATCTTTATTCTCTTGTGCACATTGCAATGCCACTCTCACCAAATTCTTTAATTTGTCCTTGTCATATTCACCTCCAATTCTAGGATCCACAATTTGTTCAATACATGATATCCCTTCCTTTGTTCCTTTATGCATCATTTTCCTGACCCAATTCTGTAGCCCCTTGTGCTCCATCTCACCACCTCTACTATCAGCATTGAGTCCCGTGGGATTCTTTCCTGTTACCATTTCTAGCACAACAATCCCATAACTATATACATCAACTTTAGAAGTGATTGGAAGATTAAAAACCCACTCAGGAGCCATGTAGCCTCTCGTCCCTCGTATCGTAGAAACATTTAAATTCTCGATCTCGCTCCTTTTCACTTGTTTCGACAGACCAAAATCTGCCACCTTGGGATGGTAATTTGAGTCCAAGAGTATGTTCTGAGGCTTCACATCACAGTGCAAAACCCACTCCAAGCACTCTTCGTGCAAGTAAGCCAGGCCCTTGGCTGCCCCCAATGCAATATTAACCCTCTTTCTCCAATCCAGATTACTAGAGCAGAGATTTTTTGCTAAAGATCTATGCTCCAGGTACTCATAAACCAAGAGCCTGTTCTTCCCTTCAGCACAATAACCCCAAAGCTCTATCAAATTGGCATGGTTCAGTGTTCCAATGATGCCAACTTCAGCCAAGAATTCTGCCTCCCCTTGCTTGGCCTCATTTAGGCGTTTGATGGCTACAATTCTATTATCTGATAGCTTTCCTTTGTACACAACGCCACTGCCTCCACGACCAATTTCTTCACTAAAATTCTTTGATGCCTTCTTCAGCTCTGCATATGTAAATCTCTTGAATCCTGTCACAACCTGTAAGTAATTACCTCGCTCATTCATGTTAAAGCCTTGACATGTTTTGAACAAGAAGATGAACAAACAGAGTGCTTCAATTGCACCAAACACTCCTGCGCACCAAGCCAAGGACTTCCACCAGGCATGCCTTTCTTTCGTCTTGTATATTCTTTTGAGTTGTGTTGGTTGGCTTGTGCATTTGAGGTCAAATTTCTGAATGGACCTCTGGTGGGTGGACAGCCCATGCTTTGGTAACTTCAGGTAAGTTGTGTCTTTGAATCCCACTGACTGGTATCCACTGAACAGCAAGGTCTTAGGAAAACAATTGGACAGACCAGTATCAAGTTCATATCCATATTGGAATCCTTTGCAGTGGCAGTCGTTCAAGCATCGCCTTTTGCACATCTCCAAAGTGTAGTTCTTGAATTCTCCAATGTCATTTCCGAAGAATTCAGCGTGATTCAGTTGAAGGAAGTGTGCAGAATCAGAATCATTACATGGAAGAGGCTTAAAATCCGGGACACATCCTTCTGACCAGTCTCTACGATTCTTCATCTTGTGCCCTGGCAAGCAAGAGCACCTCCGGCCCAGCTTAGGATTGTAGGTACAAAGGCCGTTGGCACCACAAATCCCACGAGTCCTGCAAGGCTGAACGTCCACTTGCCATGTGACTTCCCAAATACCTCTGTATTCGTTCAGACTATAAACCCTAAGAACTCCATCAGGTTCCAGAACCATTCTTCTTCGAGGCCCTATACCGAGATCAGAGGTTTCAAAATGGAAATAATCTGAAGAGATGAATCTTCCCATCAAATCAAGTGTGGCAATTTTGCTGTTGTTATATGTGGATCTTCCCGCATCCCAGCTTCTCATCCAAGGGGGAGGCCAAAACACACTTGTTATTTGAACACTGTCATAAAGTAGATGAAGGACGTTGTCATTGTCGAAATACAACTTGTAAAAACCTGAGGAATGATTCGTTAGGCTTCTTGACGAGATGAGTTCGGCTTCCTTGGTGAGTGGTTGTTGAGGAAGAAGTGTGTTAGTGGGAAAGTCAAAGCTTTGCCAAATATAATTGGCACTGTCTTTAGCAGCATGGAGAGCAAGATTACCATTGTCGTGAAGTTTCAGATGCAAGGAGGATGCGGATTCAGTGCCGCTCATCCATATAATGATCTGTCCTGCATCTGTTAGGACAAGATTGCCAGAGTCTGACAAGGTGAGCTTTGTATTTCTACCGTTAACGGGTTGGTCTCGATTGGCCATCCAAACGACGGTGAGACTTCCATCGAACAAAGGCTTGGTAAACCATATAGCAAAACAATAAGCATTATCACCAACTGGGTAAAAACCAGCGGTGAAAACACGGGTCGGTGATGAAACTAAAACATCTCGCGGAGCAGAAAGGGACGAACCCTGATTTAAAGTATGGGTTTCGGAGGATGATGCAATTGCAAATAGTGGGATCAGATTAAGAACTAAGAAGGGAGATAAAAGTTTCATTTCTATTCAACTAGAATACAGGTTCTGCATTCACGCTGTGTGAGTGTGGGTTAGAATTCAAAACCCGCGGCCTGCAAGTGGTGGAGGCAACCAAGAGCCAAGCATTGATAAATAGGTAGGAATTTGGAGACTTCTACCCTAGACAGCTAATGGATCCAAATCCTACCACATGGTCTGGTTGACTTAGCAGAAGCTAAGTTTGGTTCCTTATTAGGGTGGAGTGGAATATTTAGGTGATAGAACAAAGGCTTGGTAAACCGTATAGCAAAACAATAAGCATTATCACCAACTGGGTAAAAACCAGCAGTGAAAACAGGGGTTGGTGATGAAATTAAAACATCTCGCGGAGCAGAAAGGGACGAACGCTGATTTAAAGTATGGGTTTCGGAGGATGATGCAATTGCAAATAGTGGGATCAGATTAAGAACTAAGAAGGGAGATAAAAGTTTCATTTCTATTCAACTAGAATACAAGTTCTGCATCCACGCTATGTGAGTGTGGGTTTGAATTCAAAACCCGCGGCCTGCAAGTGGTGAAGGCAACCAAGAGCCAAGCATTGATAAATAGGTAGGAATTTGGAAACTTCTACCCTAGACAGCTAATGGATCCAAATCCTACCACATGGTCTGGTTGACTTAGCAGAAGCTGAGTTTGGTTCCTTATTAGGGTGGAGTGGAATATTTAGGTGATAGAACAAAGGCTTGGTATACCGTATAGCAACACAATAAGCATTATCACCAACTGGGTAAAAACCAGCAGTGAAAACAGGGGTTGGTGATGAAACTAAAACATCTCGCGGAGCGGAAAGGGACGAACCCTGATTTAAAGTATGGGTTTCGGAGGATGATGCAATTGCAAATAGTGGGATCAGATTAAGAACTAAGAAGGGAGATAAAGGTTTCATTTCTATTCAACTAGAATACAAGTTCTGCATTCACGCTATGTGAGTGTGGGTTTGAATTCAAAACCCGCGGCGTGCAAGTGGTGGAGGCAACCAAGAGCCAAGCATTGATAAATAGATAGGAATTTGGAAAATTCTGCCCTGGCCAGCTAATGGATCCAAATCCTACCACACGGTCTTGATCAAAATAATATTTGGTTTGTAAGATTTAGATGGATAAAAAATTATTTTTATATATATTTAATATGTAATAATAATTAAATAATGTGATAGTATATAATTTTATAACATAATAAAAGGTGGATGTAAATAGAAAAATTATAAGAATATGTGTCAATTTGATTGTAAATAAGTATAATGATTAAAAAATTATTAATTATTTATAAAATATGAGAGATGAAAAAATTTAAATTTAAATTTAAATTTGAATAAAATATATATGTTAAATATTTAATTTATAAATTTTTTAAGTGAAAATTGAATAAATGTAAACAAACGTAGCCCTGGAATCGTGCTCGTACCATCCCTGTCAATTATTATTTACATTACATGTGGAGTTATAATAAATATTCCCGCGTTGGGATGTTAGCCTCCTAGATTGCGTTGATGGATTTAGAAGGGGGACGTGGTGGGCCATCCCCTCTCCTAGGAGTTTAACCGTCATCTTTACGATCTTTATTAACCATTGTTTGGTCAAATTTAGAGAATGGCACCTGGGAATAAAATGGACAAAAATTGTAAAGTGAATAAATTTTCACTATAACGAAATTATATGTACAAGAGGTATGTAGAACAATTAAGGATGTGTTTGATTCCTTATTTGAGTTGGTAGAGTGTCTATGCTTGATATTAAGATTTGGATTGGTAAAAAAAATATTTTTATATATATTCAATATGAAATGGTTATTAGATGATGTGATAATATTTATTTATATGGTATACGAAATGAATATAAGTAAGAAAATTAAACGGATATGTGTTGATTTGATTGTAAATATGTACAATAATTAAAAAATATTAATTAGTTATAAAAAGTGAAATGGTAAATAAATGAAATTTGAATAAAACTTGTATAGTAAGATGCTTGGTTTGTTAATTTTTTGAGTGATGATGAATAGTGTAAAACAAGGAACCAAACTAAGTCTTAAAATTTCTAACTTTCAAGATGATTGTGGACTCACGTGAGCATTTACAAGAATGTTTGGCCATGTTCATTTTAAATAATTGGTCTAGATAAACTATTTTATTAAGTTTAATTATATATTCTTTGTGATGGGTTAAAACTTTTGATACAAGATAAGTCTAATATAAGATAACTAAAATAATGAATAACTAATCCCACACATTAAGTTTGATAAATTAATCATTTAAAATAATACTAATACATCTTAATCCTATTTTTAAAAGTACATGTAACATGTGTAAATAGACTTCTTGAAATGTTATGGGAATGCAAAACTTCCACTTGCTAAGATCAAATTTTCGATAAGTCCCACTAAACTACTACACATATTTGAAGTACGCCACCTAACCATCTAGCAAATATATTTCTCAAGATCCCTATGGACAAATGAGTTGCAACTTCCAACTATGATAATTTATGTTGTTTCTACAATGCATGTATGTCCTAGTCAATTTTATTGGTAAGGCAATAGTTTTATTGATATATAATAATTATAATGCATATTGATGTATAATGACATCATTCTTGATGAGGCTTATGGCCTAGCCTGACCGCCCCTCTCTCTTCTAGCCTAGACATACCTATCATAAGGCGATTAACCTGATATTGGTTAGATAGAAGTGATAAGTTATGGCAGTTGATGTATCTTATAAATAGAAACCTTTTCATACAAAAAAAACACAAGTTATGAAATATTATTATTAATGGAAAACTTTGCTATTTTTACCAAGTCATTACTTTCCGTAATTACTACTTCTAGATAATCACTAAGGTTTTGGGAAATGAAGTTATAGTGGCATTGTTTGTGGGAAACTTTTTTTTTTTTTGCTGAAGATACAAGGAGAAAGGGGAAAACAAATAGAAGAAGGAAGGGATGATGGGAAGGGTGCTCTTGGCTACCGTCCTCTAGTATAGGCTCCACGTTTTCAAGAAGAACCAGCCAACCCAACGTGAACATCACCTCTCTAGATTAGTTGAACGAGGTAATTTCATAGGTAGTTAATGCGACCCTGGCGAGAAAAGGCTGAAATTGCTTGGGTTGATCCCCTAACCCACAAGCTCAAAGGTAAGAGACAATGATAAGAGAATGCATGTGAGGTGAAACATGAGAGATAAAAGTAGGGAAGAAAGTGTGTATTCTATTAATGAAGTAGGAAGAAGGCTGGTTGAGCTCTAAGAAGAGATGGAGAAAATGAAAAGTCAAGGAGATTGCATTCAAGCTACGGAAGACTTGCCTTTCATGTCGAAAATTGTAACGGAGCCTCTACTTGATAATTTTCAATGACTTAGCTTGCCTAACTACGATGGGGCCTCAAACTTAGTAGAGCATTTGCCTAAATTCAAGGATTGAGCATTACTTCATCAATATCCTAATGCAATTAAATGCAAGGTCTTCCTCACCACATTAGGTGGTTCTACTTAAAGATAATTCAACTAGTTACCAAGAAAGGTCATTAAGGGTTTCGAAGATTTCATTAATTTGATTCTCCATTAATTTGTAGGCTGTAAGAGGTATGAGAAAACACTGATGTCTTCGTGGACTTTACTTTCAATAAGCTTTTGAACATGTTAAGAGCCACATTAGCAGAACACCTCATTGCAAGTCTGCACCAGTGGCTCCTCAGGTGGCAATTTATGCTGTAGTTTATTTCATTTCAGTTGAAGGGAATGTTCATTATTTTAGGAGGTTTTTGTTTCTTTTGTTTACAAGTAGCTGTATGTATTAACTCTAGAGGGGTCTTTAGTTGATAGCATAAATTAGCTCTAAAGTTGAGCAACGTAATGTAACAGTAACCTTGCTCACATAATCTTGCTTCTATAGCTTTGATGCCATTTCTACTTCTTCTTTGATTTGCGCCATTTCTACTTCTTCTTTGATTTGCTTATCTAAACCATAAATGAACCATACTTGTCATGGTACTAAAGCTGTTAATAGACAAAGAAACTCTCTAATAAACCCTAAACCATGGCAAAAGCATTATCCTCCATAGAAAACCACCATTAACATCCAGAAATTGATAGATTCCTCAACCTAGTTGATCCTTTCAAACCCTTCAGAAGTGACAATGGAGATAATCCCATAGTTGCACTGGTTTCAGACCTTCGCACCACTAAGTACTATATAGTATGGGCAAGGAGCATGAAAAGGGCACTTAGAGTGAAGATCAAGCTAGGATTCGTCAATAGCCAATTTATAAAACCACCTGCATCAGAGATGCACTTCTGGAAGAATGTGAAAGGTGCAATGACATGGTAGTGTTTTGGATCCTTAATTTTGTGACTTCATCTGTTAAATCTAGTTTAGTCTTTGTGGATGATGCATTTGAGCTTTAGATTGAGTTGAATGAAAGGATGTCTTAGCACAATGGTCCCAGGATTTACTAATTGGAGAAAACACTAGCCATTTTAATGTAGGGTGATGATCAAGTGGTGACATGCTATGGGAAACTGTGAGGGAATGGGACAAGCTCTCGATATGTGATAATATGCCTAAATATACATGTGGGCAATTGAAGATCCTAATTGAGAGACATTAAAGAGATTCAATGATCTAGTTCTTGATGGGATTAATAGAGACTTTTGCACATGTGAAGGATTAAATTCTAATGTTGGATCCCATGCCTCCCATTAACAAAGTATTTTCCATGGTGGTGAAATAGAAAAAATAGCACCAAATCGTTAATGCAATATAGGGTTCAAACTTTATGGCTATGGCAGTACAAAAAGGCCGCATGAACTGAAAGACTAACAGTAAGAAAGAAAGGTTCTTTGGCCCTCATTGCAAGATCCTAGGGCATTTTCCTTGAGAATTGCTTCAAAGTAGGGAATGCAGAGGTGTCTATATGCTCACATTGTAATATGAAGAGCCACACTATGGACACATGTTGCAAATTAAAAGGCTCCCACCTAGGCATAAGCTACACTAGAAGGATAAAGGGATTGCTACAATTAATGTGGTTCGAGTTCCTTTGTACTAAGAAAGGAACTTAAAATTGGATACTAAAAGGATGATACTCACCAAGACTCAATATAATGAGCTAATGGCCATCTTAGCCAACAGAAAGTCAACATCCACCAAGCTTGATGAAAATGATCCAACCACTATTGCAACAAACACTACAGCTTTGATAACAACCCCTCAAAGTGTCAATCTCGTGAACATGAATGGTAATTACAGACCCACAACATGTTTGAACTTGAATTGAAGACATCTAATCAACCAAACATAGGTAATTGACACTAGAGCAACAGATCACATGATTTGTCACCCTAGCCTAGTTTCATCAATCACAGCCTATGTATCCAAACCAATTAAGATACCAAATGGTTCCAATACATATGCTACTCACATAGGAATAGTAAAACTCAGTGATACCTTTACTTTGAATGATGCTTTATCTATGCTTGGCTTTGCAATGTCAATTAGGAAACTAACATAATCCTTGCTTTGTTGTTTTCTATTCCACTCCTCTTTTTGTGTGTGTGTAAAACCTTGCTTCTTAGGCTACATTTGGGAAGGGTGAGTTGAGGGATGGCTTGTACAAATTTTTCAAGGAAAGGAAAGGTTCCCAATCGATCTCTATCGACCTGTCTAGTATCAGTAAGCAAGGTCATTCCACAACCTTTACTACCATGAACTCTAAGCCTTATGATGATTTGTGGCATTATCGCCTTGAACACCCCTTTAATAGAGTTCTAAAGCTAGTAGACGATCCTATTATAACCATGAACTCATCTAAATCTAATGAAATACCCTGTATAATCTGTCCACTTGCCAAGATGCACTAGAAGCTATTTTGTCATAGCATTCATGGAATATCACATCCTCTTAAATTGTTGCATTATGATCTATGGGGACCCTTTTCAGAGGTGGAATATGATGGGAGTAGGTTTTTCATAACTACAATAGATGACTGCACTAGAACAACTTGGGTTTGTTTACTTAAAACCAAATTTGAAATAAAAGAATGCATCATGTCATTTCACAACTTGGTGCAGATCATTTGAAGCTAAAATTAAGATCATGAGGACTGACAATGGGAATAAATTTTCACTCAAGGATTTTTACAAAGACAAAGGGACTATATATCAGACTTATGTAGAAAGACCTCAACAAAATGGCATTGAAGAAAGAAAATACCAACACCTCTTGAATGTGGCTACAACCCTTAGGTTTCAATCTAAATTGCCACTGAAATTCTGGAATAATTATGTTTTGACAGCCACTTACATAATAAATAGAACCCCAAGTGTCGAACTAAACAATGAAACTCTTTATGAAATGTTATTTGAAATTAAACCATTTCATGATCACAAAAGGGTATTTAGTTGCCTATGCTAAAGCTCAATGCATCTTTATAGGATATTCATATGGGGTTAAGGGATACAAAGTGCTTGAACTGGGAACTAAAAATACATTCATTTCAAGTGATGAGACATTCTATGAAGATATCTTTCCATTCAAATCTAAGGACATCTCCATTAACATGTCCTATCCTAGAGCGAGATCCATGACACCATTTCTTCCAAATGATGATGCTGTACAAGTACCATTTGACATTGGTGATACAACCATAAATCCTTTAACATCATCATAGCATGATGAAAATGGTCCAATCCTAAAGAACCTTTGGATCAAAGGCCTAATTCCAGTTCTGAATCAAACCAGAACCAATGAGGATGTCGATCTTGAGGCCACTGATTTTATGATCAAAGCCATTAGCAATTGATCCTTGTCGATTGCACTGCTTGGATTGACTAGGATCGATCTGGGTAGTGTGGATTTTCTAATTTCTTTCATTTTCTTAGCTATTTCTTGGTCCTAATTTGTGTTTTAAACCTTTTATGCATAACTATATCATTTTCCTTGTCCATCTCCTATGACTTATGAAGTTTGATGAAATCACTAAAATCAACGATCATGTATGGCTTAATTACATGAAGCTACATCATCTTCCTACATGTATGCATATACTCTTAACTTTCTAAATTTACATTTATGAAAATCAATCTATATGCACAGAAAGTTAGTGTTCTTACATCTATTCAAATCCTACTTTGTCTATACAAAAAACTTGCAGTACCAAGTTTCAGTTTAAAGTTTATGTTAATTTAAATATATTCAAATCCTAGTTTGCCTACGCAAATTGACTTAAAGTACCAAGTTTTGGTTTAGAGTTTATGTTAATGTAGAGGTTGCAAGTGACCCTTCTCCTCCTAGATTCTTTTCTGCAAATTGAGGGTGTTTTGGAGTGGGAAAATCTATTTTCTTCTGCTCTCTTTGGGCCCTCGGATTTTCGAATGGCTTGGGCAAGTGTGGATATAATTAACTTGCCCAACTTTACCCATCGTCAACCATTAATTCTCCCTAAATCAGAACCAAAACTCCCTGAAGCCTTTAAGCCTCGGTTTAACCAGCCAAAGCTTATCTTCCAGCCACAAATTTCTCCCCATGTCCAGCCCTCAAAATCCTCGTCTTGGTGACATGCATTGATATGTGGCCCATCATCAGCCCTTTATTCCACTGAAATCTTCCACCCCAAATCCATCATTCCCTTTTCAATGAGTTTTGACTAATCCTCAGCCATGCAATGCTGCCATAATGGTTGAAAAATTATCATTTTTGTCATTGAAGGCTTATAATTGTATTTCATTGCAGTCCAAAAATCTGGGCTATCACACGCCTCACCCCATTGTCATTTCTAAAAGTAGTAAACCTAAACCTACTCCGTCGTCGTCATAATATGATTCGAAGCTTTCCCTAGTAACTGCCACAGCTCCAACCCCACCTTGGCCATCATTGAGCCCACCAACATCAATCAAATTAAATAGTGATCCGTGTTGCTATAACTTCTTCTCGGCCTTAGGCTTGAGCCAGCTTTGAACCAAAGCTTGATTCCAAACCATGGTCGAAATTGGATGTTCTCGTCATTTGCACTGTAGCGACAGGGCAGCATGTAATCAAAATCATTTTCATTTGGCATTAGATAAAATAGGATTTTAAATATAAAAATTATTCTATATGATAATGCATATCATGTAGGTATGTATTTATGTGTCTAATTTTACGTTATTCTGTATACATGTTATATATTTATATCACATTAAAATCTTTCAATTTTTATTTAATTTTATTCACAACAAAATCAACCACCTCTTTTTTTTTTTTCCCATTATAGTAAACCCCATATGATTGTAAAGTCTAAAGGGGTAATTTGGACTTCAGAAATTAAAGGATAATTGCATCCAATTAATTACCTTCTAGGTTGGCATAATTATGAAATTAATTTTGTTATATCAAAAAATTACCATAACACACTTGATTTTTTTTTTTTTTGGGTAACTTATCATGACGTGCGATGGCTAAGGTTCCATTGAAGAAACAAGCTAACTTCCAGTTTTGCCCCAATTTTGGCAGCCTTGTGACCATGTTTTATTAATACTCATGGACAATACTTTAGGATCTACAGGTAATATAAATATTGAACTTTGGGTGTTTATGTAATTTAAAAAATATTTCTAACGCTAGTTATTATATTTGCTAAATTATACCGTAGTCATGTAATTTATAAGTGTACTTATGCATTCTAATAGCTACCATTTTAACTTAATAGAACACAATGCTACAGAAAGAAAATAGCAGTTCACAATGTAACATCTAAGTTCCTGTATATATAAATTGAATAAAGAATTTTCAAAATTAGTAATATCACTAGGACGTTATCTAGTACACTACCCTAAAACATGTATTAATAAATATTACAAAAATTAACAACTATGTTATCACGATGGAGAAAACATTTATTATAAGGAGAGAAATTCAAATCCTCTATGGTATGGTCAAAAAAAAAAAAAAAAAACCCATAACCCCGTTCCAATTGTAGCATGACTTCAGTGTTGACTTATGCGACTAAACACGCACTATGACTAGTCAGATCACTACAAGAAGTTTGTGGGTTGGAACAACTTTTTGGAATGAATTCCAAGAAGGTCGTTCCAAAATTATTTGGGACAACTTTGGAATGCTTTAAGCAACGCCCCACATAGTTGTGTTCCAAACAATTTGGAACTTTTTTTTTTTTTAAGTCGTGTCAAAATTTTGAACGGTATAAAGAAAGCCGTTTCAAAACTTGAAAACGATGTTAATAGTGCCATTCTAAATTTTGGAATGGTTGAAATGCTCATGCTAATATTTGAAATGGGTATCAGAAAATCGTTTCAATTTTTAGCACAACGAAGGAAGTACGTTCCAACACAACATGCTGTGAACAGTGTTCAAGACGACTTTGTCATGGCATTGGCATGGGAATTTGGGACGACTATCTTTTGGGACAATTTTTTATGGTTATTTAAGACATCTTTGCAATGATGTTTTTAGAAATAGATTTGGAATAGATTGTTTTGGATAGATTTGGGACGCCAGTTTTGCGACAGAATTGGGAAAAGTTGTTTGGAACAAATTTGGGATGGTTGTTTTTGGAACAGCTTTGTTTAGAATGGATTGGGATGGTTTTCTCTAGGACGAATTTGGCATGAATTTTTTTAGAATGGATTTGGCACCACATTTTTTGACATAATTTTGGATGGCAATTCTGGAAGCATTTTGGGATAAAATTTTTTGGTACGAACTTTGGGACAGTGTTTTTGGAATGAAATTGGAATGGATTTTATTGATTTTGGAATAGATTTGGGATGATTTTCTATTTTTTTTTATAAAATACATTATTCATTTCCTAAACCGATTAATCTACATTTGTAATACAACCAATAAAACTCTAATAATCATTCAAATCCAACCTAAACAATATGTCAAAATTAAATCTCCACCACATATAAAAATCCAAAGACGCGAAATTTAGTAAGCATTATGGTTACATATTTTTCTAAAAAATTAGAGAATAGGAAAGTTGAACATGTTTACTCATCCATATCTAGTCTTTCCTCATCATCATCATCATAGCCATAATCGGCACCTTCCTCCGGGGTGTATGATGGCCCAATTGGATCTTAGGATTGAAGATCGTGCGTCCTGCTCACCAATTCATGATTTGGTTTAATTTGCTTTTATATGCCTCTAGGTTTCTTCTACTTCCCTCAATTTCTCCTTATTGAGGTGTAGTTTTTGCTCCATAGCCCCTTGACAAAACTGTTGGTAGTACTTTGCTTCTAAAGCCATTCTTGACAATCTTCCTTTCTTGAAGAATCAGACAACACTATATTGCTACTGTTCAAAATAAAAGGTGTTTCCCCTTATGAGTCAAGAGCATTTAGGTCTTGAGCATTTTCCTCCTCTTGCATTCTCACCATTGTTTCCTACACATACATTTAATCATTATGTTATATAAGTTAGAGAAA
Source organism: Avicennia marina (assembly GCA_019155195.1). NCBI lineage: Eukaryota > Viridiplantae > Streptophyta > Magnoliopsida > Lamiales > Acanthaceae > Avicennia > Avicennia marina. The sequence goes on along the minus strand of CM032781.1, from coordinate 6,471,746 downwards.
TATTCTTTGGGAAGACTATGCACGAGGACTATTCTATTCCCTTGGAGCAATATTCCAAACTTTGGAGTATAGTTCCAAAGGAGTTGGTGCCTTGCCCATTGATGCCTCCTGTTAAAGAAACAAACTAGATAAAATGGAATTGAGTAATAATCAATGGTCACAACACATAGACTAGATGTATGTTAAAATATTGCATGCTTGGCACTCACCATCCATTCGCTATGGGCAATCATTGAGATGTAGCAGCCATGGTAGATGGTAATGGTAGAGTCAGCGTCAACTATTCTGTTGGCTCCAATTTTCTCACAAATAGTTGAGAAGTTCTCCTCGACTTACTAAGCTTTCATTGCCTCCCAATTTTCTTGGGATATCTACTTGGGCTTTATATTGGAAATTTGCTTGATGCAAGTGCCTCCTTAGCAGTTCTAATGCCGTTTTTTTGAAGTTCTTCTTAATCGCTGTTTTGGAAGCTTGGTCACACATGGATTCTAACTATACAAACAATTCACATCATCCAATTGTGAATTATCCAAACAATCTAGTTTGAGCACACCATAGTCCAAAAATAAATTAGAGAAGTTAACAAACACATAAGGTGATATTACCTCTACTTAACAAAATTGCACAAAGAAATACAAAAAATCATTTTGGACAAATTTTAAGATGTACCTAACTTTTATAGTGATGTTGACATAACTCGAACATGTGTATACCATGGTTTTGCAAGAAATTTATTGGTGTTTTCACATGAATACATGGTAGCACATTATTGCCTTGAATTTTTGAAACTAGAATTGTTTAGTTTGCGAGGCACATCCTTGAATCAGATCCATAAGCCATTGTAATGACCACATATGATTTTCTTCAAATAGTCAATGACCCTCCTTATGAGCACTGGAAATTATACAGAGTTAAGTCACCAAAAGAAATAGTATAACAATATATGAAACCACATAAATCCTTTACACCATGTGAAATACGTATTGTTATGTCCTTTGTGTGATGTGTATGGATCCCCCTGTTCACCATTGTAACCTTCGATTAGTTGCGCATCTCGTAAGGCCTCAACTATTTTGTTTTAATTATTTTCGCGTGATGAGGTCATTGTCTCGACCTCATTTTGAACCGTTCTTGGAAAATTTAGGGGTGGAGGTGGTGAGAGGGGTCGAGTTTCGGAGTCTTCGAGGGAGGAAGTGGGCAATGGTAGGTGCTGACAACTTGTAGCCGGTACTGTTATAGAACCACATGAATGTTGTCCCATTCCTTTGAAATATGCATCACAGGTCAAACTCAATTCACTAAAGAACATGAAGAACATGAGTTCCAACATCCAATAATTTGGCTTAGAAAAGTAGCATGACAACAATAATGCACAAAATGTAGTACAACATAGCACAACAACCATCATCGAGTGGCATGCTATGCATAAAATGCTTTGAGACATTTCATCGAACACTAGGCATGCGCCATATAAAATTTGGCATTTTGAACTAAATACATGAAATATGCATGAACCCCACAATGAACAAATGGACTTTATTTTTATTCTTCCAACAAATGGAAACAATTATTACAAATGCAGGTTTGAAAATGAACATAAGGAGAACGAACTATTTCACATTAAAAATGCCTAAAATTCTCACGATTAAACAAGGAATCTCACATAAATCCAAAAGTTTATTTCAAAAGGTCAAAATCCCCCAAAATTTCAGGTATCGAATAACAATCATACAATAGCAAAAATAAACCCTAAATAATGGAATTGGTGACATTCAATAAGATACATTTGAAGAATATTCTTACATGTGGGTGGATTAAATTTAATGGGTTGCTGGTGTTGAGGAATTTAAAGGTTATAGGAAATGCTTCCATAAACTGAGACTGGGTAACCCAGAGTTGGACCTTAAGCATGAGACAAAGAGTAACTTGTGTCTATCTTCTGTGAATTTGGCAACTCAAGAGAGAAAGAAGACATAGGGAATCGTGGGAAAAAATATGGGTTTACTTATATATAACGCGAATTGAGATGGAATTGGAGTTGGTTTTTAGAAATGCTATTCTAAATTTTTTGAGTATTGTGTGAAAATTTCCCACTTAAGCTCAGTGATTGAGATAAAAAAGACGAGGACCATCTCCCTCCTCACGTTAAGACCATCATTTGGACGAAGGGTGTGATGATCATTGCAGAGATTGTAATGACCACCATCTCCTTCTGTCATCTAGATGTCCATTGTAGATACAAGCAAGGCGATGTGAATTGTGGCTTTTGGTGTGGTCGTCATCATCATTGAGATGCCTTGCATGATGTACAAACTAATACGTAGTAGCTGATCCATATCTAGCTTGTTCATTGTGACAAGTGAGGTGTCGTATGACAGGTATAAGCACATTTCTCAAGCAGCCTCGAATAGATACCACAATTCTATCAATCACAAAAGCATTGTGGCAGAGTGAGGTATAGCATGAGCAATGAAGCATCACCATCTCTACCACCCTACTATCGATGCCTTGGGTTGGTATCAATTCTAGGAGCTTGAAAATACCGCTGTCAAACTAATTGTTAGGGAATTTTATGCTAACCTTTCTAAGGCACATGGGAATGAAGTTTGGGTGTGAGATATAAAGGTCAGTTATAGCTTGGATACTATAAACTACACATTGGGGGACCTCCATAGCTCTATCTAGTGCTAGTTTCAATCATTTGTTGAACCTAAATAATACTTTACAATAAGTAGCTCTAGATCTTTGTCTGGATGGTGTTATGTGGATAAACCCATAGGTCGTACAACATTGAGGATAGTTGGGATGAGTGATGTTGGACGTGCATGGTGTTACTTCCTTGCACCTCATATTCGTCTAGTGGGCTACCACACCAGGGTAACAAAGGAGCATGCAGAACCCTTGTTTGCTGTAGTCAGTGGTATCTACTTTAACGAGGGGCTGATTATTAGGGATGGGATTAACAAGTGTGGATGGATATCTAAGGAGATGTTGTGGTACCTTCACCTCATAACTGACTTGTGTCGACATGCTAGTGTACATATTAGCCCTTTAGAGGAGACATTGCCAACACAACAACAAATTGGGATACTATAAGATTGAGCTTTAAGTAGCATTGAGCTCTGAAATGTTGATAGCATTGAGCTCTAAGTAGCTGTGATCAGGGCTTGGAAGGATCACTACCACTAGCAGATGAGATAGTATTGGGATTATGCCATAGCATGAGATGAGCTAATGTAGGATACTATGGGATTATGATTGATCACCACAAAGTTGGGCTTGTGCCCCTATGGCCTCAATCGTTCCTCAGTCATTCTTAGGATAGGAGTAGCATCACACCTTGATGAGCTATGAGCACATGATGATGGAAGAGATCTATCAGATAACAACAATGTGGGTGGCCTTGTTTAAAAATTTATGGAGATGTAGCTAGCGTTTTACGTAGTCAATGTCATGCTTTTGTACTTCAATTCAAACTTATGAATTTAAACACTAGTTATTTTCTATCCAAAATCATAGCATTTCATTTAAATTGATGCCACAAGCACATCTCAATGTTATAGACTTAAATACTAAAGCTATAACACACATTTGATCTCACCATAGTATTAAAATAGTACAACTAGTCTTTCTCTGATTCATCGTACGTCGCACTAACACTTGACGTGGATTCAGAAGTTATATAAGGGATGCAATCACTAGAACCTTAATCTTATGTTGCACATTCCACAACTTCGTCAATCTACATGTCCAATAACTCTCCTTCAGGATCATGTAGAAGTGGGACGTCATATAATATTGGCCATGTCTCACACACAGCCTCAACAATAGGTTGGTATGGCATATCTATCCATTTAACTTCTATAGTGCTTCTGGCTTTTATCTTGTAAACTTATTTCCAAGCAGCTTGTTGCCTATTTGCACTTGGATACCCCATGTAATACACTTGGGCAAATTGTTAGGCAAGCATGAATGGTTCGTTAGTCCTATACACGTGCAAGAGGTTAACATCCACAAAGCCGTAATGAGGATGCACCTTCTACCCTCGGAGTAGGTTAACCCAACCACATTTAAATAATGTGACGTGCATCATCACCATGTCACCGTATTCAAAATCCAATATTTCCTCCAAAAAGCCAAAGAAATCATACTTAGTGTTATTATAGCGTGATGAGATGACACACATACACACCAGCTTTCATTGTTGTATTCCCATTGCTGTCCTCAATGGTCTAGAAATTTTATTCATTTTCAAAGTACCCTATGTAGCATGCCACTCGATTGTTGGGCCCCTGTGCTAAGCTCTGTAGTAATTGGTTCGAGATGTTGTGGCATGGATTCAAGACCTACATGTCGTAAGTAACATGAGAGATTATAGAAATATCAAGCACCCAATCATGCCAATGGCACATGGCCCTCCTCTTAAATACGTATGTATGGTTTGTACCATAGAAGGAACTGTTCCACTACAATCTTGTCAATTTTGGGCTCCCCTTGGTCAAATTGTGCTACAAAAATCATGTTAGTGTCTAATGATTTTGCCAGGATTTGGAACTTGTGTACTCAACAAGTGTCATAAAGATAATGGAACAATTTTTGTGTGTCCGTACCTGTAAACTGGTTCCACTTCTAGACAATTTGGTATAACATATGTCTTCAATGCATGTCTTTACCAATCTAAAATGAAATGGCCATCCTTCTTATGATATGGTCTCTATGGATAATTAAATATGAATAACGATGGTAGAGGGATTGTCCCTATATGTGGTTTATTATGAGGTGGTATAGTCCTTTGTGTATGATTGTGGCCCAGAAATAATAAGATGCAAAGATACTATCTCCTCCATGATATATGCTTCAAAAATAAAAGCTTTGACATGTGCCTTATTTTTCACCTTTTTTTTAGGGTTCATAGGAATCTGTAGGGCAGTTCATAAAAAATTATTGGTGCTCATGACACAAGTAAAATGGAAATTTAGGAAGTATGTATGCCTCAAATGGATACATTCACTAGTACTACACGAGTCCTTTGATTTGTGCTTTGAAGGTAGGTGTATAACAAGGTGCTCAAGAATACAAGGACATTTCTCTCCATCTCTTGCAGCTTGGCTAAATTGAGAATAGGTGCACAAATCTGCTAGAATAATAGACTCACCTTTGCCAATGCATTTCATACAAATTCAGGCAACACCTCCTCAAACGCCATAAGGAGCTCCATAGAGATGTGAGTGTCATGGATTTTCATACCAATGGATTTCAATTTTGACATATCAACACAACATCTAATAGGTGACACATAACCATTGGGGAACCTAATTCTTTACTATTCTCTATTAAGGGTGAATGCTGCCTTCGGTTTAGACCCATCACTGTCTTGGTGCATTGTATCTCCGGGCTATCACAAATCCTGGCATTGTCTTTACAAGTGTTAAGGTTGTCCTTTGTCTTACCTTCGATATCCATCATGATATTAAACACATTGTCAAACATATTTTTCTCAATGTGCATGACCTTGAGATTATGTCTTAACATTTATTTGTCGAACATGGTAGGTCCCACAATATGCTCTTTTTCATCAACTTGTCCTTTGATCCGTAACTAGGTATCGTGGATTGAGGGTTGTCCACCATGCAATTGAAGCCTTACACATGAGCCCATAATGATTTGCCAGATTCCCCAATAAGAGGATGATAGCGGTTGACATGGTCTGTGCTAAAAGTTTTTCTGTTTCTTTTATAAAGGTGGTCTATGAGAAGAAATTGACTATGACAACTAGAATAACTTGCTGTCCTCCCAAATTGAAGATATATAGCCCTTATGTAGTTGATCCACATAGGACACCCAAACAACCTATGGTGACTCCAACTTGAAATTATAGAATAAGCAGGTAAATCATGACTAGTCTATAATAAAGTAGCCCTTATATTGAAATAACCACATGTACCATCATATGTCACCATGCCTTCATGCAACAACATGACCAACTCCTCGATGAATAGTTGAAGATATACATTGAGGAGTCTTTCTTATTCGTTGGACCAAGTATAACCAAGAACAAAAATAAATATAGATTCTTCATACACAAATTTGACAGAAAGTTAGACAATGTCATAACCATTGGCCAATAGGAATATGTCCTCTCGTACAACCCATGAGGTGTAGCTCTATCTGCATAGCGTAGCTCGGCTACAAAATTAGGATTACTATGGTTAAAATGCCTCCAAGCCTCCTCATCAAAGGGATGACACATGGATTTCTCATTTTTTAAGTGAGTTACATGCCATCTCACAAGCTCTACAGTGACCTCCAATGCATATAGTTACTGCAACCTCAGGGTTAAAGACAAATAATGCAACTGGGAATTAGTACACTCTTCTTTGTTTTATTTCTGCCTAGCGTAGGCCTAAACATCGGCTCACCCAAGAACTTGCAGCTCTACTTTACCTCATCATCTTTTGAGTACATCATGCATCTTAACTAGCAACATTCCATCTTCTGAACTGAGAGACCCAATTCCCTTATAAGTCGTTTCGTAGTATAGTAGTTTGGTGACATTTAGTGACCACGAGGAAAAATTTTACGAATTAAGCTACAAACATCATTGAAGCAACTTTCAAACATACCATGCTTGGCCTATATACTCACCATACGTGCCAAACTGGACAACTGAGATGAAGTATCACAACTGCCATATAATGGTTGATCTGCTGCGTGTAGCACATCAAAAAATTTATATGTTAGCCTTTCAATCTCACATCCACGAAATAGCCTTGGAACATCTCCAGTCTCATATCTTCAATCCTTTGTGTGCTACTACTAGGACCTGTATCATCAACACATGATGTGAATTGATGTCTCTGAACATTATACATCATTCTATGATCCCATGAAAGATCATCATTATTTCTAGTTGCTCCACTTCAGTTGATGTTCATCTTAGATAGTTGACTACAATTACCAGAGTACAAAGTCTCCTTGTGACTAGTTCAATTAAAGTCATTGTGTAGGAAGATTTTCTGCACAAGTGGACTTTCACATCTTCAAGCTCTAGAAACCCGTTGTTTTTACATTGTGTACAAGGACACCGCATCTTCATACCATCTGTATACTCGTGTTGTTGTGTTGTCCGATCAATGAAATCATTAGCTCCATTTGTAAATTTAGTTACCAACCCCTCATCACTCGGAAGATTTTTGTTGTATATCCAACCTTTAATATTTTTCGGCATTTTCACTGAAATGATACTCAAAATATATAAAGTGCATTCTATAAAATTATTTAGAATTTTAAAACAACAAAAAACTTTCTACAATTCTATTTTCAACAAAATTCCACCTATATATTTCAAGCCACCAACATTAATTTATTTTTTTTGCACAATACCATTACACATTCAAATTGATGTCAAGGGGGTCCATGTTTCAGTATACAAAACTTCAAAAATAAAAACATCACCTAAAATATAAAAGTGTATTACTATCAAAATTACTAAAATTTTAAAAACAACAAAAAAACTGTTACGATTCTATTTTCACAAAACTTAACCTGCACATTTCAGATGACCAACATTAATTTATTTTTGCATAATACCATTTCCCATTCAAATGTATGCCAAGGGGACACAAAACTTCATAAACAAAAACATCATCCAAAAATATGTGTGTGTGTGTGTGTGTGTGTGTGTAGGCTTGATTATCTAAAATAACAAAATACCTTCAAAAATCATAAAAGAGCTTGCACCTTCTAAGAGAGACCACATTTGCATTGTTTTCATGATAGAAAATGAATTCTAGGGTGCTTGGTGCTAAATGGGTTTTGCCTTAACTTAAAAATTAATCCTGCACAATTAGGATGACTCTCAGATGATACAAAAAGTTGTTCCAAATCTGAAACGACTTCCATAGGCTGTTTTTAATTTGAAATGGTATTTTGAAATTGTCCCAAAATCTGGCACGACTAAAGATTGTGTTTTAGATATCTGGGATGGCTTTTGAAGGCATTCCCAACTTTGGAATGGATTTAAATAACCATTCCAAATATTGGAATGGCTTATAGTAGCCGTTCGAACTTTGAAACAACTTTCCATAATCATTCCAAATTTGGAACAGCTTATTGAAGCATTTCTACATTTGGAATGCTTCATATAGATTGTTCTTGATCTGGTACGGCATGCGGAAGCCATTCTAAACTTTGGAACAACTTTATATAACCATTCTAAACACTAGAACGACTGGTAGTTATTCAAACTTTGGAATGGCTTTCCATAATTGTTTTAGAATTGGAATGACTTATTGAACCATTCCAACATATGGAATGGTTTTCCTAGGCCGTTCCTGTTCTAGGACAAATTTGCAAATCCATTCCAAATCTAAAATTGTATTCTGTCAAACTGTCTCAAATTTGGAACAGTTTTTTAATACTATTGCACTTTGGAACTAATTTGGCACAATTGTTGAATATGTCATTGATGACAAGACTTTGGTATAGACTTGGAATAGGTTCTACATTTTCATTCTAGATTTGTTCCAAATCCATTCTTGATTTTAAATTTGTCCAAATCCAGTAAAATTCTTGTTGTGAATCAAGAATGTGCTATAGAACCTTGATTTGAGATAAAGCATAAAAAACCCTTCTCTAGCACAGTCTTAGTGGAAGATTTTACATCAGGATAGACCCCAATTGTGGCTTCCTTGTTTGTGGAGGAAATGAAGTAGCTCTAGCTAGCAAAGTGACCATTAATTTGTTACTCTTTATGTGAAATAGTGTATACCCATGCCATCATGCTTGGTCATTTGATTACCCAAATCTAGGAATGCTAAAGTGCAGCTCTTTCTCTTTGATGCTCTTGCAAATGAAGCCTTTCCATCTCTAGTGCAAGGCTGGTCATTAATTCAAGAAAAAAAATGGAAAAAAGGAGAAGAAATCAATGAGTGAGCTATAAGGGAAGAGAAAAAGTTTGCTGACTACTATATATTAAATTTGTTGGTATGAATGCCTTCAAAATACCAAGAACAATACTTTGTTTTGTTTTTATATTGTAAAATTGAATAATATAGAAACACATAGTAGATAATCTTTGTAATCTTTAGGTGGTGTACTCAATTTAACTCATACTAATGCCTTAAAACACATTCATAAATCAACCAAAATAGTCTAGATGAGATGAACACCAAAAAGTTTATGCAATGTGGTGTAAGCACACCTACATTTGTGGGCCATTCTTGGTTGAAAAGAATCCACTGAAATCAATGAGTTTTACACCCAAAAACGCAATCTCACTTGAGTTATGTCACTTCTCCACAACCTAGGTTTCCGACTATATGGAATTCTACAACAAGGCCTCCTTAGTGGAATCTTGACCTACCTACCTCTAGGGCCCCATTCTTTTATTAAAGTGAACACTTCCCTTTGAAGCTCAAGACTTTTGTACTTGGCTCTTGACATAAACAAAATATAAACAAAATTTTTAGTTACACATGTTGAATACACTCAAGCCTCACAAGGCTAATTATTAGTGACACTTCAAGACCTTGATAGTTTGCTCAAAGACTCTCTTTCAAGTGGTCCACACGTCTTTTGAGTTTTCCATCATTTGTAGGAGTCATTTAAACTATTTTCCACAAAAATAGGATCTTTAAGATACTTGAAGATCCATTAATTTTGTTAACTCCGCTCTTTGCATATTTTTTTCTTTTGATGTTGTAACATGAGTTGGCCTTTCATTTGCATCCATGATTTCTTTCATGTTAAAATAAATTTAATTTAGGCCACTGCTACTCTCCCCATCTCCTTGACATTCATGTGTAAGATGTGACTTGCACACATGTCAAAATTTTGGATCATAGACATTGATGAAGGAGAATTGTTACTTACCACAATGGTTTCCATAATTTTATACAAAAGTTCCATTTTTGCTGCAAGGGCTATCAAAGTGTCTACATGTCGCCAGTGACCCTACTTTTTGTGGACCTCTCAAATGGCTACTGGTAAGCATTTAATGCCATTTCTTTTTATCTAGGCCCCTATCATCTTTAGGAAGTTTATTCATGAGGGCTCCTCTTGCAACTACATCAAGAGCAATATGTAATTGGCTAGAAATTCCACTATAAAATATTTGTTTCTGGATCCACAGTGGGTAGCCATGTTGTGGGCATTTCCCAAGTAATTTTTTGAATTGCTCCCAAACCTTTGCAAAAGTTTTAGCATCTAGTTGTTTAAACATGCCTATTTCTAGCCTTAATTGTGCAGTTTTGGCAGGAGGGAAGTACTTTGCAAGGAATTTGTTGACCATATCTGACTAAGTGATGATGCTCCCTAGAGATAGAGATTGTAGCCATTGACACACCTTGTCCCTTGTAATTTAACAGCATCTTCTAAAACGGTGTTAAACTTAAATGTATCATATAATTCTAAAAAGTTAGCCAAAAGTCTATTCGCATCCTCATGTGGGGCTTCACCAAACTAGTTCAATTGCACCATATTAATTATTGTAGGCTTCAATTCAAAATTGTTGGCATTCATCGATCATCCAACTATGTCTATCGTGTGTGGATTCATCATTGGCTACACATAGTCCTAAATAGTGTGCAAGTTTGGTGGTGCTGGTAGTTGCTCTTGTTGTGTGATAATAGTTAAAATATGATATTATGCGTGAAAAATATTAGACATAATGATTTTGAGGTGGAAAAGTGTAGATGTGGGGTTAATTATTGATTTTATATATTTTCTACACTTAATATAAATTGATGTCCATATTCAAGTATCGCAATTGTGGAAGGAGCATATGCAATCCCGAGACTCAACCATGGAGCGTATTGGAATTTTTGCGATTGTTGGTTGTGATTGTGGGGTCAAAGGTTGTGATCGTAGAAGGATGAGATTGGATAGTGGATAAAACTGTAGAATACAATTACGAAATTCATGTAAGTCTCCCACCCAGGTGTGCAAGAGCAAGAATAGATAGCACAATTACGGAGCTTCATGGCGCAATCATAGTAGCTGGCATGATAGAACTTCAAACTTTGATTCTACATGAAAATTTAAGGATTTTTCCATCTTTTCACCCACATTCAGAAACCTTAGGTACTCTTGGACTATAAATACATGTTCTCCACATCTTGGAGAGGAGGGTTTTAGTTAGTTTTTATCATACTAACACTTAGAAAACATAATAGCAATCATTGAGGAGGTGAAAAGAAGAGATTCACCCTATAGTTGAAAAGTGTTCATTTGTCCACACAATACACTGATATTAGACTAAGTTTTCTCAAACTTCTTTTTATTATTTTTTGTTTGTTTGGATGATGAACAAATTGGCATTGGTTTTAATTGATCATAACATAAGTCACTAATTAATATTCTAGTCTCCTGCGTTTGTGTTTGGTTGAATATGTAAGCATGAATGAATGGTTAATTGTCTTTGTTTTCATTATTTGCAATTGGTGCTTTGAATGATAATTATAGGCATTGATCAACTTTGTAATTAATTTGTGGTTGTGCAGAAATAATGGGAGTAAAACCTACGGATGATTGTAAACATTAATTTTATGGGAATAACGGGAGTAAAACTATAGAATTAGTGTGGGTAAAAAATTGGTAATCATAGAACTAAATTTCTAAACTTGATAAGGTTTGGGAAAACTCACTGAAATCTTAAGTCAAAGTTGTAGGAAAATTTAGAAGAATATTCTATAGATTTTAAGGTTAACAATCTATTACAAATCAATAAAGTTATAATTAACATAAATTAGCATACACTGAAAACCAACACAATATAAAGCTCTAGGTTCTTCAATTATTCGTACTTCACCACTTTAAGACTATGATTTTATTTTCAAATGTATTCATCTTCTTTTGGTTATTTCTATCCTCGCTACCATTTGACTGCTTTACTAATAGAATTCTAATTATGTTAATAGACATGTAACCCCTGTTTGTGGACACAAGACTTGTAATCACCATAGCGCTGATTCATTATAAATTTAAATTTTGGTATTGTGACGACATGCATCAAATTTTAGCACTATTGCTGGGGGAGGGGCAAGCAACGGGTGCTATTGAACACTATGAGGGATTGCTAGATTACGTTGTTTAGTTTTTTTTTTTCATTTTTGTTTTTCTTTTCTATATTTCTCTCATTATCTCTTCTTTCTCTAGTTTTCTCTCTACTTTTTTGAATTACTTTGTTAGTGGGTTGAGTTCTTAGTTGTGGAAACAATTGTATACGTAAGAGTAAGAGCGTTGATTTTGATTTTGATCTAAAAATTGAACGAATTCTTCATAGGCATGGAGCTCTCTTCCAACACAAATAGGAACTAGCAGAACATAACCCAACACTACAGGAACTTCCTACTCCACTAAACTAGCAAGCCATTAGAGATTATGTGCAACTGACGATGAACCTAAATATTATAGGAATTGTGAGACCACCAGTGAATGCAAATAACTTTGAGTTGAAACCTACATTAATCAATATGGTATAATCTAACCAATTCGATGGAAACCTACATGAAGACCCCAATACACATCCAGTTTCTTTTCTGGAATTATGTGATACAATTTAATTTGAAGAAGTCATTGATGATGCAATTAAATTGATAGTTTTTCCATTTTTTTGTCAGGGACAGGGCTAGCTAATGGTTGCAATCACTACCACCTATGAGTATCGTCACTTGGAACAACATGGTAAACAAATTCCTAACTCAATATTTTCCACCTACCAATATTGCACAGTTAAGGCAAGAGATTGGAACATTTAAACGATTAGAGTTTGATATAGTGCCTAAAGTCTGAGAATGATTTAAGGAACTTCTTAAAAGGTGCCTCCAGCATGGATATCTACTTTGGATGTAGGTACAAATTTTTTATAATGGTATATTTGGATAATTTTGTGTTCTTAGATGCAACTGTAGGGGGAGCTTTAATGGACAAATTTCCTGATGATGTCTGAGATGTGATTGAAGAGATGGCATCTAATGCTTACTAATGGCCATTTGAGAGATCCACGAGATGTAGGGTTGTTGGCATGTATGTAGTAGAGTTAGTAATAGCACTTGTAGCAACAGTGAAACTCTTGTTTGAAAAGATTGATAGTATCTTGGTAAGTAATTCTCAACATTCTCCACTTTCTATAAGTTATACTTGTGATATGTGTGCAAAGCGTCATCTTATACATGAATTTAAAGGTGACAGAATGAGCAATGGACCAAAGGAACAAGTGAGTTATGTAGGTAATGTAGGAACCTAAGGTAATAATCCCAATTTATACAATTATTGGAGAAAATTGTGGCAAATCTTATAAAGTCAACCTATAAAATAATAGGTAACCTTGCAAAAACTCAACAAGATAATATGAATTGAATTGATGCTCTCTTATAGAAGCAATAGTCATCAACTAGAAATCTGGAGGGGCAACTTAGGCAACTAGCAAAAGAGATAACAAATTGGTTGGTAGGTATGTTACCTAGCACGAAAATAATCCAATTGACCATGTGAAAGTGTGTAGGAAATAGAAAGTAAAGAGAAAAAAGTGGATCCACTTGCTGATGCCTAAGAAGAAAAGAAAAAAAGAGTTCTAGGTGCAAACTGTACAAAAGGAAGAGGTAAGTACATCACTGCCGTACAAGCTAAAATTTTCATATCTATAGAGGCTTAGTCCATCAAAGGTAAAGAGGTAGGTGAGTAAATTTCTTATTGATTTTGAAAAGTTAGATGTAAATACTCCTTTAGTTCTAGAAATCAAAAATAATCCAAGTGTGGTAAAGTTCCTAAAAGATTTGATAAGTTGCAAGAGAAAATTAAGAGACTTGGAAGGCAACTCAGATGAGAAAAATGTGTTACCACCAAAACTAAAAGGCCCAAGGAGTTTTTCTGTTTTTTGCACTATAGGAAGCACCTCATTTGATAATGTGTTATATGATTTAGGTATTACTATAAATGTAATGTCCTATTCTACATTTTAGGTACTTGTTATGGAATTGGTGAAGCCTATACACATGAAGATTAAGCTGACAAATTGATCAATGACAAGACCACTTGGGCTTGTGGAGAATGTCTTAGTGAAGGTGAGCAATTTTATTGTTTTGAGGGACTTTGTAGTGTTAGACATGGAAGGTGAAAAGGACAAAGTATTATCTTTGGCTACCCTTTCCTCTCTACCACAAAGGTGATAATAGACATGGAACAAACTAGTTTGACGCTGCATGTGGGACCTAAAAGGGTAACATTTTTTGTGTACTTCATACCGCAATCACTCACACACACAAGAAGAAAGAAGATGTGGTAATGTTGCTTGAGTTTAATAACTTTACTAACTTGTCTAATAAGAAAGCAATTGCTAAAGAAGAAGAAGTGTAAGGACTAGAATGTGGACAAAAGCCAAGTGTGGAGGAAGAGTAAAAGGAACCATCGTGGCAAATGAAAGAGACAATTCAAAAGGAATGCAAGGAAGAGAAAATGAGAATTCGGAAAAAGCAAGAGAGACTTGCAACTCAGAAGGGGTTGTGATCCCCAAAGTTTCAATTAAAACACCCTAAGCCATGAGTGTCATCTCGGGCTATCGACATTAAATATGACGCTTCTTGGAAGGCAACTCAACTATCTTTTTTATTGCTTTTAGTTTGTTTATGTTGTTTTCGATTTTTTTTTTTTTTTTGTGTGTGTTACGTGGATATGATCTATTGTTCAATCTTGGTGTAGGATTTTCAAAAGAATAGAAGAAGGTCAAAGAAGAAAGAGGAAGATAGGTGCCATACCCCACTAGGTTGTGTCATTCTTTGTTGCCTTGTTTTACATGTGAATATGATCGATTGTGGCAGCAATATAAGTGTGGGGGTGGGCCAAGGTGTAGAAAAAGTTTTGAATGAGAATATTGCCATTGCGTGTGGTGTAATTGCTGAAATTTTTATGCATGCAATTGTGTGGTTTACATAGTTAAATTGGTAGTATAAGCATGGTTTGAACTTGTGGCAATTGTACTTAATTTATGATGAATGCTTTGCAAGGAATTTAGGGTTGCCTAGTTCTATTATTGTTCTTGAGATTAGCATGCTAGAGTTAGAGTTGAAGGCACAGTTCCTATGTGATTGAACACATACTTTTCACTTTTGATTATTAGACTATTTGAGATGATTTTTAGTGAGGATGAGATGATTGAATTAAGGGCATAAGTTTTACATTAGGTGTTGGTGAATTCAGTAGCAAATGAAGGAAATTGATAGTAAAAAAGAGAGTGAGGACCAAGAAAAAAATTTAATGAAAAAAATCTTAAGAAAAAGAAAATTATATGTGAGCATGAGAAAAATTAGTTTACTCTATTGATTGAAACAACTGAATAACTACGATTGCACAGAGAACTCTATTCATTCTCTTGTAAAAATATTGCCCAATTATAACTATGCAAAGCATCTTGAATTAGTTGTGAGTTGAGTAACTACGAGTGAGTAGTAACCCTTGTTCACTTTCGCGTAAAAGGACTTCCAACTATTTAAGAAAGAAATTAAAGCTCACGAAACAAAGTGAAAAATAAGTATGGGGGAAAATGATGAAAAGGAAAAAATTATTAGCCCATACGAGCCCTCTGGTTAGAAGTAATGTTGATTGAACTTTTTCAAAAGAGAGTAAGTTAATGCCTAAAGTAAGCAGTCGTAGATTTGATTGTCTTGAAATTGCTATAGAATTTTTAAATGGTTTAAGTGATTGGGAGTTGAAGAGTGCCACACACGCACAGGAACACATGTTGTAAATATTTAGGTTGAAAGTGTAATGATCTAGAATGATGATTGACTAAGTGATGTGTGCATATTTGATTTATAAAATTAAGAGGAATGGCTAAGTTCATGATTTTATGCATCAATAAAATAATTGGAAAATAAAGTGTTTGCTTGAGAAAAAGCAAATGATTAAGTGTGGGAGTATGATAACATGTGAAATTATAGTATATTTGTATTCCTTTAGTGCATAATTTATGTATACATGTAAACTAAAATATTTAAAATATGATATCATCCATAGAAAATGCTAAACATAATGATTTTAAGGTGAAAAAGTGTAGATATGGGGTTAATTATTGATTTTGTTCATTTCTTCACATAAAATATAATTTGATATTTGCAGGTAAGTGTCGCGATTGCAGAAGGAATAGCTGTGGCCATGGAAGGAGGATATGCAATTGCGAGACTCAACCGCAGAGTGTACTAGAATTTTCGCAATTGCTCGTCATGATTACGGGGTTAAAGGCCACAATCATAGGAGGATGAGGCGTGATAGTGGATAGAACCATGGAACACAATTACAAAATTCAAGTAAGTCTCACAACCAGGTGCATGTGTGCAAGGAGAGACAGCTTGATTGTGGATCTTAGTGGTGCGATTGTGAAAGTCGACGTGATAGAACTTTGAACTTCAATTCTACATGAAAATTTAAGGACTTTTTCATCTTTTCACACACATACACGAACCTTAGACAATCTTAGACTATAAACACACTTTCTCCACATCTTGGAGAGGGGGTTTTAGTTAGATTTATCATACAAACAAGTAGAAAACATAAGAGCAATCATTGAGAAGGTGAAAAGAAGGGATTCACACCATAGTTGGAGAGTGTTCATTTTTCCACACAACACACTGATATTAGATTAAGTTTTCTAAGACATTTTCTATTATTTTTTTGTTTGTTTGATGATGAACAAAATAAGCATTGGTTTTAAGTGATCATAACGTGGATTGCTAATTTATATTCTTGTCTCTTGCATTTGTGTTTAGTTGAATATATATGTATGACTGAATGGTTAATTGTCTTTGTTTTTGTTATTTGAAATTAGTGCTTTGAAAGGTAATTATAGATATTGATCAACTTAGTAATTAAGGGAATAATGGGAGAGAAACCTACGCACTAGGCAACTAATTGTGAACACTAATTTTTTGGGAATAACGAGAGTAAGACCATAGGATTTAGTAATCATAGAAATAAATTTCTTCACTTGATAGAGCTTGTGAAAATTTGCTGAAATCTTAAGACAAAGCTGTAAGAGAATTTAGAGAAATATCCTATAGACTTTAGGATTAACAATTCTAACCAAGTAATTGAACTGATAATTAATATAAATTAGCAGGCATTGAAAACTAACACAACAAAAGGGTCTGGGTTTTTC
Organism: Avicennia marina; assembly: GCA_019155195.1. Lineage (NCBI taxonomy): Eukaryota > Viridiplantae > Streptophyta > Magnoliopsida > Lamiales > Acanthaceae > Avicennia > Avicennia marina. The sequence continues at coordinate 6,454,597 of CM032781.1, read as the reverse complement.
AATTATTGGTATTTCACCATGCCAAGACTATGATTTTGTTTTCAAAAGTGTTCATGTTTTTCTGATTATTTCTATTCTCACTACCTTTTGACTACTTGACTATTAGAATCCTAATTACATTGATAAACACACAACCCCTCTCATGGTCATGACACTGTACTCACCACATATTAATTCCGTATAAATTTGAATTTGGTGTGGTGATGACACCCATCAGTAGTGGCGGTGCTGTTGGGTTATCTTCCATCTCTAATGCCTATTTTTTGTTCACATTGGAATAGAGCTCAGTGTTTATGTAGTGTCCGTTTAATCTACAAATCAAAATCAAGATCTATGCCCATGTTCCTATGCATACAAGACTCTTTAATAGGAATTTAACCTACGAGAATAGTAATTCATATCCAGAAAAACAAAAGAAAATAGAAGTTAGCCTAATCTAACAGTCTCTTAGCACTTGTCACCCTTCCTAGCAATGGCACCAAAAATTTAATGGGGGTCCTCACGACATCAAAATTAAATTTCTAATAAAGTCGTATCATAGTGAGTACAGGTGTGGTAGCCACAGGGAGGGATGTGTGTGTCTATCAATTTAACTAAGTTCTTATTAGTTAATCCTTTACAATGGAATGAGAATAAAAATAAGGAAATAAAGATGAGCACTAAGAAAACAAAAATACAAGTCTAAAGGTTAAAGTACAAATCTATTGAAGGATCTAGCGACTTATGTTGTATTGATATCTTATGTATGCTAGCTGCATATCAGTTTCATTACACTAGTTACAGATTATTTATTGTAAAGTCTACTAGATATTCTCTTAAACTCTGTAGTAGCACAACTCAAGATTCTAGCTAGTTTTCCCATGCTAAATTGAGTGAAGCAAATAAATTTGGTGGTTAATAATGTTTACCCACACTAACTCTCTGGTTTCATTCTTGTTATTCCCACAAAATTAGTATTCACCAATTGTAAGTGTAGTGTGTAGGTTTCACTTTCATTATTTTCAGCATAACCATAAATTAATTAGTGGATTGATCAATTTCTCTTAATTACTATTTAATTTAACAATTGCAAATAACTCAAGTAAGGATAATTAATCAAGAACTCATGTATACATATTTTGCCAAACACAAACATAAGCGACTAGAAATTAAATTACTAATTCATTATATATTCTATAAAAATCCTAACTATTGTGTTTTCAACCAAAAAGCTCAAAAATAATAGATAAAGTTAGAGAAAATATAGTCTAAAACTTTGTCGTTGTGTGGAAGAATAAAACTCTTCAATTGTGGCGGGGATTCTTCCTTCCTGAAGATTCCAGTCCTTAGTTCCAAGAATTTCTAAGTGTTCTTAATGTACAAACTAAACTAGAGCTGTCCTTAGATGTGTAGGAATGTGCATTCATAGGTGCATAGGAGCTAGAGTTTGTGCATGAATGAGAAAAAATGACACCCTCAAAATTGTGTTTGCTGCATTTTCGGCACTATGTCTTAGGATCATGAGTACAATTTTTGTGACTATGCCACCCTTTCTTACACTTGTAAACCTAGGTATGAGTTTTACAAAGGCTTCTTTCTCAAATCCCACGACCATGCCAACTCACTTCATGGTTGTGTCATGCATTATCGCAGTCGTGAACTCAATCATGACATATTGTGCTTTTTCATCCTGTGTGTCTTGTGGTTTAATCTGCACTCACGAGCAAAGCCTCCACACCACGACTCTTCTCTTTGTGACCATGAGCCCTTTTGTGCCAAATTGCAGTATGCATTGCATTCAACTTCATACTCGTGAATAAGGCTCTCATGGTTGCAATCCTTTCTTCTGTAGCCATGACTGATGACTGTGGACAACCCCCCAATGCTTTGTTTTTCTCCTGCATGTGTGTAAAACCACCACCCCCAGTTGTGAAAGGTGCATCAATTCCTCAACTCCAAATGGTTCTCTGTACTTGAACCATGATCTATGTGCATCAATGCATTTAAATAATCCCTCAAGATAGGTAATAGTTTTGGCAAGTTTATTTCTTGCAGTGGTAGGCACTGGTTTCTTATTTGTTGCAATAAGAGATAGATCATCTACTTTTCCAGCACACAAGATGCTAATTTTCCTTTTTTTTTTAGTTTCTTGCTACTTTCACCAAGTGACGAGTTTTGTTTCTTTAGTGATTCTTCTTGAGTAATTGATTGCCTTGCAGTTCCCCATTTTGGCAATCTCAAGCATCCAATTAAGTTTCATATTGTGCTGGTGTTTCAATATGAATTCAATTGCCTCATGCTTTTTATTAACTAGTTCTAGGAAGTTGTTTGGTAAGTTTGTAACAATTATATCACTATTCTAGTAATTTTTCCATGGGCACTTTTGGGAGGGGGTCACAAAGGATGAATGGTTTCAAGTAGCTTAGCTTCAACTACCCATTCATAGGGAATACTGGTCTTAGATTTTGAGATAAATTATGAACATTAAAAGTTTCTTGTGAAAAAGAATGTTGACCCTATTCAAATTATGAATCATGTGATGTGTATTGAAGAAGAACTGAAAGAGACTTTCCATTTTGCTCAAACCACATTGTTTCAACATATGAAAATTCCAAAACATAAGAAAACTCTTCATGAAGTCAGTGATGAATAAGAAGAGAAAATTTCTAACATGTAAAGAGAAAAAGAATCCTAAATGATCTGGGAGATTTTTCAAGATAAGGAAGCAAAGAAGTAGTTGACTTTAAAAAATCTCAACTTTTTAGGTAATAATTTTTCCTTGAAATCTCAAGAATATCTTCCCTCGAATTATTATGTTCTTTTCTTTCTTGTGCTGAAAAATTAAAACAAGCATAGGTCTAGTTCCCCCATTAAAGCCTCAAATCGACCAGACTCCAATGGTTCAGTAAGAATATCTACATATTGTTTCTATGTCGCAATATGGTCGACCAGCTTAGTCTTGTCTACAACTAATTTCCTAGCCATATGGTGTCCCTTTAAATTTTATAATCACACTGCTTTCTTTTTTGGTTTGATTTTCGAATGATGGTATTAACAAAAACAACCAAAATATCAAATAAAAATAGTAGAACTGAATGTAGACCTATAATAAATCTATACCAACAGCATAATTAGCTAAAATGAAAATTTCACAAACATCAACAAATGACAAAATTCATATGACAAGCAAAGCCACACACTTCAAAGAGCTCCTACAAGTTCTTATACTCCCCTCAAGTTACTTCCCTTTAATTTCACATCATGTAAAGAAATCTAAAAAGAGGAAGGTGTATGAACTAACCCCAGTTAGCGTAGCATCATCATCATTTGGAAGTGTACTATGCTATTTTGCATTTATGAGTAGGACCTATTAGATCCGTGTGAACCAGTTCAAGTAATTTGGTGTTGCTTTGTCATTGTAACACTGGATGAACATTCCTTTGTTGTTTGGCTTGTTGGCATGATTTACACATTCTACCTTTTCTTGGTCAGATTTGCCTTATATTCAATTAGCCCACCTTTGTCACAATACCTCAAAATTTTATTACATGCATTTTGAGATGCCTGTAGGGTATTGCACTTTAGGTCTCCCTTTTTGACCCAAATCTTTTTTGCCTTGCCGCGGGTGTTTCCATTGTGCATCACTATTAGCATTCCTCTCATGAAATATTGCAATAGTAATAACTATTAATCTATTTTCTTCATTTCTTCCTTGGTTTTGCAGGTTGTGACGTTGCAACATGGAAAGGATTGTTGGGATACAATTAGGATGTTGCAACATCATTATCAAACATTGCTCATTGCTCCTTTCACAAACTTCATTTCTCTGTTTGTGGATTGTGTAGATCGTGCATCTCTAGTATAGCCTATCCCATGATTATATTCGGCATGCTTCCCAATTAGCTTGTTATTTAGGATAGCTTCTACTTTGTCTGAGTTTATGTGGGCATTGTAGTAGATCGTATTTAATTTTTTATTCTCATTTTTCTATTTTAAAGCTAATCTTTCCAACTCTGCAACAACTTTTTCCAATTTTGACTTTTCTTCTTTCAATTTGTTACAAGTGTTTTTGAGCTCAACAATTTCACCTCTTATAGCATCCACTTTCAATTTAAAGGGTTTCACTTCACCATGGGTAGCCATCCATTGATCATAAATTAGCTGGTAATTCTATACTAGATCCTCATGCAAGATTTCTTCATCATTACAAATGCTACTTTCTGAAACATCAACATGATTCACTATCACCTTCTTCTTCCAACTAGTAGTATTAAAGGCAATGTGACGGCTGGTTTGCTCCTCGTTCTCTAAATGGTCAATATTCTCTTCACTCCATGTGGTCTCTTGTCTTTTGTGGGTATTGGCACACTTGGTCATGACGTGCCAAAAATCACTACACTCAAAGCATTGAACTCTTTGCTTCTTGGCATTGAACTTTTGATTTTTCCTGATTTTTTGTTATCAATATCTTTTGTAGCCTTTTTGTATGTGACTTCCTTCCTATTGAAACCTAGTTTCTTTTCTCAATAGTTTCCTTTGTTCCGTAACAAGTGAAACACCATCTTCATTGATGTTGTAACATTCATCTTCATATGTGGGTATTTCCATTCTTAAGGCCAACTCCTTTTCTTTATTGGGATGGGCCATGCAATGACTGTTTCTTTTAAGAAATGAGAAAAATCTATTTAATTGTTTATTCTTTGTATATAGTTGTTTTAATTGTGTTAATTATTTTATGGAAATAGTGGAATGAAATTAGTTGGTCAAACCATGCCAATCAAAAGGGGATTTGATGTGCTCCATAATGTAAAGCTTGCCAAGAATGCATGAGGGGAAATAGGGGTTGATTTAAGCTGATTTTGGGAAGGATTTAGGGCTGATTAGGGATTGATTTAGGAAGAATATTGCAGGGGAATTATTGCCAAATAAAGAGGAGTCAACCTTACCTTACCTTTAAGACTCATGCATAGCCAAGTATAAAATCATGATCCAATAAGGGCTGCTGGAAATTTGTTACACTCTCCCACCCCAATTCATAGTCTTGGTTGGCCACAAGTGTAGAGGCGAAGGAGGAGATTTGGTTGAACCATCTTGAGGTAAGTTACTAAGTCAAACTTTATATTTTCAATGCAATTACTTAGGAACATGGAGTTCTCAGATGATAGGCAAAACCACATGGATTTTTCACGTAAATTTGATAGTTTTACTAGAGTAAAGATGTGGAAGATTGAAAGCATGGGTGTATACATAGAGAATAACAACTTGGACCTTAAGTTGAATCGTATGTGTGCCCCCTCATCTCCTCGTCCACTAAATTGTATTCCTTAAGAATCCTCTCAAACAATGATAAATACAAGTACAAACACATTGATTATATTTAAAATTTTCATTTAATAAGACCTCAAAATGAGTGTTCAGATGATCAAAATGCCTGAAAACATGAAAAATTAAAGCTTAGTTGAACTAACTAGGCCAATAGTGTGATCGACCTGGATTGATCATGAGGTGTTGGGATCATAAAAATACAATGCTCTAGATCGATTGCAGGCTAGTCAAGATCTATCCCCCTGTAGATCCAGCGGCATGATCGATCATGATCGATCGCGGGTGTGGGCGTTCATAATTCCAGTGCCCCGAGTTGATTTAAAACCAAATTTTCATGATTTTCCTCCTGTTTTGCATCCCACATCACTGTGCACCTACAAATGCCCACAACGGACCCACTTGAGTCATTTACCACCCTACCCAAACACATGAAACCTAACAATAATATAAAGAATCTATTGAAACACACAAGGGACTAGCACAATATCATAAGGAAAGAACTAGATGTGTTTTGAGGACTTTAGGGTGCACTTAGGGGAACCATAGGGTATTCAATTTATTAAATTTTAGACTAAACAAAGATTATTTTATGAAATTGGGAACCAAGTACACGAGTTTGAAGAACAACTAAATTAACTAAGCTAACACCAGGTAAGTTAGTTACCTTTTGGATTTTACAACTGCATTATTTTTAAATTGATTTCTACCATGCAAATGAAACTTAATCTGCTATAAATTGTCTATTTGGCTAGCTTTTGTAACTGCCTTAAAATTCCTTTTATTGCATAAATGAACTTTTTATTGTGCAAATGGGTTTGTCGTGTAAATTTTACTACTGCTTGATTTTAAACTGGTTTTCTTTGCAAACAAAATTCCTATTGATTCTAATAATTATTTCAATGGCCTCGTAAAAAGTTGTTTTACCATGCCGATATATTTCATTCAGTGATATAAATGATTTCACTCCAATATTTATGAAATTCCACTCGTACTATCAAAAGGTGTTTTATTGGCTTTTTAACATGAAATTTCTAAACTTCACTTGCATCAAAAGTTATGAATGTTAGCACAATGTGTGTGTGTGTGTGTGTGTTTACCTTGAACTTCTAGAAGAATGATTCTATTTATGTGAAAAAGTTTATGCTGAAATGCTCATATTTTGGTAACGAACACCAATGTAGAGCAATAGTATTAGTTTGGGTTAAAGACTGAATACATGACCTGCTTAGTTAGGGTTAAAGATTAGGTACATGGCTCTTTCACTTGAGGCTAAAGATTGAGTACACAACTCTCTTAAATAAGGTTAAAGATTGAGTATATGATCCTCTGAATTGGGGTTAAAAATTGAGTATATGACCTTTCTTAGTCGGTGTTAAAAACTAAGGCCTTAATTAGTCAAAAGGAACACAATTTGTCTGAAATCCATGAGCAAGCAAGTGAACACATCAAAATGAATGAATATACACATGATTATAAAGGTAATGGAACAAGCAATAGGCTAAAGGAATAAGTGGTTTATGTAGGTAATGTGGGAGCATAAGGCCACAACCCATATGCAAATAGCTACAACCTAAACTAGAGAAACCACCTAAATTTTTTCTAAAGAAATTCACAGAATCCACTAGGTTTCTAGGCACCTTACTAGTTGCAGGAGAAGAAGTTGTCACTTGGGAAATTGTGGGAAATCTTGTGAAGTCCATGAATGAGATAATAGGTAACTTATCAAAGACTACACAAGGTTACACGAATAGGATTGATACTCTTTTATCAAATCAACAGTCATCCATTCAAAGCCTGGTGGTTCAAGTAAGGCAATTAGAAAAAAAGATGGCCAATAAATTGTTGAGCACAATTGAAACTAAGTCAATTGAGCATGTAAATGTGTGTAGGTAGTATAGGACTAGGAAAGGCCTATTACTAATGATCAAAAGGAGGAGGATGAAGTGCAGCTATAGCTAAGGAAAAGGAGAAGAAGTTAAGTCCACCGCTATACAAACCAAAGATAACTGTACCCTTAAAGGCTTATACTGGCAAAAGTAAAGGAAAAGGTAAGCAAATTTCTTAGTATTTTTGAAACTTTAAATGGAAATGCCCTTTAGAGGTAGAAATCAAAAATAATATGAGTGTGGTCAAGTGTTTGAAGGATGTGGTGAGCAGGGAAAGGAAACACAGAGAGTTGGAAGTCAACTTAGATGAGGAGAATGTGTTACCACCAAAGCTAAAAAACCTAAGAAGTTTTTCCTTTTCTTGCATGATACGAAGCACATCGTTTGATAATATTTTATGTGATTTAGGTGTTAGTATAAACGTGATGTCTTTTTCCACGTTTTAGGCACATGGTATAGAGTAAGTGAAGCCTACATGTATGAGGACAAAGTTGGAAAATAGATCTATGACAAGGCCACTTGGGCTTATGGAGGACATTTTGATCAAGCTAAGTAATATTTTCATGCCTATGGAGTTTTTTGTTCTGGATATAAAGGGTGAAATGGAGGACAACATAATGTTGGGCTGGCCCTTCTTGGCCGCTACTAATGCAATTACAGATATGGAGAAAGGCAGCCTTGCATTGCACGTAGTCTCAAATGAGGTAATGTTTTTGCTGTAATCTAAACTCTCCATTGAGGATAGAAATAAGGAAAAAGAAAATGTAACTATGCTACAAATGAGTGTTGATATGACTAACAAATTTAGTAATGCACCATGTCCAAAAGAAAATGTAGGATAGGTGCAAGAGAGCAAGCCAAAGATCAGTATGGGGGAAGAACCACCATGATAAATGGAGGAAGAGCTTAGCACAGGGAAGAAATTAAGGAAAAGGAGAAAGAGAATGTGGAAAATAAGGGAGAAAATTGTAGCTCATAGAGGGTTGTAGATCCCCAAAGTCACAACTTAGCCACCTTAGACTATGAGTCTCATGTTAGGTTGCAAACAATAAATGCAATACTTCTTGGGAAGCAACCTGGGCTACTTTTATCACTTTCAGTTTATTTGCTTTGTTTTATGTAGCATGTAGATCATCTATATTTTTTGTTTTGGTGTAGGAGTTTGGAAAGGATGGAGAGGAAACAAATGTGCACGGAGAAGCCAAAGAGAAGAAAGAAGAAGAGCACACACCCCACTAGTTGTCTTGTTCTCTATTGCCCTATTTTATGTGTGAGAATATGATTAGTATGAGCAACAAGATAAATGTGGGGATAGGTAAAAGTATGGAAATTTTTAAGTAGAAATATAGTGTGCTTACATGTGGTGTAATTGCTGAAATTTGTATGCATGCAATTGTGTGGTTTACTTGGTTAAATTGGTAGCATGATTATTCCATGAACTAAGTGGTCACTTTATTTTATTTATGATAAATGTCTTACAAGAAATTGTGTTGCTTTGGTCTTTAATTGTTCTTGAGATTAGCATGCTAGTCATAGTGTTGAAGGAGCGGTTCCCATTTGATTGAGCACACACTCTTCACCTTTTATTATTAGACTGTTTGAGAAATTTTATTGTAAGGATGAGATGATTGAGTTAGGGACATAAGTCTTACTTTAGGCATTGATGAATTCTCTAGTGAATGAGGAAAATTAACTGAAAAAAGAGAGTGTGGACTTAAGGAAAAGTGAATGAGAAATCTAGAGGAAGAAGAAAAAATATATGAGCATGAGAAACATTAGTTCTACTCCATTGATTGGAGCAACTGAACAACTGAAATTGCATAGAGGCCCCTGTTTATTCTCATATAAAAAAGTTGCCTAGTTATGAATATGCAAAACATTTTAAGTTAGTTATTAGATGAGTAACTAGGGGTGCGCATTGAGCCTTGTTTAGTTATGTGCGAAAAAACTCTCAACAGCTTAAGAAAGAAGTTAAATCTTACAAAAGTATGTGAAAAATAAGTATAGGGGAGAGAAGAGGAGAAAACAATAGTAGCCCACACTGGTCTTCTTAGTTAGAAAACTATGTTAATTGAACTTGTTTAAAAGAGAGTAAGTAGATACTTAAAGTGAGCATTTCTAGATTTGATTGTCTTGAAATTGCTATAAAATTATCAAATGGTTGAGCTAGTTGAGGGTTAAAAAGTGCCACACACGTTTGGGAACTCATGTTGTAAACATTTAAGTTGAAAGTGTTGTAATATTAAATGATGCTGAACTGAGTAACTTGTGTATATTTAACTTTTGAAATCAAGAAGGGAGGTCAACTTCATGATTTTGTGCTTTAATAAATTAATTGGAAGAAAAAGTGTTGGCTTGAGGCTTAGCAAATGAGTAAGTGTGAGGGTGTGATAATATGTAAAATTCTAGTATAATTGTACCTCTTATGTATTTAATTTATGCATGCATGTGAGTTAAAATGGAGGAAATATGTTATCATACATAAATTATATTAAACATTTTGAGGTGAAAAAGTGTAGATATGAGGTTAATTATTAATTTTGGTTAAATAAAATTTCATGACTGCGGGCCAGTGTCACAGCCACAAAAGGAAGAGCTGAGATTGAGAGCAATTGCGAAAGGTGGAAATGTAACTGTGAGACTCAATCGTGAAGCATTTTGGAATTTCTATAGTCACAAGGCTGAGGAATGCAATCATTAGTGGCTTTGTCATGGTAGCAAGAGTTGAAAGGCAGAATTCCTGCAAACTCATGCTTGGATTCACGAGAGTGAAAGAAGGAGGCGCAACCACACATCTAAGTTTTGAGGCCGTAAATGCAATGGTTGCTGTCTAGGGTGCGGGAGCAAAAGGAGGTTTTACGTGAGCAAAGTTGATGTTTGCAGCCATGGAGGACGGTGCAACAGCACTACTACCTATGATTCTGCAGGTTTTTTTTTTTTTTGTGTTTTCCAACTCATACATGAACCCTAGGCACTATACAAATATAAATATATGTTCTCCATGTCTTGGAGAGGACCTTTGGCTTAGTTTTATTCTCTAAACACTTAGAATTCATAAAAGACCAAGAACATAGTTGTGGAGAAGAAGGAATTTGCATCAAAAGTTAAAGAGCATTCATTCTCCCATGCAACATAGAACACATAGACTAAGTTTTTTGAAACTTTTTCTATTACTTTCATGATTGTTTGGATGATGAAAAAATTAGCTTTGATTTTTTTTGAATTTATTATGGATTGCTAATGTACTTTCTAATTGCTTGTGCTTGTGATTGGTAAAATACGTGTGCGTGAGTTGTGATTGATTGTTCTTGCATACTTTATTCACAATGGTTGAATTGCAAAGTAATTAATGGGATTGGCCAATCCACTAATTAATCTCTGGCTGTGCAAGAAATAATGGAAGTAAAACTTGTGTTCTAGACATACAAATTGTGAACATTAATTTTATGAAACTAACAGAAATGAAACTATAAAGTTTGCGCCAGTAAACATTTTTAATCACAAAATTTGAATCCTTGAATTGATTTAGCTAGTGAAGACTCACTCAAATCTAAAGTTGAAGCTATGGAAGAGTTTAGGAGAATATCTTATAGACATTAGAATTAATATGTAATCAATGCAAACTGATAATTAACATAATCGGTATATATAGGAAACCAACACAAAACAAGTGGCTAGACTCTTTGGCTATTGATACTTCACCTTTCGATTCTGCGTCACTATTTTTCTTAGTGTTCGTTCATCTTTATTTACTTTTATTCACACTCCATGTTTTAGGCCTAAATAATAGGAACTTAGTTAAATCAATAAACATAAAACCCTTTCTCATGAGATGATACCTATACTCACCATGGTACTGGTCTCATTATAAATTTAATTTTGGTGTGGTGACAACCCACGCCATCAGGTCATCCAATCTCATATTATCTATGTAACAAGTTTCCTTAGTGGCTACAACTTTGGTCATAAATCTCTCTGGAAAGGATCGTAGTGTCATTCTTAGAAGCTTAGAATATGAGAATTTCTTCTCAAGCTGGTAAGTTCAGTTGGCAATGTCATACAATTTGTCATTGAAAATGGCAATGGTTTATTTGTTTGTCATTTGCAATTTTGAAATCTTTACTGTGCTTGTTCCTTAGTGGACTTTTGAAGAATGTCTCATGTTTCCTTGACAATTTCACAAGTTAAAATTAACTTAAATTATTCCTTGTCAACTTCATTGAATTTGGCATTAATTGCCTTTAAATTCTTGAGGCTTGTACTTCCTTTGCTCTTTGTTTACTTGACTCCTTGAGAACCACTTTGCCATTATTGACTTGAGCAAGTGGGGTTACCATGTAATAGGAACAGAGAGTTATGCCTTGTAATCAAGTGATTTAATTAAGACATGCACCTAAGCCTTCTAGTTTGGATAATTTGTGCTTTCTCGTAAATGAACCAAAGCTTATTCTCTAGTATTCATTATCCAACCATGAAACCAGGATCTCAATTGCTTGATCAACCAAGTCGAAAGTTGTGAGGTGGCTCTGTTGCCACTTGTAGGTATGGATGCCTTAAAATTCTAAGAACAACACTTTGTGTTGTTTCCATGTTGTAACATAGAATCTACTCAAAACACTCCAAAGATAATTTTTGTGATCTTTAGGTGTTGTACTTAATTTAATTGACACTAACACCCTAAAACACATTCATAAACCAACTAAAATAGTAAAGCAAAAATATTTTACATAAAAAAACCACTCACTCAACCCCACTAGAGTTGTTTCACTTCCCCTTAACCCAGGTTCTCAACTTGATGAAATTCTACAAGAAGTTTTTCTTATTAGCATATAGTCCAAATTACCTCTAGGCCTTTATCTTTCCATCAAAGTGAACATTCCTCTTTAAGGTATAGGACTTTTGGACTTGACTCTCAACGCAAACAGAATCAAACACACTTTTTTTGTTACACATGTTCAATGCATTCAAGCCTCACAAGACCTTGACAATTCACTAAAGACTCTCCCCTAACTTGTCCACATGTTTTCTAAGCTTTTCAGCATTTATAGGGGTCATTTCAACCATTCCCCATAAAAACAGGATCCTCAAGTTACTCCAAGATCCGTTTGATTTTGTGAACTCTATACTTTTCATATTATGCTCTTTTGATGTTGAATCATGAATTGTCCTCCCATTTGCAGTGATATTTTCTTCCATGTCAAAATCCATTAGAGTTAGGAAATATAATCTCTTTAATCTTTCCATGATATAATTTGATTTCTACACAAAAAATTTGTCTAGCATATCATGGTCAAATCTTCCCAATTTCTTTAGATTTCACATGTCCTAGACATTATCAATCTTCTCTATATGTTCATGGGTATCAAAAAAGGTAAAGCATATCCATAAAATTACGGAGAATAATTCTAAATTTTTATAACAATTAATGCAATGATTTGATGATATGTACAACCAAATGTGAGTGATATAAGTGCTAACATACCCTAATGTCAACACATTTTATCAAAAATAAAAGCTTCACTATAAAATCGAAAAAATGCTTAGATGAATCTATCAAAAAAACTTCATTTTTGTTTGTTTCTCAAATCTTCCAAAATATGGGTTGACACAAGTATCTCTCCCTTTGATTTATAAAATTTGAAAGAAAATCTGCCATGTCCATCAATTTCCTTCTTCCTAATTTCAATAATACATACATGTGAATTTTTAAAGATTTGATGTACCTGGGCATGTTTATAGCTATGGGCCTATGCACTAGTGGATCCACCGAACATCCAACTTCGTGCTACCCACCTAAAACAATGGTGGTCTATTAGATCTTAGATCTTCGATATATGTTCCTTCTATTTATAAAGTAGCACACAAATAAAGATGGGGTTGGGGTTACCCATGGTGCATGCATTGGTTGTGCAATAAGACTTGAAATTTTTTGAATTGAATAAGGAGATAGGTCCATGGGTACAAAGAAAATAAGATGGAGAGAGATGGAAAGCTTAGGGTGGTTTGTGGCCTAAGCGGAGAGTGCTATGCATAACAAACTCAAGAGGAAAAAGAGAAGTAGGGGAGGGGAGAAAGAAACTAGTCAGAGAGAGAGTGCTATGTGGAGAAAGAGAAGTGGGGGAGGGGAGAAAGAAACTAGGCACATAGAGAGAGAGAGAGAGAGAGAGAGTAGGACGTAGACTAGTTGAATTTCAAAGAAGCTAACTTAATAATTTTAGGTTCAAACTTGTTACATATTAGATTGGGCTGAGCCTAAGTTTGAGATCTAAAGAAAGTTCAATTGAACTTGATTGGAAATTTTTTTAAATCCAAATCAAGTTGAGCTTGAGCTCAAACTCAAGCTATTAATTTTCTGTTTTTCAAATAAAATATTTTTTCTCAAAAATACTTACTTGAAAAATTATACATAAATTAGAAATATTAACATTATAATTTTTAAATATTAACAACTTGCATATGACATTAAAAGTTATAAATTAAGTTATATAAATACTTATTAGTTAACATAATAATGCAGTTTCTTTTATTATACTATACTGCACACCACCTATTGGACGGATACGACTTGAACTCTTAATCTCTCATTTGATAAGATAAGGCTTAAACTATCCATCCACACACATGCAACCATAACAATTTAGTCTAATTGCATATGTATAAACTTATAAAATAAATAAAATAAATTTTTAATTAATTTTATTATTTTATTTTTATATTTAAATGAATTGAAAGATCCTTTTACTCGAGTAAAATTATATAAGATATTAATAATATTGTATGTATGCATAAATATTTTTTAATTAAATATAGTGCATATATTAGTTCATGTAATATTGATAAAAATATTCCATTATTACTATTTTAAAACGACTCATTTTGCACCTCTAGTGTAAGTTGAAGAGGAAGGGAAAATAGATAATGTTTAATTAATTTTATTTATTACAAAAGCACACTTGTATCTCTCACTCTCTCATTGCATTAAACCCCATATGAAACTAAAGTCTAAAGGAGTAATAGAAATTATCATTAAATTTTTAGACAGTACTCTAGGAGGACAAAATGGTACTTGCTCGCTAGATATGAATCTATTACAAAATGTATATAAGTGTAATGACAACATTTGATTTCATGAGAATTTGCTTCGTAATATGTCAAATCTTAAGGCAATTGGATGCTATATATCCCAAGTTAAGTACTATTTTTATTTGTTTGGAAGGATCTCTGAGGTGGTAAAAAATGGTTCTTACATTCTAGATAAAACCTATTACAAAACATATATGGGTGTAACAATGATTTTGAATTTAACAAGACATTCCTTATTATGCCAAACTTCAAGGTAGTTGGACATAATTTACCTTTTCTTTTATGTTACTTTGTTTTATTGATCGTCTAAAAGCCTTAGCCCCATGAAAGATTGATGTGGGACACATACAAACAAGAACCTCAGGGTAGATGAACCACTGGAACAATAACTTGTGAGGATTGTGGCAAACTAACCTAAGCAAGTAGGTCGAAAATTGCCCCAATTGCAGTTGCCCTTCCAAGCATTGGAATAATGTAAATTTGTCTTTAACATTATAGCATAGAAGTAAGCGTTGCACACTTTATGTGTGTGCAAATTTATTTATATATTATGTAGTTATTTTATTTTAAATGATAAAAATAAAAATATTTAAAATTAATCATGAAAATTATTTAAAACGAGAGAATAAAGAAATTTCAAAGATTTCAAAAGAGAAAGAATTCACAAGAAAACATAAATAAAATAATAAGTTGAAGGGAAAATGACATAAAATGATAGAAAAATGAAAACAATTTCAAATAATGGTAGTTATGTAATTTGACTTTGTGCTACCAAAAAAATTCTTATTGACTTAATAATATAGTATAGATAAATTCCATTTTTATGCCATTAAACTTCGACATTTTCCAAAGTGGGGTGAAGTCACTTGATAAATACACTAAGTCTTTCGAAAGAAAAATGTATGACATAATTAACTTCAAATGGGAAAATTTGCTCTGAATATATTTTTTATTTTCCACTTGTCTATATAGAAAATTTAACATTTACAACCGTCCAACAACATCAGCTATAGAAAACAAAAAATTAAAATAAAAATAAAATAAAATAAAATAAAGATTTGATGTACCTAACGCAGCTGTGCATTGGGCATGGTAAATCTAAGATGGCAAATGAAGGACCACAGATCAGCTTCAAGTAGCTTGCCTAGCACCGCCCATGCCCCACGGGCATGGTAAATCTAAGATGGCTATAAACCCAACCTTGCCCCCGTTGTGGCCATACAATTCAAATCCTTCTACAAGAAATGACCTGGTTCCACCTCCACCCTCAATCGTTGGTTCCACAAACAACAACAAACAAAATTAAACAGAGAACGATCACCCATGCTCTGGGCCTCGAGCTTCAGCCAACCATGAACTAGAGCCCATTTCCAAACTGAGACCCAAATTAGAAAAAAATTCATGTCATTTACATTGCGATAGTATGAAAACTACTTTAGGAGTCATAGAGAAAAGATAAAGGTGTATCTATCTTTTTGATAAACCCTCAGTAGACACTTAAATTTCGTGTCTAATGAAGTAGTGACTTATGGAAAATATGAAGTAAATTCTATTTATATTTTTAAATTTTAAATAAATATAATTTTTAAAATAAATAAATAGATAATTGATATTTTAATTGACTAATTAAATTATATCAAAGGTCAAAATCTTATCAAGTCATAGAGATGAGAATCTCTATAAGTTTAAACTTATCGGCTAAATCTCATGATAAGCTCTAAATTGCAGTGGTTAATTGAGTTACACCATGTTAACAAGTTGTGCTGCAAAATTATCAATCCTCTAGGTATAAATAGGAATCAATTTCATGGAGGATGGAATACTTTTAGCCTCATAAAGAATTGAAGTCCGAGGAGATCTCGAAATTCCTCAATAAATTCTTTCTAAAGTTGAAGGAAAATTCGTAGCTTTTTCTTACTAAATTCAAAGCATTCTTTACACAAATTCAATAAATTTTGATATTTGATTCAAAATTGCTGTGTTAAATTTGCAAATCAATGTCATTTGAAGATTTGAAAAAATTCAAAGAAAATCAAACACAAGTCCTTTCTTGAAAATTGATCAAATTTTAAATTTTATTTTCGAAGAAAGAATTAAAGGGTCAAACTTAATGATTTATATCCATAAAATCTGTTTATTCAAATTTATTTTAATTTGTCTAAATTTTCTTGTTTCAATAAATTGAAATCTAATAAATTGTTCTATAAATTTTTGGTACACCCAGTAGAACCTATCTACTTCTCATCTTTTTAAACGTCAAATTCTAAAAAAATTACAATGGCTGGCAATCAAGGGAAGTCATCCAAAGTCGCTACCTCAAATTCCTCAAAAGTCGGTGTTGGTATCGCTACCCAAAGTGTGACAAGGAGACTAGCATATTTTGAGCCAACTCCTATCCCTAAGGCTATCAACAATCCATTTTTTGTGAATAAAGGTGATGATGCTTGTAAAGATGATTCTTTGCCTTTCAACCATTGCTTAGCATCTAGTTACTTACCCCCCTCCAACAACAGTGCACTTGTTATGATGACAAATGCTAGAAGTTTAGAGGAATAAATAGCAAGCCTAACTAGGGTTATAAAAGGTCTTGACAAACATGTTTAAGAGCAAAACTTTAAAATCTCAAAGTTGATGAGCAAAGTCAATGATTCTGAAGTTAGTTATATCATGAGCAAACAACAAGTTGAAGCTCATGATAAAGTTGAAACTTCTCTTAAACAACAATCAACTGAACAAAAGAATCTTCTCCTAGATATCTTTAAGTCTCTTTTGATGGTTTGATCTCAATTGATCAACTACAAGAGTTCATCATGGAAACCATAGAAGACAAGTTTGAAAGCACTCCTAAGTCATCTTTAACTTATGCCAGGCCATATATTGAAAGAATTGACAAGCTAAAGATGCCCGTTGATTATCAACCCCAAAATTCCTACAATTTGATGGCAAGAAAAACCCAAATCAACATGTTTCTCACTTCAGTGAAACATGCAATGGTGATGGCACTTATCCCTAAAAAGATAGACTTTTGGACCATTATACCATAGACAATTAAAATATTTGTCCAATCAGATGTTGCCAAATGGCATTTTATTGTGATAAAATATTAATAATTAATTATTTATATTTTAGTAATTAAAATAAACATAATTCCTAAGAGTAAATAATAAATAAATTAATATTTTTATTACAAATAGTATCATCCACTTAAATCGCAATAAGTGGGCCAATCATATCACGCCACGTGTCAAGTCTTGTAAATTTGGAAGGAGAATATTGTTGATTTAGCAATTAATTTGCAATCATCCAATAAAAAGAAGAAATGTCAAATCAAATATTTCCGACCAATCAGCGTGGCTAGAAGCATCGCCTTCTTTCAAGCCGTAGGGGGTAGGATCCTGTCTGGCCCTCTTCCAATGATGATCCCCGCTGCTGCTAACACTGTCATCCAAAACTAGCAGAGCCGGCCGCTTCCCTTTAGGGGCAATCGGGGCAATGCGGTTATGAGGAAGATCAGGGACATTGGGAAATGGAGCCACTATGTCAGGCACATCACTTGGAGACGAGGCGATGCACAACTTGGCTGCATGCTTTTCGAGGTAATTCCTGTGAACTGCGGTCCACCATTCTTTGTAACTCTTAGAATGAAATTTCTTTACGACCGCTGAAATGCGAGGAAAACATGCCTTGGCCTTCGACGCAGACAGAAAAGTGTATTCCTCGATGTTCACTTACAATCGGTGTTCCAACATCTTGCGAGCGATTTATGAGGCCTGGTGTCCTTCCACTAACACACTCTTTAGTTCTTGTGGCGAGGTATTCATATCTCTGCACAACTTACGTGAGTTAAAAGATCAAGCCAGGTACTCAAAGGCCCAAAAGTTCAAGCCTACTTAGTACACGTGGGCTAAAGATCAAGCCTAGTACTCAAAGGCCCAAAAGTTCAAGCCTACCTGATACACGTGGGCTAAAGATCAAGCTTGGTACTCGAAGGCCCATAAGTTCGACCCTAGCCGGTACACGTGGGCTAAAGATCAAGCCTGGTACTCGAAGGCCAAAAGTTCGAGCTAGGGTACACGTGGACTAAGATCAAGCTTGGTATTCGAAGGCACAAAAGTTCAAGCCTAGCTAGTACATGTAGGCTAAAGATCAAGCTTGGTACTCGAAGGCCTAAAAATTTAAGCCTAGCCAGTACACGTGGGCTAAAGATCAAGCCTGGTACTTGAAGGCCCAAAAGTTCGAGCCTAGCCGGTACATGTGGGCTAACATCAAGTCTGGTACTGGAAGGTCCAAAAGTTTGAGTCTAGTAGGTACACGTGGGCTAAAGATAAAACCTGGTACTCGAAGGCTCAAAAGTTCGAGCCTAGCGGGTACACGTGGGCTAAGATCAAGCTTGGTACTCAAAGGTACAAAAGTTCAAGCCTAACTGGTACACGTGGGTAAAAAGCCTGGTACTCAAAGGCCAAAAATTTGAGCCTAGGGACCTAAAGACATTCTGAAAAAAAGGTTACACACGTGGGCTAAGATCGTATCTCTACCAAATGTGGGCTAAAGATCAAGTCTGGTACTCGAAGGCCCAAAAGTTCGAGCCTAACTAGTACACGTGGGCTAAGATCAAACCTGGTACTCGAAGGCCAAAAGTTCGAATCTAGTCGGTACACGTGGACTAAAGATCAAGTCTAGTGCTCGAAGACCCAAAAGTTCGAGCTTAGCTAGTACACGTGGGCTAAGATCAAACTTGGTAGTCAAAAGCCCAAAAGTTCAAGCCTACCTAGTACACGTTGGCTAAAAATCAAACCTGGTACTCGAAGGTCCAAAAGTTCAAACCTACCCGGTACACGTGGGCTAATGATCAAGACTTGTACTCTAAAAGCCAAACAGAACCAAACCCAAGCCTGTGAATCTAAAACCCAATGGGTCCAAACCCAAGTTTTTGAGTCCAAATCCCAAATGTGTCCAAACCCAAGCCTTAGAGTCCAATGCCCAATGGGTCCAAATCCAAACCTCTGAGTCCAAAGCCCAATGAGTTCAAACCCAAGCCTCTGAGTCCAAATCCCAAATGGGTCCAAACCCAAGCCTCTGAGTCCAAATCTCAAATGGGTCCAAACCCAAGCCTATGAGTTCAAATTCTAAATGGGTCCAAACCCAAATCAAAGAGTTTCGAATCCCCTCAGGTCCAAACGTAAGCCTAAATTTGATTCCAAGAGTTTGAAGGTCCAAATTTCAAGAGAACTAAAAAAAAAAAAAAAGATTTCTACATGACCAAACATGGCCTTGTCCTTTTATCAAAATCGCTCAGCCAAACATGGCCTTAGCTAAAAAAAAGAAAAGAGGCGACGCCAAACACAGCGTTCAGTCACCCCATTTTTAACCAAACAAAGCCTTAAAATATCCTTCTCTCTCTCTCCCGCCAGTTTTTACCCAAACGTCGCCCTCTCTGTCTTGTCCCCTCTCTCGTCTTCTCTCTCTCTCTCTCCCGCCTTCTCCCTCTCTCCCACCTCCAGCCGCAGCAGCTTCACGCGCAGCCGCCCACAGTCGCAGCAGCGCCACCTCCAGCCAACGGCAACGGCAACGCGTCCGCCGCTCACGCCCGCGCCTCTCCAGCGCAGTGCTGCGCGCGGCCGATCGAGCGCCGCCTGCTTCTCCACCGTAGCCGTGCACAGCCGTAGCAGCGCCACCTCCAGCCAACGCATCGGCCGCGCACGCCCGCGCCTCTCTAGCGCAGCGCCGCGCGCGGCCGATCCAGTGCCACCTGGTCCTCCATCGCAGCCAGCGAACAGCGCCGCTCGCCATGCACGACCCGACCCACCACAACGCCGTCGATGCAGTACCCGGCGCAACACAAAACCGCCGCTGCCCGGCGCGGGCCTAACAAAGCGCCACCGCGCCCGGCGCACGGCCCGACACAGCACCGCCGGCGACCAGAACAACACGATAAAGAATCCCGGTAAATGTTTTCGCCCTTACTTGGTAAATTGATTTGGAAGTTGGGTGACTAGGGGTGCAGCAGATTTGGGGAGATGTGAAACTGTGCACAGAAATAAGAAATTGGCTCGACTCAATGCTGTGGCAACGACGGACGGAACTCTCGGCTCAAAAACAACCGAGCGAGCCTTATTTGTAGGCTTTTCACATTGCAAGCGATAAGGAAACTGCCTAAATTCATAGGGAGAATCCCTGAAAATCAACCCAAATGATCGTTTAAAATCGGTCAAGGGAAAGGAAAAGGAAAGAAAATCGCCGGCCAAATTTTGGTGAAGAAGAAGGCAACTGTAGGAAAATGGGCCGTTCATTGGGCCTAAAAAAAAAAGAAACAAAAAGAAACAAAAACAAAAACAAGAAATATATATATGATCGGGCCAGAAATGGGCCGCCCACTTAGGCACAAACCCCAAAAAAAAGAAAAATTAAAAGAGAGAAGAGAACTGGGCTGGCCTATTCAGGCCCAACAGAAAAAAAAAAAAAAGGAATAGAGAGAAACGAGAGGGAGAGAGAAAAGAATAAATACATAAATAAATAAATCAATTTTGAGAGAAAAGAATAAATACATAAATCGCGACAAGTGGGCCAATCATATTACGCCACGTGTCAAATCTTGTAAATTTGGAAGGAGAATATTGTTGATTTAGCAATTAATTTGCAATCATCCAATAAAAGGAATCAATGTCAAATTAAATATTTCCTACCAATCAGATTTCACCACGTCGCTCGTTAAGTATGGCAGTCAAGCTTCTCCACCCCTATAAATAGGGGTGGTCTCTACAGCAAAAAAAAAAAAAAAAAAAAAAAAACAGAGAGCGAAAGAGACAACAACAAGCCAAGGAAAAAAAGGAAGGAAGATACGAATTCTCTCAAGGCGTTCAAGAAACATTTAAGGCGTTCTTCATTAAGTTCAAAAAGTTCATCCCCAAATTCAAGGCGTTCTTCGTCAAAAATTTTCAAATTCAGCGTTTGATCTGAAATCAGGGCACCAAGCTCGAAGATCAGCGTTAATTGAAGAAATCTATAAGTTTTAAGGAAGATCAAGTACAAGTCATGTCCTTTAAGACACTTTAAATTGAAATCACATCTTTGAATGAAGAATTAAAGGACTGACTTAGAGAATAGAGTCCACACTAAATTCATCTGATCCAAGTTGTAATCAATTTGTACAAATTTCTTGTTAGTGTAAATTCAACAGCAAGGATTTCGTCCTACAGGAAATTTGTACAGCAAGGATTTCGCTCTACATATACATTTCTTAAAACTTGAAAAATAAAGATTACAAAATATTCTTGATTGAGGTGGGCTTAATTACATGACATGAAAAATATTTTAAGCCTCATATTTCCAACAAACAAAGCCTAAAGCTAACACAGTCAATTAAGAATTGGAACACATACTTCTAAAATACATGTCCCATGTGTACAAAGTGCATAATTACTTAAAATATAATTAAAAAATGAAGAAATTTATGATAAGTATAATTGCACTTGTCCTATAACTAATCGAGTTTGATCAAATCAAATTTACAATAATATACCACTCAGACTCTTCTGATGATACCTATGCATTATAGATCTGTTCAATCAATTACTCTTTCTTGTTGCTTAAAATTCCGAAAATTTCCTTTATTATTTTTTCTTAGATAGTCAATTATAAGAGAGTGACAACTATATTTGATTCATCGTGTGGTCACATGATTTAGTCTTTGTATTAGGCCACACAATTTTAGTTTTCGATATAATAAGGATAATAATTTGATTTGCCCTTTACAATTTGATTTGTTGTTTACACAATGTTTAATAATAAGCTGAAATGTACATTTCATGAACTTGTATTATGCAATTACATTGGAACATTTTTAAGCTACTTGGACATGACTGAGCAACACACCACTGCTGACATGTATCCTAGTTGTCATTTTCTATTGTCGATTAGTTTGTTAGATGCTTTGTTGATAGTGGTAGTTAGATTGGCTGTTTTAGATGCTTTCATGGTTAGCTGTAGGTGTGAGGGGGTTGTTCAGCTTCTATTTGTATGTTTATATTGATAGTCTTAGCCTCTAGCCAATGTAACAATAACCTATACCAGACTTAATTTTTGAATTCCCATTTCTTCTTCTTGCTTCCCTATTGTTTTTCCATTACTAATTTTACTTCTAACCTTCAATAATGAGGTAAAATCAAACTAGACAATGGAAATAACCCCATGGTAAGCCCAGTTCTTGACCTTTTGACCACTACAAAATTATGCTGTTTGAGTAAGGAACATGAAAAGGGCACTCAAGGCAAAAAACAAGTTTGGGTTTGCTACTGGACAGATGACCAAACCAAAAGATCCTACCCTACTTAAGGTTTGGGAAGGTTACATTGATGGTAGTTTCTTGGATCTTAAACTTAATTTCTCTCTTAGTTAAATGTAGTTTGATTTTTGTGGATTATGCATATGAACTTTAGAATAAGTTGAGTGAGAGGATGTCTCAACACACAATGGACTAAGAATATATCAACTAAAGAAGGCTTTAGGCTCACTGATGAAGAGGGATGACTTAGTGATAATTTATTATGGTAAGCTAAAAAGTATTTTGAATGAACTCTTATTGTATGGCAATATGCTTAATTGTACATGTGGACAATTAAGAGTTTTAACTGAAAGATATCAAAGGGATTGTGAAATGGAATTCTTGATGAGGCTAAATGATTCATATGCTCACATAAGGGACTCATGCTTATGATGGATCCTATCCCTCCTATAAATAAAATCTTTACTATAGTGCAACAACAGGAGAAGCAACACTAAATAGTGGCAAACATGCAAGGAACTGAAACATGTGCTCTGTCGGCACAAAGAGGTCACAGCAATGCAAGAACAACAAGTACGAGGGATAAGCCTTATTACGCGTACCATAAAATTTCAAGACATAGCCTTAAAAGTTGCTTTAAGGTTGGGAATGCAGAACCTCCTACATGCTCACATTTTAATATGAAGGGACATGATTGAGAAAGCATACAAGTTGAAAGGATACCTTGCTAGACACAAGCTGCATCAAAAAGGAGGAAAGGTAATTGGATTAATCCACTTGGTGTAATCTGATCCATGACAACTAAGTAGCTTAACTCGTGAGAATAGTGAGCCAATGAGTTAGACTA
Organism: Avicennia marina; assembly: GCA_019155195.1. NCBI lineage: Eukaryota > Viridiplantae > Streptophyta > Magnoliopsida > Lamiales > Acanthaceae > Avicennia > Avicennia marina. The sequence goes on along the minus strand of CM032781.1, from coordinate 6,431,196 downwards.
CGGCACAATACTACTAGCTAATAGCACTACATTGTGTTGGAAAATTAGCAGCTAATAAACCAGGTGATGAAACATAATCTCATAACCTTCCTACTACAAACATTGTCATTGCACCACCATCATCTACTCACAATGTTGATGGCGCAAACATGAGTGGTAAGCCCTTATCCCACATGTCATCTAGCACAAAAAAAAAGCACGCATAGTTAGTTATCCTTGGATTTTTGACAAAAGGAAAACATATCACATGATTGTCACCCCAGTTTATTCACAACCATTACTACTATAGTGTCCAGTCTAGTTAGGCTTCCAAATAGATCACATGCTATGGAAACACACTTAGGCATGGTTAAATTAACTAAGATTATCTTTCTCAAAAATTTGCTATGTGTCTCCACCTTTAAGATAAATCTCATATCAATCAAAAAGCTCACTCATGACAATCAGTGTTGCCTTGTGTTTTCTTCCTCTTTTTGCTATATTTAGGACCTTATTTCAAGACCACGATTAGGATAGGTGAAGCTAAGGTAGGCCTCTACTGGCCCTTAGAGAAGAAAGAGCACTCACGACAACTTACAAAAGATTTGGCAAGGCTATCACGAACATATTGTCACCAATCCTTCTCTGTAGAAAGTTCTAGTGTGGATAATGCCCTTTGGCATTATCACCTTGGTTATCCATCTTGCCAAAAACTAGAACTTATTAATGATATTTTTATAAACTTTGTCAAGAATAAAGCATGTGATTTTACTTGTCCAATCTATCCTATTGCAAAGCTACACAAAAGACGTTTTAATATTAGCACTCATAGAACATTATATGCTTTTGAGATGCTGCATTATGACCTATGGGGGCTGTGTAGTCAAATGGCCTATGATGGAAGTAGGTTTCTCCTAACTATAGCAGATGTCCTTACTAGAAAGACTTAGGGGTACTTTCTAAAAACCAAAGCAGAAACCAAACATTGTTTAATCATTTTTTACAACCTTGTACAAAACCAATTTCAAAGAAAAGTGAAAGTCCTTAGAAGTGACAATGGGACAGAGTTTAGTCTTAGAGAGTTTTGTCAAGAGAAAGGAATAATACACCAAAAACCTTGTGTAGAAACCCCACTCAAAAATGAAATTGTTGTGAGGAAGCATTAGCACCTTTAAAACATAGCAAGAGCCTTACAATTTCAATCTATATGTACACCTTTCTTTTTGGACTGAATGCATTCTTATAGCCACTTACATAGTTAATAGAATCCCAACCAAGGCCTTTAACAATAAAACTCCTTACCAAATGTTGTTTAGGACCCTACCATCTTACCAACACCTAAGAGTTTTTGGGTGTTTATGCTATGCATTTACACCTAGCTAAGAAAGAAAGAAGTTTGATGCCAGGAGGAGGAAATATGTGTTTTTAGGCTATCCCTATGATCTTAAGGGGTATAAGCTATTAAACTTAGAAGCCAAAGGTGTCTTCATCTCAAGATATGTGGTTTTCTATGAGAAAACCTCTCTTTTCAAGTAATAGGACTAAAATAACCAAACATTGCCTCCTGCAGTCCAACAACCACAACATACTGCACCAAACACATGATTTATATCCTATGATGAACCAAATTCCAACAAACCCTAATATTGCTAAGTTAGAACCTCATAACAACCAGGAACTAATTTTTGAGTAAATATTCAACCAAATAGATGAGGTATAACAATCATCACCAAGCATTGTTCCGTCGGATCATTCATCACAAATTCCCCTAAGAAGGTCTACTAAAGTGAGAAATGCACCTAAGTATCTCCAAGAGTACCACCCCATAGCAAAGTAAGCCTAAAACCAAAGCTTTACCTAAATATCTCTTTGATAGTGTTCTATCCCACAATAGGTTCCTTCTGCACCGCCAAATGTTCTTGGCTTCTATTTCCACATAAGAAGGGCCCAAAAGCTTTGCAGAGGTATCAAAAGACCACAAGTGGTAGCAAACAATAGACGCTAAACTAAAGGCACTTGAAGAAAATAATACACGGACATTAATTGGCCTCCTTGCTGGAAAGGTGCCAATTGGATGCAAATTTGTGTATAAAATCAAATATAAAAGTGATGGAAGTGTAGAAAGATACAAGGCTAGATTGGTGACAAAGGGGTTCACACAAAAAGAAGGGAAACATTATCAAGAGACCTTCTATCTAGTGGCCAAACTAACAACAGTGAGGTGTCTTTTAGCTGTTGCTGCAATGAAGGGTTGGAGATTGTATCAACTTAATGTAAATAATGCATTCTTGCATGGGAACCTAACTAAGGAAATTTACATGAAAAGGCCAATAGAGTACACAAAGGGAAGGCACACCAGGTGTGCAGTTAGAACAAAAACTTATACAACCTCAAACAAGCCTCTAGATAGTGAACTGTTACACTTTCACTAGCACTCATCATGTTTGGTATTATGCAATGTAAGGCTGATTAAAGCCTGTTCATTATGAAAGGAAAGAGCTATTTCATAGCATTGTTCGTGTATGTGGATGACATTATAGTGGCCAGCAGCTTAAAGGATGAATCGAAGAAGATTAAGTACTTTCTATACAGTGAGTTCGAAATCAAGGACCTTGGTTACCTAAAATACTTCCTAGGCATGGAAGTGGCAAGAAATGAACAAGGAATCCATATCAGTCAATGGAAGTACACTTTAGATATCCTTACAGATAGTGGACTACTAGAAGGGAGGCCTAGTAAGATCCTAATGGAGCAAAATACTAGAATAAGTAGAGAGGGGGGCAAACCTCTTACAAATCCTACACTATACAGAAAGAGGGTTGGGAGGCTATTACATGTGACCATCACAAGGCCAGACATTTGTTTTAGTATTTAAACAGTGAGCCAATTCAAGAAGGAACCCACAAAGCATCATAAAAAGTACTTTATTACATCACGTCAGCACTATGCCAGTGGTTTTTCTTTCCTACAGAGAATCAGCTAGAGCTTAAGGTATTTTATGATTGAGATTGGGGGTCTTGCCTTAACACTAAACTAAAAGGTCAATTACAAGGTATTACAACTTCTTAGGCCACTCCTTTATATCTTGGTTATCAAAAAAGCAATCAATCATTCATAGATCTTCTGTAAAGGCTAAATATCAAGCCATGGCTTAACTTATGCTGAACTCACTTAGTTGAAATATATCCTTTATGCCTTGGACATAGAACTTCATGAGCCTTCCCAGTTGCATTGTGATAACCAAGTTGCATTATACATAGTTGCAAATCTAGTTTTCCACGAGAGGAACAAGCATATTAAAATGGATTGCCTTGTTATAAGAGATCAACTTCAAGAAGGTTTGATTAAAACCTGTCATATGCCAACTAAAGGTCAGATTGCAGACGTGATGACTAAGCCCTTACATATACAGCTATTCAAAAGCCCTTTGAGTAAGATGGGAATGGTAAACTACCATTCCTCACCTTGAGAGGGTTTATTAGAACATTCCTAAGCCACATGGACATGACTAAGCAACACATAACTGCTAACATGTATCCTAGATGTATTTTTTTGTTACCGGTTAGTTTGTTAGATGCTTTGTTGATAGTGATAGTTAGATTGGTTGTTTTAGTTCCTTTATGGTCAGCTATAGGTGTTTAGGGATTGTTCAGCTTTTGTTTGTATATATATGCCGATAGTCTTAACCTCCAACCAATGTAACAATAACCTATACCAGACTTAGTTTTTGAATTCCCATTTTTTCTCCTTCCTTCCATACTGTTTTTCCAATACTGATTTTACATCCAACCTTCAATAATGAAGTTAAATCAAACTTTACAAATTAAGAACTTAATATTCTTTTCTGCGAACCAACATAAAAAACTGCTAGAGTTTAATGTAGTACATGATGATGAGCAATTTTCTACAAAACAAGCTAATTAGAAAACTAATATCATTTCGTGCCACCCTATCACTTTATTATTAAATAAAAAATTGCTCAAATTTTTTGGTATCTATAAGATTCTTGATCAAGTAACATGTCTACAACCTATCTCATAGAAGTTCTTGAGTCCTTGTTCTCTTGTCCACATTGCAATACCACTCTCACCAAATTTTGTAATTTGTCCTCGTCATATTCACCTTCAATTCTAGGATCCAAAATTTGTTCAATACATGATATACCTTCCTCTGCTCCTTCATGCATCATTTTCCTGACCTAATTCTGTAGCCCCTTATGCTCCATCCCACCACCTCTACTATCAGCATTGAGTACCTTGGGGCTCTTTCCTATTACCATTTCCAACATAACAATCCCATAACTATATACATCAACTTGAGAAGTGATTGGAAGATTAAAAACCCATTCTGAAGCCATGTAGCCTCTTGTCCCTCATATCGTAGTAACATTTAAATTCTCCATCTCGCTCCTTTTCACTTGTTTTGACTGACCAAAATCTGTCACCTTGGTTTGGTAATTTAAGTCCAAGAGTATGTTTTGAGGCTTCACATCATAGAGCGAAACCCACTCCAAGCACTCTTCATACAAGTAAGTTAGGCCATTGGCTGTGCTCAATGCAATATTAACCCTCTTTCTCCAATCCAGATTACTAGAGCAGAGATTTGTTTCTAAAGATCTATGCTCCAGGTACTCGTAAACCAAGAGCCTGTTTTTCCCTTCAGCACAATAACCCTAAAGCTCAATCAAATTGGCATGGTTCAGTCTTCCAATGATGCCAACTTCAACCAAGAATTCTGCCTCCCCTTGCTTGGCCTCATTCAGGCATTTGATGGCTGCAATTCTATTATCTGGCATCTTTCCTTTGTACACAACAACGCTGCCTCCATGACAATTTCTTCACTAAAATTTTTTGATGCCTTCTTCAACTCTGCATATGTAAACCTCTTGAATCCTATCACAACTTGCAAGTAATTACCTCACTCATTCATATTAAAGCCTCAACATGTTTTAAATAATAAGATGAACAAACAGAGTGCTTCAATTGCACCAAACACTCCTGCACACCAAGCCAAGGACTTCCACCAGGCATGCCTTTCTTCCATCTTGTATGCTCTTTTGACTTGTGTTGGTTGGCTTGTGCATTTGAGGTCAAATTTCGGAATGGACCTCTGGTGGGTGGTCAGCCCAGGCTTTGGTAACTTTAGGTAAGTTAAGTCTTTGAATCCCACTGATTGGTATCCACTGAACAAAAAGGTCTTAAGAAAAAACCGGACAGATTAGTATCACGTTCATATCTGTATTGGAATCCTTTGTAGTGGTAGTTGCTCAAGCATAGCCTTTTGCACATCTCCAAAGTGTAGTTCTTGAAGTAGTCGATGTCATTTTTGAAGAATTCAGTGTGATTTAGTTGAAGGAAGTGTGCAGAATTAGAATCTTTACAAGGAAAAGGCTTTAAACCCAGGATACATCCTTCTAATCAATCTCTGTGATTCTTCTTATTGTGCCCTAGCAAGCAAGAGCACCTCCGGCCCAGCTCGGGGCTGTAGGTACAAAGGCTGTTGGCACCACAAATCCTACAAGTCCTGCAAGGCTAAAGGTCCACTTGCCATGTGACTAATTAGACCTAATTTTTTTAGACCAATATTATGTGCCAATATTTATCTAGGCCCACTAACTTATTTGAAGTGAGAAGGTTTCTATGACTTACCGAATACTACTAGAAATTCATTGGAGGATTTACTAACATTGCCACAGTATTGACCCAACCGTTGCAGAAATGAAGGAAGTTGAAATGGAACTAGAAATGTGAACAAGGTTTCATCTGACTTTGGCTCCAATGCTTGCTTTGCCTTTCAAAGGTGGTAGGTTTACCATGTACAACACTAGTAAAAATGTACTAGGTTGCGTCTTGATGTAGCACGATAGAGTGATCACCTAACCATCTAGACAAGTGAAGCCCTATGATTTAAACTATCCAATTCATGACGAAGAACTGGCAGCATTAGTTTTTGTCCTTAAAATATGGAGATACCACCTTTATATCAAGAAATGTTAGATAAATACCACCACAAGAGCCACAAGTATTTCTTCATGTAGAAAGAGTTAAATATGAGATAGAGACATTGATTGGAGTTAATCAATGATTATGACTTGGTCATAGACTAGTATCCTCGTAAGGCTAATCATGTAGTTGATACCTTGAGTAGAAGGAAGACTAAAGTTTATGGCGACCATGTTACGATGCAATTCGATTCACTACTTTTGAAGTTTGTCAAATTAATTGATAGAGTACTAGCATATTTAAGCATTGAACCATTGATAATTGAGGAGATTAGGAAGTTCAAAGGATCAATCTCGAAGATAGTGGCGTTGAAGGACAATGTCAAGCATAGTCAACTCTTGAATTTCCAATTAGGAGAGGACGATATCTTGTATATGAAAAGGTGGCCATGTGTTTTAGATGTTAAGGAGATATGAGGTTAAATCTTACGAGAGGCACACCAGTCAAAGTATTTGATGCATCCAGTGAGTACTAAGATATATAAGGATCTTAAAAGACACTTTTAGTGGAACGGGATGAAGAAAGATATTGCAAACTACGTGGTGAAGTGCATGATGTGCCAAAAGATCAAGCCAAAACATCAGCACCCTCGAGGCTATCGATAGCCACTTGAGATACTTGAATAGAAGTGGGATTATATTACGATGAACTTGGTGGTGGGGTTACCATGTACTCCTTGGAATAGTTTGCTGTGATACATATTGGCTTTAGTATCTGCTGTGGTGGCTTGCAGGTACTATTGTGTTATGATCTCAGATTTGAAGCATGACATCGTGGGTGTGAGGTTTACTGTGGCATCAAGCAAAATGCTTTGCAGTTGCGGGGTGTCATCCTAGACAAATGTTTTGTGGGTACGACTAGCTTTTTTGTGTCATGAAATAGTAACACAAGACACAACAAAATGCACTGTGGTTCATCTTGTAGATGCGGGCCATTTTTCGCAGTTGTGTGTCATGTTTTGCAAGGCCACATGACCTAGGAAAAAGGGAAATTTTCATTTTGTGATTTGGAACCCAATTTTAACCATTTAAAGGCTTAAACATGGACGAAGTTAATACATAACTCTACCAATTAGAAGTATAGATTGGAATACCACTCAATTGGGGTTGAAATACTGGGGCTCACGGTGGACGCAACTGGTAATTCATGTAACCCTCTTTAGTTAGGAGTATAGACTAAAGCCTTAATTAGTGAAAAAAAAAAGTACACGAAGTCCATAACCCATGAGTTGGTGAGTAAACATGTAGAATATGTGATATCTGAATGTTATTCTGGATATGATACACATTGTGATATCTTATTTCCTGCTTAAATGTGTGATTTGTCCAAAATTTATATTTTTACTGCTCGCATCCTATAAAAATGAAGGAAGGTGAATTCATTTATTGGGTGACTCATCACTCACGATTTCCTTCATTTATCTTTTGCAGAGGATGCTAGTGAAAGAGATTGCATGTGGGGATGGTAGGATCACAAGATGATAGAAGCTTTAGTTTATATTTGGGCAAATAAGATATGGAATTGTAATAGACATATGGACTAGTTAGTTTGATATTAGGGCTTTGGTATCTGTTAAGATATTCGTCTTGCAAATACTGCCAAGTTGTATTCTAAATTTGGAGACATGACATATACACACTCTATTAGTAGTATACTTATATCATACTTTGATATAACTATCTTTTAAAATACCATCTATAATGCATTAAAAAAAATTGAATATATAAATTATTGAAGGAAATATAGCCTTTTAAAGATGATTTAGTTTTTATAAAAACATCAAAAAAACATATGGGCATTTAAAGAAATAAATATAAAATAAAATTGAAGTAAGAGAATAATTTTAAGAAGTAATTAACCTATAGGTTAGTAATTAAAATTTTGAAATTCTATGGTTCCTTTATGATTGTGATTCTGCTACTTTATATCTTTATTTTAGTTTCATAAAATTCTTTATGCTTTAGTTTATTTATTTTTATACTATCTAATTTTCTTCCATCCTTTTATTATAATCACTTCATATTTCACATTTACTAATATAAAAATATTGTAGCACTTACTTGGAAATAACAAAATATCATCAATATACATGGAATAATTGTTAACATATAGATTAATCATCTTACTTCATAATCCTGTTGGCACCAGTCCAATTTTTGGTCATATCTATATAATTTTACATTTTTCAGAATACATATATTTTATATATTAGTCATAATTATTATATTTTTTAGAATACATTGAATGAAACCCAGAGCTCTTTATCTTATGAACATTGAGACGAATTCATATATAGATTTCTCTAAACTAATCCTTTTTTGCTTCTTTTATGTGAGTCATTAGTCTATTATAATAACAAATGTTTTCTCTCACTATTTTTATTTGATTTTCCTATATAATACTTGGTGGATTAATTCATATTTAAAATTCATAATTTAAATGTGTTATATTCAATATATAATCTACTGTATTGATGAAAAAAATATTTACCTAATTGAATTACCCTTCTAAAATTGAAATTCTTAACCCCCTCCAGCCCCAACAACAAAATAAAAATATAGAAAAATAGATACACACGTGTATAAAAAAATTAAAAAAAAACATAAGTAGGAACATGATAAACAAGCATGGAATTAAATATGTAAGTTCATCCAACAGCGATATCATACCACTGAAATTGATGTAACTTAATCCCAGTGTCTCAGGCATTGTCAGATTTGCTAGCCAATTTGGGAGCTCTCCTCCAAGCTTAGTATGCAATAAATGAAAATTATTAAGCCGTCGCGAACAACCCAACTCCTTGGGAAGGTCTCCTATGTTTATGTAGTACTTTGGTTTAATAAAATAAATAAATAAAAATACCAATGGATGTCCATGTATGACTTAATTGCATTGCATGAATTGGATTGATTTACTTTTGAATTCTATGAAATTATGAAAAACTTTCTATAAGATGAAATATTATGGAAATTGGAGACTTGTGAATATTAGAGACCAAAAAGGTAGAGTTTTGTGTAAATTTTAAAGAGTCGACAAGTAATTTGTTACTCAAATATCAAAGGAAGCTTGGAAAGAATACTTAGTATATAGCTTATAAAAAAATTTTGAGATGATCATGGATGTATCAAGTTTAGAAGCAGTGATGACCACAAGAACTTCATAAAAAGTCGCCAAATCAAAACTAAGTAGCTTCTATGCAGTGTTGAAGTTGTCGAAAATCATGAAGATGGTTTAGACTTTGATCAACAAAATATACCATTCTTATAATTTTTTAAAATGTTTAGAAAAATGTGGAGTAAAATAATGTTTTCAAAACAAAAATGGTCCTCGAATTGGAGAACTTACTAGGTTACCAATCTAACCACTTCAATCAGTTTTAAAAATCTGGTTGTTTCAAATTATATGTAATATTATTTTTACACATATAATAGTGTTAAAATAAGGTTGTTAAATTAATTCATGTCCATCAATTAATATATTAAATGATAAATTTTACATAAAATACAAAAAAATTCATGATTCAACAAAAATTTAAAATATTACAAAAATATAAAAGGAATTAAATTAAATTCAAAGCTAAACATAAATATTGAAAAATGAGTTTTGGAAAATAAAAACAACACAATTAACTGAAAATATTTAATTTCAAGATACAATATTTAAATTTTCAATGATATTATTAGAAAATTTTTATAAAAATTATAAAATAGGTACAGTGAAAAAATAGAGAGTGAAATTTTTCTATAATAATAAATTATTTTGGAGGTCAAAAAATTATGATAAAATATAAATATATTTTATTTATTTTTAATTATTTGAAAGGCATATTTATATTTTTAAAATATTTATCAATAAAGAACGGTTTTCTTGACCTGTGTGACTAGTTCACGCTAACTTTCAAATTTTAAGTGGTATCCAAATGTACAAAAAGGAAAAAATTGCTTTTTAAAAAATCTGAAAGATACAAAATTAATCTTGAAAAATAGAAAAATATTTTCCAAATAGTAAAATATTAAATACGAAATATAAATTTAAAAATTTTAATATGCCAAAAGAATAAGGAAAATATGGTTTATATTTCTAAAACTTATAAAATGTGTAATTTATTATGTTGACTCATATATTCTTTAAAATCATACAAAAAAATTATATCTTTTAAAACATAAAAGAAAATTTAAAATAACTAAAAATAAAAATATAATTTTTTGCATAGGATATTATGAATATATATTCTAAAACTTTTAAATTTATAAAATTCCAAATAATATAAATAAATGATTATATTTTCCAAAACAACATATTTAAAAAAATGTTCAGAAACATTAAAAAAAAAACAATTTCATACATTAAGAAGTGCCCTATATAATATTGTTATTCATTTTTAAAATTGAAAAGCAAAACAAATAAATTTAAAAGTCTAAATTCTTTCAAAAATAAAAAATGTATTTATTTTTCTAAAATTATAATATTAAAAAGTTATCATATTTACATTCTCTGTAAAAGAGAAAAATATATTTTTAACATATTAACATATAACATATATGTTTGAAAAATTCTTAAAACTTTAAAAATAAATCTAAAAATATAAATTCACATTGTTATTTTTGTATTATATTTTTTTGAAATGTAAATCCCGTTTATTGTATTTTTTTCAAATATATTTTTCTATTTCTTATGAATAATTATTATATTTTAAAGAATACATTGAATGAAACCAGGAGCTCTTGATCTTGTGAACATTGAGACAAATTCGTATATAGATTCTCTAAACTAAACTTTTTGTGCTTCTCTCATATGAGTCATTAGTTTATTCTAATAATAGATATTTTCTCTTAGTATTCTTTTTTGGTTTCCTTATATAATATTTGGTGGATTAATTCATATTTAAAATTTATGATTTAAATGTGTTATATTTGATATGTAACCCACTGTATTGATAAAAAAAATATTTACCTACATGAATTACCTTTCTAAAATTAAAATCTTTAACCTCCTCCAATCCCAACAACAAAATAAAAATATAGAAAAAATAGATACACACATATATAAAAAATTTTAATGAAAACCCAAGTAGGAACATGACAAACGAGCATGTATTAAATATGTAAGTTCATCCAAGAGTGAGACCATACCACTAAAATTGATGTAACTTAATTTTAGTGTCTCAAGCCTTGTCAGATTCGCTAGCTAATTTAGGAGCTGTGCTCCAAAGTTCATACCCAACAAATCAAAATCTTTAAGCCATCGCAAACGACCCAACTCCTTGAGATGCTCTCCTGTGTTTATGTAGTACTTTGGTTTAATAAAATAAATAAAAATACCAATGGGTGTCCTTGTACGATTTAATTGCATTGCAGGAATTGGATTGATTTATTTCTGAATTCTGTGAAATTATGAACATCTTGCTATAAGATGAAATATTATGAAAACATAATATTACGTTTGAAGGTAGTTCACTTTTATACAATAAAACTCCATTTTGAACATAGAAATTAAATGATTATTTCGGATTGGCAGGCACTTCAATATGATAATAAAAAAGAAGGAATAACCAAAATTGGCAGAGCATTTCATATTGCTTATATATTGATGAAAAGCTCATTATATTTTCAAGTTTCTTTCGGCAAATCTCTAGTAAATTCATTGAATGAAACCAATGGTTCTTGAACTTGTTAACATTGAGACAAATTCATATATAGATTATTTGAAAGGCATGTTTATATTTTTAAAATTTTTATCAATAAAAAACAGTAAAAAATGGTTTTGTGAGCAGTGTGGCCAGTTCACGCCGACTTTCAAATTTTAAGAGGTATCCAAATGTACAGAAAGGAAAAAATTGTATTTTCAACAAAAACATTAAATACATAAAATTAATCTTGAAAAATAGAAAAAATATTTTCCAAATAGAAAAATATTAAATATGTAATAGAAAATTTCAAAATCTTAATATGCCAAAAGAATTAGGAAAAAGGGGTTTATATTTCTAAAAAATATAAAATTTGTAATTTATTATGTTGACCGCATATACTCTTTGAAATCATATAAAAAAATATATCTCTTAAAAAATAAAAGAAAATTTAAAATAACTAAAAGAAAAAAATATAATTTTTTGAATAGGATATTATGAATATATATTCTACAACTTTTAAAGTTATAAAATTCCAAATAATATGAATAAATGATTATATTTTCCAAAAAAACACATTTAATAAAAATGTTTAGAAAAAATTTTAAAAATTGATTTTGCACATTAAGAAGCTCCATATTTAAAAATTTTATTTGTTTTTCGAAATGAAAAAAAACATATAAATTTAAAAGTCTGAATTCTTTCAAAAATAAAAAATGTATTTATTTTTCTAGAATTATAATTAAAAGGTTATCATATTTATATTCTCTGTAAAAGAGAAAAATAAATTTTTAACATATAACATATATGTTCCAAAAATTCTTAAATGTTTAAAAATAAATATAAAAGTAGACATTCTAATTGTTATTTTCGTATTATATTTTTTGAAATGTAAATTCTGCTTCTTGTATTTTTTTCCAATATAGTTATAAAATATAATTTTTATTTTTTTAATAATTTTACTTTTTTTATAATATATATTTTATATATTATGAATAATTATTTTATTTTTTAGAATACATTGAATGAAACCCAGAGCTCCTGATCTTGTGAACATTAAAACAAATTCGTATACAGATTTTTCTAAACTAAACTTTTTTTGCTTCTCTCATGTGTGTTATTAGTCTACTCTAATAACAAATATTTTCTCTTACTATTCATTTTTGGTTTCTTTATATAATAGTTGGTGGATTAATTCATATTTAAAATTCAGGATTTAAATGTGTTATATTTGATATATAACCGACTGTGTTGATTAAAAAAATATTTACCTACATGAAATGCCTTTTCAAAATTAAAATCCTTAACCCCTCCAACCCCAACAACAAAATAAAAATATAGAAAAAATAGATATACACACATATAAAAAATTTAATGAAAACACAAGTAGGAACATGACAAACGAGCATGTATTAAATATTTAAGTTCATCCAAGAGCGAGATCATACCACTAAAATTGATGTCCTAGTGTCTCAAGCCTTGTCAGATTCGCTAGCTAATTTGGGAGCTGTGCTCCGAAGTTAATACACAACAAATCAAAATTTTTAAGCTATCGCAAACGACCCAACTCCTTGAGATGCTCTCCTGTGTTTATGTAGTACTTTGGTTTAATAAAATAAATAAATAAATAAAAATACCAATGGGTGTCCTTGTACGATTTAATTGCATTGCAGGAATTGGATTGATTTATTTCTGAATTCTGTGAAATTTGAACGTCTTGCTATAAGATGAAATATTATGAAAACATAATATTACGTTTGAAGGTAGTTCACTTTTATACAATAAAACTCCATTTTGGACATAGAAATTAAATGATTATTTCGGATTGGCAGGCACTTCAATATGATAATAAAAAAGAAGGAATAACCAAAATTGGCAGAGCATTTCATATTGCTTATATATTGATGAAAAGCTCATTATATTTTCAAGTTTCTTTTGGCAAATCTCTAGTAAATTCATTGAATGAAACCAATGGCTCTTGAACTTGTTAACATTGAGACAAATTCATATATAGATTATTTGAAAGGCATGTTTATATTTTTAAAATTTTTATCAATAAAAAACAGTAAAAAATGGTTTTGTGAGCAGTGTGGCCAGTTCACGCCGACTTTCAAATTTTAAGAGGTATCCAAATGTACAGAAAGGAAAAAATCGTATTTTCAACAAAAACATTAAATACATAAAATTAATCTTGAAAAATAGAAAAAATATTTTCCAAATAGAAAAATATTAAATATGTAATAGAAAATTTCAAAATCTTAATATGCGAAAAGAATTAGGAAAAAGGGGTTTATATTTCTAAAACATATAAAATTTGTAATTTATTATGTTGACCGCATATACTCTTTGAAATCATATAAAAAAATATATCTCTTAAAAAATAAAAGAAAATTTAAATTAACTAAAAGTAAAAAAATATAATTTTTTGAATAGGATATTATGAATATATGTTCTACAACTTTTAAAGTTATAAAATTCCAAATAATATGAATAAATGATTATATTTTCCAAAAAAAACACATTTAATAAAAATGTTCAGAAAAAATTTAAAAATTGATTTCGTACATTAAGAAGCTCCATATATAAAAATTTTATTTGTTTTTTGAATTGAAAAAACATACACATAAATTTAAAAGTCATAAGTTTTTCAAAAATAAAAAATGTATTTATTTTTCTAGAATTATAATTAAAAGGTTATCATATTTATATTCTCTGTAAAAGAGAAAAATATATTTTTAACATATAACATATATGTTTCAAAAATTCTTAAATGTTTAAAAATAAATATAAAAATAGACATTCTAATTGTTATTTTTGTATTATATTTTTTGAAATGTAAATTCTGCTTATTGTATTTTTTCCAATATAGTTATAAAATATTTTTTTATTTTTTTATGAATAATTTTACATTTTTTATAATATATATTTTATATATTATAAAAATTACTAAATTTTTTAGAATACATTGAATGAAACCCAGAGCTCCTGATCTTGTGAACATTAACACAAATTCATATATAGATTTTTCTAAACTAAACTTTTTTTGCTTCTCTCATGTGTGTTATTAGTCTACTCTAATAACAGATATTTTCTCTTACTATTCTTTTTTGGTTTCTTTATATAATAGTTGGTGGATTAATTTATATTTAAAATTCAGGATTTAAATGTGTTATATTCGATATATAACCAACTGTATTGATTAAAAAAATATTTACCTACATGAAATGCCTTTTTAAAATTAAAATCCTTAACCCCCTCCAACCCCAACAACAAAATAAAAATATAGAAAAAATAGATATACACACATATAAAAAATTTAATGAAAACACAAGTAGGAACATGACAAACGAGCATGTAATAAATATTTAAGTTCATCCAAGAGCGAGATCATACCACTGAAATTGATGTCTTAGTGTCTCAAGCCTTGTCAGATTCGCTAGCTAATTTGGGAGCTGTGCTCCGAAGTTAATACCCAACATATCAAAATTTTTAAGCCTGCGCAAACGACCCAACTCCTTGAGATGCTCTCCCGCGTTTATGTAGTACTTTGGTTTAATAAAATAAATAAATAAATAAAAATACCAATGGGTGTCCTTATACGATTTAATTGCATTGCAGGAATTGGATTGATTTGTTTCTGAATTCTGTGAAATTATGAACATCTTGCTATAAGATGAAATATTATGAAAACATAATATTACATTTGAAAGTAGTTCACTTTTATACAATAAAACTCCATTTTGAACATAGAAATTAAATGATTATTTCGGATTGGCAGGCACTTCAATATGATAATAAAAAAGAAAGAATAAAAAAAATTGGCAGAGCATTTCATATTGCTTATATATTGATGACAAGCTCATTATATTTTCAAGTTTCTTTCGGAAATTCTCTAGTAAATTCATTGAATGAAACCAATGGCCCTTGAACTTGTGAACATTGAGACAATTTCTCATATAGATTATTTGAAAGGCATGTTTATATTTTTAAAATTTTCATCAATAAAAAACAGTAAAAAAATGGTTTTGTGAGCAGTGTGGCCAGTTCACGCCAACTTTCAAATTTTAGGTGGTATCCAAATGTATAGAAAGGAAAAAATTGTATTTTCAACAAAAACATTAATACATAAAATTAATCTTGAAATATAGAAAAAATATTTTCCAAATAGAAAAATATTAAATATGAAATTGAAAATTTAAAAATCTTAATATGCCAAAAGAATGAGGACAAAGGGGTTTATATTTCTAAAACATATGAAATTTGTAATTTATTACGTTGATCGCATATATTCTTTAAAATCATATAAAAAAATATATCTCTTAAAAATTAAAAGAAAATTGAAAATAACTAAAAAAAAAATATAACTTTTTGAATAGGATATTATGAATATATATTCTACAACTTTTAAAGTTATAAAATTCCAAATAATATGAATAAATGATTATATTTTCCAAAAAAACTTATTTAATAAAAATGTTCAGAAAAAATTTAAAAAATTGATTTCGTGCATTAAGAATCTCCATATATAAAAATATTATTTGTTTTTCGAAATGAAAAAAAAACATATAAATTTAAAAGTCTGAATTTTTTCAAAAATAAAAATGTATTTATTTTTCTAGAATTGTAATTAAAAGGTTATCATATTTATATTCTCTGTAAAAGAGAAAAATATATTTTTAACATATAATATATATGTTTCAAAAATTCTTAAATGTTTAAAAATAAATATAAAAATAGACATTCTAATTCTTATTTTCGTATTATATTTTTTGAAATGTAAATTCTGCTTAATGTATTTTTTCCAATATAGTTATAAAATATATTTTTTATTTTTTTATGAATAATTTTACCTTTTTTATAATATATATTTTATATATTATGAATAAATATTATATTTTTTAGAGTACATTGAATGAAACCCAGAGCTCCTGATCTTGTGAACATTAAGACAAATTCGTATATAGATTTTTCTAAACTAAACTTTTTTTGCTTCTCTCATGTGTGTTATTTGTCTACTCTAATAACAGATATTTTCTCTTACTATTCTTTTTTGGTTTCTTTATATAATAGTTGGTGGATTAATTCATATTTAAAATTTAGGATTTAAATGTGTTATATTCGATATATAACCGACTGTATTGATTAAAAAAATATTTACCTACATGAATTGCCTTTTTAAAATTGAAATCCTTAACCACCTCCAACACGAACAACAATATAAAAATATAGAAAAAATAGATATACACACATATAAAAACTTTAATGAAAACACAAGTAAGAACATGACAAACGAGCATGTATTAAACATTTAAGTTCATCCAAGAGCGAGATCATACCACTGAAATTGATGTCACTTAATCCTAGTGTTTCAAGCCTTGTCAGATTCGCTAGCTAATTTGGGAGCTGTGCTCTGAAGTGAATACCCAACATATCAAAATTTTTAAGCCATCGCAAACAACCCAACTCCTTGAGATGCTCTCCTGTGTTTATGTAGTACTTTGGTTTAATAAAATAAATAAATAAATAAAAATACCAATGGGTGTTCTTGTACGATTTAATTGCATTGCAGGAATTGGATTGATTTATTTCTGAATTCTGTGAAATTATGAACGTCTTGCTATAAGATGAAATATTATGAAAACATAATATTACGTTTGAAAGTAGTTCACTTTTATACAATAAAACTCCATTTTGAACATAGAAATTAAATGATTATTTCGGATTGGCAGGCACTTCAATATGATAATAAAAAAGAAGGAATAACCAAAATTGGCAGAGCATTTCATATTGCTTATATATTGATGAAAAGCTCATTATATTTTCAAGTTTCTTTCGGCAAATCTCTAGTAAATTCATTGAATGAAACCAATGGCTCTTGAACTTGTTAACATTGAGACAAATTCATATATAGATTATTTGAAAGGCATGTTTATATTTTTAAAATTTTTATCAATAAAAAACAGTAAAAAATGGTTTTGTGAGCAGTGTGGCCAGTTCACGCCAACTTTCAAATTTTAAGTGGTATCCAAATGTACAGAAAGGAAAAAATTGTATTATCAACAAAGACATTAAATACATAAAATTAATCTTGAAAAATAGAAAAAATATTTTCCAAATAGAAAAATATTAAATATGAAATAGAAAATTCAAAAATCTTAATATGCCAAAAGAATGAGGAAAAAGCGGTTTATATTTCTAAAACATATAAAATTTGTAATTTATTTTGTTGACCGCATATATTCTTTAAAATCATATAAAAAATATATATTTTAAAAAATAAAAGAAAATTTAAAATAACTAAAAGTAAAAAAATATAATTTTTTGAATAGGATATTAATAAATAAATAAATAAATGAAAATACCAATGGGTGTCCGTGTACGATTTAATTGCATTGCAGGAATTGGATTGATTTATTTCTGATTTCTGTGAATTATGAACATCTTGCTATTAGATGAAACATTATGGAAATTGGGAAGAAATATTTCAAATTTGTTGGACTTTATAAAATGATTACTTTAATGGTTTTCAAACAGTATTTACCAATAATGTTGTGATACCAAACTTGGAGACTTGTAGATATTAGAGATCAATGAAAGTAGAATTTTGTGTAAATTTGAAGGAGCCGACAAGTAATTTGTTACTCAAATATCAGAGGAAGCATGGAAAAAATACTTAGTAAATACCTAATAAGGAAATTTTGATATGATCACGGATGTGTCAAATTTAGAAGAAATGATGACTACAAGAACTTCATAAAAAGATGTCAAATCAAAACAAGGTAGCTTCTATGCAGTGTTGAAGCTGTCAGAAATCAAAAATTGGGATGGTCCTTGAATTTGAGAACTTATTGGATCACTAATCCAACTAATTCAACCAGTTTTAAAAATCTGGTTATTTCAAATTATATACAATATTATTTATACACATATAATGGTGTTAAAATAAGGTTATAAAATATATTCATGTCCATCAATTAATATATCAAATGATAAACTTTACATAAAATACAAAAAATTTCATGATTCAATAAAAATTAAAAATATTACAAAAATATAAAAGAAACCAAATTAAATTCAAAGCTAAACATAAATATTGAAAAATGAGTTTGGGAAAATAAAAATTATGCAATTAATTGAAAATATTTAATTTCAAGATACAATATTTAAATTTTTAATGACTTTATTTGAAAATGTTGATAAAAATTATAAAATAGGTTCAATAAAAAAAATAGATAGTGACAATTTTGTATAATAATAAATTATTTAGAAGGTCAAAAAAATTGTAATAAGATTTAAAAAAATTTTATTTATTTTTAATTATTTGAAAGGCATGTTTATATTTTTAAAATTTTTATCAGTAAAAAACAATTTCTTGTCCAATGTGACTAGTTCACGCCAACTTTCAAATTTTAAGTGGTATCCAAATGTACAAAATGGAAAAACTTGTATTTTAAAAAATCTGAAAGATATAAAATTAATATTGAAAAATAGAAAAATATTTTCCAAATATTAAATATTAAATATGAATATAAATTTAAAAATCTTAATATGCCAAAAGAATGAGGAAAAAATGGTTCATATTTCTAAAACTTATAAAATTTGTAATTTATTATGCTAACTACATATATTCTTTAAAATCGTATAAAAACTTATATCTTTTAATACATAAAAGACAATATATAATAACTAAATGTATAAAATATAATTCTTTGCATAGGATATTATGAATATATGTTCTAAAACTTTTAAAGTTATTAAACTCCAAATAATATAAATAAATGATTATATTTTCCAAAAAAACATATTTAATAAAAATGTTCAGAAAAAATTAAAAAATCGATTTCGTACATTAAGAAGTGCCATAGATAAAATTGGTATTTTTTTAAATTGAAAAACAAAACATATAAATTTAAAAGTCTAAATTTTCTCAAAAGTAAAAAATGTATTTATTTATCTAAATTATAATATTAAAAAGTTATCATATTTATATTCTTTGTAGAAGAGAAAAATATATTTTTAACATATAATATATATGTTTCAAAAATTCATAAATGTTTAAAAATAAATATAAAAATATACATTCAAATTGTTATTTTCGTATTATATTTTTTGAAGTGTAAATTCTGCTCATTGTATTTTTTTCAAATATATTTATAAAATATATGCTTTATTTCTTA